>OX940961.1:4136590-5509620 GCA_954870475.1 Euphrasia confusa
TGGTTCTTACAGTAGAAAATCTGGTTGGATGCAAAGGGGGCAGTTCCCACTAATTGGATTGTTGACATTAAGTTTACGAGAAACCATATTTGGATGAAGGGTGTGAAATACCAAAAAAAATGGTTTTGTTATATTTAGTGGATTTTATTTTATTGCAAGCATTGCAGACTCAAAATTAATGAAATGCAGTCTTGGTCTATTACTGCATTTGGGGTTTTTTGTTATCATGTTTTTCAATTTGAATGAATGTCAGTGATAGTGAATCAATCTATTGGATAGTTGACATTATTTAACGGTTTAAAATCCAACAAATCCAATCCAAAATTTTAGATCCAACAAATCCAGTCCAAAAATTCCGAGTTATTGACAAGTAGCGGAACATAAAACACGAGAAAGATAAATCAAATAATGACAAAAACACAAGTTTAGAGATGGCAATAAATCACACAAGTTTAGAGATTGCAATCTCATCATCAATAGAGCAGCTTCATGTGCTAAAAATTCCAGATAAATCCAGATGATAGGATGTTTCAACTGGTGCCATAGTAAGTATCAACTGGTGCCATAGTAAGTATAAATTGATGTGCAAGCAAGAACAGTGCCATCAATAAATATAGTCTTCTCATAAACACACCAACTTTCAGAGAAATAAATTTAAAGATATAAAAAAAAAGGCTAAATTTAATTAAAACAGATCATAGTTCTGAGCAGCTCTTTCCATTGATGAAATCGACAACCTGGGTAGCTGCTCGTTCAAGAGAAGCAGCCACTGCTGCCAGATTTTGCAGAAACTCCTCAGCTGTCGGCTTATCACCATCAACAATGTCGGTCACGGCTTTTAGAAATATCGTGGGCACATTCAAGAGATCAGCCACATATGCCACAGCTGCTCCCTGATTTAATCAAGCAATCCAACGACAATGATAAAGGCCCTATAATCTTATGAGAAAATATTACAGTAACAATTAAATTCATTCATGTTTTGCTGTGTAATCAATGTATTACTTTGTCAACATCAGTATAAGAGTAAGGTTTAATTACAAAAATTACTTATGAGGTTTCATCTAATTACTTTACAATCCAATTCTGAAGAGGCTCTACCTAGCAAGGGATGATGTATTTTAAGTTGTGATGTATTATGTACTTAAAGCTTATTTACATTTATCTTATAAATGATCTATCTAAACAATGGACTTTGGTCCATGATATAACAATTGGTTCCAGAATAAGTCCAAAATGGAAGTAAAAGGTTTTACCTCCATGTCTTTAACAGTTGCATCATTTGCAACAATTGCTGCTTCGTCATGTGGGGTCATATCTAAAGAATCCCCTGTAGACAGTTTTCCGACCTAAATCAAACACACAAAAACAAATTGTGTTTAAAGAAGATATGTAGTAATTTGTGCAATAATTAGGAAAACAGCCCAAATTTAAAAGGAGAAACATCTCAATACACCGACATACATTATAGATATTAGTTCATGCACATTATATCATATTTGAGACATGCTTTAAATGCAGTTTACAAAAATCTCTTAGGATTTTACTCGTAGTTATAGCATTTGAAAAAAAAAGAGGAGAAAATGGTGAAAATAAAGGAGAAAGAAACAACTCGACAGACCTCATTGATAATTTAAAAAGGAGTAAAGGACTGTGGATGAGTAGTAACCTTTAAGTTCAGATCCTTTGCAAGACTCGGTGTGGAGAAACATTGACGTGTGCCAACACCATAAAGGTCAAACACCTGTATATCAAAAAGAGAAATTCACATAAAGATATGATGCAACATATGCAAATTAATACTCTTAAGGGAAGATTAATTTTATATTTTACTGCCTCACGTTATCCACATTGTTCTTATGAGAACATTATAAAGTGACAAATAAAAAGGGGAAAGGCTTACAGGGATAGGAATTCTTCTGTCATGGAAAGCAACATCTGATGCGAGAAATACATCACCTATGGAAGCACCTTTTTCCTGACCAACACTCAAATGTAACAAGTAAAATTAAAATCAAATCATAACTGAGAATAAAGAAAGAGGCAAATTAAAGCTTCGAATCAAACAGGCAACTCAAAGAAAACTAGCAATACCTAACTTACAATGATATGCTCAAACAGAGAAAAAAATACAAAAACAAGATTCGCAAAACAAGAAAAAGAAACGATCATTTGTTGCAATTCTAATACCTTGAACCCACCACAAGTTCCAGCATTTATGATAAGATCGGGGTGCAAAGCTTGAATTGAAGCATATGTCAGAAGAGATGCTGAAACCGTCCCTACACTGTCAACCCCTGGTAAATAGATAAATATCTTAGAAGTGCATCCACATTTCATAACCCAGCCTTTCAATTTAGCTTTTGCATCTATGTTTCTAACATTAAGATCTATGGACGCCACTACAACATCAATTACACAAACTAGATGAAACAATCATCAAGCGAAAGAAACCAATAATATCCACAGGAAATAACTGCAAAAACTAAAAGCTCTATCTAGCAAAAAAAAAGTACAAACCTAATGACGCGTCTTTTCCAGGGCAAACAATATTGATGCTCAAATCTTTATATTTACCAGAATACCTCACCCATGGAACCCCCTTTGGAAACCTACATCATCAGTTTTCATGATCGTTACTGCCATAGTCCAAATGAAATTGAAAATCGACGAACTTGTAGTGTTTCAACTTGAATGAAAATCGACGAACTAAACATGTAGAGTAACCAGCATAATTCAAAATTGATGATAACAAGTTCATCCAAACATCTTATGATATCCAACAAATCCTAACAACGACTAATTAAACTAAATAAATACTAGATTATAACCAATAAAATACTAAAAATATGCTAATTCTACAGACAGATGCTGCTGCTCATAAATCGGTTGACCTAATTTATTTTATTCCATAGCTCAGCAAAAACAGAAACTTGAAAGGGAATAGATGAGAACGAGAAGCATACAGAGAGTCAGGTTCCTCGGAGAGCTGAAACTTTTCAAGCAGCGGAGACGCCTCCGTTTGCATAGCTTTTCCGCACGCACGAAAAAACTCCAAAATCAGTAGTTGTTCTACTTTTAAAAAAATTGAAAAATGAAGAGTGAAAAAATCGAGAACGAAGCATTACCGATTATGAACAGAACATTGGAGATGCGGCGTTGAGGAGGGGACACGCCATCGAAATCCGGCGCCGCTGCTTCGTCGTCGTGAGGTGGCGCCATGGATCCAGCAAAGATGGTGAGAGCTGCCCCTCTGGTGACGTGGCCGAATAAAAGAGGAGGGTTTTGCCTTTTGATTTGGGGTAGGTAATTTCACCACGAGTAATTAAATTAATCGTTAGTTTATTAGTATTTATTTTATAATTATTATTGTGGTAATACCGGGTTCATGACCACCTCATAAAATAAATAAGTTCTGAGGCCCCGTCCTTAAAAGTAGAAGTTTTATAGGCAATTATAGGCATTTGGCACGTGAAAAGTCTATAATACCCTTACTTGTAATAAATAAACTTTGTGCTTCACCATGTCACAGTGACATACCACCGTGCCACATTGTACTCCACCGTGTGTCACCGTGACACAGTGTACTTCACCATGTCACAGTGTACGTCACCGTGTGTCACCGTGACACAGTGAAATGTCACCGTGACACAGTGAAATGTCACCGTAACACAGTGTACTTTCACCGTTTGTCATCGTGACACAATGAAATGTCACCGTGACACAGTGAAATGTCACCGTGACACAGTGTACTTCACCGTGTCACAGTGTACTTTCACCGTGTGTCACCGTGACACAGTGAAATGTCACCGTGACACAGTGTACTTCACCGTGTCACAGTGTATTTTCACCGTGTGTCACCGTGACACAGTGAAATGTCACCGTGACACAGTGAAATGTCACCGTGACAGTGTACTTCACCGTGCAACATTGTACCCCACCGTGACACCGTGTACTTTCACCGTGTGTCACCGTGACACAGTGAAAAGTCACCGTGACACAGTGTAATTCACCGTGTCACAGTGACCATACATAGCAAAAACTCACCGTAATATTTAAATGTGTGTGCGCGTGAATTTCAATTGCCAAAAAGAGAGTAAGGTGCCTTTGTTTTTTAATATTCTTTTTCAATTAATGAATTGTACTATTGTGTCATAAGGGTATAACTGTCCATTGCCTATAAAACTTATATTCTTATGGATGAGGCTTTAGAACTTATATACTCTTATGCTTTGGTCTTAAAATGCCTCCGCCCCATTATTATTTTTCCAAATGCAATGGAGAGCAACAATTTTTTTATAAATATTAAATACTCCTTCCATCCCTTATACCATCTCCAATGCTGCTCATTTCACCACTTTGGGCCAAGTGAAGTAGGTATGGGCACCTTAGTTTTTAAAAAATAGCATTGGATGGAAAATAAAAAAGTGAGCATGGCCTCTATAGTAGCCAAACTCACTATCACTATTCATGTCAACTTTTTCATTTTGTGTGTGTTTGTTTTAATATTAAATTATTCAACTCGCATTTTAATTGGTCATTCAAAAGATGTAAGTAGGCTTTACCATTGTACAAAGTTGCCCACTTTATATATTTGCCCAATTTGATATGAGGTGGCATGTAATGAGGTCCACAAATAGTGAAAATGGGCTTTTAGCATTGGAGATGCTCTTAGTATAGTGCATAGAGAAAATGTCACGTAGATTAAGAAAAAATGATTTTTTATGTGTTTAATAATATAAAGTAGGGGTATAATAGGTATTGATGTGTAAGTAATAAAGTAGTTAATTGAAAAAGTAGTGGTATAAGGATAAATAAATGTGTATTTAGAGGATAAAGTTGTGAAAAGTAATTCCATTTATGGAATGTGCATTGTGTTAAGGGATGAACCAAAAAAGAAAGTGTGCACTGTTTTAAAGGAAAGAAGGAGTATGTTGGCATTGAATATTTATTATTTTTATAAAAATAAATTTAAATAATCGTCTTGCCTGGAAAGGAAACATATGGACTATTTCCATAAATAACAATGGTATTTTTTTTAGCATATTGTGATAATTATATATGGTCGTATTAATTATTTCAAAATATCCACGTAATATTAATTATTTCTAATAAGGAAAAAGAAATTGATTTATTTGTGGTAATTGGAAAACAATAAATCCCTACTCCTACTAGGCTCCTTTGAATCTTTGATAAATTCATTAGATTTTACATGAACATATATTCATGGAGTATATAGGTATTCTTGATGAGTTGTTGAAATCTAAAAAATCTGCAACCATGATTGAGGGAGGAGATATTCTTGAAGCTTTTAGACTGAGACGTTTGAACGCAGAAACACATCTAAATAATGAACTCCATAAAGGTGGGGCCACCGACAAGATGATTTTGGACGAAATCACACGGCCCGCGGACCTTAGAGTCGGAGGAACAGGTTTAGTTTTCATTATTTTAATCTTCTTGAATACGTACAGTTCGTTGACTATTACCATAGTTTTGATCGTTGACCGCCGTGCGTACAGATATGATTCATATGAAGGCAAAGATGGATGCGTTCGAGAAAGAACTCTCAAAGATAGTGGGCTTGATATCTCTCAAGGCCCAACTTCGTAGTTGGGCCAACCAGATCATGTTGGGCGCGAGGCGTCGGACCATGGGCCTTCAAATGGGAGACATTGTCCTTCCGCACATGGCCTTCCTTGGAAACCCAGGAACAGGTCTGTGTTTCAAATTATTTCTAGTTCGGTATCTCGACATTTTCTATATTTTTTTCCTAGTCCGAATATCGTATCTTATTTACATGCAGGTAAAACCACGGTAGCTCGAATGCTCGGGGAACTACTGCACATGGTCGGCGTAATTACGAGCAACAAGGTAGTCGAAGTCCAACGGTCGGATTTGGTCGGACAATACGTCGGTCAAACCGCAATCAAGACTCGAACTAAGGTACGGTTTTATTAATTTTAATTGAAATCTGTTAACACGTTATCTAACAGCTCGAACTTTTACAAAAGTTAAAACATTTATAAAACTAAAATATGTTAGAATCCACATCATCTAACAGCTCAAACATTTTTGAAAAAGTTGTGGACAAATTAGTTTTATATTAGTGAATCCAATATATAACTATTAGTCGACTTGTAGATCAATGAAGCCAAAGGAGGAATCCTCTTTGTAGACGAAGCATACCGCCTCGTGCCAAACACGTTCTTAACCAACGACTTCGGGCTAGAAGCCTTGGAGGAGATCATGTCGTTCATGGACAGTGGAAACGCGGTGGTGATATTTGCCGGTTACACCAAACAAATGCAGAAGGTGATATCAGCGAACGAGGGCTTCAGGAGGAGGGTGACCAAGTACTTTCACTTCGACGACTTCACCTGCCGAGACCTGGCGGAGATGGCCTGCATCAAGATGTCCAATCTGGGCCCGAAGAGCCCATTGTACGGATTCAGACTCGGCCCGCTGTGCACAGTCGAGAAAATCGAGGAGACGATCAGGCAAGAGAGTTCGGACAAGCTGCGAAGGCAGGTGAACGGAGGTCTTGTGGACATGATGCTTGCGAATGCACGGGAGAATTTGGACAAGAGGAGCGACTTTCGGTGTGAGGATGTTGATTCTCTTGTTACGATCACACTGGATGATTTGGTGGCTGGAATTCGTCTCGTTGGGCAGCATTCTGGGGTAGAGCCGTGTACAGAATCTTGGCTCCTGCCGAATTTACTTATTCGTGTTTTTCGTAGTTATAAGCTCTGGTAATAATAATGTTATGTACCTTAAAACTCTTGCTCACTCTGTAAAATTACTTTATATGAGATAAAACTCTTGTTCGGAACATCTTCATCTAAGGTTATAGACTTGGGCGAGACAACTCGTCTTCTCTTGAATTCAACTACTAGCCGAAGAGTTGTAACAAGCAGAAAACGATGTTAACTCGCATTAAGCCAATAAAGAAAAAAAAATCAATTTCTCTCTTCTTTCATTATTTGGATCAATTTGCAAAAAAGAAAAAGGCTTCTCTAGTGGTGTCCTTTGGCTTCAGCTTTCCTCCGAGACTTCGCCTTCGCCTGGTAAAATCGGGAAAAAGTTACAATGCGAGTTTTTTATTTTCATCCCTAATGGAGGGAAGAAGTAGAAACTAATCAAGCAACAGGACCAAAACTTAAAAAAACACAGAAACAGTCACTTGCCATTGAGATGCATGTAAGAGCTTAAATTAACTATACAAGCATATTATCTAACTCGCAAACCAGCATTGTATATAGTTCCTATATCTCATCTGTCTATATATTTGGTGGTGACTCGTGATAATGAAGTGAGCGAGCCTATAGCTTTGTTTTCCCCTTTTCTACCACCGGTGCCAAAACGAAACAAATGGCAAGAATGTAAGTTATATCAAATCAGTAAAGATCCAAATTTTACCATGATTTTCATCAATTATTAAAATGGCATGCCCTAATTTAAGCTCAGTCCATGAATCCCCAAATTCCAGAACCATCAAACCCTAGACTTAAAAAACATGGAATCCGATCTATTCGAAATTGCTTTAAATTCATTTCTCCCAGAAAAAAAACAATCAAATCAACCTAATTGAATTTCAATTTATCTTCAGTTAAAAAGAACCACCTTAAGAATTTTAAGTTTTACACTCCCATATACGAGTCCGAACGTGAAAGCCGAAGCCCTAGCCACCTGTCATTCATGAAAAATTCCGAAAATTAATAACCTCGCGAATCCACAGACAGAAAAAAACGCATAATCAAAAAGAAAAATAGATCAGATTTAGGGAAAGGTGTTACCAAAGCTAGGGAGCTCTTGCCGGAGTACGGTCCAGGTGGCGGCGCCATTTTTGTTTCGAGCTCTTTTCTTTCGCTTTAGTGAATAAAAATGTTAATTTTTTATTATGGAAAACTAAGATGGATTAGACATAAATCTAACCTTTTACATAGTTTTATTTTTACTATTTTCAATGTTTAAAATATTAATATTTTAATAAAAAAATGTATTTCATAAAAAATAACATAAATAAATAAATATTATTTTTCTAAATTAATGAGAGAAAAAAAATCATTTTTTCAAATCCTTCGATGTATATAAACATATGTTTTATTTATAAATATAAGAGATGTTTTGAAAGAAGAGTCTTAACTAATTAGGTTTAGACGCATTCTGAACCCACCCGTATATATGTTCGATATTCCCGTGATTCCGTGTTGATTTAGTCGAGCAATGGAGCTACTGCCGACGCCTACGTCATCTCTCGTGCCAGCCGACGAATCATCTCTTCCACCAACATCTCTCGTGTCGCCGGACGAACCATCTCTCGTCACGCCAATTGAACCGACTCTCGACTCGAAGGAAGAATATTCGACTATCCAGCTGTCCCTCGAAGCGCCTAAGGAAACGCCAAACGAAGAAGCGACTAACGAAAAGCCATCTCTCGTGCCAAATGAAGCAATTAACGCGCCGAACGAAACAACCACGGAAGAAGCTGCTCCGAAGGAAACAACTATATCGCCGTCAAAGGAATCATCAGATTCAGAGGCAGATAAGATGAAGGCAAAGATGGATTCATTCGAGAAAGAGCTCTCTAAGGTGGTGGGCCTGCAAACTCTCAAGGCCCAGCTTCAGAATTGGGCCAAGCAGATGTTGCTGGACCTAAAGCGTCGGGCCCTCGGCCTCCAAGTCGGAGACAGAAGAGCCCCTCACATGGCCTTTCTCGGAAACCCCGGAACAGGTTCACTCCAATTCAATTCAATTTCGCAGACAAAAAAAATTGTTCATTAATTTAAACACTTCAAAATGCAGGTAAAACCACAGTAGCCCGGATGATCGGTGAACTACTCCACATGCTCGGCGTAATCCCAGACAACAAGGTAGTCGAAGTTCAACGGTCGGATTTAGTTGCAAAATACGTCGGCCAAACAGCTGTCAAGACACGAAAAAAGGTATGTACTCTTAGGACTGAAACCGGCTGAACTGAAACGAAACGGTGTAGGGTGTAGCAATTTGAAATGAACTAAATTGATTTTTTTATAAAAACAATAATAACTTTTATAAATCATTAAATATTAGTTTAAAAATAGTAACTAAATTGTACAAAATTATGATTTTATAATTTTTATTTTATTTTATTTTAATTTATTTTGAAACGAACTTAATCGAGTTGAATCCCAAGACACTCCAATTGACATTAACCAAAAAAACAAATACACTCCATTTATAATATGAAATAAAATTAAAATATTTTCTTTATTCAAGACATGTGTGTCAAAAAACTATTATGTTCACTTTGTTAGCTCAGTTGGTTAAGCATTCGACTTAAGAACCGTAATGTTCGAGGTTCGAACCCGAGACATGTGTGTGTGAGTATTTAAATATTTGCAATTGACTAAAAAAAAAACTGTAGCGATTTGAACAGGTCCTTAGTTCGATCATCTATTGCATATATATATATATATATATGCAATATTGAAATAAAAATTAAATTTTAGGTCGAAGAAGCCAAGGGCGGTGTTCTCTTCGTAGACGAGGCCTACCGCCTCATGCCGGGCAGGGGCAAGTTTCACGACAACGATTTCGGTCGAGAAGCTCTGGAGGAGATCATGTCGTTCATGGACGGCGGACAAGTGGTGGTGATATTCGCCGGCTACCACAAGAAAATGTGGCACGTGATATCAGCGAACGAGGGCTTCAGGAGAAGGGTGACAAAGTACTTCCACTTCGACGACTTCACCTGTCGAGACCTGGCTGAGATGGCCCTTCTGAAGATGTCCAATCTGGGCCCGAAAAGCCCGTTGTACGGATTCAGGCTGGACCCGTTGTGTACGACCGAGAGTATTGAGGAGACGATTGGATTGGAGAGCAGCGAAGAGCAGAGGAAGGAGACTAATGGAGGCTTGGTGGACTTGATGCTTGTGAATGCTCGGGAGAATTTGGATAGGAGGAGCAATTTGGATTGTGAGGACATGGATTCTCTGGTTACGATCACTATGAGTGATCTTGTGGCTGGGCTTCGGGTGGTCAAAGAACACTCTCATCGAAAGAACACAAAGAAGAAGGAGCGAAACACGGATGCAAGTGAAGACGGCCCCCTGGCCATTGGAAAAGAACAAAAGAAGGCTAAATTATTAAGCGAGAAATAACCGAGCATTAGGAAAGTAATGCTGCATTTGATTTCAATTTTGCAATACTATTCTATGAATATTATGCCACCATTTCTTTTTATATTTGATTATTTATCTTACTATTCCCTTCATTTGCATCATAGATCATCAATCTTTGCTATATATGTCTGTCAATTTTCTGCAATTTTTTCGACAGGAAAGGACATGTTTTGCTGCATTAAACATGCCAATAACAACCCGGGAAAACTAGTTTTCTCATGTTGCATGACCGAGAGGGAATTTTAACAAAGAAAAAATGACAAAACAAACTAAAGTAATTTTATAACGGTAAAGATATTAGTTCAGCTTTGTAAACTCATTTCATTTATAAAACTAACTATAAAATCTCAACAAAATTACAGAGATCAAAGTCAGCTACTGAGTGAAGAGGTTTAACAAGCAGCAAAAGATGTTCCTCCGCCTTAAGCCAATAAAGAACAAACTAATTTTTCTCTTCTTTCATTATTAGGATCAAACAGCAAAAAAAATAAAAAAAGTTGCATCTCTAGTGGTGTCCCTTGGCTTCAGCTTTCCTTTGAGACTTCGCCTTTGCCTGGTAAAATCAGGAAAAAATTACAATGCTGAGTTTTTGTTTTTCAGCCCTCTCCGAGGAAAAAAGTATACAGCAATAGGTTTATCAAGTAATGGTCGCTGACCTGACCACAAAACTAATCAAGCAAAATAGGATCAAAAAAACTAAACAAACAGGAAACAGTTACTTGACATCAAGATGCACGAGGGAGCTGAAATAGTTATTTAAACGATCTGTGTATGCGGATCTTGGTATTAAAAGAAAATAATTATATTATAATTACAACGAGCCATGCATCAACACAGGATTCAGTATTCTTAATGAAGCAAAATACGATAAATGACTGTCGAAATGCACAATTGCACATTTGTTGCAGCCGCCCATCTTCAAAACTAAAACTATCCAGACAAGCAAATTATTCAACAAGTAATGTATTTGGAAATAAAGGATATATAGTTCCCATAACGCCACTCTCGATATATGAGGTAACAAGAGTCGGACTGTTTGTTCTGTAATCTGTGGGAGGAAAATAGTGAATTTCTCTTTGCCAAGATCTCCACTATCCACCCAAGATCAAGATACAATGGTAAACTATAAAACATTTATATTTGGCCGTGATAGTGTTGCGACTAGCAAGCGAGCCCGTTTTCCCCTTCCTAACACCCGTGCCATAACAAAACAAATGGTAATAATGTAAGGTGTATCAAATCAATACAGGTCCCAATTTTACCATAATTTTTATCAATTACTCAATTGGCATGCCCTAATTTATGTTTAGGTCACAAATCCCTAAATTCTAGATCTGCAACATCAGAGCCTATGCTCAAACCCTAAATCTAATCCAAAATAGTCAAATTCACGTCGGCAAGAACAGACAATAAAATTAACCTAATCGAATTTCCATTAATCTTCAGTTGCAAAAAAAGACGAGAAAGCGAATCAGACACAGCAGACGAGAAATAAACAAACCTTAAGAACTTTGAGTTTTACGCTCCCGTAGACGAGCCCAAACGTGAAAGCCGAAGCCCTGGCCACCTGACATTCATGAAAATTACCTACAATTAATAATTCGACGCGAATCCACGCAGAAAAACGCACAAGCATAAAATAAAAATAGATCGGACTTACCAAAGCCAGGGAGCTCTTGCCGGAGTAAGGTCCAGGTGGCGGCGGCATTTTTGTTTTGAGCTCGTATCACTGTGAACGACAAATAATTGAAAAGAAACTGAAGAAAGCTCTTTACCTAAAAAAACAGAAGAAAGCAAATTGCGCACGCTGTATTTATTTGTTTATTGCGCACATGAGGTGTTGTTCGTGCATGTGTGGACTGGAGAGGGCCATTTGTTACCGGCCCGAATTTGGTTTGGGCTCACCAAAAAGGCCCATATTCGTAAAGCCCAATGTTAATTTATTATTTTCCATCGCTTCCTAAATAAATATTCAAATACTATTCGAAAACTATTCAAATGATTTGATTCAATACGAAACTCCATTCGAAAACTAAAATAAAAAACTCGAAAACATTTATTTTATGTAGTGCGAAAATCAAAGAAAAAATAGTTGTAATTCAGCTGTAAAAGCAACATAGCATTCTACGGAACTCATAGGCTCATAGCAAGATCAAGTCTTAAAATATTAAGTTCTCAAACATAAAGTACCCAAAGTAAATTGCAACACCAACTTCTTCAAACCAAAGAATGTGATCATTCTCGACTTCAAGCTCGGGCCAGATGCGAATTTCCCCCAAAATTCCTATCCTTCAAACTCCGTTCTTCTTCTAGCTCTACCAGAAAGAGAAAATAAATCAGGTTGAAATCAAATCGAAATTGGAGAAACAAAATTCAAGATTAAGATAATAATATCATCAGTAATGAACTAGTAAGAAATAACAACTATATGTTGACAAATATACCCTTCAACTACATTTTGGACACATCTCAATACTCCTATAATTACAAACGGTAAATTGGAAAACAAAGAATGGCTTTTAAAACTTATTTAGGCTAGGAAGGAGTTAACATATACTACTTATATTAGCATGTGAATGAAACAAAATGTAAATATATCAAATATAGCTAAAATGAAAATAAATTACCTATGTTCTTTGCTCTACCAACCTTCATCATGATCAATACTGCGCCTGTTGAGAATGATAACCAAGCACTTTCTTCACCAGAGGGATCAGCCCAATCAACACTATCTGCAGCTGCTCCGAACTGTTGACTTTCAAGCTAACTTGTCCGGACCCACGATTATTAACATTAACTCGACCAATCAAATTCGTATGCCGCCCGATAGGTATCTGCGTCTGCGAATTGCAACCCACAGCAAGGTCCCCATGCCAATCCATAACTGAAAGCCCTAGGGTCGTCAAGAAACGACCTAAAGGATGCTCCTTGTCCCTCAATGTCGCTTCCAAGCTACCACCATAAGCAACCTCTCCACGGCCATAAATTGCACCTCCAGAAACAACTATCTGACCCCGTTTCCCGATCGTCAATTTGTCCTCCAGTTTGACTCCGCCGGTTATAACATCTCCCAGAACAGTAGCCGAGAGCCCAGCTGCTGCTTTACTCATCCTGTGGTTGATAAATCGAGTCTCACTTCTAAGAGTGTAAGAGTAGTCCTTCCCGAGTGGCTGCATATCAAACCCTATCTGAGTCGCTTTGCCTTTCCCATGCTTAACCGAGCTTGCAACCTCCATTTGGAGGCTGGCATCCTTTTTGTCCTTGGAAATGTGACCGGAGAAAGATATCGGTATTTTTCCCTTAGCCACAAATAATCTCTCAATGTTTATGCCATCATATCCGATGTCGTGGTCCCACCCGTTGGGCTCCATTACAGCCCTAACAAGCCATTGATTGGAGGAATCAAGCGAACGGTACCGATGAGTCGGATTATCGGAATCAAACGAAGCAGGTAAGGCTAAATCTGGCATAGGGACAGGCACAGAAGCAGCCGCGCTCGTCTCTTCTTCGCTATTATTATCACCAATATAGTCGTCGGGCAAATCCTTAGCCACTTCCTGCAGTTTTTTCATCAGCTTGCGTCTTTTCCTCTCTTCTCTCAGCTGCTTCTTCATGAAAAGCTTCTCTCTGTATTCCAGTTCGTCATAGTACGCCTTCCTTTGAGCTTTACTGAGAATTTCCAGCTGGGCTTTAGTCAACGATTTGAAAGGAGGTAATTCGTCGTACTCAGATTCTTCTTCTGGGTCCGAGTCCACGTCCTCATCATCATCTACATTGACATCCTCATCATCGCCGCCAAATTGCTCAGATGGAAGTTTAATCTCGGGTCTCGATTGCAGAAGAGACGAGAGTAGGAAAGGCAAAGGAGGCATTCTCGTTCTAGCAGCAAAAGATCTTCCAGGTGGGGTAGTATCTTGCAATTTCAATAAAGTATTTGCTTCAGCCAAAATTTTCGAAGCGAATGATAGAAGCAGCAAGTGGGGTTTCCAGACCTGACCGTTGGGCAGGACCCTCTGCCCGGCTCTGTTTGTCCGGCAAGCTGAGTGATTCTCTACTAAAGATACAGGATTCATTAGCCGCATATCACCCGCAGCCTGGCGTATGGCTTGCTGGACAACATGCGATCTCTGGGTCACAAACATGTCGTAACTGGTAGCCATTCCGTTGGCTCCCTCTGGTGGGGCAGATGCAGCATGAGTAAAAACGACTATAGCATTGAACCAAATGGATGGCTCAAATACATCCGTTATCGTCCTCAGCAAAGGTGTGTCACTTGAATCTCTATTCTGCATATCCAGCCTGTCGAGATACAGCACAATATCCGGAGGCATTTTCCTGATAAATTTTTTGACCGAACGGAGAATTTTTTCGTTCTGTCCTTGGTCCGACCAGGAAGGTAGTAGCCCAGGGGTGTCGATCACGCGGACCCGAATTCCCTGGACCGTGCCGACAATGTCCTGAACTTTAGTGGTACTCGATTGAAAAGCGTCAGTGGCGAACATGGCCTCATCGAATATGGAATTTATGGTTGCACTTTTGCCAACACCTGACTTCCCAAGAACCATTATAGTACAGGAAAAATCAAGGGGATCCTGTCCCGCCGCCTCAAGATGCTCGGCCATTGCACTCGCTCGTTCAAAGCTGAATGCGCCCACACGTCCACCACTTCTTCCATGCAGCTGTTCGGCTAGGCCCAATCTGTATAGGACTTGGGCCACTACCACATTGTGCGGGGTCTGACCAAGCCTGCGGGCGAGGCGGAGGAATTTGACGCGGATCATCTGGAGCTTCTCCCGTGTCTCGTCGTATTCCTCAGCGTCGGCACTCATGGGGTCCTCGATGAGCTGATTCTGTGAGACAGAGACAGCTCCATTTACTCTGGACTGCTGGTGGGCAACTCGGGAGGTGGGTTCTGGTAAAGCGGTGGCGCGTCCTAGACCAGCTGGACGATTGGGAGTAGGTGAGGTGGTTATATCGGGCACTCGTTCCTTAATTTCAGATGTGGGCTTGGGGAGAGGGGTAGTCTCGGACCTCTCAGTAAGTATGTCAGGTTGAGTTGTTACGGAATTATCAAGTTTAAATTCCTTTTTTCCATTACTAGGTGATGTATACAGCGAAACAGGTTCTTGTACCTTGGGAGCAAGACCAGAGACAGTAACAGGCAAGACATCCTGTTCACTATTCCCAGACAAACATTGTTCCTTCTCATTTTCCACACCTTCCTTCTTATCATTGGGCGAGACATCCTGTTCATTGTTTTCTTCCAGGTCAGCAACCTGACTTTCGACTTTGGCAGCTTGCACGGATTCTAATTCCAGTTTCTCCAGATCTGTGTTGTCACTATCATTGGCTTCTGTATAAGACGTACTCGAATCTTGCTCGTGATCTTTGAATTCAGAACGCAGATTAGCTGAGTCATTTTCATAACCTGAAATAGAATTCTGTCTGTTGAAGTCAGGCCCACTTTCATTTGTCCCATTCTCACTTTCAATTTTTTGAGCAGCCTCGTGAATCTGTGCTTTCGGTGCAGCAGCAGCCAAATTCACATGGTCCAAGGAACCAATTTCAGGATTGTCGGAACAAATATCAGCATCTTGAGTTTCTGTCAACAACTCATGAGTAAATGCTTTAGCATTGTCTTTAGGATCCAGAGCCTCTGAAATCTCAACAACTGGTTCTTCTCTGGTGTCCTTGTCCAGAATTTCCGCACCACCAGAAGTCAAGCCCAATATGTTATCATCTTCAGGCATCCGATCTGCATCACCCAACTTCTCATATCCATCAATCAGGTGCTCAGCAATACCATCATCTGTCGATCCATTTGTTTCACCACTCAAAACTTTCTCCACACCAACTTGTTTATCATCACTCGTCAAGATTTTTGATTTCGCCGTAGCATCCTCTGGGACCGCACCAGGAAGCCCAATCACTCCTTCAAACTCGTGAGATTCTTGACATAAATCTGAATTCAACTTATCATTATTATTGTTCCCCAAGGTGCCACTTAATTCAGCATTCTCATCTTTGGCCATCACGTTATACTCCGAGCCATTCGCTTCATCGCTCACAACTTTCTCCACTTCAATTTGTTTCTCGTCACTCGTCGAGATTTTTGATTCGGTCCTATCATCCTCTGGAACCACACTAGGAACCCCAATCACTTCTTCAAACTTTTGAGCTTCTTGAAATAAATCTGAATTCACCTCCTCATCATTATCATTGTTCTCCAAGGTGTCACTTAATTCAGCATTCCAGCCCTTGTCCATCGTGCTATACTCCGAGCCAACGGTTCCAGCTTCTGCCTCGACTGCCTCTTCAAATACTTCATCCCCATCAGAGTCCTTAGATCCATCCAAACTCGAGTCAACATTTTCCTTCAAACTTACTTCACTGTTGACACCATTGCTTTCCCCTAGCTTGGCATCCTCGGCAATGACAATGCCATTTTCCATCACAGAACAACCGGAAACAGGCTGAAATCACAGTAGCAAGGGAGAACATATACACGGATAATCAATTCGAGTATTCGACATACACCAAGAGACAATCAACCAACAAGAATTAGGGTAACAACAATCATCACTCATCAAACACTAACACAACATCCTAAAAAAGGAAGAAAAACATATATTGCTATATTCCACTAAGATGAACTCGTACACACGAGTTCGTGGGCTCATAGACATAATAATTATAAATTGCAAAAAAAAAAAAAAAAACTCAATTCCTCGAAACTCCGTACATTATCAATTACAGCGAACGAAACAAAAACAAAAATCTCTCACAACAGTTCCTTGATTATTACTCAGGCTGTGCTTATTACACATCACGTACGACGCCATGAACACAGATCCATGTTTAGGGTTTTAGCATAATCTATTAGCAGAAAAAAAAGGGAACAATTCAGAAACTCACCGAGATACGATGGGTAGAGAGAGAAACGGATACTAGTAGTTTTAGAGAGAGAAAATTAGGGTCCCGTTTTCCGGCAGAGAAACGAAAAGGAGGAGCCGAGCTATTTTAACTTTCGTGGTGAGTCGTCGAATAAACAGAGTACATTGTACATAGTTAGGTGGAAATGGGGATAAGAGGAGAGCTGAAGTCGGGTTGAATTAGATGGGCTAAACGGGTTCGGATCTGATTGAGGCAAGGGCTTGTTTGGATTTCGGTAAAGTGTGCTGAAATTATGGAATAATTTAATTTGTATTTAAAGATAAATACGAACATTGAAAATATTTTAATTATGTGTATAAATACAATATGACTATATGAGAATTTTCATATTTTAGGTTACAAATATTTTTACGATACACGTACGTACCTAAAATATTTGATAATGAACTTATGTACGTTTCAAAGTAGGTTTTAGAAGTATGTTGTTGAATGATTAATAAGGAGTAGTTAAAAACAATTATGAAAATCATGATTTAGTGGTTGAACTTGAATATACATAAATGCTAGCTAGAACTAGTTGCACACTCTCTCGAACTTTGGAGTGCACATGTTAAAATGCTGAAAACCAAGGATAAAAAATAAAAAATCAATTAACAATACGTTATCATAAGCAGATGAACTGAACTTAATGAATTTGAATCGAATTAAAATAAACATACAACAAAGCTTTAAAAAAATACAACTTCTCAATGCTTGATCGCATCGATCAGCTCGATCTCCAAAACATCGCTACCCTAACCCTATAGTATGACTAGCTAACTTTAAGGAAATTTAACTAAAGGAAAAACTACTTACAATCTTAGATACAAGTAAAATATCCAAGGGCAACCCGAAGACAGGCCTCCAAATACCTACACTAATTTCAAGCAAAATATAAAAAATATACTAGTACTACTATATAACCTATGTCCCATAACAGGTTACAAAAGATGTGTGTCTAACTTCTCTGAGACAGAGAATACGTGTGTGTGTATTATTTAGATATCTGAATGAAGCTCCTTTGACCTTTTCCATCTGTGTAGAACAGTGCCGAAAACATCGTAAAACACAATCTCTGCATCCGTCTTAGTCAACTTAACCGACATGAAACCTTGGCCATCGTAGAAGAATTTAAGCGCTTTTTCCTTTAGGTTCTTAAGGTCTCCCCTCCACGCCTTCGATCCCGCCCCGCTAGTCAAAAACTCCATAGGGCTGCAAACATATATATAATTTTTTTTTATCAAGTCTGCAGGTCGAATATATTCTCCAATATATATATATATATATATATATATATATATATATATACCTTGCAATGTCGCTAATATGTTCGAGACAATGATCATGCCCGTTGAGGTACAAGTCAACGTCGTAGGCCCGGAGGATGGGGAGAAGGTGGTTTACGAGCTCCGGCGTGTCTCCGTGGTGGCCCACGCTTCTTACAGCGTGATGGCCCACCACGATTTTCCATTTCGCGGTCGATTTCATCAATGCCGACTTGAGGTCCTTTAGGGTTTGGGCGGTGTAGCTAAATTTTGGATGCACGCCTCGCCAATCGTAAGTGTGCTCCTCGGGCTTCGTGAAATAGTCTTCGACGAAAGGAGTGGTGTCCACGAAGAAAAGGTCAGCGATCTCCGTGTTGACCACGAAAGACCTCAGGCAAATCCACCGCCTGTCGATTTTCCGGAGGGCATTGCTCATTTGGGCCTCCGTGTCACCTCGGTAATCGTGATTACCTAACACTGCGAGATGCAATTATATGTATTTAATTAGTTTTTTGTATTTCAACACGAATATATACGAAAATTATTACCGCTAAACCACTGTTTCTGGAGGCTTTTGGCTGTGTAGATATTGGTGAATGATTCCGTAAAGGCTGGATCCGTCTCGCCCGTCAACCCGTTGTCGTAGAAATTGTCACCCGTCGAGACTACGAAATCTATGTCCAATTCCTCTCCGATTTTTCCCATCTGGAAACGAACCAACACGAACAATCGATATTTAGGTTTAGGGTTGATAATTAATAAAAGAAATTATATAGATACATACCTGAGAGGCAACTTTTGATTGGTTAAACTCTCCCTTTCGTCCCCAATCTCCTACGACCAAAAACTTGAGCGTGTCGTTGACTTTTGTTTGCTGGTGGAATCTTAAGAGCTTCGGCGAAACTTGGTACGAAAACAAAACGTTCATAAGGGCCACCGTTAATAATATGGTTGTTCTCATGTTTGTGTTGTTAAAGGTCATGGCTAATTGTACTAAGATATTTGCATGCATGCGCGCACGTACTTATATCTTTTTTATGATACGTTTAATTCGTAGAGGGAGAGATAAGAGGGATCGTATCTGGCTTGGAGAGATAAATGCGGGTGACGTGAAATTATTGGTGGCTTATTAATTTAGGAGGGATTTTGGAAGGTCTATAGGCATGGAAGAAATCCAGCCTTTTGTGTATTATTGCTAACTATTTATTACCCGAGCTAGCTAGCTCTTATCGATCGAGCATCTCAGAAACAAAAACCGGTTAGCCATTTCATTTTGAGTTTGAGAAAATCTCGGCCCAATGGGCCTTCTTCTTCTCTTAGATAAATCTGGCCCAATAGGCCTTCTTTGTCACTTAGATAAAATCTGGCCCAATAAACCTTCTTCTCCGAACATAAATTACTCTCGTATCAAAGTAGAGAGAGAGGATTTGATTTAGTGAGAGATAAATCGATCGAGGGAGCAAGATGAAACTCCGGTACGCAATGGTGTGTTCGTCGAATCAGAATCGGAGTATGGAGGCGCACGCGGTGCTGAAGAGAGAAGGGCTCCACGTGGCGTCGTACGGCACTGGGCAACACGTTAAGCTCCCTGGACCCTCCATCAGGGAACCCAACGTCTACGACTTCGGCACTCCCTACAAGCAAATGCTCGACGACCTCCGCCGCAAAGACCCCGAACTGTAAATAACCTCTTCATTTTTATTTTTTATTTTTTTCCCCCAAATCGTATGCCCTAAGTATCTTTCCAGCGAGTATGATAAAATTCCCCCCAAAAAAAAAACAGAGTAGAAATTGGAACGAAATCTAAATCGAAAGCTGTGCAGGTATAGACGAAATGGGATATTGCCAATGCTCAAGAGGAACGTGGGCGTAAAAACTGCCCCTCAGAGATGGCAGGACAATGCAGCTGATGGCACATTCGATGTGGTGCTCACCTTCGAGGAAAAAGTTTTCGATATGGTTGTCGAAGGTTCGTAACTTCAACTAATTGTGAAGCTGTTTGTTTGTTGATTTCTTAAATTGGTTATGCAAGGTTTTAGTCGATAGACATCTATCTTAGTTGTTGTTGTTATCTTGCCATCAAAGGTTTCGATATGTTTCATTTGGATCGATAGGTTTCGGATCAATTCTATCAAACTCGTTGAGCTTAGTCGAAATCAACTGTTATGGGAGTTTCCAATTACTATACTTCTGTTTTGATACAGACTTACAATGACTACTATAGTGCAATATTTTCTGACTTATTTGGTGGTTATTTCTCTCGAATGTTTCTTATGGAGTGCGAAGAGAACATGTGTATGAACATGTTGTTTGTTTCACCAATTCCAATATTTTACTTTGTTTTTCCTGTATTTTTTTTATATATTCAATGCCGGTTTGCAGATCTGCATAGTCGGAATCATGTGCAGTTGAAGCCTGTTTTGATTATCAACTTGGAAGTAAAAGATAACCACGAGGAGGCGGCCATAGGTGGCCGTCTTGCCTTACAATTGTGCCAAGAGGTACACTTTTCCCTTCTGCTTATCAAAATAAATAAAATCGTATTTGTTTCCTTTAAAAAAAATTGACTGCTCACTGTGATGTGCAAACTATAAGCAGCTCGAGAAAACAGAATACTGGGAGGAATCAGTCGACGATGTCATCATAAACTTCGAGAGGCAAAACCACAGGAAACTTTATTATAGCATCTCTTTTTATTAGAGTTCTGATTTAATTTTTTCTGATGAAAAATCGAGTTGCCAATTAACTATAGTAGGCAGTTATGGACTTATGGTATTCTTGTAACTTTGGGGGTGAAAGTTTAGTTACTAGTCACTACTACTGTGTGTTTGTGTGGACAATTATAATTATCTTTGTTACATTGTTTATGTGGAAGTTTAAAATGTACGTTTTCCTGGGAAAAAACACAAGAAATTGAACACAAATTTTAAAATGGAGAAACTATATGAAATGTAATAAATGTTCCCTTGAATGTGGATGTGACAAAGTTATTGAAATTTGAATGTGAATGCAATACCTATATCATGCTGTATGATATAAATAGTGCTATCGGACTTTTAAATATAAAAATCATCATTTAATAATAAACAATCTTTCTTTCAAAAAATAATTATTATAAACATTAAATATTATTGTTAGATATTTGTGTCAGTCGCTCCCATATTATTTTTAGTTTTTAAACATGCATGCTCTTTGTCTTAAAAAAATATATGTACATTTTCTTATGTCTCAATTTAAAAAATAAATATTTATTTCATCCTTTAATTTAAAATACATTTTATTCTTTATTTTTTATTTTACATATAATTCTCAACATACTCCAATATGTAATAAATAGTACTATGTATTTTTTAATTTAAAAATAAATAGTGTAAAATTTAAAACGTGAGTGAATTAAGTAAAATTAAAATATTATTTTAAAATAAAATAAAATATTACTATTTCTTTCCTAAATATATGATCAACTATTATATTAAAGTGAAAAAGTAAACAAAAGTAGAGTTTGTTTGTTCAGGAGGAAAAATGCAGATATAGTGAATTTCTACAATATAATAGTGAAAAAGTAAACAAAAGTAGGGTTTGTTTGTTCAAGAGGAAAAATGCAGATATAGTCAAATGGTGAATTTCTACAATAGTTATATTTGGTGGTGAGGTGATAGTGTAGTGAGCCTCCCATTCTCATAAAACAAAATGACTGGCAATAATGTAAACAAATATCAAATCAATACAAATACAAAACTTACCATAATTTTAATCAATAGAACTGCTAAAACCACCTAAAAATCTGATCTATTCAAACTTGAATTCATATCATAAAAAACAAACAATCAAATTACCCTAATTGAATTTTTATTTATCTTCAATTAAAAGAGAAAGCAAATCAAACAAAAAATTGAATAATTCCTCACGAATACGAATACACACATAAGAATTGCATAAGCATAAAAAATAGATTGGATATTTAAAAAAGGAGTTACAAACCTAGCAAATATTTGTAATGGGAGAACAAATCATGACTAAATATAGACAATTAACAAACAAAAATTGCATGGGAGCAATTCTTAGAACAAATCATGAATATAGTAAAATTCACAATATCCTTTGATGCATTCCCAAAACTAACAACAAAATCATTATTACCGTAAGTTCATATTTAGTAATTAATAGACAAAAATATTAGTGAGATTGTGCAAATTAAAAAAAATAATTGTGATTATGGTTTGTTGTTTTATATACTCCACATCAATGAATAATTAAATTTTGAAATAATTAATTTAAAGGTTTGTTATTTTTTCATAATTCTCTACATGTTTTTATATTTCATTTGTGTGATTTTTTGTTTCAGTGATTAATTAATTATGAAATAATTAATTTAAAAGTTTCTTATTTTTCCATGATAATGCTCCACATCATTTTACTTGTTTAGTTCTTATTTCATTTAAAAGTTTCTTATTTTTCCATGATGATGCTCCACATCATTTTACTTGTTTAGTTCTTTTATTTCGATGCTGCATGTATTGTTAAGGGTTGCGCTTAATTTTGACCAAACTATGTAAATATTAGAGAATTGTTACAGTATAAAAATAGTTTTTAAAAACAAGTTGAGGGTTGCGAGTAATTTTTACCAACTTTAATGAAGAAAATTCTAATGAAGAATTAAAATAGTTGATAAGAATCCAAAATTAACTAAAACAAATATTCGGTATAATTTTTCGGGCGTAATTTTGGCCAACTTTAATGAAAAAAATTCTAATGAAAAATTAAAATAGTTGATAAAAATCCAAAAGTAAATAAAACAAATATTCGTATAATTTTTCGGTGATGAGCAGGTCCAACTCATATTTTTTTTAATTTTACCTAAAAAAACTTTTAAGTAATCCAAGAATTCTACCCAAAATAAATTTTATAGGTCCAACTATTTACTTATTTTATATTTTATATTTTTTATTTATACTTATATAATAATAATAATAATAGTAATAATAATAATAATATAATTGATCTTTAAGTGGGAAAAGTAATTCACGTAGAACTCCTCGCCCATTAAAGATGCTCTAATATTACTAGTACTATTAATCTACATGTCACGGTTGGTTGTGATGTAGAAGCATTTATCATTAATAATAAGCAAAGACATATGCATCTCCCTTCTACAAAAAGAAGGTAATCTAATTGATTATAAAAAAACAAGCAATAAATAAATAATAAAAAAACAAAACCTAACAATACCTCCGAAAACAGATCAATAACAGCCGAGAAATGTTCTTCGGCGTACTTGGTGGCCGAGAAACACAGTAAGAATCGGCCATATTTACGTTCGGTCGACTCAAACCCCCAGTCAGTTTTTGGAGCAAGTGTTTTGCCAGAAGATGACGTTTCAAGAACTGTAAGGTCAGAGGTAGCTGAATTAGATCCGTCTTCTGACGAGGACGACGACGGCGGTTCGGCGGTGTTCCTACATTTATAAAGACTGTATACAGTATATTTTTTTTAAATTTATTTTCTCAAAACCAATAACCAGCAAACGTCCAACACACCTCTCCTCCGTTGAAGGACGAAAATCAATCAGAAGTAT
This sequence comes from Euphrasia confusa, assembly GCA_954870475.1. NCBI lineage: Eukaryota > Viridiplantae > Streptophyta > Magnoliopsida > Lamiales > Orobanchaceae > Euphrasia > Euphrasia confusa. The sequence continues at coordinate 4,160,530 of OX940961.1, forward strand.
TTTCTTTCTCACTTACTGTATGTACAATATTTATTCGTTTCATGAAAATTTGTTATGGAAGAAATCAAATTTTAGGTTAACGGAAAAGTGATTTGTGTCGTGTGTGTGTGTTTTCGTCTTTGTTTTTAGTTGTCTTTGTTGAAGGCCACTTGTGAGTTGTCCCACATCGAATAATTGTGAGAGGGGAGTCTATGATATAAGCCTAGGGAGTTCTCCTACTTGGTACCATATGGTTTTGAGATAGATTGAGGCTCCCTAGTGCATATTCAAGCTCCCTCTCTCGTTTGTGCGCTAGGCGTGGGACCGAACTTGAACACCCCCATTTGAAATTTGACATGGTATCAGAGCAGGTTTCGATCCTGTTTGTGAGTGGTTATAACCACCCTTTGACTAGGACTCACAAGTGGAGGGGGTGTGTTGAAGGCCACTTGTGAGTTGTCCCACATCGAATAATTGTGAGAGGGGAGTCTATGATATAAGCCTAGGGAGTTCTCCTACTTGGTACCATATGGTTTTGAGATAGATTGAGGCTCCCTAGTGCATATTCAAGCTCCCTCTCTCGTTTGTGCGCTAGGCGTGGGACCGCACTTGAACACCCCCATTTGAAATTTGACAGTCTTTTAATAGTTGTAGTAAGTGTTTTGTGTGTTATTTATTGTATTTATGTTTAGCAGTGTGTGTTGATCCCACGGGGGTTTGGAGTTTGTTTATTGTGCATGTTTCAGGTGCAAAGTCGAAGGAAAGTCGAGGGAAACGGATCGAAGATGAAGAAACGAAGAAATTAAGGAGCCAAAAAGCTTAGGTAGCGGACGCTACTAGAAGAGTAGCAGTCGCTACTCTGGCCGCTAAAAGGAATGCTTGCTGAATGCTGATTATGGAGGATTTGGGTTGTGTGAAGTGGTAGCGACCGCTACCCTATACCAGCGATCGCTGCCCCATTTTATAAATCCTGAAATGAGGGACCGGTTACGGGCGGTTTCTGGAGCGCGGCTGGTGCATTTAGGCATTATAAATGGAGGGGGGGGGGGGGGGGGGGGAGGGGGGAGAACTTTCGCGTGGGAACATTGAGAGGGAGACGGAGAACACCATCTTGGAGCCGACAACTCCGAGTGAACGATCGATCGAGTTCACGAGCCATTTCATAATTAGTAACCGGATGTTCTCGGATGATCATATGAAAAACGAAACAGATAAATTGTTATAACCGGAAGATCTTGTATAATCGACACAACTTAATAATCGTAACCCGACCAAGAGCGATTAGACAAGTGAATTAAACATTGGAAATACGAGTTAAGCAACCCGATCAGGAACTTGACTTTCGAGTGTCGTTTATATAAATTGAAAAAGGTGAAAATGATTTGACGTCAAGTTTGAAATATTATCAATAGAGTGTTTTCATAATTGATTAATTTTGCAACTTTATATTTTCATTGCAACCCAAAATGAATTTAGGACTTAGTTTAATGATTTATGTATCTAACATTTTTCAAACACGAAAACTCTACTATTTCGTTTCCAAGAATTGATAACCGATTCAACTACAATTGACTTCAGATTTTGACGAGAGACGCTACAAAAGCGTCTAATAAAAAAGCTAGAGTTCACTGATTTGATTTTATGATTAAAAAAGTTAGAGTTCAATGATTTGATTTTATGATTGAATTTAATTATATGGATGGATTGGAACTTTTGGTGACTAAAAAAAATGTTGCGATTTAAAGCACAAATCGCGCACGGTGCTCGCAAATATAAACACGATATGACACAAAGAAAAGAGATATGCGTAAAAGATCGAACACAGAATTTACGTGGAAACCCAAAACACGGGAAAAAACCACGGGAAGGGAGAAACAGTTCACGAGGCTTACAATAACTCGTCTAGTCTAGTCTGATTTTCGTCTACCGGAGAACCCAAATTTATAGGTGTAGAAAACCTATCAAATTGGAAACCTTTAGAATTAGTAATAAATCATTTTCCTAATTTATAACTCCTAAATTATTAAGGAATATAATTATATTTCATATAATTCTAATTTCCTAATTAAATAAACTCACGCAAAAATCACAATTCAAAAAGCCACGAAAAATCCCACAGGAAATTAATTACTCCTTTCAATTCATATTAATTGAAGTTTTGAGTTTTTTCCTTTTTACTATTTATTTGACATATTATATCCTTATTAATTGTTCCCTATTAATTATGAATTTATTTTATATTAGTATAATGGTAAAGGAAGATGAATATTAAGAGTAGAATAAGGAGTCTTGAATTTATAACATTTAATAGGGTTAAATTAGGCAATTTATTTGCTTATTAAATCAAGGGAGTATCAATTTGTGTTTCAACAGTGTCCTTTTGTATCTTCACTAACTTTGCAATGCAAGAAACATCTACAAACATATTATTTCAAAACATTAAAGATAATTTTATTATTTTTTACATTTGATATAACTCTCTCAAAGTATTTTTATTTACTTTTTATGATAAATTTTAATTCTAAAATAATCAATATTTTTTAATACACTCCAGAATTATATTGAATATTAAATTTATAATTATTATCTTTATTCATAATATAATTTTTATAATTTTTTTAATTATCTTATTTAATTATTTTTATTCATAGTAAATTACGCCAGTGAGAGGCATACCAAATTTTAATTTTTTTTAACAAGATAGTTGTATAATATTTTATAGTTTTATATTTTAGAGTATTAATTATCATTATTAGATTAACTATATACTTGCTTTCAATTCTTACTTTCAATTTTATAATACGATGATATTAATTTTATAATTCTATATATAGATCTAATGGGAAGAAAATAAAACAAAATTTTAATTCATTTATTATAAAATAAAAATATTTGAATAAGAATATGAATCATAAAATGGCTTGTTTCGTAAGCTATTTTTTTTAAATCAACGGGAACGGTCGATTTTTAACGGTCATTTTAAATCAACGTTTAGAATTTAACGACGGGGAGATTTTAACGGTCGATTTTTAACGGTCATTTTAAATGCTTAGAATTTAACGACGAGAATTTTTAACGATCATTCAAACGGTCATTTTAAATGCTTAAAATTTAACGACGGAATTTTTAACGATCATTCATTTTAACGGTCATTTTAAATGCTTAGAATTTAACGACGAGAATTTTTAACGATCATTCAAACGGTCATTTTAAATGCTTAAAATTTAACGATGGAATTTTTAACGATCATTCATTTTAAACAACGCTTAGAATGGTCATTTTAAATGCTTAAAATTTAACGACGGAATTTTTAACATTCATTTTAAACAACGCTTAGAATTTAACGGCAATATCTGCTTCATATTAAATAACGCTTAGAATTTAACGGCAATTTTTAACGATCATTCATTTTAAACAACGCTTAGAATTTAACGGCAATATCTGCTTCATATTAAATAACGCTTAGAATTTAACGGCAAGATCTGCTTCATATTGGGTTGTTTCAACATTTTCTCATTTCCAATAAATAATATATTGTCTAATTAATTATATTATATAATTAATTAAGAATATATGCCAATAAATAATATATGTAAATATATAATTAATTATATGCCAATAAATAATATATTATCTAATAAATTATATTATATAATTAATTAAGATTATATGCCAATAAATAACATATGTAAATATATAATTAATTAAATACTTATATGAATTACAAGAATGCAAATCATTTCAAAAAAAATCTTCAGACATCACAACTTATCATAGTAATTCATAGGCATCAATCATATCACATATCTCCGTCCAATTCCCTATTCTCGCCGGTGCCTTATGTAAGATTTTGCCTTTCCACGCCGAACCGTCCTGCACAAAGGCTTTCCCGATTCCGAGGACTTCTCACTATGAACCTTCTTTGTTGAGACTCAGCGTTCATGTTCCCCTCAAATTCAGTTATAGGGGTATTAACCTTTTCCAATGATTAGTATCGGATCATTTTTGGTCTCAAATCGACAAATAGGTCCTGAAAATTTATCCATTAGTAAAAGCTAAGCTGAGAAAAAAAAAGTTACTGTATAATTCAACATAGTACAGGATTCACAGAAAAAAGAAGAAAAGTAAAAACAAATGAAAACAGAGATTAAACAAGTTTTAAAATCATAAAGAGACAAATGGCAAAGAAGCACAATCATAAGCAATTCACAATCTTCGAAGTACAACATAAGAAATTTACTGAGACATATAGTATAAGACAGACAAAGCAACTCTGCTTTATTCGTATAAAACGGTAGATAGGGCATTTTTTCATCATTAAAAAAATCCACATATCTAAGAACATGACTCTCTTTTCATGCCCTTGAAGTGTAGAAAACATTCCGGGATTAAAAATAGTTTCCTATTGTAAACGGAGTAAAAGATAGACAATTTGTCCAGAGTATAAAACTGAAAAGGTTAGGTGGGAGCTAAAAAGATTGGGAACATTTACATCAACATTATGTTTAATGCGAACGAATACATTTTTGCTTAGATCCGCACCTTGTTCTGCGTGACCTCTTTTGCTTCCATCCGCATCGTTGACTTCAAAGCATGTACCATTTTATGCTTTGTAGCTTTCTGTGAGTGGCAGGCGTGAAAATGTGAAATAATCACATGAGAAACAAATGGTTGTAGAACTAACGGATGTCAGAATAAAAACAACAAAATCAAACAACTTGAGCCAATGGATGATTTGTTAGCCCAAGAGAAATGATACTAGTATATCTTAAGCCAAACAAAAACAAAAGCACTCACATATATTATTATATATATGATCATGATACGATACACATAGAATGAGCTGTAAGTAATTCTGACTTACCACATCTTCAGGGACATTGCGTTCAATTTGAAGTTTTGGAGGCAAAGTCTATGACTCAAATTTTATTTAGTAGCAGCTTGAGCAATCTTACATTTACGGGCTTCTTTTGTAGCCACAGCAAACTTTTCGGCTTCAACCAAAGGATCTGAAGATGCCTTCTCGGATTGCTCTATCATTATCAGGATTCAGGATCCACCTGTGAACCCATTCCAACCACCTAGACTTTCAGCAGTCAAACAAAAGACAAACAACCAAACTATACAAGTCTTGAAGGTTAAAACCATGTCTCGTAGTCTTAGCAAACATAGTACTTAATTGGAGATGTAAGTGCCTCAGTTGTTCCACCATATACATGATTATTCACCTAACTCAACTATACACGATAAAGGAAATGTAAAGAATCTTAAATAAACATTCTATTAAGATACGTTAGACACAGACAAAAACACACATGTTAGATACCACTCTCCACCTTCAATCCAGAACCTTGTCTCCATTAGATCTTGTCTGGACAAATACCAAGAAACTAAATTAACCAGCAGAGCATAGAAGGAAGTGCATTAATCATGACCCAGTAACGATACGTAATTAAGAGATCAAGCTTAAATGCAAAAATGGAGAGGGAAAAATACGGATTAGTCGAGCAATTTATTTCGACAAACATAATTGTGAAGATGCCATCATCCAATCATCACTTCCGAGTTCCATCTTCCTAAGATACATTACAAACATTATTTAATCACCTTTTTAATTTACAAAAATAAAACCAACTGATTATTGACATGTCCCTAGCTAGGGTTTCAACCTATCTCCATTATTATTCAATCGAAAACAAAATCCATAACCACTCCGACATATAAATCAAATCTACTACAAAAGATGAAGAAACAATGAATGGACTACTAACCATTTCGATGTTGTCGGCGGCCCGAATAAGATTGTCTCGCCATGGATGTTGAAGGTCGAATCTTGCGACAGATCTGAAGCGAATACGAAAAATCACATTTTAACTCTTTATTTATTTATATTTATAAAACCAGAGGTCCAGAGCCATTATTAATTTAGAAATAAATAAAATATTGAAAATAATAAACACTCTTTCTCCCCTATATTTGGGGATGAGAAAATCAAAATACTTCCATACACACCTACGGACGAAATTCAATCAGAGGTACTCTCTTCTCTTACTGTATGTATAACCATAAAAACTGTATATCTTTTAGGGTACTGATTTGATTTTGTATGGTTGAATTTAAATACATAATTCATAATTAAAAAAAAAAGGCTTATTTGATTGATATGCATATGTATCTGGTTATGTTCGTAATGAAAAAAAATTGATTCTTTTTATGTAGATGGTTGTGGCTTCAATTTTGTGATAAAAAGACTTGGTTTTGTATTCTACAGTATTTGATACACGTACAAATGGTTGGAATTGGGAGCAGAGATTTCAAACGCTTGAGATGCAGCATTACAAGTACTAGGGAGGAGAAGGAGGAGATCTCTTTAGATTCTCTTCCTTCCCACTTAGTAGTCGAAGAAATTCTTGCTCGAATACCGGCTCAAGTTATATGGGATTCCACGAGCCGTGTTTGCAGAAAGTGGCGCCAGATGACCCACGACAAAAATTTCTTATTTGCCAACCTCCACCATTCAACTCCCGGGCTTGTCTTCAGGAATCTGATGAAAAGCGATGCTTATTTTATGTATTTAACGCAAGCAGACGGCCAAATAGCGATATCCAGGTTCAAGTACAAGTTCGAATTCATTATTTGGTCCAGCTGTAACGGTTTGGTACTGGAGTATAAGTTCGGTAGCCCCCTCGTCCATCTTAGAATAACGAATCCGGTAATAAACCGACGTTTCAATCTCCCTCGGTTCATCCTCTCAGCCAAATCCGACACTAGATCCGCCATAGCATATGTGGCTAATTATTATAAGGTGGTCCACACGTATAATTCCGAGGATGATCAGCAAGAGTCCAAACACAATGCTTGTGCTATACTGACTGTCGGAGTCGATACTTGTTGGAGGCTTGTTGACACACATCACTTATCGCTCGACACTCGCGAACAATTCGGCTCGATTCCGTTTGTCACGGGAGGCTTTGTGCATTGGGCAAATAACGACGGGGGTATTAATGAGCGTGCGATATTCGAAAGGAAGGACGGGAATATTTCTTCTGATCGTCACAAGATTAACAAGTACTATGTTTTGACATTGAACGTGGAGACTGAGAAGATTACTCTTTACCCTGCCCCTTCGTGTAACGGTAAATATTATTTCAAATATTTGAACTCGGGGGGAGGCAATTTGTCTTTGTTGATCGGGAGCGGGTACTTGAAGTGGGATGTTTGGGAGATGAAATCGGATACGGGTGAATGGACAAAGTTGCCCCTCAGCATCGACTTGGAAGCTCGCAAGGACTTGTTGAATATTCAATTGTATGATACAGAGACGAGACTAGGGGAGGGTCCCTTCAAACTGGTTGCTGGTGACATCAATCTCACACCGGGTGGTTGGTTAAAATGTCGAGAGGTTATTGTCTTTAACGTCCATCTGCCAATCGAGAATAATAAGTTTCTTCTAACTCGATTACGTGTTGTCTACAATCTTCAAACACAAGATATTACTTTGTTTGCTTTGTTGGATTACAGTTTGGCTTCTTATGCTGTCCATTGCCCCAGCTTGATAACATGTTAGACTGACCTCCACTTTTATTTCGATTTAATTTTGTTTCATACTGTGGTTCTTAATACTACTGTGTATTCAATGTACTAAATCCAAAACACGTTAATTTCACTCTATGCTATTAAAATTAAGAATAAATCTTTTTTTAATATGATTTTAAATATTCTAAGAAATATAATTATATTTCAAAGTCCGAACCTTAAAAATAGCGTATGGGATGCACGAAAAAAGGTTCGATCCTTGTATGCGGTTTCTCTCCGTTGATATCGTCCTGTTTCTATTCTAATTTGATTCATATTTCAACATATTATTATTTGATTTTAAGAGTACTTAAATATTATGACGAGACATATTAACGTTACTTGATTTATTGAACTATCGTTTCATCTATTTATTTTAATATGAGATCGAGACGGACGTGATTAACATTTTTAAATTTCAATTTCTTCTCGTTATTTCCCATTTAAGAACGGAATCGAGATAGACCATATCGATATCTTAATTCTTGAGACCCCATCTTGATATTTAAAGGTAGTTTTGATATTTGAGAGAGTTGCCCGGCATTGACTTGGGAGCTCGCAAGGACTTATTGAATCAATTGTATGACACACAGGAGAGAGAGGAGGCTCGCTTCAAACTTGTTGTTGGTGATCCTTTAGATATCAAACTCACTCTAGTCTCTAGGTGGTTGGTTAAAATGTCGAGAGGTTATTATCTTTTTTGTCCATCGGCCAGTCGGGATTAATAAGTTTCTTCAAGCTCGATTACGCGTTCTCTACAATCTTCAAACTCAAGATATTACCGTCTTTACTTTGGATTACAATTCTTCTTATTATCTTGTCCATTGCAACTCCTTGATAGGATTTTAGATTTAATTTTATTTCATACTAGTATTTCTTACCGACACGTTGATAATACATTTTATTTGTAAGTATCAAGGGTGAAAAAATATTTTTTCAGCCAGCTATAATGTATATACTCATAAGTTTTATTTAAACCCGTTGAATAAATATCTCTTCATTTGTGCTATACAAAATAAATGTGATGTAAAAAAGGGTTATTAATTAATTAAAGAATATATTGTATTTGAAACTCCCCGGCCCGTTGAGGGGCCGAAGCCCGACCCTTATGGGCCGGCTAGATTATCAATGACTGTCTTCGTGAGTGATATCCTGACCCCACTGTACCAATAGTTGTCTTTTCTAGTGCACTTTGTCCTCACTCGTGCGCACCCGGGAGACTTCCCAGGGGTCACCCATCCTAGAATTTCCCCAGAGCCAGCACGCTTAAATTTGGAGTTCTTATAGGAAGATGCCCAGAAAAGTCATCCTAGAATTTCTTCAGAGCCAATACGCTTAACTTTGGAGTTTTTATAGGAGGATACCCCAGAAAAGTAGATGCATTGGTATGAGTAGCATATTTATTTCTTTTAAGTCTTTGAATTTTCTGAGGCGTTACAATCACCCCACCTTTGAAAAGTAGATGCATCTGTTGGTATGAGTAGCATATTCATTTCCTTTAAGCCTTTAAATTTTCTGGGTGTTACAATCACCCCACCTTTGGAGTTCTTATAGGAAAATGCCCAGAAAAGCCATCCTAAAATTTCTCCAGAGCCAGCTGTAACGGTTTGGTACTCGAGTACGGTGGGCCCCCCATCCATCTTAGAATAACGAATCCGGTAACAAACCGACATTTCCCTCTCCCTCGGTTTAACCTGTCAGCCAAACTCTATACTAGATCCGCGATAGCATATGCCGGCAAGTATTATTATAAAGTGGTCCACACGTATAATTCCGAGGATGATCAGCAAGAGTCCAAACACAATGCTTGTGCTATACTGACTGTCGGAGTCGATACTTGTTGGAGGCTTGTTGACACCCATCACTTATCGCTCGACACTCGCGAACAATTCGGCTCGATTCCGATTGTCACGGGAGGCTTTGTGCATTGGGCAAATAACGATGGGGGTATTAATGAAAGTGCGATATTCGACAAGAAGGATGGGAATAATATTCCTTCTCGCAGTTACTATGTTTTGACATTGAACGTGGAGACTGAGAAGATTACTATTTACCCTGCCCCTTCGTGTAACGTTAAATATTATTTCAAATATTTAAACTCGGGGGGAGGCGATTTGTCTTTGTTGATCGGGAGCGGGTGCTTGAAGTGGGATGTTTGGGAGATGAAACCGGATACGGGTGAATGGACAAAGTTGCCCCTCAGCATCGACTTGGAAGCTCGAAAGGATTTGTTGAATATTCATTTGGATGATACAATTGAGAGACTAGGAGAGGGTCATCTCAAAGTTGTTGAAGGTGACATCAATCTCACTCCGGGTGGCTGGTTAAAATGCCGAGAGGTTATTATCTTTAATGTCCATCTGCCAACCCAGAATAATAAGTTTCTTCTATCTCGACTACGCGTTGTCTACAATCTTCAAACACAAGATATTACTTTGTTTGCTTTGTTGGATTACGATTTTGCTTCTTATACTGTCCATTGCCACAGCTTGATAACATGTTAGATTGACCTATACTGTTATTTCGATTTAATTTTGTTTCATACTGTGTTTCAGGTTTATCTTCCGGTTTCTATTCTAATTTGAGTCATATTTCAACATATTATTATTTGATTTTAATTGAATTTTATTTCTAACATTTTGGCCAAAAATCCATAAAATTTTATTTTGGTACTGAAATTTATATAATTTTCATTTATCATGCATTTTTTTTTTAATATTGAGATTCTATTTTATATTTTTTATGTAAGTTATTTATTTTTTAATATCTACTTTTTTATTTCTCGTGCATGATGCAATAGTGTAATTTTTGTAAATTTCAATTCCATCTTCCCATTTGAAATTATCGAATTAATAATACTAAATATGACGATACAGAATGTTACTTGATTTATTTAACTAATTTCGTTTCGTCTCTAAATTTTAATACGAAATCGAGACGAACGTGATTAACATTTTTAATTTTCAATTTAGTTTTGTCTAATTTTCAATTTAGTTTTGTCTAGGTCTAAATTTTAATACAAAATCGAGACGAACGTGGGACATTTTTAATTTTCAATTTAGTTTTGTCTAATTTTCAATTTAGTTTTGTCTAGGTCGTTAGCTTAGTTCGTTGAGCAAATTTTTAGAATTTGTTTTTGGGTATATGAACTATACGAAGACACCTAACAAAAGTAAACATCTGTTGTGGGGAGAGAGAATAATTGTAATAAAAACGTTATTGAAACTAATAAATACTCTTTCTTACAAAATCAAATACGCCGATACACACCTGCGCCGCTACGGACGGAATTCAGTCAGAGGCCGATACACACCTGCGCCCCTACGGACGGAATTCAGTCAGAGGTAAGTATTTCTGATAACCAGAAAAAAATAATATGTTTTAAGTATACTAAAATCAAAATCAAATACTCTTCTCTTACTGTGTATACTAATTACTGAGTAATTCGTTTATATTTCTGATAACCAGAAAAAAATAATATGTTTTAGGGTTTATTGATTTGATTTTATGGTTGAATTTAAATATAAAAAATCGCTTATTAGTTTGATATGCATATGGATCTGGTTAGGTTCGTAATGATTTGTTTTTTGGAACTTTTGATGTACATGGTTGAGTATTCTATTGTATTTGATACACGTACAGATGGTTGGAATTGGGATCAGAGATTTTAAACTCTTGAGATGCAGTAGAACAAGTAGTAGGGAGGAGGAGGAGATCACTTTAGATTCTCTTCCATCCCACTTAGTCGTCGAAGAAATTCTTGCTCGAATACCGGCTAAAGTCATATGGGATTCCACGAGCCGTGTTTGCAGAAAGTGGCGCCAGATGACCCACGACAATAATTTCATACTTGCCAACCTCGACCATTCATCTCCTGGACTTATCTTCAAGATCCTGCTCAAAAGAATAACTTATTTTTTGTATTTAACGCGAGCCGGCCAAATAGCGATATCCAAGTTCAAGTACAATTTCATGCACAATATTTGGTCCAGCTGTAACGGTTTGGTACTGGAGTACGAACTTGGTGGGGCCCTCAATATCCATCTTAGAATCACAAATCCGGTAACAAACAGACATTTCCATCTCCCTCGGTTTATCCTCTCACCCGAACTCCAGAGCAGATCCGCCATAGCATATGTCGCTACTCGCATGGAGTACAAAGTGGTCCACACATATTCTCTGGAGCAAAAGTCCAGACAACACAATGCTTGTGCTATACTGACTGTCGGAGTTGATACTTGTTGGAGGCTTGTTGATAAACTCCACCACTTATCACTCGACACTTGTCAACAATTCGACACGACTCCGTTGGTCACGGGGGGATTTGTGCATTGGGCAAATAATGGAAGTTTGATGTTCGACAAGAAGGTTGTGATTAACAATTATGTTTTGACATTGAACATGGAGACTGAGATGATTACTCTTTATCCTGCCCCTACATGTAAGGGCGGATATTATTTCACATATTTATCCTCTGAGGGAGGAGAATATTTGTCTTTGTTGATCGGGAGCGGGTACTTGAAGTGGGATGTTTGGGAGATGAAGCCGGATACTGGAGAATGGACAAAGTTGTTCAACATCGACTTGGAAGCTCGAAAGGACTTTTTGAATCAATTATGTGATTCAAACGAGAGAGGGGAGAGTCTCTTCAAGCTTGTTGGTGACATGAATCTCACTCCAGGTGGTTGGTTAAAATGTCGAGAGGTTATTATCTTTAATGTCCATCTGCCAGTCGAGAATAATAAGTTTCTTCAAACACGATTACGCGTTGTCTACAATCTTCAAACACAAGATATTACTTTGTTTACTTTCGATTACAATTTTTCTTATTATACTGCCCATTGCCACAGCTTGGTAGGATCTTAAATTGACCTCCACTTTTATTTTGATTTAATTTTGTTTCATACTCACTCTCTCTCAAAATACATTCCTTTTTTAAGTGTTCCGGAACAGTTGACACACTCTAAAAAGAGAAATAAACATTCTTATTTTTTCATTTGAAATTCTTATTTTTTCATTTGAAAATACAATTTTATCTGTACTTTATTCACTCACTTTATAAACACTATTCATAAGTATTTTATTTTTTAACTTAAAAATACATTTTTATCTTTTACTTTTTTATCAAAAAATAACATTTTCTTAACCTATGCTCAAGAAAGTCTACTACCTTCGTCCCATAACTGTTTGCCTAATTGATCAATTAATGTTCTCTTGACTGTTTGCCTAATTGTCCCATAACTGTTTGCCTAATTGATCAATTGTTCTCTTTGACGGTTTGCCTAATTGATCAATTGTTCTCTTGACTGTTTGCCTAATTTGTTTGCCTAATTGATCAATTGTTCTCTTGTTTGACCGTAATTCGTAGATTATTTATGATAAAAAAATATATAAAAATTATAAAAAAATACTAAAATAAAATTTCCACAAGTATTTTTTCTATTAAAGAAAACTGTTGTGTTTAATAGTGTGTATTCAATAGATGATATGTTATAAAGTAAATATTTATTAAAACTAAATGTTTTATTAAAATTGCCTTAATATTTTTTTATTCATCTTAATATATATAGAAACTTCTTCATTGCTTTCTCACTTTTATCTCTTCCTCGTATTATTCATGTTGTTTGTTCTCATATTTTTTATTCATCTTAAAATTACTGTTTATTTTATTTTTATGCATACGGCATACCAAATCATTTCAGAAAAAGCAAGTAATCTTCACAACATATCACAATTCATCATTTTCTGTTAACAGAAAATATACATTTCCCCAAAACCACCGGAATAGGATATACTCAGATGTGCTACAAGAGCCAAATCAACACCTACCGAGTTCCAAATAATTATTTATTTGGAACAAGTACTATTATTTATTGGTTTGGAAACAGGATAGAGTAGTAATAAGAACGATATTGAAAATAATTAAAACTCTTTCCCCTCTTCATTTGGGGTTGGGATATCAAAATCAAATACGCCGCGCGCCGCTGAATTGAGGTACTTTCTCTTCTCTTACTGTGTATAATAATTATTTGGTTTTAAGTATTTTAGATAACCAGAAAAAACTAGTATCTTTTAGGGTTTACTGATTTGATTTTATGGTTGAATTTAAATATAAAAAATAACGCTTATAAGTTTGATATGCACATGGATCTGGTTAGGTTAGTTATGAAAAAATAAATTTGAAACATTTTATGCAGATGCAAGATGGTTGTGGCTTCAATTTTGTGATAAAAAAAAAGACTTGGTTTTGTATTCTATTTGATACACGTACAGATGGTTGGAAATGGGATCAGAGACTTTAAACTCTTGATATGCAGTAGAACAAGTACTAGGGAGGAGGAGGGGATCTCTTTAGATTATCTTCCGTTCCACATAGTCGTCGAAGAAATTCTTGCTCGAATACCTGCTCAAGTTATATGGGATTCCACGAGCCGTGTTTGCAAAACGTGGTGCCGGATGATCCACGACAAAAAATTCATATTTGCCAACCTCCACCATTCAACTCCCGGACTTGTCTTCAGGAACCTGATGAAAAATATAATGAATTTTATGTGTTTTACGGAAGCCGGCCAAATAGCGATATCCAGGTTGAAGTACAAGTTTACACACAATATTTGGTCCAGCTGTAACGGTTTGGTACTCGAGTATAAGCTTGGTGGCCTCATCCATCTTAGAATAACAAATCCAGTAACAAACCAACATTTCCTGCTCCCTCCGTTTAACCTCTCAATCAAACTCTATACTAGATCTGCCATAGCATATGTCGCCACAGACGCCACTCACACGGAGTATAAAGTGGTCCACACGTATAATTCGGGGGATCAGCAAGAGTCCAGAAAACACAACGCTTGTGCTATACTGACTGTCGGAGTTGATACTTCTTGGAGGTTAGTTGATATCCACCACTTATCACTTGCCACTCGCGAACAATTTGGCACGACTCCATTTGTCACGGGAGGCTTTGTGCATTGGGCAAATAACGATGGGGGTATCAATGAAAGTGCGATATTCGAAAGGAAGGAAGGGAATATTTCTTCTGATCGTCACAAGATTAACAAGTACTATGTTTTGACATTGAACATGGAGACTGAGACGATTACTCGTTATCCCGCCCCTCCATGTAATGGAGGATATTATTTCAAATATTTAAACTCGGGGGGAGGCGATTTGTCTTTGTTGATCGGGAGCGGGTACTTGAAGTGGGATGTTTGGGAGATGAAACCGGATACCGGAGAATGGACAAAGTTGCCTTGCAGCATCGACTTGGAAGCTCGCAAGGACTTGTTGAATAATCAATTGTATGATTTAAACGAGAGTGGGGAGGGTGATGACATCAATCTCTTTCCGGGTGGTTGGTTAAAATATCGAGAGGTTATTATCTTTAATGTACATCTGCCAGTCGAGAATAATAAGTTTCTTCTATCTCGATTACGCGTTGTCTACAATCTTCAAACACAAGATATTACTTTGTTTGCTTTGGATTACAATTTTCATTCTTATGCTGTCCATTGCCACAGCTTGATAGAATGTTAGATTGACCTCCGCTTTCTTTTCTTAGGCAGTCAAATCACCAAATGGTTCGGTTAACCATTTGAACTGAGAAGAGTTACTATTAATATCCTTGTTTTTATTTTATTGAACTGAATTGGTTATCATTGACTATTATCTCTTCCTAATATTATTAATGTTGTTTGTTCTCATTTTACTATTTTGTTTATTTTTATCAATTTTAGAAAGAAAACTAATTGTAATTGCTCTTTTTTTTTTTCATGTACTAAAAATTACTGCATACAGTATTAATACTGTATTTTTATGCGTACGAGATCATTATTTCAGAACAAGCAAGGAATCTTCACAACATATCACAATTCATCATTTTCTGTTAACAGAAAATATACATGTCCTCAAAACCACCGGATTAGGATACTCAGATGTGCTACAAGAGCCAAATCAACACCTACTGAATTCCAATCCCTAACTAATACAATCAATATCAACAAACCCAACACAACCCTCAATTTTACCTCCTCCTGCCGCCATAATAAATCCCTGCACCCGAATGAAAAAGATGCCGATGACGTGGCCCAGAAGAAGTCCTATGATGCCCGTCCCATGTGTTCCCCCTGTTTCCACCTCTACCCCCGCCTTGATTCAAAGGTTGGGTCCCTCCGTTTACCAGCTCTTCCTCTTCCCTGTCGTTGTATTCCAAGACTAGACGTTTAATGTCCTGTTTCTCTTCGAGCTCAGCTGCCTCTTTTTGTTTTGTGCTCTGCACTAAAGAGCAGTCGCGGGGAATGTACATCTGCTTCGTCTGTTGCTTGTGGCCTCGCTTCACGAGTACCTTCACCTTCACTTCTCCTGTCCCTTCGTCAGCTGTCTCGTCACCACTTTCACCTTCAGTGCCTCGTCCATGGTGGTCCTTCATGGGGCCCTCGAACAGGCTCATGGGTATCACCATGTTTATAGTGGGGCGGGAGCGTAGCTCTAGTTTTCTTGAATCCAAGCTTTCCTGCACATAGTTGTGTTAGTCTTTCTTTGGCGAGAATTTGTTCACACGACTTTGATACAATTTCGGATTAATTACAAAAACTAACCCTTTAGGTTCAGTCAAATTAAAAAAAAAAAAAAAACTACTAATCTTTCAAAATTAGAATCGACTGCTCGACAGGTGTTACTCTAAAAAATAATTGTTGAAACTAAGGTCTACTGCAATATTTTTTCATTCATTCAAAGTTTTTTTTTTTTTTAAATGCTTGCTTTATGTAGGAGGTAAATGTAATAAAAATATATCAGGGATATTTCAAATGTTAATTTCTATTTTGAAACAAGGCCTATTAATAAATTTTTAAAGATTACTGGGCCTTTTGTACTTCAATAAAACTAGGGTGGTTTTCGCGGGTATCCCTAAATTTTATGGTAAAGGGTAAAAAGGGGGGAACAGGAACTCTGTTTAAACTGCCACCATTACTGCTAATTCAATTGCGTCAGTTGATTCATGCAAATTATGAGTATTCAATTTAAAACCAATGATACTAATTAATAAAATCTTGCCTGCATGAGGGCCCGCAGTTCTCGGTCAAAATCAGCCACCTCCTCAGGATCCACTGCCGCCACCTTCTGCCTAACACGCACCTCGTCGTCTTCATCAGAAGCAGGTCCTCTTTCATCATAATCATCTTCACTTTCATCTTGATTTTCTCCATCTGTCTCTCCCCCATCACGGCCGATGGTTCCGCTCCCAGAGTCACTCTCTGTGTCCCCAGCCTCTTCGTGCATTTCCCCATTGTCCACGGCGCCATTTGTAAGATTTTGCCTTTCCACAGATAGAGTTGTGCCTGAACCTGTCCTGCCCAAAGGCTTTCCTGATTCCGAGTACTTCTCACTGTGAGCTTTCTCTGTTGAGACTCGGCGTTCATGTTCCTCAAATTCGGTTAGAGCAGCATTAACCTCTTCGAAGGATGAGTACCGGATCATTTTTGGTCTCAAATCGACAAATATGTCCTGAAAAATTATCCATTTGTAAGCTAAGCTGAAAAAAAAGAAGATATAGTTCTTCGAATGGACACTGATAGAGTTATAAACATAGGGATTCATGGAGGAGAGAGGGACGGGAAATTGAACCCATGTTCTATATATTGAAAATTGTCTTTCTTATTTTTCTCCTGTGCACGCTATTTACATTTTAATTTGTTATATTTGACACTTGGTTTATTGTGAAGAAACATGTACTTCAACATTAGTCATTCAGTTTTTTTCTAACCTGGGGTGTGGGTGTGGTCGATTATGATTTTTCGTTTTTCAACATTTCTAAGTTTTCTTGGTAAAACACCCCTTATGAAGTGATTAAGACGGAGCTCCCCAAACCAGTGTATATTAAGAACTTGCATTGAAATATAGAAGAGAAAAAATACTGCTAAAAAACTAACAATTTAGTAAAAAATTAAATGAAATTTACTCTCAATTTGCAAGTCCATTCAAACCCAAATCTGTAGGCTTGGACCCAACCCAACTTGAAACCCTAAGATACACTAAATTCGAAAAGATATTATGGCAATTGATAATATTTCATAAGCAGCTAATTCCCCTTTTTTCTAGAACACAACCACCTCCGTTAAAATGAAATAATTCGATGGATATTTAATTCAAGTTCAACCATATAGGATCTCAAAGATGCAACTTTGGTGAAATATATCTGAAACCCGAATGCTATAAAATATAATGAAATAATATAAGTCAAAGTACAGACCTGCAGATCAAATTCAACATCCAGGGGAAGGGAACCTTTGCTCAGTATGTATCTTTGATAATGAATCAAGAACCGATCAAGCTTCCTCTTTGATGAACCTCTATCAAAATAATGTCCACAGGTCTCAAGAAGTGTGATAATCATCCTGATACGGAAACAGTCTTCTGGAGGATCCAATACATCTTGCTAGCATCATAAATATTAAGGCACCACATCAATGTCATGAAACATAACTTCTGTTTAATATGGACATTGAATCCAGACATCGGATTCAAAAAGTTTAAAAATCATAAAGAGACAAATGGCAAAGAATCATGATCATAAGCAATTCACAATCTTCAAAGTACAACATAAGACATTTATTGAGACATAAGAGACAGACAAGCAACTCTTTTGAGTTTAAAGAAAAAATCTATATTCTAGTTCCATAGCACATGCAAAGAAGAGGGACTTTTTAATATGCACAGGCTATCCATCGTTAAACAGGTTACATAAATTATCCCATGTCCATTCATCAAAAATGCTTTTTTCGTATAAAAGGGTAGATAGTTCATTTCTTCATCCTTACAAAAATCCAAATATCTAGAACATGGCTCTCTTTTCACCCCCTATGCTGCATGCTCTTAATATGTAGAAATTAGTCCGGAATTAAAATAGTCCCCTACTGGACACGGACACCAAAAGGTAAAAGATAGACAATTTGCCCAGAGTATAACAGTCACTGGAATAAAACTGAAAAGATTAGGTGGGAGAAAAAGAGATAGGGAACAGTTACATCAACATTATTTTTAACGCAAATGAATACGTTTCCTATATTAATTGGGAGAAAAGAAATTATAAGACAAGAAAAGATTAATCTAAATGAAAACTTCTTCAGTTTATTCACAAATGCAAATCAAAAGTTGGTCATTTTAAAAAAGGTAAAAATAAGCATGATTACATACCTCAGCTGTTCCATGACCAAAAGCAAGAATCAGATAGAGTGTATCGAAAATAACAGATGAGTCTACAAGTTCATAATTGTACAGTTCCCCTAAGAAACGCATGAATGCAATTCGTAGTTGCTGCATTCCATAGTCATTCAGCTCCAGCCCCCTTCTAATTTCCTCTAAAACCTGAACCAGAACACAGAAATGTATATATCAATGAGCCCCTCAACCAAAATATCTTCAGAATATCGAATTTCTCCACAATTCATGAGGCATTTACAGAGACAATACATTATAAACTTGTCAAAATTTAAAATGTGAAATCAAGAAAAATATGTTTTTGTTCGGAACAACTACAAACAACAAATGTGGTGGGGGTGGGGCGTAGAGGAATTCTCAATCAAATTCGGAAAATAAAGACCAAACCTCATCAACAACAGCAACTGCAAAGTCTTCATGGTAGCGACTCAGACCAGCAGTAAGTGATGCAATCAAATGAATTTGACCATATTTTCCCTTGTGAACCTTCAAAAAACACTTCAAAAGGTATGACTCGCATTCATTCCAAGGTAGCTTACGTAACTGTCGCAGAACATGCTCGATGGAGATCTTGTCGAGGTCTGAGAAAAGTAGTTTCCTAATATACTATGGAAGACATCATATACGGGTTAGAAGTTAGAATCATTTTTCCTTGATATGAAAAATTATAAAGTCCAATATATATCATATACAGTATATCAAATCTACCTGATGAAGTGGTGGGCGAACTTTGGAAACCCGTGCAGATCTTTCTGGTGGTTTACACAAATAATATGCATTTTCCACTAAATTACTCTGGCGAGGATCCAAATTTTTTACATTTTTCAAGCGCATCAGTATCTCTAGCATGTTCGCCATGCGTACAGTGGTCTCAGGGGACCGATAGAGAAAGCGACCACATGTCTCAAGGAGATTGCAAGCAACATCAATATTATGGTGAGTGAAATCATCTAAACAAGCCTGAGATCATTAAAAAAATGTCAGCTAGTAAAAACAATTATTTCTTCAGACTGACTCTAATTTAGGTACCAAACTAACTGTACAAGCATGTCTACACTTGGAAAACCCTATAGCAGTTTAAAGACCATTGTAACAGAACTTTAAATATTATATAATGTCAAGAACAAAGCTAATGAAAAGTTGGATAAATAAAAAATCAACATTTAAATGTGGTCACATGTAGAGAACTAAGATACAATGTGATAGAAAGCAAGATTAATTAATTATTTATGTTTCTTTTATTAAGTCTGGGCTTTAGGTTATGTTGGGTTGGGCTTTAGGGTTTGTTAGCTATTAAGTTTAGCTTATAAATTGTCAGCGTTTGGTTTATTCTAAGATATCGAATATTGAAGTTTATTGGGAGCCTGGAGGCTTTGGGCAAACGGTGTTCCGTTTGATTTTTTTCTTTCTTCGTTTTTTTATCTATTTTATTTTTCCGTTTCTATCAATTGGTCCGACCTGCCGGATCCCGATCTCGACACCATGACAATCGCACGAACAACCACGGAAAGGCTGGACAAACTGGAATCTGATCAAGCAGCAATGAAAAAGGAGATGGCGGCAGAATTTACTGCCCTTAAGACCATGCTGGGAGACATCACGCGCAAGCTGCAGCAACTACATCCATCAAATTCCGACTCGTCAACGGGTGAAAATTCAGAAACGCGAGACGCGTCAAAACCTACTGGCCCCGTCCGAGGGGCGATGAATCCTCCTCAACTTCCCGTTTTTTACGGGACTGATCCGATCGGTTGGCTTAGTCGTGCCAACCAGCAATTCGAAATTCAATTCACAGGACCGGAGGCGAAGGTGGCAACAGCTGTGATATCGATGGAGGGATCAGCCCTCTATTGGGCAAATTGGTTTCGATCACGTCGACCAGGCCTCACGTGGGAGGAGTTCTCGGCAGCTTTGGTCGATCGTTTTGATACCAGGTTTAAGGGCAGCTCGTATGAGCGACTAGCGGACATAGAACAAACGAAGGGTGTGGACGAGTATACAACTTTGTTTGTGCAGTTGGCAAGCCAGGTACCTGGGCTCTCTGATGATCATTACCTTGGATATTTCATGAAGGGGTTGAAGGATTCCATACGTAGTTCACTTAGGTTACTGCGTCCGGGAGATCTCGAAACGGCCATGGATCTAGCAAGGGATGTGGAAGATAATTTGGCCGTGCAGGCAAGCATAGTCACCGGCATGACTCGGTCGATCGACCACTCAACGGCTGCTACTTCGGCAACCTCGGAGGAGTCGACTACGCGCTCACGCTTCTCTAGTCTCACACCGAACGAGGTAGCCGACTTGCGAGCGAAAGGATTGTGCTTCAAGTGCCGCAAGACTTACACACCGGGCCATGAGAAAGTCTGTTCTCTCAGAGAGCTGCGACTAATGCTTGTGGAGCCCAATGAGTCTGAACCCACCCGCTTAGAGGAACAAACAGAAAAAGAGGATGTTTTTCAACCTTGGGGACAAGGTTGATTTGAAGGGGAAGGAATTGATAGAAAGCAAGATTAATTAATTATTTATGTTTCTTTTATTAAGTCTGGGCTTTAGGTTATGTTGGGTTGGGCTTTAGGGTTTGTTAGCTATTAAGTTTAGCTTATAAATTGTCAGCGTTTGGTTTATTCTAAGATATCGAATATTGAAGTTTATTGGGAGCCTGGAGGCTTTGGGCAAACGGTGTTCCGTTTGATTTTTCTTTCTTCCTTTTTTTTATCTATTTTATTTTTTTCCGTTCCTATCACAATGTCTATTGCAAAACATGGGCTAGGAAACTCGATACAGCCAGCAAACTCAAACCATAATTGTTGAGGCAAATAAGCTCTCCCACACACCAGTTTATAGTGTGTTTTTTGGCATGCATGATAAATGATGTGTGGGCGTATAGAGAGTGCGGGAGGAGTTGCCGAGTGGATGAAAATAGGTTTCATGCAGATGTAATATATTTCCTCGTACCTTTAAACAGCTAAAAACCAGGCCAGCAGGCGCAATTTTGAACTTGCAAAGTTCTCCAATAAACCGAATGTTCCTAATCTTTGTTTCGATATTCATTTGATCCTGCAAGTCAACAGAACAAATAAGGTACACACATCTAGTGGTATATTGTTATTCCAGACTAATGCGTTTGAAGCAGCATATATCACCTTCTTATTTGTTAGAGTGTTAAATTCATCCTCCAAAGATTGCAAGAGCAAGGAAGATACATCCTTTATACAGGTTGACAGTGTAGCAACCATGCGCGAGTAGTATGGCAATAGCTCCAGAGATGTCCTTGGAACGTTGAACAAAGCCCTTGCAAGCTTTTTTCTACTGGACTTTGAGTTTAAATAGCAGAACTCTACCTGAAAAATAATACTATGACTTATGAAGGAAGCTTCATCTAAACATACATTCGCTGCCAAAATGACAGAGAAGTTTCAAGAAGCTTGAGCAAGAAAAATCAAACTTACTGTCAGCTGGTCAATCAGGTCACGGCTCACACAAGTCGGAAGTCTATGCAGGAAAGCTTCAAGATTTGTTCCATCCAGACCTTTCATTTTATCCTTTTCACTTTCTCTTCTTTCTGTATCTTTCTCTTTTCCCTTCTCTTTGTCCTTTTCTTCTTTATCCTCCGGAATAGTTCCAGATTCCGCAGAAGCCTCGGGATTTTCTTGTGTACCTATATGGCCTTTATCCAATTCCAAAACCACATCCTTCCGAAGAAATAGCCAATCCAGCAGATATCCAAAAATAGGGTAAGAATATCAGATTACATCAAGATGAAAATGCAACAGAAAGATGGAAATGACAAATCTTATGCATCAGAGTCAGTATAAAACTACTCTTTTTGGTGATATAATGATACATGATAAGGAAAATAATTCGAAAGCTCCCATGTATTACCAAGAGTAGATTTCAAGCCGCTAAAATCTTCAGGAAATTATATGGCTTGTACCTTAATTAATATGAATTCAAGCTTTTAAATACACCCCACCTTATTCTACCCCCACAAACAGAAAATAAAAAGAGGAAATACATCAATATATTGCTGGCGAAATTTGCTACTTGCTATAGATGCTAAGCATCAGAACTGCACAACCATAACTGACAGAACACCTACAGTTCATACTTGTCAATATATTTTGACATTTATCTTCTTGCAGGAAAGCTACACTAAAAGGTTACAGGAATCGATTGAAAACATGATAAAGCAATAATTACTGGAGAAATTAACCAAGCTAAATCACTTACAGATGATGATTCCTGTGTCTTTGAAGATTGTTCATTCGATTTTGGTTCTGCCTCTCCAAGCAACACAGCAGGAACAAAAGCTCTAAAGAAAATATCAGTCAACAATTTCAGTCCACAAACTTTTACTAGTGAAGAACACAAGAATTGAATCATAAACCAGCCACCTTAGGTCAGGTAGGCATTCATAGAAAGCTCTTGTATCTTCATCATCCCAAAGGGCTTCAAGAGCAGAAGAATCTTTGCCAGCAACAGGAGATGAAGCATCCTCACCTGACGTGAGTCTGGTTGTATGACCATCCTCTGGCATCACTGGAGGTTGGATATCGAGTGCCTCTGCTAAACTAAAGAAGAAGAAAAAACACATGCATGAATACATCAGAACCATAATCAAAAGAGCAAGACAACCACAAGAACTTCAGAAATAAAGGTTTAGAACACTAGAAGTTAATCACATAAGGATTATATGATTAACAATATTTTGATTATAAAAGTCTAGAAGGGCAATAATTAACTCACGATACGATGCCGCGGCTTAAATTGTCATATGATTTCCGCAGCTTTTCATATGAAGATGCACTTTCCTCACTCAATTCACCTTTGGCGTTCAAAATCTTCGCGTTTTCATGCTCCATATTGCGAAGTGACTACCATTTAGGAATTAAAAAGACAATGGTTTAAGCAGATCCATAAAATATCATTTTCTAAGATAAATAAATTGGGGATGATTATAAAACTACCCTTTTAGTTTGGAATAATTGCTTAAGTAAATAAAAAACTGTGACATGAATTTCAGGGGTTAACTGTAATATTTTATGAATGTTAGGGTGGCTTTGAATGTTTTTTTGCTGTTTTTTTTAGTATTTTCTACGCTTTTTTATAAATAACCCAAACTAAAGGAATTATTTTTTTCATATATCCAATAAATTAATTAAGATAATAATCTAACACTAACAACTTATACATAAAGGTACTAGTTACTTACTCCATGTTCAGCCTGAAGAAGTTCCACAATAGCATCATAGTAAGTTTGAAATGCCTTTCGAAAGTATTTCTTTTGGTCTGCTGAAATGTTAAGCCCCTTGAAAAACTGAGAGAACACCAGCACAACTAAATTAATATTGCACTCAAACTGCAATCGAAGAAAGTTTACAAATATGTGCATTCAAGACTCCAGCACAGACCATACTATCAACCAAGCACAAGAAATTCCTATGGCAATAAAGACAACTATCCTCAACAATCAAAGATTATATGAAATCTGAGAGCCAGTACCCAACAGGAACACTGAGAGCCAGTACCCAATGGGGACACTGATTATTCCTTTAAGAGTACATATCTGTCAAGATTGTGTTTGTGGCACTTGCTTTCCATTAGTTACATTGGGAAACATTTATATTTGGATCCATGAATAAAAATCAGTCACTAGGTAAAACTTATATTAAGGTAAAAAAACAAATGAAAAGAAAAGGATGGCCTATCTTAATCTAGATCCCCTCATATACCATTATTCAAAAGTCCATGTGTCAAGTGTAAATATAAATTAAGGGTATCAACATCTAAATATCATGTAGGTCCAATGTTACAAGAATCCATTGGATTAATGCATAGTTATCCATGTGAAATCACAATATCATCAAAATCGGTAGAATATAAAATAAATAGACCTCAGCACAAGATTTAAATATAAAATAAAATAATGACATGCACTGAAAGATATATCACACAAGTTAACCTCTTCAAGAATATCTTGCCCAGTTAGTGGTAGTCCAAGAAAAAACCTTCCATGTCGAGCAAAGCTAGCAAGAAGGGACAAGTTTGTCTGGGTTGCATCACGATCCTTGAAATGCTCAGTGCTAGTTAGATCCTTTATGATATTAATGAAGATGCCACAATCTTCTACAACTCCAACAAAATAAAGTTCCAAAAGAAGCTTCAAAGTACTCCGCTTCTTCAGGGCCCGTGAATTTTTGTCTGTGTCTAAATCCTCCACAAATTTTCCAGGAAGAAATACTTTTAAAAGGCCTTGAACAAGACTAGGCGAGAAGTCTTTGTACCTTTGATGCAGCAAAGAACAAATCTGATACCAAAAGAATCTTAAATAAGAAATTTCAAATGGGTGGATAAAAGAAGTCGAGTAAAAGTAATGTAAAGGCCGGAATATAATAGATATCATAAAAGTGATAGTAAAATTAAATCATGATGAAATTATATAGCTCTGCTATTCAATAAATGGGAATCTAACCAACCAAATGAATAGCTACCTGTACAGCAGGTTGTATGTCAGCTGCTTTAAGCTTCGCTTCACAGATGGAAGTTACGGCTTCACTGACAAATTTGCTTAAATTAACATTGCGCAGTTCATCCATTAAACCTTCTCTCTGCTCTTCATTGATCTGCTTTAGCTTTTTAATGACAGTTGTGTTGCGTTTGATGCTAGAGTCCAATGTCCTGAGAAATCCTGAGTCTGGAAAGGACAAGTAGCTAAATCAACCCATTTTTATAAGAAACAAAGGTGTTTATAACAAATTAGGGACAATCCATCCCTACACTGATTACAAATTTGAATTACATAGTGCCAATTTCTACATACATCAAAGATTTAAAAAGGCTCCTAAAAGCATTACAACTAAGAGACCACAAAGCTATTTTATATTTAATTATATCCCAATTATCATCAAGAGAATTGCATCTATCTTCAAAATCCCTTCTATTCTTCTCAACCAAAATACACCATAACACCACTGAGACATCAACCCTCCCTAAAATAAAATAAAACATTTCTTAGTTATAGAACCCCCAACATTACTTAGCATCAATGCCACAATTTCCTACATTTTTAAAGCTGTTTTTCAAGTTAAAAGGGAAATAGCACATGTATTAGTTTAAAATCGTTTAAGATCAGGACAAGGGGAGGGACGGCAATAGAGGATCGGGGATAGGACAAAACAATCAGTTGCATAAGGGTAATGAATAAGCACCAAAGATTAAGTAAACTAAATGTAACATACACGAATAGAGAAGTAAGTATCTTACAGAAAAGTTATAATACTAAACCATCCATTATTCCTTCAAAAAAAACCGACACAAAATTCGTTTATTTTTTATACTAACTTTGAAGAAGATTCTTCTATGTTCATCTCCATCAATTCTTCATATTATACTAAAACTGATTTCAGCTTATTCTGAGCTTGAAATACAGATTAGGAATGCAGAAGTATAAGGATCTGGGCCTTTTTCTAAAATTATATGAACAACCAGATAACATGGAATACTTATTACATTTCTGGCTACGAGGTACAATGGTTCTGTAAAGTTCAAGTCGAACACAGCACTAACCAGGCCTGTCGGCGTTCAAATTACTCTGACGCAGAACCATTTTAGCTTCAACCGATTTCTTAAATTCCTCACGACGAGCAACAGATTCCTGAACCAAATAAATTTATTCAAAAAAAACAACATTAAATCAAGGCACCCACACTCCTAAATCAGCTGAGACAAACAACGGATCGCAGCCGAATCAATAAAATTAATGACTGAAATCACTACAACGACGTGAACTTAAAAGGGTTCCCATGAACGGAGATGAAGCAAGTGCATCTACTGTGAATAATTTACATAAGCAAAACAACAATTTGGACAGCATAATTAAAACAAAAACAAAAAATAGAAACCTCGTCATCGTGCTTCTCCTGATGCTCGCCGCCGATATCGTCACCGTGTTCCATCTTCTTAGAGTAAGGAGATGAGAGATAAAATTAAGCGGGGGCAATCGTGAAGTGATGGAGATTAAAAAAAATTGGAAGAAATGAGACGGTGCGGGTGGGGTGGGGTTGAGATTTGTGAGAAATTTTGGGGTAGAAATTTTAATCGAAGTTCTCTTTCGTACTTTTGTATAAATATACTTTTAATATTTTATGTCTTAATATTTTTTTTCACTAAAGTAATTATTTTTTAGTTTTATTATTTAAATTATTAAATAATTACAATCATTAAAAAATTAATAAAGAATTAAAGTTATTCAATTTTTATATGAGGTATTTTATCGAAAATGTAATATTTAAAAAATAAAATATTACTATATAATTATAATTACGTAAATTTTATTAAATAAATGATAAAATATATTTTATTTGCCCAACAAACTCAATAATGAATTTTATTTTTTCCATGTATATATTCACATTTTTTTAAGTTATGTCACATATCACAACTCAAAAGAAGATATACTATTCTATTTACTTTTAAAAAAAATACAATTAAATTATCAATTTTTTTATATATATTTAGAAACAACTAAAAAGTAGTTAGTTTTTTTCTTTTCTAATGTGAAATTTAACAAAGGTAGTATTGCAACAAAAGTAGTATTATTTTTTTACAAGTAAGACATTTTGTTAGAAATTGTATTTTTAATTTGATTAATTTATTTGATTAAGTTCACTTCAATTTAATTTAAGTGTCAAGAATGGTTATTAAATATTTCACTACAATTTTATTAAATATTTTTTAATAATTATTTAATAATTTATAAAACATCTTTCTTTGTTAAATATACGTACTTAGTTGGGTGATAAAAAATCGAGCACGGTGATCATTTTTCTAAGTTGTTCTTGGTATTATTTCCCAAATCATCAAAATCTTGCGTCCCCTTCCAGCTCATTACCCGAAACAATTGAACTCTGCCAACTCCATCTGCCAGCTCCAAAATCCACACCACACACCGTTTTCATGGCATCCTTAAAATTGACCACGCAGATTAACACCTCGGCGGCGGAGTTTCCGGCGGCTCGGCCACGCCGCAGACCGAGCTTTGGCGGTTTCATCAAAAACCGGCCCGGGTTCAGAGTTTTTGCGCAGGCCGACGCGGAGCCCGATCTCAGCGTGACGGTAAATGGGTTGAAGATGCCCAATCCGTTTGTCATCGGATCGGGCCCTCCGGGGACCAACCACAAGGTCATGAAACGGGCCTTCGACGACGGCTGGGGCGCCGTCATCGCCAAAACGGTACCGTATCGTGCTCATCGATTCTATTCATATGGATTGATTTATTAGTTTTTGATTTGATTCTGGATCTTCATTTTTCATTTAGTTTTTTCTAATCATGGTGAATGCCACATGAACATCAACACGCACGTGTCCAAATAAGAAGAGCCTTTTCAGCTGGGTTTTAGCTTATTATGGCTTGGATCTAATCTGAATATGATTTATTGAACTATTATTTCCTATTTTTAGTTACTACTACTATTTGTGTGAATTGAACAAAAAAATGTGGTTGTATTTAATCTCGGAATGACTCAGATTATTATTCAAAATTACGGAAATCAAAGATGTATAATCTGTAATTTACTAAACTTAGATAGGTCATTTGTGTAGGTATCACTGGATGCAGGAAAAGTTGTAAATGTGACTCCTAGGTATGCTAAGTTACGGGCCGGGGCAAATGGATCGGCATTAGGACAAGTCATCGGGTGGCAAAATATCGAGCTCATAAGCGACCGGCCTCTAGAAACAATGCTGAAGGAATTCAAACAGCTGAAAGAAGAATATCCGGACAGGATACTTATTGCCTCAATCATGGAAGAATACAACAAAGCTGCATGGGAGGAACTCATCGACCGAGTTGAACAAACCGGAATCGTAAGCAAACATTTGGTTTTAATTCATAAGTTTATTCAGATCTTCAGATGTTTTGAATTTATTTCTGGGTTATTACAAAAACTCCCCCCAAAACAAAGTTTAGGATGATTACAAAAACAACCCCTGAGGTTTGTGGTATTTACAAACAAATACAGCTTGCTCTGAAAGGTACAAAAGTAACAAAACCACCCTTGAGGTATAATTCTGCATACATTTCCCCGAAAAGCTTGTTGACTCAACAGAATCTGCTATTATCATCAAATATATTAGTACTTCACAGTCCCTCAACTTGTCAAAATATTACTAATAGCCCCAATTTTTAGTGTGGCTCTTTGTAGTACTTATAAAACCTAGGGATGTAAAGGAAAATGTTCGACAAAACCTTGGGATTATTTTCAAAACATAGAAAAGTTTGGGGATACATTTGTAAAATTATTTGATGATGTTCTCAATTTTTGTTAGCTTTACTGTCAGCAGGTGCAAAATAAGACTTGTTAAATTGGTCAACCCTCAAGGGTACTATTTGTTAATCATCCCAAAAATGTAGTATAAGTTTGTTTCCCATTGATATTTGTATTTACTTAACAATACCCTTGAAACAAATGGGAGGGTGACAACTATAATTTTGTAAGAACATTATTTTTTCCTTGCAAATCTCAGTGCCAGTATTTTTTTAATAATTTAGCCCTTTAGTTCTAATACTAAATTGTTATATAAGAGAATTCATTCTTTCAATCTTGAACACTCAGGATGCTCTTGAAATCAACTTCTCATGTCCCCATGGTATGCCCGAGCGCAAAATGGGTGCTGCGGTTGGGCAAGATTGCGCCTTATTGGAAGAAATCTGTGGTTGGGTTAATGCGAAAGCAACTGTTCCAGTTTGGGCTAAGATGACTCCAAACATCACCGACATTACCCAGGTTTTCGTGTTTTGCTCTTTAAATTTTCACTCCACAAACTGCAAAATATATCCATTTTCATTTTTCACAATGTAGCGGTTTCCTTATATTCTACGTTTTTGTTTAACTTGTGAGTTACAGATTTTCGGCAAAAATCCTTGCAATTGACATTAGCAATATCTCTTTATTTGTTTGATTATGTGACGTCTCATTACAGCAAAATGCCTCTAATGTGAGTCACAATTTGTAAAACATATGTTCCAAGAAAGAATGTAAAAAAAAAACAAAAAAAACAATAAACTACAATACATAGTATAAATTAGTCGAATCAGCTCCTTTTATTTGTCATATGGAGTAGTTTTTTAATGGCAACAAAAATCTCATACCACATTTTTGAAGTCATTAATTATTATATTATTTCATTTGTACAGCCAGCTAGAATATCTCTGCAAACAGGATGTGAAGGGGTTGCTGCAATAAATACAATCATGAGCGTCATGGGAATAAATCTCAAGACACTCCGACCGGAGCCTTGTGTAGAAGGGTATGCCTTTTTCTTGTGTGTATATAAAAATATTTGTTAGTTGAAATAATTTCCATTCTTATAAACAACAATCTTCCTCATTGGTCCAAAAAAACTTGTATTATACCGACTTCATGCATCTCAAATGTCACGTTATATGCCAAAATTATAGATACTCGACACCTGGCGGCTACTCTGCAAAGGCAGTCCATCCTATTGCTCTTGCAAAAGTTATGAGCATTGCCCAAATGATGAGAGCTGAGTTTGGAGACAAAGACTATTCACTCTCTGCCATTGGAGGTGTCGAGACAGGTGAAGACGCGGCAGAGTTCATACTCTTAGGAGCAAATACGGTTCAGGTTGGGCTACAGAAATTATAACTGTCTCTCTCTGTATTATCATGAAAACTACTCCTGAGGTTTAGTCTAATAATGAACACAAAACAACACAAAACCCAACTTATTTTTGGAATTACAGATACCCGTTGGGTGTGTACTTACCTCAATGAACCATTTGTTTGTAATTAAGCTAAACCTCAGGGGTGATTTTTCTAATTTACCCATTTCTCTATTTATTTGTCCTGAATGTTACCATATTGTAGATTTGGGTTAAAATACAAAAGATATGAATTGATTGCTTTTGAACCATGAGTTGTAATACATAGTACCTAATATTAGCTATAACAACAAAAAAGCTTAGTTTTTGTTCATATGTTCTGTGTGAAATATGATGTTCTCGAGCATTCATTGCGTGCTTTTCCTTCATAAGATTTTATTTTTAAAAGAAATTCCTTACATTTATAGAAATATTATAGTTAGCCTTTGAAATAATTGAAGACATAATCACATCTTGTTCCTTTTGTTCTTATATGTAAATACTCAAACCTCGGGGGTAATCTTTGTACTTATCTCATTAAAACTTAATTATGTCTAACAAAGAGTTGTGATTCTAGGTATGCACCGGTGTGATGTTGCATGGATATGGTCTCGTACATAAGCTTTGCTCCGAGCTCCGGGATTTCATGAAAACGCACAATTTCTCATCCATTGAAGATTTCAGGGGGTATAATATATATATTCACTACAACCCTTTTTCTCCATAGCTTCTAAATAAAACGAGCAAACTCGTACCATTAAATGCTTAACTAGCAACTCTACTCCATGCGTGATAACAGGGCTTCGCTCGAGTATTTCACGACCCATACAGATTTAGTCAGAAGGCAAAAGGAAGCCATTCTTGAAAGGAAAGCCATCAAGAAAGGTTTGCAGTCGGATAATGACTGGACGGGAGATGGCTTTGTTCGCGAAAGTGATGGCATGGTTTCCAACTGATCGAGTAAATACAATTTGCATTACATGTTTCATTGTACCTTTTCATCCTAATAAGCGCTCTCAATAGCCATAACTGTAAAAACTCCAGTTTTTCTGTTTTAATGGAATGTGAATTTCTTCTGTGCCTTTTTTCTTGTGTCATTTTCTTTCATGAAAGAATAAAATAAAATATCTGCACTTATAAACAAATTAATAATTGAATACTATAATAAACAAGTAGGGTCCAAATACAGTTTTGAGACAAGACCCTTGAGAAAAAATATACTATCAAAATTGAAACAGTGAAAAAAAGTGATTGAGAATAGAATTAGAGTGTACACTGTACACTCTCCAAGAAGCTTGTGATATGTAACTTTCATGGGACTGAATTGAAATAAAAAAATATATAAATGGGAGAGGCATGAAACCCACTCAAACTTCACTCATCCGTATTGTCTTCTTCCGACTGATATAATAACTCATGCCATGCATCAGTCAATCACTAGTACTTTCTTATACATATATATGTTATATGTATGCATATATCTATATGTTATATGTATGTGTATATACTGTATTACTTAATTTTTAGGGGGTTGATATGAAATTATAAATAGTTGTGTGTTTTTGGGAGGGAAGGAAGTTTGTAAGTTGAACGATTGATATAAATGGAAAGAAAATTAGAAGAAGAGGAAAGGGTTCAGAGTTCAGAAGTTACTATAAATGGAAAGGAAGAAGAGGGCTTAAGTGTACTGAAAAGGGACATTGCTTCTCATTTCTTGTATGTGCACTTGGTTGAGTCTCACTTGGACTGCTTGAAGGTACCCTCTCACTTTTTTTTTTAAATCTTATCTCATGATTAAAAGTTAGGAAAACCCGAGAAACTACGATGATCATCGTATGCGTAATCCTCACGCATATCACACCTTCTACGTTTGCAGTTGTGCTTAGGTAACTTGGACAACAATCACAGCATAACATTTACTCCGACACCGCCTCTCAACCTTCCCGATTTATCCACCCCAGATCAATCTCAATCGGAGTTGGACCAATTTATGGTAAGAAATTATGATATACTCCTATTTCATAGCTAATGCTATATGCATTTCATGTTATAGACTTTGATTAATAATTTCCTTTTTTTTTTTCTCTCCAAAATCTTTACATGTGCATGTGCAGGAAGCATACTGTGTGGTTTTGAAGAAGCTAAAAGAAGTAATAGAAGTGCCTCAACAAGAATCCATGGCATTCATTAATTACATGTATTCTCAACTTGAGGAGCTTCTACTTGATGATATTTAATTAGTCCATCCTCAACTATGTAAGCATTGACTTGATTGGGCATGTTTGAATTTTAGCTTCTTTCCAAGAATAATCAAAACCACACACCCCTATGTTTCCCCTAATTACAAAAGAACCCACAAGTTTGTTATATAATAATATATTATATAATTGTGAACATGGATTTATTGTTAATGTTTTGCCCTAAATATATAAATTTCCAAGACAAATAATGACACTTGTTTCAGCAAAAAAAAAAAAGATATATAACCTCTTGGCCAATGTTCCAAACTATGGTTATAGTGCAATGAAAAACAGAGAAAATCACACAACCAATGACCACAGATTTGAAGGGTAATTAGATGTACAAAGGAAAAAAACAAACAAACAAAACTACAGAGGGAGATTTTTATTATATTCTCCCAAAATATTCAATCATAGGCTTCTTCCCAATCATCCACCACTGCATCACCAGATTTGCTCTGATGTGATAAGCCAGATCTCTCCACCACCCTAGAACCTGACTCTGAATTATTCCCCACCACTTGCTTCTCAAGATTCTCTGAAACATCATTCGACTTGGAGCCGCTTCCCGACACCAAAACACTCCACCTGTTGCTCGAACCGCTTGCACTCGACAATTTGGAGTCACCTTCATTCGCACTCCAATCTTCACTCCCCCAAGAACTACTACTCTCCTTCCTATTCGAGTCCTGCAAAACAACCTTCTTCCACGGGTTCACATTCAAAGCCCCACCACCTCCAACAGACGAAGCCGAACCCGAAGTACCATTCTGTGGGACAACAACAGCCCCATGATAAACAGACCCCTGATCCAATCTCCTCATAGCAGTAGCCGCCCGAGCAGGATCACTGAAAACTGCCAAAGCATTCTTATCGTTCAACCAAACCAACTCGCACTCCCCACCAAACCTCAGGACCAAAGCCGTCACATCTGCATCCCTCGGAAAATCGAACAAGGCAACGACGAGCCGTGGGTCCATGTCCAGCTGGGGATCGAAAACTGGCGCCTGTAAAGTATACCCTGGTGTGCAAGATTTGGGACCGATAACACGGGCTGGTGTCTTTGATTTTGGGGTCACGTGGACCACCACAAATCTCTTGGGCTCCCATCCAGCTGCGTTCACTGTGAGCTTCCACCTCTCGGCTATCAGCTTCAGAGCGTCTCTTTTCTCCTTTGTCATTATGCAGAACACATGCACTTTGAGCGCATTTATGCCACCTCTGCCTCTGCCAAGGACAAGATACCTGCACCTCTCTTCGACGGACAGGACCCACTTGGCATCGCGCCTCAGGAGGTCAGAAAGCACCTCGGAAATCGATGCATTCTCGCCGAAATGAAGAGCGTCCATGTTTGGGGCGTTAACTCCGAAAGCATCTGCAAGAACCTTTTTGCGTTCCATTTTCGCGCAATCGTCGTCGCAAACAAGCTTCCGCTGACCGAGCGGGAGTTTCTGGCTTTTGTCGTCGGCCTCAAGAGATGCTGGCAGCCTTTGGATAATAGAACTTTCAAGATGTCCATCACTGCTAGTGCTACCTCCAGCACTACAAGGAACACTTGCAGTTATTCGACCACACGAACAAGTGATTGTGACAGGGAATTCGCATCTCACGTCAGGGCATGGATACGAAGGGTGACAAAGGGAAGTACATGTATGCCTGCAATCTCTCCTCGGGGCACCACATGTCTGCTTGCAAGATGTCCTCAAACCAGTATTCGACCCGGATGAAGAGGAATCACACGGGCCCGGATGGCATGTTCTTGAGCACGCATGCAAGCCACACTGCCTCGTCTTTCCGCATAATTTGTTGCATCTGATATCCTTTGATCCACACGGAATGTTCCGGAGCACTACGTGTCCACCGACGCATTCCTTGGCTATAGGAACGGAGCAAGGAGGACAATCCCCGAAATGGCAGCTATGTGAAGATGGATGACCACACGACTGAGGAATAGAGCAAGGGAACTGGCATGAGGGCCTGAGAGTGCCACATGGCAATGGAGGAGGAATGGAAGTTCTACCACAAGCACACGCCAAATCAGTGAAGATCGTCTCCAGGCAGGGAGGACAGTGTCCACTGTGACACAGTGATGTGCAAGAATGCTGCCCGCACCTTAACTTCTTTTCACACGGCATCGAACACTGGTGTGGGTCCCAGTCAACCAAGGAAGAACTGTTGGAGGAATTGAACTGAGGACAGCAACGCTCACTGCAACGATGCCTTCCACAATTCTTCTTATGGCCACAGGGTTTATCACAAGTGAACTTATCTTCCTCCTTGAAAGTTTTGAAGCACTCAACAGTTTGGGATGTGGATCCACAACGACACTTTTGGGTAACGAAGACAAAACAGGGTGGACAAGCCCCTGAATGACACACATTCTCACAATGGTGCAATCCACAAGGGAGGAGTTTGCCGCAAATCTGTGAACAAGTCGGGACTGGGTCCAAACAACTCCCTCTATCCTCATTCAAGCCTGTCTTACCACAACAACATGTCTTAATCCTCCCCGGAAGCAACTCGCATTCTCCGCATGGTCCGGGATGGCAATTATCACGGCAGATATGATTACCACAATTAAGTTTATTCTCACAGATTGAACCGCAAGAAAAGACACCATCATCAGCCTTGACTTCCCCCTTCACAGTCATATCTCCACAGGAAACCACCTCAATCTTTTTCTTACAGAAGCAAGAAGCATCAACGAGAACCTGGCAGCGATTGCAGGGGCCCACATGACAAACACTTTCACAATGATGCCTCCCACATTCGAGAAGCTTATCACATTGCTTCCCACAAGTAAGGACAGATTTCCGGTCAGAGCATCTCGTGGTAATAACTTTCTTTCCACAGGGGCACTTGCGTGGAGGAGCAAAGGCCTTGCAAGGGGGGCAAGGCCCTGGGTGGCATTGCAAGACACAAGCGTGAGGACAGATGTCATCATTGTTCATTCCACTGCCGGGAATTTCTCTTTCCAACTGTTTCCCGCATGGCTCTCCACAAGAATGCGGAGTCAGGTACAAATCGGAAGGTGGGTCCGGCCTTTTCCCGCAGAAGCATACATAGCGAATATCCTTAACCGACATAAGCTGCACGGATTGGCAGCCCGGGCAACGCCAATTAGTACCCTTATTCATCTCGGCCAACAAATCAACAGAAGTGGGAGCTTTGGCCCATTTCTTTATGCAATTCAGGTGAAAGATTGAATAGCAGCTGGAGCAGGACCAAACGGAAGCAGTTCTTCTAACCATGTCATAGCAAATCATGCACTCAACCGATCCCTTCAACAGCTTGTCTTGAATCTCCTGCACAAGTTGGGGTATGTTTACAGCCTTCTGCGCCTTATTGGGGGTCTCGTCACTATTATGTTTACCCTTGTCCTCCTTGTCTCTCTCCCTCCGGCTCACGAACCGGGGCGAGTTGACTCTGGATCCAACTCGGTTCCTGTTTTCGTGAGGAGCAACAGGCTGAATGGGCCTATTGAATTGCCGGGGACCATTCCCGATATCAGTCTGGCTCAAAGTATCCGCACAAGCCGAGGGGACTGGCGTCTGGACAGCAGGGGCAGACCCGCGTGGGACCCACTCACGACGGTTGCTTCGGGAATAGTTGTTGCTTCTAGAACGTTGATTGGTGTTCTCCCTCCGTCCGCTGGCTTGTTCTGAAAAGCTCATGTTCTTCTGATCCAGAGATGAGCCTGGACTACTGGAGGTTGGATCCGTCTCGAGAAGTGATGAAAACAGATCGAACACCAAGCTCCAACAACTAAAATTACAACAGGATAAACAAAACAACCATCAGATAACCTAAAAGGGACGAAAAAAGTATCGAAACCAAAATCATCAGAAATTCCACAAAATCGATAGGCCAGCAGTAAATTCTATTTGCCATGAAAACGGATTAACCCTAAGCCCTAACAACTTAAACCGACAAAGGATTGGAACAAGATCAGACCAGTAATCTGAAATCTATGCCCAAATCGAAAAATGGCAATAAATAAATAATTATGAAATCCACAACAAACCTTTTTCCCGATTTCAAATAGCATTTCATGGATTTAAAAAATACATATATAAAAAATATATAAATAAATACATCAAGAATTTGAGAGAAAAATCACCTGCCGAAGAAACAAGAAAATTTGGGAAACCAATCAAGCTATTCTTTTCCAATCGAGAATATGAATTTTTTTCCCAGATATTATATACTGACACTTCCTCTCTCTCTCTATCTCTCTCTTAGGGTTAAAAGATTTAGGGATGGATATGAATTTTCTCCTCTCTTTTTTCCCTTGGCCGAAGTAAAAATATTTTTAGGGATTTGCTGTGATTGTAAAGGAAATACTCAAAATATATATATATTGGATGGAAATGCGTGTTGCCCAAGGCCTGAACAATCACAGCGAAGACGCGAAGAAAATGAGACTGTTTGGGCTTGGACCCAATTAATTAAGCAGTCATATCTGGCCCAATATCGGAGCTACTTTATTCGGATTGGTGATCACGTTAACAAATACCTCCGTCAGACAAATGGTATTCTAGTGACGTAAATTGAAATATGTATTCGAATAGAAAACATGTGGGAATGTGAAAAATAACCTACAAGTTTTTCTATAAAACAAACTTCATAATATTTCTTGAATTATTATTGTTTTTTCTAGTTGTAATTATTTAGTGTAATTATATGTAATTATTTGTGATGATAAATAAAGTGTAATTCTTGCAACTACGACAAAAAAAAAAAAAACATTATAAGGAAAAAAAACAACAATATAAATTTTTTAAACCAACTCGAAGTCAATGTCATCTAAAAATAATAATCTTCATAATAATAATACATAAGTTCCATCTAAAACAAACTTTTGTACATCAAATCTGCATTGCAGAATGATGAACTGTGTATGTATGAAATATATTAAATTAAAGTAAAGTCTTCCTGGTGTTTTATTCCTCTAACTTATAGAAACTATCAAAGGCACAAAATTTATGTTCTCACACAAGTATAAGCCCTCGTACCCCCACAATAACTGGAGAAAAAAAATGTCGTTGAGGGTCGAAATAGAGCACAGGTCGACCTTCTCCTGGTTTTAAGCTCGTTCCTCAATTATTCTGAGGTAGAGAAACTTTAATCCATAGGTCTCAAGCCATTTTACTTTGAATCTGCCTATGGATGTGTATTAGGTACTCAACGTATGAGAGCCCACTTGACGACTTGTCTTCTACCATGTAAGAGAAAAACATCATCCCTGTAGACAACGAAAAATGAAAAGATTCCATAATACTGCAGAGGAAGAAAAATATGTTTGACAGGAAAACTGTTTCTCATACGCACTAACCTGAAGGATCTCCCTTTTTGCAAAATTTTAAGCTGAATGATAAAAACAAGAAAATAAAAGTCAAAAAGTGTCTCAAAATAATCGAGCATGTTATAGAACTCAATGTTGTATTCCCTCCCGTGAGGAAAACATTATAAGTTTAATCTTACCGTAGATAAGAACATCGCTGGCGCCTTATTTCATTTACAATGGCATTCAACTTCCTTGACAATGGATTGTCATATTCCTGAATAATAGTCTAAAAACAGGCAGAAAGTTACTAGTGCTACTTTTTTTACGAATACAAGAACATTTGCCATTGCCAGAAATCCAAATAGGTTAAATTCAAAACTAAAAGCCAAATCTGAAAAATTGCCCACAGTTTCTTAAGAACGCGACATGGTCAACATATACCAAAAATGTGTGCTCCCAGGATTACAAAAGCATTAAGAAAAGAGAAAGGGTTTCTCCAAAAAGTATACCTGGTTGGAAATTTCTTCAACTGATGAAATGCCAAACAACTGTTGCAAAACATTCGGCTGAACAGAGTTGCCAACACAAATTAAACAATCGTCTCCATTCTCGAGAAGATATATTCCTTCATCGGTAATGTGCTCGCTATTAAGTGGAATAGAAGCAGGAACGATGGAATCATCCAACTCCTGAAAAATTCAGCATTAAGAATGAGTCGGGTAATACCTTAAAACCAATGCTGACATCATATATTAGTTGAACTATACCTTCTCATCAAGGTCATGAATAGCAATCATCCTTGGGTACACCAATGGAATTACCAAAGGAGTAGGTAAAGGAGATACATTATTAATCCAATGGGACCTATCGTCTATTCTGCTGTCCGAGCGTAATCCGGTGCTTTTGAGCAGAGCTGAAAAAGGAAGAAACCCACTGTTAAGACCATACGTGAGATATATCATGAGAGGATTTAAAGAAACATTACAAAAAATACAAGTCAAATGAAATTCAAGAAAATCAGGAGTTTTTAATCTTAATTCAACAATAAATATGCAAAGAGGCATTATCACTAATGGATGTGGAAATTTCATACATCCAGGTTTATTTTCATATGTTGTCTATACAAATAAATTTCACAAACTCTTGTCAATGTCCTGTCTTTAATTTCATTCTCTTTTCTACGTCAGGAAATAAGACTCTATATCCTAAAATATTGAAATTAAATTTCCAAAAATTGGTTGTTCAATCAAAATATCAGGGTAATTGCGTTAGAAACTACATTGCTATAACAAAAGGTTGTCTAACCAGGGCTATGAAAGAGTTGAAACCGACATGGACATTGTAAATCAGTCATTTGGAAAGAGTAATCAGGTTATAAATTAAACTGTGGCAAGAGAAAAAAATATGACACATGTACTCTTAGGATATTTCGAAAGTACCAAGTGTATATAAAGGCAATAATTTAAGCGCCTCCGGAAGGATGAGCTGTCCAGAAGATGATACTGTAGCGCAGAACTTGCGGTATGAGTACAAAATGTTGATGCAAGCATTTGTGGCTTGATCCCTCACTTGTGCAAGAGGAGCTGAAGGAACTTCAATGGCAGCTGTCAGGTTAGAAAAATCAGGAAAACTAAAGTCAGTATGCTTGGGAAGAAAAAACAGAGATTAGATAGACGATTTCTATCAGTGGATTGCAAAAAATCAAATGGAATGCAATTAAGAAAACAGAGAAGGGTCAGTGATACGGAATCCTACCGGGCTACACCACCCCTACTATCCAAGTTTTAAAGAAGAAAGAGATCAAAACAAAGTACCTTGTTTTAAGATACAAGCAAATTGGGTGTCTAGGTCAGCTGCTCGGAACAGGTTACTCAGCAGGGTGGTGCAAGGTAGAGACAAAGTTGAAACTCGGATTCTTCTTTGTCCGTATACAGTGGTGTACAAAAGAGCACACTAGAAAAACATAAAACATAAAAAGTGATAAGGTAATCAATGACTTTGAAGAAGCAGGGGAAATTAGTCACTAGAGAAATATGGAGTTCCCGGGAAATTTAAGTAGGTGAAAATTGTTGAAAATTCAAGCATAAAGGAACTGTTGTAGAAACTTGAAGTATTACCTGAAAAGAACATTCTGATCCTTCCTGTAATTTATCATCGTGTTTCAGGGTCACCATTATTGTCTTGTCACAGTCGATCTGGAAAAACCGAAGATTCATTGAAGAGTAAGCAAGCTTCCCCAGGAATTGACATTAAGAGAATGTGTCGTAGCTATAAAAACTAAAAAGTATTTTTAAGAATGAACTTGCATTCAGAAAAAATAAAAAATGGAAGATATATACGAAGAACATTTTCTAATGGAAAATTATAATAAGATTTTATCTCTGGAAATAGTAACATAGTCATTTATACATTTCCCCCCCTAATTTCTGACATAATGATTATATTCCTAAAGCACAATTTGCAGATATAAAGAAATGTGGACATCATATGCATCTTAATTCACTTTATTTGCATTAATCAGAATATTGGTGCATTTTCTGCAAGTTTAAAATGGGATTCATGGGACTAGACCCCCAAAACCCATGACTGATCAACTGCTGAACAGTTGCAAAAAAACATCTTGCTTCGGTGCTTAATCAGAGACATTTTCGTTGCATTCTTTCATTATCTATTATGCAAAACTGTGCCAAAAACTTGTATATTAAAAATACGATTTTTCAGAAAATGCTGTCTGATGATCTAAAATATACATTCAAAGTGTGAGTTTGGTATTGAAATAAAGATTCCATAAATCCAGGTCTCTAAATATACATTCAAAGTGTGAGTTTGGTGTTGGAAGGATGAAGGAATTTGGATTAACTTAACCATTGATAATGCAAACAAAAACATTTTAAAAGGCTATACAGTAAGGACTATCAGTATAACCTTAATTCACATATATATATATCATCAATAGGATCAATATTCGAGTTTTTTTTTTGTGTGTATGTGTGAGAGAGAGAGAGGGATAAATACAGCGGGTAGATCCACATCAGTTGGTATGCGCCTACAGAAGTTTCCTGTATATTCCTGAACTTGGATACCCTGCAAAAAGGAAACGCAAAAAAAAAAAAAAGTTAAAAAAAATAGTTGCATCTTACTCTCCAAATAAACTTTGTGAGTTTCTAGAAACAAGAAGCTAAGAAACTACACAAATAGAAGTTCACCTGGCTGCATCTAACGCGCATGACCGCCTCAAAGCCTTGGGGCCTTGTGACATTCCATCGCAGATCATTGTAAAGCTTAGCAGTATCAGAAAGGGCAGAGAAAGGATAATAGTAGTAAACCTGGAGAGCGAAACCAGTTTTAAACAATTAAAACTGAGATCTTGAAATATTATCGAAAATACGAAGAGATGTCCGATGCGATATTTCAAAATGAGCATTGAAGTGAAAATGGTCATCGGATATGGATGGGTTCAAATGGATATGGCCACCTCGTCATAATCTAAAATCAAGAAATTGAAACTTTATTCACTTACTTGGCCTCCAGTAGTTCTTGGAATGACAGAGAGAGAAGCTATATCTACATATGTTTGTGTTGTTATAAACAACTCCACACAGATCTGTAAAGATATAATAAATGACAAGAACAAACGATGAATTAATACAAGTGGGAATAAATGATGGCAAGATATTAGGACACGCAAGGGATTATTGAGATTTGACACTTTAGACATCACCTGATACTCTGCAAACTCAATTGCCATAGTTTTCAAAGTCTTGTCAACTGGTTGGAGTAATTTGTGAGCCTCCTGAAACCAAAGCATCGCAATTATAGAAAATTTAATATGCCATGGTACTGAACTTCCAATTGTTACTTTTTAATATCACAGTAATTTAAAACAAAACGAAATTCTGATGAAGAAAACAAAAACTATCCAGTGTCATATAACTTATTATTGGTAATGTAAATTCAAATCGAAATACATAAAAATATTCTGACGGTGACATTATCAAGACCATCAAAGGATCACCACTGGTCATGGAAATCTAAATTCAATTTGTATTCCTCCCAAATCATGGAAATAATGCTTTATTAAATTAAGAGAGTAATAATCTATAAGTATACCAGTGCTATTTATGTATTTTTTTTAAAAGAGACAAACATAGGAAGATAGAAATAATAATCTTATAAGCATCATTTAGACCTTTTCTCCAGCTGATATATTGCTTCTGCCTTCCGCTTCTCTAGCAGAAAGGGATCCAATGCCAGTAGACGGCAGCGCTGTAATTCACAAATCATCAACATAATATTACAAAAGGAAGATTAAACTCAATACCCAAAACCAAAACCAAAAATTCCATAAAATGTGATGTGCTGGAAATTAACGAACATACAGAAATCCGAAAAAGATAAAAAAAATAATAATAATAATAATAATAATAATAAAAAAAAAAAAGAAAAGATGGAAGAGAAGATTCATTATAAAAATATATTGACAACACAAAAGCAGCAAAGATATGTTCATTCTATTGCTTCAATCACAAGAAGGTCAAACAGCACACATTATTAATGATTTAGATTGAAGCTTTGTAGCAAATAGACAAACTAGTTTAAAATGATGAGTTAAGGTGTAGATGACATGCTTGTGAATGTAACTGACATATTCAACAAACATAGCACCGTCAGCTTACTTGATTGAAAGACAAGCAGTTTTCCACCGGAGCTTTTCATTGCCAACAAAGATGCCTAAAGTAAGAAAGAAGAGGCCATTAGTGAATATCAATGTATGTTTCTTAGAAAAAAATTGAATATCGTGTAAAATCGACAATAACCAATTGAGATTTGAGGCATATGATAAGCCATCAGACAATATAATGAAATCATATGTTAAGTCTCCTCCTATCAAGAGCCGAGTGTCACCATGCTTGATCCACATTAAAAATGACTTGGGAACAATATATACTAATGAGGCGTAAACAGATATAAAATATGTTACATTACATGCCCATACCTGTATTGCAGCCCCACAAGCTGAGTCAGCTATTCTATTACTCTCAAACATTGAAGGAATGCTTTCAAGCAATATCTCCAAATGCTGGCGGCACTGCAGTTGAAAAAGCATTTTTGCATTATTTGGAAGATTCATAACGCAAGTAAACGCATTAATACCCTGGCATTGAACATTTCATCACCTCACATCCATTCTTCAAGAATACGTTAAAAAAACGAGAAGGGATTTGAGAGAATGATTGAAGAAATTAATTTTAAAGTAAAACTGAAAATCAACAGGCTACTCGCATGGGTACAAACAGCTGAAAAGAGAACGACTACAAACCTCAGTAAGTTGAACGATAACATCACTTTGTAGAGGAGTGTAGACATCTTGTACATCAGGAACTATAAGCATCAACGGCTGAAATGAAACAGAACAACATAAACGTTAACACCCAGTGCAGCAAGCATTTGTAAGAGAGATGCCATTATTTTGCTTAAGGTGATAGAGTGATCAACATGTAAGACCAAGAGGTTTTTGTATAGGATCAGTTTAAGATCAACTCAATCAAGAACTAACAAAGAGCATATAGTGATAAAACCAGTTTCACCAGCATAAGACAGTGTATACACCAACCTGCTGTGAAGCTCGTTTGAGGTTATAAAAGTGGATGGTCGAGTCAAATGTAGCAATTCCCACCATTGTCCGAGGACCCTTCTGCAAGTAAGAGATCACCAATCCAGGTTAGTAGTTCCCTTTTTCTGATAGGTCAATAAACAGAAAACCCTGAAGCAGTCCCCCAAATTATGAGGTGAAATTTGTTTCACATGCAAGAAGCTCATCAAAAATTTTACAAGAGCCACCAGTAAAAAAAAAAAATTATCTACAGATCTAACAAATCCGTTAATCTGATACTATAAAATTACGTCCATGCTATCTCTACTTCACCTCACTTGGAAACTAACCAGTGAATTCGGAGACTGCCCACTTCAAACACCACCAAAAAACACAGAAGATAACTTATAGTGGCAATTTAAACATATTGGAAAATACAAGTTCTAAGATATAGATTTTACTACTTTCTCTCCCGGGATGCATTTCTCAAATAAAATGTTACTTGCATGAAGAGTCCAAGCAAGAACTTACAGGAAGATCAGCTATAACTTGGTTAATGGCACTGCAAGCTGCTGCAGTCGCACCAGTTTGTATGGCGTTCATGGATACATCAATAAGGAAGAAGAATACCGCAGGCATAGGATCTCGCACCTGAAATCATATTGCACATTACAGATGTAAAAAAATAAAAAGTGCAGTATTCCACACAACAATAAAGGGCTAAAGAGAGATAGGGAATTAA
This sequence comes from Euphrasia confusa, assembly GCA_954870475.1. Lineage (NCBI taxonomy): Eukaryota > Viridiplantae > Streptophyta > Magnoliopsida > Lamiales > Orobanchaceae > Euphrasia > Euphrasia confusa. The sequence continues at coordinate 4,204,821 of OX940961.1, forward strand.
TATAGTATCCCATCCCACTACCCACACATAACACTAACCATGTATTCTTTAGTTGCAACGAATTCAACTGTCCCTCTGCATAGCTCAGGTCTTTCATCAGCATCTCTCCGTCGACCATCTGGACCTAAGTTGCAGTGATAGTCACGTGGAGTTTCATCCGTGAACCCTGTAAAAGGAAATTGAATACGTGTTGGTTGATAACTTAAAACCAAATATGCTATAGTCAACCATCAGGCAATGCATTCAACAAGATGCAAGAAAATATCAATATCAAAATACCCCTGTAAGAAAAGACTGAATGGGACATTTAAAGAACATGGATTCGAAGTTTTATTCTGTAATGTTTATTTTTATCATATGTTTAACTATGCAAAATTAAACAAAGTGCGCCCTGCGATACATATTGAACCCTATGGTGTGTAGATTTTCATAACTCCCAAGGAAAAAAAGTAGTATGAAAACATGCAGTGGTATTCTTACCACACAAGTTGCAAATGAAACGTCTTCCTTGGTCAATAAACTTTACAAAAGGATTTATGTAACCTTTGCAGCGAGAACATCGAACAGGACCACTTTCCCCAAAATCAACAACCTAGCAAGAATAATAACATCAGTCACATGTGATATTGCAACTGAAACAAAGATATTAACAAAGGTCATGTGCATGTATGAAAGCATAAGTCGTTTAGACAGTTTAGTGTGGATTATATCCAAGTCAAACCCGAAGTTGTGTGACTAACAAATTAAATTAACTTATAAAAAGATATAAAACCATATGCAAACAAAAAAAATTGACAGTTCATCTATGATATATTTTCCTTGTTAGAATGCAAGTTATTTGTCTAATGCCAAGTCATACGAGAAACTTCACATTTATTCAACCAGAATGGAGCAAGAGAAAAAGTGAAGACAACATAATCTTTCACATTACATGGATAGGTTCCTCGGATGGATGTGGAAGAGCTAAAGGCTGGACCAACAAAGCCAACTGCATTGCAGACGTCGATAGAAGGTCTACAGTACATGGAATCTAAGACACAAAGAAAAGTGTTATTTGCAGTAACAACAATTTTGATCAACTGTAAAGTGGGAAAATAAATGAAAAAACAAAAGGAATACGAAAATGGTTTTCTAAAAGTGATAATGATTCATTTGGATACTGAACCTGATTTATAGTGCACCTCATGAAGCGTGGACTGCAATTGCCAGTGTCTTTGACTATATAATCACTTGTAGCAGGCTTGACAAAGAAAATATAAAATAAAGAATAAGGGAAGATTTGAAAATATGAAACCATATTTCACCGAAGTATATTAACGAGAATATCAACTTGCACCACAATATTAGTGGAAACATAACAGAATTTATAAGATTTCAACACACGAATACGACTAGTTACCGGAGGGGGGTTTGCTTGATTGCCGTCACGAGTCTCGTGAACAATCACAGCAGAACTTGGAGTAAGGCGGGGAATCTGGTTAGGATCAATTTTTGATTGCCCTGTCTGACCCATACCCATAGACTGATTTGGAGGTGGTGGCCCACCTGGTGGCATTCCATACATCCTCGGCTGCTGCATAGGGCCAGGAATCGGAGGTGGAGCTACCTACATACCAGAGAAATATTAACACTCAGATTCTCCAAGATCACACTTGCCAATTCGTATGTGAGTCTTACAGGCTTTTATTACAGAAAACAATGATATTGTTAAACAACAAACACATCCAAACAATTGAAATTAGTATCATTAGATAAATCACCTGCTGTGGTTGTGCTGGCCACGTCTGCATCCCATAAGGAGAACCCGGAGATTGAAACCCACCCGGAACTGGTGCTGAGAATGGAGATGAGCCTGGAGGTGGTGGCATGTTCTGTGGGGGTGCTGAAAACGGAGGTGCTGATTGCCCCATGGCAGATTGGGATCCGCTGGGCGATGGACCACCGTAGCTAGGACGCATTTGCGGAGGCTGAGGAGATGGTCTCGACGATAAACCAGTTTCCGACTGAGGAGGCCTCATCATTGCAGGAGGGAACCTCGGCCCGCTTTGCGGCATCCCTGGAGCGAATGCCGGGGGCCCGTTGCTAGCATGGCCCGGAGGGGCAGATGAAAAAGGTCCCGGGCGGGGGGACATCCTAGAAGGCGAGGGGGCAGAGGGGCCCCCAACGGGCGGCGGTAATACGCCAGGTGGCGGAGGTCTTGATCCAACGGGAGGAGGCTGAGATAAGCCAGGTGGCGGCGGGCCAGTGGGTCGAGAAGAGACCATGTTGGGAGGGAATGTGGGTTGGGCGGAGGCAGGAGGGGGGTTGGGACCCCTCGGAAACACGCCGGGCGGAGGTGGGCCCGGACGGCCGCCGGTGAAAGGTGGGGGCTGGTTGGAAGGTCTAGGGGCATTGTTCGGTTGCTGTTGGTTCATTTGCAGATTTTGCATATTGTTAGCTAGTGCATTTGGATTGTAATTTGGGGGGAAATTCCCCGGCCTAGGTCCTCTCGGAGTTGCCATCAGTTCAGCTAATCAGATATCTCTGTTAATCTTAAAAAAAAAATAAGAACAAAAAATAAAAAACGGATCTTCAAAAAGATCGCCCCTTCTTATACACGTATGAACCCAGATTCAATCCAATTCAATGTCTATTTTTTTCAGATCAAGCGAGCAGAGACATATACGAACCTGTGATGCCGTCCGAAATTCCGGCCGTTTCCGACAGAACCGCCTCTCCCCGAACAGGACTCGATCTGACTGAAGGGAAAAAAAATAAGAACAAAAAACATCGACTGATGATTTCAATGAGCTGAGACAGAATTGAAGGTACCTCGATTTCGCGCTGGGGTTTATAAATTATTAGCAACGGTTACGGATCGAATCAGGAGTGCAGACAGAGGGAACAAGACGAGAGATGTGATGATGGATCGAAGCTGTAGAAATTAACGTACTGTATTTACTTTTCATCGAAATAAAAAAAAAAAAAGGAAAAAAATGTGTCGACTGCAATATTAAATGGTCACTCGTATTTCAATTATTATTATTTTCAATAAAAAAAATGGAGTAAGTTTTTCATTGAAAATCTCTCATTTTTATATTTTCATTTTCAATATTATTATTTTTTCTTTATAATAAAGGATTGTTCTAATCTTTTTAGTCATTGTGCTTGCTGACTTTATTGCTATGGGTAGTAATTTTTTAATACTACTAAAATTGGTAAAAACATATATGAATTGACTAAACAAATTAGTATTCTATAATTTGATTCATAACTTTTGTTCATTTCATAATTAAAATGAATGTAAAATTATTTTCAAATTTTAGTAAATAATAAAATTAATGAAAATAAGCTTGCATGTGTTGGTAAGTCATGCTCTAATGTGAGTGCCTAGTTTAAAATTAAAGTTATGAATAAATTATAATTTAATTTAAAAAACATTAAGTAATTCATCAAATTATAAGAATACTGATTTGAAATACTCTTTAAATACTTCAAAATGTTTAAAAATAATTTATAAGAAATTTGAAATACATTTTATATTTTTAAAAGTGTATTAAAATAATTATTAAAAATATGATAATTTATTGATGGTTTTAAATATATCTTTTAAATATTTTAAAGGGTTTTATAATAAATTTTAAATAATTTTAAATACATTTTAAATATTTCAAAGTGAACTTATAATATAGATAGTTTAAAGTGTTTTAAATTATATTTTAATTGATTTAAAATAAATTTTTAAAATTTAAATTGTATTAAAATATTTTTTTTAATTGTTTAAAATAAATTTCAAATATTTTAAACGATATGAAATACTCGCTTTTAATCATTTTAAAGTGTTATAAAATAATTATTAAGTTTAGCTAATAATTATTAAGTTGCTAGTCGGTGGTGTGAACACGAGGATTCAAGAGGTTGCTCGGTGTCGTCTTGAGTGGTGTCGTCTTGAGTGGTGCTTCTCATGCTCTTTCCATTATATGAGAGGGGATCATCTCTTTACGAGCACTGAAAAGAGTGTGACATATAGCTTGGTAGTAGTTCATTGTATTCTAGTGTTATATGGTATAATTGGTTGTTCGGAGAGCTAGTCTGTTAGCTCGTTGATGAAGTAAGGTTCTTTCTTATATATTCTAGTCTTATATGGTATGGTTCGTTGTCCGAAAAGCTAGTTTGTTAGCTCGTTGATGGTCTAGAGTTCTTCTTTACGTGTTGTTTGTACTTTACATTTTTTTTATATGAAATTGATATTTATTAAAAAAAAATATTAAGTGATATAAAATAATTTTAAAAAAAATCAAGTGTTTATAATTTATTTAAAATTATGATTAAACATTTAAAGGTATAGTAAAGTTATTAAATAACTTAAAATATTTTTAAAAAATAAATAAAGACACAAACAAACATACCCTTCAATTCTGCACTCAATAAAAATTGTGTATTTCGCCCACCATCGCCACCACCACCGCCACCTAACGACGACTTTGAGGTAAATAAATCTCTATCTGCTCGAAAAGAATCCTGCGAGGTACAAACCTTGTGCACAAACTTCTGTGATTATGTGTCCAGTAAGGTCCTCTGATTATCTATCTATCTAAAGGTTGATTTTTTATATTTTTATTCTACCAATATTGAAAGTACAAAAGACGTGATATTGTGTATGTGTTATGCTGTGATTCCTTTTCCATGGGGTGGTTTAAGCACCTGAAATTGATTGATGGGTTGATCGATTATTCTATCAATTTCTGTGATTCAGTAGAGAGTTCTTAATTTTAGGGTTGATTTTGTAGAAAAAAAACGATTTTTGATTCTGGATTTGGGGCTTAATACGAGCCCTTGGTTCGAACTGAGAATTCCAACCGAAACTCCAAATAAAAATAAAAATCGATTATCCGGTATTTAATTGGTATTCCTCATGGAGTGTGTTTAATTGGTATGACAAACTGATTCATATGTTGTTGTGTGACTCTTGGGTTTTGGTTTGGCTTTCTATAGGCGGGCTTGTGTGATACTATTGATTTGTTATTCGAACATTGGACAGTGAACTGGTTATAAACGTTGTCGTGTTTTCTTGTATCCGTGCAACAGTTTTATGCGTTTTCATCATTCTTTGTTTGTTTTGTGCCGATATTATCTGTTGTCATCTATACTCCAAACATCATTAAACTACTACCTATTGGTTTCAAATTTTCATATCCGAGGGCATGCTTCTGCAATTTAAACTACTATAGTTATCCCAACAATAACTCGGATAACTATGCAGGCTTGTTGTTTGCTGAGTCATCGATGGCTTCTTCCTTCAAAGCATTTTTGAACAGTCCCGTCGGACCCAAGACAACTCATTTCTGGGGTCCAGTAGCTAACTGGGGATTTGTCATTGCTGTATGCCTGATTCTCTTTCTTTCTCTCTATCCGAGTTTACGATTTTAGAATTAAATTGAATTCGAAACTTTATCTTAAAAGTAATATTAACTGGTTTCTCAGGGACTGGTGGACATGCAGAAACCTCCTGAAATGATATCTGGAAATATGACCGCAGGTTTAGAGTTGAATCTCAAGAACCGAATATTATCATTTAAATTAGATTCCTCCTAACATTTTCATTTTTTCAATATTTTTTTAATAATAAAATGCAGCAATGTGTGTGTATTCCGGGTTATTCATGAGGTTTGCATGGATGGTTCAGCCTCGCAACTATTTGCTACTAGCTTGCCATGCTTCAAATGAGACGGTGCAACTCTATCAACTATCCCGTTGGGCCAAGAGCCAAGGGTAAGTTTGTTCGACTCATCAACCCCAGTTGACTAGTTTAGAATTTTAAAGATGGATTTTTTCCCTTCATAAACTGAAAAAAGTTCAGCATGCATTAAGAATTAACTAACATAATGTTCTTCACTTGATAACCCACTTTTTATTTTTGGCAATAAGAAGACGTGGACTGGATTGAGTTTGAAATGATTATGTTCTAGCACTTTGCTGAGGAGACTCGATAACAGCTTGACCACAATTTCGTGTGTATTTTTATTTCCTAGATACATTGGAGATAAGAAAGAAGAAGCCACGTCCCAGTAAATCAGTGTTACTTTTTCCGTATCTATTTTCCTCTTGAAATTCAAGAGGCCTGTGTTTCAGGTGATCAACAGAAGAAGGGTGAAAACCGAGTCATATGAAAATTATTTGGTTGCAAGGTTCATGTTACCATCTTAATTTCTCAGGATCTTGTTTCTTCTTACCCCCTTCGATTTTTATGTATCTTTAAGATTTGAAGACAAATAACTTGTATGGATTATCGTTGTTTTTCAGTGCACTGAGAAAACTATAAATTTCGTGTGACTCGGAAAATAAAATAAAATTATTGTGTTTGCTCTGGTAATGCTTGGCGACAAGCTTCCGTCTTCGTTCATCGAAATTGTTTGCATTCCAATGAGTTTGCTTTAACCTATACGATACTATGATCCAAGAACTTGCACGACTGTGTGTAAGTATTTTTCCCAATGGTATTTTAGGAATTCCATCAACAATCCTTTCGGTACTTTAGGAGGTGATGAAGGGGCAATATAGACACGTGTCGATTAGAGCTTAGTGTTAACGGATACATTCAAATACTACAAAAAAAATTAGTCATGGAGTAAAAATAAATTAGTTTTTTTCTGAACCGGAACCGCCATTTACAAAAGCTACCTCACCTCCTCAGAGCTCTGTCCCGTGTTTTTCTCACCTCCTTTTTATATGTACAATCTCCCATTATTAATATAATAATAATAATTATTATTATTATTTGCTTTTTTGTTTTTTTGACAAAAAGAGAAAATCAAATCCATTCACTGCAAATTTTATTTTGCTCATTCATATGATGTTTTCTGCAAAATAAATTGTTTCGTTGAGGCTAAAGGAAGGATTTTTTTTTTCTTTTTTTGTTTTCTTTTCAAGACGTTTTTTTCCGCCAACTTTATGTAAAAATCCAGATTGAAATTTCGCAAGAATTCGATTCGGCTGGGAGGAAAAATCAAGCTGCAATAATAATAATAATAATAATAATAATAATAATAATAATAATAATAATAATAATAATAATAATAATAATAATAATAATAATAATAATAACCAATGGCGCAGAGAGCGAACGAGGCGGCCAGTGTAATGCTGACGTCAGGAGCCAGCGGGAGGATAAACGCGCTCTTCTCTCTGCGCGTGCTGAGGAGCCTGTGGCGGTTGATCGGCGCATTTTTCTTGATTTTCCTGCTCCCGTTCCGCGGGCGGCCGCGGCGGTGCATGGCGGCGGCGGCGGCGGCGGAGAAGGAGGAGAAATCAGCTGTGGTGAGGGTGCCCAGGAAGAGTGCGGAGGTGGCTGCGCGGCGGGCGCTGGCCATTAGGAGGGTGGTGGAGGGTAGTGAAGAAAATTGTTGGAGGGATTTCGCTTTGATTCTCAGTTGCAGAGGCGATACTCTGTTTACTCAGTCATGGACGCCTCCGCCCAAGGTTCAAGTAAGGTAATCAATTCATTTATTTCTTTAATTTTAATTAATTAATTAATTAGTTTAATTTTCCATCATCATATGCTTATGTTTTCGTCGGGTGTTGAATGCGACAACTCTACGAAGTAATGGATGAATATTGTGTTGATAAGGTTTTAGCTACAGAGGAATATTAATATGAAAAGTATATGATATGAAATTCAAATAAAAATCGATAACCGGACCGCATCCCGAGAGTTTTCATGGAAAAAAAAAAAAAAAAATGCTTAAATTTCTGGAATGAATGTTTTTTAGTGACAGGATATGGGAGTTGTGGTAAAGATAAGGTAGGAGAGTATATTTGGTTCAATAGAATTCTGTCTCTGTCATGAGATAAATGCCCTACTGTGAATTTGTTCTTTCAGATTTATATCATCAATAACTATAAAATGACTATTTTTGAATCGAGTTTCATTGTCCTCCGATTCTGATTCTTGATTAGGAGTTTTGAATTTTTGAATTTCTTCTGTCTTATTTCCTCGAGCAGTGTAGCTTGCTCGATTGTTGAAAATCGAGTTGAGAACTACTAAAGCTGGTTTATACAACAATTACAGTTACTGCTAAAAAAAAAGTTAATTACCAATTAAATTCACAAAAGAGGAAAATGAATAAGAAGGCTATCAGTAAAAGTCTAAGTTATTTTAACCGACTCGAGCACAGCCTGTGTTATTCGTCCTGCACTTAATTTATGATTTTGATTGTGGCTAAGATTATGGAAAAAGTCGATAAAATGTCTTTTTTCTTAATGTGTAGGGGAGTGGTTGTTCTCTTGCATGGCTTAAACGAACACAGGTCCGTATTCTACAACGACATGTACTCTTGCATTTTTTCCGGTTCTTTTGGTTTTCATTTCAGAGTTTCTTTTTCCCACTTATTAAAACCCGTGTGTTTCCTCAACAGTGGTAGATATAGTGATTTTGCCAAGAAACTGACCGCAAATGGGTTCAAAGTTTATGGAATGGACTGGATTGGTAAGTTGTGTACATCAAATATATTGTACATCAACACGAGTCCTCATACTTCATTATGAAACGATCCTCGTAATTATTATATGATACGTGATGACAGGACACGGTGGAAGTGATGGGCTGCACGCGTACGTTCCTTCTCTTGATTATGCTGTTAATGATTTGGTACGCTTCATCTCGTTCGAAATAGTTCTTTTTTTTAAGCTAACTTGTTAAAAAAAGAAAATCTCTGTGTTTTGTTCAGAAACTGTTTCTCGACAAGGTGGTATCTGAAAATCCAGCACTTCCCTGCTTCTGCTTCGGACACTCGACCGGTGGAGCAATAGTCTTGAAGGTACATCATCGAAAATACATTACTATATATATATATATATATATATATATATATATATATATATATATATATATATATATATATATATATATCCGTTTAGTCTCGTAATTATAATTAATTCGTTTGCATGAACAGGCGGCACTCGATCCGAAAGTGCAGCAACGTGTGTCCGGGATCGTATTGACTTCACCCGCCGTTGGAGTTCAGCCTTCCCATCCACTTCTTGCTGTAAGAAATCTTCTCGTCTATTTTTTTTTTTTTTGTATAGGTCAATTACAATGTCTTGGGGTTCGAACCTAAGACCTTTGATCCTCAATTCGAGTGCTCAACCAACTGAGCTAACAACCCTGGACTTCTATTTGTAACTTGTATAATCGTAATCGGAAATTATAGTAATCGACCCTACATTATATACACAGGTTCTTGCCCCGCTTTTTTCCCTCCTGCTACCGAGGTTTCAATTCAGTGCCGCGAACAAGCAGGGCATCGTCGTATCGCGGGACCCGGCTGCCCTGGCGGCTAAGTACTCGGACCCACTCGTGTTCACGGGGTCCATCAGAGTACGGACCGGGTACGAGATCCTCCGCATCACGGCCCACCTGCAGCGCAACCTCAGCCGGCTGACGGTGCCGTTTTTCGTCCTACATGGCACCGACGACTCCATAACCGACCCCAACGGGTCCCGAAAGCTCCACGAGGAGGCTTCGTCGGTCGACAAGAAGATCGAGCTTTGTTGGGGACTGTTGCACGATCTGCTTTTCGAACCCGAGAAGGAAGAAGTTACTCAGAGTATTGTTATGTGGTTGAAGGGTAGATTGTGAAAGGTTTTTTTTGTAGGGTTGAATGATAATAAAAAAATGATGCAGTATCATTTAAGTACTACTACTATATTACTATCATCCAACACATTTTATTTAAACTAAAATATGCCCTCCTGATCTTATTTACGAGTTGGAGTTGGTCAATCCTAATAAGTACATCTATAATAGTAAAAATTCATTAATAGCTTCAACTTTATTTTAAAAGAAGCAAATTAGTTTTCTAACAAGAAAGGACAATTAATAAAATTTCCAGATCGATATATATAACTTCAAATTTATATCATTTTTTTCGTATATTTATATAATTAAATAACTTATTACAATATTTTCATGGGAAAAATGGCAATAAGGCCATTTTTCAGCATTTTTTCGGCAATAAGGCTTTCGAGAAATTACGCGTGCCGATTAGGCCGCCTAAAATGTGCAAAGACATCGTTGTCCTCGCATATATACACATTTGAACAAACGATTTCAGCATTTATTTCATTTCTCGCACACGAAACCCCACGAAACCCACACCTTCTCTCTTTCTTTTCTCTCGGCTCCCGCTAGAACACACAGAAACCAAAAAAACCACCACCAACAACACCACGAAATCCTCTCACTTTTCCTTCTCATCTCTCAGCTACCTGTTCGATTATCAATGGCTCCGTCGAAGAAAACCGCCGCCGCGAAGAAAACCGCCGGTCAGAAATCGACTCCAACCGCCGCTGCTGCTGCTTCTGAAAACACTGAACGGAGGCTTGTTCAGTACACTCCGTCGAGTGAAGAGCAGGCGAGCCCTATCCCTCAGTCTGCCGCCGGCGAGAAGAAGGAGAGGAAGTAAGTATTTCGAACCCTAATTCAACCGATTTTCACTTTCAATCGGTTTATTTCCATTGCATCCCTGAATGTGTAGTGTTTTGATGGAGGTTCGGTGTGATTATGTGTTGATCAGTGTTGATTGTGTGTGTTGGTGGTTGTTCAGTGTTTTTATGTCCTGTTCAGTGTTAAATTATGCCTGTTCAGTGTCTGTGTATGCCACCCAGTGCCTTGTGTGTGCCACTCAGTGTTGATTGTGTGTGTTGGTGCCTGCTCAGTGTTAATATGTTCTGTTCAGTGTTAAATTGTCCTGTTCAGTGTTAAATTGTCATGTTCAGTGTTGTACATGTCATTTAAGTCCCTCTGCATGGCCACTCAGTGTTGATATTGTGTGTTGGTGTATGTTCAGAGTTAATATGTTCTGTTCAGTGTTGTGTATGCCTGTTCAGTGCCTCATCATGCCATTCCAGTGCCTCTTCATGCCACTCAGTGCAATTACATGGCCACTCAGTGTTGATTGTTCCTGTTCAGTGTTGTATATGCCTGTTCAGTGTTGTATATGCATGTTCAGTGCTTTGTACTCACATCGGTGTGTTTTTTTTTGGTGTTCCAGGTCCTATAAACAAATGAGGTCCAACTTGCTGACCATCATCCGGACTATTGATGATATCAAGGACAAGCTGAAACCGGGGCACGACGAGTATTTGAAGATGACCCCCTTCTACCATCTCTTCAAGAGCATAAAGGATCAGAGGCTGACCATCCTCCACACCCGAAAGAGCGACGCTGCGATAGCTGCCGTGCTGGAGCAGATGGATGCCGGTGCTCGTACTATTAAGCTGGGCAGCAAAGATGTCCGGATCACTCCCGAGGATGTCGATCTTATTTTTGGAATCGTAGGCGGCAGTAGGAAGCTCGATATCAGTTCCAGGTCCAAGTGTAATAATAAAAGATTCAGGGAGAGGATGTTCCCGGGAGAGAAGACGCTGAACCCAAAGCTGCTGAAGGAAAAGCTTGATATTTTGGTGAAGCGTCGGAGTCGCACGCCTCAGGCTCTTGCTGATGTAGCTCGGCTCCTGTCGTTGATACTGATCGGCACTGTCTTCTTCTCCACTTCCTCCGTCACAATCCAATGGAAATGGTTGGATTATGTGGTGGATCTGGACTCGATGCAGAGCTACAACTGGGGCGAGGCGATTCTCAAGTCCCTTTGCGACTCGGCAGCTGTGCACAGGGACAACCCGCAGAATACACAAGGCTGCACGATACTGCTACTGGTATGTGCTTCTACTTGCTGTTCTTCACATTCTTCTTGCTGTTTACTTCTACTTGCCGTCTTTTTTATGTTTCATTCCTTGATATTTACCTTGGGTTTTTTTATTTTTTTATTTTTGTGCAGTTCTGGCTTTGTGAGCACACAAAGCTGGCAAACAGGCTGGAGAACGAGCACCTCCCTCGGGTCCTGAACTGGCATCTCAATGATCTTTCGAATGTGACCAAGGAGACTCTAGCGGGTCTCGCGGACGAGGCGGTAAATATCTTCTATCTTTCTTCTGCTTCTTTTAAGTCTGTTTGTTTTATGATTCAGTGTCTGTCAACTAATTCTGAGTGAACAGTGTGTGAAATATTGAGGTTCAGTGTTTATTGCTTGCATTCAGTGTGATATTCATGCACACAGTGCTTGTGGATGGACAGTGTGAATGATGTTCTGTTCAGTGATTATTTATGCCATTCAGTGTCAAAGTAGGATAACTGTGATGTTCAGTGCTTATTAATGTTGTTCAGTGTCACTCACTTGAGGAGGATGATGTTTTTTTGAGTTCTAACGCGTGCTGTCCGTGTCTGACAGGTGGATGCTCGTCTTCTGAAATACAGCAAGACGGTGGCGGAGATCCAGGCGTACAAGGGCCACCTTTCCTATAAAGCAATCGTGAACACTCCGCGTGCGGCGGAGAGCGAGGACGAAGAGCAGTCTGATGACGATGACGATGACGATGACGAGCATCCGGGCTCTGATTCGTCGAGCCCTGAGGAAGAGGAACGAAAAGGAAAAGGCCCTGAGGGCGGGCCTTCTGGAGACGAGCAGTCGTCCGATGTGGAAGACGACGACGACGACAGTTCTTCCGGGGGACATCAGGAGATGGCCTGCATAGTCCCGGAGCCGGAGGACGAGGGTGGGCCTTCCGAACAGCAGCCCGATGAGGAACGCCCCGCTGTTTCTGCTGCTGAAGCCGAGAAGTTGCTCAACAACCTCCTGTCGGAGAATCAAGATCTCTCCAACACTGTGAGGGATCTCCAATCCAAGCTCGATAGCACGACTTCTCGGCTGAACGAACTCACAAGTGCTAACGTCGAGCTGGAAGGTGAAAACCAGCGTTTGAAGAGCGAGCTTTCGGAGCAGCTTGCGAAGATCGACGCGGAGACGGAGAAGGTCCCCGGGGCAGCAGGCGAGGCAGGTGGAAGCTCCGAGGAGGAGGAGGAGCTGAAAAATCTGAGGGCGCGAGTGAAAGAGCTCGAGGAAGAATTGATCAAGGCTAATGATCAGAATCATCCGGTGACCGAGGCGGGAGAGGCTCGAAGCTCCGGTGAGGAGGAGGAAGTGCGGCTTCTGAGGGCTAGAGTGAAAGAGCTCGAGGACGAAGTGGATATTTTGAAGAACGCGTTGGCTGACCTTCAGATGTCGTCGGTCATGAACGACTACGAAAAAGTCCAGCTCGAGTCTCTGGAGGCGGACGTGAAAGCGCAAGAAATCGTCCACAGAGCCCAGATCGAGGCTCTGCAAAATACCGTCAAGGAACGGGAAGAAGAAATCTTGAGTCTCCAGGCAGAGTTGTGCGTCTACGAGATTGACGTCAACAAGGATGATGAAGAAGAAGGGAGCCCGTTGAGACAGGAAGCCGAAAAAATAGAGCCTTCGAGCAAGGCGAAGACCAGGTCGATGGTACGACTGGTCAAGGGCAGGAAAAGGAAGCCAGCCAACGGCGATGACAACGATTTTCAGTACGATCCCCCTGCCCCTGCCGCAAAGAAGAAGGCGATCAAGAAGGGTAAGAAGGTGGTGCAGGAGGCAAGCCAGAAACCGATCCGCTGTGATTTCAATGACGATCATATCAATTTCTTGATGAGCGTGAACAAGAAATTTGAAGTGAACTGCGGGTTGGAATTGGAGCCGGAAATCCTCGACAAAATCATCCTGCACAGCAGCGACCAAAAACTGTAAGTGAAGCTTCTTTTATTTCACATTCTTTCTTTCTTTTTTTTTTTTGTGCTAAGAATGTGTTTTTTTCTTTTCCCTTTTTGTCAATCAGGTGGACATTGAAGTACTTTCCCCGTATATCCACAGTTGTGACGGTGTCTGACATGACCGACATGATGAAGTGCACCTTCATCAGCAATCATGTGGTCGACGCCTTTGCTGAGTCGCTGCATCGAGACCACAACAAGAAGCTGGAGGCTCTGATACTCCCCGCGCACTGTTGGGTGAGTCTTTCCTGCCTTTGCATTCAGTGTTTATAATGGTTGTACAGTGTGTTGGTGGCTGTTCAGTGTTAATATGTGCTGTTCAGTGTTATTGCTGTTGATCAGTGTTTATATATGCTGTTCAGTGTTTCTAATGAGCTGCTCAGTGTGTGTGTTTTCTGTTCAGTGTTATTGAAGGTTGATCAGTGTTTATCATCAACAGTCAGTGCTTTTATGTGCTGTTCAGTGTTATAATGTCCTGTTCAGTGCTCATTGAGTTCATCCTTTCTTAATAAAAACTCTGTTTTTTTTTTCATTCTCGCAGACTTCCATCGTCATGGGACGTCATGACAACCAGAAATTGTACCAAACAATCACAGATATGATCCCGTGCGTGCGAAAAGGGATTATAATGTTCCCGATTTTGTCGCCTGGGTTGAAAAAGACTACAACTCCCAACCATTTTACGCTGCTCGTCTGCGACTTCGTCCAACAGAAATGGCGATTCTACAACTCTATTCAACCCAGGGGGCGAAATCGAAGGACCATTACATGGCGAATGCAGCGGAATTGGTACGTCTACTGTATTTTAGTCGATTTTTAAAAACGGTTCCCTTTCTAACGATAACTGACAAACTGTATTGTTTCGTACGTTTCAGAAAGAAAAGGTGGAAACCAACGTGGGCCAAATGCTGGAGAAAGCGGGGAAGTGTGGTTTCCCGATACATGAAATCGAGGCCGTGAAGCCTCTCCCACAGCAAGCCCCAACTCTGTAAGTATCTCAGTGCATAATTAACCCATTCAGTGTTGTGTTTCTGTGTTTCATTTCATGCCTGTTCAGTGTTATATTTATGCATTCAGTGTCAGTGTTCCTTTTTTTCCTTTGACTCCTCCACGTCTGTCACTGTCCAGGAATGAATGTGCCTTGTACGTATGCTACTACATGGAGAAGATTCTGAAGAAAGAGGCCATTCCGGACAAGGTCAGGACGGAAGAGTTCCAAGTATTCAAGGGTCACGTGATACGAACCATCCTGACCATGAAGGAAAAGTAGTGATCGTGGGGCTGTTTGTTTTTGTTTAGTTTTGGTTGGAAAAAAATAAGAAGTATTTTTCTGTAATTCTATGAACATGAATCATGTGATTGTGTTTTGTTCATATTTCTGGGCAGTTTTGATATTGTCTATTATTCAGTGTTAATATTGACTGTTCAGTGTTATAAGTGTTTATTCTTTCATTTCATTGTTAACAGTGTTAATCTTGTCCACTCAGTGTCAGCAGTTGAAACTTATTGAATTGCAACATTAAAAAATAACCAAATGCAAAAATTACAATACAAGAACAATTAAAAACACTCTAAGAGCATAAACTGAGCAAAAGCAAATCACATGATGTTGTTAAATCCTGCGATTTTTAAATTACAGTGAGTCAGTGAATTTATGAGCCTAACAGTGTCTGTCACTGACAGTCAGTGTTTTTTCACCCCATTCAGTGTCACTGATTTCAAAAATCATGTCGAAAAAACACAACAAAAATCCAAATAAGAAAAAGCCTACTAACTAGGGTACAGGCTCCGTGCACGTTTTCTTGTTGTGATTGCCGACACGTCCGCACCTCCCACACTTCATGGCTCTCGGGATGTGCTCACCCCTGGACGGAATCCTCTTCTTCTTAGGTCTTCCAGGGGGCCTCTTCGATGTTGGCGGCTCGATCATGACGTTCTCTGGTACGTTCGAAGGTTGATCAAACATGGAAACCGGCTGAATGGGATCGGCATAGGACCTGGCGTAGCTCTCTGCATGGTAAAACTTGTCCACGAACGAGGCCATCGGCTTCCCGGACCGCAGAATGCACGCAGCTGCGTGGGAACACGGAACCCCTGTAATCTGCCACTGACAGCAGGTGCACGTCTGATCCGCAATATTGACCACGACGGACGGAACGCACTGCACTTCGAAAACCGTTTCGGACGACCCCACAACCACCCATTTCTTGCCTTCGTTGATGGCTTTACCCAGCTTCTTCTCAACGGACGGGCAGAAAGCCGAAGTCCACTCCCTGCTCCTGGCCCCCCTGTCTGATTCAGTGTTAAACAAGGTCAGTCAGTGTTTGAACAAGGCTAACAGTGTTAAAAAAGTGCAATCAGTGTTTGAGATTGATAATTCTCATCATACCGTGGAAAAAGGTCATCAGCTTCAGCCTGATGCTGTTGACCAACGCCGTGATCGGAAGATGCCGGGCTTCCATGATCCATTTATTGAACGACTCCGCGGCGTTGGACGACATCTCACCGTATCTCTTCCCTGAGAAGTACACGTTGGCCCAATTCTTTGGATCCATGTTCTCGAAAAACACTTTCGTTGTCTGGCCTCCCTCTTTCAACAGTTCGTCCATGCTCAGTTGGTAGGCTTCCACGGTGGTTGCGTACGCACATTTCAGGAAATTCCACACCACGCCTTTTCGTAACATCTTGGTCGCCCATCTGCCTCTGAATTTGTCTTTCAGGTTCAGCTTCAAGTGATTGATGCAGTAGCCGTGCGGGGACCCTGGGAACACCCTGCTCATCGCCTCGAGCAGCCCGAGATTCCTGTCCGACACGAACGTAACAGTGCGAGAAGGAGGTAGGATGTGCTTCAGGTTGTCCAGAAACCACTTCCAGTTAGCATAGTTCTCGGAATCGACAACGGCGTAAGCCAGTGGGTACAACCCTGCATTCACGAGACACGAACAAAAAAAAGAAAAATAAAAAAAATAAAAACACTTCAGTCAGTGTGAATAGCACCCATTCAGTGTTGAAAATACAGATTCAGTGCTGCAAGCAACAAGGGTCAGTTTCAGTGTGCATTTCAGACCAGTCAGTATTAAAAAGTTGGATTCAGTGCTCAAAACCGTAGTACACATACCTCCATCGCCGTCCTTGCCCGTAGCAGCGAGCAAATGGCCCTTGAACCTCCCCTTCAGAAACGTGCCGTCCAGAAACAGCAAAGGGCGACAGTGGTTCATCCCGTCGATACAAGCCTTCATCGAGATGAAGACCCTGCGAAACTTCCTGGACGCCTCGTTGAATTCGAGCAACAGGTGCGACCCAGGGTTGGAATCCGATATTGCCTGCAGGTGCTTAGTCAGTGCGCCGAAGGAATCTTTATCGTCGCCGTGAATCAGCTTCCTGGCCTTCTCGAGCGCATCCAGAGCGAGGCCAGACGATATCTCCAGGCCGTAGTGATGCTGGAAGTTTCTCACGATTTGGACCGGACGAGTCAGCGTGCTTTTCCGTACCTCCTCGACTATCAAACTGGAAACCAAGTCCGAGCAAACGCGCCTGTGCTTCAGGGATCGAAAGCACGCGCCGCAGCTGTGCTCGTTACTCAGCTGCTTGACGTAGAAGAAGCCGTTGCTTCGATCCATCACGGCGTACACAGACCAGTTGCATCCCGTGTTGCTTTTCTTCGAGCACACGGCAGAAACCTTTTCGGGTCTGTTCTTCACGTACTCGAAATCGAATCCCACTCCGACTGCCACCTTACAGAGCGCGTTTCGAAAGTCCGGGGCGCCTCCTTGGAACATCTGACCGACACCAGAAATCTCTTTGTCCTAGCCATCGGTCAACAACACTTTAGAACTCGACGGACCAAACAGGCGGAACATATCTTCTGCTTCGAATCCCTCGTTGTTTTCTGTTCCAGTCGCACTGACAGCGGTACTGTTGGACACCGTCGAGAACACAGAACTAGAGGTGGGGTCTTCAGTCGCGACGGAAATGTCGATGCTCACCCGAGGCAGCTTGTGAAGCGCAGCTAGGGATACCATGTTCGACATGTCCGCATCGGTTGAGAGCACACAGTTTGGGAAATCGGGTACAGAGTAATGCATGCCGTACGCAATGTCTCGGAGCTCAGGCCACTGAAGCTCGACTGTTTCCTTCAGCTGGTGAAGGGCGGCCGCACGGGAGGAATCGATTCTGGACACCAAATTCTCACCGCCGAATGCACAAAATGCGAAAACAGCGGCCCCTGCTGAAAAAAAAACACAAAAAATAACGACTCACAGTCAGCGCACGATTTTTTAAGGAACGGCTGGAATGCATGAAATGAAACACTGAACTCAAACAGTGTGATTCAATGTGTGTCCCTGTCTGTTCAGTGCTAAAAAAGGGTGTTCAGTGCTATTAAAGTGTTCAGTGCTGTTCAGTGCTATTGGAGTGTGTTCAGTGCCATAAAAGTGTGCTCAGTGTTTGTTTGATTGTGTGGTTCAGTGTGTGTTGCCTCAAACAGTGTTTTTAAGACCTGTTCAGTGTTAAATGCACAGTCAAACAAACAGTGTTTTTAAGGCCTGTTCAGTGTTAAAGTCAGACTAGACAGTGTTTTTTTTTTTTTTTAAACTCAAAGAGTCTTATTAAGCAAGCAACAAGTAATTCACACACGAGCAGTACAACGAAGACAAGTCGTCGTCAAAATCACAGGAAACAGAAAAAACGACAAAACAGATTTAACAACAATAATAATGAGACGGAGGAAGTCTTGGGTCACGACGAGGGGGGTCCCTGACCGGGCGCACCATCGACTGGCCATTTTGATCGAATACGCCAACCGAGAAACTTCTTCCTCCGGTCCAGGTAACCCGGATGTTCCAGCCTTCCTGCACTCCAAACTCTCGAACGAGGCGTTCCCAGTGAAATCCGTGGATGGCCGTTTGATTCCGATGAGTGGTGAGAGGAACGGGCCATTTCTGGTCCAGGGAGTCCGTCAGAACGATGAAATTCCCCATTTCGTCCTTGATCGGACGAACAAAGACAGCCGGGAGGGGAAACTTTTCTTTATGCCAACGGCCATTGAATCTTTGCTCGGTCCAGTGAGAACCATTCCAAGATTCAACCCCCCGACTTGCCGTCTGCCCTGGCTCCCGATCCAGTGTGCCCGGTCGCCTAGGCACCATTGGTGGCCCCCGACGGATTGGCCCGCCATTGAATCTTTGTTCGGGCGAGGGAGGACTGTTATTGAAAAATTCTGCCTCGCTTGGTGTCGGTCCTGGCTCTCGATCGAGTGTTCCCCTTCGCCTCGGCATCGTTGCTGGCTGCTCCCCCCGATCGAACAAAAATGAGATGAGGAAACCAGAGAAATGACGAGGTATTTATAACCGTAATCACACTAACAAGGCAGTAAATGCCTCAACCCTCAACTAACATGGCAGGCATTTATTGAAAGGGAGACAGGTCAATGCCTCAAAGGAAACAAGGTCAACACACACTGATTCCTGTAACACATTGCATTTCCAACGAGATAACAGAGTATCCTAGGGGAAACACATTGCATTCTGACACTGAATGAATCAAATAAACACTGAATCCATATTGTTAAATATGGATGAATTCAGTGTGCAACAAGGTGGGTACAGTGTGTAAGTGCAATTAGCCAAGCTCAATGCACACTGAACAAAGCCATTAAACACTGAATGAATCAAATAAACACTGAATCCACATGGTTGAATATGGATTCAGTGTGCAACAGGTGTCTACAGTGTGTAAGAGCAATTAGTCCGGCTCAATGCACGCTGAATCAAGCAATTAGACACTGACTGAAAACAAGCTCAGTCAATCCACACAATGTGTTACAGGAATTAGACACTGACTGAACCAATTTAGCACTGAATGGCAAGCTCAGTGCAGGAACACTGAGTGCATGGTGAATTAGACACTGACTGAACAAAATAAGCACTGAATGGCAAGCTCAGTGCAGGAACACTGAATGCATGCACACTGAACACTGAGTGCATGGTGAATTAGACACTGAATGCAACGAAAAAACACTGAACATGCATAATAAAAAACAATCAACACTGAATGCATGAACAATGCACACTGAATCAATCCACACACTGTGCATGCATGCTGAATGAAGCTTTTAAGCACTGATCTGGTACGTGGATTCGAAATCGCGTACCTGGATTCGAAATCGACGGCAAGGAGGGCGGCGGTGCATCTGACATCTGAACTGAGACAGGAACGGCGGCGGCGGCGATGAAATCGATCGATCGATCGATGCCAAGGGACACGGACTGCATGGAATCGATTATCGCGGCTGAGAATTGGAGCTGCTCACCGGCGGCGACCTTCCCCCTCTCCTTAGCTTGAACGCGGCGGCGACGGAGATGAATAGCAGCAGCGGCGGCGGAGCTGAGAGGGAGAGAGAGAGAGAGAGCAGAATTGAATGTGCCGATTTTTTTTCCCCCAGCTCGATTTGTGAAAGGTAATATGGAAGGGTAATTTCGTCCTTCCATAGACATTTTTGTGGCCTAATTGGAACATTTTGGCCTAATTGACACCAAAATTACAAATTGGCCTTATTGGTCAAAAAAAGCTGAAAAATGACCTTATTGCCATTTTTCCCTATTTTCATTTAAGATTTTATAATTTACGAGAATTTCAATTAAAGTTTATTACTGTTATTAATATTTACTACAATTTTGTTGCTTTTTCCTAACGGGCGATTTCTCCTATAAAAATGTTTGGTCGAGAAGGCCATTAAAATCAACAATTATTCAACAGTCAGGTCAGGTGACTTTCTATAGAAGCCATTTTTATTATATTATATTTTTAATTTTTAAATTTCTCCAGAATTTCCAAACCCTTCCCTCATCAAAATTCTCTCTCACCAGAAGAGGGCTTTTCCTAATCCGAAGCATTAGGGATCACTCGCATTTCGCCCAATGGATTATCAGAGCAAGAAGCTCATCAACGACCCAAACGGTTACAACGATTCCTCACTCGCTACTGCTATTATTAGAATTATTACTCGTCTCTGTGTATTTTTTTCTGATTCTTTTGCATTTTTGATTCCTTGATTTTTTCGCCGAATGATTGTTAATGTGTTGGTGTTTCTCGGACGAGATTAATTTTGCGGATTTTTTTGGCATTTGATGCATGCAGATTAGATTATGCTATGATTTGTATCTGCAATGGAGTTTGTTTTGGGGGTTGTGTATTGATCGATGTCCGATGTTCTGTATGAGTTGTACTCTGTGTGCTTCTCAAGCGTTGAATGGGTGGAAATAATCGGAATGCATGAACATATAGATTTGTTTCTCGACTTAGATAGTTATCACGATTCGCGAGGGTAATTAATTTTGTGCTTCTGGTTGCAGATGTTGTGACAGAGTTCATTGAAGGGCTGGTGGAAATTTACCCCGGATTGCAGTATTTGGATGGTTTTCCTGATGTAATTAATTTATACAACGAAATTACTTTTGGCCCTTCATTGATCATAAACCTGTTGTGTTTTTTTATACACGTTGCTCCATCTGATGACACACATTTGTATGCAGGTAAAAGTTGTTTTACGTGCTGATGTTTCCGGAGCAACATACGACAAAGTGGCCGTTATATCAGGTCTGTGATATCATCAAATGGTTGTATTGTCCGTTTTGTTTTATTTTGTTTTGTCCGATTGCGCCATCATCTCAAATATTTGTCGATTTTTGAACTGTTCTTTAATATCAATCACTTCAATCTTGAAACTCCGTTTTTTTTAAAAAAAAAAATTGCTCGGGATTTCTATACCTTTTTGGGCACTATACCACAAGAAGGGTGTAATATAATTATTGTTTGTGTGAAACATTATATCACTTGGATTTGCTTATACTCCCCATATATAGCTGAAGGCCAAATCTAACTGTTATAATTGCTTTATATTCCTTTAAGGTAATTAACACATGAAATAGATATAGAAATGCTTGTGGCCAGTGTTCTAAAAAACGGCCTAGGCGGCCGCCTAGGCGGCGCCTAGGCGCTAGGCGCCGGTCAGTCTAGCAGTTTTCTTCTAGGCGGGCTGGTCTAGGCGGGGGCTTGAGAAAGTAGGGTTTTAAGCGGTTTTGGACTGCTTCTGGGCAGGCTAGACAGGTCTGGACGGCTTCTCATCGTGTTTGGGCGGCTTCAAGGTGGAATTCAAGCAAAAATTTGAAAGAAAAAACTTACAGTAGACAGCACTCCACCGCAGCCCTCTTCCCCTCTTTTTTTTTTCCAGTCTCTTTTTATGAACTTACGCTATGTTTCTCTCTTTTTTTATCTTCTTTAATTTTTCTTTTTTTTCCTTTTTAGTTTCATTTTCCTTTTATTGTTTAAGCTTTCTTTATTTATCCATTTTTTCATTTACTGTTCTTTTTCTTTCCTTTACTTATTTATTTCCATTTTCTATTTTATTATCTTTTTTTTCCTTTTTGTTTTCACTTTCCTTTTAATTAGTTTTCTTTCCTTTTATTTTTCCAAATCTTTTCCTCTTACTCTTTTTTATTCTTTTTTCTAATTTTCTTTTCCCCCTACTTTATATTTTAAAATTTTAACATTTTATACTATTTTTAATAAATAATTGAATGCATTTTGGAATGTATTAGAAATAAAATTGTACTTATATATGAATTTCTATATAAATTATTATTAATAATTTAATATTCTCAACAATTTTAAACTTTTTATTAATATTTTTATTGATAATATATATATTTATATTAAAATAATCAAATCCGCCTAGATCCGTCTAAATCCGTCTAGGCCCCCGCCTAGCCGTCTAGGCGCTAGGCCCCAGGTCACCGTCCTATTAGCGCCTAGCGTTTTTTAGAACATTGCTTGTGGCAAAGGACATTTGACGATTTTTGTTTTGTTTGATTTTGGTATCCAAACTCATTTATTTGAATGTATTATCGAAGAATTCCTGGTTGACTTTCAAGAGTCCTAGGTTTAGTAAGAAGGGTTTAGAAAGTTTATTGAGCCTGATGGCAGTTCGATTAACACACAGGAGGGGGGAGTGGTCATGAGCCTGCTCATGCTGGATTTGTGGGAGAAGGAATGCTCACAGCAGCAATATGTGGGGATATTTTTGCCTCTCCTCCTGTTGAATCCATTCTTGCAGTATGCAAACTTTTACCTTAAACTAATAGACAACATATCTATATACCAATAGCAGTTATTTTCCTATTTGATCTTCCTCTAGGATGACCATTTTTTTTTCAACAGGGAATACGAGCTGTTACTGGTCCTTTGGGGTGCCTGCTGATTGTAAAGGTATATTCAACTGAGATTTGAAAATTAGTGTGAATATTATTGAACTTTTCACGTTTAATAATTTCAAGTTATTGCATCTTATTACTTTCAAAATGTAGGAACCATAATACATGTAGTCTGTAAATAAACTACTGTTGAAAATATTTAAAATCATTTGGATTTCCTGACGGTATCTACCTTGTTCTGGTCCTGACAGAATTACACCGGTGACCGCTTAAATTTTGGTTTGGCAGCTGAGCAGGCTAAATCTGAAGGTTATGAAGTGGAGGTATGTCATTTGGTATGCTATAGATCAATGTATTAACCTCAAATTTTATAGTTAGCTCTCATGAACAAATGGTGATTTATGTTTCCAGATGGTAATTGTTGGCGATGACTGTGCGCTACCACCTCCAAGAGGCATAGCTGGAAGAAGAGGTTTGGCTGGAACCATATTTGTTCATAAGGTTAATATAATCTTTTCCCTTACTTTTTGATAAGTGTATTGCAATTTAGACTTGGCCTTTTTTCACTTTATATTTGCTAGCTGTTCTGTTCGTAAGTGTTGAAAATAGCTTTATATGTTGTATTTTATGATATTCTAATTTATGGTTGAATATGTTCATAATACCAACTGTAGCTGTACTGTTTACTTTTGTTCCGTGCTGATCCAAACTAAATCACAGGTTGCTGGGGCAGCTGCTGCTGCTGGCCTCTCCTTAGAAGTAGTTGCTGCTGAAGCGAAACGCGCATCAGAAATGGTAGGCACAATGGGCGTTGCACTATCAGTCTGCACAGTGCCCGGTCAAGCGACCTCAGATCGTTTGGGCCCTGGAAAAATGGAGCTTGGTCTTGGAATTGTGAGTTAAATCTCTCATCTCATGGTTGTGTTGATCATAATTAAAGTAGTTTTAGTTAGAAATTTTGTATTTTTGAAATTTGTCTGCAGGACACAGTTCGTGCTTCAAGGTTTGTTTATCTTAATGTAATTATGAGAATATCACATAGGAAAACAGTCTGTATACAACTTTTTTAACACTGTGAAATGGACATAAGTAGTTAATGTACTGTTTGGCTCATAATAAATATCACCTGAATGTGGAAGTGATTTATACACTGTGTGTGTTTATCAGCATGGAGAACCAGGTGCTGCTGTGGCTGACCTTCAACCTGTTGATATTGTGGTCTCCCATGTCCTGAAGCAAATATTGTCACAGGTATGCTGCTAATTTTTAGGCATTTGTTTTTTCAGATTTAATTTATTATCTTTAAGAACTCACTGAAAGATTTTCAGAATAATTTTCTTTTCAAAATTTTATCAATTTCAAGTAGGATTTCGTCCTCAAATTTTTAGTCTGTTAATGTAAGTTATTTTCTGTGGGAAACGAATTTAAGTCATATTATCTTGCTAAATTTCATTTACTGCTTTAGGTCAGCTAGAACTTTCGAAACTATACATACTGTAATTGATAAGCATTTTATGTTTGAAGGATGTATACGTTGAAACTAACGGTTTTGATGATACAGCTTTTTTTTTTTGACATTTTATCTCCTATGATTGTACTTATTTCCGGAATATTTCTAATTTGGCATTATCTTGTGATTATTGTGATCTAACTGTAGGAAACAAATTATGTTCCTATAACCCGTGGAAGCAGGGTTGTACTTATGATTAACGGGTAAGTCCGTAGCTACTATATTTCTCCCTAAATATTTATGCGTTCTTTTCCATCCATGGGACCACTTCTTACACTGCAAATATCACTCATCACGTGTTTCCTTGTTTCTGCTAAATTTATTTTTCAATGTATTGGCATGCAGATTAGGGGGCACTCCTCTTATGGAACTGATGATTGCAGCTGGAAAGACTGTTCCTAGACTACAGTTGGAGTATGGGCTGGCTGTTGAGAGAGTGTATACTGGTTCATTTATGACTTCTCTAGATATGGCAGGTATGTTCTATTCATCAATGTATACTCGCGAGAGTCGGTTTTCAAATTTATTTTATTCCTACTTCATTTTTTCAGGATTTTCAATCAGTGTGATGAAGGCAGACCAAACAATTCTGAAGCGTTTGGATGCCCCGACAAAGGCTCCAAATTGGCCTGTTGGTGCTGATGGTTAGTAATTAGTATCATGTCTTACTATCTTAAATGGTGCTCAACTGCTCATTACTTTTCTAGACATCTGCTTCTGTTGGATGTTTGAATTTATTGTCAATAAGATTTGACTTTTTTTCTTATCTTTTCATAAGTTTGTATTTTAACTGTGTACAATGATATTGTTCATAGGTAACCGTCCGCCTGCTAAGATTCCCATTCCTATTCCCCCATCTCAGTCGAAAAAGAATGACGAGGTATAGATGCAAATGAACCCTAAATTTTATCTCTTGAATTTGGTTAAACTCACCAAGCAAAATGTCAAAATTGCCATAGTTAACTTTGTGACAATAGTATTTATTCTTTGTTCTCATTGTGGATGAAATTCAAGCAAACCTTTGCTATTTAGTCGTGGGCAAGCTTATATGTGAACTTATTTCCATTTTATATAACTAATAAGTAATAGCTGTACCATGTATGAGCTACCTTCACTGATACCGTCTATAGATCGACCAGCATCAAGTCATCAACAAATTATCTCATGCTGATTTACGCCCATTTTTTAAAATACTATAGGTGGAAATTTAATTTTATTTGATTTTGAACTTTATCATCTTCCTTGTTTACCGGGTGTAGCCTGTTAGACAATGATATATGATATCTCAGGCTTAATTCATAATTCATAATTCATAGGATTTGTTGTGACCTATAAATGAGTGCCCTTAATAATGCAACAAAACTAGTTGACATTCTGGATGCATTTTGGTATTAAACAATTAAAATGAGTGCTCTTACCGCTATTTCACTGTTTTCATAGCCACCAAGTCGCCCCGAACAGCTTAGTCCTCAAGGACATGTTCTTGAATTGGCTATCGAAGCTGCAGCAACTGAACTTATCAATCTCAGGGACAATTTAAATGAATGTGACAGCAAAGTTGGTGATGGTGACTGTGGATCAACAGTAAGTGCCACTGTGCCAGAATCATTTTAGTTTCCTTCTAGTTTCATCTTTTTCTTTCAGGAATGTGGGATTCAGATTAGAAAATCTGATTTCTTGTGATATTATAATTTATAGATGTTCAAAGGTGCATCAGCAGTTCTTGAAGACTTGAAAAAATGGTGAGTTTTTTTCGTGGCTCCTCTTTCTCTGTCTTATCGAATACGGATTTGGACTCGATACTATTTTCTTCTTTTTTAAATGTAAGAATTATGATTTGGTTTTAAATTTAATTTCTTCTTTCATATAGTCTCTAAATATGTAGTTGCCTAAAAATCGAATCTTTACATAGCGTTATTATTAGTTCCTTCAGGTTTTTACTGTTCTTTTTTGTCTCTGAATTCTTTTTCAGTTATCCACTGAATGATCCTGCTGAGACTGTCAATGAAATTGGATCTTCCATAAGAAAAGTCATGGGTGGAACTAGTGGCATCATGTAAGTATTATACTTTTCTATTTACTCTTCCACACGGACCACACCATGCTTTTTTTATTTCCTACTAAAGATTTGCATATAACTATTTTTTTTTGGAACAACAGATATGACATATTCATTAAGGCAGCATATGCCCAGCTGAAGCCAAATAGTCACTCTGGCATTACAGCGCTACAATGTGAGATGAATGAATGCTTTTAGTTCTGACAGATACATTTTTTGGCCCTATTATTAAAGCAAAGCTTCTTGATTTAGGGGCTGGTGCTTTTGAAGCTGCTCTTGCTGCTATCAGTAAATATGGTGGGGCCAAAGAAGGTTATCGCACATTATTGGATGCTCTTATCCCAGCATCCTTTGTCCTGAAAGAGGTTAGATTCTTTTTTTAATCTCAATGTTGATCCAAATCATTTTAGTTATACAGCGATCTCTTATGACAGAAATTGGCTGCTGGTGTCAACCCTGTTGAGGCTTTTGCTCTTTCTGCTGAAGCAGCTATTGCTGGTGCTGAGTCGACTAAAAACATGAAGGCACAGGTAATTAGTTGTCTTGAGCCTGAACAAGTTGTTTTTTTCTTAATTTCAAAAACTCGGTTACTACTTTTATAGTTCTGAAGTAATGAAGGGATGTTTATGTTTGTTTTGTGTTCACAAAGATGTACTGGTCATATGTGTAGAAGCAAAGACACTTTAAAGCTGTAGTATTCAGAATCACTCATCATTTTAAATTTACAATTTAACAATCTTTTGCAGGCGGGAAGGTCATCATATGTCTCCGCAGATATTCTAGCATCAGTCGCGGATCCAGGAGCCATGGCTGCAGCTTCGTGGTACAAGGCAGCAGCATTGGCCGTGAAGAATGCGCGCACAAAGCTTCATGAGTAAAAATATTAAATGATTAATAAACAAATACAGAATTCCGGCTTCTTTTTTTTCGGTTGAGGGAGAAAACTTATGAGCAATTTTCTTTTGGGCATCTTTTTTTACCTTTTGCCGTTATGAATGAGCAAGCTTTCCGCTTATGCTACAGTTGATGCATAGAGCTGAGAGAGCTGTGATACCAAAACTTGTGCTTAATGGGGTTTGAATGTATCAACTTTGCTTCTTCATTGAAGTTAAATGCATTTTTTGTTCTCTCTGGAAACATGCTCCTGAATATTACGATATTGCTTGAACTCTGTGTCTATTAGTTGGGTTTGCCAAACTGTGTATCAGCTAATGTAATGATCCCGTTGGGAAAACGACCATAATTTCAGTCCGGTTCATTGTGGCAAGAACCCTTAAGGGACTAGGTAAAAATAGGTGAAATTTAAAAACTTACACGAAAATATATCAATTCTATAGGTTTATAAACATAATTTGTTGTGAATAAAATTTAGTAAAACATAAGAAAATTGTCCAACAAGTTTTTAGTGAAATTTATTAAAATGAAAAACTCATAATTTTAAATAAATTTTTATTTTGAATTTTTTCCGCAAGTGTTAATTGTTATGTTTCCCAAGAAAATTATTGACGACAAATAAAACCATTACTCAATTTTCAACTACTGAGTTACACGTGTCCATAACAAAGATAGTTGAAATTTGGAAATAGCACCCAGGCAGTTGCACTGATTTTCTCTCCGGGAATATTTCCTCCAGTTTCTTCGGATTAGATAAAAAAAACGTCACTTCTGAAACATTTCACTCGAAATCGCTACCGCAGAGACCGTAAAAGAATCGCAGGCTCTTATAGGCTGTAACTGTACACGCAAACAGAGACTCTCTCTCTCTTATACACACACACACACACACACACACACACACAAACCCCGATCGAGACGCAGAACATAATTTCTCAAAACAGAATTTCAGCAATGGGAAGTAAAGCGGCGGGAGAGTTGACAAAGGAGCAGCAGAACGATGAGCTGAAGAAAGCATTCCATCTTTTTGATAAGAATGACAAAGGTATAGTGTGTGTGTTCATGATTTTAGTGCAGTAACATGATTTTGATTTAATTAAATTCGTCTTGGTGAAGAGAAAATGATTAAATAAGCTACAATTGGTTTGTGCATCTTTAATTTGCTGTCACTTGTTCAATCAATTGAAAGAAATGAGTACTCAATTTCCTGATTTATCGAAGTAAAGCTAATGAACATGAGTTTTCTCTTGAAAGTGCTGTTGGTTATTGAAGAAACGAGTACAGTGCTCGGTTTCTGGATTTAAATCTAACGTATCTGAGTTTTCTCTTGAAATTGTACTGTTGGTGTATAGAATCGTTGACGTTTATTTTAGTTTACTACGGAGTGCGACTGTTAAATCTGGGCAATGTAAACTCAAGGTTATAGATTTGATCATCATGTCGATCTGTGTTGGCTGGTATCCTCTCGATCAAATCGAACACGAGTACTTGATCTGTTTGTTGGATTTTGAGACTCTTGGTAGTACATAATTTGAACCTGTCTGTATGATTACGATTACGGCCTCGTGTGTTGGAATGATACATAGTTCCTATTTTTCTCATCTTTGTAGATTTGCTATTGGATACGCTTATTCGGAGTATTTATAGTTAATTATGTGTTATTTTTATAGGTTTTATCACATGCGACGATGTGGCAGAAGTGATGAGGTCACTTGGGCAGAATCCCACAGAAGATGAACTGAAAGGCTTGATTGCTGAACTCGATCGTTGTGGTCCAGCTGGCGCCATTGGATTTTCGAAGTTCAAAAACTTTATGATTCCCAGGATGAAGGTAATTTGAAATTTTCGAGTCGCATTGACATTGTTATTGTTCGTTCGGATTGAAAATTAAGGTCTAGCTAGGTGTCTCGAATACAGATAACAAAACTAGTCGATTCGGTTAATTAGTACTCATGTACATAAGTCTCTACTTGTGAAGGATGCTGACTCGGAGGAACAGCTTGAAGAGACTTTCAATATCTATGATAAAGATAAAGATGGCTTCATTTCTGCTGCAGAGGTAATTTTCTACCTTTTTTTTTCCTTCATTTCGTCGTCTTGATTTTACATATATTGTATTTTTACTATGCAGTTTCGTGAAGTGATGACGAGCCTTGGGGATGCAATGACTGACGAAGAAGCGAAGGACTTCATTGCATTTGCAGATTTGGATGGTGATGGCAAGGTGAGCTGCAAGGAGTTCGTGAACATGATGCGTTACTGGCCAAGCTAGTTATTTTTGCTGAGATTGTATTCTGCTGAGAAAAAACTCGATCACACATATAGAAATCTACTTAGGTTCAAAACTTGAATACTACATCAAGTTTGAAATGATTGCTATTGCATTTACACTATAGATTCGTGTGGATTTGAACGATGGATTCATCGATTTGTCAA
This sequence comes from Euphrasia confusa, assembly GCA_954870475.1. Lineage (NCBI taxonomy): Eukaryota > Viridiplantae > Streptophyta > Magnoliopsida > Lamiales > Orobanchaceae > Euphrasia > Euphrasia confusa. The sequence goes on from OX940961.1 coordinate 4,234,589, forward strand.
TAGCAAATTTGTGGGAATCGTGGTATGACTTACGATGTTTTGTTGTTTCGTTTTCTCTTGTTTTATTTGCTAAAAATCAACTTCATTGATGGTATTAAGCCTCTGTAGTTGAGATTTTTCTGATAAAAAAAATTGTATTGAAAACTTGTGGGGTAGCAAGTACAATTATAATTATTACGAGGGACCTCTATGTAAATATCACTTTCTCATTTAGAAACAAATCTCCTCTATATATTTTCCCCAAAAAATATGTACCTTCTTCTTCCTCTACACCAAACCCTGAGTTTCATTATACCGCGATATATTCTAATTTAATTGTTGAATAAATTCTATGCAAATGAGTTTGCGGAAAATCTTTGAATTATTTAATTGTTATTCTTTTATTATAATTAAATTTGCAAATGATGAGAAGAATACACCAGTCGGCTTGTTCTACTGTGCTGTGAAATGTGAATCTCTCTGATGCATTTTTATTTTATTTATTTATTAAAATAAATTACTTCATTTTTATTGAAAATTAGAAATGGCGGCTTTGGCTGTTACTCATTTTCTCCTCCGGTATTGTTTCCTCCAGTTTCTTCAGTTCCGATAGATAAACGCCTCTTCGATGACGCCTAACTCAGAATCGATACCACAGGGACCGCACAGGAATTGTAGGCTCTGAAGGCTGATCAGTCTATATAAACACAAACACAAACACACACACATGCAAGCAGATTCTACACACACACACACACCAGAGTAAAACTCAAAACAGAATTTCAGCGATGGCGAGTAAAGTGGCGGGAAAGTTGACAGAGGAGCAGGTCGCTGAGATCAAGGACACGTTCGCTCTCTATGATAAGAACGGAGATGGTATTTTCCTTGCTACTTTTTCTCAAATTCCTTGCTAATTTCTCGTGTGTGTTTTTTGTGCGTTTCTGTGTGTGTGAACTGAGAATGTTTGATTGCTCGGTTCCTAATTTTGATAGGAGAGAATAAATGTTCATGATTGTTCGGTTTTACTGATTTCTGCATCTTTTGCTGTGATTGCTTCAATCAGAACAGATAAACGAGTAGAGCGTTCAGTGCTTGTTGATTTATTAGTTCAGGATTTGAGTGTTGTTTGATGATCATTTGTTTGTTAGCTGGTAGTTAGAGGAAGATATATGATTGATCGTGTCTGTTTAATTTTTTTGCATTGTTAGCAGATATGGATTTGAGACTAATCTTGATATTCTCCTTGCTACTTTTTCGCAAATTCCTTGTTAATTTTTCGCGTGTGAGAATTTTTTATTGAACGGTTCCTAATTTTGTGAGGAGAGAGTGAATATTCATGTTGATTGTTCGGTTTTATTGATTTCTTCATCTTTTGCTTTGACTGATTCAATCAGGACAGAAAAACGAGTATCTCGTTAGTGCTCGTTGAATTAATGTTAAGTTATACGAGGAAGAAGTGTGAATTTCCTGTTGGATATGTTGATTATCGAGCCTTTTGTGCTCTGCATCCATTTGATTGCTCGTTGCAGTCTAGAAATAATTCAGGATTTAAGTGTTATTTGATGATCACGTTTCTGTTAGCTGGTAGTTAGAGGAAGATATATGAACGATCGTGTCTATTTAATTTTTCTGCATTTGTTAGCAGATATGGATTTGAGACTAGTATTGGTTAGTTGATTATGCAATACATGTGTGTACGTATGTATGTATATTGAAGAGAAACCGAATTTACCATTTAATGCCACCTGCTGAATATTTTTGTCGATTAATTGGTTAATTTTTATAGGTTCTATCACATCTGAGGAGATGGGAACAGTGATGAGGGCACTTGGGCAGAACCCCACGGCAGCCGAACTGAAAGGTGCAATGACTTCTGTCGATGCTGATGGAAATGGCGTCATTGACTTTACTGAGTTCATGAACTTTATGACTGATTTGGTGAAGGTAATTTAAATCTTTGAGTTGCATTGTCATTGTTTATGCGCCGTTTGTATTGGAGAAGGTAACAAGTTTATCGGACTGAGTAGTACTAATGCAAATACATATGTATCTACTTGTGAAAGTCTGATGACTCAGAGAAATCACTCAGAGAAGCTTTCAAGCTCTATGACAAAGATGAAGATGGCTACATTTCTGCTGCAGAGGTATTTTCGACCTTGTGTTCCTTCTTCATTTCAACCTCTCTTGATTTCATATCTGCTAATTAATGTATTATGTTTTTCTTTTTATGCAGGTTTTTGACGTGATGACGAGCCTTGGACAGGCAGTGACTGAAGAGGAAGCGAAAGCCATGGTTAAGGAGGCAGATTTGGATGGTGATGGGGTGGTGAATTTCCAGGAATTCGCGAAGATGACACTTGGCAAGTAACTCGTCTAGCTATTTTTGCAGATATTGTATTCTGCTGCAGTTTGTATTGAGAGCTTCAGAACTTGAATATATACCTATGAAGTAGTCGCTATGGCCTTTAAACTCGAAATCCGTGTTGATTTGAACGATTTGTTCTCTAATACGAGTTGTTTTGAACAATTTGTGATCTAGTACAAGATATTTTTGGACAACGAGATTAAGAAAAATAAAAATGTGACTTTTTGATTAAAAAAAAACTCCTCTCGTACAAGAGAGACATTTTTGGACAACTGAATCTAAACCAAGAATTGAAGAAAGAGATCTCACCAGCTTTTCTATCGGCGTAATTTTCTAATTTGTATATATATATTTTTTTTTTATTAAATATGTATAATCGGCGTAATTTGTATATTTGTATATTTTTATTTTTATTATATATGTATAAACCGACTGCTTAGCTAGTAATTATCGGTAAGTAACCAATTACTGGAGTATAAGAGCATGTACAATGGTACCATTTTTTTTTAGTTTGAACTCATGAAAGTGAACTCGTACCATTGGGAGTTTCAGTTCATTATACCCACTCTACTTATCCCATCCCACCAAAGTGAACTCGGTTCAAAAGTATGAACTGAGTTTTTTTTTTTTCTTGTCACAGTACACAAATATTCCCAAATAAATAGACAAAAATGTTGCGTGGAAGACACGCCCCAAATAATCATAATTTTTAATTTTAATTGCGTTAAATTAAAATTATTAAATTAAAATTATTTGTGTTAAACTATAATCATAGTTTTTAATTTTAATTGTGTTAAATTAAAATTATTTGCGTTAAACTATAATCATAATTGTTGATACAAAAATGTTGCGTGGAAGACACGCCCCAAATAATTATAATTTTTAATTTTAATTGCGTTAAATTAAAATTATTAAATTAAAATTATTTGTGTTAAACTATAATCATAGTTTTTAATTTTAATTGTGTTAAATTAAAATTATTAAATTAAAATTATTTGCGTTAAACTATAATCATAATTGTTGATTTTAATTGTGTTAAATTAAAATTATTTGCGTAAAATTCTATTTGCACAAATCAGAAGCAAAAGCAACTCAATCCAGTCAAATTTATAAATTATTAATTTATGAATTTTAATTTATTTTTAATTTTTTTGCTGTTTTTTATTTATTTATGAAAATTTAAATAATTTAAATTATTTGTTAATTAAATTAAAATATAATTATTTTTTTAATTTAAATTATTTTACACATAATTTTAAATTATTAACAAAATCAAATACAATTTATTATTTTTATACATAATAATGAATAATAAATATTTGTAATTCAAATGTATATTTTATTTAATAAAAATATATATAATTAAAAAAGTAAAAGTTTGTATGACCCACCTAATTCAGTTCAAACTAAAAAATCAATGCAAGTATAAATTATGTAATTCAGTTAATAAAAAAAGTGATTAAAAATAAATTAATAAATTATTAAATTATGGTGGGCTGGTATGAACTGAACCCACCATTGTACATACTCTAAGATACCGTGGTATAATTTGATACTAAATTCCATAGGAGTATTTAATACTCCTATTTAAGGCGGTTTAATAGGCAAGGCAATGGGTAGTATTAGTATATAAATACAGCTACTACTACTCTTATAAACTAGAAAGAACAACAGATAGAAATAACGCTGCCTCATCATCAATTCCTCGGAACACCGAAGACGAAAACACAGATGTAACCCCAACACAAATCACTCTTACTGAATGTGTATATATATATATATATATATATATATATATATATATATATATATATATATATATTTGAAGTACTGTAATTAATTTGATTTGGAAAGTTGAGTTGAAAAAAAATTGGTACTAGGGTTCGCAAATCGCAATGAACCCTGATTTTCTTTTCAGACGAATTTATGATTAAAAAAATATCCTAATTTATTATTTATATATATACACATTATTCTTGAATTGAATTTGCCCTGTTTCCTATGTATTTCTTATGCAGATGGACGAGGGCAGAAATTTTAAACGCACGAGATGTAGTAGAGGAAGGGAGATGTTGAAAACCTGCACGGATTTTGATTCTCTTCCGGAAGAGTTATTGATAGAAATCCTAGTACGAATCCCGGCTCAAGATATATTTGATGCCACAAGGTTCGTTTCCCGGAGGTGGCTCCATTCGATCCGAACCCTTGATTTCACGTTTTCCCACCTTCATCATTCAGCTTCTGGACTTCTCATCAAGCGTATATTCAAACCCGAATATAGTTTTATGTCAATGACACAAGCTGGAGAAATCGAGATATCCGCCTTCAGCTACAACCATGTAGACCAGTTCTGGTCGAGTTGTAATGGTTTGTTGCTGGAGCCTGATTTCAGAGACCGCCGTGAACTTATAATCACTAATCCCATAACAAAGCAACATCTCGCTCTCCCTCCATTTATCACCCAGACCACTATCCCCCACAGTTTATCCGCCATAGCTTTTGTCGCTACTCGTATGGAGCACAAAGTGGTCCGCATGTATTGTAAGGGAATTGAACATCAACAGTCACGGCTATATTGTGGTGTGTTGACTGTCGGAGTTGATAACTCTTGGAGACTTGTTGATACCCAACACTTATCTCTTGCGGCTTCTAGACTTCTCGAAATGTGTCCGTTGGTCACTGCGGGCTTCGTGCATTGGGCCCAAGATGGCTGCAATAATCATCATTTGAGACTCCACAAGGAGAATTGGATTATTACTAGTCCGATGAGAAATAATTTTATTTTGACGATGAACATGGAGACTGAGATTATTACTCGGTGCCTCGCCCCTCAATGGAGTGGTGGGTATTATTATTACAAGTATTTCTCTGGGGGAAACTATCTGTCTTTGATGATTGGGCGGGGCTATTTGAAGTGGGAGGTTTGGGAGATGGAACCAGAAACGAGAGAATGGACAAAGCTGCCCGACATTGACTTGGAAGCTCACAGGGCCTTACTGAATGAGTCGTGTGATAGGGAAGAGGGCCCCTTCAAACCAGATGATGGTGCTCGTTTGGATTGCAAACTCGCTCCAGATGGTTGGTTAAAATACCGAGAGGTTATTGTCTTTGTTGTCTACAGGCAGCTGAAGACTGGTGATTTTATTCAAGCTCGGTTACGTGTTGTCTACAATGTTCAAACACAAGATATGTCTGTTTTTGAGTTTGAGCAGAATGCCCACCCTTATCTTGTACACACCAACAGCTTGATTGGGCTTTGCTAAATTGAGTTTCGGTTTGTGCTTTTGCGAGTTACTTGTGGAATGACTCTCCCTCCATAGTCACCTATGTGTATGCAGGTGTTTGTAATTACGAAAAACTGTCAGGGCTTCTTCTTAATTGGACACAAGTTTTGGGGTATCTTTGTAACTACCCATAAATAACAACATTGACAAAAAAAATCTATATACCTTTTCAAGGGGTACACAGTTTTGTTGCAAGCAGGGCATTTGTCTTGGGTGCCAGAGAATAATAAGGCTGAGAGCTTGTTAGGTGTCTTTGTCTGAAATACCAAATACTATAACACGTTTAGATGGACTAAAATGCAATTAAAAAAAATAGAACATTTCTCACCAGAGAATTATCCCTCTCTGGCTTTCCTGCACAAACATTTATCGAAATTTTAAGACCAATACAACAATTATTCAATACAGTATAAATAATTTGTGTTTATTCGAACGATTTGTTCTCTAATACGAGTTGTTTTGAACGATTTGTGATCTAGTACGAGTCGATATGTTGTACATTTTATTATTTTTTATTCTTGTTAGTTGTTTCTATATCTCTTATAGTTGTTACAAACCACTTGAAGAGAAATAGCAAATACAGTATGTAGTCTGATTAATTACACTATAAACCTAACAAAAAAGAATATTGAAAAGTTATTTGGGCTGAAATATAATTACAATTGTTCTAACGGAGATGGTATCATCTTCTTTCTTATTTCGTGTGTTTGTGATTGTGTGTGTGTGAACTTGTGAATATTTGAGGTTTTTGATTTTTTTTCTCTGTTTATTTCTTTAATTGAATTTCTCAATTTCTCGATTTGTGATCTGATTGAAACCTGTATTCATCAATCATCCCCACGTTGCTGTAATTTAATAAATTCAGGATTAAATGTTGATCATAAGTCTCTTTGATGGTCATGTCTGTGTTGGATGGGATCATGAACTTCCCCAATGACATTTTGCGGTTGATCGTCGTTTGCATGAGTCAGAGACCCTCGCTTTTAACTTTTATGTTTTAACTAGTTTTGTCTGCATTCTTATGCGTTTTGTACAAATAGAGGAAACGAGATTATCCTTACCCTTTCTCTGACTGTCTGTAGATAATTTGAAATATTGAACCTGCCTATATGATTTCTAAAACGTTCATGCACAAAGTAAGATTTAAGACTTAATTCTATGTGTTGGAAATGGTCCTGAAGTGATGTTTTATGTGTCTCGTCTTTGTATTGTATTTTTTATTTTATTTATTTTTTTCTAGTTGTGTTGAATGATTATAGGTTTTGTCACATATTCACGTTTGAGGAGCTGGGAACGGTGATGAGGTCACTTGGGCAGAATCCCACAGAAGCCAATCTGAAATACATTATTCCTGAAGTTGATGATGACATACGTAAATGATTCCATTGACTTTCATGAGTTCTTGAACGTGATGAAGATAATTTGAAACTTTCGAGTCTTGCCATTCCTATGTGGTATTTCCGTGTTTTGGATTGAAAATTAATGTCTAATAAGAGCCTTAAATCCATATAAAAATGTTGATCGGACTTTCAATCAATTTTAACCTTTTTCCTATCCACTCTTAAGTTATTTTCTCCAACTTTATGTGAGGTTAGTTCTAATGTACGTATGTATGCCTCTACTTGTGAAGATCCCGTCTCAACTTTATGTGAGGTTAGTTCTAATGTACGTATGTATGCCGTCTCAACTTTATGTGAGGTTAGTTATAATGTACGTATGTATGCCTCTACTTGTGAAGATCCCGTTTGTAGAAAACTTTGAATCTCTTTCATAAAGATCGAGATGTCTTCATTTCTCTGCTATTAACACAAAGGTCTGTAGAAAAGCTTTTAATCTCTTTCATAAAGATTCATTTCTCTGCTATAACACAAAGGTATTGAAATTTTAAAAGATTATTTATTTAATAATTTAGGGTATTTAAATTTTGAAAGATTATTTATTTAATAATTGACATTTTAAAAGATTATTTATTTAATAATTTAGGGTATTTAAATTTTGAAAGATTATTTATTTAATAATTTAGGAAATTTTAATTTTTAACCATCATTTATTTAATAATTTTAATAATTTTGAAAGATTATTTATTTAATAATTTAGGGAATTTTAATTTTTAGGGTGATTTTGGATAGAGGGGAGTTTTTAAAGTTTCATTAAAATTAAAAGACTTAATTTTTCCTAATTATTAATATAATCAGATTATATAATTTTATTTGAATTTTGTTAATTTACACGGTTATTAATTAATATTTATTATATTAGTTAGGCAGTTATTACACCATTTTATAATTATAATAGTTCTAATTTTTAACCATTATTTATTTAATAATTTTAATAATTTTTTGGTGTAGTAGTGTAATTTTCAATATTTTTTGATTTTTATGCTTTCAATCTCTTTCATAAAGATTCATTTTAAAGAGGTTTTTAATATATAAATATATATACATATAATTTATTCTATCTTTATAAAAATAAATAAAATTACATTTTATATATGTAATTTATATATAAGTTGAGATAATTTACTAAATCAAATAATTTTCAACATTGTACTAATATATACTTAAATTTTCCATAATATACTTTAGAAAAACTTATAAAATATTTTTATCATTTTTATTTATCATTTTTATCATTTTTAATAGTTTAATAATTATTAATATATATATATATATAGAAGTATTTAGGAAAAGAGAACTTTTAATTTTTTAATTTACAACCTAAACCTCATTATATATATATATATTGTATAATTTATTAAGGGTGAAGATACTAAGACAATCCACGGTAAAAGATCTTACTTGCCGTCTATACGGTGAAAATTCTACCTAGGACAATCAATTAAATTATCGACTCGGTCAAATTTATTTTAAAAAAACTAGGACAATCAATTAAATTATCGATTCGGTCGAATTTATTTAAAAAAAAAAAATACTCCGTACTAATGTTTTTTCACAAATACAATTTATAAATATTAATAATGAGTTCGTTAATACTTTAGAAAAACATTATGTGTAGTGTACAATTAAATAAATTAGCTATTAAATAATGTGATTAGCTTATTATGTTTGATGTTTCAGACAAACTTTACATACAGTTTCCCCTCTTAACCCTGAGGAACAATCAACATTTACAGCTTCACAAAATTCAAGATCTCCCAGGTATGTAACATTAGCAAGAACCATAATTTACTAGTATCTACATTTATCAAATCATAATTTTCATGCTACAACAACAATATGATTTCCCCAGTCATAAACAGTTATGTCGAACAGTCATCTCATCTTCGACTAAGCTCATACGATTATGCTGCAAATCCTCGCATTTCCTCCTTCAATTGTAATAAGGTTTTGCTAAAAGACTCCAAAAAATGTGGCCACCGCAAAAACTAAAAACAGTACTCCACCTATGTATCCGACCTGATTAGAAGACAATGTAAGTAAGAATATCACCAAAACGCCACATTTCGTAAAGGCGGAAACTAAACATTTCGATTATTTTATTTGTACCAGTTTTTCGGATATGTATTTCGCGAGTAACGCGCCTCCAAGTATAGCAATGGCTGTCGCAAGAAGGTGTCCTGCTATCGCTCCACTTGCCACACCCCAAGGGGACTGTTTGTACACAAGAGAATTTCTTAATATTATAAAAATCGATCACAAAAGTTTTTATTTTATAAAAAAAAAACATGTGACTATTTTCCAAAATTACAAATACACTCTTGAAGCATTGCAAATGCCTACAAAACAAGTTAGTACCTGTGCAGCACCAAGAGCTATGGTAGCCAGCATCGACCGGTCTCCCCATTCCTAAATAGGAATATCAAATTGTGAAATTCAAAGATCGCATTCTCTAAAGTGTGATAAGTCATTGAAGCCCATTTGACGTTAGACAACAAAAAAAGGTAAATCAGATATCAAAAATTAAAATAATGTGAACAAGAAAATACATACGGCAAAAAATACAAGGCTGAATGACTTCCAAATAATCTCTAGTGGATTAGAAAGCTGTTTCGACACCTGAAAAGCGCATCAGACATTATGAGAGACAAATATCAAGGAGGCGTTGGTAATTTTGAAAGATAAATGGGGTTATTCTAAATTTGATTGAACCTCAAGGGTAACTTTTGCAATTAACCAATATTATCATGCATCATAGCAATGGTGGAGCTAGGGGGAAACCCGGTCCCGGATGACCCCTGTTTCCGTAACCAGAGAAAAAAATGTAGAACTTCTAAGTTTAACCGAATTTACTAATTTAATAAAATATTGCTTTATCCTAGCCTAGACCCGCCTCCATTCAAATAGTGTTAAATGACTATATAAAAGTTGTAGAAGAAAATTCACATTTTCCTTCACAAGTTCCTCCGCTTCAACAAATTCATCAGAGTCCTTGCTTTCCGGCTTGCCGATCTTAGCTGTAGTAGATGGAAGGTCCCATGCATCTTTGATCGATTTAAGGCCAAAGAACATTAAAAGAGTAACAGCCGCGTATTCTCCAATCGGCAAAGCTATCCAAAGATTAGCAAACCCTCTATCAGGACCAAACTTGCATGAATAAAGAAGTGTCGGAAATAAATAATGGTCTTAAACGTAATATAGATGAAAAAAGTTGGAAATTAAACAAACATCTCCAAAAGTAATGGTTTAATAAATTATTCGTTCATTGTTCTCATTCTAATTTCAATGTATGGGGCATTCTTAGAAATGCTAAGAGAATATTATAAGTAATTAAAAAAATACTCTAAAAAAGTTCATGAGGTTTGATTTTGTGTAAAACATTAAAGCGGATAATTGAAATATTTCTATAAATGTCGTTGGGGGCTTTCAAATATTAGTGTATGATTTAAGGAGGAAAGATTTAGGCTTGAATGAAACCTCAAGTGGGTTTTTGTAATTTTCAAGAAACTCGTGTCATTTGTTTATTTTATGTAAGTTTATAACTAATAGAGAGCTACTAACAAGAGTTGATTGTAAGAAAAATCCTTACTTGTCTGAAACTGAGCAGGCACAGAATGAAATATTCGACCGATTATGACAGACAAAATTGTCATAAGTGATAGAGCACCCATTGATCCGAGAAGGACCTGCTCGCAGTTAACAATAATTAGAAGTATAAATAACTTTTACTTATAGAATAGTCATGTAAACACTATAATAGAAATTCTGATGGCAGATCACCTAATTCCAAAACTAAAAAAATACTAGTAAGAACTAATAGAAAATCTGAGCTCTAAATTACAGTATAATCCATTTAAGTACCTAATTACAGGTTGTTCCCTTCTAAAGAAAAAGAGAAATACATACCAACACTTTCTCGTATTGCATGGCCAAGAGCGCAGCAATGAAGAATGTCTGTTAAAAGAAAAGAATTTTTTAATGCTGAAAAAAAGTAAGGAATCAAATTAAGCAATACAATCACGGAACAATGTGCATAAACAATGAGCTATAAGACTAATTGTTACATACAGATGGTAGAGACGTCTAAGTAATGTTTATGGATAATTAGAAATCTTAACCTTGAGGTTTCACAAAATTAAAAAAGGAAAAAGAAAAAAAAATCATATTTTTCAAAATTCCAAAAACCAAGCATCTGAAAAGTGAAAAGTAGACTGAATGTCAAACAAATGAACTGGGGTGACTGGTTTATCTGTTAAATATTTTAAAATTTTGACTTGCTCAACCGGTGCACTGATTCTTCATCAGTTTTGTCAGCAGCTGGTTTTCAGAGTTGAACTAGACAGGCTAGGTGATCGACGCTCCAGTCCCATCCTCAGAAACCATGACAAAAACATACCTCCTAAAATTTTATTTTGTGGTAAAACTAAGAGGCTAAATGCACTACTTGTATAGTGAAAATGGTGTGTTTTGAATTATTTTTACTTTTTTGCTAATGAACGGGAAAATGTAAGACAATAAAATTTGGAGGTACACTTTTGTAATTTTGAAAGACAACTTCGTTATATGGTAATAAGCTTAAATCTCAAGAGTACTTTTTGTAATTAAACGAATAAACGCTACATATACCTCTTACTCCAAGATTTATACCTTGTCTCCGATCTCTGAAACAAATATTAAAGAGAATGCGGCTGTGAAACCCGACTTTGCGAGTGCTGGCAAGACCGACGAAGGTCCTTTTGTAAGGAGGATGATTAAAAATCCCACAGTAAAGGCACAAAGAACAATTGCAGTAGGAAATAGATAAGGAACTTGATTTGGAGTCTTGCTGTCATGAAGTTAAAAAAATAAAATAAGAAACTTAATAAAGGATCACACTTAAGCTTTCTGTAATGCATTCTACTTTATTTTTCTTCTTAATGAGGATTGCATGATCCTCAAAGTGTTTTTTGAAATTTCAAAATACCCGAAAACTCAGTGATGGTTTTCAAAGTTAATCCCAACATATATTTTTCCTTTTAAATTAAGAAGATATACATAGATCAAATCATACTCATCACTATGGCTGTCAGCTCCCTTCTTGATCTCTTCATAGCCATCAGATCCACCTCCCACATTTAATGCACGTGTTCTAATTGTTCGACTCGTCTCCTTTAACTCAGGTGCCTCCAATCCTCTTACTGTGAACAAAAAAGAAAAGAAAAAAATCTGATTGACCAACATAGGTGTCTAGAAACCACACATACAAGAAGGTCATTGTTCGCTGCATAACTAAACAAACCACATATTCAGAAAATAGTCTGAAACTATATTCTTATCCTCGGCAAAAATTAATTCACATAAGCTGATCCAAGTTCAACTCAGATTGTTCAGCTGAATGCCACACAACAAGAACAAGAACAACACTACTATTAGCATAATAAGAAGCTTAAACACATAATCATGTAATTAGAACTCTTAAATTTCAGGCAACAATGATCTGGTTCAATTTCCACCAGTCCCACTTCCATGGTTCACACTTCAAAAAAATTAACTGGAGAATCCCGTAAACTAATTAATCGAAAAAATCGAGAAAAATAAAGACAACAGAAACTTACGAGAGGAAAATGGTCGGCTAATTCTTCTGGGCAGCAAAGGACAAAAGGGATGCGGATCAATCGGGGCGAAAACGTGTGATCCCTTTTTCCTGCTTGATGATACCAAAATATGGGGCGTCTGAAAACCCAATGCTTGCATTTTTTTTCTATTTTTTTCCCACGTAAAATACTTTGCGCCTGTTACCAATTCACAGTAAGTTCCATTCCCGATCAATTGTTTAGAGAGAGTAAAAAAAACAGAGGAGTGAGTGAGGACTTGAGAAGGAAGATGAGGGGTGAGTGAGACGAAGAAGATTGTGTGGCTATTTCGGATGAAATACTCTGAAATTATAATACTCCATTAATTAATATTTTAATAATTACAACATTTTATTCAATTTTTTCATTTTTTTTCATTAGTGTTCACTGTTCACTTCAAACATTTGCACACTTCAAAAATATTAGCGAGCTACATTGGGCCTAGATGGGCCTTTTGTAATATTATTAAATTCAGCTTCGACTTTTTCTTTCTGAGGGCTTCATTGGGCTACCGCTTACCAGTGGAAAAGCCCAAAGAACGTAAAAAAAAATAGAAAAAAGGTAAAAAGAAATGCAAATTTCCAATCCACATACTTATAATAATATTCGAGAGGACTAATAATTTAGAGGTGTGGTGGGGCCAAAATTGAATTACGCAAATTAGGATCAAATTCAGCCAACCCCATCACCAAATGTCATTTGCATGAGACACCGCTTTTGTTGCCTCTTCTCTTACATTGATATGCTTGTCCTCATTTACATTAAAATACAAAAAATATCTCCGTGAACAGAAGAGAACGCTAGACCACACTTACACACCTTCAATACGTTCGTTCTCAAACATCAATCGTATGTTCATACATAATTATAATACGATCAGTTTTAGCTACTATTGGATTTGAGTCTCGCACCAATAGTCAAACTTACTTTATAAATTTACAAAGAAAGTTTGACCAATAGGCAATAGTACGGGACAGAGAAAGTATCAATCGATTCAATTTGCATACATGCGTACGTCTTGATCGAGCACCGGCTCTCATTCATTCGTTCCCGAGGGTCGATCATACCGGCCGGCCGGCGAGGAGAGGCCGAGATAGGACACCTTTCTTATCGCCAACAGTGTAAAGATTAGATACACCAAATGCCGGTTTTTAAAAAACGGACAAAAATAATGCTCCTAACGTGTACGTACGTATATGTGCGCTTGTCCTTTAGTATTTTAATTTTAACTTTAATTTTGTGCATGCAAAATAAAAATAATAATAACAATAAATGAGTTTTTGTTCCTTAGTGTGAGATGTTTTTTTTCAATTGTTTCCTCCAATTCTCTACTCCTTGCTTCTATCAATTCGGAAGCATTTGTTGTCATAGGCCCCCCATACCCCCACCCCCCTCTACCCCCACCTCCCACTTCAACAAGCTTATTATTACGAAGGGTGGTTACATGATGAAGAAACAAAAGCTGTGCTGATTTACCTTTTGGGTTGTAGAAAAAGTAGCTTAAAAAAAAGCTTCCAGATTATAATATTATATATATATATATAATATTAAGCTGTATACTCTAGCTGTAGCCTCCAGCTTAAATCAACAGTGAGCATTTTCACAAACAGTTTATCTGCATTCCAATGTTCACCAACGTCGATCAATCTCCTCCTCCTCCACACCCGTCCGACCAAAATGGAAACGCCGCCGCCAAGAGAAAGCGCCGCCCCGCCGGAACCCCAGGCTCCAAACACACACACACACAATTAATTAATTAATTAATTAATTAGAGTGATTAATTATTCTGATTCAATCGATTGATTTTTCAGATCCGGACACGGAGGTTGTGTCGCTGTCACCGAAAACCCTATTGGAATCGGATCGGTACGTGTGCGAGATCTGCAATCAAGGTTTCCAGCGCGACCAGAACCTCCAGATGCACCGGCGGCGGCACAAGGTGCCGTGGAAGCTGCTCAAGCGCGAGTCCCCGGCGGCGAGGAAGCGCGTGTTCGTCTGCCCGGAGCCCACCTGCCTCCACCACGACCCCCGCCACGCGCTCGGCGATCTCGTCGGGATTAAGAAGCATTTCCGGCGAAAGCACAGCAATCAGAAGCAATGGGTGTGCGACAAGTGCTCCAAGGGATACGCCGTCCAGTCCGACTACAAAGCCCACCTCAAAACCTGTGGCTCTCGAGGTCATTCCTGTGATTGTGGCCGCGTTTTCTCCAGGTATTAATTAATTAATTCGTGTTAATAATGATAATTAATCTATGAGAATATTATTGTATTCAGTGAAAGAATGTTTTGTAATCGTAAATGAAGATAATTTAATTAAAATGTCTTCTTGAAACAAATTAAAATAAAATTGATTGTAGACTTAGGTTTTCATCTTTTACTATTCTCAAATGAATAAATAAATTGTTTTCATTTTATTTAATTTTAAAATTTTATAATAAATATTAATTTAATCGGTCAAGATTCCCATGATGATGTATCATTTCTTTTCAGTGTTTTTGGTTTCTTTAATGCTCCTCTTCATCATGATACGAAGAATTGAAGGAAGAAGAAGAACAAAAAAAAAAAATCAATGCAATTTGTTCGACTTTTTCACAACATCCAAAATCACAATGAATCCAATTATTGTTTTTTCGTAGGGTGGAGAGTTTCATCGAGCATCAAGACGCTTGCAGCACGGGCCATCTCCGATCGGAAACCCGAACCGCCCCATCAAGCCCCAGTCCCTCGAGCAACACGAATCCGATCCGGGTCGACCCGGTTTTCCTACCCGAATCCAAGACCAAAAACATTTCCGGCCTCCCGAATCTCGAACTACAGCTCCTCACCAAGTCATCGAGCGACGAACAATATTACTCGACCCATCTCCAGCTCTCCATCGGCTCGTCCTCGGAGATCATCAACGGCGAGAGCCCCACCGCCGCCGCGAAGGTGAGGGAGGAGGCGCGGGAGCAGCTGCGGGTGGCGGAGGCGGAGAAGGCTTCCGCGGAGGAGACGCGGCGGGAGGCGAGGAGGCAGATGGAGGCGGCGGAGAAGGAGTTTGCGGAGGCGAGGAGGATCAGACGGCTGGCGCATGGGGAGCTGGAGAAGGCGGAGGCGCTGAGGGATCAGGCGACGGAGACGATGAAGTCGGCCATGTCGTTAGCCACGTGCCCTGGATGCAAGCGAAAGGAGATCATTAATGTTTTTAATTAATTAATGGTGTTGACCTGTTTTTATGGTGCGTGTTGACTTCCCCAATTGAATTAATTAGACGTTTTATCAGGGCACGTACGTATTAATGTTTGCATTAAATATGTTAATTATAATTGTATATCTTAGTTTTGATTAATTATTACAGTATTATTTATATCTTCTATTACATATATGGACCAAATATTTCACATTAACATTGCCGAATCAAAAGAAGTTACAGTATTCTCTTTTGTAAAATATTTTAATTTTTTGGTAAATAAATAAATATATATGAGTGCATGTTTTTCAGTGCCACGTACGTACAGTTTGTAATTGTTGAACGATGCAGAGAGTCGTCGCTCTCAAAGACTCAAAGACAGACAAATAAAATCTATTAATTCCATAGTACGTACTCGATACTCCGTTATTAATTAAGAGATGTGAGATTGAATTCACGAGTATAAATGTAAATGAAATGCATGCGCATCAGAATCAGTGATGTTGGCTCAGCCTGCCAACTTTCCATTTCTGCAGAAACCATTAAACCACTACTATTAAACCCCTCTACTCTTTCTTACACTCTGAGACAGTAGCATATCACATGTTAGTACGAGTGTGTCTTTTTTTCCATGCCCGACTCGATCGCACCAAGACATCCCTAGGCTGAATCCGGACTCGGTTACTCATTAATTTGATTTCTTTACGAGCAAACCGCTATCGATCGGTCAAGCCAACTGTTGGGGTTATTTTCGTATTTTGAATATTACACTGTTGAGTCGAGAGATGACTCTCTGTCCTTAAAACGAATTTGCCCCGTATTAGTGCTTTACGGAATCACAGACAAATGTCTCCCAAGATAAAATAGCAAAGAAGACAATATCGAAGCACACGATACTAAATCTGACGAACAATAACAGAAAAAATTATATGCACTGAAGAAAGGAAAGAAAAGAGGAATATCGATAACTCGAATTGTATCCTCGGATTGTGTGTATCGAATATGTATTCAATTGTGGTGTGTTCATAATAATGAATTGTCGATCCTTTTATAGAGTTCAGAAGGTTAAGGTGTCTCTTGCCAAAAGCCATTACGCCCATTAACCAATAGGTGCTTCTTGACAAATCGTACCCCCTCACAAACTGATGAAGGCTTTTGAATTAATTAAAATGTCTCTAACCGACACTTCATGCAAAATTAATTCAACAAGTTAATTCATTATTCATACACATTGTAATGTATTCCCATGCACAAATACATGTAATACATGTTACACTCGTACGAATAACAACGTACATTCACACACATATTTATATATTATAAATAAATACTAATTAATCTTTAACTAATAAAATTAATTAATCTTTAATTAGATACTTCTTATATAATTCCTTCGTCACATACTAAGGATAACAATTCTTTTGTAATTTTAAAAAAGTGTGTGACTAAATGATGGTAATTGAAACGTATCATGAATTAATATGCTTACACGTTTTAATTTTTTGTTTTAATAATTTTGGATTAATTTGAAAACCGCTACACAAACGGAAAACATAGTAATTAAAATACATACTGTTGATTCATAATTGCAAGGGCCGGGTCAGGGTCAGGGTCGGGCCGGGTTGGGTTGGGTGGTTCTTTTGAAAAGAAGCTTTTGTTTGTCTTTTAGATTTGATGCTTTTGACTTTTGGAATTTCTCTTTTTGGATTTTAAAGTGCGACACCCCACCCACATGCTATGTTTCCTCATCACACCTTAACATTTTTTTTGGATTATTGGATTAATTGGATACATCATTCTTAATTTTATTTTATTTTTGTTTATAGTTTTCTTGATTATATTAAAATTCAACATGATCAATAAACTTTATTTCCAATCGTTTGTGTTATTTAGATAACAAATTATCATTCAATTACATGTCTGACATAACTGATCGATGTTTTATAATCAATCACTAATAGTAATCAAACTTAGGGGTTCGAAACCACTTTGCGTGAGAGTCAATCATTTAATTTCTTTCAGTGGAACATTTTATTGATTTGGATCTAATTTGAGTAAGAAAAAGGAGTTTCCTCTCAATATCAAAATTTAGCATGAATGACCTATCTAGAACATGCATCATAGTTTCAACATGTAATTGTCATATTATTGACTAGCAATATCTCACATTGAGAATTTCATCAATTGAATATATATATATATATATATATATATATATATATATATATATATATATATATATATATATATATATATATATATTTGTTTCAAATTAATACAAAACAAATATACTCGTGGTGATAGATTCCAAAAATAATGGGGGGCCATTTTGTTCATACATAGCAATATTATGTAGTTTGGTGGGGTGTGTGTTGATTTTACAATGCATGTATATATAAGATAAAAAGATTAGCAACTCTATTCTCTTTAGATCCTTCTTGACAAAAGCAGATATGTCAATTCAAAAGAGGCCCTTTCTTTGGTTGTCACCTTTTGGATATCTTTATTCCTTTTCACCATGTTACTAC
Source organism: Euphrasia confusa (assembly GCA_954870475.1). NCBI lineage: Eukaryota > Viridiplantae > Streptophyta > Magnoliopsida > Lamiales > Orobanchaceae > Euphrasia > Euphrasia confusa. The sequence continues at coordinate 4,252,923 of OX940961.1, forward strand.
TCCCAACTCACAAATCCCCCTTTTATATCTATAGGAGTGCCACTTTTTGTTTGTTATTTAATCAATTTCTATGAATATATATGAATTCAATTCATATTCCAACCTATCAAATATGGAAATTCACTTTGGATTCATATCATATATTGTGAAATTCACCTCAATCACATTGCATATATTTTGTCCATATTTCTTTAGAGAAAACAAACAATCATGTTAATTACTCAAATCATTTGACAATCGAGAAAGATTAATTGTATATATACAAGAGATTCAAGACTCTAAAGTTAAATTATACAATGAATTTGGTGTTTCATATTAAACATTGAGGCTTCAGATGTGAGTGTTGACTATCATCTAATCATATATAAGTATATATTCTACGTGTGTTCAAACTACATTTCACATTGATTATATTTTTACACTAAGTTGATCGAAAGGGCTTGTATCAATTGATTTTTCTTTCTTCACATTGTTTTGTCTTTCATCTAAATGCTCCAGTAGTTCACGGTGTCACATGGTGGCAAAAAAAGGGTTTTATTTCTAAGAAAAGGTTATCACGTTGAAACCAGAAAGAAAAGGAGGAATTAAAGAGATGAAAAAAGAAGTGGAAAAGGGAAAGCAGCCCATATGCTGCATGTCCCTATAACATATAAATGTGCTTTTTAAGTTTTAACATTAGACTACTTACAATGAGGGTGTTGAAATTTCTTTTTCAACTATTGATCTCGGGCAATGGGGGTTGAATTTGGGTGTTGAAGCCAATTAGGCAATTGGCTGTTGAAGACTTTCAACATCCGTGAAAAATAAAAAGAGTGGGACCCGCAACATTGGAGTGTTGTATAAAATTATACGGATGTATAATTATACGGATTGGATGTATAAAATTATACAGATTGAATTATTTTACCAACTCTTTATCTATCACTTTTGCCACATGTTTTTTTTTCATTTGTTCGTTTTAATTTTTCAGATTTTTATCTTATCTTATCTTATCTCTTTAAATTAATTATTTTATAATAAATTTATTTTTTAATTTTTATTTCTATTCCAAAATTCATCATTTTTTATCATTTGATTTGTACACAAAAAAAAAATCTTTTTTCAATTTGAAAAATGAATCCCAACAATTACCCATTTCAATATCAATCTTCCGACCAACAATCTTCTCAAAATTCTCCAAATTATGGTTTTGTACCAAATTTGGATTCCAACAATTACTCATTCCAAAATCAAATCTCGAGTCAACATTCTGAAAATACTCCAAATTATGGTTTTACACCAAATTTGGAGTATTTTGTATTGTATCATAAGTATTTTGTAATTTGGTTTAATAATGACTATCCCTATTTTTTCGTCCTTTTTACTTGAAAAAAATATTTTTTATTTTACTATTCACTATTTTAATTTAAAAAATTTAAAATTAAAAACATATATATATATATATATTATTTTATTATTAATTGATATTTGTTTTAGTAAATTGTAATAAAAATAAAATTATAAAAGAAAATAAAAAGATGAAATAAAAGTGGTGGGGTAGAGTGTTGAATTTTATTAAATAAACTATTGTAGGGTGTAAAAGTTGAATGAGTGTTGAATGATTAGGTGGAAGAGAGAGAAAATGATGTGGAGTAATAAAGTAGGGTGTTGAATGGTTTAACCATTGTAGATAGTCTTATGGTTGATATCTACTAATTGCATCATAAATCAATAAATATTCCTCGTAAAATAATTAAGATCAACTTGGTGTGTGTACAATATTTGTTTCACTCTAGTCTATCTTTAATTATCATCTACATATATCTCACACCAATGACCACACTTTTTAATTTTTTTATTCAAATGTACACAAATTTTGAAATTTAAAAGTTTTTTGGACATTTGAAGCTTCAAGGGCAAAATGATATTTTCAGCAATATTTGAATCTGCCGCCTTCTTCAAAACGACGCCGTGTTGCCATAAACGACATCGTTTCGTTTGAAATTTGCAGAATGGCGTGCAACTTTGATTCGATGATTTCTTACGTGTTAGTTGATATCAATCCAAACTTTCAAGTGTTTCTAGATCTTCGTCAGCTCACGCATAGCATGTGTATCACAATGTCGGTTAGAAATATGTGGTGGAGATTCGCCTAATGGTAGTTGATACTAGAGTTCATACGCGTTCAGGATTTAGGCATAATCACGTGAGTATATGTTAAGTCAATTCACGAGTTGTGTGTGATCTATAACTGCAACTGAGTGAATTATGATTGCCTTGAGAGCGTCAATAATACACGAGCACCATCTTCCGTCCCGTGCATATAGATCGAAGTTCATTAAGCACGTAAAATCCTTGTTTGTTTTATGTGATTTCAATTGCGCGCATTACACCCATACAAGTTCGTAGATACTTTTAGGAGCGTTTGATCGCTTGTTCGACGTTCGAATCCATTTTCACAACATTTGATCTTGTGAGAATCCTCAACATTTGCAAATTACAAAAAAATATAATGATTAGTTTGATACGGAAGTAGTTATTAATTGTATTCTTATTATTTATACACTGCAATTTATTTTTAATTTATAATCTACAAACAACTTCTATTAATTTTAAAAAATACATAAATAGTCATTTATTTATCGACAAAGCGTTCAACATCAATTACACTACTTCTTTCATTCCATTTTTAGTATATGCTTTGGACATGAAGTTTTAAAAATAATATATTTTATTTGTATATGACTATATGAGTATGATAGTAAATAAAGTGCCTTTGTGTGTTTATAAATTATTTAATAATATTATATATAAATAAAAAATAGAACTTTTATGGTAAGATGCCACAAGAAATTAAAGTGAGATTTTTACGGTGGGACAAAAACATTATTTAAATTGATTATTAGTTATAGCAAAGATTGAATCATCAATTCCAAGCATTATATGTATTTTTCATAATGTACATTTTCTTATTGAATTTAAATCCTCTAAAGAATATTATTGTTATTTCTGAGATGTTTATTAGTTAGTCAGTATAATATTTTTCGCTTTATAATATACGAAAGCGAAAAAACATTGTGTGTATGGCCCAACAATATTACGGGCCGGCATCTACTTGAACAGCATACATAACATAACATGAGTACAAGATGGGATGCATGTAACAGGTTGGGCTTGGCCCATTATAAAAGTCAGTGAAAGGCAACTCAGCCTAATCCATTATCGTCCCCAATGTCAGTCTTCTCAATATATAATTATTTTTTTAAAATAAAATTAATGTTGAAATTGATTTTTTTTTTTTAACATATGAAATAATTATTTATCTTTATTCTTAATTTCGAAATATTTTATTTATATATATATATATATATTTATTTCATTATATGGCAATTCAAAGTCAAGTTTTTATATTTTGTTACATGATAATTGTTAATTTATTTTGTATAAATAATTCTTTATCTATTCTTGAAAAGTTTTAAATTATTATTATAAATATTATTAAATTTCAATGTTTATTTTTATTTTTATTTTTTATAAAAGATGACACTTCTTTTATGATACAAGTATAGTATAGTATTAAATGAATTGTGGTCAAAATTTGTTTCTCATTGTTTAAATTAAAAAATAGTTTACACGGAACCTATAGATTAATACTCATACACTAATAATCATTTCTAAATTTATAGAGGTTTTACTGTATTTTTAATGTATTACTAAAAAAAGGTTTTTCACTCCTCATAAACAAAATTTATTTTTTCTTATTTTTCATAACAAACAAATATAATCTCAAGTCTAACTAAACTATGAAAATTGCTAAAAATATAAATTAAGTTGAACTCGAGAAATTTTTAAAATTTGATAATAAATTTTGACTCAACAAAAAGAACAATCACTTGATTCAGTAAATTTAAATTATAAAATTTCATTTTATTCAAAATATTAAAGGGACCATTGACCAAAAAATTACATGTCAAATGATATTCATTTAGTACATTACAAGAAGTCTTATTTCATGATATAAAGAGTAGTGATCTTTTTACACATGCTCTCCAAAATAGTTAGTAAAATGAAAATAATTTTATTTTAGAACATGATTATCGCATAACTTTTACACACAAAATTTCAATATTATTTGTACACACACAGATAGGCGTTAATTTACACACTCAGCGAGTCTTTTTCCTGGTTATTTCACATTAAAGTTCAACCCCACTTCTCTCTCCCTCTGCCCATTTTTCCAAATCGTTCAACACTGAAGAAAACACACGCACAACACACACACACTAAAATAATAGTGAAGAAAAAGAAAAGGCTCGTCACTGTCAGTATTCATCATCTTCTTCATCCCATGGATTCTACTTTCTCCCGCTCATGATTCGGTCTCATCCTCTCCCTGTGCTCCAATTTTCTTCCTGTAGAAAGGGCAAACCTTAATCAGGAAAAGCCGAAAGGAAAAAAAAAGGGGGGAAATGGTGTTTAAGGGCAGATTTTTTTCTTCGAAGAAATCAGAGACTTCAAGCCCAGATGGATCCTCCAACAGCCCTCGATCCTCCGGGTCGAACTCGAATTCGCCGATCCGATCCGATAAGAAAAAGCCCAAATCCGTTTCCAAGGACAGTTCCCCCGCCGCATCCGTCACTCCGACGAGCGCCGCCAAGAGCCTTCTGAAGAAGAGGGACTCTTCCAAGGGCAAAGAAGCCCTCAGCCTGAGCAAGCCCGCTTCGAAATTATTGACCTCTTCCTTATCCCCATCCAAGTCGAAGAAATCCGAAGAGGCAGCTCCGACGCTCCAATCGGCGGCGGTGGCGGCGGCGGCGGCGCCAGCCCCCTTATCCGTGTCGCCCATAGTGGCATCTTCGTTAGGTCTGAATAAGATAAAGACGCGATCGGGGCCTTTACCTCAGGAGAGCTTCTTTAGTTTTGGGAGTAGAGACAAAGGAATTGGTTTGGGGGCTAGCAATCTATCGAGGCCGTTTGGGGCCATTGGCGGAAATGGTGCGAGTGATGGGGTTTTGAGTAAGAAGAAGAGTATAGAGAGTGCGGATAATGGGAGTAACTCGGATAGTATGTCGACTGAGAGTGGGGCATCTAGGGACCAGAGTCCTAATGTGCTCCAGGCTCAAGAACGGTCACGGCTGCAAAATGCAGAGTCTTCGTCTGGTGATACTGGTATTTGTTCTCTGTGATCAGTGTTTTAGTTGTGTAGAGACTAACATTAATTTACATATGCCAATTATCTATGATTTGGTTCTAGTTTATGTTAATTGATTGTTACGTGTCCATTAATTTGGTGAGGAACTGGTTAAAGATTTTGGTTTAGTAGTAGATATTTTTGTAATCCGAATGATGGTGAATATGTGTGATTCAACTTGGTCATACACTTGGAAATGAATTAAAATTCGCAAAGACGATCGACTCAGATTGAATTTTATGTCAAATGAACGCCTTGTACGTGCTTTAGTGCTGATCTGAATAATACGAAGTACATGATTTTAATTTTGTAGAAAAAGGTTACAGTCTACACTTTATCTTTTGCATATTTTTAGCTTTACTCTGCCTTTAATATTATCTAGGCGCCCCTCTAATTTTCCGGTATTTTTCCGTATCTAAGTTATATGACTGCTTTATGATATGTTTTTAGTTGGTGGAATTAACAAGTGCTATGCTATGGGTTTTGAAACAGGTGGACATTACTTATTAATTGCGATAATCTTAATATTGGTATATATGCCATGTTTTCTTTGGGGATGGGTGGGTGTTTAAATGAAAATCTTCATTAAAAGGAAAAATAAATTAATATTATGAAAAGCGTGCAATTAAATTTCCCGAAAATTTAGTATCTTTGAAGCAATGCAGCCAACAGGAATATAATGGAAACTCAACTTTTGTATTGAATAAAAAATATATATAATTGGGAAAATAACAGTGATATTTGCAGATTATTTTGTCTTAGTAGGGTGTGAGAAACTAATAGGATGACAAGATGCTGTAACTCGAGTTAGCCATACTTTTTATCCGGCACTTCCCATAGTTGGTCTTAATTTTGTTAGTTAATGCATACAATTAACATAGGATAAAACCACTCAAGGAAGCGTGAGAACTATTTCATCATTCTAAATCATTGACCGAATGGAGAAAACTTGTCTAAAGGAAGTAAATAAACCAAATCTCACATTCGAGTATCTTTCTTCTGTTACCTTCTCTATTAGTCATTGTAATGCATATTCACTCGCACACTGATCACTTTATTGGCCAGCCAAAATATTTTTTTTCGCCTCCTATCATACTTTACATATTTTTCCAATTGTCTTCAGATACCATCTTGTTGTGTTAATTTGAATTTTCGTTTATTCATTTTTGTCACCCTCAAGCTAATTTTGAGTTTTCGTTAAAAAAAAATATTAATATGTTTTTTCTTTTTCCGAATGTTGTTATTAATGATGATGTATATGAGAAAACGGTAGGTCTCCTTAGCCTTTTGTGTCACTTATTATTATGCATCTGTGACATACATAAGTTTCGAATAATGTTGAAAGCATCTGATAACCTAAAAGTCTTATGTTATGAGGCTTATCATTCATGTTTGTCATTTGGCTAACTCAGGACAATTTGACGCATCATGGGGTGATTCTGGGGCTCTCAGGAATTCAGATGCATGTACTCCAGAGATGAAGGTAAAAAGGTGTATCTTCTTTGAAGCTACAAAGCGTACAAACTGTTGATTACATCCCATTAATTTAAATTGTATTCTATGTATAAACTAGCTGAGTTTTAAATATTTTTGTAGACATCATATGACTGTGAAAATCCGAAAGAGTCCGAATCTCCACGCTTTCAAGCTATACTCCGTGTCACAAGTGCGCCTAGGAAGAGGTTTCCCGGTGATATCAAAAGTTTCTCTCATGAATTGAATTCAAAAGGTGTACGCCCTTACCCGTTTTGGAAACCAAAAAGGTTGAATAACTTGGAGGTAATTAATTAGATTAGACCTGCAGTCATCATATTCTTGACTCCATTCATATCGAAAACAATTTTTCTTTCATTTTTATTTTTATACTCTTTTTATAATTTTTGTTTAAATTTTGATAAACTGGTAGGGATCCTCACTGTTAACCCGTCACCTCGGTATATAAAGATTTATAATTTATCAAAAACAGAAATTAGAGAGAAAAATTAGCCTGCGATTGGATGTGAATTCTTTTTCATTTTTGTTCCACTTGCTTTTGTTTTACCTAGAATTTGGAATTTTCCAGGAAAGTACCTTTTTATTTTATATCTAGTTTCTCATTTTTTTTATGTCCACGGTAACATCTAGACACTTTACAAAAAAGGCCAAATAATTCTTCGAATTTCACTTGCCATCCACTCACATATATCTGACTAGTAGCTACTAATCATTTTCCATCATAATTTTAATTTCACAGTTTATATATGGCATCAACTCCCATCATTACTTTTTCATCTCAAAACAAATCACACTCCTAATACTCATATTTCCTTCTGAATAGAAGAGCGAACAAAAGAAAAACTCCCAACAATCACACCCTCCAATAATCTCAAACAAGAAAGAATTCTACTTTTATTACATCCGTATACTCATGATTATCTTAAAAATGCAACAGGAGGTTTTAAATATGATCCGGACAAAATTTGACAAAGCAAAGGAAGAAGTAGATGCCGACCTGCATATTTTTGCAGCCGACCTGGTTGGAATTCTGGAAAAGAATTCAGACATCCATGCAGATTGGCAGGAGACGATAGAGGATTTGCTCATCCTAGCTCGGAGCTGTGCGATGACTTCTCCTGGAGAATTTTGGCTTCAATGTGAAGGCATAGTGCAAGAGTTGGATGATAGGCGTCAAGAGCTTCCTATGGGCATTTTAAAGCAGCTTCACACTCGGATGCTTTTCATACTTACCAGGTGTACCAGATTATTGCAATTTCACAAGGAGAGCGGGCTGGCCGAGGATGAACATGTTTTCCATCTTCGCCAATCACTACAGCCTGCAGATAAAAAAATTCCTCCAATCCCAGAAAAAGACGGAAAGACTGCAGCCAGCGCAAAAGCTTTGAAAGTCCCATCGACCAGGAAGTCGTACAGTCAAGAGCAATCAGGGTATAAGAGAGACCCAGCTGGACCTGCGAGTTTCCAACTTTCCCCTCTTGAAACCATGAAAAACTCAGAATCAATGTCCGGTAGAAATCGGATGGCGTCCTGGAAGAAATTCCCTTCTCCTTCTGGAAAGAGCCCCAAAGAAGCAGTTATTACGGTTAAGGAGGATTCCAATGAAAATATCGTCGAACCTTCAAGTATTTTAGACGCTCGAAGTGTGATTAACGATGGTGAGCTGGCTAATGCAAAGGCACCCCATCTTCCTCCTCCTAAAGACTCGCCTGGGCCCACCTTGATGCCAAAGCATCAGCACAAAGTTTCATGGGGCTACTGGGGTGATCAACCGAGTGTATCAGATGAGAGTTCAATAATATGCCGCATTTGTGAGGAGGAGGTCCCCACTTTGCATGTGGAAGACCACTCTAGAATATGTGCGATTGCCGATAGATGTGATCAAAAGGGTCTCAGGGTGAACGAGCGTTTGATGAGAGTTGCCGACACTCTTGAAAAGCTGATGGAATCATTTTCGACAAAGGACGTACAACAAGCTTCCGGGAGTCCTGACGGTGCTAAAGTGTCGAACTTGAGCGTGACTGAAGAGTTGGAGCTTGTATCTCCGAAGTTTAGTGACTGGTCCCGCAGAGGCTCCGAGGATATGCTAGACTGTTTGCATGAAGCAGATAATAATAATAACATTGCCATGGATGATATGAAGGTTTTGCCATCCATGTCGTGTAGAACACGATTTGGTCCGAAGTCAGATTATGGGATGACAACGTCATCAGCAGGTAGTATGACTCCGAGGTCACCTTTAATGACACCCCGGACAAGCCCAATTGACTTGCTTTTGTGTGGAAAAGGTGCTTTCTCTGAACATGGCGATCTTACTCAGGTATATATCTGAGCTAATTCATTTTGTTTTCAGTATTTTCTCGTTGTCATATTTTTCCATTTCAACATGTGCCTTCTGTTCATAGATATTATTGATTTTGTATTTAACAATACCAAACCCACCAAAAACAATGTAGTGTACATGGCGTATTGGATGGTGGATTCTTTTTTCAATTTGCACAAGTTTTGTTGATTATGATTCTTAAAAATTATTAAACCAAACCCTCAGTAATGTGAAGTCCAATGATCTCAAGAAATTTGGGAGGATAAATCAGTTTCAATACCATATGACGTAGTAATTATAAGAAATGTCTCGTTTCTTTTCTTTGTTAACTAGTGAATCGTTGAACTGATGATGATATATTGATAATTTTGATATCATATTGGGTGAATTTTCATTTGAATAATTTCCTCAACGCAGATGAATGAACTTGCTGATATTGCTAGATGTGTAGCAAATACACCCCTGGATGATGATCGATCGTTGCAGTATCTGCTCTCTTGTCTTGATGACTTGAAAGTTGTCATTGATCGTAGAAAGTTTGACTCGTTGACAGTAGAAACGTTTGGAGCTCGTATAGAGAAATTGATCAGGTGCCGGCATCTTCTCTGTTTAAATATTATAAAAAACTATTTTTGGATCTTTCATGTTGATTTTTTTCCAATACCCAGGGAAAAGTATTTACAGTTATGCGAAATGGTTGATGATGAAAAGGTTGATATAACTAGCACTGTAATTGATGAAGATGCTCCATTAGAAGATGATGTTTTACGTAGTCTGAGAAGTAGTCCGGTACATTCTTCCAAAGACCGTACCTCAATAGATGACTTTGAGATCATAAAACCAATTAGTCGTGGGGCATTTGGTCGTGTTTTCTTGGCGAAAAAGAGAACAACTGGAGATCTGTTTGCAATAAAGGTACATATAGAATTTTTCCATTACTATTTAGTGTAAATAAATATGCGTGTGTGGAAGGTGAACTTTTGCTGAGGCCTATAATAGGTATTGAAAACTAAAAAACTAACACCCTTGCAACCACCATGAAAACAAGGTTAACTAATATATAAAAGGTAAGGAAAATAATTATATTCCACATATAATGCCTAGTTCTTAGTGTAGAATGGAGGAAACTACATAAAATAAAAAGAAACAACGCAAAGAAATATGATATGATCTGAGATTGGTTAATGCTTTCATGATATATAATATTTCACATTCAACACACTAGTGTAAAGACTTATAGTAGGATTTCGTTTTAGCATCTCAAATATTGTATATAATTTTCAATTTAAAAAGAGATAATTTTTAATAGGATAGGTATTAAGAAGGGATCTGAATATTCCAGATTTATTTATTCTCAGGTTCTTAAGAAGGCAGATATGATACGCAAGAATGCTGTTGAGAGTATTTTGGCAGAACGTGATATACTAATATCTGTTCGGAATCCTTTTGTGGTGAGATTATTTAGGGGAAAATGTTATCACTCTATCTTCTTGACAATTCATCTATTTTTAATCCTAAAACTGATGTCATAGGTCCGCTTCTTCTATTCCTTCACTTGTCGTGAAAATTTGTATCTTGTGATGGAGTACTTAAATGGCGGGGATCTATATTCATTATTGAGAAATCTAGGCTGCTTAGATGAAGATGTTGCTCGTGTATATATTGCCGAAGTTGTAAGTTTCTTTTGATGGATTTTTCTAGCTCCTTTTCCCACTCCATTATTCGAGTTACACAGAGATTGAAACACCTGCATCACATGCAATTGTTGACTAGGTTCTTGCTTTGGAATATTTGCATTCTCTTCGCGTGGTTCATCGTGATCTGAAGCCCGATAATTTGTTGATCGCACATGATGGACATATCAAGGTTTTTTTCCTTCTGTTACCATGATTGTATTCATTTCTACATTAGCACCTCAAATGTGCGTTATTCATATCAAGGCTCTGGACTTTGCTTTTGTGGGAATTTGCATGGCTTTATGATTGTACTATGGGCTTCTTCTCGTTCATGTAATTGGCATAAAGCCCAACTAAAATGGAATGAACTTGGAATAGGCAGCTATATTAACTTTAGATGTAGATTCTGGCTACGGGCTTTGAGGGTCAGTTTGTGCTGTTACTTGGGCATTGCCGATTAGCCTCTTATCATATAAGTATATTAAATTTCCTATGTAGCTACACCTACTTTTATTTACATTAACGATCTTGTTTGTCACTTAACTCCTAATTGTTTTGTTTCTTATTGAAAAGGTGACATATCAGTATTATGCCGTGTATCACATTTAACAATTTTTCTTGTCATTCGTCTCCTAGTTGGGGTGTTCCTTAACATTTGTTTTTGTTTAAAGTTTTTTATTTGTTTTGAAGTGCAGTGATGTTATGGATATGACAGCAAGAAGTGTGACTTGATATATTTTTTAATAATAGTTGACCATTAACAAATAGGTTACGTGCTTAGAATTTGATATCGGGCCAGTGTTTTTCCTTTTTTTACCTCCCGAATCACGATGTTAGCATTCTGACGAGCAAAAACTAATAATATCGCTGTCAATTTGAACAGTTAACAGACTTTGGGCTGTCAAAAGTGGGTCTTATCAACAGTACTGATGATTTGTCGGGTCCTGCTGTCAGCGTAACATCGCTAATGGAAGAAGACCACCTACCATTATCTACATCCGAACATCAGGAAGAAAGGCGTAAGAAACGCTCGGCTGTGGGTACACCAGACTATTTGGCACCTGAGATTCTTCTAGGAACTGGGCACGGTTAGTCCATTCTTTTTTCCATTTTCTTTAAGACCAATTTAAATCTCTTGATAGTCCAATAGCAATATCATTGCATTTTGTTTAGCTGCTTGACGAAAATTGCAGGGAAGAAGAGGGTGAGACTGTGATGAGATTGGGTCATCACTGGTAAATAATATAGCAATGGCCAATGAGGCTCACGAAACTATGTTCTTGTTTAATTTATTTTAGTTATGTGGAGTAAGTTACAAAAGCTACCACCGGGCTTGGACAGTTGACCTAATTATAAAAAGCCAATCATTGTTCACATTATAATACCCCTAGAGGCTTGTCTTAATTTTTATTTGAGTAACAAATGTCAAGGAGAGATTCATTAATTACAAACTTAGATAGAGTCTTATGTGAATACCCAAAACCTAAAAGATACATTCACCTTTAGTCGTTTACAAATGAAATGACAACATATCAGTGCCTAAGAGTGTTGCTATGATGTATTATTTCTGTAGTGTTGATGTAGTTGTGATTTTTGGCATGCTCGAGTCTCTGGCATCATAATACTAGTGGACTTCTTTGTTTTATGGTGATGCATTCACATTTTTCGGGAAGAGCGTAATTTCCATTTGTAATTGATGGTTTTTTTTTGGGTACATTATGTTGCTTATCCTCATCTTCCTCAGGCTGCACTGCCGATTGGTGGTCTGTGGGTGTAATTCTATTTGAGATGATTGTTGGCATCCCTCCTTTCAATGCTGAACATCCTCAGGTTATATATCTTTCTGATCTTGTTTCTGATGCTATTAGTTTCCTTCAGCTCAAGTGCTTGCATGTGTAATTGATATCCTGCACCTGCATGCACGTTCCTGTAGTGTTTGGACTGCGTATAGTACTATGAGTTTTTCTGAGGAGATTATATCAAAGGATTGTGCATCATCTTTATGTTGCCTAATAGTAATACATGTCAATGGTTTGGACATTTAAAACGCAAAAGGAAAGAGAGAGAAATAGCAATAAATAAAATAGAGTAAAATACCCTTTTCCATGCCTTGCTATTTGTAAACACAATCCAATTAATTTAGGAAGTTGTCAGTTTCTTATTCTTTTTCATTTTTTTTTCATTCCTCCTTGTAGGAAATATTTGAAAACATTCTCAATCGCAAGATTCCTTGGCCTCGGGTGCCTGATGAAATGAGCCTTGAAGCACATGATTTGATTGATCGGTATGAAGCCTCATTCATTTATATTACTCTGATGCCCGTATATTTTATATTCCAGCCCAAAACATTTGTGCATATGCAGTTGGATACTTTTAAATTGAGTTTTCAAGAATAATGTTTTTACTAAAAAACCTTGCTTAAGTCAATCCGGTTATGCTGAGCTTTTTTTGAATACTACTAATTTCTCATATAGCTATTCAAATACTGATTCTTGATTGTCCCTTGATGTTGCATAGTTTTCATTTTTTAAGCCGGTAAAATTCAAAAACTGCCCCTTATGTTTTTTTTTGCTTGATTACAGAAGTATCCTGTTTATAAAAAAATGCAAATAAACTCTTAACTACAAAATCCTTCACAAGGGTAAGGGTGAATTTGAAACTTGAAAGGTAATTAAATGGTTGGTTGGTTGCTTATATATATAATAAGGGTTGTTTTATAATTAACATTTAAATGTATAAAACATAACAGTTCTTGTTTGCAGCTACTTCTGTTTGAAATTCGTGCATATAATGTTTGAAACATAACATTATGCTGAATCTAAATTTGATCATATATGTATTGTTGAATTTCTTAACATACACACTATCATAGATTCTTAGACTAGTGAATTTATTCATTCTGATATCCACTTGCAGTTTACTGACTGAAGATCCAAACCAGAGACTCGGAACTGTAGGGGCTTCAGAGGTAATTTGAAGACAAGAAAAAATGGTCAAATTTTGAAATCCCCCAACATATTTCTGTTTTTCTTCACATTTTAAAAGAGAATGAGTTTTATTGTAATTAAACTAATATTTTGGGTAGTTTTTGAAATTATCCCTTCATCTTATACTAATTTTCATGGTTCTAAGTTCTCATCTCTACAATGTAACCATCTAAGCAATTTTTTTTTACCTTGCAGGTCAAGCAGCATCCCTTTTTCCGAGATATTAACTGGGACACACTTGCTAGACAGAAGGTTTGGCGCTATAAGTCAATTTTCTACTCTCGAGTCTTAAATAATAGTACCAATAATAATAAATAAATAAATCTGCTAATATTTTGTCTCTTATTTTCCCAGGCCGCCTTTGTCCCTGCATCTGAGGGTGCTACGGATACTAGTTATTTCACGAGCCGTTTCTCGTGGAATCCTTCAGACGAACAAGTCTATGCTGGTAGTGAATTCGAAGATTTTAGTGATAATGGAAGCATGTCTGGTAGTAGCAGTTGCCTAAGCAATAGGCATGAAGAAGTGGTGCGTGTTTCTTTGTTACTTCGAAATCGAACTAGCAGTATTAATTAATATAATTCCATTTTTTTCCTTCCATAATTTCATTCTTTATTCACCTACCGCGCAGGGAGATGAATGCGTGGGGATCGAGGATTTTGACTCGAATTCGGACATCAACTACTCCTTTAGCAATTTCTCGTTTAAGGTAATCATACAAGTGTTTCCATAATTGTTGTAAATAATATTCATGCTTTCAACTACCACTTGCTGAATCTATGCCTATGATATTGTTTTGGTGATGGACAGAATCTTTCCCAACTCGCCTCTATCAACTACGACTTGCTCACGAAAGGCTTGAAAGACGATCCACCTTCAAATTCGAATACATAACCATTGGGTTTTCTTTTCGGAACCAAAATATAAAGTATAGTTTCCGGGGGGGATTTTACAGCCCACTTTACATATTCCATGTAAATGTTTTTTGCTTTTTATTTTTTTTGGCATTTTCCTCATTTGACTTGTTGTCGGTTTTTGGTGACGTCGTGATATTTTTCGTTTTTAGCATTTGCACTTTTCAACATGCTCCTAACTTGTTGCATCATACCTGTTTTTTTTTGTTGTTGAATAGCTTCTTTGGAAAGGCCCATTGAAGTATGATTCTCATCATGTAACCCACAAATGGACTTTGGTAAGTTGAAATATTGAGAAGCTTATTATGCTCTTTTACAAGGATGAGCTTCGTCCGGGTGATTTTACGGTCTAAACAAAGTAGTAGCTCGAGAGTTAAAACGACCTTTTGCTTCTAACTAAATGGCGTTTTGATAATCTTGAAGTAGGACTCGATGGGTCGATTGCAACTGTATGGACCACCTATTCCACGCCACTTTTTATTTGAGTCCTCGCTCGACAGCACACTTTACCTGTGAGCATTGCAGCTAACTGTCGCCTTCACAAATTAAAGCTCACTCAACATATAATTCATATCCAATGATACAATTTGGTCCCTTTTTTTTTAATGACGAGAAAAGGCGGTAGAGATTTTCACTCAATTTTGACCAATAAAATTTATGACAACCAACCTTGTTGTTTTACATGCAATTCAAGATTTGCAACCACAACAAAGTGTCAATAATTTGCATGTTGACTTACCTATAAACACACTCAATTTATTAGGAACATGATACCCTATCTTGTAGGAGAACCAAAATAATCATTCATCATACCCATGTAGACAGGAACACGGGTATAGATCTCACCGTGTAAGAATAATACTGTTTATAATTTCCAAGTAACTTAGACCATAGTCCAAAATGAAGTACATTCAAAAAGCAAAAGAACAAAGGAGATAAAAACAAAAGTTAAAGCTAAAGTAAATACTTACACAGCAACCACATTCCACCAAATAAAGAATCAACGGAACTGATATTTGTAACCCCTAGAAAGAATTGTGCCAAAGTAAAAAAAAATAAAAAAAGATGAGCTGTTGTTAAACAAATCCCTACAAACAAGATTAGGCCTCAAATCACCGCCAACACAAGAAACAAAAAATGAAAAAAAAAAAAAACACAAGTACAAATGGGGTTTTAACAAGATTCAATTTTTCTCATACATTTCAAGTAATTCTTGATGGTACTCCAATGGCGGGCGTCATTCTCTTTCCTCAATCCGTTTCACTAACATGATCCTCTTGATAACTCCTCAACCCCGAACGTCGAATCTCCTCCACACGCCCAACGACCGACGAAATCGAGGGCCGACTATCAGGATACTGCGCGGTACAATCAATCCCTAGCTGCAAGAGTTGTACCATTTCTTCCTCATCAGAATTCCCATACCTCACGAGCTCTACGTCGAAGACCTCAGAAGTCCACTCCTCACGAACCACCGACTGGACCCACCTCGGAAGGTCAACTCCTTCCTCGTTCAACAGGGCATGTGTCGGGGCTTTTCCTGTCAGGAGCTCAAGGAGGAGGACACCGAAACTGTACACGTCGGCCTTCTGGGAGACACGGCGAGGGTCGGTCACCTCTGGGGCCCGATAGCCCGCAACGCGGGCCGGAGATGATGGGGGCCCGACGAGGTGGTTGAGCCCGAAGTCGGAGAGGCGAGGCTCGTGAGATTTTGTGAGGAGGATGTTGGAGGACTTTATGTTGCCATGTGTGGTGTTGGGCCCTTGGAAGTGGAGGTACTCGATTCCTCGGGCGGCTCCGAGGGCTATGGCGGATCGAGTTTCCCAGTCGAGAGGGGTTTTCCCGGCGCCTTTGTTTCCTGAGCAAAGTTTATGTTTGATTCTTTGTTAAAATTGAGGGGTTAACTCTACAAGCATCAATAGAGCCATGAAAAAACTAGAACTAGTTGCTATATTCAGACTGCAAGGCTTAGTTATTAGAAATATGCATCGTCTCACCGACTCAACCTAATCAAGTTACCAAAAAACATGTATTGTGCGACTTATATCACACTCCATGGCCACCAACACGAGTAATTGTGATCTATAGTCCAAGAAACAATTCGATTCAACAACCAAAATGGAAATAAAAACAAAACTAAAGATTTGTTCATTTAGACTTATTCTACTCACTTCAATTCAAATCTATTCAGTTCAGTTCAAACCTATTAAGTTCAGTTCAGTTCAGCTAGATTCAGTCAAAAACAAAACTAAAGACCTATTCTTTTAGACACATTGAGTTCAATTCAGTTCAGACTTATTAAGTTAAGTTAAGTTCTAGTTTCAGTCCAAAAAAACAGGTCCTAAAGCCGAAAAGAAGAAGATGAAACTGACCATGTAAAAGTGCAGAGAGGCTTCCCATGGGCATGTAATCGAAAACAAGAAGCTTCTCCTCCCTGCTGTAGTAATAAGCCCTGAGCGGGACCAAGTTCTCGTGATCCATACTCCCAACTCCTTCGATTCTCTCTTTGAACTCCCTCTCGTTGAGAGTCACATCCTTCAACCTCTTCACCGCCACCACCGTCCCCATCTCCAGCACCGCCTTGTACGAAGTTCCGAAAGTGCCCTTCCCCAACACTTCTGCAGAAGCCCTCAGAAGCTCCTCCAGATCGAACACCCTCGAAGCATTCCCGAAGAACACAAGCCTCTTGGCGGCCCCGGCCCCGTTCGAATCCGACCCGTTTTCGACCTTGTTGTTTCCGTTCAGCGCCGGAAACCCGTTGCCGGCGGCGCCGTTGATTTCCTCGGCGTGAGAAGGCTTATCGCGGGCTTCGTTTTCTAGGGTCTTGATGGCCGCCACGTCAGCGGACCTAGACCTGGTTGTATTATTATTATTATTCCCACCCCTTTTTCTACAGAGGAGAAATAAAATCAACACCAATAAAATCAACCCGACAACAGATCCAATTACGATCCCGGCAATCGCGCCGCCGGATAATTTCTTCCGCCCGGATTTCGCCGAATCCGCGGAGGGTCCGGCATTGTCGGCGCAAACGGTGTCGAGGGGGCGGCCGCAGAGGAAGGTGTTGAGAAAGGCGTCCCTGGGTTTTCCGGCGAGGCCCTTCGGGACCGAGCCGTTGAGGCTGTTCGAGGAGACGTTGAATTGGTCGAGATTTGGGAGGTCGATTTCCGGCAAGGGGCCGGCGAAGCTGTTTTCCTGCAAGTAGAGGGTGCGGAGGCGGGTGAGGTTGGCGAATCCGGGCGGGATTTGGCCGGAGAAGTTGTTGGAGGCGAGATTGAGGCGGACGAGGGAGTGGAGGGAGAGGAAGGAATCCGGGACGGGGCCGGCGAGGCGGTTGCCCTGGAGGTAGAGGTTCCGGAGCTGGGTGAGGTGGGAGATGTCCCGCGGGAGGGAGCCGGAGAGGTGGTTGAGGCGGAGGCTGAGCGTGCGGAGGTAGGTCAAGTTGGAGAGCGTGCTCTCCGGAATCTCGCCGGAGAGGGAGGAGGCGGGGAGCCGGAGGACGGCGACGCGGCTGTTCTCGCAGCGGACGCCGGCCCAATCGCAGGGGCTGAGGGCGGAGGCGTTCCAGAAGAGGGTTCGGCCGGAGAGGGCGGAGCGGAGGGCGAGGAGGGCGGAGCGGTCGGAGGACAGATCTGAGGAGACGGCGGCGGCGGAGAGGAGGAGGAAGAGGAGGAGGAGCATTGGCGGTGGGAGTGTAGTAGGCATTGTTGGGGTTTGGGAGGGTGTGTTAATGTGAGGTGCGGAGAATCATTTGATATGGTTGGGAGTTGTTAGAGAGAGAGAGAAGAGACTGTTTTGTGCAGTGGAGGACTTTGAATAAATATTGAATTTTACATTATGTTTACAGCTGCTCAGTTATTTAATTTTATTTAATACTTCTATTTTATTTTTTATTTTATTTTTTATTTAAAGTTTGGAACATCTTGGGAGTGTAAAAAAGATCATTGGATACTCGAAATGTTAAAATATGGAATGAATTCAGTTCCTCTATTTTTTTTTTATAGTATTTCTACGAGTATTATTTTGCATATATAATTATTATAATATCCCACTAAAACCGTAATTAAATTAAATGGAGTAATATCCACTACACATAATTCTGACTCGAGTAGAATTTTGCAACACTACTTTGTAACTGCTCTTAATCAATGCAATAATTTAATTTTTCAGATATTTATCCATAATTATAGAGTCAAAAATGACAAAAATGTAACTCTTAGATTTATATTTATAGTAACACTTCTTACTTTTTAATTGATGGTTTGATTTTTTTTTACTTTATAGTTTTTTTGTTTTTTAGTAACTCTATGAATTGTTTTTTGGGACTTTTTTCCTTTTTTACTTGTATAATAATTTGTTTGTTTTATTTTATTTTTAAATTATTGATTTTTATAGTTAATTGCGACTTGAGGTGCCTACCCTAAGAAACTTGCTTAATTGAATTGAATTACAAGCATTAGAACCGCAAATTATCGAGCATAGTACGAGATGGAAGCAACTCTTTGTCAGAAATGCGTACCTATTAGACAAAACAACATTTGAAAAACGTTGTTTGGATCATTCTTTTACAACGTCGTCCTGACCCGACCCGACCCAACCCCCAACGGGTTAATCATGAACCCGGACAACCTAGATCAGCCAAACCACATTGTTTGGTAGCACAGGACAATATACTTATTAGGCAAGTAAGTTAATCAAGTGAACACCACCAAACTAGAGGTGATAATTTAAAGGTGTAATGAGCAACAACAAATTTTAGGTGAGCAAATTGAAACAATAAAAAAATGAATGCATAAATAAATAAGGAAGATGGATATTTATGAAGTGAAAAACTAAATTAAAAAAAAAATAAAAGGTTGCAGGTGCAAAAACAATGATACTCTCAACAACATGCTTAAAAAGGGTTTTGTTGGATTGGGCAGCTTTGTCACTTTATTCAGTGTCGTTAGTTGCCCCACACTCGCACTGAAACTGTGAAACACATATTTCAATTACTGTACATTCATGGGTTTCAAGATAATTTACACTCTGTCATCAAAATATTCTTCACGTTCTCTATGAAACTAAAGCTCCTCCTCAAGCTTCACCAACAAGTTACGTTATACATATGAGAAATTGAGATTAGTTCGACGAATCAGATTGGCAACCAACACAACTAGGAATGTGAAGTGTTGTCTAAATGTTGCTTGTGTAGTTCTTTTACCTTCTTTGAGGGAAGATGACTGTGCTTTACTTGTTGTTTCAGTTGTCCCTGAATCTTAGACTGCCGCCGGAATTCGGACATAAAAAGAGTGATAGCTGCTGAAATTATAATAATGGAAATGGCGATGGCATTGGGTGAATTCGGTGAGGAGTTTTTTCTGTACACGGGTGTTGCTGATGTGGCAACGGAGATTGATGCAAATCTTTCACCGGGTTGTTTTCTCCTACGAAATTATGAAAATGGTTAGAAAAAGTATTAATCTGATTTGAGGCCTTTCTCAATAATATCATGTGATCAGATGCTCTAGGAATAGATTTCAGTAAATAAGATTCATTTGACAAGGTACACTTGCTTAAAGTTGATCATTTTCTTCTGATCAAACCCTTCGACTTTCAATGTGATTTAAGCTCAGAAAGCTCAAGTGCATTTTACATACACCTTTCATAGTAAAGCATGATAACAAGAATTTACCAGGCTAAATGTTTTTACAAATTCATCAACATTATTCTTACACTGTGTATCCGGATTTTAATTTTTGGACCTTTTGAAGTGTACATGTATTGCCAAATTACTATGAGAGCATCCCCAATGGTAGGTACAAATCCAATGTGGCAACCATTTGTACCTAGGTACACCATTGGGGATGGAGGTACAAATTAGGAGAGATAAAATTGAGTATCAAATATTTGATACTAGGTACAAATTGGTTTGTGTCTTATATTGTGGGTCCCACATGGAAAAAGAAGAAGAATTGTACCTCAAAACATTGGAATGTTTAGGTACAAATTGATAGGTACAAATAATTTTATGATGTGGCAACTAAATTGTACCTATATTGAGGTATACAAATGGAGATGCTCTGAAGACAACATTAGATGGAGAAAGCAGAATTTCTACGCTATAACTCAAAAAAATTAAAAAAATAAAATAAAAATGAATGAGGCATACCATAACAAGTCTTTGATTGGCTTCCACCAACGCCTTTCACTTCCGCTGTTGTGGCTTGGAGTTTGGTCTATGTTGCCTGTCCCAAACAATAAGAGTTATAAGACAATAAGTGGACAAAATAAAATAAAAAAGGGATTATATTCAAAACTAAAATGAAATAAGAAAAAAAAAAGTTGAAAAGAAAACCTCCATCATTGCCCGAGAATCTATAGCCTTTGATATTCCTAACTGAAGCCAACTTTTCAACTAGAGTTCGTTCTGCAGCGCTAAAAAATGTTGAGACCTTAAATCAGTTGATAATTCATCTTGCAAATTGTAAATTTTGATATTAAACAAGATGTGTTTTACAACGAAGGTTGAATATTTTATGCAAGCAGTAATATACAATTCACATAAAATATATGGGGGAGTCATCAAGCTTTTATCATTTATAATGACTGTAAAATACATTTTCATTGCCAACAAAATCCAAAGGACCAAATATTATAACCATCGTATCTGGGTTCATGTAAAAACATAAAGAAAATATTTCGGCTTCTCAAGGGATCTGAGACCCATTCATTTTCTAGAGTAAATAGTACTCCCTCCGTCCCCCAAAAAAAAGCTGGAGCATCTTTGTCACGTAGTTTAATAAAAATGGTATCTTTGTTTTTTTGGTGTGGATAAAATGAAAGGTAAAATTAGTTATTCAACTTTATACTAATGAGGATTGTGAGAAGGTTGTTGGAAAAAGTAATGACATGGAGTGAGACTAGTGTAGGGTAATGAGTGGTGACCTAGGCCCGTAAACTTTTTTAGGAGTTCGTTTACGAGTTATATCCATTTTGGTATGTCATATGTACATATTGTTGTGGGATGAACCGAAAAGAAAATTAATGAATATCGTTGTAGGACGGACGGAGTACTTTTATTAAGAAATGGATGTTTACCAAGAATCTAGATTCATCTTCAAATTTGAATTTAACAATAGCATTTCTATAGGACCAATTTTCAATGTTACGACATCAATAAAAGCATATTTGCAAATTTTAAAATGATCAAAACATGATGACAGGCAGCTGAAAAATTCTTATCATTCACAATATTCTTATCCATCCATAATTTGAACACAGAGTGGCAAGCAGGATCTCTTGTTTTCTGGAACAGCTAAAGTGCTAAACTGCTAAAGAAGCTTGTTGGCATTAAACTCAAAAGGGTAACTACCCATTGGCTCATTCAGTGTTCTATTAGCCTTTGATCACTACAAGCTTACTTAGTAACCATGGTCGAGAAACTAGTTCATTAGGGACTCCAAATTTTCACACGCGTTCAATGAGTGCACACTCTCAAATTCTTTTTTCATGCCAAGTGGTTAAATGGTAATCAATATAGGAAATGGAAACACTTTTATAGAGAAAATGGCTGGATGATGTCTTTTCAGGGTATAAAATTAGTTTATCAATCTAATCCCCCTCAAGAATACTAACAGTCTTCTACAAAACATAGACCTGATCAGGCTAAGTGAGAAAAAACGAAAATGGCCACATAAATTTTCTCTAATCAGTTGAGTAAACAGGTCTATTTAAAAATTTACTAACAAACCTTATGTGTTTTGGGATTTGAACTTCCACAGTGAAATAATGATCTCCCCGTGAAGAAGGTTTATTCATGTTTGGCACACCCATGCGTGGCAATCGCAATTTATCGCCTGGTTGAGTCCCAGAGGGAACCCGAAGATCCTTCATGCCTTCAGTGGTATTCACCTGCGGAAAAATATCACATTCATTGGTTCAAGTATTAAATGTGTAAGGCGTGTAAGTTTGTGACACAATTTATCACTATAAATCAGCAAAAATCACATATCCACAGAAGTCAGAAACAGAATTAACATAAACCTGATTGGAATTTTCTCGCATGCTTCTAAATTATTGATAGCTAAATATAATCTCATCATGCTTTTCATTCTTCATTCTTTGTTTTCATAACCATAAAGAACAACTCGAAATTGAAAATTTTGGAAGCTCTGTTTGAAAATGAAGAAGGGTTCTTACTTGCTTAACAGCCCCTAGGATGGCCTCTGTATAGTCCACGACTACTTGTGAGTATAGATTTATTCCATCTCTTCGAATTCCTTTTTTCTCCTCAACGTGGATAACCAAATATAGGTCACCAGCTCTACCCCTGTGCAACACAACTCAGAAAGTAAAACCATTTTTTCTAAGTAAATTCACTTTTGAATATTGCATGGAACCACCGTAGAGAGAGCAAACTTCCATGAAGCAGGGTTAGAAACTTAGAATTATCCATAACATGAAATGTGAAAATGAAGATTTTGACCCCAATGTTATAAAATAATAATAAATAAAAAGATGGTTGATTAGAGTAATAGCTCATTATCAAATTAGACTAAGCAGACTAACACGAGCAAATACTGATAAAACGGTTTACACTTCTCACTTATTAAATGAAAGAAAAACTCCACAGTTTTTACAAAAAATACTTGGGCAATATATAAGAACAGTTTAGTAATCCCACCACGTATCATCATCTATTGACCTTTTGAACTTTAAATCATGATATTACTCGACAACAATATATTCTGGATCCACTATACATATAAAACAATGTACACAAAACTCTGCAAAAAGAAATCCTTGGTTTATGAATGGCCACGAAAGCACTGAAATAACAGGGATCCAAAGAGTGAGAAACATTTCTAGACTACCCTCATCAAGGAATACTCACTTTAAATACACTTTATACACCTACAAGAGAAGCAAATATGGCATTCACAAGAAAAATGGCATAAGACCTATAACTACTTTCAAAAAGAGATTTACAGACCTCATTTTGTCGGAACTTCCATCTCCTCGAACTTGCATTGTGGCCCCATCATCAACGCCAGGTGGAATAATAACCTCGATCTTCCGTTTCACTTTGACTTGACCACGGCCATTGCATGTTCGGCACCGATCAGTAATTATCTTCCCATCACCCCCACATTTTGAACAGGAAGTCACCTAGAGTTCATAGATAATCATCTATACATAATGTAAACGCAATATCTGGAAAAACGTAGACACTTATGAACATATTGAGACCCCCTCTGCTATATATCTTAATTGGAATGCACACTTGCAAACCCGAAGTTTAAAAATCAGAAACACCGAGAAAGATACTTTCGCCAGTTGTCATGCATTCAAATGCACATATTTATTGCATGAGAGTACCTGAGAAATTACACCAAAAGGTGTCTTTTGTGTTTTCACCTCCCGTCCACTACCATCACATTCTGCACACGTTTTTATACAATTATTGGATTTCGCACCCGTTCCATCACAACTATCACATGTCTCGTACAAGGGGACTTCAACATCATGTTTTCCTCCGAAAATTGACTCCTCAAAGCTCAAATATAAATCATATCTACATCATAAATACAATGAAAGATTAATTCATTACTTGTCAGGATCACGTTCAAACCACATTTGGACAATAAACATTGTAGGTGTACGAGTGTAAAATCAGGCAATCATTCATATCATAACATGTCACATTCTATTTAAATATTTCAATATGGACCCATCACTAACAAATATTAATAATATAGTAATCTAATATCATACCACGTAATTCAATAATTCAAACACAACAATTCAAACATTCTACAAGTAATTCAATATCACCACCAATTCATTATATCCTAACATTTTTTATCTCTCACAAAAATTCAAACACAACTTCGTAAATTCCAATTTGGAAATACTGAAAACTGAATATTCAACCTGAAAAGGAAACCAAACAAGGCCCCATTGCTTTTTTTAGGCGATAAGTCCAGTTACGTATACATGAAGACTGAAAATACAGATGACACACTAAGTCCTTGGTTAAAATCAAATTAACAGACAGAAACCAACTCTTAATTATTACCGGACGTCAAGATTCTGACTGCGGTTCCCTCTAAAATTAAAATCGAAGCCTCTTTGTTCACCGCTTCCACCAAAGAAGCTACTGGAATCACCAAAATATTCAGAAAAAACTTCAAAAGGGTCCACCTGAAATATGCCACGTGAATCAAAAAGTTGGGCTGTGAATCAAATCACTGGATAGCAAGGCATAGTAAAAAAAATTAGTACAGTAAACTATAAAGTAGCAAAATAAAAGGGAAGAACTTATATTGCTAATCCTATAAAGTAAATTGTTGTGGGAAATTCCAGAGATACAAGAATTTACCCCTTGTGAGCCAGCACTCGTTGCATCAAATTCTCCACGTAGACCTTCCTCACCAAAGCGATCATATAATGACCTTTTATCTGGGTCTGATAAAACCTATATAAATGCATTGTTACTGTAGGAGCCAAAATTATCAATAAAAATATAGCACTAATAACTCAAATCAATAAGTATCAATGCACCATTTGTTCACTAAGGCTAAAAAATCAGGGTTGTATAGCCATCTCACGTAAAGAAATGAGGACACCAATTGGCAATAGTTTGATAGTGGAATAACTTACACTCATAGTAAGAAAAATATAAAAATATAAATTGGGGTTAATAATTGAAAAAGTGAAAATTAATTAAAAATAGGGAAACCCCAGAATATTATGAAAGGAAAAGTTCAAGATAATTCGTCAAATAATTATTGATGTAATGTATTCTACAATTCAAACGTCATACTACATGCAAACTATTTTGAACAGCACAAAAAAGTATCAAAATTCAACAATGGTGGGAATATCTCAGTACCTCATAAGCAGCAGCTATTTCTTTGAACTTTTCTTCAGCACCCGGACCCTTGTTCATATCAGGGTGATACTGCATCCACACAAGAGCATTGATTTTACTTTAACCAAAGAAAAAACATCACCCCAATTCTGAAATTAGTCACATTACAGGTAAATATATGCTAAAGCCCTGGTACAGCCCGATATGACGGCAAATTACAGTTTTGTTTGTTTTCCATTCCAAGCACAATGACTTTACTCAAACGAATGTGGATAATGTAATATCTTAACGAAACGAACAAATTCAGCAAACACTTATGGCGGCAACATGCTTGTTCCCGCTTATAGCTCGAAGTGTTGCATTTCATATACATGAAAAAAGAGAGGTAAAATTCCATGTATAGATAGATACCTTCCGAGCAAGTGAGCGATACGCGGCTTTGATTTCTTGCAAGGTGCCATTCTTACCGACGTTGAGAACTTTGTAGTAATCAGGACCGGAAGTCGTTTTCGCGGCGAATGGGAGAAAACGGCGACGTCTGGTACTACGGAAACCGGTGGGATTCGGGATTCTGGATATGGCCTTCAAGGTTGGAGAGACCGAGCCGGAGAATCCCAAATTCCTGAACTGGAGAGGAGAAGGATAATTCGAATTGCAGAAGAAGAAACTAGGGTTTGCGATAGCTGAATTGACGGAGGCGAAATTGAGGTTTTGAGATACTTGCATTGCTACTATGGCGGAAATTTGGGATTTTGCAAACGTGTTTTTTTTTCCTGTGTAGCAGAATAAAGGCGCAGACTAGTAGTTAGTTACTACTGCTTACTAGTTAGTCATGGTGGAAATTAGAATGCAAACGAGTCGAGCAGCTGACGCAGAGCTTTACGGCTTAAAGCTCGACTCGAACTCGATCAAAATTCGAGCTAAACCCAGTTAAGGTGTTTGCTAAATTATCATTTATAAATATTAATCTCTATTTCGAAATAGTAATCACATTTTTTTCAAAAAAAAATTATATACTACTTTTTTAAATTATAAATACAATTTTATTTGTATTTTTTAATTGACTGCTTCACTTTTTAAACTGTCTCTAGCTCCGGCAAAAGTAGAATTATTCAGTTTGAACCTGTGTAAATTTAAATCATTTTTTACTATGAGTTGCTGACTTCACTCTAGTGAAAAAGATCGTATGATGATGTCTGCTGCCATAACGAACTGTTTTTAATACGAATTAAAGAGCTTTTCAACATGTTGCTGCTGAAAATAAGTTGGATTAATCTAAACAA
The DNA here is from genome assembly GCA_954870475.1 of Euphrasia confusa. NCBI lineage: Eukaryota > Viridiplantae > Streptophyta > Magnoliopsida > Lamiales > Orobanchaceae > Euphrasia > Euphrasia confusa. The sequence continues at coordinate 4,279,625 of OX940961.1, forward strand.
ATAGCTGAAAAATAAGCTGTGAATTTCTTCATAATCTTGTCTCGGCTGCTCGTTGAAGCTTGTCGACCAGCAGATGTGCCACAGATTTGTATCCCATCTCTCTGGCTATTATATATATATAGATATACATTCAACCACAGTTTATATAGTAGGGTTAATGACGAATAAGAACTAATAACAAAGCCTGGAATACAATTACAAACCTCTGAAAATGGCTATTCCTGTTGGGACCATCTTTCGCTTCTTTAGACAGAACGAGCTGTTCGTTTTCAGATCATGAAATTAACGAGTTCCGTATACGATAAATAAATAGCAAAAACTTGAAATTAAACTCGGGCTTCGTTTCAATGTTGTTACCTGTTACATATCCAGTAAGGTTTGATGCCTTTGTTTTCGACACAGTGAGGGCATATCCATTCTTTATTTGCTCTCGCTTCTTCCATTTCTAAAAGCAAAAAAGTGTTTTATTATTATTATTAAATTTCTAAATTTCTAATTATTGTAACGAGGCATCGACACACTTACCTTCACCATACCGGATTTTCAGACAGGCTCGACAGAAAATACCATTTGTAGAGTGACAACTTGAACATTCTGTTTTGCCTGTAAACCATAGTTTTGAATAATAGCATCTCTTAGGGAGTGTGCCAAAAATAAAGGGAAAACTGAAAACATGTGAAAAACGAGTGATATAGCAACTGACCTATGCATGGTTGATCCATGTCCAAATCACCACAGCGTTTGCAATCTTCTTCACCGCATAGTTTCTTTTGTCTATACATAGCCAAATGATAGCAAAACACAGTCTTTTTAGTAAACACAAATAGAGGGGTGTAACCGAGCATTCGAGCTACAAAACTTGAAGCTCAAAACCGGCTCAATTCAACATTTAAGGGTAAAAATTGCAAGTATACTCAAGCTCAATTCGGCTCGAGAGCCTAACAAGTTGAGTATCACAGTTTATCACTCAGGAGCCGAGTGAGTTGAAACTCAAGACCTCTAGCCAAAGCAAATTAAGTGATTTATCAAGTGATTCACGTACATACCCCGATCAGCTCAAGAGCCGTTTCAGTTCGCTCACACACGCAAACAGAAAAAGGTATTCGATTACTCAAAAATGTGCAGGTGAAATAGAATGGGGCTAATAGTGAACCTGCAAAAATGGCAGCAAATCCCATAAAGAGGATCATACAAACTCCCTCTTCCTTTGCTTTGGCACCGCCTCCCCAAAGCTTCAGATGAAATCTCCCTCTGCAACAAACACCTTTTAGCCCTAATCACCTGCCCTTTTTTTCCATCTCCACTCTCATCAAAGCCTTCCAAAAACAACCCCCAAAACAATCATTTTTAGTTTTTCCAGAATAAATAAGCATTTGACCGAATATATTGTGTCGTATACCGTCAGCATTATTTATTATTCATGAAAAATGTCACCTTTTGACGGCGGCTGTTTTCCGATCAGTCGAGACGAACGGCGCAAAGGGGTGGAGCTGTAATCAGCTTTGCAGCTTTTCCTCACATGGGTTCTATCGGGTTTCGGGGACGAAGCCAGGCCCCGAAGTTCAGAAACGGACTTTCGGAGCCCGAGCAAAGCCAATCGGGCCTGAATTTTTTTAATTATATTTTAAAATTCCATTACAGAACAGATACAAAAAAAATCCAAAAATCAGAGTACGGAAAATACCTGGTTTTCGGAAATACGAGTTTTTCTGATTTCTTCGTAACTGGGAATTGATTCGAGTCTCCCCATTGTTGCTGTTCTTGTTGAAGAGCGAGTTGTGATTTTCCAGAAAACGACGAAGGGGGTTTTAGCTTTTTCTGTGTGGTTTTAGAGTGACGGGTCTGTGACAGTTCTTTCGTACTTCTCGTTTTGTGATTGGTTGACTTTCTCAGCTGCTAAACGGGTCTTTCGAATTTGAACGTATCCAACGAAATTACAACTATACCCCTTCTGTGTGTGTTAGTATTTCTGAATTAGATGGTGTTTTTTGCTAGGTTTTGACCCATGTTTGGATTCTCAAGTCGAGTTTGAAGCATTCCAAAAACTTGAGATTCGACTATAAGAAGCCCAGTATAATTAAATTTATATTGATTCAAAATAAGACGAGAAATACAATATTGATTCATACGACGTTTATGCCATCAATGAAACACCAACATTTCGAACAGAGAGTTTACGAAGATCTTATTTCCAGACTAGAACAGCAACATAAGTACGTTTAATTCCAAACGACGAAAGAGATGGAACGAGAAAATGAAGCTGAACAAGTGGTGCGATCATCTCTACTACTATCTCCTTGTCCCTTTTTCCTACAACTATCAACTGCCCGTCTTCAACCCATTCCTTGCGCGGTTAGCTTTGAACTGTCTCGTCGTCCATATGGATTACGGGTATAGCGCCTACACCTTTAACTAATCAAGTAACAATCCACATCCTCGTCCGCAGTTTGTGAGCCAATGCAAAGTCTCAAGTGATCCTCTATTTTGCACAAGGCTAATCTGCAAGATGCGAGCGGGTTTTCTTCCTCGACTCGTGTGAGCTGGCAAACGAATACATCCAGAGCTTCTTTCATCCAAGAATGAAAACACGCTTCCCTAGCCTCGTTAACCGTCATCTGAAGAAAAAAAAACATAATTTGCAAAGCCACGTCAGCACTAGCTAGTTGAAAATTTCAAGACAAGTGTGAAACTATTTCTTGGCTTGGACATACCCAAACTCTTTGGCGGACACTTTTCTCCGGCCACATGTCCAACTCCTCGGTTACCAACATGGGGAACATCGACCCCTCGTGAAACTTTTCTTGGCTTTTGCTCTTGAATGTCCACTCGCCTAATTTTTCCTGAAAGATATAATATACAATTAGAAAACTTAATCAAAGAGAAACATTAAATTATTCCACATAAAGAAGAAAAAATTACCCCGAGAAGGCCGATTACGCCAGCTTCCTCTAACGTCTCTCGGGAAGCAGCCAGTTCGATATCCTCGTCAAGTTCCCATCCACCCTGATGAATTTTGCAGCAATGTTAAATTAAAGGTGAGACAATATTTTATGTATTGCATAATTTCATTTTAGTCCTTTGCTTTTTGAATAATTACAAGATGGGCATGAAAGGATGAATACCTTTGGGAACATCATTCTTGGGCTCTTCTGGGAACTGATCAAAAGGATTTCTACATCCTCGACATGGGTCCTCCCATGTATTGAAGGAGATTTGGTGGTCTTTCTGATTCGGTATGGAATACATCTGCACAAATTGCAAAATAATATTATTATGCATTTATACTACGTACTAATAACAATAAACAGAAAAGAAATCGAACGAAAATGATGGTATGTGAAGTTAACACAATACAAACACCAAAATCAGAAAGTCAACAAAAAGATGTGAGCTTCACAGAAAAACAACCCAGATCAGAGACTTCGGTTTGAAATAAAATACTTACATACCCAATTCGTGAAATTTCACATAGCCAAAAGCATATACCAAAGGAAAACAATGAACCCACAAAATTCCTTCATTTGAATGAACCCAAAAAAGAAAAACTTGAAATTTCACATGGCCAAAGGCATATAGTATACCCTAAGGAAAACAAAGAACCCACAAAAAAATCCTTTCCTTGAATGATCCAAAAAGAAAATATTGAAATTTCACATGACCAAACTCATATACCTAAGGAAAACAAAGAACCCACAAAAACCCTTCATTTGAATTAACCAACAAGACAAAAAAATCAAATCTTTAAATTTCACATAACCAAATTAAAGTAAAGAATACAAGGAACCCACAAAATCTCTTCATTTAAATAAACAGAATAACACAAGCCCAATTCATGAAATTCCACATAACCATACCTAACAAAAACAAAGAACACACAAAACCCCTTCGTTACAATCTTGAAATTTCACATATACCCAAAAGCATATCCCTAAAGAAAACGATGAACCCACAAAACCCCTTCATATACAATGAACAAAAACACGGAAACACGCGTACCCAACAACTTGCCGAAATCCCTGGTTATAACGCTGCAAATGCCTTCCGGTACGTGAGGGTAAAGACATCAGCTTCTTGATTTGCATTGTCTTTCGTTTGAGAGAAAAAAAAGGAGGGAGAGCAAAGACAGAGTCTTTATATATATATATAGAGCGCTGATTTTCGGTTGAAACCCGTTTGTGATTCGACCGGAAAAATCGCAGCGGTGAACAATCTTTTCTGTCGGAACTGTATAACCTATGTCCAAAAGAACAATTTTTTTTTCGATTTAATAATATGTTAATGATGATGTTTTTTCTAGATAACAAAGCTTCTACCTTTCCTCGGTTTATAGGGAGATAGATATAAAGAGTGGATGGAATTATTTAAGCCTGTGGATAACTGATGTATGGTTGAGATGTGATGAGAGATGATCTCCAATGGATTTATAGGGAGTGGAGCAGCAAAATTGTTCGAGGGGTTGAGTTGGGGGCAATTTAGGTGGGGGTGGGGTCAGCAACTATTGCTGTGTTTCATTGATTTCTTAGAGGTTGAATTATTCTTTAACCCGGGATGTTTATATTTAATTTTGTCTCAATTGAAATGACCAATCTTTTAAATATTTTTACATTTTTATTTTTGGTGTTTTTTACAAATATTTTTACTTCATAAATATATATTTAACTAACTCAATTATTTAATCATACATTAATATATATTATACTTTTATTTTTTTTATTATTCAACTCGTCAAAATTTATTTATTTTTTTAAATTTTGTATTTATTTATCTGTGAAAATAGATTGAGACAGAGGTATTAATACACAAGTCTAACCATTTGTATTGCATTGTCCTACATTGACTTGGTTTTGATAGTTTGTACGAATTGTTCTTGATTAAATCAACGATTTTTTGATTTGAATCATGCTCGCAGCGATTACAATTTGCATGTATAATACTACTAAGTCTAACCCATTTGTATTGCATTGTCTTATGTTGATTTGAATTTCGTAGCTTGTTCGAGTTTTTTTATTAAATCGACAATTTCTTAGTTTGAACCGTAATTAGCGATTAAAACTCGATCAATGGTCTAACCATTTGAATTGCATTGTCACATATTGACTTGGATTTGGTAGAGCTTGGTTTTGTTTATTATTATTAAATCGTTGATTTCATCATTTAAATAGAGATGAACGATTATGAATAGTGATTGTAAAATAAAATTATGTGTTTTTCTTCATAAAACTCGATTTGTATCTTTAAATTTTATTGTTTTTGCTTTGAAAAAACTTTTGCTAACACTCCAAACCCTAAACAAGACCAAAAATAATCGATGAATTGACCTGATTGGTGATCACTAAAAGCAAGAGGCCGGCAACATATTTTGCAATTGCTTTCATCTTATTACTCTAATTAATCATCCTTTCCCGAATAGATTAGTATTGCTTCTCCTTTCATTTAACAAACAAATTCAATTTAGTTACGTATTGCTTGTTCTATTAAAAACGAGGGCCACAATCACGTGTAACTCTTGAACAACGTATTTAACAATTCTTTATATGTGATGTTAATTTAAATTTTATTCGTGTACCTAATTGTTAGTTAGACCCAAATTGTTTAATATCGGAAAATTATGTAACATGCAAGTCAATGATTTTTTCGAAAAAGAAAAACGAAGTCAAATAATATGAGAGAGTGTAGTTATTGACTAAGTATAAATTAGTTAACCATGTCTGCAGCACTAAATATTTCTTAATCCAGTGTTGAATAGAAATGTTTTTTTCTTAATGAAATCAAATTATTAATTGTAAACTTGTTACTTTAACATCTGACGTACCAAATGAACGAAGAGGCCATGAAGCTTCATGAGAATTATGTTAATTATTGTATCATTAAAATAGTTAAAGTTATATGTGTATATAAATATATATGTTAATTGGTTTTTGTTTGAATTTTTATTTATTATAATTAAATTGAATGACATGTGCCTGGTTTACTAAATAGCATAAACAATGGACACTTGCACATGTTCTATCGATATTTCAGTTTAGTGTTTTATTTATTTTAATTCCGAGTACAAAATTCAACAACAAACTTACTAAAGATTATACGTGTAAGAGCATATATTATGTTTTGGTTTTTTTTATTAACAACTTAGTGTAGTATATTTACATACCTAATTTTTTGAAATTGCAATTTAATCAATGATATAATCTCTCCACAAGTTGTGCCCATATTTTTCCAATTTTATCGAAAGTGATTTTACAAAAGTAAAATCCCCGACAAATTACGTGCATTCAGGCCGGCTAAGTTTGGGAACAAAAATTTAACTTTTTGGTCCCAAAAAGAATAAAGTGACAAAAACAATATTAAAATTTTCTATAGTATACTACTAGTATTTATGGTTACACCACTCACCCTTTAATTTCTACTATGTTTGAGAAAAAACATCTATTTTAGTTTTGTACTTTTTCACACTTTTAAAATAAAAATGGTCATTTCTCATTTTTTTGTAAATATGTTTATTTCAAGATGTTGTAAGTTGTAACACTCAATAGACTGTTGAAACGAAACACATAACTATAAATGAGGCAGAATAAATTCTTAATATAATTTCAAACCAAATATTTCAAACATATATTTGTTATTACTTATGTAGTATGTTGTAGTATTAACTTAAGAACCAACGAAATTAAGTATGCATGACAGCATGAATACGAAGAAGAAAAAAGTTCTTGATCGATCCCAACCGTTTGATCGGGACGCAAAGCCCTTGTACATTAAACACGTACGTATCTACTCCCCCATCAATATTCTCCTAACTTTATAATAAGTACAATATAGTTGAAATTAAAGTTTTTACTTTCTCACGTGATTTAGTTATCTTATTTCCACAATTCTTTTATCTTAAAGATAAATCATAATATAAAAAGCTTTGATTAAGACACTTTGTTTCTTTGTGTCATTCTTAATTCAAACAAAAATCAAACGTGATCTTGCAAGTTTATTAGATAAGATCTTTAGTTTAGACGAGATGTAATTATGATTTCAGTCAAAGTAAACTTCATAGTGAAGACAAATACTAATAATATAGTACAAGTCTGTAAAATTGTACAAAGTTAAATTGAACTCCGATCGATTACCTTAATCAATGCCATATTAATAGGTTACAATAACCACAATATTATAATAGTTAACACACTAACAAAAATAATTTTTTTTTTATTTTTAAAATATTAAAAAAAATATTTTATGTTACTTTATTCACACTTTTTAAACTTTATTTATAATTGTTTTATTTTCGACTTAAAATATGTTTTTTACTTTTTACATTTTGATGAAAATATAATTTATTTATAATTTTTGTGCAAGAAAATTGTGTCAATTGTTTTGGGGGGAGAGGTGATCAGTAGTGTTATAGTCACTTATATTGAAATTTAAGTACTTATTGATTAAAGAATGTGACACCATGCATAACTGACCTAATGTTAAATATAAAAATTTCCACTTGTGACAATATCTTGGTTTGAAAATATTGGATATTGTTAATTGATTTTACTACTTTTTTTTTTTAAATCTTATATGTTAATGATCACTGGTCATAGATGTTTTTCAACTATGATGTATAATATGGTCGTTGATTCATATTGATAATGTAGTCGTGAAACGATTTTAATTTTTGATGAAGAGCAAGTAGGTAAAATACATGAATTTTAGTATTTCCATCAACTTTTAGTTTTTGATTAAATGAAATACATGAGAGAAAGAATAATCAACATTCCCAACAATTACAAATACTCCATTTGGTAAAATTTCATTTCATTACGCCTCTATTTAAAATTTTATTTTCCAATTCATGAAAATAATTAATTTATATTATATTTTAATTTACTGTACTCTTCTCTTTTTTATAATTTTAAAAAAATTATCCCCTTTTTATATATAAAAAATAAAAACAATAGTATATACTATTTGAATACATGAAACTGTGTATATTAAAACAAAAATAAAATTAAAGGGAGTGTTTGCGGCGTTCACATAGAGTTTATGACATACTCCGTATGAATCAAGATTCTTGTATTCACATTAGTATTTCCAACATATGTAAAGCCAAAGTAATCTGAATCCACCACCATTAAACAAACGTTTAATCTATGACCCCTTTTTGGTAAGTCATTGTTATATAATTTATAATTTTCTTTTTTATAATCGGTTCGTCTCACGAAAAGTGTTACAATCCTTGAAACGGGATGAAAAAATACAGTATATATATATATTTTGACATATGTATATCGAAAATCAGTATTTATATATATACCTACTATATATTTTGGTATAATATCATAATAAAATTATCATACTGAAATTTTGGTTATAACTTTTTCAAATATTAAAAGTTCGACACAAAAGTGTTCCGCGAGTTATAGTTATATTCTTGTCCACTTCTTTGGAATATGTAAAAGATTTGGAAGTCGTTACAAAGTTACAAATACAATAATAAAGGGTTCTACACTTGGCAATTGGCATCATATTCTTCCACCGTCCTCCTAACCAATTGGAGTTATTAGGCTTGACTTGTGAATTGTGATAGCTATATCCAGTCAACGCTGGCCCATTAAAGCTTCTAAGCCCATTCTTAATGGCTCAATTGTGGACCCCTTAGATCTTATGAGCCCATACTTTTATGGGTCGGCTCACCCATAATGGTACAACCATTAAAAGGCTGGCCCGATGAAATGATAAGTAGCCCATTTGATCATTTGAACTTTGTCATAAAAAACAAATTCATTCTAAAATCATTTAGTTATAAGAGAAGTAAATACAATATCTTTCCATTCAAATTTAAATGTAGCAAAAATCACAAATGATACTATTAAACTTATAAATATGAGTTTTGAGAAAATAATGAAATATAAAGTTCTTGAATCAAGTTGAGCTAAACTACACTAATGTATTATTATATGAATATGAACTTGTGGTAAACTAATAATTTACAATATACTCCGTCTATCCTGATAAATATGTCATTTATTTTCTAAATTAAAAAAGCGAAATGATTTATACGAGACAATAGTATTAATTGATGTATTTTATAAAATAAATATAAAAAATTCTAAAGTTTTTGATTAATATTTTATTAGTATATATTTATTACGATATTTTGTTAGAAAAAATAAAAATAAAAATATAAGAAAAATCTAAACCACGCTAAGCTAAACGGCCACCGCTCTCACACCGCCCACTCCTTTGTGTATCGCTCTCTCCGCTCGTAAATCCTCATCTTCCCCAACCCAAGATTTTGAATTCTGAAATCGCCGACCAATTATGCAGAGCTCATCGGTCGTGTTCAACACGAAACCGGTCTTAGCTAATGATTGTTTTCATCACCACAGTAAAGACAGCTCAAATTGTACTCTGATTGCTGCTAACTTTAATTTAGTACAATCGAAGAGCCCGCTTACTTTGAGCCAGCTCCGGTGCCGGCGCAGCCGCGCGCCGCGCCTTGTTACCAGTAAGGTATGTGTTTCTGTTACTTCTTTTTCCCCATCCCCTTTTCATATCACTTTCGAATCTAATTTTGTGTGATTTTAACTTATTCATATCGATTAGAGGTTGTGTTTTTTTCCCTGGCGAGAAATCGATTGTTTGAGAGAGATATTACATGGAAGAATTTTCATTTGAGTTTGAATTTAGTGAAGTTTGATTTGAAGTTGGATTCATCTTCCACTGCAATTTGTATTGGGGTGGGTGGGTTAATTTTGCAATCGAAAAAGAATAGCTGAAGTGAACTGATTAATTGAATTTGTAAGGGTCAAGATTTGACTGTCTGAAGTTTGTTCATCTACTGTATTTTTTTAAAAAGGAAACACCTTTGTTCTTGAGACAAGCATATTACTACCTCGATCGTGATTTATCGGTCTTGTTTCATTTCGTCTCGTAGATTAAGTGTGAAGAAAGTAGGACAATTTCAGAGCTATTTCAGTGGGACGGAGATAGGATTATTTTCCATTTTGATTGTTTTACTAGCTATACAGGTCTTGCTCATTGACATCTCTTATTGCAGAATACATGGAGAAGATTTTCTTCTGAGTTCAATGCGTTGAAACCTCAGTCGCGGTTGGTAGATAAGTGTCGAGAAGTATCGTGTTTCCATCCTCTCAAGAGAAAGCAAATCAGTGTGAAGAGATTCTCCTCTGGGTTCTTTGTCGACAAGTCTACATTTCATCTGCCAAAGCATAAACTTGATAATGCTAAAGTAAGGCCTTAGTGCAAGTGCTAGTCATTTTTCAGTGTTTTTCTTACTGTGATTTTATGAAGATCTGATTTTTGCCATTTATCTTACTGCAATGTGATTCTTATGAAAATTAAGATAACTCATTTTAATGCGCATTTTTTATGTGGCAAGATTTGAGGGGCGTATTATTTCGCCAGTGATAGACTAGGATTGATCTAGTCCCTTTTATTAAAATGGAATTAATTTCAAACAGCTTCATTTCAATATAACAATATGTTGGCCATTCAAATTAAATTGTAAGTACTGTATACTTTAGAAATAGTATTATTGTATGTAGATGATGCTAATAATGGATCATAAAAGATGAGATATGTGATTAGTAGATTTATGATGCTTGGATGTGGACAATGAAAATTGGAAGTGGTGGTTTCCAATGGAAAAAACTTATAGACAAACATGATTCCAACTTTATAAGTAGTTGGAAAGGGAAAGACATGTTTAAGAAAAAACATGCAAGGCTTTCTTTGTAGAAATGTGTTCTCAATTCGCAACAAAAACTTAATTGTTAACCAGATATAAATAGTAGCATGATTTACAAACATTGGATATTGCTCTTTACTAACCTAAATGGCTGCTTCATAATTGTGATTAGTGATTACATTCATTTTCCTTGGAACAAGAGGGGCACAATTTTATTACATTTGGTTAGCATTTCCTTATTATCCCTTATTTTTTCATCTTTGATATTTTTAGTCTTTTGTGTTATTTTATATTTGTTGTGTGTCCTATTAGAAATTATTAAAACCAACATAATAGATAATTGCTGTTTCCATTCGTGCTTTCTAGAAGTTCCATCATATATAGATTACGAGTCTGACTTGACTTTTTATTTGTTTCATCCGTCAGTTTGATCTTCAAGTTAGACGAGCACATGTTCCACGTGCAACCGTTGGTCCTGAAGAGCCACATGCAGCAAGTATGGCCTGGCCCGATAGTGTTACCGAGAAGCAGGGTTTGGATTCTCTGGAGTCGGAAATAGAGAGAGCAGAATTCGAAAACTTCTTGAGACTTGAGATTCCTTCACATCCGAAATTGCACAGAGGACAACTGAAAAATGGACTCCGCTATCTCATTTTGCCAAACAAAGTCCCTCCTAATAGGTAGCGTTAATTATCAGTCAGCAAGGAGATAATAAATGCATTTAAAAAAAAAGTTTTTTAGATTGTTCCAAATCATATAATAACATACTAACATTGTGATAGAATGACAGCCAAATCTTCTTAAAGGAAAACTATGAGTTTAGACTAAAAAATTCTTACTTTGCTACTTTCAGTCCCAGATGAGTTTTGATGATGCCTAATTGTTTCTAATTTCTATTGATGTATTGAATATTTTTGTTTTGAGCTGCATGTTCTACTTGTTTGAAGTTGATGTAAGTCATCTGTTTCTTTAATATTGCTCTCTATTTGAACTGTAGGTTTGAAGCTCACATGGAAGTTCACGCAGGGTCTATTGATGAGGAAGACGATGAGCAAGGAATTGCTCATATGATTGAACATGTTGCATTCCTTGGAAGTAAGAAACGTGAGAAGCTTCTGGGAACTGGGGCACGATCCAATGCTTACACGGATTTTCATCATACTGTGTTCCATATCCATTCACCCACAAGTACACAGGTTTGTCCTATTTTCTTCCTTTGCTTTTAAATTATCCTGGGACTTATATCATTTTCAAGTTTTGCACCGTCTTCAGGACCAGGGTTTTGCTGTAGTTAATATAATAGAGTTTTGATTTGTAGGATTCCGAAGGTGATTTGCTTCCTGTTGTTCTGGATGCTCTGAATGAGGTGTGTTCCTTTTTTTTTTTTTTTTTTAATTGAATTGTTCAATCATTTTTTTGCAGTTTTGTTTTTGTGCAATACTGTGCGGTTTTCATTTCTTCAGTATTACACACTGTATGAAGTAGTTGCCTTATGAATATACTTTTCCAATGGCCTTAGATTGCTTTTCACCCGAAATTCATGTCTTCTCGAGTTGAAAAAGAAAGACGGGCAATTTTGTCGGAACTACAAATGATGAATACCATAGAGTACCGTGTTGATTGCCAGGTAAGGATTCACTACAAGATACATTGTGTTGTTTTCTTTTCTTTACAAATTCTCTTTGTCCATTTCTTCTATTCATTCGTCGGTATAGCTGTTGCAACACTTGCATTCGGAGAACAAGCTGAGCAGAAGGTTTCCAATAGGATTAGAGGAGCAGATTAAGAAATGGGACGCCGATAAAATACGAAAATTCCACGAGCGATGGTACTTCCCGGCAAACGCTACTTTATACATCGTTGGGGACATTAATGATATTTCAGAGACAGTCAACCACATTGAAGTATGAAAATTTTAAATTCATTATATGATTATTTTAACTGATTAAATTTCTTAAAATGACGTTGGCACAAATTTCAAAACATTCCACAGGCTGTTTTTGGACAGGCTGGCGCACAAATGGAGCCATCTGTTGCACCCACTACAAGCGCTTTTGGTGCAATGGCTAGTTTCCTTGTTCCTAAGCTATCAGCTGGGCTTTCTAGTGGTCTAAATCAGGAAAGGCTACCTGGTTCTGCAGAGAAACCGAAGAATTTTAGAAAGGAAAGGCATGCCGTGCGGCCTCCTGTTCAACACGATTGGTCAGTTCCTGGAGGCTACAAAGATGCAAAGCTTCCCCAGATATTTCAACATGAATTGCTTCAGAATTTCTCGATTTATTTTTTCTGCAAGGTTATTACGACTTGTTCTAAATATATTAATTTCCCGAATCCCTTGTATGCCTTTTCTTTCTGCTCTAAACTCTATGTTTTCAACATAATTTTCTATGTGAACTTTTGGCATCTGTTTACGAATATGACCTTGCTATTTCCGGTCATTCTTCTCAATACAAAATTTATACTACTATAAAACTGCACCTAATGGTTCCCTCTACCTGGTTCGGTAGCATTGGGGTACTTGGAATTCCTTTGATGGTGCTCTATTTTCTTAAAAATGATTGTATCATGTTTTTGTTTTTGTTTTCTCCTACTCATGAGTTTTTTGGTGTATTTTCTCAGATACCCGTGAACAAGGTCCGTACTTATGGTGATTTGAGGAATGTGCTGATGAAAAGGATTTTTCTTTCGGCTTTGCACTTCCGCATTAATACACGATATCAGGTGCATTGACTTTCCTTTTCAATTGCGCCCAGTTCCAGTTGTTAACTCTGTCTTGGTAACTTTGTAATAATGATGGTATGATTTTCCTAAATCTGTTGTGGTCTAAAAATCCACCATTTTCAGTTGCTCTTGATTCAACACACTTCCACTGTAGTGTCTGAGTAGATACTGAGACTTAATTGGTAATCGGGAATTTAAATAAATTATTTTTACCTTCTTATCAAGGCCAAAATGAAACTCCATTTTGTTTTTTGCTTTGCATTGAATGAGCCCTATTTCTAATATTACAATGTGTCCTGATTACTTCACTACAGTTTTATCAGCCCATGCATTTAACTAAAGAATTGGTATCTCTAAATATATATATATATATATATATATATATATATATATATATATATCACCTGTGGTTTTTATGCTAATTTGACTAATTTTTCAGAGTCCGAATCCCCCGTTTACTTCAGTGGAGTTGGACCACAGTGACTCAGGAAGAGAAGGATGTACTGTTACAACTCTTACTGTGACTGCTGAGCCTCAAAATTGGCAAACTGCAATTAAAGTTGCTGTCCAGGAGGTCCATTGCTTATTCTAAATGCCATTTTTTAAAATCTTGAACGGGTTTTGTATCTTTTATTCAGCTGTTTTGTTTCTCATACTGTTTTGTTGTTTCCGGTTTCAGGTTAGAAGACTTAAAGAGTTTGGTGTTACGAATGGCGAATTAGCTCGTTATATGGATGCCCTGTTAAAAGACAGTGAGCAGTTGGCGGCTATGATTGACAATGTATCATCCGTTGACAACTTAGATTTTGTTATGGAAAGTGATGCACTCGGTCACACCATAATGGATCAAAAACAAGGACATGAATGTTTGCTTGCCATTGTTGGTACAGTTACACTTGAGGAGGTAATTTTCACCTACTAAAAAACTGAATTCAAAGTAAGAAACTCAAGAAAAGAAAAAAAAACTAGAATTCTGAAACCAATTCCCTAAAAAAAAAAGGACCCCTAGCAAAGCTAAAAGAAGTTACAGAACTAGAAAACATTAAAACAATAAATCATATACAAATCTCTAAAAAATAATATTTACAAAAATAATATTTTGAAAACACCAGAAACTGTTGAAATAAATTTTAAACTAAAATTAAATAAATCTGGGCTCATCCTATGGCTATTACCTTGTTCAGACGGAAAATATTTCACATGTTTTTGTCTTCACCTAATCTTCTTATGCTCTATATTGAGGGGCTCCCCGCCTGAACAAATGCTTTTCTTTGAAAGGTGTCCCTTTATATATTGTCTTGCACAGGAGATAAATAATTGTGTCCCCGGAAAATGATCATGTGCTCACCCTTGTCAAAATTTCAATCTATATCATATCTTGGAAGACGTTAGGCAGAATTTTTTTGACATGTTTTAACTGGCCCATTTTTGTATGTCCAGGTCAATTCTGTAGGTGCTGAAGTTTTGGAGTTCCTATCTGATTACGGGAAACCATCTGCACCACGGCCTGCTGCAATTGTTGCATGTGTTCCAAAGAAAGTGCATATTGACGGGTTAGGTGAGACCGAGTTCAAGATTGAACCAAAAGAAATCTTGACTGCCATTGAAGATGGTTTGAAGGAACCAATAAAGGCTGAGCCCGAGGTTTGCTTACCTTGGAAAATTCTATGCTTCATTGGCCATAGTTATAATTGAGCATATCTTATGCAAAAGTCTATCTTAAAATGTCCATTTTTGACTGACACACACAAAAAAAGGAGTCCTGCCATTATTTTTAATTTAATTCTTTTCTAAATCTCTTTTTTTGCAGATTTATCCATTTTCTCCACCCATTTTGTTGCATAGATTCTTGTTCTCACACAAATAAACTTCCATCTACACTTTTTCTACTACTATTTTTTTACTACATTTCTGTTTTGCCATATTTCTTGCATCCCCCCTCTCCTTTTCTTCCTTATATCTTTCCAATTTTCTTATATTAAATAATCATCATCTCTCTCTATTTCTCCTCAGAATGGACTTTCCAAATGCTTTTTATTAAAGATGCTTTAGGGGCACAGCAGGTTATATTATTGACTTCAATCTGTTTTGTTTTTTCACTTTTGCAGCTTGAGATCCCGAAAGAGTTGATATCCTCGGAACAACTACGTGAACTTAGGTTGCAGATATGCCCATCCTTTATTCCTGTTGACCAAGAAAAGAATTTGATAAAGGCTTATGATGAGGATACAGGAATCATTCAGAGGCGTCTTTCAAATGGAATTCCTGTAAATTACCGAGTAAGTATATTTTATGTCCATAGTTGAATATTGAGTATGTGATTTTGAAGTTCTTTATTAGTATTTTATTCAGATTCTACAACTGGGGGTGGAAAATGCCGAAATATCGAACTTAATATACCGAAAAATACTGAGTTTTGTCAAACGCGTTGACGACGGAATTCTTATTATGTAGTGAAACAAATCTCTTGGATCTCACTTACACATTATTCTTTTTCTTATGTTCATAGATATCCAAAAGTGAAGCCAATAGTGGTGTCATGCGCCTCATAGTTGGTGGTGGGCGGGCAGCTGAAAGTGCTGAAGGCAAGGGATCTGTTATTGTGGGTGTTAGAACTCTTAGTGAAGGAGGCCGTGTTGGGAACTTTACACGTGAACAGGTCAGGAATTAGAGTTCTAATTTTGTTCCTTTGAAAATTTATTAAGAAAAATATATTGTGCGGTCACTTTCTTTCCTCGCAGTCATGGTCCTTGGAAATGTTATAATGAGTAGTATATGTCTCCAGGTCGAGCTGTTCTGTGTGAATAATCTCATAAATTGTTCTCTAGAGTCGACTGAGGAATTTATAAGTATGGAGTTCCGTTTTACATTAAGAGATGATGGAATGCGTGCTGCTTTTCAGTTACTTCATATGGTTCTTGAGGTAATTTGAAGTCTTCTACCATGTGTCTTTTTATTTGAACCTAATAGACAGTATATAAGTATATAACTACAAATAACTTGCAGTTCAGTGACATAATTTACATGCATAATCAAGCTTCTAAAAGGCACTAGGCGAGCAGCAACCCATAGCCTAGGCGCCTAGACGGACTAGGCGGGGATTAATCGTTTAACATTTTTTACATTTAAGTAATACATATTCTATTTAAAAATATTTTAATATGAATATTTAAAAAAAAAATATCATAATGACATTTCTTTTAAAAATGAACAACCAAATGCGTAAAGTTACAGACATAACAAGACATAACAATCCACTATATTTTTGTATTATAAAAGTTTCTAAAATAGCTTAGATTAAAAATATTGAACTGTTTTTCAATTTGAACTCTTAATAATGGCAAAAACATGTTTTAAAAAATATACGAAAATAATTCACACAACTACAATATTTAAATTATAAGTAAATTAATTAAGAAAATTATTTAAAAATATACAAATTATATATATATATATATATATATATATATATATATATATATATATATATATATATATATAATATTTGAGACCGTTTTCCCGGGTTTATATGTTTTTTTCAATGTTGCAGCATAGTGCTTGGTTGGATGATGCATTTGATAGAGCAAAGCAGTTATACCTTTCCTATTACCGTTCAATCCCCAAAAGCTTAGAGCGTTCGACTGCCCACAAGCTCATGCTTGCCATGCTGGATGGAGATGAACGGTTTGTGGAGCCCACGCCTCAGTCATTACAACAGTTGACACTAGAACAAGTGAAGGATGCAGTGATGAGTCAATTCGTTACTGATAACATGGAGGTTTGTATCTTTTGCACTTGTACTCCTCGTCGCCTTTTACTTTTAATAAGCCTTTTCAATCTTATATTGAAGCCAGTGAAACATCTAATATAAATAAAATGCTCTTTTTATCCGTTTGGCAGGTGAGTATTGTTGGAGACTTCTCAGAAGAGGATATCGAGTCTTGTATTTTGGAGTACTTAGGTACAGTTAGAGAAAGAAAAGGTTCTCGGAGATTACAAGAATACAACCCAATCATGTTCCGCCCGTATACTGCTGATTTACAGCATCAACAAGTAATACATGCACCTTTTTTTGTGCAATGATCATGTTATTTTTTGCGGTAGTTGAATTTTACTATTGATTGTTCAATAACCTGTTTGTTAAATTTTTTTTAGGGTTACATACAAAAGGTACCCAAATTTTACCTAATTAAAAAAAGGTCCCATCTTACTTTCAAAATTTATAAAGAACAAAAAATATTTTTGATTTTATTGTGTCTTACATTCACTTCCTTTGTAAGCTTAAAACATTTCAGAAATCCTTTTTTACATTTATAAAAAGTATAACATTTAGTCCCTTTAATTTATCCCATAATCAACTTGAAACGGTATTGTTGTAATTTTGAGAATTTGATGTTAATTTTTTTCAAATAGTTCAAACCTGATCACAAATGTTTTATCTGGGTGTCATTTTTCTTTCTTTATTGTTGTTTTTCATTTATCCAAGTTTTTTTTATTAACTATCTGTATCACAGGTATTTTTGAAGGACACAGATGAACGTGCATGTGCATATGTTGCGGGCCCCGCACCAAATCGCTGGGGATTCACTTTTGAGGGAAAGAACCTTTTTGAATCAATCGGCAATGCATATGCCGTTGGTGAGTTATTGCCATGAAATGCAGAATAACTATATTGTGTGTGTGTGTATGCGCATAAAGTTAAACTAAAAAAGCCATAAATCAATATTCTATTCTATGGGGTTATAATAATCCCTAATAGGTATACAGTAATCTATACCACATTTACATGAACATGCAGTAATTTACTACTATATATTCTTGCCTCTTAGCAAGTCCTCTTGAGAAATGGGGCACCTAAACTGGAATTCTAATTATTATTTGCAGAAATAATTGTCAAGTACTAGCATTTTAACAAAATTAGTTGCTTATTTCTCAACTATGGTATCGTTTGTTTGCAATTAACAAATGCCAAGCAAATAAATCATTTGGATTTTCCTTTTAGTGTTGGTACTCATGGTTCTAGCTAGTATCTTACCTTATAGAGACTTTATTTATTTATGATTTACCATATGGTCTGTCACATTCGTGATTAATATTGTGATTTATGTCTCAACATGTGTTGATGAATTGTGTTATCCAGGTGAACATCCAAATCTTGAAATACAACCTGTAGAGTTAGGTAATACCGAAAAGAGTCAGCAAGGAAAACTGCGTGCTCATCCATTATTTTTTGCCATTACATTGGGCCTCTTGCAAGAGATTATAAATTCCAGGTACTTTTAATGTTATGGGATTATTAGCCTGTGGTGGTTTATAGTCGAATTCCAATGCTTTATTGTAGTGACTTAGCAAAGAATTTGGTTGGATATCAACTGTGGTTAGTTTTTTGCTGAACTTTCCTTCTCTTTGTATAGGCTATTCACAACTGTCCGGGATTCTCTTGGATTGACGTATGATGTCTCATTTGAGCTAAACCTGTTTGATCGGTTGAAGCTTGGGTGGTATGTTATCTCGGTGACATCAACCCCAGAGAAGGTTTATTTATTTATTTTATATTATTTTGATATAATCAGGCTAATCAGCTGTGATGAGTTTGCATTTGTACTCTGGTTATCTGACTTAATTACTGATATACAATACAGGTACATAAAGCTGTTGATGCTTGCAAGAATGTCCTCAGAGGTGTACAGAACCTCCGGATCACCCCAAGGGAGTTGGACAGAGTAAGTCGTTTTAAGCTATAAAAACGTCAAAATATTACATATTAGAAAATAGGGACATCGCAAAAAGTACCCCCGAGTTTGATCATAATTACAAAGAAATCCAATTATCTTGTGGTAGCTGCATTCACCCCCTTAAAATTTTTAGTTATTACAAATTTACAAACACTGTAATTGGATTTTCGTGTTTATCTTACCTATGCTCAATAGGAGAGGTTTGTGAATAAATAGGTGCAATTCTATTTGGCAACATGAAATGTAATCCGACTCTGTAATCGGTTGTAGGGACATCTATGTTTTTTTTTTATAAAAAAAAGGTTTTGTGAATAAATTAACACATGTCAAATAGATTGTTTTACTTAATTACTTGCTTAATTTTTTTTACCTTGCTCTTTGTCGGTAAATACAGGCAAGACGTACGCTGCTTATGCGTCATGAGGCTGAGATCAAGTCAAATGCGTATTGGCTAGGCCTGATGGCTCACATGCAGGCGACATCTGTCCCAAGAAAGGTAGCGTGTGAAAGATCTTGTTATGGACAATTTAGAAATTGATGCAAATCTTGGTATAGATCATCAGTATGCATTATAAATTGACTTCTAATGAGGGATTATCCATTTTAATGGAGAGTATAAATCTTCCCAGCATCTTTAGCACTTCCATCTTTTAAATCATTTATTATATACGAGTTCATAAGATATTTATATTTTTTTACTCAGGATATATCTTGCATCAAAGATCTGACTTCACTGTATGAAGCTGCTACCATTGAAGATGTATTTATTGCATATGAGCAATTGAAGATTGACGAAAACTCATTATACTCTTGCATTGGAATTGCCGGGTCCCAGGCTGGGGAAGTTGTAACAGGTGACGTTATAATAATAGAATAAGAGTTCCATTTTTCTTTAGAAAATACTCCCACCGTAAGGTTTACGTTTTCCATTTTGTCGGCGAAGGTATCTGTTTCCTAAAATAATAAATATTAACATTAAATCTAACAAAAAAAATACTACAATAACCCACCACACCTACTATACAGTATACACATAAAAGAAAGGTAAACCCTGATACCAATATATAAATTTTGATTTTGTTCGACAGATTCCATGGTAGAGGAGGAATTGGCTGATGGCCTCCACAATATTATTCCGGTGGGGCGGGGTTCATCCACTATGACTCGCCCAACAACATGAGTTTTTGTTTTATGAGCACATTGCATTCGTTGGCAATAAGGTAATTTTACATTCAGTGGATATCTCATTCTAGTATACTACGTACTACTTTTAGGATATAGGAGTATATATTACTGTGTTGGATCAAATAAAATAAGTCAAAGCCCTGAAACGGATATTTGTGATGATTATAATCTGTAGAATTGTAGGGGAAAGAGAGAAAAAAAACCTTGACCGAGTTTTTTTTTCTTAATCAATGGATGGACAATAATAAATTATTCTGTACAGGTTGAAAAATGAAAATGTAGTAGTACTATATTTCATTGGAGGCGTTCCAATTGTCTTGCAGGTTCTTTATAAAGATTTACGGGTGAACCAGAGGTTCAGAAACTTCTGAGATCACTCACTTGATGAGATCCTCTCGACCCGGAAAAATAACATCTACAGATATTTGAGGATTGTTATAGCAGCCAAGTGTTGGCGTCTCCTCAGAGTTGTCCAAACACATGATTAATTAGCTCAATATTCACAGTGATTTGTAATTTATATTTCATTTTCATTTTTTTTAGGGGATGATTTTGTCTCCATAAATGACCGGTAGATCCATAGAAGTTTCATTCTTGATAAAGTACAGTTAATAAAAACATTATTCTTGGTATTGTAATGTTGTGATAAAACAAATTATTTTTGATGTTGAAATTTAAGTTTAATTGAATTAATTTTAAAATATTGAAAAAAAAGAATAATAATTTTTTTTTAAAAAAAAATTAAATGACTGAATTGGTTTGAACATCTGAACTGAACTTAAATAATTTAATTCTTGTTAAAATATTATTTATAATTTATAAAATTTAATTTATAAAATATGAAAAGATTATTTCATAATTTTAAGTTTAAACTTATTTAAAAAAGTTAGGAAGTCAGCAAAAGATATTGAAGAAAAAACTACTACAGAAAGCATAGAGTTGATGATACCATGTAAGTTTAGTAATGAGAAATTTAATATACTATGCAAGATAATTTATAACCATTAGTTTCAGAAGAAAAAAAAAACCAGTGACCTGGGAGAAAAATTATCCCCAAACAATTGAAAACAAGAAATTACAACCACCAACCAATAACTAGGTTTCCCCTCACCACAAATAAAGTGCAAGAAAATCTACCTGTGACAGACTACAATCTCTCTATAATTCACCACAGTTTAATCTGCAGAGGTTCTAAAAATGGAAAGCTAGGAGTATAATACTATCTTCTATCGGTAGTTTTCTTCAATTCCACCATGTGGCTAAAACTCTACACAACCACCGGCTCCAGAGTTGGTTCTGTAAGGGTCCCGCTATTACCATTCAAAACTATCACCTTCCCATCCGAGTCAACATCCACAATTACCGAATCACCCTCCTTAATCTCACCCGCGAGCATCTTCTCAGCCATGCTATCTTCCAATAGCCTCATAATCGCCCTTCTAAGTGGCCTAGCCCCATAACTCGGGTTATACCCCTCGTCCACTACCCTATCCCTAAACCTCTCCGTCACCTGGAGCTCGATGTCCTTATCCTTCAACCTCACAAACACCTCCTTCAGCATGATATCACTAATCTCCTTCACCTCCATCTTCGTCAACTGCCTGAAAACAATCATCTCGTCCAACCTGTTCAAGAACTCGGGCCGGAAATACTGCTTGAGCTCCTCCGTCACAAGACTCTTGATCCTATTATAACTACTATCCTTCTCATCGTAATCCAAGTCGAAACCGATCCGGCGACCACCCTTCTCGATAACGTTGCTCCCAACATTTGACGTCATGATCAGGAGTGTGTTTTTGAAGTCAACCGTCCGCCCCTTACTGTCAGTCAACCGACCGTCTTCCAAGATCTGGAGCATCATGTTGAAGACGTCTGGATGAGCCTTCTCAATCTCATCAAAAAGGACAAGTGTGTATGGTCTGCGTCGAACAGCCTCCGTCAGCTGTCCGCCCTCGGAATAGCCGACATAGCCCGGAGGTGACCCAATGAGCTTCGAAACAGTGTGCCTCTCCATAAACTCGCTCATGTCGAGACGAATCATGGCCTCCTCAGACCCAAAGTAGTAGGTGGCGAGGGTCTTGGCTAGCTCAGATTTGCCGACTCCAGTAGGGCCGGAGAAGATGAAGCTGGCGATTGGGCGGTTAGGGTTCTTGAGGCCAACGCGGGCCCGGCGGATGGCCCGGCTGATGGCCTTGACAGCCTCGTCCTGGCCAATGACACGCGTGTGGAGGGTATCCTCCATCTTGAGGAGGCGGTCGGACTCGTCGATGGATACCTTGTCAACAGGTATGCCAGTCCAAGAGGCGACAATGTGCTGGATGTCAACCTCGGTGACGGTGGGGCCCTCGTCGCCGGATTCGGCTTCGGCCTTGGTCATCTCTTTGTTTTTGTCTATGAGGACTGATATCTGAGCCTTGAGATCCATTTCTCTATCGCGCAGTTCCCCAGCCTACATTCAGGCTTATTAAACATAATACGATTCATGGAAATTTTAATTAAAACTACCACTACAACATAACTACAAAGAACCCAGTTATTATGAAAACTACAAATAAAAGTCTAAAGGAGGTATTTGTCATACCTCAGAGCTATTTTCCTTGTCTTTTTTCTTTGTCTAAATAATCATTGAAGTGACAATGGATAATTACACAACTACCCTGAGGTTTAGTGTATTTATAAGAAAATCCAGAAGGTTTTTAGAATAAATAAAACCTCAAGATTTGAGCCTATATTAATGTAAAGGGACAACTGTAAAAAAAATCTACACGAGGACAAAAAATGGGGTTATTTAAAATATAATGTTTTGAAAATTTTAGGGATGTAATTTCATAACCATTCATAACTTCAGAGGATCGTAAGGATCCCTTTCTGCAATTAGGCTAAACCTAAAACCTCAAGGCATTCTTTGTAGTTGATCCATTCAAAATTTGGGATCGTAAATCAGGGATTAATATATTAATCTGCTAACCATCACATTGTAAAATATATCGTATCATAAGATGCAGCTTTACCTTCTCAAAGTCTTGACCACGAACAGCTTCATTCTTCTCCTTTGTTATCTGCCGGAGCTCTTTCTCAAGCTCTTTAGCTTCTTCAGGAAGCTACAATAGACAAAATCACCGTTATTGTCTTATTGATTACAATGAAAATTGATTGTGGCAATTCTAATAAATGAACCAACCTGAGCATGACGTAGGCGAACTCGAGAACCAGCTTCATCGATCAAGTCAATTGCTTTATCGGGCAAAAACCGATCACTATAACATGCAAATATAATGTTAAGGGCCGACTGTTTCTTACTCGGTAACAAATGAATCTACAGTTGAAAACTACTGACATAAATTAAAAGTAAATTATAAAAATGGCCCGGAGGTTAAGTCTAATCTAATGACCCTAATTCCTAAAAAGACACATAAGAAATAACAAGTACCAAAATTTAGTCCCAACAAATGAGGTTTAGACGTTCAGCATTTTTTTAAAGGGATACCTTATTAAAATAGAATCTAACCGCCCATTGAAGTTTGTATTACTTTACAAACAGTGGGTTTCACTTTGTTAAGACAAAAATACATGTCACGGGTTTCATTTGTAATTTTGAAAGATAACATGGTCAATTTGTAATTAGGCTAAACCCCAGGTTTTTTTTAATTATTTCAACAAACAATAATAAACATAGACAGGTATATCAAGCTAATATGTCATTCTATGTATTCTGTTCATAGACAGGTAAAAAAAAAAAGATGCTGACAATAATTAGGACGATTGGTAGATAAATCATTGAGAAAAAAACTTGGTACCTGATATACTGATGGGACAATTGTGCGGCAGCAACTATAGCTTCATCTGTATAACGAAGCTTGTGGTGTATTTCATAGCGTTCACGGAGCCCTCTGAGAATCTGAATGGCCTCATCCACAGTTGGTTCTGGGATCTTCACTGGTTGAAACCTTCTTTCTAATGCTGGATCTTTCTCAATGTGCTTCCGGTACTCATCGAGTGTAGTAGCTCCAATACACTGCAAGGATATCACATTTAGGATATCAAAGATGATTTCAGAATATACATAAAACATCTGGACAATGAGAAAAAATGATATAAAAAAAATAGTTACAACAAATTCAATTGAACAAAAAAACAAGGAATTAAACCTTAAAATTATCAAATGCTCATATGGATAATTACAAAAGCTACACGCCGCAAGTTGATTGAAACCATCAAATAGTTCACAATTACACTCCTCAACATTCAAAACAATAGAAGTGTCCCAATATTTCACGTGGCTAATTGTTATACTGAAAAAAATTAAGGGATGTAGAGACAGAATGCAAGACCAACATATAAGGGTTATTCAGAATATTTGGAAAGTTCGGAGGGAGTACTTTTTTTAAATTTTCTAAGTTGTTAAATGTTTTTTTAAATACACCAAAACCTCAAGAGTAGTTTTGTAACATTCCCTGATCATTTTTAGCAACTTCATTCCAAAATTAATTAACCAAACTAAGGTGTACCACTGGGATGGAAAGACAGAGGAAAGAGATTGGAGATAAGACTGGATATAAAGACAAGTGCCCCGTGGCTTGTTTAGATTCTCAATCAAGAGTGGTAACTGACTAAAGTAGCATATATTGATGGTTCATAACTTCATATAATTTTAGGTACCTGTAATTCACCCCGAGCTAAAGCAGGCTTCAAAATGTTTGCAGCATCAATCGCCCCTTCAGCAGCGCCTGCTCCGATCAAGGTGTGAACCTCGTCAATGAAGAGTATAATGTCATCATTTTGCTTAATTTCTTCCATCAGTTTCTTCAGCCTTTCTTCAAATTCACCACGATACTTCGTACCAGCAACAAGAAGACCCATATCCAGAGTTATAACCTAACCAAAACCAAAGAAACATTTTACCACTTTCAGTGAAAGGTAGGAAAAGAAACAGAACTGAAACCCCAGAGTAAAGCAGCTGCATAAAGAATAGGACAAAGTAGATAAAAGAGTGGTATAGTACTTGAGCCTGTCGTGGGAACCTTATCACAAAAACTAACCTTTTTCCCCTCAATTGTCTCTGGGACATCTCCATTAGCTATTCTCTGAGCAAGACCCTCTGCAATGGCTGTTTTCCCAACTCCAGGTTCTCCAACAAGGCAAGGATTGTTTTTAGTACGCCGTCCCAAAATTTGAGTGACACGTTCAATCTGCAACTGCCTTCCGACAACAGGGTCTAACTTACCCTAAAATAATCAAGAAGACCAACTTAAGTTAGGCTTAGGCCTCATTAATCAGAGGGTAAATTATAAAAGTTTAGCTAAAGTGCCTAAATTACAAAAAAGTATCGTTTGTTTTTCAAGATGACAAATACCCCATTAAGGTAATACACAAACCTACTTCATGATTGTATTCACTTAGAAAATATCACGCTAATGAGGGCGCAACTAGCAAAATAGGAAAAAAATATCTGTGGGATAGCCAATTGACAAATGTTAATAAAACTAAACTCCAAGTGTGGGTTTTTATAATTTTCAAACATAAGCAGGATTTTTTCTACATACTCCATACCTAGTGTATTTTTGTAATCATCCTTAAGAATTAACATCAAATATAGAATTGATAAAATCTACCTCCTCTGCTAGCTTGGTCAAATTGGTACCATACTCCTCCAGTGTAGGCATTTTGCTGCCTGAGGTTCCACCTCCACCTCCAACACCAGCACCAACAGCCTCGGCACTCTCACCAACCATTCTAATAACCTACTTGTCAAGAAGACTTACCCTCAGTTGCAGAGTGATCAAAAGTACATCACTGCACGCAAAAAAAGTAAAAAAATACACTTGCCTGAGTTCTAATGTTACTCGGATCAGCACCTAAATTCTCGAGGACACGAGCTGCCACACCTTCCCCCTCGCGAAGCAATCCCAGCAGCAAATGCTCTGATCCAATGTAATTGTGACCTGGCTCAAAAAGGAAATCCCAACATTTAAACTTGGATCAATTACACTGAAAAACACTGCACAGTGGTTGCTTCATTCCAACAATCAACAAAATTGAAGCTTTAGGTAACAAGAATATGTTTTAGGGTTGCTTTTATGATAAAAAGCCATGCAAAGCAGAGGGTTGGGAAGGCAAAATAAATAAAAGCTCAATGCACATGATAGACCCAGTAAGAAAAACAATAGGTGGTAAAGAAAGAACATGGCTCATGCACCAATAAGTCACCAAGCAATTTTTTTGTAATGGTAAGTATTTGCAAAAATAAAGACGAACAAAAATCTAATGGAAGTTTTTGTAATTTTTTAAGTTACGTGGATTATTTTTATGTTTATTTAACTGGTAATCTTACCAAACCCCAAAGGTAATTTTTGTAATTTACCCTCTTAAGAAATATCAAGATGGTGAAAAGACAAGTTACCAAGCTGACGGGCTTCCTCAAGCGAGAGTTCCAGAACACGTTTTGCACGTGGAGTAAAGGGTATCTCTACCGCAACAAACCCACTACCTCGCCCAATTATTTTCTCCACCTCCACACGGGCGTCCTTGAGATTAATTCCCATGGACTTGAGGACCTTAGCAGCAATTCCAGTGCCCTCACCTATAAGCCCCAGCAGCACTTGCTCAGTCCCGACAAAATTATGACCAAGCCTCCTCGCCTCTTCTTGCGCAAGCATAATAACTTTTATAGCTTTCTCAGTGAACCGCTCAAACATTGCACGTGGAGCCATTCGTGATTTCCTTGCTGGCTTGCGAAAGGTGACAGAGTTTACCTTTGAGTGGAGTGTTTGGCTGCTTTTTTGTGCCAGCATGTCCAAGGCATTACACCCACGTAATCCGGTAAAGCTCGTCATCCTTAAAGGGGTTGAGTGTACACTGTAAAGCATAGTAGATGGCTTTCTTGTTCTGCTGGATTTCGAGAGCTGCCCATTATTTGCCCAACCGACTGAGCATGTCAGGTTGGTTGCTTGAAGTAAAGCACCCGCCATATTTGCCTTTAAGGGGGGTCTCTGTATTTGCGTAGAAATCGATTAGATAGCTCAGCAAACAAAAATAAAAGATATCGCATATAATTGATATAAGAAGCTTCTGCATCAGAGTGTCAAGGGAGTGGGGGTGCAAGCATACATGATTTGCTATCTAAAGCTCATCAAGTGATGAACTTTCCTACACAGGTAATAATAATTATAAAAAAAATACAGTTTAAAACAATTGTACCAGCTCAAAAGTAACCACAAAACCTTAATTTTCTTATCAATGGATAACAAGAACACTCACAGAAAACCTTCGATTCCCGCACCAGGAAAACTACAAAGCAATGTCAAATTCACAAATATTCCTTCCAACCCTAACCGTGCAACTCATACAGCAAAATGCCGGCATACAAATCAGCACAAATCACTTATGTAAAAAAAATCGTCACGTACCTAATCGAGCAGCAGAGGAATACGCCGATAGATTTGGATAATTGATAATTAAAAATTAAAAAAATAAAGAGAAAAAAAATCGAAAGAGAGAAAGTAGGAGGATCTGTTTTGAGAGAGATTGAGAGGGAGACCCAAATATATGGTGGTCGGCGTATCTTCCAATGGGTTGAGCTCGAGGGCAATGGGCGTAAAATTACAAAAGGGTACAACTATAAATACTCCATAGATAACGGGCTCTTCATTTACTTGAAAATAAATTGTTTGGTAAATGCTTTTTGTTTTTGTTTTTTACAGTATTTTTTACTCTAAAAGAATTAATGGTAAAACATTTTTTCATAATTTTTAATTTTAAATTTAACTTTATTTGAAATTTAAGTACATTTTATTCAAATAAAATTTTATTTTATTTGTAAGTGCTTGTCGACTTTTAAAATAAAATTTAAAATAAAAGTTAGACAAAAAATAATTTATGAATTGCAAATCGCAATTTTTATTATTTATAATTGTTTTCAATAAACAATTGATTTTTTTAATTAATCGGTAAAACTCATATTCTAAAATTATTTTTATATTATACAGTAAAATCTTTATAAATTAATAGTCTTCGAAATCCTAAAATTAAATTATTTTTATATTATACAATAAAATCTTTATAAATTAATAGTCTTCGAAACCATAAAATTTTATTAATTTAGAGAGGTGAGAGGTTATTAATTTATCGAATGTATTTTTTTTCATTTAAAAGATCAATTATAGAGGTTTAAATGTATAATGATAATGAAACCAATAATAGCCTCATTTCAAAACCCAAAAGCATCAAGCCATCCGATATAAACTATTTTCTCTAAAATGTATAAATTTAAATATTTTAAATATTATGTTTTTTAATTAATTCACTTCAAAATGTTAATAAAATTTTATTTATTTTGAGCAATTATATATTTTAAATAATTTACATTGTGCACCTTGTGAATTTAGATATCTAATAATTTGGAATCAAGATGCAAACTGTCCTGCAATGGTGACAAAAAGTTGCATGATAGTAGTATGTCTGTATGTTACAATGATAAATAAATTTGGGTAGGAGATGATCAAAACTTAGTCGAGGACTCGAGGTCGATGATGAAAGTTCGGATTTCCATAGGAGCAAGTTCGACAACCAACTCGACCGGATCCACAAGGCCACCTCTTGAATCAGATTCTTGTTTAGTGCTGGAGCGTTCGGCTTTCCACGATAATCTTTTCTTTTCCATTTCTCGTCTTTCTTGGTTGGCTGATAGGCTCATTTCCTTGATTCCAGTGATCTGATTTGAAAAGAAAAAAACTATTAACATTTGCACTGTAATTAAACTAGTCAGCAGTAACTTTGGTTTTCACCTTCTTTTTTGGAAAAACCTTCTTCAGTTCTACGGCTCCCATGACCGATAAATCCTTGTCTTCTCCGACCTAAGACCAAGCCACAAAGAATAGAGACACAGTTAGAGGTAGTATTACAATATCCTGCATGGTTAAAAAACAAGAGACAACCTCGTATAGATGCGCCAAGCGAAGGAGAACAGACCCGTTTTTGAGTTCCTATAAGGCAGAAGAAAAAGTGGCAATTTTTTCAAGTTTACAGAAATAAAGAATTTCCAGTATCATCAAAACGTGGTCAGCCATTTACGGAAACTACCTGTAGTGTTATTATCGCGACATTTTCAGGTAGACTATAAGAAGGATCCATTGCTGAAAAAGTCGGAACCGTGAAACTCGCTGACTCGCCATGCTGTGCATAAGCAGAAAGCAATATAAATTTGGAATATCATGAAAAATACTTCTTCGGTATTGAGTTACCTGCTCGGTGAAAGCCAAAAGTAACGGCGAGTATATTTCTTGTCCAAAGGAGCGACGCCACTTGGATCCTTCTCCAAGTGGATCAAACCTGAGATAGTGCTTACCTTGGACCTGTCGGAGATCAAATGCATATTTTTTTTAAATCGTTAAACGTAAGATCTATTGAGTTCTTAGTGTGAAGATTATGTATTCTCACCGTTAAACCTGAGCACGAATTAAGAGCACAAACTGTTTCGTTAAGAGTATCACCGACACCTCTGCCATCATCATGGAGTAACCTCCTACAAAACAATGTATCAGCAATCTCAATCATGGAGTACATATTGATTGGAATGATTACAGAAATTGCAAAACAATCCATATATTTTTAAAAAAAATCATAAATACCTCCTGGAAGTTTGATTTTACCTTAAAAATTGTACAACTTTTAGGTGCAATTTAAATTTTCAAAATAACTTTTTTTTGGTGTGTAATTAATTAGACTAATGTATCCACAGCAAGCTGATAACAGGGAAGAAAAAAGAATTTGAACTAACCTGTGGAGCATAATCTCTATTTCGCCATCGGTAGTACTTGATCCGCCAACTGATCTATCAACCAAAACCGAGACCTCTGTACTTTTGTCTTTCATGTAAATTCCGAGATTGATCTGAAAGAAGAAACCAAGAGAAAGGAACAAATTGACAACTAAACCCATGAACACGTGCATAAAATCTGGTTTTCGAGTTTCAAAGTTCATAATAATGTATGACATGACAATCACAAAAGATAAATGAAAAATAAATCTCTTAAATTCGTTTTCCATAAGTGATTGCTTCAAATCTCAAACTCACAGGGTAGTAATTTCCTGCCAAAGGTTGGTTCACTTGAAGGTCCCAATCGGCTCTATGGTCTCGAATCTATGCAAAATAAACCATATAAGGTTGATGAATATTCTATTTGTGGCTATCAAAAGACATAATCATGTACTATATGTTACATACCCGTTCAAGAAAATCACGTCCATTGGAGTCCGTATAAAATGTTTTATTGTTTCCTACATTTGTTTTTATCCGAGTTACAATCTCTTTCCCGACTCCATCATCAACTGGTATGGGACCAACCTGAATATCAAATTCGTTTGTTTTTGAATCTTTCGAGCTCACAAATATTGACCTAAAGTGCATTTACAATACGCGATTATGCAAAAGAAAATGAAGGACTTACAATAAATTCAATCTCAACGTGTTCATTCTCCTTGTACACCCTTGTAATCTATGGATAAACATTTCAACAATTCATCGAAGTAAAAATTAATGGTTTCCTAACAGTGTAGATAGACTGATTCTTATTATGAGCTGAAGAAAGAAGCTTTAAACCTGATATATCCATGAACTGATCATCTGATGAACTTCTTCAAAGAGTGGTCCTTTAAAAACTGTCAGAGGAATCTACACAGTACAAGAAAAGATGTCGTTGCTCGGTAATTTAAATAGTAAATCCAGACTCCAAAAAGGCTTTAACACTAAAATGAAATGGTAAATACCTTTTCTTCAGGCTTTATTGGGAACGTGCCATTCGGCCGAAATATATATGCTCCAGAAGCCTACAGAAAATAAAATAAAATTATCGATTAAATTATACAGCATCATCTTGACGGGGTCTGAAAGGCATGTTACTATTAACCTGAGTATCATTACTCCCGTCATGCCCACCATAATAACTATATGATTGCTCCACAGGAACATTCACCTTCATAAAAAAATACTTATATATTATTATGTTTATAACTTCACAAGCTATATATCCCTAAGCAAAAATTGATGTATGCCACAATAAATAAATGCCGCACCGAGCTTTTGATATTCATATATTGTGTAAGTTTTCCATCTTTTCCCGAGTATATAAGCTTCAAGTTGCCAGACCCTATTTGTATATCTCCAGTTTGACTCCCATCAAACCGATATGATATCGGCTTAGTCAAACCCGAACCTGCAATTTCAACATGTGGAACGATCTAAAAAAAGGTTTTGACTCATTAACAACTCTGAAGATGAGATGTGAAAGCTTACGTTTACCACTTGTGATCACATAAGTGCTAAAACCCAAAGGTGGAACTACTGCTGTAAATGCTAGCCAATGTGTGGGGCTGCCCGAAGGGGTTTTGCCTGTATATGCACTCACGTAGAATTTTCTATTGGCTATCGAGGCATTCACTATGGGTGTAAGCTGTGACGTAATCAGTTTCCCCGTAGAAGAATCCGTAACAATTACATTGTCGTTGATTACCTGCATCAATAATAGAAAATAAACGATCCAAATAGAAGAACACGCTAATGTTCAAATTTCAACAAGAACACCCAAAAACATGCACAACACTATTCTTCAAGTTGCAAAATGCTCACAGGGATTCTGACGACATCTGTTCTTTTCCATCCCAGAGGATTGTACACAATTACTCCCTGCAGATATGAAGAAAACAAGTTATATAAACGATATATATTTACCGTGAAGGAAAAAAGTACACGATGAACTAGAAATATATGATTCTACTCACAATTTTTTTCCCATGAGAAAGATCAACTTCCGTTGCAGGACAATAACTTATATTCAGCAGCGGACACTGGAAAAAGGATAATATATTTAGCTCCAAGAGGTATATATGAGAACACATCATAAGTCGATTTTTTTCTTCTTCTTAAACTCGGAATGAAGAAATGGAATTTGATGACGTGTGTACTTATTCGTAGACAAATTTCATGCCTGATTGAATTTTGTAGCGGGACTCTTGCATTCTGAAGATGATGATTTTGTCAGACAACCAAGAGAAGCTGCTACAACATTCTCGGACTTTACATGTTTGGGAAAAGGAAAAAAAAACATTAATTCAAAAGAGAGAAATCGGAACTTTTCAAGTTTGTTGATCACAACAAGACATGACAAACTATGGAAAAAAAATACCAAAACTACCCTTGAAGTTTATGTAGTGATCCCTGAAACATAAATGGAAAGGACCTCACCTCCTTGTAACCAATCGAAAGACGTTTTGCGTAGTCATCAGCAACATGCTGCTTTTCTGTACCAGAAACTGCATCATGATGTTGTGCAATTGCCAAAGCATCGGCTAAAGAGTCGGTGGTGGGGCCGGATCTATTTCTACCTCTGAAAAGTTCTAACTGCCTCGCTGCCTATTTAAGTATACAAAAACCAATTAAATTTCAGAAACCGTAATCGGACATGAAATCAAAGAGTTACAAGACATACTAAATAGTAGCCACTCATCACTCTGACATAGCATTTGATGGCTGGCCTACTTGTAAAATAGCCGGTCCAATACGCATTTGAACTGTCTGCGTAGCTGATAAAAAAAAAAGTCGACTTGATTATTACAGCAAGATTATAAGAGAAAAATGTAGTTTTTATTAATATAATTTAGGAAAAAAATGAACTCACGGGAAGTAGTCATCGGTTTTAAGAGGCCATGTATTGTTGAAAGCATGTTTGGCGTCGGTGTATATAGAGGGAGTTGAATACAAGGCATTGACACGACCATCCTTCACAAATTCAAATATTACGAAAATATGATAAATGTATTTGCAATTAGATTCAGCAATAGGCATAAAGTTGATATATTTACTAACTCGATTCACGTAATGTATGAGCTTGTCCATATTCCGGAACCATGTCTCTGCGTATTCATACTGGAAATCATCACCCATAGTAAACATTATATGATTTGAACGAGTGACATTAGCCTGCGCACAAAAATAAACAAAGGCATTGACTGTAAATTGAGCCACCGTTGTTTCCTCGTAAAAAAAAAATCTATCTTTAATAATTTAAAATTGACACGCCATCAAATATATATACAGATAAATTGAAGTACCATTGAGGTGGCAGCAGCTACAAAATCATTGACACGCTCTTCGACATTGTAATCAAATAGAGTGATGTCATCCTGAGGTAGACAATATCAGCAACTGTACAGATACAAATCTTTCCATACAAACGCAACTCAATGTACTTTTTTCCTCCCAAATAAACTACCTGGACTACAGGAGAATCACTATCGACCTCAAAATGAAAACCATCGGGAGGGCTGTAATGG
The DNA here is from genome assembly GCA_954870475.1 of Euphrasia confusa. Classification (NCBI taxonomy): domain Eukaryota; kingdom Viridiplantae; phylum Streptophyta; class Magnoliopsida; order Lamiales; family Orobanchaceae; genus Euphrasia; species Euphrasia confusa. The sequence continues at coordinate 4,313,282 of OX940961.1, forward strand.
GACTTGAAAGCACCGGAAAATATCTGAAGCAAGTAGACATAAAGTGAGAGGATGATTATCTTTGCAATGTATATCAAGAACGGTGTTTACTGGCACAGTTATACTTGAGAAATTATGTCATCAACATTAATAAATATTAATCGAATAGTGAATGTGATACTGAGGGTTATTGCGAATTGACATTTAACCTGAGAGGAAGAACCACGACTTTTTGAGCCCTGCCAAATGACCTCGAGCTTCTTCTCATCTTTTCTTTTAGCTCTATCTTGGTAGTCAATACGAGCAAAATAGAGAGCATCAAATCCAACCTAAAACTCAGTAATGTCACGGGTTCAGTTTTGTTATATAACAAACATCGGGACGAGATGTCCCTACAGCTGATTACAGACTCGGATTACAATGTAAAATGCCAATTTCTAAGGACCTCCAAAAATGAAATAACCCCGAAAAGCATTCTGACTAATTTGGAACACAATTAACACATGCACACATTTCATGTAAGAACTCACCTTAATAAATTAATGAACAGCTAAATGATAATAGTAACAATAATAATTAGTCACATACAAGAATAGAGAAAATGAGTACCTCTGCCCCCAAAAGATAAGCCTGGACAGCAGAATGTCCAAAGGGGTCAATTTGCCAACCGATTCTTGGAACAACATTAAACTCGTCTTTAATAAATCGGTGGCCGAGCGTTGTTTGATCTATCATGTCAATGTAATGTGTCGCCGCCTCATCGTGCATGCACATACCACCATTTCTGCATTATTAGCCGAACAAACAAAACTATCACCCATAATATAGGGGTTAATGTATATTTAGTGGTATCATGAATGTTTTTGTCATTGAATTAAGTGTAAATTCTAATCAGTACATGAACTCAAGTTGACCCGAGTTGACTAGTGTCTTGACTGTCTTCTTTGTGTCCTCCCTCTGGTTCCTCCACCACCGCTGGAAAAACGCCTATTGCGATGAAAAATTCAAGCATTCACATAACATCAGCATGTTTTTTTATTGGCGTGTTTGATGAATAATAAACGATGACATGTGACAGAAAAATGTGTTACCTGTTCAACATAAATAAACTTCCGATTTTTATCGGCCAGCAAACCCGGAATCAAGGAGTCCAATACATTCTGCACACATGCTCCCTACACACATCCAACATGGTACATTTCAACTACACAAAATTCACCACCCCCTTTCAATTCAAAAACACAGATAACGGTTAACTTAGTATTTGGAAATTTCAAAAACACCCGCCTCGAGGTTTCGGTTATTTACGAAAAAAAAGTTCCAACCTTTTTAAAATTACACAAACCCTTTACTAGAATTGATTCAGCCTTACATTTTCTTCCCTTTTTCATCAGAAAACAATCACCCCGGAAATCCATATAATTACTATAGTTACCCCCAAATGGAAGACAATCAATTAGTCAAAAACATAAGGTATGATTATGATTACTGAGTAGGACCATGTGAAAGAAAATTACAAACAAATAAGTGTCAAAAAGACTCCAAAAATCATGATTAAAAAAGGACAATTTTTTTTACCTGAATCGAATTGTTGGATCCAACGTAGTACTGATCAACGGTCTTCAACCACCCAACATCATCATGAGTGTGAGGAACTAAATGAACATTGATTTTTGCGGGTACAATCCCCCCAGAAGTGTTGTAAACCATGTACTTACACTCCATCAGAACACACACAACGCACACAGTGAGAACCACTGAGAAAACCTTAAACCCAACCATGGCAGTTACAGTTACAGCTTCACCCAATAATCCCTATAGATTTCGTATAAATACACCAACCCCCCATAACAGGTCAAAAATAAAAAATAAAATAATAGAAAAAATAAAAAATAATTCAAAGCCAAAATCCCAATGTAGAATATAGGAGCTCGGATGCCTCAGTGTAATTGGTCTACTGATTATTCAATTTGGTGTGGATGAGGTTTCCGGTAACGACAAAAAATAAGGTATTTTCTTGACTTCGTAAAAAGAAGGGTGGTAAATAGTACTCCTAGTTGTAGTAGGTAATACATGGAATGGAATTGTAAAAGTAATTACTTTCAGATTTTTTGTTAAGTTAGTCTCGGAACGGTAATATTGTGATTTGTAATCTTTATTTTGTATTGTGCTCTCTTCTTGTTTTTGTATATAACTGGCATTTACGGAAATCCACAAACTTGATACTAACATTTACAGTAAACGAGAAAAATGTTATCCATTGTTACTGTAATATTGGTTACATACTTTAAGTGTTAGATATTGCACAATTACTTGAGATCAATAACTGACTCAAATAAAAGTTGAATTGTTTTGTCACATTAACAAAATATTTTCATTGATAAAAAAAAATTAGTATTGAGTAAATATTAGCATAAATAAGAATTTAGTAATAAAATTTTATTGTTAATGTATACTTTCATTGATAAATTGATTAAAAAAACAGTAAAATTCTAAACATACTATGCAAAAAAAATTATTATTGAGAAATTTGAAATATTGATCGGTAGAAGATCTGTCTCAAATGAAATAACTTTCAAATATTTAACTACTACATTAGAAAAAATGCACATCTTTCAAATGAAATGACTTTCAAATATGTAATTGCTCATGTAAATACTTTATATTGATGAAGTAATCGCATTTATAATAATTATATACAATATATATTTTGTAAATTACTAAAGTAATCGATCATGTAAATGATCAATAGAGAAAAAACAACTAATTTTTTAAAATTGCTAAAGTACGTAATCAATCATAATCATGTAAATGAATAGAGAAAAAAATACATTAGCGTTTTTAAATTACTAAAGTAATCAATCATAATCATGTAAGTGAATAGAGAAAAACAATACAATAGTTTTATGTGCTAGTAATATTTTTTTTTATTATTATTACTATTATTATTTTATAAAATCTTTTTTCAAAATTGCTCTCATTCCGAGTTAAAGAGATAGATAAAACTTATTTCCACTCGATCATTGATTTATCCAACGACCTAGCTAAGGTAAATCACGACTCTCATTTTGAAAAGATGTAAATAGTTAGTTGTGTTAGAATAGCAATTATCTTTAAAAAGAATCAACAAAAAAATTCACCTAATATAGACTTCATAATTTTTTTACTGTATTTTTAATTTGTATGTGCGGTGTGGAAGAATGAGTAATGAAAATTTATCGTATAAAACCGTTCTCTTCCCGCGCACGTTTTATTTTCCCTCAATTTATCAGCAAAATAAAAACAAAGGAACCCTATAACGCAGAAATCAAACAAAAGGATCCCAAAAATCCCCAAATCAAACCCATTGAAACTCATCGAGAGGACACGGAAATGGCGAGCGACATGGAGCGTGTGGAAGAAGAAGAAGAAGATGAATCGGTCAGCGAGCTGTTGAGGGATAGATTCCGTCTCTGCACCATCTCCATCGCCGAAGCCGAAGGTTTCAATCTCTACCGCCTCTTCAATTTTTTTTTTAAAATTTTTTCTGCGGATAATGCAACTGAGTAGACGAAATTTCTTATGTATATCTTATGTAATTTCCTGCTCAGCTAAGCGAAACGGCATGGAGATCTCTCAGTCGATTACGGCGTGCGTCTCGGATTTAGCCTTCAAATATGCCCGTAAGTTGTTTTTAGCTCTCGAGCGCGTGCCCTGTTCATCAATGTGTTTTCGTGTCGTTCTGTGAAGGGAGACAGAGGTTTTGTTATTGCTGTTTTATAAGTGTGATTGAATTAGATAATTTCCATGGATGACTGATTAATGTCTGTGTTTAAGTATACGGTTTTTCGGTGTGCATATGAATTTTTCACTGCAGCATGAATGAACATCGAAATCCCTAATTTTGCATCTCATAAAGCATAATCGCACACGTGACTCACCCACCCACAAATTAGACATACATTCATGTTCATACAGTTGTGATTGCTTTTCGATTTCTATGTAAATATGCCACATGCTAGTACACACACACATACATGCCTAAGCAAGCAAACAACATTCACCACGGATGATTGTGTTGTATTTGTAGCTTTGATGATTTTGAAGAATATTACCGAAAAGTGATTTCAAAGTCCAGAGTAAGCCATATGTAAAGGGTACGGGAGAAAAGATATCTGAAAAAGAAGAAGGAAATATGTGTGCGGTCATTAAGAACCTAAAACAATGATCCCTTTTTATGCAATACACGCATGATAATACTTTTTATTTTGAATTTGCTCTTTAGTGAACTATTGCATTCATTTACAGTATAATTTAGTTTGTCGCCCAATCTTATTTGTGCCAAACATACTAAAGACCGGAACAGTTCCTTTACTAAACTGTCTTTCCCGTGTATATATAAAGTGGGGCTCCGCATTTATTTTCTATTTCTCTTTTTGCTATTTTTTTTTTTACTATTTTCTGAAAAGCAGAACAGTTGGCCAAAGACCTCGAATTATTTGCGCAACATGCCAGTCGCAAGTCAGTCAACATGGAAGATGTCATTCTTTCGAGTAATATTCTTCCTATAATTTTTTATTGTGATGCAGTGACATGTTTATGATGGCATTAGTTTGATCTTTGATGTTTGTTTCTGTTTTATTTCAGCACATCGTAATGATCATCTGTCATCCTTGCTGAAATCGTTCAGAAATGAGATAAAAGCACAGGAACCTCAACCTGATAGAAAGAGAAAGAAGACCACAAAAAAGGAAGAGAAGACTGTGCCAGATGCCCTTCTTATTCCTGATCCTTAGTAGCTCGCAAACACTTTTTTTCTTTCTTGCTTCAATTACCTTGTTATTTTCCTGACATTAGTCAACAAAAAAGTCAACAAAGCCAAGTTGTTAATTATTGTAATTTACTGTAACTTGTTTAGACTGTTTTGTTTAATTTACACCATCTGTCTATTAAAAGTTGGTGAAATATTTTTAACAAGTAATTTGATAAATTGATATTTGCAGCATAATCGTATGAGTTTAGTCGAAGATGAGATGACTGGTCGACATAACTGTTTATGACTGGGGAAATCATATTGTTGTTGATAAAATGTAGATACTAGTAAATTATGGTTCTTGGTAATGTTACATACCTGGAGCTCTGCTGTAAATGTTGATTGTTCCGGTTAAGATGGCAAACTGGATGTACAGTTTGCTATTTCTTTGAGTTCTGAAACATAATAAATAGGTTAAGATGGCAAACTGGATGTACAGTTTGCTATTTCTTTGAGTTCTGAAACATAATAAATAGATTCATGTTGTTTTGATCGTGTTCTTTTGGATTGAATTTGATTGAACTAAATAGTGTATTGTATATTTAAAATCATTCATGTTAATATTTTTTTAGGAATAGCTATGTATCACGTACTACAAATTAAGCTGACAATTTTACAATATTGTTTTTGTGTTTAGTTATCGTTCAATTGGCTTATGTTTTCAAAGATTTGACTATCAAGAACAACCTTAAAAAAACACTCTTCAAACAATTTGGAGTAAACAAAATTTAGCAAATCCCCATCAAGCTGTTTGTGTGGACAAGGTAAGGGTGGGCATTGTGCTAAAACTCAAAAACGGAGATATCTTGTGCTTGAACATTGTAGACAGCACGTAACCGAGCTTGACAGAAATCACCGCTCTTCATCGGCCTGTAGACGACAAAGACAATAACCTCTCGGTATTTTAACCAACCGGCTGGAGCGAGTTTGCAATCCAAACAAGCACCATCATCTGGTTTGAAGGGGCCCTCCTCCCTATCACACGACTCATTCAATAAGGCCCTGTGAGCTTCCAAGTCAATGCCGGGCAGCTTTGTCCATTCTCTCGTTTCTGGTTCCATCTCCCAAACTTCCCACTTCAAAAGGCCGCGCCCAATCATCAAAGACAGATAGTTTCCCCCAGAGAAATATTTATAATAATAATACCCACCACTCCATTGAGGGGCGAGGCACCGAGTAATAATCTCAGTCTCCATGTTCATTGTCAAAATATAATTATTTCTCATCGGAGTAGTAATAATCCCTTTCTCCTTGTCGAGTCTCAAAAGATGATTATTACGCCAATCTTGCGCCCAATGCACAAAGCCCGCAGTGACCAACGGGCGCATGTTGAGAAGCCTAGAAGCCGCGAAAGATAAGTGTTTGGTATCAACAAGTCTCCAAGAGCTATCAGCTCCGACAGTCAATACACTACAATATAGCCGCGACTGTCGATCCTGTTTTTCCTTGTAAATTGCGGGGGATAGTGGTGCGGGTGATGAATGGAGGGAGAGCGAGATATTGCTTTGTTACTGGATTTGTGATTATAAGTTGATAGTTGTCTTGGAAATCAGGCTCCAGCAACAAACCATTACAACTGGACCAGAACTGGTCTACAGGATTGTAGCTGAAGGCGGATATCTGAATTTGTCCATCTTCTGTCATTGACATAAAACTATACTCGGGTTTGAATATACGCTTGAATGATGAAGGTGAGAAAACGTGAAATCAAGGGTTCGGATCGTATGTTGCCACCTCCGGGAAACAAACATTGTGGCATCAAATATATCTTGAGCCGGGATTCGTAGTAAAATTTCTATCAACAACTCTTCCGGAAGAGAATCAAAATCCGTGCAGGTTTTCTACATCTTCCTTCTTCTACTACATCTCATGCGTTTAAAATGTCGGCCCTCGTGTTCCCAGGAGCATAGCCGAGTGGTAAGGCCTGTGATGATGTGGGTGTAATTCCCGACGACGCAGGGTTCGAATCTCGGGTGGGACAAATTTTCATTGAAATATTATGAAGGTTTGTCCTGGGGTTCGGTCTGTTGGCTCTCTCGCACAGGTGTTTGCTACTCGGGCACATTCCTCGATTTACATCCTACCCAAATCGAGGGACCTCCGATCGGGTGGGGTGGAGTTTCTCGTCTCTTCTCCTTATAAAAAAAAAAATATCTGCCCTCGATTTGTTCGGATGAAATTGGTGATGGAGGAACTCTTTCTTCTGAAGAAAGGAAAGTATTATAGGAAGAAAGGAAAGTATTATAGGAGGACTGGAGAGTGGAGGAGTATGTATATAGTACTCCCTCTGATAAACGGTAAAAAAAATTATGAAAAAATAACTAAATTAAAATTTAACTATTAAATTTTATTTTAGTTATTTTTTCATAATTTTTGTGTACCGTTTATCATACGTATTGGACGGTCAAAAAAAGTCAACGTTAACCACAAATGACTATAGATCTGGTACAGAGGGAGTATATACTACCCGTGCCTACCTTAAATAGGTATATATATATACTGTGTTCGGAGAAGGGCTTTTTTGGACATTTTCTCGATGGGCCTGCACCACCCGGCCCGTTAATAGATCTTGTCTCGGTTTCAAATTCGGTTCTCGGAAAAAAAAAAACCACGCACAACAAAAACCAACAGTCCCGTGGTTTCGCTATAACAGAAAGAAAAGAGTAGAATAAATAAACAGAAATAAAACGAAAGAGGAATCAGCATTTGGGGTTTTTAGGGTTTTGCGATTCGCAATTAGGAGCGAGAACTGTAGAGAGAGAGAAAATGGACCAAGAAGAAATCGACAAAGCGGTGATGGCGTACTTGGACAAGAGGGGGTTTAAGCAAGCCGGACTCGCTTTCCAGCAAGAGAAGCAGCTGCACGTCAAAACCCCATCAACGGCACAAATCGACCCCGAAATCACCAAGCAAATCCTCGCATTCTCCGAGTACGTGGAAAATCCAACTAACTTCTTACCTAACTAAGCTCAGAAACCACAGAATCGTAGTTTGTTGCATTGTTTATTCTTTTTAGTATTTTTTTAATCATCTTTCGGTTTTATGGATAAATGAATATGCTGCACTTCTGCTGCTTTGGTGTTGGCTTGCATGTTATGTAATTTTGATGGTATCTAAATCGAGAGATATTGTTGTAATAATCGAGTTTTCGTGTTTCTCAGAGTGGACAGTCCTGCACAGTACCAAGAAGGGTATAGCAAACTTCGGTCATGGGCTTACAGTTCGCTGGATCAATACCAGGTTTGTTAGCACTTCATTTTGACCCAACTTGCTTTGCCTCGACACGTTATCGTATGCTCACCTATATCATCTATTCGAAAATTTTGGACTAGCTAATGGGGTTGGCTTTATATATATAAAAATGTATATTGCTTCTTAATGCTGTACAGCACGAGTTGGTCCGAGTGTTGTATCCGGTATTTCTCCATGGATTTATGGATCTTGTTGCAAAGGGTCATATTCAGGAAGGTGGGGTAATATAATATTTGTAATTGTGTACTCTTATTTTCAGTGCAACCTCTTGAGAGTATTCCGTTTACATTACAGCTCGAGATTTCTTTAATAGCTTCCGAGGAGACCACGAGCTGGCGCATTCACGGGACCTCCTAAAATTAGAAGGTGTTCTTTCTCCCTCACACCTGGAGGTCCATCACTTTCTCAGAATAATTACTCCAATCTATAGTTTGATGCCACTATCTGTTCTTGAAACTTCTTCTTTCGTGTAGGAGATGGAATTTGCTCATTCTCTAAGGCAGAGTAAAGCGAGTATTAAGATATGCCAAGTAATTTCTCTCTCTTTCCATGTGTGTTTGAAGTAGAATTTATTGGATTAGTATTATTGGATGTATTCTTACTTACTCTGTTTTTCTTTTCAGTACTCCTATGACCTACTTCTACAATACTTGCACAAGTCGCAATCAATTATGATGCTTGGAGTTATCAACGAGCACATCAACTTTGAAGGTGCAGTTCTCCCTACTCTTACTGGTTGTTTCCAAATGTATTGCAGCATTGCTGCTTCCTTATTTTTTCTGACTTAGTCTTCTGAACTTTCTCCTTGTCGTGTGGGTATATCAAACTGATGACACAACAGTTTCTCCTGGACAACCAAATTCGATTGCTGATGATGCAGAATTTGTTACGCTTTTTGGAAGTGACGAGGATGCAGCTAGTTTGATAAATCAGAAAGAAATTCATTGGGGGGTTAGTTCGCACAATATGCCTACACTTTCATCTCACATTTTATCTTAATAAAAATATAAGCTGACAGTTTTCTGCTCCTTAGGTATATATCAAGTGAATTTTGTGTCATCTAAATGTTTCCATACTTTATAATATCATTTTATTTTATAGGAGAAAGAAGTTTGTTCTATTTGAGCATTGGACATATACAAGTGATGACATGCTACCCTTGGAAAAGAAATAATAATTTTGGGTCATAATGTTCTATTAAGACATTTAATAATGGATGAAATTAAGAATATACGGATGTTGATACTAAGTTTATGTGGAAAAAACATAACAATAAATGATATGCAATAAAACGAGTTTTTTTGTCATTTTCTTTCTTTACTATTGTATCATTTTTTGAACTCCATCTATTGGGTATATAATGTGAAGAGACTCTCCATTAGGATGCCCATTTTTAATGTATCTGTTCATTGTTTTAGCTCATAAGTTAAGTGGAGCCCCTACCTTCACAATCTTACATGCGAGTCTTTCACATGGTTGCTTCACTGTGTTGGGAATATGGATATGAAAACTTTGCTCGTCTGGATCACTAGGAGAACATACTTATTTTTTTGTGTTTACAACTCTTGGATCCAGCTTTACCCTAACGTAACTACGTAAGAGTATATAATTCTGAGTGACTGATGCGAATATATTTACAATTAAATTGTTTCAGTTGCTTGAAGATTCTTTGGAAGAAAAGTTAGAAAAGACTGGGGCTTCGAATACGGATTTGGAAAAAGCAGATGGAGAAGCGAGAGAAGGGGAACTGGAAGAAAATAAGGTTGTCAGTTTGTCCTAAAAGTTTCATTGTTATCTCAAACAGTAATGTTGACAGAAACATTTAGTTTTCTTGTTCACTAACAATTTTGGCTATTATTCTTTCTTTTTTGTTTAGAAAAAAACTGTTGATGGTGGCAAACAAGGAACTGCACCTAAAAAGCAAAAAAAGGATAAAGTTGTCGTTGCTACTACAAAAGCTAATCGTTCAGACAACGTCTCAGGTTCTGGAGCACCACGAGTCAAACCAGAGCTGGCTTTGCCAGTAATGTATATTCCTCATGACCTTTTGCATTTGTGATATAGTCCTAGTTGTTATGTCATTAAAGACATTAGGTTGATCAATCTACAGGCCACATACTAGCTTAAATAGTACACTTTTTTGCTTTTGGACATGCCTATATGTTGTACTCCGTATTACCTTTTGATGTTCATGGATTACAATTTACACCTGTCATAATCATATTACTACTCTTCCTGCAATGGTCCTACTTCCAACATATATATATATATATATATATATATATATATATATATATATATATATATATATAAATAGACAATTCTTATTCAAGAATGGAATAAACAATCAAGCTGCTCTCTTCACTTCGATTGCTTCTTAGAAGGCCTGTTTTTTGTTTTTTTATCTCAGACCGGAAGAGGTGGTGCATTCTGTTCTGGAAGACTTAAGAAACCGTGTGCAGTTGAGTAACGTGACATTGCCTTCGGTCAGCTTCTACACCTTCATCAATACACATAACAGGTATGCTTCCATGCATAAATAAAGCACTATACTTTGAGTTGGTTCACAGTTCACACTATGTTGTTTTGATCATTTATAGTGATTTGCTGGAAACTCTTACTTTGGTGCAGTTTGAATTGTGCTTCAATATCTCCTGATGGGTCAATGGTAGCTGGTGGATTTTCTGACTCCTCATTAAAGGTTGTTTTCGTTTTCGTTGTAGTATATTATCCTATTCATTGATGCACTGACTAAAAGCCAATATTACAGGTTTGGGACATGGCGAAGCTTGGACAACAAAATGGAAATTGTAAGTTGTTTTTTAGTTTCTTCCACCCTTTTAAAAAATTATATGCAAAAATACACATCTTAATTCTCTTTTTTCCAAACTGTTCCATCTTAATTCTCTCCAAACTGATGCCCCTAACGTGAGGTTTATTCTTGAATGGAAGTCGAAAATATTTTAGTTTCAAAATTAGTGCGCTTCATTCCCCTTTGGTTTATCTAATTGCTAAATTCTTATTATTTCCTGGTGCAAAAATGTACATATTCTTATTACTGGATATGGATATTGATTCTAGTAATATCAGCCCTTTTGCAGAGTGAAAATGAGTTAGGCTCCGATGAGCATATGACTACTTCAAATGCGAGGGAAAGACCTTACACTTTATTTCGTGGTCATGCTGGACCTGTTCATTCTGCCACTTTTAGTCCATTTGGGGATTACATTCTATCGTCATCATCAGATTCTACAAGTGCGTTTTTCACTAGCACCTTATGCTTTGTTTCTTTATCGTCAATCTCATAAGTATAACAATGACTTCTAATTGCAGTTCGTCTGTGGAGCACAAAATTTAATGCGAATCTTGTTTGCTACAAGGGTCACAATCACCCTATATGGGATGTACAGGTAGGGGTTAAAGTTTCAGATATTTTGGTGCTTTATTGTGGTATTGTGCAGTATGAAAAATGCAATTTCTTCATTTAAAAATTTAAATAAAAAAATACTAAAATATTATGCTGGCTGGTATTTTTAATGGAGTTGTTTGAAAAATGCGACAAAAATAAATAGGGCACTTTATTGGAGCTCCAAAAACTTGTGGTCGTTTGAAAATCACCAACAATTAAGTACATAAGTTCATTTATTTTCTACTTCTGGAAAATCACTGTTTTTACTGTTGGGGTAACATACTTTTGTACATGATCTTGTTTTACTTCTGCTGCTGACTACCTCAAATCTTTTTTATTCCGCCTGTCTTCATATTCTTATATGCTCATGCCCATTTTAGAAGTTCTATCCTAAAGACCTTTGCTTCTTGTTCATAATGGAATATATTTGCTCAGTGAATTAAGTATATTGTTCCTCTTCTTAATAATGGAGATGAATTTGCATAATGTAAACTTTTTAAATGCCTGTATAATGTCCAACACTATTCGCTTAGCTAAAATTACTTTCTGCACGTGCTTTGAGCCACTGCATGTAAAGACTCAATTGAATTTAGTATCTAATTTCGTCGTATTATATTTGTCATGCCAATGCAAATCACTCAAGCCTCTGTATATAATCCAATGCAGTTTAGTCCAGTTGGTCACTATTTTGCGAGTGCTTCGCATGATCGGACTGCAAGGATATGGTCTGTGGACAGAGTACAGCCTCTAAGAATAATGGCAGGTCATTTATCTGATGTAGATGTAAGTAATCCTCTATCTATCTTCTTCTTTTTTTATTGGACTTTGTGGCTGATAATCTAATGAGAGTGGACTTTTGAGCAAACCAGCGAATTCTCCTTGTTTGTTTTCTAAGGACCTGTCATTTAATCCATTTTCTTTTCCACATCCTAGTGTGTGAAATGGCATGAAAACTGCAACTACATTGCAACTGGATCCAGTGACAAAACAGTGCGCCTTTGGGATGTTCAGAGTGGGGAGTGCGTAAGGATTTTCGTCGGCCACAGAAGTATGGTCTTAAGTTTGGCAATGTCACCTGACGGCCGTTATATGGCATCTGGTGATGAAGATGGCCAAATAATGATGTGGGATCTGTTGTCTGGACGGTGTGTCTCCCCTTTGATTGGTCACAACTCTTGCGTGTGGTCACTTTCTTTCAGGTAGAAAACATATCTTTCTATTCCCATACTACCTCCATGATCATTAGAGACTAGAGAGTTACAAAAACTACCTTGAGGTTTGGCTTGATCATTGGAATAAAAATGTAAACAATAAAATGTAGAATAAAAATTAAAATAAGTATTTTTAAATAATTTTTTGGAATGCAAGACGCAACACACAGATAAAATTGATCCCTCATTTTTGCAAGGAGTATATATGCAATTTTTGAAAAAATAGCTTTACTATTTTGGTAATTAGGCTATAAACCTGGAGGGTGATTTTGTAAATAACCCTATTTTTTATATGACCATGCATCAAGTAAAAAACAACGTTTTTTTGTAACAGCCATTAAGCTAAACTGTGATGGTAATGATTGTTGTTATTTCAGTTGTGAAGGTTCTCTTTTGGCATCTGGTTCTGCCGATTGCACTGTGAAGATATGGGATGTGACCACAAGTGCAAAGGTCCCAAAAACGGAAGAAAGGTATGGTTATCATGTAACTGTGTTTAGCGAATGACATATTACTTCATGATCATGATATTTCATCCTCTCAGCAAAAGTGGAGGTGCAAACCGACTCAGATCGTTAAAGACCTTACCCACCAAATCTACTCCTGTGTATGCCCTGCAGGTAGATAAAATAGATAGTGACTTACCTTTTAAACTCCTCTCGTTTTGTTAACCGATTCTTGATGCAAGTGTTCGTTTCTTTTTTAACAGTTCTCTAGGAGGAACCTTTTATTTGCTGCTGGGGCTCTTTCGAAGCCGTCTTGACTCTATTTGGTTTGACTGATGGGAGTGCCACTACAGTTGCGGCGTCCAATTTCTACGTATGACGGCGAGAGCTTGAAGCCATTGCGCTTTGACATGTCAAGAACCTCTCATGATCAATTCAAAAATTGAAATACACGTTGATAATATAGTACTACTATTTGTACTAAATAATTTGTATTAAAATTTTCATGGAATTAAATTTGTAGATATCATTAGCTTTGTGCCATTTGTTTTTATGTTTGTGATTTGCATAAGAATATATTTTTTTAAGGCTTTGATTATTGATCTCATCTTCGTCTTGGAATTAGATCTAGATATGCTATAGGTATACTTCTAGAGTTTTTTAAAATTTAAATATACTTTAATTTTTTATCTAATTTTTTAAATTTATTCCTAAATATTTTAAGTTTTTAACTGACAACAGTATTAATAATAATACTATTTATAATGTAGTACAGTAGTATATAAATAGTTAATAGATTAAAATAATTTAGAAATAACTTTACAAAAATAAATAATATATTTAAATATATGTGCATTAAATAAATACATTGACCGCATAATAAAACGTTTATGAGCTTAAATATTTTGAACTCTCGGATTTAGAAACAGGTGGGGGCCCTCGCTCACTAACTGCTAGACTGTCCCTTGTCTTTTTCCCCGTCCGCCTCGTCGTCGCCTCTCTCTCTACACAAATCCGAACAACTTTGTAAAAAAATATCTTATTAGATCATTTTCTTTAGTTCGTAACAGTTCTCGCCGGCGATGGGGAATTGTTGTTCCGACATGGCCGGCGGACAGTCGGCGGTCGGAGGAATTACCTCCAGTTCGGCTGCTAACGACGCCGTTGATGCTTTCCTCAGGTCCCGCGGCTATAATGGACTCTACTCTCAGATCGAGGTCCGTTTAAGATTATTGATTTGGCTTTCTGCGGAAGCGCATCTGTAAACATCTTGAGGCGTGAAGCATTTGTCATGTGTGTGTGTATATATCTCTATATACATATATAGTCTTTGTTTCGGAGTTTGATGTTTCGTGTACGTATGTCTGTGTAGGTTTTGACTATACAGTAGCTAATTGAAATTGGAGAAAATGAAGATATAATCGTGTTAGTTGTTTTTCATATTCGCTCCTGCGTTTCGTAGATTCGATAATGAAAAATCTGATGGTCAGATTTTGCAAGTGTGATGAAGTCCAAATTTGGGGGGAAAAGACGAGCTGAAATGAGTTGTTTTATCCAGGTTAAAATTAGGTCAAGCACAGTCATAGAAATTGATCATGTTTGACTTTTGACTGCAAAATCATAACAACTCTTATAATATTTGATACAACAATGAGATGCTGGGATTGATTCATCCCAGGCTTCAATGTCAGCTCTCGTGAATGCTATTGGTTTATCAAAGTACTTAGTTAAATTGTTAGTCAGGTTTTTTAAGATTTTTAGTGGACGTATTGAGGTTTGTTAAGTGTACTTTTGCAATTATTTACGCCTTGTCATTCTAACTTTTCTTGAAAAATACTATGCAGCTATCCCTATCTGCAACAAACTTGCGGGATCGGGACGTGCTCTCCAAGGTCTGTTCTTCATTCAGCAAAGAGGATAATGTCACATATTTATTCTTTTAACAATCTTATGAGTTTGGATAATGTCACATATTTATTGTGTATTTTTGTTTTTCCTGTATCATTTTGCATTTATGAATTATCATGTGCTTAGTATTTGCAAGTCTGATAGCTAATTTTGATGATGATTAGTGTTTTTTTATTACAAGGATGTGCATGTGTGTGCGATCTATACGAGGAGAAAAAGCTATGCTTTTCGCGTTCTACTTAAACTTGCATCTTTATTAAGTTTTGATACGATATGATGTGCCTCATTATTTCTATTCCCAATTATGTTTCAAATGCACTTTCTTTTCAAAAAAATGGTATTACTGTTGCTGAGTTATGTGAACTTTCATGATCTGACATGATACTTCGCTATTCGTGTTCCATTTCAGAGTGATCCTATGGTGGCTCTTTATATGAAAGGAAGTGATGGTTTGCTTCACGAGCTTGGCCGCACGGAAGTTGTTTTAAATTCATTGAGTCCCAAGTGGATTAGAAAATACACTGTTACTTATCAATTCGAGATGGTGCAGAGTTTGGTGTGAGTTTTACTCTGTTTTGTACCCTAGTTCTGGTATGCATTTGGTCTTGTGTATCTGAAGAAATCGACTTTGCAGGTTCCGTGTCTATGATGTTGACACTCAATTCCACAATTTGGATGTAAAGGTATGCTGTAGGATTTCTATTTATCACAAATTTAGTACTCACTATCCAAGATATGAATTATGAAGTCAATTTATTACAAGTTTAATATGGTCTAAATATGAGATGTTTAATTGTGGTAAGGGATTCAGTTTTTCTGCACCTATTCGCCTTTCGTATATGCTTCCACTCGTCCAATTTGTATATAGTATCGAGAATAAACTCTTTTGTAAACATTCACTTGAATGTTTTTTTTTATCTTCCTTACTTTACATTTTATGTAGACATGCTAAAACTTATAATTAATAGGTTCACATCAAATGTTTATTGCGCAGGCACTAAGGCTGGAGGAACAGCAGTTTCTTGGGGAAGCTAGCTGTACATTATCTGAGGTATGCTTATGTATCACTGTGACTATTTTATCTTAAAATACATGCTGCAAGAAACAGAAGTACTAGATTTGTTGCACAAGCATTGCATAGTTTAAGAGATTATATATACAAGTAATTACTGTGCACCTGTGTGTGTGTGATTTCTTTCCTGTAGATTGTCACGAAACCAAATCAGACATTAACCTTAGACCTTGGACATGAAGAAGGTTCTCTCCCATCCCATATTAAAAATTCTGGTCAGCTCACAATTTATGCCGAAGAAAGTGTTGCATCAAAGACTACAGCAGAATTGATATTGAGATGTTCGGACCTGGAAGCCAAGGACTTGTTCTCAAAAAGTGTAAGAGACTACTTACTCATGATTTCCCCTTTTTTTTTCTCAAACTCTATTTGAAGTTGGAGAAGTTTTTCTGAAGCATTTTCTTGTGTTTGATTGTTCCAGGATCCCTTTCTGGTAATATCAAAAATCACAGAGAATGGGATATTAGTTCCAATTTGCAAAACTGAAGTCCTGAAGAATGATCACAATCCAAGATGGAAACAAATTTTCTTGAGTATTCAGCAAGTAGGAAGCAAGGTACATGAAACTGTGACTGGAATTTGCATATCTATAAATTTATAAAATATTGCTATTCAACGATAATCTTAATTTCCGGCATATTATTCGGTTATGTAATTTTAGTGAATAACGATCAAACGCTTTAATTTTAACCAAGTATGTGCTGGGTGAAATTTTATGTGGAAATTAGAGATCACACTTTAGCCATCCTCTGTGTGCTCTGTATTCAGGATGGGGTTTTCATTGATATATTTAGAGCTATATCATTGCACAACAATGAAAGAGAGTAATTGGGTCCAGAGTGTTTTTTTTTTTTATTTGCTTTCTCATGTGGGCATTTAGAATTTTCCTTTTTACTCCAGGAAATTCCTTGAGTTTTACTTTAATATGGTTTTATATATTGCAGGACAGTCCACTGACTATTGAGTGTTTTAACTTCAATAGCAACGGAAGACACGATTCACTGGGGTAAGAAATCGTCATTCTTAATCAATTTTGTTATTTGAGTTTTTTTAATACATATTTTTGATTTGTCTCTTTTCTACCTTAATTGTTCAGTAAAGTTCAGAAATCACTGGCAGGATTAGAAAAACTCCATTCGGTTGCATCGGGGGAGAGTTTGTTTGTGCCAGTATCAGTTGGACAAAGTCACCAAAATAAGGTAAAACCATAAAAGGCTTAGTGGTTTGAGATGACTTTGGCCTCAGAATTCAATTTTTTTTTCTTGCCATATAGGTCCTAAAAAGTCAGTTGTTCGTTGACAAATATTCAGAAAACACCCAACATACATTCCTTGATTACTTAGCTGGAGGTTATGAGCTTAATTTCATGGTTGCTGTTGATTTCACTGGTACAATTTTTTCAACTCTGCTTAATATTCTTATACTCTATGCTTTGACCGATTAGTCATATCATTAAAGTTATGTTTGTTCTACAACTGTAGATGTTTTTTTACTCAAAAAGCACTCAGCATAGTACCCAAAAACAACATACCCAGCAATTTCTTATGTGCTACAGTAACCTATACCTTTATCAATTTATCTATTATATTAATGTTACTTTTATACTTTATCCTTTTCACCTTTCAACTTTCACTCTTACATACATTAGTTATTAATAAATTAATCATACAAACACCTACTCACCACCCAAGATTTGACTTGCTACAGCCTACAATAATAATAGCCTGTTAAATCTCTAAACAAATACTGATTTTACTATTCATTTTGATTTCTCTGTCACCAAAAGTCCTAAAACAGTGTATTGTACCATTTCACTGTGATTAGGGCAAGTATATCATGAGATTCCTTTCTATTTCCTCTATATGTAATGTACGTGTAGCCATTAATTTAATACTTTTTCTTTTGATCTGAGGGCTTTAATAGATTTTCACTAATTGTTAGATCCTTCTTATCAGCTTCTAATGGTAATCCTCGCCTACCTGATTCATTGCACTATATTGACCCATCGGGACGGCCAAATGCATATCAAAGAGTGAGATGTATTCCTTGGTGAATAATTTATTGTTTCTGATGTGAGAAAAAAGAAAGCTAATCTAATCTAATTTTATTTTAGGCGATTTTAGAGATTGGGGGATTGTTGCAGTTCTATGATTCCGACAAAAAATTTCCTGCTTGGGGCTTTGGAGCACGACCAATTGATGGTCCAGTATCCCATTGCTTCAACTTAAATGGCAGCAGTAACTATTGCGAGGTATACATTAAATCCAAGAACATAATTTTCACGTAGATTTTGTTACAATTCTTCATTCTTCCTATTATTCCATTGTCATTATTAATCATTATGTGTTTTCATAGGTTGAAGGTATCCATGGAATTATGACGGCATATACGAGTGCTTTGTTTAATGTGTCATTAGCTGGACCAACATTATTTGGGCATCTGGTCTCAAATGCTGCACAAATAGCAAGTGCATCTGTGGCGAGAAATGAAAGGAAGTATTTCATCCTGTTGATTATTACGGTAAAGTGCAGAATAAATTACGTTCAACCTTTTAGTTGGTATAACTATGATTCTTGATATCATATTAGTATTTTTTTTGTTATTATCCATGCCGTTTAATCTAATTACAATAAACCTATTTTAAAAGTATTCAGTTTATTTTGATTTTTTTTCAATGCTCAAATATCACCTAATTAGAGGGTTTAGAGAGAAATTTCAAGGGAGTATCCATAGCAACTTAAAGGATATTTGACTATTTGTAATCTTGAAGGATATATATATTTTCTATTTTTAAGTTAGGCTGATAGTCAATGATTGTTTTTTATCAGTAATTTACCCTATATTTTATCGTCTCATTTTATAATTTTGTTGCCTTTTTACAATAGGATGGAGTGATAACAGACCTCCAGGAAACAAAGGATGCCTTTGTTATGGCGTCCGATCTGCCATTGTCTATACTCATTGTTGGGGTTGGAGGAGCTGACTTTAAAGAAATGGAGGTAAACACTTATATTCTTCCTTGTATGCTTTTGTACTTCTCCGAAATACTTCCTCGAGCAACCTTAGTAATATTAATCTTCTGACCAATAATGCTCAGACCCCACTTTATGCATTAACATTTTTGTCATTCCTTTGTCAGATATTAGATGCAGATAAAGGTGAGAGACTTGAAAGTTCAACAGGACGTATTGCATCACGAGATATCGTCCAGTTTGTCCCCTTCCGAGATGTGCAGAGTAAGACCCAGCCCATACTGAAAAGCGATAATTACATAAAGCACCCCTTTGAAATCCCATATACAAAAAACTTAAATCATCTTTTAGAGTCACAAATACCTCACTGAAGGTATTAAAACACCCCTTGAGGCTTTTTTTGTATTTAACGAATCACCCTCCTATTAATGGTGTACTTTGTAAAGCTAAAACAACTGTAAACCAGTCTCATGTAGGATGGCTGAACTTCTCAAGCAAAATATCTTACTTTTAGGATAAAAAGTCACTCTATAACTATTTACGTTTTTTTAATGTATGATTTTTCCCAACTAAAAGCATGAAATTTGTAAAACCAAATATTAAGGGGATATTGAGAGTTTCTGTTACGTAAATTAACAGCAGTTTACCCATATATTACACAACGAAGCTTTTCTCATAAGTCTTCAATAATCTGAAATGGTGTTGTCGTAAAATTGCAGGTGGAGAAGTATCTGTTGTCCAATCGCTTCTAGCAGAATTACCATCCCAGTTTTTGACTTATGTGCGAGCTAGAGGTATTGGTCCGAACGCGTAATAAAATCTACTGCTGTATATACAGAAAATGCTCTCTGGTTAACTTTTGTGCCCTATTAAGTCTCTGTTATCGAGCCTTCGGAAGTGTCATATTCGTCATCATCTATGTCAAGTTCCTGGTTACTATCACTTTTTTTTCTCACCAGGGAAAACATGCTCAATTTCCTATTTGTTTTTCAGTGTTCATTTAATTTGAAATGGCTCAAAGAAAAACATTCTGATTCATCAACACAGTAGAGTTGCATTTTTTCTCTAGAACGATTGTTGCATTGGCTATACGATAATCTCGACCTTTTATTTTTCAATTGTATTTAGTTTGTTGACATTTGATATCTTCTTGGGAATGCATTTTGCAAGGTTACTGAGACTGTATTCTGTAATTGGTTTTGGGAAATTACACAAAAACCATGTTAATTTAGAGAATTAGAAAAACTCCCATTGAAGTTTTGTCCCGGTCACCGTGTACTGACCAATAGTTGACGGAATAAAAATTACTAATGTGATTATATATTTCATTCACCACCTTTATCTTTCCCTGAACTTTGATACTAACTTTGTCTCACATTTATTCATGGATAATATTTTTGTTGATTTTTTTTCACAACAATATGGACCTAAAATATGTATTACTCCATTAACTTTGTTGACCTAAAAAGCAAAAAGACAATTTTTAAATTATTAAATTACGTGTCAAACATTTTTGGATTGATGGATGAAGTGTTTTTTTAAATATAATTTTATCCATATTTATTAATTAATATATTAAAATTTTACTAATAAAATAAATTTTCAATTAATGACATATACAGTATTACTTTTATTTTATTTACTAAAAGTACATTAATTTATTACATTATTATTTGCTTTTAGAGTAAAACTTAAAAATCAAAAGAAGAATAAAATACTCAACTGAAATTAACAAACACATTATTTTAATTTTCCCATTTTATCCCCCATATGCAATTATATTTCCGAGATTGCCAGACTTCTCAATTCCGCAATTCCTCTCTTCGTTCAGCCATCCAAATCTGAAACCCCCAAAACCCCATTTCTTACTCGGAGTTGGTTTTAATGGCGATGTGCGATTCCGACTGTTGATAGTACAGACACAGAAACCCTAGTCCCCAGAACACAAAAGGAAGCAAGAAAATATACATTTTTCTAATATATAATATAATGGATAAGCTATTGGAATTCGGCAGAAAAGCGATGTTCTATGTGAGGGTTCTTTCGGGATACGAAGAGCGCAAAATCAGATCTTACAGACTACTGCTTCAACAACGCCTCCAAAAGGTATATGCATCGTCAGTTGTTTATGGATATTTAGTTTCTTATTGACATTTTTTACAGAAATTTAGGGTTTCCGAATCATGGGCAATTTGTGTTGATTGTAGAATCAATATCGAAAGTGTCACATTAAAATTTGAAATCTTTGTTGAGCAGAACAAGTGCCACGCATTTATGTGGTGGTATCACTATATGGGACTGTGATCTCAGAATATATATATTGCATTTTTCTATAAAAAAACCCCGAAGAATCGGAGGTGGTAGTCTATCGCATATGCGCAACGTAGAATTTGGTTGAATCTGTTTCCACTAGAGTGATGCTATAGAACTGGTTACAGATGGTGAAGTTGCTATTTTTCAGTCACTACATGTATCGCGAGTGTATCTTATGCATAGTTGCACACTATGTTATCCTCGAATTCCTGTTCTTGCGAAAAATTAACCTTCTAGTCTCTTCCAATTTTGACTAGGCACAAGAGAAAAAAGCAGCTCTCAAGAATGTTCCGGAACAGATTATTCTTTCCGAAGTTAGGCGGATGGTGGAAGATATGCAATCTATGAATAAGAAGTTAGAGGAGACGGTAAGTTTTGTCCTCACTCAGTTTTTATATGACATGTTCGACAGGGTTACTGTAAAATAATGTGCATGGAGACCAAGACTTTAGTTAGTATGTTGTCCCTACACATTGAGAATTACTGCATCAAAATTTCCAGTTACAAGTTCAGGATATCAGAATTTTGTCAAAAAGAGGACTTGAATTAGGGAATGAGGTACGGAACTTGGTAGTTGGTTTCATTTGTAATTTGGGTGACAATCCACCCCAAAGTGAACCATTACAAGTTCAGGATATTAGTGAACCGGCAGAAACTGGCCAAAAATGGTGTCATTATCTCAGTTTTATTTATAAGAATAATTATAGAAGAAAATTTTTGAGTTGTAAGCCATTAAATCTCTAAACCTTGTCCATGGGAAGACAATGCTCCAGCTGCTTCCTACTTGGATATGAAAGAGAGACGAGAAGAGAAAAGCAACAAATAAATGGAGACTGGATTTGGGAATAAGAAGTATAGAAAAAGAGAAACTGTGCAAGAGAATTAGGAAAGCAAAAGTCATATGTATTTTATTTTTCTTGGTTAAAAATGGTACTGACATTGTTGCATCAAATTTCTTCTTTCAATTATATACTTACAGTTACAGCTTGCTTGAATTAATATTAATTGAGTATTGTCGATAGGAGGCAGCCATTGAGGAATACTTCAAGCCAATAGACAAGGAAGCCGAAATCATTATGAAGACACAGCTTGAAGGAGAGGAGAAGTCGATGAGAGAGATGGTGATGACCATGCAAAGACAGGCTTTGCTCGAGAAAGTTGAAGCAGAAAGAAATTCAAGTTCGCAAGAATCTAAAGAGTCTCAACATGTTCACGAGGACAAGAAAGCCGGAACCGCATAACCTGTCGGCCGACTTCCATTACATTTTTTGTGTTCCTATTACGCAGTTGTATCAAAACCTTTAACAACTTTTTATTTGTTTAATTTATGCCCAAAAAAGTTGCAGCGTAGAAGAGCTTGTGAAATAAAAAACAATTGTTCGTGTAACAACGGAATTTTGTATTTTCTGTTCGACTATAGAAATGTTATTCACCAGCTTTGTTTTACCATTGATCATATACCTCAATTGCATTTGCACCAGGACTTCAAAGGCATCCATCGGATCAAATTGATGCTGACTGCTGAATGTGTTTTGGTGGTCAGAACGATCAAGCATCTTCGATTAAAGTTGGTTCGATGAATGTGTTTTGGTGGTCCGAACGATCAAGCATCTTCGATTTAAGTTGGTTCGATGAATGTATTGTGATCGAACGACTAACTTATTTTTGGTGGTCTGACTACCATATGTATTTCGGTACGATTTCGATTTATTTTGGTGGTCGGAATACCAAATGTATTCCGGTACAATATTGATATGAATCGAAAACTTTGACCTATGTTGGAAAAATATCTTAAATAAAATTTATGGAGGAACACCACTTTCATAATGTGGCATGTGGGGACTAAGGCCATCTCCGATCGTTGGCTTCAAATTGACACCAAAATCTTCAAATTGCTACAAAATTTGAGTTCAAACAGTAAATCAGCTCCAATCATTAAACTCAAATTTTTACTCAAATAAATAAAACTTTAATTAATTTTATTATAAATCCAATTTTATACAAAATATATTTTATAATAATACACATAAATTAAAAAAATAATCATAAATTAAAAATATAATCATAAATTAAAAAATATAACTAAAATTTAAAAAATATAACTAAAATTTTTAATTAATATAACTAAAAAATATAACTAAAATTTAAAAAATAATCATAAATTAAAAAATTATACAAGAATAATATTTTATATACTTTTTAAAAATTATTTCAATGTTAAATTAATTAAATTTTAATAATTTATAAATTTAAAATGATTAAAAATGCATGAATAGTGTTTGAGTAGAGATTTGAGTTGGAGGCAAATTTGAGTCGTACTATTCATTAACTTCAATTTGAAGTTGGATTTGAGTAAAAAATTGAGACCATTGGAAGCATTTGGTGGCAAATTTGGTGTTTGCGTCCAAATTTGACACCCCATTGGAGTTGGTCTAAGAAACCAATTAGCCCTAAAACTCACTCTCACTTCAATCTCTCACCGAAGGACTATAAAAACCCTACTCGCAGCTGCGCAAACCAGCACGAAGAAAATGGACGCCGCGAAAGAAGCCCAGAAAAAGGAAGCTTTCCGTCAAGCCGTCGTTAACACACTCGAACGCCGTTTGTTTTTCATCCCTTCATTCAAGATCTACCGCGGCGTCGCTGGGCTTTACGATTATGGCCCTCCCGGTTGCGCCGTCAAGGCGAACGTCTTATCTTTCTGGCGTCAGGTCCGTGCAATTTTCAGTTTTTTTTTGTTTGAATAATTTTCAAGTTTCAATTTTTGATGAAAGGTTTTATTTTTCAATTTAATTTAAATAAATTTCAGCTTTTCTGTAGTTGTTAGGGTTTAATGAGTTTTTTTTTTTCGTTTAAATTTATACACTTGCGAGTTTCTACGAAATTAGTGATATTGGTTCTGCTGTATAAAAACACTGTTCATTACTGCAGCATTTTGTTCTCGAAGAGAACATGTTAGAGGTTGATTGCCCGTGTGTCACCCCGGAAGTTGTTCTCAAGGCATCCGGCCATGTTGAAAAATTCACCGACCTGATGGTCAAAGATGAAAAGACCGGAACTTGTTACCGAGCTGACCATTTGCTCAAGGACTATTGCAAAGAGAAGCTCGAGAAAGATGCTAATCTGAGTGCGGAGAAGGTAGCCGAACTGAATCATGTGCTTGCAATGCTGGATGATTTCTCTTCTGAAGAGCTTGGTGCTAAGATCAAAGGATATGGAATTACTGCTCCAGATACGAAGAACCCTCTCTCCGACCCTTATCCATTCAATCTAATGTTTCAGACATCAATAGGGCCGTCTGGAGTAAGCCCTGGGTGAGAATTTCGCCTTTTTTGTTATATTTTCACATTTTTTCATGCGAATTATGTGTTGATTAAGACTAGTACCTTGGGTTTTTATCTAATTATGTAATAAGGGAAAATGGCAGATAGCTCCTTCATCTTAACTTTGAATCAAACCTCAGTCTTACTTTTGATGATTTTTAAAGTAGCTGTTCTTATTTGTAACTATCCCTAGACTTAATACCCTCAAACCTTATGTCCAATGGGTATTTTTATTATTGAATGATAGCGTGTTCTTTATGTTATCACACCAAGGAACCCTGAAGGGTTGTTTCTATAATCATGGATTCGTTTGTTTTTCTTCAGTTGTTTTTTCATGTTTTATTTTCTTCAGATACATGCGCCCCGAGACTGCTCAGGGAATTTTCGTCAACTTTAAGGACTTGTACTACTACAATGGCAACAAGCTTCCTTTTGCAGCTGCACAGATTGGTCAAGCTTTTCGGAATGAGGTATTTGTTACTGTTATGATTGATTTGATTCAGTGTGTTTATTTTATTCACATGATCTAGTGTCAACCTGATCTAAGGTTTATTTCTTTCAGAAACTACTAGGTCTAATGTGCTACTGAAAACAAATATTTATTCTGTATTTGTTTTGTGAACTAGATAATGCAGTTCTTACAACAAATGACAGAAACTGTAGTTTAATATGTTTTGATGTTAGTTTTTGGGAAAGTAATTCATATAGTTGTGGGCGAGGGACATCATTTCATTAGCTTTCACAAAACTTTAGTTTATTAGACTTTTGAAACATTCTTTGAAATGAATTTGATTTGTAACTTAGGGGCAATAATGATTTGAACGATGACACCTTAAACTACTATTAACATCAAATACCTTCATGTTGAAATTATTTTCTCTTTCCGTCCCGATTATATTTACAGAATTGTTTGTTGATGGATTATATTCTCTTTGATCACTCGTGCACTTGAAGTGAAATATTTTCCTTTTGACAAGTAACTACCTTATGTAAGGAAAGAGATGGTGGCCCGTTTATTTATTTTTGGACTGTAAAAAAACATCAGCATCTGTTAAGAATGAAATGCCAAGGAATCCATGAGCTTGCTGTTATCTATTAGCTGCAGTTTTCTTTTTCGAAAAGTAAAAATCTATTTCTGTATTGGATATCTGTATGCTTAACATCCTCATATTTTCTAGATTTCGCCTCGTCAAGGTCTCTTACGGGTCCGTGAATTTACCCTGGCTGAGATTGAGCACTTTGTAGACCCTGAAGACAAGTCTCATCCTAAATTTTACGAAGTTTCAGAGTTGGATTTTTTAATGTTCCCGAGAGAAGACCAGGTCTCTGGACAACAAGCCAGGAGATTACAAATTGGTGAAGCTGTTTCTCAGGTTAGTCTATGATATAAATACCAATCATCTCTCTCTCATGTCCAAGATTATGTCCTATAGTTTGTTTACTTCCAATTCCTCAACCCGAATGGACACACAGGGTATCGTCAATAACCAAACACTCGGCTATTTCATTGGGAGAGTGTACTTGTTTCTAACCGGACTTGGAATAGATAAAGACCGCCTTAGGTTCCGCCAACATTTGGCGAATGAGATGGCGCACTATGCTGCTGACTGTTGGGATGCTGAGATTGAATGCTCCTATGGATGGATTGAATGTGTTGGTATTGCTGATAGATCTGCATTTGATTTACGGGCCCACACGGTAAGAGTTGAACTCCTGAACTCCGAATTTGATGGTGATTTTTATTTATTTATTGGATCTAAGAAATGTATTCATAAAGGTATGGTTAGTTTAAACCATTTTAATTTGATTTGCATTTTTCTTCCTTGTAAATTGCATGGTTTTATTTGTTTAACACCAACTATTTGTTGTTGTGTTTTTGCATGAATAAAGGAAGCATAGTTTAGGGGCTAAAGTGCAACAAAAACAAATAGTTGGCAATAAAAATAATTTGCTATTTTTAAAAGGTTAATAATAAGTACAATAAAAATACTAATTTTTTGTTTGTTTTGTTTCGATTGTCTAATTGTACAATCTAGTTTATTGGGGACTGGTAACTGGTTTGCTTGGTATGGTTGTTTGCTATGATTGATGTGGTGATAGTTAAAAAATTTCCCCTTGTAGGAAAAAAGTGGTACAGCTCTGGTGGCACAAGAAAAATATGCAGAACCTAAAGAAGTGGAGGTATTTCATCCCTGCTTTATTTCTTTCCTAGTCCCTCTATTTTATTTAATCCCACACTGAAGTCTGCACATACACCCTCTTATTATTGTAATTAATAAGACCACCGCATCAATACGCTCATATTTTATGGTTTTTTGAAATGCTGTTGTCTAAACCTACCGTCTATAAATTTGTTGTTTTTCCAGAAACTTCTCATAAATACAGTTAAGAAGGAGTTGGGTCTTGCTTTTAAGGCTAGCCAAAAGATGGTAGTTGAAGCATTAGAGGTATACTATATCATACCTGTTTCTTACTCTATTCACTTCTAAAGGCGTGACTTTTCATTTTTCGATTTTGCTCCCTGTTATATCTGTTCCATTTGCTGGATATTTTGGAAAGAGCTGTTTGCACCTTTTAGATTGTCAGCTTATTCATATGGGTTGGTCGAATGTGATTTGATTTTCATCAGACAATGTTAATATCTTTGAATTTCTTATGAATAATTACAAAGTCTAGCCCAATGGTTTATCCATTTACAGAAGAAAAAAAAGTTCTCTATTGAAAAATTGATATTACAAGTACCCCACATAAGGTTATATAAATTTCCCGTTGAGGTTAGTGGTTATTTTCCAAACTATCCCCCCCCCCCCCCCCCCCCCCCCCCCCTGTAGGTGCAATATGCCAATATGTATAAAGGTAACATGCGTGAAGAAGTCTTTTTTTTGGTTAATTAGGCCTAACTTCAAAGTACTTGTAAAATCCAAATGTTTGAAAAACGTTATATGGAATCTTTTGCTTATGAAAAACGTTGAATGTAAAATACATTATCAAGCCACAATTTTTCTTTTTTTGTAATTTCAAACATCTAATTTTAATTTTGGATGCAAGTAACCCAAATCCCAGTAGTTTGCAATATCACATTTAGAATGCTTGAAGTGTAACATTATAAATTACATCTTCCTGAGTTTGTCAATCTTCTCTAATGTACAAAACAGGCTATGGGGGAAAAGGAAGCAATGGAGATGAAATCGTCTCTTGAAGCCAAAGGGGAGGCGGAGTTTAAAGTCTGTACTCTCGACAAGGTCGTGACCATAAAGAAAAACATGGTAACCATCTCAAAAGAGATAAAGAAGGAACACCAAAGGGTTTTCACACCATCGGTGATTGAACCTTCGTTTGGCATCGGGAGAATTATATACTGTCTATATGAACACTCGTTTTATACAAGGGCTAGTAAAGATGGAGATGACCAATTGAACGTCTTCCGTTTCCCTCCACTGGTGGCTCCAATCAAATGCACGGTGTTTCCTCTGGTTCAGAACCAACAGTATGAGGCAGTTGCTAAAACGATTGCCAAGTCATTGACTGCTGCTGGGATTTCGTACAAGATTGATATAACAGGTAATGGTGTTTTCTATTAGTAACTTTAACAAATTAGTCATAAACAAATTAGGGTAATTGAATAACTTCAACAAATTGTTTCTTAATTTGATCTTTTACACAATTATACGTGTTATGTGCTATGCAGGTACCTCGATCGGAAAGAGATACGCAAGAACTGATGAACTCGGAGTACCACTTGCCATCACAGTTGACTCGACAACCTCTGTTACTGTCCGTGAACGAGATAGCAAGCATCAGATCCGTGTTAATGTGGATGAGGTGGCGTCTCTGGTTAAATCGGTTACCGATGGTGTTAGCACTTGGGCCGATATACAGTGGAAATATCCCACTCACTCGTCCTGATCAACAGCGGCCGTGGTTCGAATCTTGGTTGGGTTTGCTGTGTGGTCTCTGACTGTTTTTATGCATACACACTCTACTCGTCAGACGAATTTTTGTATTCCGTTTTTCCGTCGTTTCCCATTATGGATCTTATACATGACTGGATGAACTCGAGTTTACAATGAACACCCTATTTGCTTTATTTGTTTGCTATGCTTATTACTATACTAGTGAGGTTTGGTGTAAAATTACTAAAGTAACCCTGACACTTCCTGAGAGCAAAAAACGGCCTATAAAAACCAGTGTTCTAAAAAACGGTCTTGGCGGCTAGATGCTCGGCGGCTGGCCCAAATTCCGATGAGGCAGACTATATGAACTCACCTTTTTTTCTAGATCTGTAATCTTTCGTCTTCATAGATTAAAGATGTTTTCTTTCTGTTGCTGTGTGGCCGAGCGTGAAAATAAAGCCCCGCTTAGAATGTCGAGGGCTCGAGGGAGACATGCATAAATGAAGTAGGGGCGGTTGTTATAATTAGGATTTCTAGCCACATGTGTTTTATATTATAATAATAATAATAGTACCACTACTATATATTAGTAGTATTATAATATTATTAAAATACAATATTATATTATTATTTTATTAAATTTTATTATTATTTTATTATCATATGTAAAATAAAAATAAAAATATAATAATATATTAAAAAGTTAAACTTAAATTTGGCATATGAAATTATTTTTAATGTAGTTGTGGGCGGCGGACATCATTTCATTTGGCTTTCACAAAACTTTAGTTTATTAGATTTTTGAAACATTCTTTGAAATGAATTTGATTTGTAACTTAGGGGCAATAATGATTTGAACGATGACCCCTTAAACTACTATTAACATCAAATACCTTCATGTTGAAATAATTACAAAGTCTAGCCGGAAAGAGTTGGTGGCCCGTTTATTTTTTTTGGACTGTAAAAAAAAAAATCAACATCTGTTAAGAATGAAATGCCAAGGAATCCATGAGCTTGCTGTTATCTATTAGCTGCAGTTTTCTTTTTCGAAAAGTAAAAATTTATTTGTGTATTGGATACATATGCTTAACATCCTCATATTTTTCCAGATTTTGCCTCATCAACGTCTCTTATGGGACCGTGAATTTACCCTGGCTGAGATTGAGCACTTTGTAGACCCTGAAGACAAGTCTCATCCTAAATTTTCCAAGGTTTCAGAGTTGGAATTTTTAATCTTCCCGAGAGAAGACCAGGTCTCTGGACAACAAGCCAGGAGATTACAAATTGGTGAAGCTGTTTCTCAGGTTAGTCTATGATATAAATACCAATCATCTCGGCTATTTCATTGGGAGAGTGTACTTGTTTCTAACCGGACTTGGAATAGATAAAGACCGCCTTAGGTTCCGCCAACATTTGGCGAATGAGATGGCGCACTATGCTGCTGACTGTTGGGATGCTGAGATTGAATGCTCCTACGGATGGATCGAATGTGTTGGTATTGCTGATAGATCTGCATTTGATTTGCGGGCCCACACGGTAAGAGTTGTACTCCTGAACTCCGAATTTGATGGTGATTTTTATTTAGTTTATTGGGGACTGGTAACTGGTTTGCTTGGTATGGTTGTTTGCTACGATTGATGTGGTGATATTTAAAATTTTCCCCTTAATTTGTAGGAAAAAAGTGGTACAGCACTGGTGGCCGGCACAAGAAAAATATGCAGAACCTAAACAAGTGGAGATACTTCATTTGGTATCGGGAGAATTATATACTGTCTATATGAACACTCGTTTTATACGAGGGCTAGTAAAGATGGAGATGACCAATTGAATGTCTTCCGTTTCCCTCCACTGGTGGCTCCAATCAAATGTACGGTGTTTCCTCTGGTTCAGAACCAACAGTATGAACAAGTTGCTAAAACGATTGCCGAGTCATTGACTGCTGCTGGGATTTCGAACAAGATTGATATAACAGGTAATTATGGTGTTTTCTATTAGTAACTTTAACAAATTAGGGTAATTGAATAACTTCAACAAATTGTTTCTTAATTTGATCTTACACAATTATACGTGTTATATGCTATGCAGGTACCTCGATAGGAAAGAGATATGCGAGAACTGATGAACTCGGAGTACCACTTGCCATCACAGTCGACTCGACAACCTCTGTTACTGTCCGTGAACGAGATAGCAAGCATCAGATCCGTGTTAATGTTGATGAGGTGGCGTCTCTGGTTAAGTCGGTTACTTATGGTGTTAGCACTTGGTCTGATATACGGTGGAAATATCCCACTCACTCGTCCTAATTTTGTCATTTCACTTATCAGAGGAATTATTGTATACCGTTTTTGCTGTGTATTAGATACTACTATAGTACTAGTTAGTGAGGTTTGGTGTAAAATTACTAAAGTAACCCTGACACTTCCTGAAAGCAAATTCCTCGAAAATGAAATTGAACACAAACTGTCTGAGTTACTCAAGCCTTACACACTACATCACTTAAAAGTAGAAGATACGAAAATCAAGGAAACAAATCAAACATCTCCTCTAGAAGGGCAGGTGGTCGTCGCCGTCGCCGGTGACGGAGCTGGAGGCGGCGGCAGCGGCGTTGCTCCTCTCTACGTGGCAAAGCTGCCGGAGCTTGGTCGGGACGTACCAAATGGATAGGCGAGGGTGGGCGTTGAAGACGTCGTCGATATCCCAACCGTGCCTCGACGCCACCGCGACGAGGGGCATGTAGCACGCCTGCCGCCAAGCTCCGACGTTCTCCCGCCGCTCCTTGTAGGCCCGCCGGAGGGCGTTGGACCCGGCCTCGTCGAGACAGTGAAGCGCGTAGCAGTGCACGTAGTGACGCATCTTCGGCTTGTTGATGTACTTTGCTCCTACGGATTTCGCGTACCTAAACACTTGATTCGTTACCTGTTTTTAGTCAATAAATAATTAATTAATTAAATTAAATAAAAGGGGTTTAAAGTTCCGATGAGGATAGCTGGAGCAGGTGTCAATAGGAGAATGATTCGCTAGATTCGTTTGGGCCACTTTACAGAGCGGCCCAGTAAGTCCGTACACGAGCTGTCGAGCTCTCCTGGAGACAGCTCATTTCGGAATCTAGCCCAATAGGCCCAATTCAGGCCCATATGTACGAAACCCACAGTCAACGTCACACTACTTTCTCACGTTTATCATTACCAAGGTGTGCTTTCTCATCCGAAACTATTACTACTACGAATGAATAGTAGTCACAATTTATATTTAATTTTTTTTTTATTTTAAAATAATAATAATATTTAATTGAATTAAAAGAAGGAATTTAGTAACGGACCTTGGTGGGACATTTTTCACCTCTCTCCCTAGCAATATTCTGAACCTGGATCAAGAGCTCGTGGCAAACCTCGTACAAATGGAACAAGTAATCCAGGCCGTTCTTTTTGCCACGTGCAACCTCCCCAGGCTCCGTCACGATGAACGGGTGCTCTCTCTGCCGCTCCGCGCAGCCGTCCTCCTCCCCAGCCTCGTCGTCGTCTTCCTCCTCATCATCGTCCATTGAATTATTAGTCATCGTAGGCCGTCTTTTGCTACTGTTCTTCCTCGTCGCCGCTTGTTTTCCGGCCGCCACCATCTCCCACGCGCCGCCGCCGGCCGCCTCTACAACAGTTCAAAAATAAATTACTCAATTGGTTTACAATGTCACCCAACATAATTTATTAAAAGCATTTCTTTTTTCTTTTTTTGGCAAATTAAATTCATTTCCTCAAAGGGAAGTAACCGATTTTTTCCATTTTCCCCATGCATGCAATTTAGATTAATTAGGTAATAAATCTTTTTTTTTTCTTTTTGAATAAAATCTATTTAGAGAAAAATAAGAAGAATGAAAAACAGAAATTTTGGACTTTGTTATTTTGTACTACCTTGTTGAGAGAAAGCATCATTGACGCCGTGTAGGAGGCGGCGGCGCTCGGCTCTGACGGCGGCTTTGACGCCGTACCTCTCGCCGACGAGCAAGTCCCATCGGAAGATGTGGCACAAGCTGTCCATCATCTCGTCGAGCTCCTCGTCCCTCATGTCAAGGAGGGTGTTGACGGTGAACCCGAGCTCGCCTAGTTTCGCGGCGGTGTAGTACCTCACGCCGTAAGCTTGGAAAAGCTCGTCCAAGCCGCCGACAGCCGGTTGAGGAGGCGGAGGAGGGGGAGGCGCCACCGCCGCCGCCTCGACCATCCGGTATGAAGGCGGCAGAGAAGGCCTCGGGTCCCACCTGAAGAAGTTCGCTGGGAAGGCGTTGTTAGGATCCATTTATAATTAATATATATTTGTTAAAATCAAATTAATATTTTTTTTGTGGTTGCGACACTTGGAGAGGGTGAGAGGGAGGGTGAGGGTCTATTAATATCCAATGCATCTTTTTTTTTTTAATATTTAATTAAATCTGAAAGTACGTCTATCAAATCAAAGTAGGCATGCATTTAAGTACTGTATACTAGTATATCTCCTTCCTTTATTTTTATTAATCATCTTATTTTTATTTATTTTTAATTAGATAATTTACTCTGATAATTTAAGAAAAAAAATCAAAATTATTTATAATTTCAAACTTTTCTTTTATACACGTCCCAAGTATAATATTTTCTTATCTCAATCAATAATTATACTTCACTTTAAAATATATAAATACACAATTTTTTTAACTAAACATACAATTACGTATTAAAATTCAATTTTAATTACTTTCACTTTTATTTTCAATTAAATAAAAATAATACTGTTTTTTTTTCGAGCTCAAATAACTGTTAAGAAAGTAAACAAACAATTTTTTTATCAAATTGAATTGAATTGAAATTAAGTTTGTACAATATGTATGCAAGGTATCTTCGACAGGAGACAACTCCTTCCGATTTACCCTTTGCCAAATATTAGTAGTAATTTTATTTTTTCGCACATAGTTTCCCTTTAGGGCGCATTTCATTTTCGGTCAACATCTCAAAACGTTTGTCGTGGCCTTGTAAGCTTTCTATATCGAGAAACAATAAGGGGCTGCTTTACATTTCCAAAAAAGTATCGAAGAAATTCACCGGCCACCAACGCAATATATCAAAAGATCAGGGACCCGAGCTTCACACGCGGGGGACCAAATCGTTAATACCCAAAAATATGCGGTGCCAAAAACAATAATAACCATTAGATAAGTGGTCACCCTGCATTTTTTTTAAGAGATAAGGGCATTTAAGAATTTTACCCGTTATTTTGCAAAGTACACGGAAAGTTCAGGTTCTTAAAAGAAACAGATCAGAGGCAGAGAAGAGGAAGAAGGGAAAAATCTTTGGGGGCGGGGGCCCCCCTCTCCACCGATTCTGAAAAATTCCTGTCAGCTGCCTACATGTTTTCCTTCTGGTTTTCGTGTACTTGCTAGAAATTATGAAAGCCCTCCCTCCAGTCGCATTCACTTGATTTCACCTTTTTCCCCAGTTTCCACTAAGTACATTCAATGTGGCCGATCGATCGATGAACGGAAAACCCGAACATTCAAACACGAATACGGTTAATTAATTAAATCGATTTTCAAATTAACAAATGCGATACGAATTAAATTCGTTATTATTCTGTTACAATTGTTATAACTAATATATATAACACGCGTTGTATACTGTATTATGCTACCCATCTTGAATTGAAACCAACTGCAATTTTCCTCCATAGATCTCCGGGAGTTGGCTCTCGTCTATTTCTTCCCGGAGAGCCGCGTCGACCTTTTTGTTTTCGACGAATACAATCTGCATCGGTATCTTAAATCAAGCACAATGTACTGTTTTTTTTTCTTATTAACTTAGTCTTTTTAAATATTACCTTATTCCTCGTTTTTTTGTCAATAAATGGGTAAATAATCTTATACGCCGTCATGAAGATGTAAGGCACGTGGATGAACATCAGTTTCCCTAGCCTTTCCGGATAGTAATTCTGTCAAACAAAGTCGAAAATCGGTTTCTAATTAATTAATTCAAACAAATTAAGTGACATGATCGATCGATCGATGCACCTGTAACATAGAAACAATCGGCATGAATCCACGAACGTCGCTGTTACGATAGCTATATCCTTTCAGATCAGCGATCAAAATGAACGTATCTTCTCCATCCGGGACCCTATATATACATACATGTTACGCATCGACAAAATTACTAAACATAACAGAGAGAAAATATACAATACCTTGAACATAGTTTGTCCAAAGCAAACACAGCAAAACCTGAGAGTTTAACCAAAATTATTAGAAAGTTCCATGTTGAGATTGGAGAGGATTAAACGCGTTTACGCACTCTTTAATTGTTCAGTGTTGGGAATATGCCTGGCGCCCATAAAGATTGAAATCGGGCGCCCTTTCCTATCTGTTCCCTGCATGAACATCTTGTTATGTGCTAGTTGTTTTGTGATTTCTGATTCCGAAATCGAACCCTTTGGGACGAACATTTGTCGCCACTTGATGTATTTCATGAACATTGCAGAAGCCTTTTCGACGTCTAGATCGCGAGCACGAAGAAATCGTCTCAGTGTGCGATCATCTACGTCCTGCATATATATACCACATCAAATTTGTGCATGACCAAAATGCCCTTGGTAGCTCAAAACCAACAGTATGTAGTTGGTATTAGAATATGGTATACCTTAGACGAAGCTGGATCTTGCTTTTCGACAAGGGCTCTCAAGTGATCAATCTTTTTCTCTTGATCCTCGTGCGCATAATTGCTCCATATAACTCCATAGCGTTCATCTTCGTCGTCGTCCGTGTTTTCGGGAGAATAAAATATTTCATGATCTTCGTCTTCATTCATTTTTCCCCTCCATATAAATCAAATTTAAAAGCAAGTTTTACTTTTATAGCTCCAGATTTGTTCTTAGAGATTTGTTAGCTTTTCATTGTTTTTATTATTATGGTCCCAAAAATCATTAGAAACTGCAAATAATTAGAGCAACTTTCGTGTGACACCTAAATGTTAATACCGTGAAAGTATAAGAACATTTAGTGATGAACGATTTACATCTCTTTCAAAGCAAACCTTACACATGGAAAGAAAGAAAGCAAATCACGTCGCTCGATCCAAAACAAAAGTCATTAATTCATCGCCTAATATTTGTGGTCAAACCCGAACCAAGTCCATTCCCCTTGTCATTTGTGATCACCCAACTTCAAAGAACACATATATGCAGGTAGGATACTAATGCCGACTTTTAATGAACGTATTTTCGTCATTAGTTTCCTACTTATATGCAGAGAATTACACAAAATCGAGATCAGTTCGAGCCTTTGCCCTTCTTGCTTATAAAAGCTGTCTGATTAATTTCAAATTAAATTAGATACAAATAGCATCTTAAAAATCTGTAAATTTTAGTAAAATTTTAAAATTAAAATTACATTTAATAGATCAAATAGAACTAAATTTACATTCAAAACTTTTGCCACTAAGATTTAATACTATATCATTAATTATTATTTAATATAAGTCCATATATAATATCCTCATTTCTTTTATCAGATGAAGCATAAGAAACACATGAAAAATGTACAGTAACATATTTTTACCGATTTATCTGCTTAATAAGACTAATCCAAAATCTACGAGGAAAATTATTATTATTATTATTATTATTATTATTATTATTATTACTACTCCATTAGTTACTGTATAAAGAAATTTGTACCAAGAAAGAAGACAAGTTTTACAACAGCTACTTGACAGCTAACTGAGACCAAATTCCCGAGCCTGGAGATTTCCCCGTTTCTTCAAGCAATTAAATCTGGTTCTTCTTTTCGATTTAATAATAATAATTATTATTATTTTATTATCATCGAAAGTGAAAGGAGGGGTAATCAGAACATCGTTTTCTTTGCTTACATTGCAACATCAGAGATTGCAAAGGAAGTTTTTTTTTTTTCATTTTTTCTTACAACCACTCTGTGTATTGACATCCCAACGATCAATCTTTCCTTGGGTTTTTGAATATATATATAAATTTTCTCTGCTCGTTTCTCGGAGGCGAAAAAGATCTGTGGGTTTCTTGATTTTATTTTGATTTCTTCCGTTGGTTCAGTAAAATGAAGAATCGGAGTTGGGTTTTTACTACAGTTCTCTGCCTCGCGTTTTCCTTGGGAATCGAAGCTTTCAAGTTTCAGAAGAATCAACGGACCGAGAGAATCTCCGGTGAGAATCTTTAGTATTTTCTTCAATCAATTTCGATTTGTGCACTTCGGATTTCACTTATGGGGTTTCGCTTGGAAATGCTTAGTTGGGCTGATTCTTGTGTGGGGTTTTAAGTTGTTCAATTTATCTGATTTGGGGGGTGAAGTTTTGATGAATCGGGTCGACGAATCTGTGTGTAGTGAAGGTTTAATTAGTGTTGTAGTTCATTCGCCCGTTCTTTCTCGTAATTGACTGAGCTATATACTCTTTGTTCCTTCGATTTGTACCTTGGTTTTCGGGTTTATGGCCAAAACGAGTCATTGATCTTGCTATTGTTCTTGTTATTGTCTAGTTTAAAGCCTTGAATACTTCAAAGAACGATGGGATAGTTTTAAATGGTTATGTTGATTATTTTCGTACACAAACTCGGATGATGAAATAGGAATTTCAGTTATTCCTCGTTGTGATGTTATATTTGACACAAGAAAGAGCTTTGGATCTATCAGTGTTATCTATATATGTTAGTTGTAGACTTTTAGTGCAATGTTTTTAATACACCATAAAATCGGTGGGAATTTCCAGTTACTAGACTAGAATAAACGTAACAAGTTATTTTCACTCGTTTTAGGAAAAAAAATCCTCTAAGATTCGTGCGTTTGTTTCGATGTTGAATTACAGGTAGCGCTGGCGATGTATTGGAAGACGACCCCGTCGGGAGGCTAAAAGTATTTGTGTACGAGCTCCCGAGCAAGTACAACAAAAAGATCTTACAAAAAGACCCCAGATGCCTAAACCATATGTTTGCTGCCGAGATTTACATGCACCGGTTCCTACTGTCGAGCCCTGTTCGTACTCTCAACCCGGAAGAAGCTGATTGGTTCTACGCACCCGTGTATCCGACCTGTGACCTAACGCCAAATGGGCTCCCTTTGCCGTTCAAATCGCCACGTATGATGAGGAGTGCAATACAGCTAATATCATCCAACTGGCCATATTGGAATAGAACCGAGGGGGCTGATCACTTCTTTATCGTGCCTCATGATTTTGGCGCATGCTTTCACTACCTTGTAAGTGTTTATTTATTCGAAAATGATCTCTAGTACAAAAAATATTGAATATCTTTCAAAATTACAATAACTCTTTCGACTTTTTTTCAGGAATATTGTAAATACCAAGCTTAGTGTTTCAAGTTTGTTATAATTTAAGTTCTAAGTAAAATACTGTTTTTTGTTTTCTTTTGTAATTAAGTCAAACCTCAACATTATGCAAGTGATGAAACTGAACTTGTGGTTATAGAATTGGCAGAATCGTATTTTTATTTAATTACAAAAATACCCTTGAGTCTCAGTCTAATACTCTTTCAAAATTACAAATATCCTCCACAATTGTTTGTAATTAGGCTAAACATCAGGGTATATAAATAATTATCTTGAATTCTTAAGGCAGACTAATGTGAAATTACTGATGACATATTGGTAATTAAGTTTAAAACCGGGGGTAGATTTCATAATAATCTCTACATTTTTTACCTGGCTAATGTGATGAAGTTTTAACTGAGTTTTGCCCTTACTTAACATTGTAGGAAGAGAAGGCTATCGACAGAGGGATTCTCCCATTGCTCCAACGAGCTACCTTGGTTCAAACTTTCGGACAACGAAACCATGTTTGCCTAAAGGACGGTTCGATCATAATCCCTCCTTACGCTCCTCCCCAGAAAATGCAAGCCCATTTAATCCCTCCCAGCACCCCACGTTCCATCTTCGTTTATTTCCGAGGTCTGTTTTACGATGTCGGGAATGACCCTGAAGGCGGTTATTACGCAAGGTACGCCCTCTTGTAATTAGGTTTCAACCTCTAAATTAAACATTTGTTCATTACGACTAATATCTTTTTTCAGAGGCGCGCGAGCATCGGTGTGGGAGAATTACAAAAACAACCCTCTGTTCGACATCTCGACAGAGCACCCGACCACCTACTACGAGGACATGCAGAGGGCTGTCTTCTGCCTGTGCCCTCTCGGGTGGGCCCCGTGGAGCCCGCGTCTCGTGGAGGCCGTCGTTTTCGGGTGCATCCCCGTCATCATCGCCGATGACATCGTCCTCCCGTTCGCTGACGCCATCCCGTGGGAGGAAATCGGGGTCTTTGTGGCCGAAAAGGATGTCCCGAACCTGGACACGATCCTGACCTCGATTCCGATCGAGGAAATACTGAGGAAGCAGAGGTTGTTGGCTAACCCTTCGATGAAACAGGCCATGCTTTTCCCGCACCCGCCTCAGTCGAGAGATGCTTTCCATCAGATTCTTAATGGGCTTGCTCGGAAGCTCCCACACGACGAGGGAGTGAAGTTGAGGGCAGGGGAAAGGGTCCTGAACTGGACTGCGGGTCCGGTGGGGGACCTTAAACCGTGGTGAAGACAGTCTTTTTTTTTTGTTGTTGTTGTTTTATAGTTGGACAAAACTATGTACTACTAGCTTTTTAAGATTTGTGTTGGAACCCTTTGATAAGTTTAGAGTTTATCAAATGAGTTGAATTGATGTTGAAATGTTGAAAATGGAGTATAAATTTGTTACAGAATTTATAATTAATAGAGTATTTTTATTTTTATATTTAGATTTTTTTTCTAAGAATGTTTAAAATGAACAATCTATCAAATTGTAGAATACTGTGTCTAAAAAATATTATTATAAAGTAAAGGTAAAGTTTTATTTTCCTTTTTTTTAACGGTGTTCATATGAAATATAAAAAAAAAATGAATTATTGTCATTTTGCTGCATATTCAAATCAATTGTTGCGACTTTCACACTACAATTTTCTTTGGACATTTTTGTCGTCTTAAAACGCTAATTAATATTTTATTCCCAAAATATTCTAGTCCATAAAAAATTATATGGAGACGTCGGAGAGTATACATATCGTACGAGACATCTTTCTTTTATTATTTGTATACGACTAAATGCAACATTCGTTTTCAATATTGCGTCATCGATCACAATACTTCTCGTTTTACGTGATCATCTTTTCTTGTATATCTCTAATTTGATTTATTTTTTAATCCCCAATTTAGTATAAAACTATATATAAGTCCATAACCGCAATTAGTACAGTACTTAGTTTTTGAAGCTATAAACAGGTCGTGTGTTTATCTTGTTATTCGATTTTGCTTAGGACTCTTTCGAGTATAGATAGCCTCGCTGATCTTGCATGTTGGTCGATTTCAATTTTTTTAGCTAGGCAGAGTCCGATCATCAACCCTTATAATCTACCGTCGAAAATCTAGATCACCCATACAAGTTCACATGCACTTTCTTGATTCTTGATTATAGTTAGTTATACTTATACTGTACATATATAGTTAGGTATTTGTTTGAATTGAAGTTTGTTGTTTTTGTTTGACCAGGTATTTGAGTCATGGTTTTCTTCAAGTTGGTACCAATCCTACTCGTGCTATTGCAGCTACAAACTTCACGTTCACATGCACGAAATTACGAACGTAATCACAAGCTGAAAACAGAGGTTTTCCTGTCACCCGAAATAGTGTTGGAACCCGGTTTAGTGTCCGATAAATTTTACTACAACGTGGATTTCCCACGTGGCCACATCGCTCTCAAGAGTTTCGACGCTGAGGTTGTCGATGAACGAGGAAATCCGATCCCTCTCCACGAGACCTACCTCCACCATTGGATCGTCCAGAGATATTACCGTCGAAAAAATGCCGATAATGATTCCGACCGAATCGTCGTCACGAACAGCGGCCTTTGCGACAACGGGCTCAATCAGTATTACGGGCTCGGATCCGAGACCCGGAAAACGGCCACATACGTGCCCGATCCTTACGGGGTCGAAGTCGGTAAAAACTGTCAAACACCTACTGATTTTACCTTAAACCTGTTTACCGACTGATTTACCTACTGATTCAGCAGTAAATGTTTGACAGTTTTTTCTTTGTAATGTGCAATAGGAAATCCGGAAAGTATTCCGACTGGATACGAGGAAGCATGGTGGATTAACGTGCATGCAATCGATACTCGTGGGGTCGTAGATAGGTTTGGATGCGCCGAGTGTCGATGCAACTTGTACAACATCACCTCGGAGTACAGGCAAGAGTACTTGCGTGAAAATTACAAGGGCGGCTTGCTGTGTTGTTACGATGGAATGAGGTGTGAGGTGAACGAAGGGGTTCGAGGTGTGGAATATCGGAGGAGGAGTTTGTACTTGAGGTATACCGTTAGGTACGTCGATTGGGAGCCGTCGATCGTGCCGGTTAAGATTTATATAATCGACGTCACAGATCTATGGACCAAAGGTGATGAATCCAGAGGGATCAAAAGTAATCACAACTGTGTGGTAAGGTTACAAATTTTTACACCATCTATCAAAGTCAAAACTTCTCAATTTGAAATTCACATCGGTTGCCACATAACCGATGTAAATATAATAACCGATGTAAATGAATCGATATAAAATCCTGTTTTTATATTGTTATGTTTTGACTTTTGAAGTTGAACATATATATATAGATCGAATATGACGTGGATGCGTGTCCTGTTGGCGATGAATGCATCCATACGAAGACGTTAACCGTTAGTTTCCCTGTTGGCGGTGATCTAATCTACGGAGTAGGACACCAACATACGGGAGCCGTAGCGACAGCTCTGTACGGAGAGGTAATACATTTTATAAGACAACAATAATAACCAAATTATAGTGCTAATTATTTAACCAAATTATAATATACTTAGGGAGAAAGATTAATATGCTCGTCCACTCCGATTTACGGGCAAGGCTACGAGCCTGGAGACGAGGCCGGCTACATCGTGGGCATGTCCACCTGTTACCCTTCGCCCGGTTCGGTCAAGATTTCTGACGGGGAGACGTTGACTCTTGTTTCGAACTACAGCAGTGAGAAGAGCCATACGGGAGTTATGGCGTTATTTTACATCCTAGTTGCCGATTATTCCGAGAAACAGGAAGCCCTTCATGCTCCATTTGAAGTAAGAGTTATGTTCTTTTTGGGGCGTTTTGTAATTAGGCTGAACCACATGGTGTTTTTTGTAATTTTTTTAAATTAGCCCCCTTGTAATTAGCTTGATCAGCATGTTTCGTTTACTTGCAGGTGCTTAAGAATGCGACGACTTTCGGATTTGTTCGGCCATTGGTTCTCTTAGGAGTCGCGCTCGTTGCGGTGGTTGTCGGTTTTGTGGCGAAGGGTAGGAGGGGAGAAGGAGAAGGGTACGAAGCTATATGAATATGATATGAGATTGTTCTTAGAGCTCGTTTGGATTAGCTTATTTAAAAGAGTTTATATATATATAATGTTACGTCTTATAAGTTTTTTAATAGCTCATAAACTATTATGTTTTATTTAATAAATAAGTTGTTAAACTGTTTGGATAAAATAGATATATAAATTTATGTTTGGTAGCCGAGATAAAAGAAAGTTAATTGAGTTAACTTCTTTATCTTATGTTTGGTTCACTTTTCCTAAGCCCGTGTTTGTAAATAACCGATCTTAAATATTGTTCTCTTCAAAAAAGTTATTCGTTCAATATGGAGTTAGATTATCTCGCTTGAACAGTAATTTACTCCCTCATCAAAAATTCGATAGAAAATCAAAACAATGAATAGATCCAATACTTCAACTCGAAATCCACCTTTCAATTAGTGAATTCATCATTTACCTCTCGCTAAAAATCATTTTTCAGTGTTCTATTTTTTTGTGAGAACTCGAAAAAAATTGAAATTAATTCAACTTGAAAATTAGAAAATAATTAACCAGATTTGGTTTTCATTTTTAAACACACTCCAGATTTCTCTCATATGATTTTGATGGGTCGAATGGGATAGAGCAAAAAATTTTGTTTTGTCAATTTTGAAATCTGAATTAGGGGTGGAGGCTTGGGGTGAAGAGTCATTCGATGTCATTGAGAGTGTATCATGATTGCAGGAGGAGGCGGCGGAAGTCACGGAAAGTCATAAAAACACACTGAATATCAACATACTGAATATCAGAATTTCACAATGGATGTCATAGTAAAAACACGCCGAATGTCATATTTTTTACAATGTCAGCATACTGAATTTCCCATTTTTACGTTGAATGTCATAAAAACATACTAAATATCTCAACAACAAAAAACCACACTGAATATCATAAAAATACGTACGCTGAATGTCATATTTTTATATTGAATGTCATACAAATACACTAAAAATAAAATAAATATTCCAAAAAAAATTATTTTTCCGGCCGAGGTCCTCCGGTGATATATACTTACATTATATTTTTCCTGCCAAAGATTTGGTCATGCTGCTGACGATCATTCAAACCCACAAATCCAACAACCCTCCTCGATTCCTGAAAGCCCGGAATAAAGCCCGCAACATCTCTGGGATCCACCTTAGCCACTCGGGCCTCTCCGGGAACATAGACGTCGAGGCCCTGTCATCGCTCCCGAGCCTCAGGACCATATATCGCCCTCGCGAGTCGTGTCGAACGCGTTCTCATTTTTATTTTAATTTATA
Organism: Euphrasia confusa; assembly: GCA_954870475.1. Taxonomy (NCBI): domain Eukaryota; kingdom Viridiplantae; phylum Streptophyta; class Magnoliopsida; order Lamiales; family Orobanchaceae; genus Euphrasia; species Euphrasia confusa. The sequence goes on from OX940961.1 coordinate 4,356,539, forward strand.
AAAATGGATATATAAAAAAAATGAATTATTGTCGTTTTTGCATATTCAAATAAATTGTTGTGACTTGACACTTTTGACAAGAACAAATCATTTGGGCATTTTTTTTCTTCTTTAACCGCTAATTTATAATTCCCAAAAATATTGTAGTCCATAAAAAATTATACGGAGAGTATGTATCGTACGAGACCATCTTTTCTTTTATTATTTGTATATACGACTACATGCACAATCGTTTTCAATATTGCGTCATCGATCACAATACTTCTCGTTTACGTGATCATCTTTTCCTTTTATATCTCTATTTTAATTTATTTTTTTAATCCCCAGTGTAGTATAAAACTATATATAAGTGTCTATCGATCAACGCATGCAGTTAGTAGTTTGGAAGCTCTTAACATAAACAGGTCGTGTGTTTATATTGCTATTCGATTTTGCTTATGACTCTTTCAATTTGACGAGTAGATAATCTCATTGATCATATCATGCATGTCGGTCAATTTCAATTTTGTTAGCTAGGCGGACGCCAATCATCAACCCTCATAATCGACGGTCGAGAATGTAGATCATCCATAAAATTTCTTGATTCTTAATTAGTTGAAGTTTATTATTTTTGGTTTGCAAATTTTGAATATATGGTTTGACTTTTTTTGTTTGACCAGGTATTCTTACAAGCAATAATCAAAGCACCGGCCAGTTGAGTCATGGTTTTCTTCAAATTCGTACCGATTCTACTCTTGCTATTGCAACTACAAACTTCACGTTCACATGCACGAAATTACGAACGTAATCCCAAGCTCAAAACCGAGGTTTTCCTGTCACCCGAAATCGTGATGGAACCCGGACTAGTGTCCGACAAATTTTACTACAACATCGATTTTCCACGTGGCCACATCGCTCTCAAGAGCTTCGACGCCGAGGTCATCGACGAACGAGGAAATCCGATCCCTCTCCACGAGACCTACCTCCACCATTGGGTCATCCAGAGATACTATCGTCGAAAAGATGTAATCGATAATGATTTCGACCGAATCGTCGTCGAGAACAGCGGCCTTTGCGACGACGGGCTCACTCAGTATTTTGGGCTTGGATCTGAGACTCGGAAAACGGCCACATTCGTGCCCGATCCTTACGGGATCGAAGTCGGTAATAACCGTCAAACACATACTGATTTTACCTTATATACCCTGCAAAAACAGTCAGTAATCTGTTTACCAACTGATTTACCTACTTGACAGTTTTTTTTTTGTTTTTTTTTGTAATGTGCAACAGGAAATACGGAAAGTATTCCGGAAGGATACGAGGAAGCGTGGTGGCTTAACGTGCATGCTATCGATACTCGTGGGGTTGTAGATAAGCTGAGGTGCGCCGAGTGTCGATGCGACTTGTACAACATCACCATTGACAAGTACGGTGAAGTGTTGCCTGAAAATTACAAGGGCGGCTTGAGGTGTTGTCACGATGATACGAGGTGCAAGCTGCAGGAGAACGAAGAAAGGGTTATTCGAGGTTTGTATCCGAGAAGAAGTTTGTACTTGAGGTATACCGTTAGGTACGTCGATTGGGAGCCGTCGATCGTGCCGGTTAAGATTTATATAATCGACGTCACCGATGTGTGGACCAAAGGTGATGAATCCAGAGGGATCAAAAGTAGACACCACTGTGTGGTAAGGTTACAAATTTTTACACCAATATGTATCAAAGCCATAATTTCTCAATTTGAACATATTTACATTCATATCCGATGTAAATATAATAATATTGTTATGTTTTGAACATATATATAGGTCGAATATGACGTGGATGCGTGTCCTGTTGGCGATGAATGCATCCATACGAAGACGTTAACCGTTAATTTTCCGGTTGGCGGTGATCTAATCTATGGAGTCGGACACCAACATACGGGAGCCGTCGCTACAGCTCTGTACGGAGAGGTAACATTTTACTACAAGACAACAATAATAACCAAATTATATTGTTAATTAATTAATTAACCAAATTATAATATACTCAGGGAGAAAGATTAATATGCTCGTCCACACCGATTTATGGACAAGGATACGAGCCTGGAGACGAGGCCGGCTACATCGTGGGCATGTCCACCTGTTACCCTTCGCCCGGTTCGGTCAAGATTTCTGCCGGAGAGACGTTGACTCTTGTTTCGAACTACAGCAGTGACAAGAGCCATACGGGAGTTATGGCGTTATCTTACATCCTAGTTGCCGATTATTCAGAAAAACAGGAAGCCCTCCATGCTCCATTTGAAGAAGTAAGGGTTCTGTTCCGTTGAGGCTGTTTTGTAATTAGGCTGAACCAAATGGTGTTTTTTGTAATTTTTGTAATTTACTTTTGCAGGTGTTTAAGAATGTGACGACGTACGGATATGTTTGGCCGTTGGTTTATTGAAGTATATATATTGGTTGGTATGTAGTCCACCCAAGAAGCCAAGATCGAGTACATGCATGAAGTCCATGCACCAGCAGTCCATGAACAAGAAGGCTACAGACCCGTTTAATTGTTTCCTATTGCAATTAGTTTATTATTGGTAATTAGTTTATTATTGGTAATTAGTCTTTGATTCCTACGTTGGTTAGAATTAGGGTTAGGGTTACAGCATGACTATATAAACCCACGCATATGTAATTGTTTAATCTATCAAGTAATAATAAACAGTCAAGTTATTTTTTTGTTCTTGTTCGGTGTTCCTTTACATAAATTCAACATGGTATCAGAGCATATTATTCTTAAGCTTCCGCAATAAAAAAAAAAGAAAAAGAAGAAGAAGAAGAAGGTGGGATAAGATCGCAGAGAAGACGAGGTCGATCCGCTCCTGCCGGGAAGGAGACCCACCTCCGACCTCAACGCTTATGATATAAAGGTATTTACCCAATGTTCAACATGCAGCTTCTTAATAAAGCGAACTCCACATACAGGGCTTCTTGTTTGCTGGTCAAACCCATATTCATTAAGAGTCAACCAATTTGACCCCCTCTCCCAACATTAGCGTGGCCGACTTAAGAAACCGCCGACCTCTCCTACCTTTCCCGATGAGGTCATCACACACACATGAAGTTTTAATTTAAACCCAAAGAGAGGTAATACTCCATGGGTAACATATGAAGTTTTTTTTTTATTTGATCCCAGAGTGAGGTAATACTCCATGGGTAACATATGAAGTTCGGGACGAAAAACGCGACGACCAAAACAGATAGTTACTACGGAGGCGCGCGACGATCGAAATTGCGACGACCAAGTGGCGCGCGGCGATCGAATTTGCGACGACCAAAACCGATAGATACTACGGATGAGGCGCGCGAAGATCTCGAAGATTATTTTTATTGGTTATTTTGTTTCGGGTTGGGTCGAGTTGATCGAAACCCGGATTACGAAAAACCTATTATTCCATCGTCGGATTTGTCGGCAATCCTACGGCAACGTCGAATGTTGGCGTGCTGGTGGTTAAAGGCGACAGGCGACAGTGGTGTTATTTTCGATGGGACCGACAACGTTCGAACAACGACGTGAGGCCACATCGTATTGGTTCGGGCTGTCCGGATATTCTTGTCGAAGCTTGGTCGATAGATGATCAAGCTCCGAGTTATTATATATGTGTGTGAAATCAAGATAGTAGAGGAGGAGAGTAATTCAAGAGATGGTGAAGTTATTACCTGTCGAAGCTTGGAGAGGAGGCTATTATGGGCTGTGTGTGGTCGGAGAGCAAAAGAGGTGGATCAACTATTGGATTCCCGTTTGTTATGAGAAAATGGGGGCCGAAAGAAGCTAAAACAAGAGGTACAAGAAAATCGTGGAGAAATAATCGTTGTTTTTTTTTATGATGATAGTGATAATATTAATAACAAGGTCAACAATGGTCTTTCCTCTGTTTTTGAGATCGATTGGGAAGACCAAGAGGAGGTGGTGTATTTGCTGCAAAATCGGGCAGAAAACCGAAGTGGTTCGGAGCTCCGATTCTGACCTGGACCAGTTCGGTCATGCTCTTTATATCCTCCCTCGTTAATTCATGTGGCTTGTCCTCAGGGGCCGCCATCTTCGTTTCTGTGTCCAAGGAATTGTTCTTCAAGTTATCCGAGTTATCATCCATGTGTGTGTGAAAGAAAGAGTTGAGGTCTCGAAGAGAGTTCATCGAAACTCTAAAGATTATATTGAGTTAGTGTTGTTTTGCCTTCGTTTATCAAGGTGAATGAGGGCACGAAAGTTGTGGCTGCTTCTGCCGAGGTGATATGATGCGGTTTTGTCCGCAGGACCAGTTCTGCAAAAAGATGTTCAAGTCTTTTCAAGCTCTCGTCTCGTGGGCCACATGCCATGCAACAAGCAGAGATAAGTTTTCTAAAAGGTATTATCACATTTATGCTAAGGCATTTTGGTGCTACCCGTATTTTATTGAAAGAGTAGGGTGGCCCTTTATTCTCGATCGGCAACAATTTTGGCATTTTGGACCCGAAACGAAATTAGTTGGGGCAAGGGTCTCGTGTTTATTTCGCTCTCGATCGGTACGTGGAGTACCACTTTGAGAAGATAAAGCACTTGAAGACTCTTAGTCACATTGACATAATCAAGAACATGATCACTGACTCCATCCTACTGGTGGTTTTAATTTGAAGTTGGAATCTCCAAATATGGTCAACCCCGTGAGCATGCATTGATGACTTTCACGGTTGATAACCTGCTGTTGCAGCAAGATGGAAAACAGCAAGATGGACGCTACCACAAATATTCTATGTCCAAGAGGAATTTTAGGATCGCTTTCATCTTTCATCATTGTCTCGGCAAGATGAGAATTCGAATTACGTATTCTCATCTTGAGGGAGGGTATTGAAGTATATATATTGGTTGGTATGTAGTCCACCCAAGAAGCCAAGATCGAGTACATGCATGAAGTCCATGCACCAGCAGTCCATGAACAAGAAGGCTACAGGCCCGTTTAATTGTTTCCTATTGCAATTAGTTTATTATTGGTAATTAGTTTATTATTGGTAATTAGTCTTTGATTCCTACGTTGGTTAGAATTAAGGTTAGGGTTACAGCATGGCTATATAAACCCACGCATATGTAATTGTTTAATCTATCAAGTAATAATAAACAGTCAAGTTATTTTTTTGTTCTTGTTCCTTTACATAAATTCAACATGGTTCTCTTTGGAGTCGGACTCGTTGCTGTTGTTGTCGGTTTTGTGGCGAAGGGTAGGAGGGGAGAAGGAGAAGGGTACGAGGCTATATGAAAAATATGATATGAGATTGTTCTTAAGTAATACTTGTGTTGTGTGTTTGTGAAAAATATGTTTGTGTGTAAAATTACAATTACGAAAAACTACAGGGGTAATATTGTAATAATCGAAAATTATGAACAAAATACTATGATATGAAACGACGGCGTTCGTAATCAGTACGCTTGGTATTGTATTCTCCACCCACTATTGCAAATCCACATTTCCACACACATACGCGAGTCCCCCATTATTGACCCGATATGACGAAACGGAGCTCCGGTTGAAGAATTCGGGTCGAAGATCCTTTCCGAAATTCCCAAATATTCTCTCTCTCCTCCTCCTCCACCATCAATACTAAAAAACCTTCTATCTATCTACAGATCTGAAAACGCTATGTTCTCCGCCGAGTGTTCTTCATCGTGCGGTGAAGATTAAACAGAAATCTCAGGAAGATATTTTTTTTCGTATCCAATTATTATTTTTATTTTTATTATTATTATTATTATTGTTCGCATCGATTATTTATTTATGTCTACGGGAGTGGAGAGGCATGCGAATTTCCCGACACCAGCTGCTGCTGCTGCAACAATGGCGTCCGAATCGAATGATCCGAAAGCCCGGGAAGGATGCTGCAACCCGGTTAAGAAGGCCGGGCCGATCACAATGGACCACGTCCTGTCCGCGCTGCGGGAGACGAAGGAAGAGCGAGACACGAGAATCCGGGGTCTCTTCAGTTTCTTTGACTCGAACAACGCTGGGTACTTGGATTACGCCCTGATCGAGAAGGGGATTTCGGAAATGCAAATCCCCGCGGATTACAAGTTTGCCAAGGAGCTTTTGGAGGTTTGCGACGCGAATCAGGACGGGAGGGTTGATTATCAGGAGTTCAGGAAGTATATGGACGACAAGGAGCTCGAACTGTACAGGATTTTCCAGGCTATTGATGTGGAACACAATGGATGCATTTTGCCCGAGGAGTTGTGGGATGCTCTTGTCAGGGCTGGTATATTCTCGCTACCTTGTTGTCGTTTATTTTATGTTTTTATTAATCGTGTTAGTTGTATTTTGATTTTTATTCTTCAAGTGATTGTTTTGGATGAATATTATTTTTAAGTGGAAAATGGTTGGTTTGAGAAGTTTGTATAAGTGAAAGTAAGTATGTTGTATTCCTTAATACACTAGCCCTTTAGGAGAAAGTGTTGGGTTTGAATTTGTGAGGAAGCTTTGTAAGGATCTATAACGGTTTTGCCAGTTTAATTTTAGGCTACTAAAGTGTTGATTTCACACAACTTACAATGTATTTCCTCTTAATAAATGTGTTTATACCTTCTTCCATGTCTGATATTTGCACGTGGCATATGATGAAGGTCCGTTTGTGGATGTAGAGGCAGATATTTGACTGAAACTATCATGAAATTCTGTTGCATTGTGTGTGCTACTTTCGGTGGGCAGTTTTGATTGAATTGAGAATGGAATTACTTAAGAATGTTGTAGAAATGATAAAAAAAAAAAAAAAAATCATCTCAGTGTGCTGTTGTACCGTGAAAGCTGATTGTGGTAGTTTAGGATGGTGTTGTAATTTCATTTATTCTGCCAACAATTCTAATCGCCTTCTTGGTTTGGGTAGATAAGAGGTTTGTCCTTTCCCCTAGATAACTAAAGAATTGCCACTGAAACTGAGAGCCAATGATAATGGTTACCTATTAGCTATGAAAATTTAAGTTGTGGCATAAAACTGTCCCTGAGCCTAATTAGGCTCAAAGGTCTCGAGTTTGGTTGACTTTTTTCAAGCCTATCGATTAAAAAATTTGTTTCAGGCAACGTTTGAAAGAAAGTTTTATTGGGTAGTTAGATATTGATGATGCATATTTGTTGTGTATAGATGTCATATACATTTAAAGTAGAATGGAACCTAAATTTCAGTCACCAAAACTATGTTGATTGTAATGTAAAACTGGAAACAAACGTTTTGTTAAATTAGGTTTGATTTTATGATCCGCACCTGCGCTTGGTTATTAACATTTCCTTTATGTGTACGTGGTCCTTTATATATACGTGTGTGTGTGTCTATAATATTTAATATTTAATTGAGTTCTACTTTCAATGTTGCCCTGTTTGCACGATTATTTACTCGTAAAATCTATTTTAGGTGCTATGTGTCCTTAGTTCCTTATATGGATAGCATCAGATCCATAATAGTTTTCTGTACATATGTGTGCTGATCACCTTTATAAGTCACGGCAGTTTGTTTCTTCCAGGAATAGAAATTGATGACGATGAGCTCGCCAGTTTTGTCGAACATGTTGATAAAGACAATAATGGCATCATAACTTTCGAGGAGTGGAGGGACTTTCTGCTTCTCTACCCACACGAGGCCACCTTAGAGAACATCTACCGGTACTGGGAAAGGGTATATCTCGTGGACATTGGCGAACAAGCTGTTATCCCTGAAGGCATCAGCAAACACGTACACGCAACAAAATATTTAATTGCCGGTGGAGTTGCTGGGGCAGCCTCACGTACTGCAACTGCCCCGCTCGACCGTCTAAAAGTGATTCTACAAGTTCAGACATCACACGCTTCGATTGGGCCAGCGGTCAGGAAACTTTGGAAAGAAGGTGGTCTTCTGGGTTTTTTCAGAGGCAATGGGCTGAACGTATTGAAGGTTGCCCCCGAGAGTGCCATCAAGTTTTACACTTACGAAAAGTTGAAGAATTTTATCGGGGATGGTAGTGGGGATGTTGGAACTGTGGGCCGGCTTGTGTCTGGTGGATTGGCTGGGGCCGTGGCCCAAACCTCAATTTATCCGATGGATCTTGTCAAGACTCGGTTACAGACTTATGTTTGCGAGAGCGGGACTGTTCCGAATTTGAGGCAATTATCGAGGGATATATGGGTTAAGGAGGGGCCTCGAGCATTTTACAGAGGATTGGTACCGTCTCTTCTTGGAATAATACCTTATGCAGGAATTGATTTGACTGCATATGAGACCTTGAAAGATATGTCCAGAAAATATATTCTTCATGATGGGGGTATGATATAGATATGTCTTTGTTTCATTTTGTCCATAATTATCTTTTTCTGAGAGGATAACTAAAAAACTTCACGTGGAATCTGGCCACATTACATCTTCAAAAATTACAAAAAAACTACCCTTGAGGTTACATCCTTCCTGCATTTTTCTTCTGCGGGTAGTGTGAAATTGGAGTTCCCAACTTTTTTTTATACCATTTATACCCCTTTGTTTTTCAAATTTCACAAATAACCTCAGCTTTTACATTTTACATTAACATTCCTCAGTTTTTTCTAAATAGCATGTATATCTAGACAAAAATATGGGTCTTTTTGTTTTATATCGACAGTTGAGGGGTGTTACTGTAAAATATTTGATGGTATCATTAAACACGGTGAAGTAACAGCTGAGGCTAAATTGAGGGTTTTTTTTTTGTAATTTTGTAGTTAACTGTTTCTTGTTTGTTAATGGAACCTCTGGTGTAGTATTTTCATCTATCCTTTATTTCATCATTCGAGTCATAATTATTAAAACAAATTTTGCAGAACCTGGTCCTGTAGTGCAACTGGGATGTGGAACAATTTCAGGAGCTCTTGGAGCAACATGTGTTTATCCACTGCAGGTGGTAAGAACTAGGTAATACATTCATACCATTACCCTTTTTATATTGGTGATCTATCCAGGAAAAGACATAAGAGTTTTGTCCATAGGTAAAGTTCACATAATGATCTCATGTGATGAAATAGTTACTAGACTATTTAAGAGAGATGGATAAATTATATAAATTGAAAAAGACCAACAGTTGGGTTTGCATTCGGCTTAAATTTTGCACCAACCTTTAATTGAGCTACTGGAATTGTTGATGGCATAAGAAAACTAATTTGAAATTCCAAACTTATCGGGACAAAGATGCCACTTGGACTATTTGAAAATTTAAAGTTAAGAGCTGTATTTCTTCTGGGTTTTATATTCATTGAATATCACAACTAATGGTTGGTACAAAGCTTGAGAGTGATATTTGTATTCTTAAAAATTAGTACAGTATTTTTTTGTGCTAGCCATCAATGTTAAGGTTTTGTAAATACCTGTTTTTATCATTATTCTAATAAGAGTTGGTTGTCAGAATGCAAGCTCAACGCAATGAGCCAGGCAATGCTTACAGTAGCATGTCAGATGTATTCTGGAGAACACGCCGTCATGAAGGTTTACGGGGATTCTACAAGGGGCTTTTCCCGAACCTTCTCAAAGTTGTACCAGCAGCAAGCATTACGTATATGGTTTATGAAGCCATGAAAAAGAGTCTAGAGCTTGATTAGAAATGCAAAAGCAGATGGATGAATGATGATGATGAAAATGACTATGATATATGGTTTATATATATGTGGCTTATAGGTGAATAAGAACTATTTGTTGAACATGGTGATTATTCTTCGGTTCACACATTAGTAAATTTTTGATTGCCCCTCGGGATATAACTCTACAGAAGTTGTTGGGGAGTTTATCCACTGGGTGAGTGACTGACTAACTGCTTTAAGACGTATTGTTGCGTCTTTATGTGTTTAGTAATATTGGGTATTTGGGTACTTGTTGTAGACCTTTTCTTTTTGCCACATAAGTGCATGCACAACAAATGCCGGAATTTGCCCTGATATTGTAGTTACATATTACTGGATAAAATCTTCCCTGTGAGGTTTCTTGATTTTAACAGGATTATGTTGTTCATCGGCACACAAACAACCTGAGCCGTTGATTAGTCATTGATTCTTGAGGTGAATTTCTTGTATCTCCCGATTTGCCATTGGTTCTTGAGGTGTGTTCTCCAAATTTTTGTATCTTCATGGAGACATGGATTTTAACAAGGGCCACACTTTATTTGGAGATATGGTATCTTATCACTTTTAAAATGGATTTTTAAATCTTTAAATAGTTTTTTTATTGTTATATTCTTGAATATTGAGTACTATAATGTTTTTTTTTTATTGGAAGGTTATTGACTAAAAATTAAAATAGTTATTAATGTGAAATTATAAACGGAGTTACATGAATTTCTTGAATCTTTAAAAATAAATCTTCAATAAATTAGTGTAAATTTTTTTCCCAAATTTTTACATTACTTCCGATTCACTAAAATATAACAAATCTATTACTTTATTTTTCTCAATTAATACAAGGTGGTCATATATTATCTCGAACCATAAATTCTAATTATAATATTAATCCGTTTTAAAAACAATGGTTACGTGACCGGTTACAAAATCGGTCACCTAATTCATCCAAACCCGATAATTATTTTTAATAAAATAAATGAAGCACAATACAGGAATTACCCGTTACTTCACGAGTATTCCAGATAGAGTGACACTGTACAATTAGGTACTTCTTTTATTAATTTATTTATTAATTAATTATTATTATATTTATTTAATTTGCATTTCCACTTTCTCCTAGAATACTCCATATTCCCTAATCTCCATCTATATTTACCCTACAAACTTTAAGATCTTATATGTAAGCATAATAAAGTCAATCAAGACATCAACCTTATCTTAAATATTCAGCTAACTTAATTAGCCAATAATATATTATACTCCATATAAATGTCCAAGTAAGCTTCAGTTCTTTTTTTTTTCTTGATCATACATATTCATATATATATTTCATTCCATAATATAATATTCGATTTTTCTCAGGTTGCTAAAAGGCGATTTCATTCCGGTTTGCGTCGGAGCAGGGATGATAGCTCTGTCCGCAACGTTCGGTGCATATACAGCCCTGCATCAACTGAGCCGCGCTCCAAACGTTTTCCTCAAGAAGTCGAGGAGAGAAACTATTCCCGAGGTGGTGGAGCCGGAGCGCACAGCGGAGGAGGCGGAGAAATTTGTGAAGCGGTCCTTTTTCAGAAAGGTGGCTCACATCAACGACTCGGCTCGCCAAGAAATGGATCCCATCCGAGCCCACATTTTTTCAAGGTATGATATATACTTGCTTAGAAGGTAGAAAAAAATGGTTATGAAAAATGATCATGTTGATTTATGTAAATTAGCAAGTTTTGAGAATTTAATTTTACTTGGATTTATGTGTGATTGCAGGCCGTTACACGTTGAGACACTAAAAGACATTGGAGTGGATCCTAATCTCAGCTAATTATGAGATCGATAGACTAGTGTTAATTTGTGCGTAGTTGTATACCCTCATATATGTAATGGCTCGGCTATGGTTATTGTATGCATGATTCTTTTTCGTGTATATGTACATATATTTGAATATTTCAAAGAACATGAATTTTGGCAAAAAAGTATAAATGGAAAAATCAAATAGTCCGTATGCTATTAACTTGATTGATTTTTTTTTTTTTTTTAATTATATTTCTATCAGTCTCATACTATGGTTTATGATAAGTAAGATATAAGGAGTAACATTTTCTTAATTACCGTGCAAAAATGTTTTTATAATTTCTCTAAGAGGAAAGAGAGTACCAAATGATAGAATATGTTTCTTCATTTTAACTTATCACCCTCACATGATATTGTAAACTCTGTCTCAAAAATTACAAAAATAATATTAAATTTTATTATAATATTTAAATATATAACTCTAACCTCTCAAACTTTAATATTATCGCTCTGTTTGAACCCATGATTACATTTTACAAAAAAAAAAAAAAAAAAGTGTAACCATAAGGAAAATATTTACATATAATATTTACCTTTATTTTATAATTTATTATATACAGGTTATTAGGTATAGGTGATCAGTTGAAACTAATTTAAAACCAAAAAAATTTAAAATGAAAAGATCCGGTCAATTCAATCGGGTCAATCCGGAAGCCGGATCTTTATCAGCGGCAATTAATACGTATTTTTACTAAAAGCTTTGTCACTCATCGCCACGCGGCGATTCCTGATTGGCGTAATTCACGTGGCGCTACACATCATTGGTCGAAACCATTCGACTCCCACTTGCTCCCTCAGATCTATAAATAAAGCCCCATTATTTACGAGCAACAATATAAAGGTTGCCCCATCTCCCACAACTCTCTGTAAAACCTTTTCTCACTCGTCCAGATCCACAGGAAAAGAATTGTTCGTGCTCTCGGCGATAATGGAGGATCCGAGTCGGAAGATTTGGATTATGCACTGTATGTTGCTGTTATCGATCGGGTGCTTCGTTTCACAGCTCTACGCTTCCGACGGAGTGGTACGTTTTTTTTTAACGAGGATTCCTTGAAACTGGATTTTATTTGATTCGTGTTTGGATCTGTAGTGACTGTTTGAATTTAGTGTGTTTGATGTATGGTGTATTTGTGTGTGTAGATATTCAACGAGTCGTTTGACGAGAAAATCGAGGGGAGGTGGATTGTATCTGAGAAGCAGGAATATTCAGGTACGGAGTTATTATATTCGATGTAGATTTAGCTCTAGTGGATATGGGAATGTTGAGTTTTTTTTTTATATTGTTGGCTTGCTTTGTCGTCTATGTTAGAAGTTCTATCATTGATATTATTAGAATTGGCTGTTAATTCAGCTGCTTTATGGATTGACTCGAGGTTTATCGAAAGTTGATATGGTTTCAATTTTTTTTCTAAGCTCTATAGCTGAATTTGACACTAAATGTAGATAGTTAAATCTCTGAGGATTTGATAGAGAGTTTGTTGAGGACGTTGAATGATTTCCTTGCATGTGTTCCTTGTGTATGAACGAGAGCTGTAGGTTAATAGATGTAGTGCTGATCTTATTCATTGTAAATCATGGAGGTACCTTGAAAGACTAGGGTTTGTGTCAAAATCTGTAATTTTCTAATTTTTTTTGCTTTGCTTGCAGGTGTCTGGAAACATGAGAAGAGTGAGGGACATGAAGATTATGGACTTCTTGTGAGCGAGAAGGCCAGGAAGTATGCCATTGTAAAGGAATTGGACCATCCAGTTGACCTCAAGGATGGAACCGTCGTTCTTCAGTATGAAGTCCGTCTACAGAATGGCCTTGAATGTGGCGGTGCTTACATCAAGTACCTCCGTCCGCAAGAAGCCGGATGGATCCCCAAGGAATTTGACAATGACTCTCCTTACACAATCATGTTTGGCCCGGACAAATGTGGTGCCACAAACAAAGTTCATTTCATTCTCAAGCACAAAAACCCCAAGTCTGGAGCGTTTGTTGAGCATCACCTCAAGTTCCCCCCATCAGTGCCCTCGGACAAATTGACCCACGTCTACACTGCCATCTTGAGGCCCAACAATGAGGTGAGCATCTTGGTTGATGGAGAGGAGAAGAAGAAGGCCAACTTCCTTTCGGAGGAAGACTTTGAGCCTGCACTCATCCCCTCAAAGACCATCCCCGACCCAGATGACAAGAAGCCTGAAGACTGGGATGAGAGGGCCAAGATCCCAGACCCAGAAGCCACAAAGCCTGATGACTGGGATGAGGATGCACCCATGGATATTCTAGATGAAGAAGCTGAGAAACCCGAAGGTTGGTTGGATGATGAGCCAGAAGAGGTTGATGATCCAGAGTCAACAAAGCCAGAGGATTGGGATGATGAAGAGGATGGTGAGTGGGAGGCACCTAAGGTCGATAACCCTAAGTGTGCTGATGCTCCTGGGTGTGGTGAGTGGAAGAGACCTTTGAAGAGGAACCCTGCTTACAAGGGAAAATGGAATGCTCCTCTCATTGATAACCCGAACTATAAAGGTATTTGGAAGCCTCAGGAGATTGATAACCCAGAGTACTTTGAGCTCGACAGACCCAACTTTGAGCCCATTGCTGCTATTGGAATCGAGATATGGACAATGCAGGATGGTATATTGTTCGATAACATTTTGATTGCTTCCAGCGAGGAGGCTGCTGAATCATACCGTGCAACTGCGTGGAAACCTAAGTTTGATGTTGAGAAGGAGAGGCAGAAGGATGAGGAGCCTGAGGAATCAGATGGACTTAAGGGAGTACAGGTAATTAACGATAGATTGATGAATATGCTTTAATGAAATGCTTTCTTTGTTGATTCTAAAATGGGAACGGTTCAATTGTTTGTTGTTCCAGAAAGTTGTGTTCGACAACCTATACAAGGTTGCTGACCTGCCATTCCTGGGTGAACACAAAGTCAAAGTATTGGTAAGTTATTAACCCTTTTTGTTAATTAGTCAATGCTATGAATTACTTCATGTGTTAATTTAATTTAATTTCTATTTGCAGGACTTACTTGAAAAGGCTGAGAAACAACCAAACCTGACAATTGGAATCCTTGTCTCGATCGTGGTTGTAATCTTTTCGGTTTTGTTGAAGCTCATCTTTGGGGGAAAGAAGCCTGTTGTAAGTATATGTAAATTGATTGATGGATATTTTACATGTTTTTTTTATTCTTAACCACTATTGCTAAACTTGTTATTGTTTTTGAATTCAGGCTAAAGTAGCAATTGCAGAGACGAAGAAAACGGAAGTTGCTGAGACTTCAACCACCAATGAGGGAAGCTCTGAGGAGAAGGATGACCAGAATGAAGCTGCTCCTAGGAGAAGGAGTGTAAGGCGTGACAATTAAGCAACTGAAGAACGATGTCTGCAATCCATGAAACTATTCTTTCGGGAAGGACAAAGGAAGAAAATGCACGGGTGGCTTTGTAGGGATTTTTTTTCTTTTCCTTTTTACAGTGTTGAAATCTTCTTTTAATGACTTTTCCTGAATTAGGTATGTATGCCAATGTTTGCTAGATCATTGATCGAGGTATTTTTCATATTTTCCCCATACATTTAAGAGACGTGGCTTTTGGAATATTGTGGAAATTTTGTAGTTTATGATCTCTGGAAGATGGTATCCATTTCGTTGTGTTTGCTCATTTAAGCATATGTTAAGGAAGTGAATGGATCATGGATTTTTACAAAATATAAAATAATGTAATAAAGTTAAAAATTTCGTCGGTCTTAAGAAAAATATATTATCAAAATTATTTTTCAAAAATTTAATAATGTTAAAAAATAAATGTTTTTTCAAATTGTAAAAAAATTATTATTTTTTTACAATTTGAAAAAACATTTATTTTAAAATGAAAAAAAATGAAATAATTATGATTTAAAGTTTAAAAGAGAAACAATAAAATTGTACTCAGCTTAATTTATTTTTCGGTAAATTATTGTAAAACACTTCCAAAAAAATATTTCAACTATTTTTTAGTGTAAATGATTGTAAAACACCCCAAACAAAAAAAAAAGTTTTGTAAAACACTCTTATTTCAACAATTTTTTTTAGTGTAAATGACCATAAAACACCCCAAACAAAAAAAATGTAAAAAAAAAGTGTAAATAAAAAGTGTCAACTATTTTGAAATTATATACTGTACTTATAATCATGCACTCATCTTTTATGGAGTAGTATATAATTCTTTAAGATGGAGATAGTATGTCATGTATAATATATTTTTTGTCTCAAATCAATTGTCATATTTTTTTTGTAATTTACAAAGAAAGTGTAATCATTGTTCGGGACAAATGTAATATTACACAAGAATCATTTTTTTTGTAATTTACAAAAAAAGTGTAATCATTGTTCGGGACAAATGTAGTATTACACAAGAATCCTATGATACTTTGAGAAAGCACATCAATTACACGATTTTGAGTATTACACAAGAATCCTATGATACTTTGAGAAAGCACATCAATTGCACACGATTTTGATCTTGAAATAGTCCTCCAAAGTAGCTTCTATTTCAGACTCAGTTTTGGAAACAATATCCTAATTAGTTTTCATTCATCCCTGTAGTCAAAATCTACAAAGAGATTACTTAAAATTATGTTTCTCTTGTTCCATGAATGCCCCTTCTCCTCTTTCATCCTTGCAGACAATCTACAAAGAGATTACACATTAAAATTATGTTTCTCTTGTTCCATGAAGTGAAAATCTACAAAGAGTACTTAAAATTATGTTTCTCTTGTTCCATGAAATGCCTTCGAGAACCATGACTTCAACTAGAAAAAATACTTTCCAACATCCGGGTAAACAACGAGAAGATTAAAATTTTAAACTTTCTGCCAAAATTAAAATATTGATTGAACACTCAAAACTCAGGAAAAAAAAAAAGAATTACACTACTACTAGAAATGAACATATTACAAGTGCAAAGCCCACAAAAGAAACATGGTATACAGAAAAGTCACAATGAATTAAAGGTTAAGAGAATGTAAACGAAGCAAACAAACAAAAAAATGAAAAAAGAATCCTGATATGGGAAACAACAAATTATAAACTACCAAGCTGAGTTCAAGGTCACCCTTTATTAAGAGTCTGTTAACTAATAAAAAATAACAAAATTGTTTTTCCTCACCTAGCAACAGTCTAATGGCCGAGTTTTTATAAGTTACATGTAAAATTTAGAACAGTATCGGCCCCTTTCCCTTACTTTTATGTGTAGTGTCGTTGCCTGTAAATAAACTCAGACCAGTCGGTGATCGAGATCACTAGCTAGCCACCTTGCTTGTATTGATACAGGCTGCAGAAAAGCAAGTTTTTTACCGCTTTCCAGCAGCACCAGCAGCAGCACCTTTCCTGGCGGGAGGTCCTGTGTCCTCGTCATCAGAGGCAATGTCTCCATACTCCCACATGGCCAGTCTCCTCTCGCGAGCTTCTGTCTGGAATTTTTCCAGTTCGTCAAAAGCCAGCTGGCGATCCTTTGTTTCAAATCTACGCCTCTTCTCCAGCCTCGCAAGTCCCTCCTGAAAATATTTACATATTTAATTATTAAAGTTTAAATACAATAAAAAGTTATCAATACCAAGTAGTATCACATTGATGCTCTGTTTTGCACCTTTTCTGGTTGTATATTTTTTAAACAAGGGGTTGTTTGAGAAATCAATCCTCTTGATAGGTTAAGGGTATTTGTAATTTTCAAACACAAAATATGCAAGAGGAGATTGGTGAGTACCTGTAGCAGAATTGCATTTATGCTAATCTCAGCTTCGGGGTCGATCAATGTAAGCAAGAACACAGACCCAGTTCCCTGTCCTTTCACTTTCCCAGCTGACATATCCTTATCTTCAATCACAGCCTTAAATTCTTTCTGACCACTTAATAGGAGCTCACTCAATCGGAATGCAGCTTCCTGACCATAATCGTCTGACAGTCCAGGAACTTTGATAAATGCCAAACTGCAAAGTTGGGCAAGGCCAGGAGCGCTAGATACTGAAGAATCAAGAGGACGCAATTCACTGTAGGGAATGGTTTCTTGGTTTCCATAGTCTATGTAAAAAACTTCAAACTCGTCGCTCGGAGATTCCACATGACCACGAGGAGTGTTCACAATCTACAGAATATTAATTAATGTGATTATAAAAGGTGTATGGAATCACAATTCACATTTGTTGAGAAGGATTGAAACCACTTAGAATAAAGGAATAATTCTAAAAAATGCACCCATGAGACTTGACCTAATTAAAAGAAAAAAAGAGTTGGAAGTTTCATAATTATGTAAAAAATCTTATGCACTAATAAAAGCACTTTAAAAACCTTTTCACTAATCACTCCTTTAAGCTTCTTTTTACAAAACATCATCAACTCAAATTTTCAAATACTTCTCACGAACAAACCCAAGTTACTTATAAACCAATTAACAATATTATCATCCCAAAATGTAAAAAAACAAATTAATGTGACACATCTTACCATTGCACGGTTCCAAGATTTATCTGCACTAAACTGGGCCAAAACAATATCCCCTTTTTTAGGATTGAAGGTACCGATCACAGGGGCATCTTGAAGGGTCAAAGAAGATAGTTGCTTCTGTATGGAGGCTACTTTCTGATCAGCAACCGATTGAACATAAAATTTACCACCTTCCAGAACTTCAGTAACCACAGCCTGAAAACAACATAATTTATTCATGAGCATCTAACAAAATAACGAACAAAACATAACAAATTGGAATATATTCATTAACCCCCATACCTTAAATTCCTCTTTCTGTCTTCTATCAGCTGCCGCAGAACCCGAACCATTAGTGACTTCCTCTCCTTCAACATAATTCTCCCATACCTGTGAAGAAAAAATTAGAAAAACTCCGGAGTTTTAAAAACAATGCCTAGTAAAATATTCACCTTCAACTTCTTCTGTTTGGCAGATTGCTCAGCTTGAATCAGCAGATGAGCCTCTGGGACTCGATCAATGCTGTAGGCTTGAATTTTTGCCAAGCCAGCTTCTAAAAGTGGTATCGCCACATTGACTCTGTCCTGCCATACGGTTCCCAAGAAGGTACCAGTTCTATCAACAGTTTCCACTTCAACCTATATGCAAAAGGAGGAACATATGATTATTACAACAGCGAGTTTAAAAAAACAAAATGGATAGGATGAGGAAAAAAAATACCTCGACATCCCTCTGCATTATTTTCCGCCTCATGAATGCAATGGCTTCTTCTGAAAAGGGCTCCCCACGGCCAGGGCATCTAACTCCAGACAAAGCCAAAGCAATGCTGCATGTTGCCTTGGGGATATCTATTTTATACCGATGCCCACTGAGTACATACTCAACAACAGCAGACATCCTCCTATTGCGTTGCAGAAACGGTAGGAAGTCTTTTGCTTTCTTCGCATTAGACTGCATAGTTAAATGAACAGCCAGTAAATATTAGTACTACACGTTTTGGTAATTTAACATTTATCAACCACAACTTTATACTTTACTAGTTTGGGTCGTTTAAAAATATACAACCTAGTCACATGTTTACTTATATATTATAATTATGACATCTATGGTAAAACATCAAGGCAGGTGTGAAGAGGGATTATAGCGATTCAAAAATTATAAATATATTTTGATGGTAGGATCTATTATTATTATAACTAACAATCATTTTTTCAAATTTTCTTTACAGATAGACAAGGAAAATCATAACAGTTTTCAATCAGAGTACATTCAGCCATGTTTGACAATTGTTTTAACAAATATGAAATACACTAGATTAGTAAAGTTAAGATTCAATCTCATCATATATATTTATGAATTCATCCAACATCTTATCAAAGGAAGAGAACATGGATAAGAACTAACCGTTAGCAAATCCGTCACATGCCTCACAGGAGGGTCCTTAGCAGAATGCATACCCTTCTTTCCAGAAATTGCACGTGACTCAGCAGAGAGGAGGCCATCATAGTGGTTGGATCTCTCTTCAAAATCCCGATGCCTAACAACCGTTGCAAATCCACGAGCAACTAAAAGCTCAGCAATATTTATCCCAGCTTGCTGACCAGCAGGTACAGTAGCAGCAGCAGCATCCCCATCCCTAGGAAGGAAGATGGTTCCAAAATCCATAACCTTGGTGTCCCCAGGCCCAGATGCAGCAGGTAGCCCATCTCCCAAGGTAACCTTCCTGGAATACTCCATAGAAACATTCACCTGAACACACACATTTTAGCAATACAGTACTCGAGTACAGGAAATACAAGGAATAAAAATAAAATAAACATCCAAGACCATACTTGTTTTCCGATTAAGCGCGTTCTCAGAAATTCCTTTGCATCCCGAGCATAGGGGTCAGGCTTTTGATCTCTACGCGGGTTGCCCATTTTAGGGCCCCTTATACTTGAAAGATTGACTCGTCTCTCGGCAGCTGGATCTCCAAATGGCAAGGAATCATCAGCAACAACAATACAATCAGCACTTGCGACTTCAATGACCTGCACAGAGTTCAACAGCAAATGTGAAGGGTTTCCAGAGAACAGAGAGACCAATAAACATTGAAAACTCGTACAGATAACTCACTTTTCCTGTAAAGTTCTGGTCATGAATGGCCTTCGAGTTTGTTACAGGTGGAACATAGTTGGTCCACATTCTTAATCTCGACTTCTTCACTTGAAGTTCAGCATTCTTCAATTTCCGCCTAGCGTCTTCTTCCAGCAAGCTGGCACTCCACTCCACATACTTAGCCAGACCCTATGGATTATAACATTGAAGAATTCTGTGAGACCCTACCTAACCAAAGCACAATAATAGTGAAAACTAAATTGAAAACAAAATAGTACCAACTTGCCAGTATAGTTGGCAATTCGAACAGATTTGAAAAGACAAAAGTTAGTACTCCGTACTCAATTAATTAATCATTTTTTGCCCAAATACGGAGCATAAAAAATAGGTATTGAATTAAAGGACTCAACTAGAGTCATAAGCGAATTTCCTTGTTTCAAACCTGAAAATTTACTTAGTACTTACATTCTCAACAAGCTCCAATGCCAAGTCCTTTGCTGATTCACCATCAGGATAATACACCGAACCAGTCAAATTGCTAAATTTGTCAACACCCTCCAAAACAATCCTGACCTGTAACCAACAAAATCACAGATGTCAGAGAACTAAACGTTTGTAATTAAAAAAAACATTCCCGGTGCAATGATGATCACTCACATCTCTGTGAAGCACACGAATTTCTGTGAAATGTTTGGCTTCTTTCCCATACGGATCAGCAGGAGCGTCAACCATAGACGGTGAGGTACTACTAGCAAGCCTCTGTGCAGATGTCAGTGGAGCTCGACCTTCAGCTACGGAGTTTCCGTTTTGTTCATTGGATGCTATCTCAGGTACAGGAACATGTTCCGGTGTAGCCCTCCTACCCGGAGATGGAGACTGGTAACCAAAATTAGAACATGTACCGTGAAAATTAGAAAAAATAAATAAAAGAAATTGATTTAGCTAAAATATGTCAGTAAGAAACTAGCGACTGATAGATACCTGGATCCCTGCCACAAACACTTGAACATGCTGAAATTCTGGAAGCAAATAAACACGAATCGTGCTTCCATCACGAACCTGGTCCACTATAGCTTCCAAAGGGCTACCCTTTTTAGCAGCCAATAAAGCCATAGCATCAAAATTACTAGAATCACTAACAGCTGAAGGAGGTAGGTCCCTAATGGCGGTCTCAGAAGCACCAGGATCCTGAATCGAGAGACAAAAGCCTCGAATATTATTTTAAATTTCTGGATCATTGTAGTAATATTAGAACAATATAACACACATATACATCAAAAATAAAGCTGAAGGCACATAGTTAAAGAAGAAATAATAATAATAAATGGTAAACACATTTAACTCCTCGGTAAGAAAATGGAAATCATCCATATGTAAAATCATACGCACCCTGTTCCAACGACCTAGACCTTGATGCTTAGCCAACTCTTCAAGACGCAGCAACTCAGATAAGAAAGGACTTGCTTCTCCTTTCTGTTGACCTTGTTCCCTAACCTGCATGATATACAGTACATATATTTATGCGACGCAATGCATCGACCAAGCGGCCAATAATTCAGATTTTTTCTACAAATCGGTATTAACATAATAAATACACATCTAAGTATTAATTAGTAATACTGAATTTTAAAATGAGAGAATATAAAACAGAATACCTTCGCCCATCCAGCAGCAACCACAAGCAGAGCCACATTTTTGTCTCCAAGGAAAACAGATCCAAATTCCCGGTTGATGGATGGTACAGCATAATCCACTCGGAAAGTTACCTCCTAAACACAAAAGGAGTGATAAGTTAGATTAAAACATTTCAAGAGAGTTAAAAGACATTTATGTGATAGTTGATAAATTTCCTCCAGGACAAACCAACCCAAATAAATCACACCTTTCCAATACAGAGCTTCCTTAAATATTCTCTGCTATCCCATGCAAACGGCTCATCAAGACCACCTCTGCGGGGGGCCTATAAGTGGCAAGAAAACATAAGCACCACAACATAAGTACAACACAATGCTCAGAGTAAATTGAACATACCAACTTAGGAGCCATTAGAGAAGACAAAGTGATGGTCTTCTCTGGAGGAATCTCAGCTTTGGTGTTTCCCATTATCACCAAGCTGTCACCAGATGGAACAGCTTTCACTGTTCCCCTTAACCATCCTGTGGCTCCAGCTGTTGATGCCATTTCAACAGCAAAGTCTGCAAAAACACGAACTTTAGCGGAAGATTAATAGTAAAGCCATTCCAATAACAATATGTTGAACATATGGGTGACATCCACACACATGACAACATAGCTATTATTAGACGGAAAAAATAATGGGATGGGAAGAAAAGCAAGAAAGACAGTCTTTAAGCTCTTTTACAATCTATTAAAAGTTTAAAACTTCTCTTTTTACTCCACGGAATTCAAATCACCACATCCTAGTTTTTTTTTTCCTTTTTAGTTTCACATTGGAAACTCCGTTCACATTTAATTACACCCAGAAAACCTGTTTAGAACACTTATAACATTAAATATCACCGACTTTTAACATCGATGTGGCAAAAAGATGTGACCTTTATTTTTGAATTAAACTAACACTACAGGTTCGGTAAAATCTAATCTCGATTACAACGCCCACCAGATCAATGTAGAAACTCTATATCTAAACAACCAACAAGTGTAGAAATAACATATTCAATGAAGTTTTAATCCAAAACTCGAGATCCATATGAAGTGTTATATAAAAAAATGGCATAAAGTAATGGATCCACACATTCCGCAAAAACCATAAGATTTATAACCCACGAAAACACACAACAAATCGCACACCCAATCCACGTGCCTCATAAACAGATAGAGACACTCTTTGGATGCACAATCCATGATTTGAATAAAAATAAACTACAATTAATTAATTTAATTAATTACTGTTTAGCAGATTTAGCCTTATGCGGGATTCGTAATCACTCCCACATAACAAAAACATCCCTGAGAAAACTCAAATCAACGAATGTAGACAAACACGGCGATCGGACAGAAAATCTCAGACACAAACACACGAATCGAATTCAAAAGTCTTAATTTCAGTTAATTAAAAAACGCGCATCGATTAAAAAAGCTACACGTAACCAAGATCTGAGAAAATACCTGCAAAATATTATTTGAAAAAAATTCAATAGATTCAGAGCAAGTAAAATTCGATCCGATTCAGTTACAATTAAGATGAATTCATTATAATTGAATCAGAATACGAAATAAAAATCGAACCTTTTTTTTACTCTTAATTCGGAGAGTAAAGAGGTACTGGTGCTCACGATAGAAGCTCCGGTCGGCGGATCAGAACGAGCATGTATATCAATGACTCTGTTGTAAAAGATTGGTATTATATATATAGCTGGCGGAGGAGGCCGAGATTTTGTCAATGTGAAACACCCTCGTTGTTTGACGAAATTACGGGAACTTGCCACTGGGTCTGGGATTTTTTTTATTCCAAATCCACCTAAAAATCACTATTTACTTTTTCAGTTTTAAGTATTTCCATTAATGTAGTAATTGATGGGTTGACGATAAAGACATTTAATTTTTTGGTTGCGGTGACGAATGTGGATTGCCACGTGTAAATATCTGCCTATCCGAGTAAGCCATGTGGACAGGACTCTTAAAATGCCACGTATGCAAAGAAAAAGAATATTCTTAATAATAATATTAATGGCTGCTAAAAATGATATTAGGAATATTCTTAATAATAATATTAATGGCTGCTAACAATGATTTATCTTATCATAAAAAAATAAATTAATACAATAATTGAGATAAGTAGATAAATACTAATAAATATCAATTTTCTATCGAGATATTAATTTCATAATTGTTTTAATTTAATTTTATTTTATTTAATTGTGTAGAGAAAATTATTATTCCAATAAATATTTTTCATTAAAAGCTTTATTATCTACAACAATGCAAAAGAAAACTATTTTCATGAGATAAGTATCATTTAAAACAATTGCAGTGAATTTATAAAAGGCTAAACAAAACAAATAAAATCAATATATATATACATACATTATTACTATTACTAACAAAGAAGATAAGGACATTCTAGTGAGTGACAGGCACTTCCTCTTTCGATGATATCTAAGCAGATGTTCTTCACCTTTTTCTGTTTTTTTTTTTTTTTGCCCTTTTTGATAAGTTGCATGCATGATGATTGATGAGGTAAGCATTGCTCAAATATGGGCGTAATAAATAATGTTTTTTAAACAAATTTATATATTGTTATCTATTATTAAAATAATAATCTGTCTCAAAAAGTAATTTTATTTTTTATGAAAAAATAAAATATCAAGATGTATTTTTTGGATGAAAAATTAAATAACTTAAGTGTGGTTTTTTTTTTTAAAGTATATAATTAAATAAGAGTAAATTAGTATTTTAAATTGAAAAAAATTACTTATAATATTTTTTGTTGGTGTGTCGACTAATATAAATCAACTCAACCGAACAAATTCTTATTTGAAAAGAATGAGTTATTTTATTTTTGTATTTAATTTGAATTTAATCGTTATTACCGTACTATCCTATCACTCAACTCGCGAACTTGTCTTGGCGCGACTCAAAATATCGTCATAAAATTTAAGAGTTCCCGCATAATTTCATCTTTCATTATAATTTTTAAATCATCTGAATGCACATTAGAGACTACTCTATACTTTTTTCTTTCCGTATTAATTATATCACATTTTTTATACTAAAGAAAATGTGGTTATTAGTTTGTGAGAAAGTAGTACGAACTTTTTAATATGCATAACCAAGGCCCATATATATGATGTGAGTGTTACTATTAGCCCTGTATATCTATCTTTCTTTGAAGCAAACATTGTGTGCATTTTGCATCCTATATAAGCAACCTCTAAAGTATAATCTAGTCAAAGTGAAGTGAACTCCAAGCTTAATTATAATACTAATAACAACACATGCAGTAAACTAAACTCGATCGATCCCCAATTATATACATATATATTTCATCAAGATTTGCAAAGCATGAAAAAATTAACCAAAAACAAGACCGATCATCACCATGAAGAAGTCTCTTATCTTGTCCGTTGTCATGATCATGATCACCACCACAACATTAAGCCTCTGCTACGGCGACAACATCTTCGACGTCTGCCCGACTGCCCGAGACGAGGACATCTTCATCAACGGGCAGCCCTGCAAGAGTCCATCCGAGGTGTCGGCCTCGGACTTCAAGTCCTCCCTCCTCGACGAGGCCGGCGACACCGACAACCTCTTCCGCTCGTCCACCACCCTCGCCACGGCCGCCGACTTCCCGGGCCTCAACACGCTCGGGCTTTCCACGGCCCGAACCGACCTGGAGGTGGACGGGCTGGTCATGCCCCACACCCACCCGAGGGCCTCGGAGATGATCTACGTCCGGGCCGGGTCGGTGCTGGCCGGGTTCGTGGACTCGGGCGGGCGGGTTTTCCAGAAGAGGGTGGAGGAGGGGGGCGTGTTTTTGTTCCCGAGGGGGCTGTTGCATTATTGCTACAACGCGGGGTTCGAGGACGCGACGGTTTTCTCGGTGATGAATAGCCAGAACCCGGGGATGGCTAGCGTTTCGGGCGGCGTGTTTTTGGGGAATGGGTCACGTGCGAGAGAGGTGGTGATGGAGAGATTGAAGTCTTTGTCTATGAGGGAGTTGGATGGGGTTAGTGTTGTGGAATTGTTTGGGGAGTGGGTGTGATTGAAAAACAATGTATTTATATTTTTCTGTTTCCCAATATATATAAGAAAAAAAAAAAATGAATATAGCAATAATCACACTTTATTTAAAGGAGGGTACTGCCAAACCCTATTTGGCAGAATTTGCCAAGGCAGAATTTTTTTAAAAAATTATTTAAATATTATTATAATATTTTTATTATAATTTTGTTATATATTATAATTAAGTACACTATATCAAATATATATTGCGCAAAAAAAATAAAAAATAAAAATATTTAGATAAAGATATTAAATATTTTTATATTTATACTAAAATAATCAATTGATTAGAAAAAAATTATTTTAATATATAAAAATGAAAAATAAAAATTTTATTTTAATAAACTTATTAAGTTAATTATATTTATAATCATATAAATATAAAAAAATTAAAAATACAATAATTTTGGGCAGTTCTGCCCATGGACAGAATCTGCCACAAAGAATTACGTTATTTAAAATCACATTTGAAATTATTAAAAATTTATTTTAAGACAATTTAAAATATTTAAAAATTATTTAATGATACTTTAAATGATTTATTTTGATTAAAAAAAATATGTACATTTATTTTAAATTGATTAAAAAGTATTTCAAATGAATTGTTTTAATGTGATGAATTATTTAATTTTGTAAATTAAATTATAAGGAGTAAATTATTTTTCGAAATAAAATGTGAATACAATCTTTTTAATTGTGTATAACCTTTTTTTAATAAAAATAAAAATAATAAATTGATATGAATTGCGCGCCAAAGGTTGAGACCAGTCGTACATAAAGTCAAAATCTCATTCTCAAAATTTCTCATCAGCAGAGAAAATATAGAAACTGAAAAATGGTGTTGATATGCTTCGTGCTGGATCTTCGTAGCTTGTCGCCTCCAGTTCTTCTAGATCTGAAGCAGGTACGTATTAACAGACACACATCCATGGAAAATCGAAGCAATCGATTTTGTGGATTTTCATCGTTTTCTCGATCTTCCTCTTTTATGTTTCTTCCGATTTTCAACATATAATACAGAAATTAGCTCGTAAATAACTAAGACATTAATTCCACCTTTCGTTTTGGTTCCAGTCGTTACTGCACCTCGCGAATTACTACGCAGTTTCATGCCCTAAGATCGACAATAGTTGTGATGGAGCTAGATCGAGTTCCAAGCCGCTTCTCGATCGCATTGGGATTTGTTATGTCTCTCGAAATAGAATTTCCTGTTCTGATGAGGTATTTTCCCCAAAAGTTTACGCGGACATACTCGTTAAATTTTTTTATTTGTTTGTCAGTTCAAGCTATTTTTGAAGGTATAAGCTATGGTTTTGTCGCTTTCAATGAGTACAATCATTCAAATTATGTTTTATTATTATTATTCAATGCAAGATGCGTAGAGTCGTAGACTCTAAGTATTTTATTTATTTATGAGTCAGACGATGACTCACGATGTGTGATTGCTTTGAACCATTTGGAATGAATCAAACTTGATAATTATCCTGAAATGAATGGAAGATATTTCGGTGCTCCATATATATGTGGTACTTACTGCTTATTGTATGTATCTTGTATGTTGTATCAACTCCAGGAGTATTCGGAGCATGTTTATTTGTGAGGAGATGTCTGTGTAGTAGAATTATTTTATTAAAATGTTTAAATGAGTGAAATATAGTTTTTCTTAGTAGCCGTTTTATTTTTTGTCTAATGTTCATTTTTTGTGTGTGAGCAATGGTTCTTCTCAAATATTTGATTAGCTGATTATAGAAGTTAACAGACGATAAATTTTATTGTAAACAGTTGACGATTGCCTATAATCCTCAAGGAAACTACAATCTGCGTGATCTCCATCATGCTTTGAACAATCTGCCTACTGATGCTTTTTTCTCACCTGACTCCAGTGATTCTGAAGCCTTAGGCAAGTTTTCGTTTCTTCTGTTTTTTTCCTGTTTCTGATAAGCACATGTAACCACATTTCTAGGAGAAGTTATTATTATTTCCTAAATGGTCAAGTACTTGTATGTACTTACGATTTGTAGCAGACATGAAGCTGGCAGATGTTCTGAGCGACAAATTTCTGTACACTTGGGGAGACAATGGTAAAAACATATCAAGAAAAGTAATTTCAATAAGTTCTTGTCTAGCTGGTACCCTGGATTCCGTGACAATGAAGGCTCTGATGGTGAGACTATTTCAGCTGTGTTATTACTTATTAGTACACCAATGTTAGTAATCATTGTAGATATGCACCAAGTTAGTAATCATTGTAGATATGAATATTTTGGTGAGCCTCTTCTCAGGACGCAGCTGATAAAAATGTTTTGGTGGAATTTGTTTTCTTGGAGCGAGCATCAAATCACCTTGGCGATATCACTGACCAGATTAGATCTCTGAAAAACTGTTCATTTCAGACACGTGTTCCAGGTAAAGAGCATATATAAGAATGATCCTCATTCTGAACTTGTTTCGACTAGTTTTAAATCTTGATTTTGCACTGAATTTTTGATAATCACTATATTTTAAAGCAGAATAGTTCCGTTACTGATCGTGGGTTATAGCTAATGATGTGATGTTACAACAGGTTTTTATTAGGGTGCATCTTCTATCATGGGTTTATAAAGTGACTCTTGCCAAGTACCAAATCTTAAAGTTATGGATTACTTGAGAAATACTTAAATTTATTTACATAGAACCAGCGTCTAGTATCTGGTTGAGAGTTCCTCAACTACACTGGCAATGAAAAATAATTTTGATGTGTCTTCAGTTAGGTCAAGTCAGTGAGTCCATGGGGTAATTAAAGGAATGTTATAGGTGTAAGAATTATTTTCATTTAAGTTGTTTATTAATATTCAATTTCCAGATCTACAGGTACTGTATGTTCTCGTGAAAAGATGGCTCCGAGAATTAAAGGATGACAGAGATGAACCATTACAAGCTAGTTTAGTCTTCAAGACGAATTTAATTAACACGATGAATCATATATCCTGCAACTTATGCACATCTTTCAATCCTATGGTTGACGAATTCCATTATTGTCAGGTATATGTAGTATTCTACATTGACAAAATATGTGACATGAGAGCTTTAGGAATCCTGGTAGGCTGGTACACAAGAAGTTTCTTTCTGAGGATCCTCAAATCATTTATCCTGATACAGCATAGCATACATTATTTGCAACTGTTGGTTAATTATGTGCACGCACACATACGCATACGTACAGTTAGGACATAGTTATTTATATGTGTATTTGCATTTGGAGTCAACATTTTTCAAAAATTTGTCGAAGCAAATTGTATTGTGTATTTGGCACTATAATACATTTTTTCTTATCTCATTCTGCTATTTCTTCTTCTTGAATTAGACGATTTCTTATCAATATCGTGTCAATCTGGATTAAGAGCAGTATTAAGACTGGTAAATAAATTCATGTCTGGGATTATGTTTTTGCTCCTCGATTGTTTTTATTTATATTATTTTGATTAATGAAGAATCAATACTTTACCTCCTATTTGTCGTGGATTGTTTCCAGTGCTGGTTCTTTGACTGTTATATTATATTTAAGTAGACATGCAGATGTCATGGCCTTTTGATGGATCACTCATATATGAAGCCGAAGAGATCTTCTTGTCCAGTAACCAATGCTGATCTTGGAGATTTTGACATCAATGAGAATTCTGTCAGGGTTGGTGAACATACAATCCTCTATATGCCTTCTTTCCAGGACACTTCAAAGCCAAATCAAGTTTCATCATCTATTTCCTTCAATGTCATTCAAAGAACAAACTTAGGATCACTAAGCGAAGGTAAATATTCAAGAGAAGCCACATATTTTTTTCAGGGTCTTTGAATTCATATTCTCTGCTTGTTTTAAATTGTAGATTCATGAATCTATTTACTTTGTACTAATTTTTAAATGTTCCTGAAAATATTTTTTCTGTAAGGCCACTGGATTAAGTGTTCCTAATAATGTATATTTTACGTGTGAATAATCTTTGAAAATAGTATCGGGTATGGCTAATAATGTTTATTTTACGTCTTCCTATTTTTTTTCTTTTCATTTGATTTGGACAGGGCTAATAATGGGTGCAACCTATTTCATTACTCCATCAACTTTGTATGATTCAGATGGCAACAAGAATTCCGACCTAAATAGGCAACGTGCGTGGAAACAAGCTCTCTCACCTTTTGTTTATATATCATTATGCTTGTCAGTATTGGTTACTTTTACTTGATTCTGAGCTTGTCATGTACACTTATATTTGTTTTCACAGTCTTTCAAGGGGTATGTGGTGTTCTAAATTCTCTGGACCAGGGTTTGGTTTGCTCTTCTACTTGTAACATTGAAACTGGAAAGGAGACTTCATTTCAGTGCTATTATATTCTTCTACCTTCGCACAAAGAGCTGATGCTTCTCAGGGTAATTTCACTCTGCTTTTCTTACTACGTGTGTGTGTGTGTGTTTGTGTGCGCGTGTGTGCTCTAATTGAATATCTGTGTTATTAATGTAAATTTGCAGAGACTTTCAGCATTGGAGGAGTTTTTGCCTATCCCTGACATCAGCCAAGTCATTAGTTCTGTGGTAGTTGAAGAGATTAGAAATACAGTTCAAGCCTCTTTGCTAAAGGTTTCAATTCTTACAGTGACTATATCCTTTTGGTTTTCTCTCTTTTAAGCACATATTCAGTTGTACTGTTGGTTTTGAGCCGGCGACTAGATTTAACTTCAATTAATGATAAAAATGAATATGGATGGTTTCAAATTATTCCTTTTTGGTGAAATTTATTGCTGTAAAGTTTATCAAATTTGTTCGATAATGAAATGTATGTTATTCATTCATAGGTAGAAGTAGGTGACTACAATCCAGTCCAGCATGAGAGAGGTTTCCATAAAAAACTGAACTTGCTTGTTAAAGAGAGCCTGCAGTTTGGGTAATTTTATTTCTTCTCTACTCTTGAATTGAGGTTCACTTGGCACATTCTATATCTCCGACACTTTTTTTCAAAATAAATAAATAAATATAATTTCTAGCTTTTCAAAATATATGGTCTTCGTCTTCCTGACGTGTTGCTTGTGGCATGCTAGAGAAATATTTTTGAATGAGTATGATCATGTTTACTGTCTAAAATTTAATAGAATTGTAGGCAGGTAGCATCATACCATAGAGAAACAAATTCAAGTATCTGCTCCTCCATCCTTCATTTCTATATATGTATGGATTAGTAATAAGCAAAGGAAATTCTGTGACAAGGCCTGTGACCAACTTTAATATTCGATCATTATTTTTATTTTGTTTTAACTGAAACAGGCTTGCTACTTTCTGATTTCTAAATGCTGTTGTTCTTGGTGTCACGCCTTAAATTAAATCACATTCTAATTCATAAACTTTGTTCCTTAATTTACTAGTGCTAAGCTAACTAGCAAAATCAATCTTCAGGTTAGCAGTGAACCATTTTAAATGTTATCTGATTTTCATTTTTTCACAGCATTTCAGGCATCTGCATTACTAATTATTTCTTCTTTGTAGGGCAATAATTCATAAAACCCAAGGAAACTCAGAACCTGCAGTCTGGGACCTGAAAAGTCTCGAGGACCAACCATCGTTCATCTCGGAAAATGACCTTCCACAAAGTGAAAACACTAGCCAAGAACAAGATAAAACCAGCTCGAGCATTTCGGAAGAATGGGAAAGACTTGTTGTCAACGAACTTGGAGTCGTCATGCACTCTCCCACGTGTACTCCCATCTCCAAGACGGTGGTTACTTCACCATCACAGAATAATAATAACAATAATAATAACAACCGGAAATTGGATGAGAAAACTTCAAGAATCCTTGAGAGGCTTGAACTCCCGAGGCAGCTGAAAAGGAAAGCAGTCTCACCTGCAGTCTCGAGCTGTCCCCTATCTGCTGATGCATGTGCACCAGCAAAGAAGCCTCTTATACCATATAAATCTACTAATGTTGGCCCAATATCAAGCCAGCCATTAAAGCCCAGTTTTTCGAGGATTAGAAGGAAGACATAGTTGTAAGTGATCTTGTTACAAAAATTACCTGAGATATATCATAATTACAAAAATGCCCCAGTTATCCTTCGAAGCTACAAATAAACCCCAAAAAGTGTCCGAAACAATTAAAAGGGTTATATAAGTAATTGTGAATACAGAATATTATTAAAGTTCTTTGTAATCAGACTTCAGGCGTAGTTTTGGTAACTAATTTCTACTATGTATATTGCATTGTGAAATTTGGTGCTGTATCTGTCCTCGTAGGTATACAGGTTTACGCTGATACTCAACATGCACAATCTGTCTTGGGCTGATGTTCGTTCGGTAAGTTTGCTTCCTTCTATAAGATAACTTTTCATCTACAATAGTATGAGATGTAGTTGGCTGAGTATATTTTTTGTTTGAAAGTAAATAATGCTGGTGCGACGAAGATTGTGAGTAATTGTTGTGACAAGGTTACTTCATTCTATAAGCCTATTATAGCAATAAATGATACTCTTAGTTTGTATGAAAACCTTATTAGGAAATTATAAAAGAAATAAATGGGGTAGTTAAAGGAGTATGAATAACTAAATCATTCAAAGCCGATTCTTGTTGGCTCGATTATAATTCATAACTGCATAGATTTTTAAGTGAACTAAAAATCAATTAACATTGTGACAAAAAATGTTTTTGACTCAAGATTAATACGATCAAGTGATCAACACCCCTACGGCCCTACCATTATTATGTTTACTATGGAGTTTGCCTTTTTCCAACCCCACAATTTCTTGCATTCTGCAATACACTTAAACGCGTTTCTGTAATTTCAATTTCAAACTTCTCACCGTGTGGGCATGCTAGTTGAAAGCTGCCTGATTGCTGATTATATGTTACATTGCATTTTTTAATATATATTCTTACCCGGACAAAACTTAAAGAAGGAAAATTTCAGATAATTTTTTCCTTAGAAATTGGAACCATTATGGGCATGTGAAAAAACTTCATACTCATTATTATTAGAAACATAAGAAAGTGGCAAATAACACACATCAATTAATACACATTTGTAGGGGCCAATGCATAAAACAGGACATTGGTTGAGGAATTATTCTTCACCCCGTTACTTCACCCATGATCCTTATGATCTTTCTATAAACATCAAAATAAAGTAAAATAAATAATCTTATGATCACCTAAGAAAGAAAGAAAGAAAGAAAGAAAGAAAGAAAGAAAGAAAGAAAGAAAGAAAATAAAAAATAAATTATATATATCTTAAAAGAACTCTTCCTCCATATTATGTGGGTGATATTTGGTTGGGTGGTCCATCCAAATGTGATCATCTCAATCATCTATCACTTTTGATAGGTCAAAAGTTTTCTTTATGGAACTCAAATTTGGTGGAGGTTGTGTGAGAAAATTCAGAAGCCAGTTGCCTTAGCTCTTTCACCGGTGGTGGTGCCCCACAGTAGAACACCCCTGCAACATGTTCACCAACCAGATAATTTTATTAAGTATCAAAGAGGAATTCTTTTATTATATTTTATGGATTATAATTTTAAAAATCTCTTTAAAATAACCATGAAGGTCAAACATGCATGTTATTAGGTGTATGTGTGTCTGTGTGTTGTGTGCGTATGTTTGATTTGTTGATTATGTAAATCCGATTTCCTTTTTTGATCTGGAAACTTACCAACTCTAGCATTAGGATGAGTATGAGCAATTCTTGTGTAGACATCCTTCCACTTAGGCTTAGCAAAATGGGACTTAACCTTGGTCCCCGAGACAATGTCCACCCCGTTCTTGGCATGGTTAATCGATTGAAGCATAGTGATTAGAGCCGAGCGAGCATCCCCTTCCTCATACACACTGGTGCAATAATTGTGCATTTCTATGACCCCCTTGTGATCCATCTCAGCGGCCTCATTCATTACACCCTTGAACCAATCAAATGAACCTTGCTCTCTTGTCACCCAATAAAAGTATGCCTTTCTTGTCTTGAACTCGTGCCGACCACTCTCAGATATAGTTTTTCGTTTGGGGCTTCTTCTGGCCCCACTGCTACACTCCTCTAAAGATTTATCTTCCTCTTCCATCGTCTTTATGTTGTTGACAATGTCCTTAACGACGCTGATCATCGGTGTTGCGCCGATGCCAAGCCCTACTAGGAGTACCACATCGTAGTCCTTGTAGTCTTGTGTCGGTGCTCCGTATGGACCATCGATCAAGACTTTAGGAAGACTGATACACCCACGAATAATATTTTAATCATTTAGAAACCAGATTTAAATCAACAGTTGAGAATGATTGTATCTTTCAAGTTTCTAGTCCACTTGAGATTATTTAATTAATACTTACTACAGTAGTAATTAAACAAATGGAGCTGCATAGACTTATACCTGGGATTGTTTTCTCCTTGTAAACACTCAGCTCTGAGGAGCCCACTTTTCCCAGTAGGTGGAGGCTGACAAACCTAATCCAAACCAAAACCAGATTAAATATCAATTAAAAATATTAATTAATTAATTAGCACACCATGTGTCTTTTATATACGAAAATAACGCAATAATTTAACCTTAAATGATTATCTTGATTATATTTTTAATCATGTCAACATCCTCTGAATTGATGTTTTTAACAATAAAACATGATTAGAGACTTAATTACCTCTTTGAAATTTGATATTAGTTGGCTTGTCCAATCCCCACCTCTCCGAATGTGAACGCTCACATAATCATCCATGGGTGCTGAAGTAATGGAGAAAGGGTGCCTGCAGCACATTATCAATTAATTAAATAATGATATACAGTAATATTTTAAAAAAAAAATCTAACCTGGATTAATTCCCACATGCACCTACCATTCGAATGGAGAAACAGCTGCACAGTTGACAAATATATATTGTCCACTTTTGTAGTTGAAACTTTGAGGTTTGGACAGGTGCAGTGTAAGAACATCTCCACGGTACACTGCCGCCTTAAGAATCTTCACGGCCTTCACGCTGGATCGGAAGGATCGGATGAGCCTTTCACCAGCGTAAAGCGTGATAGGAACCGCAAGATACATCCAAGTCTGTGTATCAAAACCCGAGTCAATTAATTACTATAATTTTCAACGTGCTCCGTTTATATGATTGAAAAAAATATTGAGTGTGCGGGCGGACTCACTGTTTTCTTGTACCATTCGTGGGTCAGATAAAGCTTGATCCCATGAACGATGAGTAGTGCATAGACAATGACAAACAGGTGGTGTGAATACCAAAATGCATTGAAACCTGTCAGCTTCTTCAATGCCGTAGGCAAGTTCAGTAGCTTGTTCCTCCTGAACCATGGGGATGCAAGTGTGAAGGCTATAGCCATTAGGACCACCATCAAAATCCCCGTAACGCCCTCCCATCCCTTCACGAAATACCAATAGCTAGTCGGCTGATCGCCAAAATAACGCTCCATGGGCTTGTACTCTTCATGGGTTGCGCTGAGAAGTCGAGGGAAGTCACAAGCCAAATGGCTGATCCCATGTATTCCGACTCCGATTGCAATTGCCACAGCAATCACCTACGAGTCGGTCAAAACAAAGTGTGTACATTTGAATTGGTGGTAATGATTTTAAATTAATTTTCTATGCCTATTAATGAAGACTCACTTTGTGGAAATTAAGGTTGTCATCGAACGGGACTGCCACCCCTAGGCTCGTCTTGTTCCTCAGCCAGGTTATGGTGTTCCGGCACACGGGCAGTAAAACGATGGCCATGTTGAGCTTGAGTGTCTCGGCAGCACCCTTAGCCACGCAGACGCAATGGCCCATCACGCCAAACACGTCTCCCTTGTTTTTGTACTGCACGTATTTGTATGCGAAAAGTGCAGACATTATCCCAACCCACAAGGCCATTACCCAAACCCTCTTCCAGTTGTCCGTCATAAAGTAGTGAAAATCTCTGTGACATCTCCTTAAAGGATGCTCTCGTGTTGGCTTCAGCTTCTGACTTAGGATCTTGCTCAGGTTTCGGCTTACTCCAAGGCTCCCCGTTTGGTCAGGATGGATCGAACCTTGTAGTAAAAGGGTCTCCAAGTTTTCTATCTGTTTTATATGTGTTTTTACATGTGTTAGATGTACTTAAACAAGTATTCGAGATTGGTTCGTAAATTCGTTGAATGAAGTACCATAATGTAACCGCGTTTGCTGGGGTCTAATTCTTCCATGATTAATCTTGCATATTCTTCAGCCTGTTCATTCTGGATATTCGACAGCTTATTTGCAGAAGCACTTACCACAATAATCTGCAGATTAATTAAATAATACTCCGCTAATCAAGGTAAATAAAATAAACTCAATTTCAATATTCCTAAATTTCATTTTATATATATATATATATATATATATATATATATATATATATATATATATATATATATATATATATATATATATATATATATATATATATATAACCTCTCTGACTTCATCTTCAGTGATTCTGCCATCTTTATCTTTATCAACCCTGGAATATTTTATTATTAATATCAAGAAATCAAAATCAATCACAATTAAACTAATTTCTAATACAGTAATCAATGCATCCAAAAATAGTACTACTAGTACATGTCAAAGAAAGTTCGAAGCCTGGAATCAAAGCTTTGATCAGCAATCTCATCCCAAAACTCTTTCAACTGTTCTACAGTAATAGAATCTCCGGCGATGTTCCTCCGGCGGGACAGCGTGTCGAAGAGCTCCCCGGCAAACTCATTCGACTCCTTATTCATGCCTACACACATTAATCATTTTCTCGCACAAATTAATTCATTATAAATGAATCACAAAGTGTAAACAAGAAGCTACAACACTGTAAATGATAAAGTCCTTGTTAGTTGAGACTTTTGGTTTACCTATGCATTCACCAAACCGAGATCTCTGCAACAATCCATCGGTGGCGAGAGTGAGCTCTCTGAACCGGCTCTCCACCGCGGCCCACGCGGAGGCGGACCCATCAGTCTTGACGAAAAACTTGAGCCCAACGAGCGCGTACGAGGCGGCGGACTTTGACCGGTCCAATCTCCTCTCCGGCTGAGGTCGGCGCGTGAGGGAAGACAGGTGCTTGAATTTCTGTGACACCTGTCTGATTCTGGATGAAGATTTCATCGCCATGGATAGTGTTCGAAACGAAGATATCTTCTCGAGGCCTTTGGAGAGCTCGGGGTCCTCTGCCTCGGAGCTTTGCACTGCCTCCCCCTCGTCGATGACGTCGAGGGTGATGTCATCTCCGCGGGCGTTCTTTTTGCCGCTGGGTCTCTTGTTCAGTTGGCCGGATCCGACCACAGCCGTGGTGTCGGAGACGTGATGGTCTGATGGGGTTTGCATTTGGAATGCAAAGTGAAGTGAAGTAGTTTCAATGATTAATGGCTTTCAATGCTTATATGCTTATTCTGTTTTATAGGAACATCCAAACATCTGGTGTCTAGGTAAGGTACACTCAAATGGATTTTGAATATTATGTTATTATATTCTATTCTATATATTTGGACTATATAGGTGTATACTTATAGTAATTACCTACTCTCTATATATGTACACTGTATATTACATTGTGAAATTATAATTTGGTGATGCTTATGTCCAAATAGTTACTAATTCTGTTTCAGGATCCTATTACTTTGAGACGGAGGGAGTATAAAGGTTTGCGCTGATCATGCTCAACATGCACAAGATCGTCGTTGGCTGATGCTCGTTTTTCAGTAAGTTTGCTTCCTTAGTTAGATCGAATAATTGAATCGTTCGAATCCGAGAAAGCATAGCTTTATAAATCTTAACTTAAAAATAAAACAAATAATCTTAAATAATACAGTAAAAGAAGTGTTGTTGGTGAATTGGTCAGAAGTTTTCTTTGTGGAACTCGAATTTGGTGGAGATTTTGTGAGAGAAATCAGAAGCCAGCTGTCTGAGCTCTTTCACAGGTGGTGCTGGCCCACAGTAAAACACCCCTGCATCATACATTTTCCAGATACAAATAAGGACATGTTCTTTTGGTCTTTTTCTCAGCTCAGTTTACACTTATTAAGTTGAGATCAGTCATTTAATTTTTTTCAACCAGTTTCAGTCCAAAAGAAGAGGTTTTAACTCTTTATATGTAAGTAGTAGTAGACTTACCAACTCTTGCACCAGGATGATTCAGAGCAATTCCTTTGAACACTTCCCTCCACTTGGGCCTACCGAAATGCGTCATTACCTTCGTCCCCGACACGACATCCACCCCGTTCTTCGCTCGGTTGATCGACTGAAGCATGGTGATGAGAGCCGACCGAGCATCCCCTTCCTCGTGAACGCTGGTGCAGTAGTTGTGCATTTCTATCAGCCCCTTGCTGTTGCCCACCTCGTTCATCACCCCCTTGAACCAGTCGAACGAGCCCTGTTCTCTCGTCTGCCAATAGAAGTAGGCCTTTCTTGTCTTCAACTCCTGCTCAACTGAAACATGATTTCTGCTGCACTCTTCCAAAGAGTTTTCTTCCTCTTCCTTTGCCTTTATGTTGTGGACAATATCCTTGACCACGCTGATCATAGGTGTTGCACCGATCCCGAGCCCTATTAGGAGCACCACGTCGTAGTCCTTGTATTCTTGCGTCGACGATCCGTATGGACCATCGATCAAGACTTCAGGAAGTCTGTGAAATTAATATGTAATTAGTACTATTAATTATAAATATATATATATATATATATTATAGTAGTACATAAATAATAAAGACTGACTTGGGATTAATGTTTTCTCCTGGTAAACACTCTGCCATGAGGATCCCTCTTTCCCCTGTAGGTGGAGGCTTACAAACCTAACCCAAACAAAAAATAATAATAATAAGATTAAATCATAATCTTGATTGCCTTGTTCAAGTATTTTCGATGTTTTTGACAATGAAACACGTACGGATCATGGCAGACTTACATCTTTGAAAATTGATATGATTTTGCCCGTCCAATCTCCGTTTCTCCGAATGTGAACACTCACATAGTCATCCATGGGTGCTGAAGTAATGGAGAAAGGGTGCCTGCACAATTTAAATATTGTCAGTTAACTAAACATGAAGAACCTGAATTCATTCATTCATTCATTCCCACATATATGCACCTACCATTCAAATGGAGAAACAGCTGCACAATTGACAAATATATACTGCCCACTTTTGTAGTCGAAACCGGGAGGTTTCGACATCTGCAGTGTCAGCACATCTCCACGGTACACAACCGCCTTAAGAATCTTCACTGCCTTCACGCTGGATCGGAAGGCTCTGACGAGCCTTTCACCAGCGTATAGCACCACAGGAACAACCAGATACATCCAAGTCTACATTGTAACAAAACTCGAGATTTATGAATGAAATGCTATAATTATAAAAGCCGATTATTGACTTACTGTTTTCTTGTACCATTCGTGGGTGAGGTAAAGCTTGATCCCGTGAACGACGAGTAGTGTGTAGACGACGACAAACAGGTGGTGTGAGTACCAAAACGCATTGAAGCCCGTCAGCTTTTTCAACAAGCCGTTGATGAAAACTATCGGTTTTTCCAATTTCTTATTCTCAGGCAAGCTGATCAGTAAGTTGTTCGTCCTCCTGAACCACGGGGACGCGAGTGTAAAGGCGAAAGCCATCAGGACAACCATCAAAATCCCCGTTACGCCCTCCCAACCCTTCAAGAAATGCCCGTAGCTCTTTGGTTGATCGCCAAAATAACGCTCCATGGGCTTGTACTCTTCCGGGGTTGCGCTGAGAAGTCGAGGGAAGTCGCAAGCCAGGTGGCTTATCCCGTGTATTCCGACTCCGATCGCAATCGCCACTGCAATCATCTAGTTCCATCGAAAATATATTTCAGTTCAGTTCAGATCGCTTCAGCAAAAATTATTATTATTTTTATAAAAAAATCAATTCAGTTCAGATTCAGTTCAGTTCAGACTAATTCAGTTCAGTGGAAAATGAAACACTGACTTGGTGAAAATTAATGTTGTCGTCGAAGGGGACGGCCACCCCAAGGGTGGTCTTGTTCCTGAGCCAGGTTATGGTGTTCCGGCAGACGGGAAGCAGAATGAGGGCCATGTTGAGCTTGAGAATCTCGGCAGCGCCCTTAGCCATGCAGACGCAATGGCCCATCACTCTGAACACATCTCGTTTGTTTTTGTACTGTGCGTATTTGTAGGCGAAGAGCGAGATCATGATCCCGACCCACGAGGCCAGTAGCCATACCCTCTTCCAGTAGTCGGTCATCAAGTGGTGAAATTTCGAGTGATATCTTTTCAAAGGATGGTCTCGAGTTGGCTTCAGCTTCTGACTCAGCATCTTGCTTAGTTCTCGGTTGTTGCCGCTTGTCTCGGTGGTTGTGTTGATCTGGCCTTGTTGGAATAGAAGAGTAGACAAGTCTTCTATCTGTGTTTTTTGCATTTGCATATATGATCAATGGAGTTACATAATTTGTAGAAGGTCATGAAATAATTAATTAAGGGATTAATTAGTAGGTATGTACCCTTATGTAACCGCAATTGTCGGGGTCCAATTCTTCCATGATTAATCTTGCATATTCTTCGGCCTCAGCATTCCCTATATTCGACAGCTTATTTGCAGAAG
Organism: Euphrasia confusa; assembly: GCA_954870475.1. Taxonomy (NCBI): domain Eukaryota; kingdom Viridiplantae; phylum Streptophyta; class Magnoliopsida; order Lamiales; family Orobanchaceae; genus Euphrasia; species Euphrasia confusa. The sequence continues at coordinate 4,396,814 of OX940961.1, forward strand.
CACTTACCACAATTATCTGCAAATTATAAATTCAATTCAATTACTATATATATCATTGTGAATAAATTTAAATAATAAGTAAATAAATTAAAATTAAAAGTATTTTTAAATATTTTTTTTTTGTGCAAATTAAAATGGGAGAGAGAGAAGACAAATATCACAATTATCTGCAAATTATAAATGTACTTTTATGTTAAACAGTTCAATCATCCAGTTCATCCTCAATAAGTTTAAAAAATAAATAAATATTTTAATATAATTTTTTACCTCTTTGATTTCATGTTCCACGATTCTGCCATCTCCATCTTTATCAACCCTGTATTTAATAATTATTAATTAATTAATTAAAAAGATCATTAGATAATTTTCATGTATTTAAGAATATTAAACAACAAGTAAATATTAAACAGAGCCTATACATGTCAAGGAAAATTTGAAGCCTGGAATCAAAGCTTGGATCAGAGATTAAATCACAAATCTGTTTCAACTACGCTTTCGTGATAGAATCACCAGTGCCGATGTGCATCCGGCGGCACAACGCGTCGAAGAGCTCGCATGCAAAATCATTTTTCGACTTTTCGTCATCTTCCAAATCATCCTTTTTCGGCTTTACATTCCTTGGTTTCTCATTCATGCCTGAATAGCAGTACATATATATATATATATTATAGTAATTATATACTCTTTCTTTCTGTCTGTCTCGGAAAAAACGATATATATATATATATATATATATATATATATATATATATATATATATATATATATATATATATATAATAAAATGAAAATATAATATATTACCAATGCATTGACCGAATCGAGATCGATGCAACAATCCGTTTGTTTTGAGGGTGAGATTGTCGAAATTGCCCTCCATCCTAGCCCACGCGTCGGCGGCACTCCCGTTCTTGGCGATAAACTTGAGTCCGGCGAGTGCCGGAGCAGTTACGGGCTTCGATCGGTCGAGCCTCTTCAGTTCCCGCGACACCTCTCGGATTCTCGACGAGCCTTTAACCGCCGTCGATAATGAAGATATCTTCTCCTCCCGGCCATCCGCCGTGCGAGCGGCGGCGGCGGCGGCGGAGTTGGTGGTGCTCGTGACGACGCTTTGCATGGCCTCCCCGTCGTCTCCCACGTCGAGGGTTATCTCGACGCAGTCGTGATCTCCGGCGAAATGGGTGGTCTTCTTGTTCAGTTGGACGCCGCCGGCCGCCGTGGTGTCGGATGGGTTTTGCATTTTGATTCAATAATAATAATGTGTTTGACAGCTTATTAATGGATGAGAATGAGATGATTAATAAAAACTTGCGAGTTATTGCGACCTTTTATAGGAAACTTCGAGTTACTTGGTAGGGCCCACACAAATATAGTTTTTGAATTCTGTGTTCTCACTTCGCTATTTTCTTAATTTAAAAATAACTAGTACCACTCCCCGTGCCGATGCACGTGATTTATTTATTAAAAATAATCTAAAATTTTATTTAATCTCTAACGTATTTCACCAAAAATTTATTAATGACCTAAGATTTTTTTTTATTTAATAATCGAACTCTCTTTTAAATTTGTAAACTTGTATTAATTTTATTATTAACCGTTATCTCAATTATGAAACTTTTATTATTTTCAAAGATTACGCCTGTTTGATATGATTTATAGTATGTATTTCACCAAAAATTTATTAATGGACTAAGATTTTATTTTATTTAATAATCGAACTCTCTTTTAAATTTGTAAACTTGTATTAATCTTATTATTAACCGTTATTTCAATTATGAAACTTTTATTATTTTCAAAGATTACGCCTGTTTGATATAATTTATAGTATGTAAGCTTCTTGGGCATAGCCGAATGGTAAGGTCAGTGGTGATGTTGGTGTAATTTCCCGGAGACGCAGAGTTCGAATCTCGGATATGACATATTTTCATTTAAATATTATGAAGTTAGTACTGGGATAAGACCTATTGGCTCTCTCTCTCTCACATGTGTATTTTACTCGAGCACATCCCTCGATTTACATCCTACCCGATTCTCTCATAAGACCTATTGGCTCTCTCTCTCACATGTGTATTTTACTCGAGCACATCCCTCGATTTACATCCTACCCGATTCTCTCACATGTGTATCCCTCGATTTACATCCTACCCGATTCTCTCACATGTGTCTGTTACTCGAGTACATCCCTCGATTTACATCCTACCCGATTAAAGAGTCTTTGATCTTGTGGGAGAGATTTACATCCTACCCGATTGAGGAACCTCTGATCTGGTGGTAGAGGAATTCGAATCTCAGATATGACAAAGAAGTTAGTACTGGGATGAGACCTATTGGCTCTCTCCTACATGTGTTCCAGCAAATACCTAAAATCGGTGGAGAATAACTCGATAATTTAATTATGGAATCTGCGAGAAAATCATAATTAATACATAAAATTAAAAAAATCGAGGAAAAAAATGAATGATGCAAAACAAAATTTACAGAACTGAATCAGAGATAAACTAAAAATTTAAAAAAAAAATCTACTCGGACATAATTAATAACTTGACAAAGATTTACATCCTACTACCCGATTATAGAACCTCTGATCTGGTGGGAGAGATTTACATCCTACCCGATTGAGAAGCCTCTGATCTGGTGGAAGAGGAATTCGAATCTCGGATATGACAAATTTTCATTTAAATATTATGAAGTTAGTACTGGGATGAGACCTATTGGCTCTCTCTTACTTGTGTTCCAGCAAATACCTAAAACTGGTGGGGAATAACTGGACAATTTAATTTTGGAATCTGCGAAAAAATTATAATTAATAAATAAAATTAAAAAAATCGAGGAAAAAAAATGAATGATGCAAAACAAAATTTACAGAACTGGATCAGAGATAAACTAAAAATTAAAAAAAAAATCTAGTCGAACATAATTAATAACTCGACAATTTGATTCTGGAATCTGCGAAAAAATCATAATTAATACATAAAATTAAAAAAATCGAGGAAAAAAATGAATGAGTAGAAGAACGTATAATGTAAATCGATTCAATGCTCAGAAAAATAAAATTTTACATCAAGAGAAAATAACATACCTAAAAAGTTTGATCATTTTTTTTAACTACGGTGGATTAGGAAATAAGAAAAGATCGATTTTTATGAGATATGATTAATTGGAATTAAATTAATATTAATGGAATAAAAAAAGAATTTTAAGAAAGAGAAATAAAAACGTATATATTTAAGATTATGATTAATTATTATTACTAAAAATATATAATTTCAAATTATTATTTAAAATTTATATATAATTTAAATATGATTAATAATATTATTATTTAGAATTTATAATTTTTTTATTTATAATTTATAGTGTGAACACAACATTATTATTGTTTTTCTATTGGTCCACATATCCAGAAATTATATATGTATAAATAATAATTTCCAATATTTTCATAGTTCACTTAAATCATACTCCGTATAACTTTGTCAATACTTAGAGTAAAAGATTAGCTAATAAAATTAAACTTTTTATTACCTTTTTTATTGTGATATTATCTCGGTACTCAAATTTTCAACATGTTTATAGATCTTTTAAATCATATAATTCATGTGATTTATAAATTAAATTGTTGAATTACTATTTCTATAAGCCAATTATTTTTTTTTTATTCAAACTTCGTAAGTATATAAGGTGATCTATTAAATTAAATTGATAAATAATAATTATTATTTGTGGTTATATTATATCTCATTCTCAACGAAATAATAATAAAATTATAAAAATAAAGTATAAAATCTTATTATAGAAGATATTTTATTTATTTGATTATTTTAAATATTTAAAAATTCGACACCATCATATTGATCTCGCCTATAGTGAAAAAAATATAGAACAAAGAAAGCAAGAGTCGAGAATCATGATTAAGATGTGATGGGGGCAGGTCAATGTCGAGAACCACCGCGTCTGCGGCCCGTACGTAATTACCTTATCGAAAATAGAGCTGTAAAATAGAAAATTAATTTTTTTCTCTTCCGATCGATTAACTTTACAATTAACAAATAAATATGCAAATCTTTCCATAGTTGTCGTTTATCAAATCTTGTATCAATTCTACACCTACTGAAAAGAATCACATTCCAAACGGATTGTAGGCTACAATTCCAATTTAATTTATGAGATATTGAAAAAAAAAACAAAATCTACAAATAAATTATACCTGAATTTGATTATGGAAAAAAAATACAAATTTAAATTAGGATTTGTTCTTTTGAACATAATTTCAGTCAAGTTCAGTTCAGTTCAGATCGCTTTAATTCAGTTAAGATCGATTCAGTTCAGTTCAGTTCAGATCAATTCATTTCAGTTCAGATCGATTCAGTTCAGTTAGTTTCAAAATAAATTAAAATAAAATAAACAAAAAATAATTTTAATCTATAATTATAAATATAAAATCTATTTAATTTCATAATATTATTAATATTTTTTTAAAAAATATTTAATAATTTATAAAAAAATATTATTATTTTTATAAAAAAAAAAATCGTTTTTGTTCAGTTCATATCGATTAAGTTCAGTTCAGTTCATATCGTTTAAGTTCAGTTCAGTTCAGCCGGTTTCAGTCCAAAAGAACTGGTAAAAGAAAAATGAAAAAAAAATGCATAATGAAATAATTAAAGCATACATGAAATTTTGGAAAAGATAAAAAAAATTCGACAAATATATATACGCAAAAATATTAAAGCATGGGATTGTGAAATACCTCGTCAAATTGATTTAGAAATGTTCTATGAAAAGCAATTGATTTTTTCTTGGGAAAACATATGATTAATTAGAATTACATATGTGGAAATTTACTGAAAATAAAAACTTACCTAAAAATTATATTAATTTATAAATTTTGACTTAATAATAATATTACTATTTTTATTTATAATTTATAGTTAATATTATTATTTTTATTTATAATTTATAGTGTGAACACAACAATATTAAACCTTTCTGATTGGTTCAAGTGGCATGGAGAGATTCAGGAATTATATACGAATTATATATGTATAGATAGATGTAATCCGTTCCATCCTAATTTTGTCGTTACACTTTTATTTATACATCCACGTAAATTTAAAAAATAATTACTCAGTATTTTAAGTTTTTTATGAGGATTTATCGAGGACAATTTTGTCATTTCTTCAAAATAATGAGACCGAAATGTAAAATATTTTATCATGTCTAATTTTCTGAAGGGATTGTTTAGGAATGATTAGTTGGAAAACAGCGAACCACGTTGGATCAATCACACCTCGTGGGATTAATTTAGGCATGTCAATTATTTTAATATTTCGAATCCATACTTTAAATTAAAATTAAGTGTAATTAGGTGAAACACGATTTTAAATATTATTGTTAAAAGATATGAACAACCCTCCTTAATAATATTCTTAAAGATTGCTTTTCTTTAAAAATAGTCTCGTTTCTCTCGACCAAATAAAAAAAATTGTGTGATTTATGAAACGAAGATATTAAATAATTTTTTCACGTGTATTTTTTTTTTTTGTATTAAATAAATTATTTTAGTGGATCTTATAACTAAAAATGATACCTAGTGTAATTTTTTATTACAATAAATTTATGAATTTTACTAATACAAATTTCATAAATTTTAAAAGAATAAAAATAAATAATTGTTTGATATTATAAGTTGTGAAATCTATGGAACAAAACATGTACATGGGCCAAGCCCAATACATATCATCTGCAGAAATACGTATGGGCTGCCGAGTGAGACAAATTTCAAATCTTTAGATTGCTCAACTCGATTCTCCATTCGACTCGACTAGTTTTATTTTGCAACTCGAACTCGTCGGATTATATTTATAACCAAACCAAAGTATAAAATGCAATTCTTAAATTGCCGTAGTTGGCAACACATTGCGTTTACTATCAAGCAATGCATCATATTTTAATAAGTCTTCTTTAAATATATATCGTGTTAAAAACTACAACCACCAAATCCCTATATACATAACCAACACAAAGTATTAATCTTCTACACAATCAAATTAAAGCAACGCAAAATTAAATAAATATAAAAAAAAAATGATATATTCATTCCTAGTGAATCTAAGGAGCTCCATTTCAGATCTGTTTGATTCGTTTGATGATCATGCATACGCCCAAGAACTTCAGCTACAAGAAGTGTTAGATGCCAGCTCAGCAAACGAGACGTCGACATCCAATTCGCAACGACGAATCATGTCATGCGAAATTTGCACGGAGGAAAAAGAAAAATCGAGCATGTTCCGAATCGCGGGGTGCTCCTCCCACGACCCCTTCTGCTCTCTCTGCATATCCAAACACGTCGAGTACAAGCTTCAAGACAACATCGTCTCGATTTCTTGCCCCAACAAAGATTGCAACAACTCGATAGAACCCGATTCCGTAGGCTCCATCATCTCTCCACACCTCAGAGATCGATGGGAGGAGGCGATCATCGAGTCGACTATCATTATGGGTTGTAAGAAAGTTCGTTGTCCGTACGAGGGGTGCTCGGAGGTTATGGTCAGCGATTACGAAAGGTCAACATCGTTGACTAATGTTGTTATCAAGGAATGCGAATGTCCTAGTTGTCATAGATTGTTTTGCGCGAATTGTGAGGTCCCGTGGCATCACGGATTCGATTGTGAAGAGTTCGAGAGAGTAAATAAGAGTAGTGCGAATACGAAGGAGGAGAAGTTGAAGGTGTTGGCAAGACATAACAATTGGAAGAGATGTCCGAATTGTGAGGTGTTTGTGGATAAGGTCGACGGGTGCATACATATCACCTGCAGGTGAGTTGCGAATATATATAGTCTTACGATTAATTGAGCCGAACGAATTGAACGTCGAATTTTGACATGTGTTGCAGGTGTAAATTTGTGATGTGCGCACGCGTGTGGATCGGAATGGAATGAAAGCCACTGGAATTCTTGCCAGTGATAGCTACGTGTGGTGACCATTTGATATGATCAAAGATTGTATTTTGCGAAATTAATGCTTTATTAAATCATTATTATTGTATTTATATTTGCATAATTACTTGTACATATTGTTCAGTCGAAAATAAAATAATAATGTCTTGTGTGTATAAATAAATTAATAAATGATGATTAAACAAATTTGGAGTTGCATGATTAAAGTTGACCTTGTATTGGTTGACTATGTCCATGGTCGTCTCGGTTGTCCTTGAGTGTCCTTCGGGGTTGTAAGATGACGTCGGCAGTTTTATCTAATATTAGGCCTCAGTGAACTAGGCCCAATATATGATGGGCTATATACAAGCCCAGTTTTATGTTTGCAATACTGTGTTTGGGCCATTTTTATGACATTTTTTTCTCTTTTATATATAATATATAGAAAAAAAATGTGGTACTATAAAATAACAAAAAAATAAAATCAAAGTGATAAAATTAAAAACTTTAATAACATGAATGGAAATGTTATAGAGGTATATATGTAGATTTATACATCGCGAACTTAATTTGTATGGAATCGAATTTCATAATACATTAATATGTATAATCAATTTATAGAGATTAGTAATAGTTTGGAACTGATGAAGAAATTCATAAAATGAAAAGGGATATGCTTTGTATGATGCTCCGATTACTCAGACTCATTAATTAAGTTAATGTTAATAAATATTAATTAAGAAGGAAATGATGGAACCCATTACCACCTAATCTTTCGTATTATAATGATAATTACTATATTAAGTGGGGTGCATAAAAATAGTAGTGTTAGATCTTATATTAAATTCTGCATTTTTTAAATAATTAATTAATTACGGTTTAATTGCAAATTGCAATGGTGGAAAGCGACCAAAAAACTGTCTTAGAACCTGTCGAGCCCGAACCCATTGGGCCGTTAATACAATAATCACGCATTATATACATTCTCTTAATGACGTACGTATACAACTATATTACATACTACTATATATAATTCAAATTGCATATTATAATTTACCGACATTTTCATAAATTATAATAACATAAATATAAATTAAAGAAAAAATAGTTGAGCGATAATGACTTGCACAATACATGATAGAAAAATGAGAAAGAAAAGAGAGTTACATTTAATAAGATGGAGTCGCTTTTCACATGATTGAACATTTTTTTGAACCCAACTCCCCGTTTCTCAAGTCACGGAACGTCTATTCTAATATTAACGTTGGATATTAACACGAGAACGAGGATCAACGAAAATTTTAAAACTTAAAAGATTGTAGAATATATATGAAATTAATTCAGTGATACGTAAAATACATACGATGCGAGTCGACCGAAACCAATCAATTTTTTAGTTTTGAACATCGATCACTTGCTGATCCGATTCGTGTAACATTTGAATCTTGGTTGAATACGTGTACGTGTGAGGAAGTGTTAATTCATGACGTGTTCAATTTGAGTGGTGTGATTGGTCCAAGTATGAGTATCCCATAAAAGTCATTGTCACGTTTTTGATTAAAGTCGTATCATGTTTTTTGATTAAAGCCACGTGGTCCATCGGTTGCCGACACCGATCAACCGCCACTATAATTAAATTCGGAATTTTGGATTTTGGAGAACCCAATTATTCAAAAATTACTGTACACACTATTAAGACATGCAAATCGTTGACCAACTTAAACTTTATTCCTAGTTAAACTCTTAATAATAACTAGAATTTAAGTAATGTAAACAACACATATTAACTTAATTTTTTCAACATGTTAAATTAAATATATTTTTATTTTTATTCAAAAATAATTAAATCTACATTCTTATGTAAGGATTTGTATGAATTAATTAAATTATTCATAAAATGTTTATATATGTGTAGTAGAAGATTGATCAACAGTACCAAAACACATCCTATATGGAGTACAACAACAAGCACAAATTTGTTCACGGGTACAACAAGTACAACAAGCACAAATATGTTCACGTGTAAAATTTCATTTGATTTATTTTCCTACTACTCTACGTTGATAAAAACAAGCCTCTAATAAGACTAGCATAGTTCATAGTTGATAAGTTCTACAATGATGTGTATAATTTTTTTTTCAATTTTTGAGTGGGATAATTTTTCATTCAAATATGATAAAGTTTGTATTCAAAATGAGACTCGTTGAATCTCTAACCGATGGAAACGAAGGTTATTGTACCTCTTCTTTATAAAATAATTAATAAAAAAAGAAAAAAAGAAAAAGAAAAGAAAAGGCAAGCGCGTCACGTGTCGGTGTGGATGTCTCACATTATTAAAATAAAAAAATAAATTTACCAAGTGGCGTACTAACGGCTTTAACTCAAACCCAACCAAACTAAAATCGGAAAACTCAAAAATACTCTCTCTGTGTTTCTTCTTTCTTCTCTCTGCTGCATGTTCGTAATAATAATAATAATTAAAACAGTTCTATTTAATTTAATTACTAACTAAGTTAATTAGTTCTGGCCGGGTTAAGGCTGCTGAGCCGACACGGCCCACGGCGTAGGAAGGTCGTCAAGGTGATGGAGTGGTGCCGCAAAATGGTGTTCCCCGTCAGAAAAGTCTGGCTTGCTGTTTCAACCCGCTTCAAAGCCCGGAAAAAGGGTAATTCTATTTAACCCCCGCTTTTTACTTTTTTACCATCAAAATCAAATTAAGGACTAGAGTGCCTCAAGTGATTTTAGAGTGGCACTATCATTTTTTCATTTTAGTGTATGTAATTTTGGTGATCACAAATTTTAGGCACGGTAGGTAGGTGGAAGTTAAACTTACAGCTGTAGAACTTCTCTTTACCATTACTTTCTTACATCAGCCTTAGCTCGCCTAACTTTTCACGGTGGTCCTGTGCACTCGTCGAAGAATCATAGTATCGTCGAGATCTTCATTTCCTAATTGACATGCATTGTAGATGAAAAAATCAACTGCTATTAGTCAGCCAATAATTTTTATGACTTTTGTGGGACAAATTTTTATTTGGAATTTTGGAAAAAAGGGTGGGGTTGGTTCTTGTCTTACATGAGCCTGGGCAGATTTACAAAAAACACCCTCAAGATTTGGCATAATTACACAAATGCCCCGGTTCTCGGTTATCTTTCTCGAGAACAAACACCCCATAGTTTTTTTTCAACATCAGTTGAGTTGCTGGTATTTTGTGATTTTGGGAGTTTTTTTTTGCTATTAGGCTAAATTATTGGATACCTTTTGTATTTTCCACTAATAATAAGTGGTGGTGGAACTGGAATGTAATGCAGTGTAGGATATATAAGAATCTCATTATAGTCACTCACACCAGCAGAATCTAATTCCATGATTTCTGAGCACCCCACTAATAAAATATGACAACAGAATTATATAGTACTATTTGTGTGTGTGTACTTTGCTGACAAAACCAAAAAAAAAAACATTCAGGACAGTCCATGTATGGAAGTACTATTCTCTCAGCATCTTCCCAGATTTTGGATGACACAATTTAGAGTTAATTACAAAAATGCCCCTGAATTTCACTCTAATCAGCTATTCAAGGCCCATCGACATATCCCAATTTCTAGTATTTTGCAAATGGCAACATCACTTGTGGGAATATTAGTTTGTAAATTAGCTATGGATGGCAGAATTTAGGGTTAATTGAGAAATTTCCCCAAGGTTTCAGCCTAATCACAAAAAGGCCCATAGTTCTTCCTGATTTACAAAATACCCACTCAACATTATTTGGTTAGGAAACCCAATTTCGCTAGAAGAAACTGTGTCTGTTTTTTCTTGAAATTAGAAGTTTTCACCCTGAATTTTCATTTCTTTTAGGAGCCGGGCTTTTGAAACTTCACGACGACATCCAGACTTGTGGGTACGAGGATGTCCAGATCATGTGGGAGATGCTGAGAAGGACAGAATCAGAACAACAACTGCATAACAATAAACGCAAGCAACGACACCAACGGATCTTGATGAATTTTGCGTGGTTCAACCACAGGCCAGCTGGCCCGGCCATGTCGACTGACCAAACTCAATAAGAGAATACACTCTCATGTTACTCCAACACTTAATTGCTACAATAATATTGATATACTATGTATCTACTTCACATTCAACCAATTCAGGTTGTAAGGGACTTTGATCTGTAAATATTATGCATCATCATTTGCCATGGAAAGGTGATTTTTTGTTGGAAATCTTTATTTTAATTAATAGTTATTTCAAAATGAATGAAGTTATTGCCTAAACGTCTGACTTAAAAAATTACCCATAAGTACCCATTCAAAACAAGACCACATTTCAAAAATACACGTTCATAATTATAGAAATATTACAATTAGCCCCTTGTATTTTATGTAATATTGGAAGGTAGCTGTTTTTTTTTTCTTTATGTAGTTATGTCAAACCTCAAGGGCACTTCTTGTAACTATTCCTAAAGTTAAAAGATAATCATTCATTAGATCATGTTAACTACCAAACTTACACCAGAATCGAGCCTGATGCCGCTGTCATTTTTTTCTCTACTCCTCTCCAGGCTCCAGCAAAGACATCTAACGAACAATTAAAAAGAGGTTTTTTTTCTTACATAATCGATTCTTTGTACTGTAATATTAACAAATCAAACAAAAACATAGTAAAAAAATGGTCTACAAAAAGCCCAAAATCATTTTTTTTAATGTAAAAAACCATTTTGGTTGGAAATACAGGACATCGGCACTAGAGAGCTAATAACACCTAAAGACTGAACGAGGAAAGGTAACAGTTTTGTTTATCCGAGTTGCAGAAAACATCATTTTCACTGAAATTGTGTTGCTTAATTTGATTTGCAACCGGAGTTGCTCATCCATACACTTCTTCGTACTTTGATTTAGGGTTAATTACAAAAAGTAACCCATGTAATTTTGTAAAAATTACAAAAACTACCCCGAAACATTACTTTGACTTCATGTACCCACCCTCTCTCATAAGCAAAAATCATTTCAAAAAAACCCTTCACATTTATAAGAATTACAATCAGCCCTTTACTTTCAACACTTCAGGGTACTGTTTTTTTGCAATTTCAGAATTTAGTAGATTTTTTGGCTGCTGTTGTTAATTACGCCTAACCCCAAGGATACTTTTGTAATTATCCCTTCGATTTATTAATTTTAACAAAAATGGGTCGATTCTAGTATCCAGCATCAGAATTCTCAAGAAAAGTGTTCACATTGCAATGTCAATACTCAGAAGTCATGTAGTTTTACATAAACAGGAAATAACAGAAAAAGATGCAATTGGGAAGATACCTCTGAAATTAGAGTCGCAACCTGGAATCCTGAAACAGCACGGTGTAAGAATCGACACTAGCAGTCAAAACCAAAAGGAGTTCCAGCACGTTGCTCCCATGCCTGAAGAATCTAGGGGAAAAATACTCATTTTCAACATATAGAAGCTGAGAATCAATTTAAAAATCATACACGTACACGCGCCTACATACTTATATATAATTTATTTGTTTTGCTAAGAATCCCATGAAATTAACATGTAACCTGCATCGCCGTAGTCTGAGCAATCCCTTGGCATGATTAGGCAACAAAACCTGCAACAAACAAAAAGACTACACATATTTTTTTCCAATAAAGCCTTTAAATAAACTAATAATAGATCATCTCAAAGTAAAATGAATAGGCAAAGTCATTAGCAGTAACTTGATGTTCATGGTTGAGAATTATATCAAAAACTGCAACAGTGTAATACTTTATCGGAAGAAAATGAAAAACAAAAAGAGATGAATGAAGGCAGCTCATCAAACTGTGTTGTTAATATTAAAGATCCCGACCAATTTCCGAGCAATGGTACATACGCATGACTTTTGCATCACGCAACCCCACCTTTTTCCTTCACTAAAGTGCTGAACTAAACAATGATTCAAAACAAAACTTTTCTAAAAAAAATCCTAACTGACAGTAAATTACACAGGACATTAAATAAAACTGGGGATAAGATTATGCTAATCGTACAAGATTCCGGCTTTCTGCTTCTCCCAACAGCCGCTGATAAACAGGAGTTCTACCAAATTACAGAAAAGCCCAAACAGCAGAAATGGAAGATTCCCTGCTTTGAACTTTGAAATTTGAACCCCACTGCTGTACCCCAATTTGTTTTTGTTCACTTTTAAAGCGCCACACGGGTCATTAGATTATGCATGTAAGCAATTACATCCCCCACTATTCTTCGAATGCACTTGTACATATTTTCTCAAGCAACAAAGGCCAATCCTCACCGAGCTTTCTCGGATTCATCTCCATAGCAACTCTAAAGTCCTCTAAGGAAATCGGGCAATCCAAGGGCTTTACACTGTTTTGCACAAAATTCTGATAACCCGGTATACCACCATTAACGAGCTTCCCATGACCATGTTGGTGTCTGTTTGTATTATTATTATTACTATTTTTGATTAGCTCGTGCCCTTTTCTCGAACCCACAAGCTCAACGCAAGACCTTATTAACCGTTTCATGTAAGAATCCAAACCGTGGTTAAGTAAATTAGCCGAATCCATCGACACTCCTTGGATTCCCTGCCCCAAAGCAATCTCCTCCATCCGTTCCCTTAAAGCCACACTATCTGACAAAAGACCACCATTAAAAATCGATCCTGTATATCTACCTTTACTTGCAAAGGGAGGCCGAGCCCCTCCGGAGCTATCAGAACAAAACGAGACTCCGAGTGGGGCGCGGATCGGACTCCTAGGTAGAAAAGGTTCTTGTCCAATGGTCTCACTACACGAAGCAGCCATAGAAGAAAAATCCGAGCACCTTCTCAAAACCGACGGGCTCAATATTTCGTTTTCATTCTCCGGTTTCAAATCACCATTCATCACCGCCTTCCCATTAAGAAGGCCGAGAGGGCTCCGGCGGTCCCCACTCCTTCTATCTCGAGGGCCCGTACGGGCCTTTTTAGGAGAGGGGGGTAATAGTAGCATGTCACCCCCTCCTCCATTTGATAAGACTGGCGGACCAGAAGGAGGAGGCGGGGCCATGCTGATGTGGGGCTCGTTTGGTTGGTGATTATTCGAGGGAACATCCTTATTGCTGACGGCTGGCGGTGGGGATGATTTTGGGCTGCAAGCATTTTTTAGAATCGAACGGATGAGCTGATTGTGAAGGGGGATGTTATCCCTGCCGAGGATTCTGAGACAGAGCTTGCTGAACTCGGGCTTGCCCAATTTTAAGCTCAAGAACATGTTCAGGTAATGGAAGTACTGCTTGGAACCCTCGGGCCCGAGCTTCTTGGCTATCTGGGTTTTAAGGTCTGCGAGATTGATCCGTGAATGCTGATGTGGCGGTTGCATCTCTGTGTGATTGATTTTCTACACTTCTCTCTCCACACTATAAATCCATACAGTAACAAGAACGCAAACTGCCACAAAAAAGAACACAGAGAGAATTCAATTAATTAGGGTTTTACTAGCAATTTTCCCCCAAAAGACCCAATTTTTTTTGCAGAGAGCATCAATCCATCAAATCAAAAACCCTAACAATGTCCAAATCAAAAACCCATCTCCCAAAACGTCGATATTAGATTCAATTGTAATATGAGATCTCAGAATTTTCAATTAAACCGTCCCTCCCTCCAAAAACACAATCTTCATAAAATTATTAGATTCTTCAAGACAAAACCGAAGTTGTTGTATTACGTACGAATCGACCGTTTACTGTAACTAAACCTCGGCAATAACATCGAGTAACCCCCTGCTACTTTAGTTTCAAACATGAATTATCAGAATTCAATAAACAAACACAAATGCCACTTCACTGATGGAGGATTCGAGCTTGAATTTTGAACTTCATGTTCATATTTCTATGTTCAAAACTCATACTTGAAGGAACCCGACACGAAAAGATTCAAACTTTGACACAATTTCGAGTTCGAATCGACGAGAGAACAATTGGGCTTACCTTATTGAAGCTCCGAGGATACAGATTCAGGACAACGGAATCACTCTCAGCTTTAACTGCTTCTCTGAAACACGTAGCTCAATCCGCCATTGCTACTTATGTAATCTCCACAATTTCGCTTCGCATTCTCTGTTTCCACTCTCTTTTTATTCCTTCCCCAAATTGAAAACGGAAGGGGGTGAAAAAAATTCCGAATCAGAAATTTCGAAGCCCCTTTTCTTTGCTCTCTCTGATCGCTCTCGTCTTCGAAACTCGCTTTCTCTCTCCTTTTTCTTTTTCTGCAATGTTTTTTGGGCAATTCCGTTGGCACGTACAAGCCTGGATGAGCGGTGTACAACACCCGTCAGTTGTACGATGTGTTGTAAACGTTGTATGTAGATCTGGCAGGAGTCGAAATAGAGTGGCGTTATCAATCCGAGATGGTTCAAGGTTTTATATAACGCACGCAGTTTCAGGCGCGTGAGAGTCACTCGCCAACTCAGTGGCTACATCTATTTGAATCAGAACCATAATTCCCCTTCACTGCGACTGGGGGACACCCCCAATTTTATGGTTTTCACATAAACACTACTCCAACATAGATTTTGATGTGCTATATGAATTGAATTGATCCTAGAAAAAAAAAAAAAAAGGCTTCTTGAATCTTGAATCATTCAATTGAGTGAAAGAGAACATCACAACACAACTGTAACGGTATTTCGATCGATTCGTTTATGATGTAATGTAGTAAACATTCACAAACAGTTGAGAGCCCCAAAAATGTGAACTTTATTGTTTGAACGAGTTGCAACGAATATGACCCAATCGGAAAACAACAAAATTTAGAGAAGCAAAAAAAAAGCCTCGATCAACAACACCAGTTGTCGATGACACCACGCGCCGGCTCAAGCTCTCATTGCAAGAAAAATTGTCGACACCGCGACCGTACAGATAACCGCGAGCCCAACCCGGCGAGTCTCCCCTGCAGCCGCCGCAGGCAGAGCATCAATCGCCGGCGTCTCCACAGCCGCCGGAGCTTCCGCAGCAGCCGTCGGAGCTTCCTCGCTCGCACCAGGGGACGAAGCCGAACCCTCCGAAGGATCGACCGCCTCGGTCGGGGCTTCCGCCCCCTGCTGCACGGGAGCCTTCGTGGGCGTGGAGGCCACGCTCGTCGTCGGCGGGACCGCGATCGGAGCAACCGCCTGAGCGCCGCCGCTCGGGGCCGAAACCGGCGGGGTTCTCGTTTCGGAAACGGCGGGGGCGGCGGCGGCGGGCGGCGGGACGGCAGCCGGCGGGGCCTGGACGGGGGCGGCGGGGCGGGGAGGGAGGATGACGTGGCTGATCTGGAGGACGGAGACGTTGTAAGCCTGTGTGAAGACGGACTTGACGAGGGTGGAGGCGGGGGGAGAGCCGGCGACGGGGGAGCTGAAGGCGATGCCGTCGGTGCCGGCTCGGGTGACGTTGAGGAAGCCCTGCTGGCCCCTGGCTTGGCCGGTGGCTTGGAAGAGGGTGGTCAGGGTGGTGGGGGCTTCCGGAAGCATCTGGAGCTTCGGCACGTCGAAGTAGTCGAGGACCACGTGCACGCTCAGGACGTTGGCTAGGGTTTCGACTGGCTTTCCGGAGAGAGGGGACATGTTGGAGTTGTCGACTACGAGGAGGGTGATTGTCTGTCGGGAGTTGATCTCGGTGACGAGGTTGGCTTGAGAGAGGTAGGAGCTGAAGGTGCTGAATTCTGGGTATTGGGAGAGGATTTGGGTTATGTCCAAGGCGTTGATGTGTGGGAGGAGGAAGACGGAGAGGAAGAGGAAGAAGAGTGATGATGTCATCTTTGTCTTTCTTTGCTGTGTTTGTGTTTGTGTTTGTGTTTGTATTCTGTGTTGTGTTGTGTTGTGTTTTTCAGGTTATTTATAAGCATACATGTTTTTGTCTGAAAGAACACACCCCTTCTTGATCTCCTTATGTGGAGGAATTGTATGGTTAGAAACTGTATAACCAAGAATAGATACCAAGCAAAGCAAAGAGCTACTACACAGGACTCGTACACGTGTCGTTCGACTTAACTAACTTGTAGGCAATGGAACAACAGATTGACTCTCTTGTTGCGTTTTTCGTTTTCGTTTTCATTGCAAAAACATACAATAAATAATGTGTTTGTCTTCTTTCTACAAGGGCTTGATGCCATGTCTGAGTGCAGCCTCCCAAACGACGTCGATCTGGTCGACGTCGATAGCTCCGACCTCGTGGTGTTTCCAGCCTTCGAGATTGTGAACCACTCCGCCCGCGTGGCAAGCGTGAACCACTCCTCTGCCCATCGTGTACTGATTCATAATCGAGTTTTAGTCGACAAAGATTTATACTAATACTAATATAATGCAGCTATCGATTACATACCTCGCACGATCCGAGTCCCTCGACGTCGTCCGGAAGCCTCATCGCTGCCAGCTTCCCATAAGTGCAGTCCCTTCTGAAAGAAATGATCGGTGGGACCACAAACTGGTGAAAATGAGTTCCCGACGGAGCCCAATACTGCTCTCGCGGGGTCGTCCACTTCCCGATTATCCATGTCTGAAACGTAATTCCCTCAGTAAATTTTACAACAAGAGAACGAAAAAAAAAGGCAATTTTTTTTACCTTGCAATGCTGCGCGGCTTCGTACTTGGTAACTTGGACTAAATTCTGTTGACAGTCCGGTTGTGCTTCTTTCTGAATCTTGCTGAATCTCTCTGTGGAGAGAGTTAGCATCTGTGCATTTCGTATGATCAGACATTATACCATAAATCGAGTTTTTGTAACAAATTTGAGTTCTTACCATAACCTTAACCTTTCGATGAGCAAGATAAAGAGCTATGGCCCTCCCGAGTTTTGAAGTCGCCCCCGTCATGAAAACCTCTTCGACGTCTTTAGGAATGCTGCGTAGGATCACAGCAGCTGTCAGCGTGTTTCCGTGGACCACTCGGACTCTGAGGCTCGGATGCTTGTTCGTGAAGAGTATTCCGCCTCCATTTAAACCTTCATTCTTGTTCAATGCAGCAAGGCTAATAACCTTAACTCCAAGTCTGTCTGCTTTAAGGATAGCATCTTCTATTTGCTTGTTGATCCCTTCCTTGGCAAAAGGCAGGAAATACTGCAAAATTTCCGAAACTAAAAATCGTACCAAAATCGCTCACAGCTAAAAATCGAAAGAAGACTAAGTGTGTCTAACCTGGAAACCGAACCTCGGAACAACCCAAGTTTGGTGCAGTCTCCCTCTGAGGTTGTAAAAGCTGAACAAAAAAGTTTTCGACTTTGCCCACATAACGAGCATCACTACGTATGCTCCCGGCCACATCGCGAACAAGAAGGGCTTAATGCCGAAAGGCATCGAGCTGAACGAACGGAAAACAAACGGGGCGTGCATGCACGACATAGCATCCACGACATGCGCGAGGAACACGAAATCCGGCACTCTGCTACCTGCAAATTCGGTCATTCATACAAATTCTAACAATGTAATTTGGTGAAACTAAAAGGGCAGAGAGGTAATTTAATTACTTGTTCTTGAACTTATTTCTCTTTGAAGATCCCAAGAAACGGCATTCATTGTGTTCCATAACTTGTCATACACAGGCATGAAAAGGCAGAAATTAGTCCCCATATCTGTGTGGTGAAGACTGTGATACCTGCAGGGAAATAAATTATCGAAAAGCGAATTTAATTCGAAAACTCAAGAACACAACAACACAATGTATAACAAGAGATAAACGGGCCGATCCCGGGCCTTACGTAGGCGTGCGGATTATATACTTGAGAAGAGGGACAGCCTCAAACAATCGACAAGGAATGACCTCAACATTGCAGTGCCCCAAACACTGAAGAAAATCGAAAGCCAAAAGATAACCGTACATTAGGCCAATCGACCCATGTCCGATCAGAGTAGTTCCGAATGTCGGAATTCCCACTACTACACAAACTAGTATTCGTTCCAAGAACGTAGCATGCCCAGCTGCAACCACAAATGAGATATAAAGTTATGTGATCGATCGATAGTTTTTTCGTTTGTTTTGTTTCGACTTTCGACCTTTCCTTACATGTGAAAGGATGAAGAACTTTGGAGGAATGATGGAGCCAGTGGTACTGATGAAACATGTGAGAAGAGTGCAGCAATCTGTGCAGCCAGTAGTAAAGCGGCTCGGAGACTGTAACGTGGAGCGTGATGCAGCAGATAAAACCCCTAACGTCCCACGTCGGGAATCCGGCGAAGGACGAGGGAGATGCCAAGTACACGAACGAAGCAACCATCGCTTCGAGTAACAGAAAATTATCCCTGCAGCCCAAAAACACCAAAGAATCTCTAAATTCAATCCAACTAACACAAGTAGATACATGTGCATATATACATACATACCAATGCCATTCGGAGTCGATTTGATCGAATTCGATCCCTCGTTTATCGATCCTCCGATTTCGATTGAGGAAGAGCATACATGAGTATGTGCTCCACATCTGGTGGAGAAGGGCTCTGAGGGAAAACAGGATGAGTATGTGGAGACTCCACCAATAGGTGGTGTTGGTTTCTCCATACACCACTCTTCCTACTAAGGGGCCATACAACAGATACTGCACTTACAAATTAGGACAAAAACAAATTACTAATTAACACATCATGAAACTATATATACTTAGATATATGTATATATATAGTACATGCCTTGAAATTGGACAGATTCTGCCACGGCCAAGAAAAGAAAGGAGCTTCCTTTATATTTGGAATGGGGTTTTTGGGATCAGTTATCTTCTTCTTGGTTTCCATGTTTTTATTGAATCTGTTGGATTTGTGTGTTCTGAAAACTTAAATAAGGCAATACTATATTGTAAAGGGGAGATTTTGAAATTAAGTAAGAGTTTGTGGGGCAAATAGGAAATAAATGGCATTTAATGAAATGATTAAATGGGAAGCTACATTCATGAAAGGTAGGAAATTCCTTTACTTATCTTTTTTGTTTGTGGCACCATTCTCGACACTACAGCTCCCGTGGGGGAGAAGGGTTCCATCATCTTCTCCGTGGGACCCACACACATGTCTCCCCTAAGCTCTATGTGTATAGCACATTTTTTTTTTGGGTGAAATAATAATGAGAAAATACTTTAAAATTTATTGAAGTATTGGCCTACCAAAATTTTGGATTATTAAAACCTAAGGTGACAGCTGTGATTGATTGGTCATAAGAAGATTTAATGAGTTTTGATGGGAAAAAAAATGAATCCCAACAATATCAGTATACTAGTATGTTGCTGCACATCAATTTAAGTTTTGTAAATATACAAAACGTGAAAAAAACTTTCTGTTTATGAGTGTTCAAACATTTCAGTCACACATTTGAGTCACAGACGAACATATATAGAAGGGACAAAGATAAAGTTTTGTTTTGCTACTATATCATTTAATCAGTTTGTTCATCATCTAAAAATAGCTTAAGAAGGTGTGTGTGTACATGTATGGTGGAATCGTGTCGTGCGTGGACGATTCGAGTTCGTAATATAAGTCGATATCGTCAACAAGATATGAACAGAGTGAAGTCATGTTTTTCTATATTTGAAATGTTGTTGCTGTTGGTGTTATGATATAGGTGGTGGATAGCAGATTTCAGATTGCAGTTGGGGATGTTGATAGCATAGGTGTTAGCTTTAAATTCATTTTTGTGAAATGAAATAATATTCAAGAATGAGTGTGTACCTAACATTAATAAATAAAAACTATGATTATTTATTCCAAAACAAACCCCCTCACGTTTTCAAAATTTCTTTTTAGTGTTACCACATGTAAAATATAAAAGGGAAAGTTTTGTAATTTTCGAAAAGTTAGTGGTTTTGTTTGTAACCACCTCAAAGTGTTAGTTCAAAAATACTAATAACTGAAATATTTGAAATGTTCTTACAATAAAATGTGAAATTTGTTTGTGTTGACTTTACGTTGACTTTATGCAAAAGTTTGGCCGCAGACGCCCTAGTAGAAGCCGAGTTTATCTGTAAAATTCAATTCCATTCAAACTAGTGTCGATATTTGAAGATGGTTTAGAAAACTTTTTTATTTGAAATTAATTTCAAAATTTTGACTAGGAGTAGTTACTTCTGTCCCAAATTAGTTTTCACACTTATTTTGTTATTTAAACAGAAAGTGTGATAACTAAATTTTGGGAGTATATAGTAACAATATAAACGCTCATTGTATAAATTAAATTAAGTGCATTTTTACTAAATCAAATAAGAAAACACATGAAAATAAACTATATATGACATACACAAAAGACATGTGAATGAATTATGGCAAGAGCGCTACTAGACTACTTGTTGATATTGTATGCACAATGGATCGACATTTGAAGCAGCACCCTGTTCTTGACATTTTGAACACCCAAATGTCTCCCTCGTGGGCTCAATTTCCGCAGCGCGTCGAAGCAATCGTCCACGTACTTAAAGCACGTGCTGATGTGGAAGACCAAGTTCGAATAATCGCCTCCCTTGAAATCCAAGTTCGCGTCCTTGAAGTCATCGACCAATGTCTCGTACGAGGCTATGCAGGTTTCGTAGCCTCGTCGAACCCTTTGGCTCTTTTCCGTTGATAGCGCCTCCCGAGTTAGTGCTCGGAAGTTCGTCGCGTTCTTTAGGGTTTGGGTAATGGCTATCTCGGTTAGTCCGAAGATGTCGGTCTTGGGAGTGGTGAAGCGGTTAAAAACACGGTTGCATAGATAGTGGTCGGACGTGTGGGAGCAGATGTTGAGGATCCACCATTTAGTGTCGGCGGTGGTGGTCGGGGAATGTGGAATCAAGAGGAGGATTGCTACTAGGAACAAGTGATTCATCAGATCTTACTAGTGAGTTTTTAGTTAATTTTGTAGTGAATAATTATTCTTGGCAATGGGGTTGGGAGATTATATAGGTTTTATTTAATGACATTATTAGAAATTAATTGGAAAATGAGAATACATGGAACGCACGCTACAGTTGAGATATAATTATTAATGTTGTTATTTGTCAATTTAGGCAACATATTTTTGAATTAGGTTGGCTAATTACTACATAGAATTAATGTTGATTTATTAGTAGTACTCCTCCCTTAGTCTTTTTAAATAAGTACTACTCCCTTAGTCATTTTTTAATGGTGGTACACATCCTTTGTAAATTACTGTACATTTTAATATAACCAAGTTAAGATAAAACCTATAGAAATATACACTATAAATATACATTATAAATTAAGATAAAACCTATATAAATATATACATTTTAATAAATTACCCCCTTCGGGGCATGTGGAATCAAGAGGAGTACTATAATAATGACTTTTACATTTTAATATAACCAGATTAAGATATAAATATACACTTCTTAAAATTAGAGATTATTAGGAGAAAATGAATTTTGATTTTTGAAATTATAGAAAAAATCACATAATTACTATAGTTTTACTAAATAAATATCATTATTACGTAACATATTGATAATAATGACCTGGTGTAAGGGAGTTGGATTCTCTCCTAATATTTTTTTCCTAATAATGTATTAGGAGATATTAGAAAAAATATATTATTAGAAAATCCCAAATTTCTGGTGTAAGAGAGTTTTACAAAGTAAATATGATTGCCTAAGTGGGTAACATATTGATAACATGTGACGTAAGAAGGACTATGTAAATTAACCCAATACAATATTCACATTTTTTTTTTATAAATTACAAAAAAATGACTATTGTGTTAATACAGAGTAGTATGATTGTGTAAGTGTGTAACGTATTGATAACACGTGGTTTAAGAATTGTTCTTTTAGATTTATTCTCGTGTCTTTCAAATTAGTAAATTCAATTTAGTTCATATCCATTAACATTCGTTTAATGATTTATTTATTTATTTTATTAACATTGTAATATTTTAAAATAAAATTAAATTGAACTTAATGTCAATTAATATCTATTAAGTTTAGTTTAATTTAATTTATTTCAACGGATTTCAATCCAAAAGAACATATCATAAAACTATACTATAATTTGAGAGCAGTTACCACTTAAAAATAACACATGCATCATCGAATGCAATCAGAGTGTTCTCTTGACGTTCCTCACCCAGATGCATCAGTTCCAAATTTACCATGAAATTGATGCAGCTGAAAAAGAAGAGCTTACTATAAAAAGCAAACGAATCACTCAAAAACGAAAAATTTCTTATGAAACGTTCATTTTGTTGTCCACTGTACTTCTTGGCTAGCTCGTTCGTTGCTAGCGATCAACGACAATATTTTCTCTATACTTCAGTAAAGGCCTATTTTTTTGAACTTATTTTCAGTTCAATATATATATAATATAAACGCTCATCAAGCATGTATATATCAAATTAAATGAAATTAACTGCATATTTATTTAATTAAATACCAAAACACGTAAAAATAAACTACATGACATGCACAAAACACATGTGAAAGAATTATGGCAGCTGCTACTACTACTACTACTTGACATTGTAGGCACAATTGAGCGACATTTGAAGCAGCACCCTGTTCTGGACATTTAGAACCCTCAATTGGCTCGCTCGTCCGCTCAAATTCTGCAGCGCCTTGAAGCACTCGTCCACGTACTTAAAGCACGTGCTCACGCGCATGCCCAGGCTCGAATAATCGCCTCGCTTGAAATCCAAAGTCGCGTCCTTGAATTCATCCACGATCTGCTCGTACAAGGCTCCACATGTTTCGTAGCCTTGTCGAACCTTTTTGCTCCTTTCGTTGGCTAGGGCCTCCCGTGTGAGTGCTCGGAAGTTCGACGCACTTTTTAGGGTTTGTGTAATGGCTATCTCGGTTAGCCCTACGATGTCTGTCTCGGGAGTGGTGAAGCTGTTAAAAATGCTGCTGCATAGAACTGCGTTGGACGTGTGGGAGCAGATGCTGAGGATCCACCATTTAGTGGCGGCGGTGGTGGTCGGGGAATGTGGAATCAAGAGGAGGATTGCTACTAGGAACAAGTGATTCATTGGATCTTAGTAGGGAGTTTTTTAGTGTAATGAATAGATATTCTTGGCAATGCGGTTGGGAGATTATATATGTTTTATCAGTACAGTATTAATTAGGAAACAGTTAAGGTTTTATTCATATTTTTAAATAAGTATAATAATAATAATGACTTTTACATTTTAATATAACAAAATTAAGATATAGATATGCACTCTTAATTTTTGAAATCAGAGTTTGTTAGGAAAAAATGAAATTTGATTTCAGAAATTATAGAAAAGATCACAAGATGTTTATATACTACTATAATAGTTTTATGATGTAAATATCTAATTAATTAGTTTTGTGTAACATATTGATAACATGCAGTGTAAAATTATCTTCTTTTTTTCCAAAATATCTCAAAATTAATTTGGGAGCAGGTACCACTCAAAAATAAGGAGCTTTAAGAAAAAAAAAGTAATTTTAGAGTGGTAATAGTGTTTGTGTTTCTTATTTAAGAGTTAAAGATATTTTACTTTATTTATTTATTAAGGTATTATTATTTGTATCAAGCATAAATGATTACCCTTATCTAAATTCTCCCTAACAATAACACACAGCATCATCGAATGCAATCAGAATGTTCTCTGAGTTGAGTCTAATTGACGAAGCATTTGGTGAATTGGAGGAATCGTCCTATTCTCGGACTCCTATTCCTCACCCAAATGCATCAATTCCAGATTTACCATAGAATTGATGCAGGTTAAAATATAAGAGCTTACTCCTAAAAGGCAAACGAATCACTCGAAAACGAAAAATTTCTTACGAAACCGTTAATTTTGTTATCCACCTTACTTTTTGGCTAGCTCGTTCGTTGCTAACCATCAACGACGATATTTATGAAAATACTTCAGTAAAAGAGGCCTCTAAAGAAACAGACTCTAGGTGATGGTTTGACAATCAATCATTCTCCAAAAGGTAAATTCTAAAAATCACATTGTAATTACTACTCTAAAGTCTAATCTCATCACAAAAAACTCGTATCAAATAAATTCCCACACGAAAAAAAAAAACTTACAATTAATAATTCTTCGGCTTCCTTCCGGGATTCATTGCTCGCTTGAGCTGCGTTTTCCCCTTCTTCCTCTCCTTCTGAATCAAATACACAATCAAATAGAATATAGGAAGGAACATCAAAACCAACACCGACCCCGCGATATAAATCACGCTCGACTGCTTCCTCCCTCCCCTCGAGAAGGGCTTCTTCGTCCCTCCCCCTACCGAGCACGTGTGAGCATCGCAAAACTGCCTCAGAAAAAACTCGTGCAGCCTCGTCGCGGGCCCACCCTCCCCCACCGGAAAACAAGTGTCGGCCAGATCCTCGCACAGGTGGCGGTTCCTGGCGGCGGCTGCGGGGTTGCACTTGGCCTTCCGAGGCTGAGCTCCGGCGACTGAGTCGCAGTGGAGGGCCCCACACAGGTCAGCCATGCACCTGCCTCGACTGGAGTTGAGGAGGTTGATGTGCCTGTTGTCGAAATGCTGGTCCAGGAACTTCTCTGCTCGGAAGACCTTCTTGCAGTACCCGCACCTCCACTCGTTGATGTCCACGTGGACCTTGTGCTCCTCCTGATCCCGGAAGACGTCGTTGCTCGGGTGGAGCTTGCATTGGGTCGAGAGGGAGTATTTTTCTTTCTCGACGAATGGAAGAAGGTAGTCCTCGATTATTTTCCACGCGGACCGGCTTCTGTCTCGGGAGCAGTGGACTTCTTCGGGGTGGTCGGATTGCGACCGGGAGAGGGGCGGCAGGGTCGATGAAACGAGTAAAACGATAATGTAGATTGGGTAAAGAATCGTTTTTTCCATCTGAAAACAGGACAAGAAATCGATTTTCTTCAGATTCCATAAATCACAATTATCTAATACTCCGATTCAAACTTAATTTCACTATTTGCCCAAATAATAATTCTCAAGTAAAATTCAGATTCACAGAAGAGGAAAATAATAATGGTAATTGTAATCAATTCACAATAACAAACACGCGAATTATGTATTGAAGATAAAAATTAATCGAACGAGCTTAGAATATTCAGGATCAAAACATACCTTAAAATTACTGCAATTAAAAACCCCAACTCTGATTTAAGAAAAAATGGAATCGGGATTTCAATCCAGGTCACGGATTATTTGGAGAAATCGAGAGAGGTACTTCGATCGGAAGGTACGAAACCCCTGTATCTACGAACAAGAAGAATCTTCGAGGTGTTTGAGTTTTTTTTGTTTTTTTTTGTACTGTATCTTGTGTGGGTAGAGGTAGAACTAACTACTGTAGTTTCGGCTTTCCGAGACCTCGTTTGATTAGGAAATTAATATTTTATTTTATTTAAAACTGTAGTAGTTTTAAATAAATTAATAGTGGAATATATACACACGAAAAACACCATAATCCGCATTTTTATTTCTATTAATAATATTTGATTGAAAATGGCATTTAGGTTCTCTTTGTTCTCCTTCTTCTCGTCTAATTCCTTCAACGTCGACCTCCATTCGAAGAACTTACCGAACAAGGCCTCCGTTTCCTCCAACCCTTTTCCTCGCAAAGCGTAAATATACACCCACGCGAAAACCGCTATCCCTCCGTACAGGAATAACACCCCTCCGATAGTTATACTCTTGTACAAGGATATAAACGTAATTCCGATAACCCCACTCATGACCCGGTTCAGTGCAACGGAAAAATCTCCGAACAATAAACCCAAACCAGCGAGAGAAAAACGCAACATACGACAACACGCACGCTACGCTCATCCCCACGGCCCAAGCCCGTTGTCGGTATGAGTTATCGATCACAGTAAGCCCAGTCGCAAGGCCCATCGCGACCTCTCTCTCCACGTCGGTTATCCTTAACTATGTAAATTATGGCTCCTCATAACCCCGATATCTGGTAAATTAATTTACAAAGAAACTGGGAAACATTTAAGGGACTGAAGGAGTATATATATGAAAATGAATGACGATACATGATCACACGTACCGTATCCGAGAATTACACTTAATTTTAGGCTGCACTTACTATGATAATGATTGGATGATCTCAGAATCAGCCACATCTCGTCCTTATCCATTTTCCAACAAATGTAAATGTACGTTTCTTTATTACTAATAAACTTTATTATTGCATCACTCACACTAACAACTAATGAAATGTTTTTGAAGTCAAAAGTTGTATAATTATGAAAAAAATCTTTCTTAATTTCGACCAATGAGAAGCATGTTTCGTAGATTCATCGTCACGTGTTCTGTAATTTCAAATTTTATGATTCTTATCTTCACCGTAAGCGAACCTTTAGGTTGCGGAAGGGTCATACTTGGAAAATGTCCCCTACCATAATCGAAACCTCAACTAGGGTATTTCATTTAAATAATTACTTGTATAATTTGTTTCCATTATGTCATTTTAACAAATATATCTAGCACTGTAGTATATTAAAAAACTTAAATGAGTCCATTAAAAAGAAATTAGTAATTTTAATGAATTAAGCAGAATATTACTAGTAATTTTTTTTCTCTAATATAGTACTAGTAGTAGATTCCAAATCCCTCCGAACGTGCGTGGCCCGTCGTACTGGTCCGGCAACTTTGGTAAGAACGCGTTTCGAATATTATTAAATAAATAAATAAATATAAAGGTCAGTACATATCTCGTGGATTAACAAACAAGGGTCGAGAAATTAAATCACTTGGTTTTGAAGGAAGCCGGAGATATCGCTCGGAGGGATCGTTTTCTTCATCTGTAAGTCCCTTTCGCTATTTAATTTATCATCGCCTCTTTCAGATCTTCTATTTTCACCATTTTTCTGGTTGGGTAATTGTTTGCGATGAATTTAGAAAGTGGGCGATTGTGAATTAGGGTTTTGATTCCAGTATGCTGTGATATTTAAGTGCTTGGATTTGTAGTTTTTTACCATTTCCCCGGATTTAATTACCTATATCGATTTTGCATAATGAAACGTAATTCGAATTAATTTAGAATTTAGGCGAAGATTGGGTTATTATGTTCGGGGATTTAATTTCTGGTGTATTCGATATGTATGACTGTGGTTGCAGTTGAGCTATCAAAATTTAGACATACATTTCTCTTTGCCTTTTGCAATCCATCTTTGTTCTTATATTTATAAGAAAATACCTACTCAAAAACATGAATAAAGAATGGAGAATCGAGGAGTTATTATGAAGCATCGAGCTTATAAACATTCGAGAACATTTGATTTTTATTTTGGAACAATAAAGTTTTTTTTTTTACTTCCTTCGGATGTCTCCAAGATAACATTTTTGCCTCTTGAAGCTCATTCTTTCATACGTAGAATATGTACATTTTTACCCCTTGAAGCAGATAGATAGATTATGAGTTTTAATGTTTGTCTGTGTGGATGCATATATAAATCTTTTTCCAGTTGTGGTTATAAAATTTCTCCAATGTGCACTTTTTAGCTTCAAGTGATGTGCTTGCTTCCAAAAACTATATCTTGAGTTTGTTCTAATTACAGAACATCCCAATTCTTTTCAAATTGCAAAAATGACCTCTTGCCCGTGTGTTTCTCTTTTACAAGCTGTACTCTATGGTAGTGTTGGTCAAATGAGACTCATAGTCAACGGTTTTAGAACTGGCTGATCTTATTTTTTGTTAGAAATACAATTGGACTTGTTCGTTATTAGGCCAAATATCTTGGGCGTGTGTTTAAATTTTGTAATCATCCTTCAAATAATTGGCAACCAATACAAATCTGCATTTGTGGTTCTTGTTGAATGAAAAATCTTGGAAACATGTACAGGAATTAATCGCCCTCTGAGAGATATATTCCACCGATTGTGTAGTATATCTATGGCGCTAGACAAAGTTATAACCTCACCCCATCGGAGGTCACAGACACAGACTGCGTTCTCGACACCGGCTTCAAAATCACAATACTCGTCAAGAGGTGAAGAATTGGGAAACTGTTCGACCCTTGTCCAGAGACATCGATTTCTTCTAACGGCACTTGTCCTCCTAGCATTTCTGTGTACTGTTTATCTCTACTTTGCCGTGACTCTTGGAGCCGGGGATGATGCTTGTTCGGGTTTGGTGGGGGCCCAGAAGGCATCTTGCCATTTGCAGCTGGCTAAAGTCTCCTTAACCAAGGGAAAACTAAAATTCTTTTAGAAAAATTATAATCTATTTTTGGTGTGTGTGCATATGCAGAAAGGAGAGATTTTACCTCAATGGAAAATATGAATTTCTGAGTATCTAATTATGTAATTTTATATTTTCTGGGTGGAATTGTAATGATGTTGAGGGTTTAGTGACACAACACTAAACCAACTTTTGAATAAAGTTATATTACTTACAATCCAAATTGCGTTTTTAAGGTTTAATTATGTTTCTTGTAGCTGAAAACAACCATCTTTGTGGTTTTGAAATATGACAATAGTTATTTTTATTTTTTTGTTTTTGTATTTAGACATAACATTTGGGGTTTTTTTGTAATTAGACATAACATTTGGGGTTATGAAAAGAGTAAACCTGCTGCATCCCTATGCAGATTTTTCCATTCTTATAACCACTCATAAAAGTATTATGCTCTTTATTTGAACTTCTTCCGAGGAATACAAGAAATTCTCATGTAACGCTGAATTACAACCAAATGCACAGATAACATTCTAGTATTCAAAGAATTTGATGATCAGTAACCGCATTTTCTAGTAGTTTATCCTCACTCGTAAGCTCCAACATCGATTCTTATTTACGTCCATTCCAGCGCTGGTGCGTGTATTCTTCTACAAATGTCCTCTACACAGGGAAATGAAATCTACGAGCACATGAGGTTGCAGAGATCCTCCAGCCTTGCTTTTGAGACATTGGTGAAGGGAAAAACTGTAAACTTGCCATTATTCGAGCAAGTCAAAGTCAACTGCTGCGAGCTTATCATCGTCTGCACAAGCATAAAACAAACAAGAACCAAATATTTATTCCGATGACATGCTGTTTTCCAGAATTAGGTGAATAACAGACCATCCAAGCGCTCTCAAAGTTATTAAGGGAGTGCTTGCAAACTCACCCTTGATGTTTAGTCAAATTTTTTCCTGGCCATCTTTCAAAAGAATTATAAGAAGGCCATTGATATTTTCTATTGACAAAGATTTTTTGTTAAGAAAATACAACAAGGGTAAATCTCATTGGCAGGCAGTTTTTTCAAGATGACACAATGAACTACTATTTGTTTGTTCTCTTGTTTAATTAAAGTTATTCTTCCTTGATTATTACCTCACATTCCATTGTCTTATCACTGCAGCTCCACCACTTGAACGGAACACAATCGATATACTTGCACCACCCACAGTAGTTGTTCGCATTAATGCCTTTAAGAAGGGCCACAATACCTCCAACAAGCCTGCATAATCAAACAATTTAAAAAAAATAAAAATATCAGGCGTATATTCAAAGTCAACGATGTTTTACTGAAGAGAAGAACACAAACTCACAGAAAACTGAGGATAACGAGACAAAAAACCCTCAAGGCTGGCCTATCCAACTTCCTTCTCAGTCTGGCCGATCTTTTTACATCATAATCAAATATACCGCCTTTATTCTGATACATTCTTCCCACTTGAGGCTTGAACAGAAATATGAAACCAGCGAGGAATCCCGAAATAAATCCCCCAACATTCGAAAAATTGTTAACAAACGGCATCAGCCCAAGGATGAAATTTGGCATTAAGATGATGAGAAAGACCATAAGAGTTGCAGACTGCAAGTTAACACAGTGAGAATTGTTAGTCTAAGTTGAAATGTTATTACCAAAGAGGAAAACAATCAAACCTTTTTGGAGTAGACTTTCCAATTCTGGATAAGCCCAGACAATGAAGCACCAAGCAATCCAAATAATGCACCAGAGGCACTAACTGAAGGTCGATCTTGGAGAAACAGAGCAGCTAGTAAACCACCGGCAAGAGAAGAAAGTATGTAGATAACTCCTATTCTTACTGCTCAACATAGAAAAAAAAGTATCGAAATGAGTAATTGCAAAAACATAGATTTCATTATTAAAGATTGTTACAGAACACCCCTGCAGTTTTGCCTTATTACAAAAAATAATACAAATACTCCACTCTTGAATGTGCATTGTTTTAGTATAGTTAGTAAGATAAGGAACTAGGCTGGAGATATACATGGTCCAAACTCTTGCTCCAAGTGAAGACCGACGAAAACTACACTTGAGAGACTGATGATAAGGTGGAAAAACCCTGCATGCAAGCACGGGCTTGTGATAACACGCCAAAATTGATGATCACGTGCTACGTATCTTAGTCGAAGAGCTCCCACTGTGTCAAGCCTATGAAAGTACCCATAGAAAGAAAGGACAATCAATAGTGAGGCGAACTCGAGATGCAAAGAGAAAAGAATGAGGAAAGAAGATTCAATTGGAATGTGATTATCACACCATAATAATAAAAGGATTATCAAAGATAAAATGAATACTAAAATAGGACCTCCCGTATTCATTCAAAGTAGTTGAGCCAAAAAAAGAGTCATGGATGCAAGTCCCCAAATGCAGCAGAAATTCCAATATAAATCTTCCAAAGAAATTGACCGAACATGTCGATTCAATAAAATCAAAAACCATCATCATCTTCAATTACATATGTAATACTCAGAAATCGAACCAAAACACTACAAAAACGAAAATGAAATTCCAAAAAAATCAGAATCCACAACACATTGATTGAAGTTAATAAAAACTAAAAAAACTAATTGAGGAAGCTCACCCAGAAGCGGATGGGCCGAGCAGTGGATTCTCTGAGAGCGGCTGAAAGGAAAACCTGCCGAGCTTTTTGAAAACGCAGTTCTGGTAAGAATTTCCCCAGCAATCGTTGACAGCCATGGCGGCGCAAAATGCGATTAGATGCAAAATCACGAACACGGAAATGACCCACGTGCTTTCCTTCCCCTGAGACAATCGCCTGAAGAACGGGAAAGGAATCCTCTGCTCTTTGAGAAAATCCTCAGCCGTGAGATCGATCGAGATTCTCTGTGAATCGGATTTGACATCGATTTGGGTTTGGATCTTAGGGTTTTGGGTGTCCGCCATCGGAGTTCGATTTCAGAGGGAGAAAAAAAGCGGTTTCTAGAAACTGGAGACGGATTGAGTTCGGATGAAATACGATTGAATCGAACTAGACGGAAATGGTTTTGCCAGCCGGAGGAAGATGAAGTTGCAGAGCTGCGGTTGTGTACAGCTGTGATTGGATGGGTATTAGGATGGTTTGGCGGGAATGAGAGTTTGGTTATACGGGATAATTACATAAACAGACCTTAAGTTTATTCTAATTACAAAATGAACCCGGATGCAGTTCCAAAAAGTTGTTAGGAATTTTGATACGTAAATTAATTCTTCCAACTTTTAAAAGGGGTTATTTGTAATAAAGAGAGACTTGAGAGTTATAAATGTAAAACATACTCTAAAAATACAATAGAGTCATAATAATATATTAATACGGATCCCTTAATTTTAAAATACTTGAATTAGTAATTTTTAATTTTGGCTTAAAAATTCAATTTATTTTCTTTACAATATATTACAATAATATTTATAAAAAAATTGAACAAGAACAACTATTCAAACTGTAAGAAACTCAATTTAGCAACAATTTATTCATTAATCCCCATATATGAAATTAAAATCCACAAGAATACAATGGGTTACACTATCTTCAGTTCTTTGAGCCAAGCCGTGTGTAACGAGCATGGATCTTGTTTGCCTTGAGCGATAGCTTTCTCCGAAAGCGAGTAGAACCACCCGTTCCTCCATTTGAACTGCCACAATAACAAAATTGTATAACATTTTGCTAAATTATTTTAAGCAAAACAAAACTCGAAAAATCGCAAGGGTGTTTTTGTGACTAATCTTGCTGTTTCAGTGTAGTATCTAACTACGAGAAAGTCCTTGTTATTTTTACCTCCTTAACTGCAGTAGGAAAGTGAGCAACTGCACGCGAGTAAGCACATAACCGATCCTCAATTGCTCCTTCGAAGACTAAACCTTTCTCAGCAGCTGCAGCAGAAGCGAGTTCAGCTATAAGCACAGACACCTGAAAGTAATGTGTTTTGGATTAGCATTTTTAAGAAAGAAAAAGTCCAGTGGAAAATGATTCCTGAAGTTAGCTTAATAGAGAATCAGCCCAGTTAACTTTCAAATGGTGTATTTCATAGGTAAAGACGAGCCCCAAAGGGTGTTCGTAATTTTAAAAATCGACCAAAATAGCTATTTTCACTAAAGCCGCAAGATCACGAAGGACCAAAATTGCCACATCATAAAGTTAAAAGGACTAAACTTGCCAACTCCCAAGAATTAAACGAGACTAAGAATTGCGATTTAGCCTTAGAAATCCTCAAGTTAAAAAGAACAACATTTATCTACCTCATTACGATATTCCTTCTCGACAACGCCTACAGTTGCTCCAGGATGACGGGCCCCGACAAGCATGAAAGCACATATCCATATAAGCTTCTCCAACATTTGCTTCTGAAATTCATCCTTCTCAAGTACCTAATTTTTTTATCCGACAAAACATTATTTCATATCCACACGTAATTTTCTACTCGCACTCCTAGAACACAAATGAAGTAGGAGAATCATCGAAACAAAGACGAGGATGCTTTCATATGTTCATCACCGATTGTTGTAACAGATAATATCAGCCTATGAGCTATCATCTATCAACCATAAGAGAACAAGTATGAAGAAGGCTACCTTGCAAGACAGTCCACCAACATGCAACCTTGCAGCAACCGCAGGTGCCCATTTCCCGTAACCTGCTGTCAACCCCTCGGGATTAGCATCGGTTATCCCGTCAATGGGAGGTTCCCCGAGCTTCGAGACAGCGAAATACGCTAAGACTTGATTAGCATCAACCAGGCCTTTGCTCTGGAACCACGGCTCCAGCATTCCGTTCTGGAAAAACACCAAATCTGCTATATTGTTAAGAATCATCACGATGACATGGCACTAAAATGGGTTCATCACGATGTCATAAGACTAATCACACATCAGGGGTATTTTACGAGTATTGATCAAACCTCAAGGGTCTTGTGTAGTTACCCCTCTTCAAACCTATGGAAGATACATGAACTTCAAAGAAACTACACTTTCTTATGTAACATTGAATCAGAGTCATCTTTGGTACGTTTCGTATAGACATGTATGTTCATCCGGGGATTTTCCAGCTCTGGGAAACCTATAGCATATTGTACCCTAAGAAAGCTAAGATAATTTACATAGTCGATTACATCTATGCCCTAAAAATCATCAATTTTAGGCCTGATAAAAAAGCAATTTTTAGTGTTCTAATTGTGAACTTCTCATACTAATTACTGTACTTCATAAGCAACCCCACATTATATTTGAGTGTGTGTGTGTCGTACCGTCCCAGCGCGATTTCGGAGTGGAATCAAGCACGGCGTCCAGATCATCGTTTCGGGTGCAGACCAAAATAGGGCCCGCAAAATCCAACGGCACGGGCTCCCCTCTCTTCACCAGGACATCGTCTCCGCCGCCCATGTCCTGGAGAGCTTTTCCGACGCGCCCTCCTCCGATTATGACGGCGGGGACCACCTTCTCCGCCGTGGCCGCCATGGATGATGGAGACGTCGATAGGGCCGCCCTGGTCTTGAGTTTGGAAGTCACTCTAGAAGTGGGTTTCGTGCAGTGGTGCAAAAGGGATGAGCTAGAGAGAGAAAAAAAGGTGGCCATCGGGAAATTCAGAAGAACCCATTTCGCATAGCCCTCTGAATTTGTGGTCTGCTTTGGGATGTGATTATGATTCGGGTCGAGAAGAGAACCACTCGTTTCGGAGGAAACATATCCGGATATGTATGTTTTGGGCCCCCGGCCCAAATCAAATTTCTTCGATTTGGGCCGTTCAATTTATATCGTTACTTAGTTAATCTATGAATTTCTTTTTTTTTTCTTCAATTTAATAAATATATCAAATAAAAATGAATTGATGTGTATGTAACCCGTGACCAAATTTTAAAAAGTGCCAAAAAAAACTTGTTCCATGTATACCACCTTATCCATCCTTTTTTTTTTTTGAATTCATATTACTTCTGATTATACTATAGTACTATCATTATTAATATGTCAAGCGTCAAGTCCACATTGGAAGACGGATGATGCCAAAAAATCATAGTCACCGAAGATGACATCGTGTTCCTCTGCAAAGCTGCCTGAATCTTGAAAATCGAACGATGTCTGTACATCGTCCGGGAAGCTGCTCTTTGGCTTCTGCTCGAAAGGGCTAGATGAGGCGGTGGTAGTGGTGGGTCCATCCGGTGACGGGTCAAGGAAAGTCAACCCTAATTCTCGACTGGGATGTTCTTTCACAGTACTGGCAGTATCATCATCATCATCATCATCGTCAACATCATTGTTATTATTATTTTCAGGTGGCAATGACTCCTCCTCGGTGTAACGACTGAGGTCAAAATTGGTAATCGCATTGTGGCCACGGTACTTCACAGCCGCCATGTCGTATGCGATCGCTGCTTCCTCTTGAGTCGCTGCATCACATGGATTAATTAACAATAACAATAAATTAAGTTTAAAATAAAAACTCGAGGAGGGGCATTTTGGGAAATCCAGTGATGGGTTTGGTAATTAATTGGGTGTGGGGCTGGCAAAAAAATATTGTTGGCAAAGCTAAGTAGGATGCCATTGAGGTTGTTGATCATGTAGATATGGAATAATAAATCATAACCGTATACCTATTTGTTTGGTTGTACACTTATTACTACTACTATTACTACTATTTACTAATCAATATTAATTGTTGTCATTATAACATAATGTTATGGTTGATTGTTTTCGTAAACATATGTATCGATGATCCACGGAATAAATAGGCGACATACCGTATGTTCCGAGGTAGAGGTACTTGTTGCCAAACACCCTACCGATCCGAGCTTCCCATCTACCGTTATGATGATGCCTATATATAAATCGATTACACACAATGTATAGTACTAATTAATGTAATTAAACTTAACTCAAACGCAGCAGTAGTGAGGGCGTACGAACGTACGTACCTTGCAACGCCTCTGTACTTGGAAACTCCGCGAGAAAAGCCACTGCTTTTTCTGTCATTTTTTAATATTATTAATCAATTTTTATTTAAACTAAAATAAATAATATGTATAGAAATATATACCTTCTTAATGATCCAATATACTCTTCCTTTGTTTGAGGCTCCATTTCATTGAGCTCCTCTTGATAAGTGGAGACCTGCACATATATGTACAACAAAATGCCGGTTTTAATTTGATGTGAATTTATTTATCTACTTAAAAGCACAGTAAGAATTTTATTAATTTTAATTAATTACAGGGAAATTTAGAATGGTGTCGTGTCCACAGTACTTCAATGCAGCCAGGTCATACGCATGTGCAGCGGCTTCTTCCTTGTCGTAAGCTCCTACGAAAATATAAGTAAAAATAATTACTTTGATTTGGAAAAAAAACAACTTTTATTGTAAGGAAAATTCGTTAAGAAAAGCGTGACTATTTGAAAGAGACACACCAAAAAACTAGAAATATAATAGGACTAAAATAAATTCAGTAACCAATTAGGAATCAACAGCTGTGACCTTTGATGAACACGCAACTGTCATTCTTGTTTACAGTTGCGTAGACATCCAACACAATTCCCACGTGTTTCAGGATTATTTGAAAGAAGATTAGGAATTATTTTTTACTAATATTTAACCCCCAACGGCCTCGTGGATTAATTGTTAATTACCTAATTAAAATATTAATTATTGAAATACAGTACTCCTAATTAATTAATTAATCAATACATACCTAAATACACTGCGTTTGAGTAGCATCCATCCAACAACCATCACCGGAATTCGACAAAAAATGCAGAGATTTATTAGACAAAACAAATTAAAATGGATTAATTAATTAATTGATTAGGAAATAGAAAACCTTGTCTTCCTTTCTTGTTTCGTGACTGATTCCAGCTGTTCTTATCCCACAAGTGAGCTTCGTAGCGGCCGGTCCACCTGTGCCTGCAGTAGTGATTTTACGGTTTCATCCCTCCCCAAAATTAATATTTACTGTATTTTTTAATTAATTATTTAATGAGTACCTGGTGACACCCCTGTAAATGGAGCTGCGTGGCTGCGGAGACTCTCTCGGATTGGTTCTTCGCTTTCGTTTCACTTTTACATCACTAGTAATGCTATTCCCATTCTCTCCGTCGTTGCCGTCGGTCGGCCGATGCTTTTGCTTTGAAGATTTGGCCATGAAACTAATTGCTTGATTATATCCGGCCGATTAGACGGTGGTTGTGGTGGTGTTTTGCGGCGGCGGCCTTTTGTTTTGTGCGTTCCAAGGAGTGAAGATATACACTAGTAATTCCCCCTATTTTTTTTTGCGTGTTTCTAAATTTTGATGTGGGCTTATTCTGATATGTTTCATTTCACTTTGTCTTAAAGTTTGATGTGGGCTTTTCCTTATTTACACTATTTTTATTATTTTTTATTTATTTTTATTGAAACATAAACAATTAATATAGGGTTGCTTCTTCCTGTTTGGATGTCAACGTATTCCGGTCAAAATTAAATTCTCGGCTCCAATTTTCCGTCTCACTATGGAGTGTATTAATTTGGCCCACCCCTACCAGTACAAGTACAAGTACAACCAGCGTGTATTAAATTCCATTGTTTCTCGATATTTTGAATTTTCAGTATTATCAGCTAAAATTGGGAAAAAAAGATACTAGGCCCAATACTTAGTAATCAAAATGGGCCTGGAACAAGCAATGCGGTTGGGCTAGAATATTTTGGTATTGGGCCGAACCTCCCAGGTAAAATCGCAAATCATTAGTCTAAAAAGGACAGCCGCCGGAATAAATTTCCGAGCCCACCACCACCACTTCCACTTTCCCATTCCATTAAAAAAATTAACTACACGACAAAACACCCAATCATTATCCACTCCCTATAAATAAATCAAAATTCCCATTTTATTGGTGGACTCGAATTTTGCGTGCGCCGTCCGATTCCTCCACGTGGATGGTTCGCGCAATCGACACCGCTCATCCGATGACAACTAGAGGAAGCTTCAAGAGACACGTGGCCCCCGCACTTTATCCATTTTGTGCTCACGTGACTTACAACTCACACTTGACCACCGCACGCGGTCAAAATAAGAGTTGCCTACTTGCCTGAGTTATGATTACTGGATTGACTTATTTAACCCTCTACTTATTTTTAATTTACCGAAACAACCACCGTAGGTGAACCTGAGCGTGTGAGCGTGCGGCTAGCACGTGCCAGTGTCACCGAAGCCCGACGCCTTTGAAGACGACACGTGTGAGTCGCCGTCCCCGAATAAAGACTACATCTTCATTTCTCTCTCTCTCTGTTCAACTCATTTCCATCAATTATTTTTTCTTCTTACTCCGTTTTTTCTCCATTTAATCCAAAAATAAATAAATTAAATTAAAAAAATTTACTAGACCGACACTCGCTCTGGTTTTTCTTGCCTAGGGTTTTTGATCCGAAGATTTGGAGCAGCAAGTAATTACCAGTTCTGAATCAATGGTGCAGTTGATGAAGAGCGGCGGCGGATCGGAATCGCAGAGGGAAAAGAGGACGGCGGTGAAGAAGGAGGTGGAGATGGATGTCGAGGACTCTCCGGAAGAAGTGCGCGGTCCGATCCACAAGCGCCCCAAAGTATTTTTTTTTTCCTTTTTCTTTTAGTCTTTCTGGATTTCTATTGGTTGCAGAATTCAGATTCATAAATGGGGAATTAAGAAGTGATACTGTATGAGAAAGTTTAATAATTATTGCTGAAAATTATGATTTTGACTTTTAATCGGCTATTTATTTAACTGTTTATGTACTGTATTGGGTTTATTGTTTACTTTACTGTTTTTTAGTATTGTATTTCATAGTGAATTATGGATTAATTCCGTTATTTTGTAGTTATATGCTAGTGAATTTTGATGTGGCGGCGGGTTAATTGAAATCGATTGTTCATGCATGGGTTATATTCTAGATCAATTATATGTCTGATACGTGCTGGCGGATGGCCGTGATGATTCATTGCAAATGCTTATACAGTTTGTGGCTTTATGTTGCATGAGCAGATTTTGGGAATGGGTGGTTTAACAGTTCCACCATCACAATACAACCCTCTTGACGAGCCAAGTCCGTTGGGATTACGCCTTAGGAAAAGCCCTTCGCTTTTGGAGTTGATTCAGATGAAACTTTCTCAACCAACTACTCCGAAAGCTGGAGGTCAAGGTCACGGTAGAAATCAGGCTCTCAAAGCTTCTTCTGCTTCGAGTGACAAGTTGAAGGCCTCCAATTTCGCCGGTTCACTTCTTAGAATCGGAACATGGGAGGTACAATTGTGTTTGGAAAAAAAGACTGATGTGGTTCAATTTTAAACGTTTCAACTGATTATTGACTAGATTTTTTCTTGAAAATATTACAGTATAAATCGAGGCATGAAGGAGACTTGGTGGCAAAATGTTACTTTGCAAAGCATAAGCTTGTTTGGGAAGTTCTTGATGGGGGTCTTAAGAATAAAATTGAAATCCAGTGGTCCGATATTATGGCTTTGAAGGGAACTCACCAAGATGATGCCCCTGGAACTTTAAACGTTGTGGTAATAAACACACTGTATTCTAACGCTGTTAGTGTTTTTGTTTTGATTGATTCCAGACGTGCTTATAACAGCTCCCCTTTGTTCTTTTGGCAGCTGGCACGACAACCTCTTTTCTTTAGGGAGACTAATCCACAACCAAGGAAGCACACTCTTTGGCAGGCAACATCAGATTTTACTGGCGGACAAGCTAGTATACATAGGTGAGATAAGATTTCTAACACACTCTACTAGGTTCGTCTGAATTTAGTTTACTAGTGCAGATTTGTGTTGTCTTTTTCATAGTGGGGTACATATGGGTGAGCTATCAATTAATCTCATTCTTAGCTGAGGAAACTTTTTTTTTTAATTGTGTCATATATTATCTGTCATAACTGATAACTGATGAGTATTCTAAACACGCAAGTTAACATTTTGGATGTCTATGTTAATCATATTCAATTAATTCTGTTGGGACCTACTAGATTATGCAACATTGATGGCGTGAATGTCTCATCTATTTTTTTTTTCGATTTTTCTTTTTCTATTTTTTTGCAGGCAACACTTTCTGGAGTGCCCACCAGGCTTAATGGGAAAACATTTTGAGAAACTTATTCATTGTGATCCCCGCTTGAACTTTCTTAGTCAGCAAGCAGAGATTACTTTAGATACCCCGTATTTTGATCCCAGAATCACTGTGTTTGATGATCAAATGGAAAACAAAGATAATCTCGATTTGAATACAGAAGGAAGTTCTTCCCTTTTCAGCTTACAAGATCCTGCTTCTCCTTCAGGAGCTCAATCTTTTTCCTCAAAGAATGATATGGATTCTATTGGCAGGCATTCGGGATCTTACCCTCGTGAAACACCGTCTCCAAGCTCAGGTAGAAACTTATTGTGAAAAGTAAAGAATATATATATATATATATATATATATATATATATATATATATAATGGACTGCAAGGCACATTTTGTGTCGATAATTTTGGCTTGTTTTTTTGTTCGTTCCTGATTCTAAGATGGTGTACTCTATTGCTTGGCCTTACCTTTGTATCATAAGAGCTATGTTGAGTAACCCTAAATGAAATATCTGCTTGAGAAATATTTTTATTTTGTATGTGCGTGTGCTACTCTCACCCTGCTTTGTTTTTCCTAGAAATTATATTACTTTTTAGCTGATTGAAAAGTTTAGTGAGATATCGTCTTTTTGGTCTCGGCACTTTTTATTGAAATTTTGGTCTCAACCCTTTGTATTGAAATGAGTAATGATGCATGAAACTATTTACAGTTCAATTAATAACACTATAGGCTATAGCAGTGAAAACCATTTTGTAAAAAATCCTCATGGCCAATCAATTTTATCTGTAGTCTATTGATATCAGTTTGTTATTTTATGATAAAGCTTCGCACTTTTGGTTAATGTGATATGGTGCGACTCATCTCCTTTCTCTAGTCTTTCAGCCCCATAATTTTTAAACCACAGCAATAGCAACTATGTGCATACATATCTATTATCTCTTGTAGCTATAATGTAGGACAGAATAAATAAAACCTCAGTGGTGTTTTTTGATTAGCCGTTAAATTTTTAAAATTCCATTCAAATACTTTTATCAACGATGATCCCATTTGTTTTTTTCCTTTTTACATCGCAGTTATGGACACTCCCACAGCCAGCGACACCAAAAACAACATCAGTCAGCTAAAGGAGCTCAGTAACTGGGACCAAATCATGGTACCCGGGATGCGTTCCTCCATGTCCATGAGCGACCTAGTGTGTCATCTCGAGAGCCGGATATCAGAGCAAGGTACGCCCAGCAACCCTACTCTCTCCAGCGAGGAATGGCAGAGCCTGCAAATCCTGGACGACATCAACCGCTGCTTGTTTAGCGATGTCCAGAACCTACCCAACTCAGACGAGGAGAATTCGCTTATTTCCAGGGTGAACTCCCTCTGCTGCCTCCTCCAGAAAGACAACAATAACCCTACTACATTTGAATGTGAAGATAAATCGAACGAACTGTTTGGGTCTTTGTTGACTGGTGAGAAAGCTGATAATCCGGTGAATGATGGAGATGAGGGTGGGTCTAATATGTCGAGGAAGGATTCTGTTGGGGAATTGTTGCTGAATTTGCCGAGGATAGCTTCACTGCCGCAGTTTTTGTTTAACATTTCGGAGGATTTTGAGAGCCGAGCTAGGTGAATTTGAATATATATGTGATGACTTGGGGATTGGTACATAGATGTAGTTAGAGTGAGTGTGTTTTGTTTTCTTGGTTTTATGTTATCACAGTGGACTTGTATTTAGTTCGAGGGGGGATTCGGAGATTCAGATTGATGATGAGTCCTGTGTACCTACTGCTTCACATGTTTTAAGTTGGGGTTTAGCACCTGTAAGTTAAGTTGTATATCGTCTTGTGCTACGTGACATTTGAGAACGATTATTGTGCACAAAATTGTAAGTGTTTTCTAAAGGGTTGGATTGTTGTTATCTTACTTGTGAATCTAAGATTCCTGATAAAATCATACCATAATAAACAACCACACTTTGCAATGTTCTTTCAAGTTTGAAGAATGCTTTTTCTACAATATTGAAACATGTACAAAAAAGAATCCAAACACAACAGAATTGTAACCAACTCTTCAGTTCCCATCGATGCCTTCTTCGTTCTCTTGCAACATGTCCATAAGCATCGTTATTTGGTTCTGCAGCATCGTGTTCTGTCTCTCCACAGAATTGTAACCAACTCTTCAGTTCCCATCGATGCCTTCTTCGTTCTCTTGCAACATGTCCATAAGCATCGTTATTTGGTTCTGCAGCATCGTGTTCTGTCTCTCCACATCAGAACGTTTGCTCCTTTCTTCCAGGAGCTTCAGCTGGAGGTGCTCTAAGCATCGTGCATCCTCTTCTAGTTGCTCGTTAAGCCCATCAATCT
Source organism: Euphrasia confusa (assembly GCA_954870475.1). Classification (NCBI taxonomy): domain Eukaryota; kingdom Viridiplantae; phylum Streptophyta; class Magnoliopsida; order Lamiales; family Orobanchaceae; genus Euphrasia; species Euphrasia confusa. The sequence goes on from OX940961.1 coordinate 4,439,275, forward strand.
CCCTATCCTGCATACACAACATTTGAGCACGATTTTTCAGAAGTTTGGTTCTGGTAATAAAGGTAAACATCAGGGGGTAGTTTGTAATTTACACTAAAAAATATTTACAGGACTTGAGGGTCTATTTGTAATATACTTTTTTACCTTTCGGTTCATTTCCTGAACTGCGATCCTCCGCATGCTCTCGACAACGTCCACGTTGACGAGCTTTCGCTTCTTTCCGATCAGCCAGCCTTTTGGATAGCTCGCAGACTCGAAATCAGGAGGCGGGAGCAGAGAGTCGGCCAGAGGGCGCTTCCCGTTTAGGTTGTTCACAGGCTCGAGAGGCTCGAACAAAGCTTTCCTTTTGTCGGACATAATCGAGGAGCTGTTTGTTAGTTCCGGGCTCTCCTTTTTGCGATCCTCTGGAGATGACGACACTTTTTGATGCTTCTCCATCTCAGCAATCGGATCATCCATCGGTTCGTTCATATTCTTCGCGACGAGTACCGCTGTATTGGTTGTTGCTGACAGGATTGTAAAATATGAATCAAGGAGAGAAATGACACAATACAACCACGAAGAAGTAAAAAACACGCAAAGAGTAGACCGTATAAAGTATAGCCAAAGCAACTCAATCCTCAACAACCAAGACTTAGTAGTAAATTATGACTTGGTTTAAAAATGATTAATTTGGTCTTTTCCAAAACCAATTCAAATAATAAAAAAAAAATTAAATACTTATAATATATATATATATATTGTATTTTATTTTATATACGAGTTGAAAGGAAATTACCAGCAGAAGATCTTTTCCTAGATTTCCAGAAAAGGGGAGCTGAAGAAACTAGAGAAAATCCATTCAAACTTCCATCAGAGACTTTCTTTACTTCTGATTCTTCCCCCATATATATATGTATATCACTATAAAAGAGGAGTATTATATATTTTTCAAGAAACCTTTTTTTATTTGTTGTTATATTTATCTGTAAAGAATGATACTCTATACAAGAAAAACTAGTTGTGGTTGAGAGAGAAGAGATTGGCAGGGACAATCATCAAAACCTCAAAGGTTGTTTGGACGGTTGAGATTTGTCCTGTTTTAGGTAGTTGTGCGACTGTCTCGTTTCTTGTTGGGTTTCATTTCTTCTCACGTTTCCCTCATTATTTTATCCAAATAAATCCCTCACCATTCAACTACATCAAAATAGACTAAATACTCATAAATTATTATTATAAAAATAAATATAAGGAAAATATACAAGGCTACTGGTGTCGAAACATTTTTTTACCATCTGACTAAATATTTAGAAGAAAGAAAAATACAATATTCTTTTTTAGGTTTTTTGCAACATCAAACTCATGGTCCAACTCCATACAATATTTATTACACTTTTTAATAGTATAATAAATTATGCCTTGCGTACTCTTTACCTTCATATCTATAAAAACGGGAATTTATGCTGTTAGCTGGTTTCCTACTTTCTGGAGAGGATGGGTATAAAAAACAATTCAGCCATTAGTCGAGTGAGGCCACATCGCTTTGAGGCTGAGATTGTCCCCTTCATGACACGATTATCATGTGTAGCCATCGACTACTTCACAATTTAAATAGACGAAACACATTATAACTTGATAAATGCATGCCAAATTTGTTCCAAAAAGTATGGCAAAAGATCACGAAAGGTTATAACCAACGGACAACAAACACCACCGAGTGCCAAAGTGTACTGACAAATACAAATCCAGCAACTAGTTCAAGTTCTATTAAGATGCACTCAGCAGTAAATTTTTCCACGTAATATTAGACCCCTTGGAACTACCATGTGCCCTCGGCACCCAGGGTGGGATTCTGGAACGCATTGAAATCCCAGAAAGTAGTCAAAGAGTATGGCTGAGAGACCGTGACACCCTCCTCTGTGATTTTTGCAATCTGAAAAGTTCAAAAAAAAAAAAAACATTAGAGAAAGTAAAAGTTACTCAGCCTCAATCAGATTCAGAGCTTATAGCAAAGAAGCTTAACCTGGAAGAGAAAAAATGCTCGTATTGGTGAAACCAGAATTTCAAGTGTATAAAAGAAAACCATTTGTGTACATCTATTTATGTATCGGACTTTCAGCGGGGAGCAAGCAAAAATCAATTGGTCTATTCACCTAGTTGTTAAAATTCAGTATTTGAACTATACATAAACTAGTACTATAAGTTTCATGTTGTGGAAAATTGTGATGAAAAAATACTATTTAAAATGTGAATATACTAATTAATGTTACATGATTATTTGTCGCGGGTAAACTTACATCACTGCATGATATGGGTACATATATAATGCTTAAAAAAGAATACTGAGGTTCCCTCAAGGAAAAATTAAACAAATCAAAATAAATTGTGAATTAGAGTAGAATATATAACAGGCTCGTGTGGAAATAACTTCTACATCAAATCAAATTTCTTAAGCCTATGAACTAACGATTAAAGGGTACAAAAAGCGTTGCCCATTCAAAGAAGACAACTTTACCTGCAGTTTGTTCACAGCTGATCTATCACGATAAAGAAGCACACGCATGCATTTCTCCAGCAATTTCACACCCTCTTCATAGGTCAAGTTCTCGTGCCACTCATCACGCAGAATAGGCCGGGCCAGGTGGTTGCCAAATCCAGTTGCCACATGGTCATCCTCATATTGCACACCAATCATGCTAACCTGAAATTATATCACAATAAAATTATTATTATTATATATATACACACATATAAAAAAAGGCAGACACTAAACTATACTTGAGACTAATTAGCATAGAATATTTCCAATTCGTAAATATTTAGTAAAATAATGCATACTGTTCCAAGATATTTCTGTCCATTCTTGATTCCACCAAGTACGAGTGAGTTCCAGAGTGGGTTGAACTTATTACGGCGATTGTACATGACTCTGGTTAGGTAGTTATGCACCTCTTTGGGACCCAGAGAGTTCCCATCATCCCACATGTTATCATATAAGCTACATCAGAAAAAAAAACAATTTGCAAAACCCACAAGTCATAATCCACAACTCTTGCAAGCACCATCATTAAAAGAAATCAAGTTTAAAAATGTACATATAAGGTAGGCCAACTTACATAAGCTCGTCAAGATAGCGCATAATCTCCTGAAAATCACTTATCTCACCACTAGCACCTATAATAGAGTGCTTTCCCACCGGCTTCATTCGCTCCACAGTTTTGTAGCGAAGAGTGGACCCGTACGAACCTAAAAATGTCACAATCGCTTATTTATTTTCAGAACCATATCAATAGACACTAATCTCCTTCTCAAATTTAACTATTTACTTGCTCTAATACTATTCCTACGGGAGCTCGGGTAAAACCTTCTGCCGAATTCAAAATGCAAAGTAGAAACCAGATGCATATCTTATGAAACCCATTTGATATTTCTAGAAAATCAAATAATCTAAAAAACAGATAAAGTCATTTTTTTCAAAAACCAACCTCCCATGTCCGCGGCCAAGAGGATTCCATCTTTGTACTTGATGCCAACCACAGAGGTACCTGTAACATATGGATACCTGCAAAATTTGGGGAAACAAATGAGTCGATTAAACCCTAGTTTCACCAAAATCCGAAAATCAAATCGGATCTTTATACGAAAGCTAAAGTAAATTCATACAGTGTTCTTTGAGAATCGGCTTCGGAGCCGAGCAGATTATTCATTGTTGGGGCTGAGTCGGTCAGCTGCAAGCATTGAGATTATTCAAAAAATTAAAAAAATAAAAATAAATAAATAACAAATCAAAACTCATAGATTACGAAACAGCGGCGAGAAATAAATTACTTACATTCATTGGTGTATGCAGCGATTATCGAAGTAGTGAGAGATCAGAATTTTCCCCTTTTTTGTTTTTCTGGAATTTTAGGTGCTGAGGTCTCAGTTTTAAATCGATTTCTTTTTGCTGAAGAAACCATTGGGCTTGTATTTAATTTCTAGTTTGGGCTTTAACCCGTTTTACTATAAGGGATATCCAGCAATGTAATCAGTAGGCCCATATTTCTTGTTTGTTTTGATACCTCTGGTTTTTATGTTCATGTTAACAAAAAAAATAGAAAAATAAGGTTAGTATTTAAATTTATAATAATGAATGATAAAAGTTTTATTTAAAAATAAATATTAAACAAAATATTTTTTTTTGCTACAAATATATTAAAAAAATTAGAAATGACATTTAAAAATGGTTATCTTATTATCTGCATAAAGGACCTTCTTTTGGACTGAAACCGACTGAATTGAACTGAACTTAAGCGATCTGAACTGAACTGAACTGAACTTAAGCGATCTGAACGGAACTGAATTGACTTTTTTATAAAAACAATAATACCTTTTATAAATTATTAAATATTTTTTTAAAAATATTAATAATATTATGACAATAACTAAATTGTATATTGAAAATTATAGATTTAAATTATTTTTTATTTATTTTATTTTAATTTATTTTGAAGCGAACTGAACTGAACTGAACTGAACTGAACTGAACTGAACTGAACTGAACTGAAGCGATCTGAACTGAACTGAACTGGACTGAAATTAAGTTCAAACGAACGTCCAAAGTAGTACTTTTTCCTGTAATTTTCAAGGCCAAATCGTCATTATCCTAATAACAGTATATTTCGAATAAGCATGAGAAGATTCTGGTCAAGAATAATTACCCTTTGTTTTAATAGTAAAATTTTGCAATCCAAAATAAAACATTAAAAACACCCAAATTGAAATATAAAACTAATACGTTACCTCTTGATTCTTCGAACTCACTCAACCAATCATTATGCGTATATCCATTTCCAAGGATATGTAATGTAAATTAGTCAGATGATTATAATATAGCATTACAATTGTGTACAAGTATTCTCCTCCATATGATCGCATGTGATCATGCAAAGCAAGTCACGTGCTCCAACGTTTAACAGCTATGAAGTGTAGGCCACATTGTCACGCTAACTAATTTCATACTATAATAAATACACCAAGGTTTGATACCATGCAATCCAAAATTTTCAAGTAATTCTGTTAAGTATCTTGAATTCAAATATAAGTTTTCGCACATTATAAGTATTTTAAAATGTTATTAGTATCGGATTAATGTCAAACATAATCGAAAACAAAAATGGGGCGCTCACGAGACGATCAATAAAATTTCTAACTCGCGATCGACTCTCGATCACCAAATCCATGAGTCAATCGATGAACTTGTCTATGATGCATTTTCGCACATGCAAAATGCCGAGTTATGACTTGTAAAAGCTGTCCAAAAACGACCGCGTTGAGCTTTGCGTGACCGCAAATGACAGTTATTATTGTTGCAATAAAAATAACAAATTAACAATATCAAATAGCCTAATCATTTTTATTTATTTCTTCGGGTTCACACAAGGATCAAAGAAAGAAACAAAGCACACACAAAAACACGACTTGGTTTTTTTTATTCCTTTTAACAAACCCACTGCTTTGCTTTGCCCATCCTCCACCTTCACCTCCACCTCCACCTTCACAAATTTATTTATATAAACCCTAAAAATTAAATTACTTGTTACTCTTCCAAATACAAGAAATAGAAATTTATTTATTCATTTTTCTTTGAACTCAATTTATCACCTTCTTCTTCTTCTTCCCATTTTCACCAATTCAATTATCAATTGCTTGGTTAATAGTATTAACTAACAATGGTGGGAAATTCGGTTGGGGAAATTAGGGCTGAAAACGGGGATGGGGTTTCATGGTCGAGGGGCCCGATGATCGGGAAAGGAGGGTTCGGGTGCGTCTATTTAGCCACCCCCAAAAAGCCCAAATCCAAATACAGCAGCTGCTTCTTCCCGTCTTCAATGGCGGTCAAATCGGCCGAGGTTTCCGTTTCCGGTTCGATTCAGAAGGAGAGGGAAATCCTCGGCAACCTCAAAGGCTGCCCTTACATCATCAGGTGCTTCGGCGAGGAGACCACTCTCGCTCGCAACGGCGCCATGGTCTACAACCTCCTGCTGGAGTACGGCTCCGCCGGAACCCTCGCCGGCTTGATCGCTCAATCCGACGGCGGAGGCGGGCTTCCCGAGCCCGAGGTCAAGCTCATCACCAGGTCCCTTCTGAGGGGCCTGAGGCACGTCCACGGAACGGGCTACGTCCACTGCGATTTAAAGCCCGACAACATTTTGCTCGTTTCGGGCCCTAAGAAAATCGGAGGCTTCTTGGCTAAGATCGGAGATTTCGGATTGGCGAAGAGGGCCGAACAGGGGAGGAAGAGGAAATTGGATAGTTACTGGTGTGGCACGCCTATGTACTTATCTCCCGAGGCTGTGATGGAAGGCGAGCAGGAGGGCCCGAGCGATATATGGGCCCTCGGGTGTATGGTGCTCGAGATGCTGACTGGGAAGCCTCCTTGGGATGGGGAGAAGAAGGAGGTTCTCGATAGGATCGGGCCGGGCCGGGAATTGCCCAGGGTCCCGAGTGGGGTGTCGGATGAGGCGAGGGATTTCTTGAAAGGATGTTTTGTGAGGAGGCCGATGTTTAGATTGACGGCTGAGATGCTTTTGAATCACCCGTTTGTGGAGGGTTTGGAGTGTGATGATGAATTTGGAGAAGTCGAGGATTGGAATGAGATCGAGTCGATTCTGTTGGTTTCGGAAAGTGATGACGAGTTTAGTAGCTTTGACTCGAGTTGTTATTGGTCGGAGAGCGATGAGGGTGAGGATGAGATTGAGTCGAGTATTTGGGAAGAAAGGGAGTTGGAAGTGGTGGTAAATGAAGGGGTGGTGATGGGACCTAAGGTTGGCGGCTTTGAGTTTGAGCGTTTGAGTAAGAAGGCGAGGAAGGTTTCCGAGGAATGCGGAATTCGTTGCCCTGTTAGTTTTACTGTGCCTGCTGGTCTGTAGAGAAATGGAACTCAATTTTGATGTTGAGGAATAGGATTGTTGTATTCTTTGTTTGAGGTATAATTCATTAGAGAAGGCCTGATTATGATTTATGGGTATGTATGTTCATTTATGTAACGGATAGAAGATTGAATTAGATTGATTCTTTTTGACTTTATTCAAGTTTCTTTTTGTGTTTGTCATTTCCATGATGCTTACCATTAACAATTTTGTTTCTGATCAAACCTTCAAGGGAAAACACAAACCAATCTCACCATCCTGTTCTGCATATACTTATCCTGGAAAGCAGGAAGCGTAAACTAGTTATCATTCCGGGTATGAAACAACCAACACAATAAGTTTAAAATCTGTGAGAAAAAGAAAGACAACAACCTTAGTTATGGACCTATGGTAGTAGCACATATGCAATTTGAGATGTAAGTATGTAAGAACTCGGAGGAAGCTCAATCGTAGTAGTCAGCTTGTTCACTACTTCAATGAAGTGAAGACTCATATCCATATTTACAAGAACAGTAAAGTATCTAAAAAAATATACCATTTTCAAAATGACAGTCAAAACTAGAAAAAGTGAATACAAACAACCCAGTTCCAAAACAACAGAAAACTTCCCAATATATAATTGAAGGACCTAAAAAATCCCATTTATCCAATGAAGAACTCAAAATAGAGCAGTGTGTTTGGATATCCACGAAAAGCTTTACTAAGATCAGAAGAACCCATACAAAACAACTAAAATTGTCCAATAAAAAATGTAGCAGCTTTTTTAAACCATTCAATCAAGATTAAACTACCAGATGATATACATGCACATAAATATGCAGTAGCCTGAGACCAGAGAATGCAGAGAAAACAAAACCAAAGGACCACATGTCAATGCCGCAAACTCATGTCAATGTTTTATAAGTTCAAATGTTTTTTAGATAAATTTTGTTGTTAAAATGATTAATAAAACTTTAGTTTTGATATTCAGTGATACACTTGTTAAAAAAAATCCTTTTCATTTGTTTGAGATTTTTGCCAAATTTGAGTTTTACATTTTCCTCATTAAATCAATTGAATAAATTTGAAAGAAGAACATATTTTTTTATGCAGGTTGCATCATATTGATACTAGTGCCAATATGTCTGCATCACTCATAAAATCAAGATGCGCACGTAAAGGACATTAATTTGCCGTGATGAAATTGCCTGAATGCTCTCGTACAAGTGTCTCGATTGACGCATATGTGGTGTGGCCCGCCTTTCAAGCTCTCCATGGCTAACATTTTGAGTTGGTCGATCGATGAAAAAGGTAGCCACTATGGTAAATTCATTAAACCTTCATCCTAGCATTTTGATGAGTTGGTCGACATGGCAATCAAATATGCCCTCCTTCCTTCAGTTATTCATAGGGTAACTTTAGTATAAACATTTTCGTTCTGCTTTCAGCTTTTGAAGATGAAATTTCAGACAAAAAATCAGAAAGCCACTATGGAAAAAGCGTGCGTACATTGGCATCTTATCATCGTTGATAGATCGGTGATTGGTCATGTGCTGACCCCATACACTGCATTCTTTTTGTTGGGATAATTTTGTTAAGAAAAAACTTTGAGAAACATGTTTGGTCCACAAAATTCTTTCCTGGTAAAAAGCATTCACAGTATTCACCAGCTATATAATGCCCCCCTCAATCATTCACAAACCACACAAAAAAATAAAAATGAATTATTTAGTTAGTCTTAGTGTCTTATTATGTGCAGCTAATATTCTTGCAGGTGTTGGTGATGAGATGCCCAACACCACACAAATCTTGATTTCCTCGACTCAACTCCAACTCAAAAACACCGGTTAGTCGGTAGTACAGATTAATTAACTAATTATGATGTCTGATGTTATCTTCATGAACTCCACAAACTAACTTTTTTTCTATTGGTTATATGTCATGATTCGCAGTAACTGCAACCGGAGAGAATTCGAAACCGAAACCTCTCGTGGGTTTTGATACAAGAAAACTAACGGCATCGGGGGTTCTAAATATCGCTCCGACAACAATAAAGGCACAGGGAGGAGGAGGAAAAGGAGCCACAGGCGGTGCAAACATAGTCCATCACGGGCCCCCGGCACTAAAAGGCGATTCCCTTCATATTCAGCCTTGTTTTTTCAGCTTAACCATAATTCTTATTGGTTTCAGCTTTTATCAGCTTATAGTATTTTCGTAAATTACACACAACTTCCTCTCTCTGGATTTGAACTTATTTTTATGAAATTTTAACTACTTTCCGTGATCACAAACGAAAACCGACATTTTCCAATCAGAAACGTAACCAAATTAGATACCCGGCACGTATCATCACCAATGAACTTATTGGCATCTTAATTCCAAATATTACAATTTTTTAAATTTTAATGAAGTTCTTGCGTCAATGACAAAAAAAACAAAAAAAAATTGATCAAATGTCATAAAACAGCTTCTCGAAAAGCTTCATGTGCTCCGTCTGCAGAGAGATGGCAACGGACAAACTACCGTCGTTTATTGGGCTGGGCAGCACGAAGCTCAACCCCTCATAAGCGATTCCGCCGGGCCCCATAAAAATCGGCCTGCCCCACCCGAAATCCGCGTCGTGGATGGGCAGCCTGACCCAGCTGGTGATCCCCAGGTTCGGGCAGCGGAAGGTGTGGGCCCCGCGTACGAGGGCCTTGAGATCGGGCTGCAGCTCCAGGTAATCGAGGGCCGACCTCAGGTAGTCGTTGTCCATGCGGGCCAGGGCCTCCTGGATCTTGCGGGCCGCGTACCAAACGGGCCTCGAGCACAAATCCCCCGACACGGCCATGGGCGTGGTGGTGAATATGACGTTCCCGAAATACCCCTGGGGGAGCGGCGGCTGGAGCCTCGACCGCCCGTCGGTGGCGATGTAGAGCTTGGTGTCCTGGTCCGCGGGCAGCCCGCGGGCCTTGCAGACTGACCGCCACACGTGGCCCGCGAGCATCCCGTAGGAGCTGTAGCTGACCGTGTTGCCCTCCTCGCTCGACTTCGCCTTCAGCGCGCCGAGCTGCTCGCGGCTCAGCTTGAAGATGGAGACTGATGACTCGGGGGTGGTGGTGACGTCATTGGCGTTTTTCATTGGGGGCGCGGGCTGGTACTCCACGTGCTTGAATTGGGGGCGGGCCGGGTCGCGGGCCCGGAGGAGGGTCCGGTCGATGAAAGGAGGGACGGCGAGGGAGAGGCCGCGGGCCATGTCGGACCACGTGTTGATGAAGTGGAGCCCGGAGAAGCCGTCCGCCGCGTGGTGCTGCATCCCCACGCCTAAAGAAACGCCGCCGCATTTGAAGTGCGTCACCTGATATACAATTTTAATTTTAATTTTATTTTATTTTATTTATTAAATTATTATAATTAAAATGTTTATATTATTTGACCTTGTGATTTAATTTCAGGGGTAAACTTAGGCCCACTAGCGCCAGATGTAACCTAGCTGGGGCCGTAAATTTTACTATAGATGAACAAACAATTCGGCTGTCTACGTTTGTTATGGACAAAATGGTCATTTTTATTTTTAAAAATATATATATTCTTTTCTAAAATGGGAAAGTGTAAGACATTTTAAGATGGACACCAACAAAATTGAGACATTTTTAGAATAAAGAGTCAATACAATTATTATTATTTTTTAAATCAAAATAATAGTAGTAAAAAGAAATAATTATTTCTTATAACTAAATAATTCCTATCTTTAATATTTATTTGAAAAACATTCTTACTTTAATATTCACGTTGTTATCATTTAATTTGACTTTGAAATAAAGTTACATATTCTTGTACAAAATTTATCATTTGACATTTTTATACGATAAATTCGATAACATTTTTTTTATATATTTTTATGTCTCTAATTAAATCATAGGGAGTGAAGTACTATAATTTTAACCCATTTCAAGTATTATCAAATCGGAATTTCCCATTAATTTTATGTAAAAATTAGTTTCACGTTTCAAATCTAATTAATTACTAATTAATCAACTACTAATAAATAAATAAATAAAAAGCACCTAAAACGCACCTGCAACACTAAAAGCGGATACGTGGAAATCCCCTGCGAGTAATCCACCGCCGGGATGAGTTGCCGGAGTTCCAACGTCGGCGCGAAATCCCCGTAATCGTCGACCTTGCCGTCGGACTCGGCCTCGACGAGCAGCACCCCCTCGGCGTTGCAGTCGATCTCAATCCGGCCGTCCTCGTCCCTCTTCAGCCGCCCCGCCATCGGGTAGAACGGCACCAGCGCGCGGCCGAGCGCCGCCTTCAGCACCGCCGCGTCGAAGAAGTCCGCCGCGCCGCTGGGCCGGTAGAAGTAGACGCTCGGCGTGTGGAAGTTGGGCACGACCAGGTCGACGTTGGAGTTCCAAAGGCTGACCGCCGGCGTCTCCGCCGCCGGCCGCACCATCGTCGAGCCCTTCACCGTGATCTTCATATCTTGTTTTTTAAAATGTAATTGGAATATACGTTACTTGGTTTTTAAATGGAAAGGTAAAAGTTGGGAGGTTATTATAGAAATTTTGGTGGCTTACCTACCGCGCCTAATATTAATATATTCATATAATCTAATTAATCGGATTTTCTATTTCTTTTTACTTTATTACAATATTTAGAATATGAATTTCTCATTTAAAAAAATTCCACAATTGTATTCTTGACTCAATCGTACCAATACAACTTTTCTGTGTATTCTAACTTTTTAGCGAGTCACTTACATCGTATTTAATTCAGAGCAATCACGCTTATAGACTATAAAATACATTCGATTGACGTGAAATGGTCATTTGTTTGCAATACTTTAATGATACGATTTTTCAAGATTTTGGTTAGGTGCTAAATATTGTGCGAATTGAAATAATACTGTCACATTTTTCATATTTTTTAATCAAGCAATATTTTTAGTAGTACTGATTTTGGATAATCACAATTAAGGAGAAAAGGGTAATTTAGGAAATGGAGTAAAGGAGAAGAAAAGGGTGGGTTTCGGTTGAAGAAAGTTGGTGAGATGGAGACGAATGGAATGTATATACATATACGGCCATTTCTCACCAACTCATTCGAGACTTTTACATGCGCAACCACTATGTGGGCTCCACCACACATTTTTCCACTATTGTAATTGGTCATCAAATGTTTTTTAACTACTCTAACACTCCTATATCATTTTAATTTCTACGTGAAAACTACGAATTGACGTAGCTATTAGCTAATGATCAAATATTTACTATTGCGACGATACATTTAATGTACAAGGTTTGCAATTTTCATCCTACAAATTACAAACACGTATTTCAGTATTTATGTCGAACGGAACAAAAATGTGCGATCTATTAACGATTATGTTAGGCGGCCTAATCCAATTGTAGATTCCAGATTTTGTTCAGTAGGTTACCCAAAAACTTGAATATAACTTTATTTTGTTTGGTTGTAAGTTATTACAAACCGAAGCATTAAGCGACGCGTATCATCAAACATAAATGAAGGTATTTTAAAAATCAATCTTTTAGAATTGCTCTATTTTGTTTTCTTTTGCAATGAAGTGTATCTAAAAATTTGTTATAAAAAATAAAAAAATCTCAAATATTTATAACTCAAATTGACAGATGAGTGGTAATATAATAATGGTCCACAAACATTATTTTATCAATAACAAATTTACGGCCCATTCTTCAACTTGAAGCAGTTGGTCCAATATGCTGCCTAATAACTAATAAGTGGGTGCGATGCCCACCAATGGCTATATTCCTAAAATACGTTTTACCAAAAGGCCCAAATTTATCCTGAATATAACGAAATAAAAATAGTTATTAATTATTAATTGTCAAGAAATAATATTTTTTCTCTCCTAAAAAACGTGACACACTTATTTTTTAATATTTTTTTATAATAGTTGATATACTAAAAAAAGAAATAAATATTATTTTAAAATACAATTTATTTCTTTTTTATTCAAATTTTAGTTAAAAAGTAAAAAAGAAAATATTTTCTGAATCACAGTTGACATAAGGAATAATTGTTGATGATTTTTTCTACCTAAAATGTTTTCTAATGAGAATATTTTTCACATGTTTTCGCCCTTACTTTCTATACGCATGGTATTATTTTTATACTAACAGTGACTTTATGCTTAATAAGTATAAATAATGTATGTTTGACATGTATTTTTGTAATATGCATTATATAAAAAAGATTGAATTTTGTAAATAAAAATAAAAATAAATTGCATGTTTCTATATTTATGTACATCTGGCAATAATAGTATGCAGGTAACCGTGTCCTGCATTTATGGGGGTAGTTTTCATACATGTCTACTAAATCTGGTAGTCCTTGTTCTTGGGGAGTAATAAATTACTCAAATCATTTAATTACATGATTTTCAGGTTCAGAATTATTGACCACACAATCACTGTGACCTGAGTCTCTGATTGATTTTAGGAAAGCTACAGCAACAATTTTTGCTTAATTATAAAACAGCCCCATAACTTATGATTTCTTCCTCAAAAGACAGACTCCAATTTATTTTTCTAACATAGGTCCTCCCTCCCTCTTCACCTCCATTACTAACTAACACAACAAAATCACAAAAAAAAACACTTTACAGTTACACCAAACCTACACTAACTCATCATCATATCATATACACAACAAAACCCAAAGTTTTTTTTCTTTCTTTTTTCATTAATAAAATGAATAAATAACCTAATCCAAACCGGCATTCCCTCTCATTCTCGACCGGCTAAAAGCCCTCGACGGTGGCGAAGGCGAGAACCCAAACGGGAGCTGCGAAATCTCCATCTCCCCCCTCAATACTCTAACCACGTCCCCGATATCCGGCCTCATCTCCGGCACCTTCTGCAAACAAGCGAGTGCCAAATGAATGCACAAGCTCGCCTCTTCCTTGCAGTACTCGTCTTTCAACCTTTCGTCCACCAGCTCGAAAACGCTCCCACCAGAGCAAGCCAAGCTCCGTGCCCAGCTTATCAGGTTCGCCTTCTCCAGCCTCATCGGTGAAGCCAGAACGTGCAAAGGCCTCCTCCCGGAGATAATGACAAGAATCAAAACCCCAAAGCTATAAATGTCGGACTTCTCCATCAAGTAGCCGAACCCGTTGTACTCGGGGGCAACGTAGGAGAGTGTCCCTCTCATGCTAGTCGTGCTACTTAGTTCCCGACTGAAAAGTTCTCCGCTCCACAAGTCGCTGCCCGTCGAATGGATTTTTTGCTTTTGCTTCTTTTTCCGACCTATTCTAAAATTGAACTCTCGGTATCGACCGACCTCGGTAATCTCATCTTTTTGCCCTGAAACCCTCCGAAATCGCCTAATACTGAAACACTTGCCCAAGCCGAAGTGAGGAACTTTGACTCTCTTTGCCTTCTTTCTCTTCTTTCGAATCTCGTCTAAGTTTTCATCTCTCCACCACTCGTGCATCTTACGATGCTTCTTGTGGACCACCTGGGCGTCGTTATCAAGACACTCGTGCCCACATTCTTGCGCAGTATTCTCGTGTTTTTCTGAGTTCTCAGTGTCATTATTCGATGGTTTTGTCTCTAGGGGCAACCCCTTTTCTTCGTCCCAATCATGGAGTTCTGAATCAGGGCTAATTTGAGTCATTTGACTCCCGATCCACTCGGTCACGTAATCTTTACTGCACAACTCACCACTCCCGTCTTGTCTCCACCACCAATCCTTCCCCCATTGCTTTGCACCTGCACTAATATCATCACCGACCACGGCCTCACTCGAATTCAACTCCTTGCTCTGATCCAAATCACAGTCCTCTGAAAACTCCTTCCCCTTATTTCCACCGTCGGATATAAAATTGAGGTTGACCGATACTTCCCCTGCATTGTGATGATGAATTTTACTGCTATACTTGGAGGAGCTGGAAGTTTGCAGAGCCAGGGCGAAATCGAACTCGCCGTTTTCTTGGCTCTCGAAAGGGGCTTCTCTCAACGGGGTCTCGTTCCCATTGGCAACCAGATTCCCGGAAAGCTCCTGGCTGAACAAGTCACCCCCGACATCATCCTCGAGCTTAAACCTCGACAACCCGAAATCCGAAAGCTTGGCCCTAAACTCTGAATCAAGCAATACATTTCCGGGCTTCACATCGCCATGAACCACAGGCGGCTCGCAATCGAGATGCAAGAACGACAGGGCCTTCGCAACATTGAGGATTATACTGAACCTCAAACTCCAATTCAAAATCGAATTGAATCCGGTGTTCGAGTCGGTGTCGAAGAACAGAGAATCCTGCAAACTTCTGTTAGGCATATACTCGAACACCAAGAGCCTATTGTCTTTCTCCACGCAATACCCAATTAGGGAGACGATGAGGGGGCAGGGTTTTATCCCGGCGAGGATTTTGAGCTCGTTTTGAAATTCCTGCTCGCACTGCAACGAATTCGAATCGAGGAGTTTAACGGCGACTAACTTACCGTCGCTGAGGATGCCTCTGAAAACGGTGCCGGAGCCGCCCTTGCCGATCGAATTGGAGGCGCTGAAGTTGCTGGTGGCGCTCTTCAATTCCCGGTGGCTGAATTTCTGGAGCCTGTTCAACGGAGACATGGAGTCAAACGGGCTGGTTCTCGATCTGTGAAACAGAGAGTTCCAGGTGTGGTAGATGAAATAAACGACGGCGGAGATGATCAAAAGGGACGCCGAGATTCCGATCGCGAGGAAGACGATGCTCGTTTTGGGTTGTGGCTTTTGTGGGAACGGCTGCTGTGAAGCCATTTCTCTCTCTCTATGGTTTGTTTGAAAATGGTGGAGAAATGAAAAACACAGTGTTGCGTGCGTGTGTGTTTTGGGTTTGGAGGAAGGAACAGTAATTAGATTTAATTAAGGAATAAACAGATTATATTTTATGCAAGGCGAGTTGAAAAATTGACGGGTGAGTGGGCCCAATGGAGCTTTTGACCGATTTATAAAGAATTTTGACTTTTGAGGTGATTAATTTGATATATTTAATTATTATTTTTGTTTAAATTTAATAAAATAAATAGAAAATAAAGCGATGATTTGAGTTCTTTACTGTGACACTTGATGGCGCATCTTTAATTTTGTCTGCTTCATTATTAACGTATTTTACATAAAGCGTCACATAACGAAAAGACAGAAATAAAGTCACGATTCATTATGCCAATTTCAAAAGTATACTGTACAATTTTAAATAAATAAATAAAATTGTTGATATATATAATGAAATATAATTATTGATTTAGGAAAAAAAATTGAGATCTAAGTTGATGATTTCTTTTTAATAACTATCTCAATATTTAATTATTAATTGAGTATTAAATCACATTTTATTATGTTGGGAAATCATTATATTTTATAATTTTTAATAAAGTAAAATTTTCATGATTGCAATTTGCAAATAGAAAAATAAGTGAAATGCCTTAATTATTGAGAGTAAAGCAAGACTTTGAATATTATTACAAATATTTAAATTATTCCAATTATTATTCATTTGGTTTTCTTTATTTTTGAAGGGGACAAGCCTTTTGAAGTGTACATAGTAACAAATTTTTACGGAGTAATTTTTTTTTATTTACTTATATATTTAAGTTTTTCCTTTTAAGAAATATAAAATATATATCATATACTAAATATAAAATAATTATAAATATATAATGACAGTCTAAATTATGATTAGTAATTTTCGAAAATGACAAAGTATATATACTGTATATAAAAGGAAAAAAAAAACTACATAGGAGTATGATCAGAATCAATTGTGTATATTTTTTGAAGACTACTTCATAAAAAAGCAATCCTACAAAGTCAGCATTAAATGACATGAAAATTCAATTATAGGATTAATAGTCCAAAACCTACCGTCATTAAGTCAAAATTAAAGATAAAAGTCAAACATACTTTTTACTCTATATTGTTGTTTATTATGCATTAAATAAAAATATTTTTAATCCAATATTTAACGTTTTCTATTTTACTGAAAATTGTTGCTGTGACACAAAATAGATTGTTATTTTTCTATATATTTTTTTTCTTTCTTTTATCATATGTTGTAGCTAGTGTCCAAAGAGCACAAAGCTTTTGTGCTTAGAATATTGGGAACAAAAGAATATGGGAGCCACGCCCAACCCAATCAAATTACTACAACTAAAGTCACATATATTTATAAAAAGGAAAAAAAATAAAAAAAAATTCATCACTATAAATTTTTTTTAAATTATCTACTTCCTTTCCATTGTCTTTTTTTAGTGTGATGCAGCTTCGATTTACTCATTTACCTATTCTCATATATAGAACTTTCTAATTTGAAAAAACAAATCCCCCTTAAGGTTTTGCAGGCTATCTTTTATTTAGAGCTCGACCATACTAAAAATGAGTTTGATCGAGCCCCAAAAGATCGCGGTTCGAAAACATTTTGACAATTTTGAGTGTTTGAAATCGATCAATTTTGTCTTTTTTCTTAATTTATTTAAAATAAACAAATCAAACATAAGACAATAATTATTTAGCTAACTTTTTAATAACAAAGAAAAAAACATATTTGGGCCGTTTTCGTTATTAACTGAGCCCAAACTAGTAAGGCCCGTCTAAACATGAAAATACAAAGCCCACAAAATCAAGGAAACAAACTAACATCACAGTCACAGTGAATCTAAGTGAAGAAGAAAGAAGAAACGAAAACAATGGGGGTATGGGCGTGCATTGGAGTGATATCGCCGTTTCCATTTTATTACTTCCTCTGGAACAACCCGCAGGCATGGGTCGATCGCTGCGGGCCGGGCCGTGACCCTTCCAAAGCCATGGCATTCGTGTCTCATTTCCTCAAGCTCATCCAATTCGCATCGCTGTTCTCCGTCGCCACGCTTTCATGGCCGCCGCCGTTCTACTTCTGGCTGCTCATCTTCTCCGGCCAATTTCTCAACCTCAGGTGAGCGTTAATTCGATTCGATTTCAGCTCTTGCTTTCCCCGATTGGGAAATTTTACTATTAGGGTTTTCGAGACGGATAAACCTTCATTAAATGTGTATCTAATTTTTGCGGTAAACAATTCACATTTCAGATCTATGCATTGTAAAAATTTGGGAATATTACAAAAACAACCCCGAATATGTGTCCTAATTACAAAAAGGTCCCAATTATCTTTCATGCAAATACTCAGGGGTTCTCTGTAATTAGCTATGTTTGCTCGATGCTTCTTGTGCATTTGTTGTTTATGATCTTATTCACGAATATACGATGCACATGTACTTATTGCAAGTGGCCTATTGAGTTTATTCATAATCAACAATAAGTGATTATGAAAAATATACCCTCAGGCTCATCAAAGGAGAATTTGTAATATTGAGGGATGTATTACTGTTTAATTTTTGTAATTAAGCTAAATGCTTAGGGGTGTTTGTGCAATTCTTGATGCAGGGTCTATCAGTTGCTGGGCGAGTCAGGAACTTACTACGGTGTTCGTTTCGGGAAAATTGTTCCGTGGGTGACTGAATTCCCGTTCGGAGTAATCAGTGATCCTCAGTATGTCGGAAGCATTTTGAGCCTCGTTGCATGTCTTCATTGGGTGCCGTTTTTATACATTGTCCTGTGGGTTCTTGGCTATGTTTTCATGATCAAAGTCGAGTCGAAGGAAGACCCATCCACTCGGGCAAAGCCACACTCTTGATTTTTTTTTCCTAATTGGATTCTGTTGTGTTACTTGAAATAGATTTCCTTTTATTATGAATAACATTGATGGTGACAAAACAGGGATGCAAATCTGGGCTTTGTCTGGTCCGAAACTAGTGGGCTAGTACGTATAGGCCTTATAAGGCCTGAAAAACTTTAGGCCCAAAAATCTGATCATCTTAAAAATAAAATAAAATTGAACATAGCTGGAAACATTGAGATTTGAGACTATATCACATTCTCCATTAAATCAAAATTGTTCATGTTATACTCTATACCTTGCGAATTTGTTGTACAATTAATTAATTATTAGCAAATGCCATCAACTGTAATATCAGCGCATTTTATTTTATGCTATATAAAAAAATGTATTTTTTTTGATATTATTCATTTTTTTAAATTATTTTTAAAACATAATATCATTACTTTAAAAAACAATTTAAAAAAGATTGTCGCAAATTAAATGGAGAGATGGCGATGGTAGTTTTCGTTTCCTGCACCGCAACACAAATGCACACACCACACCTACTTTCTCTCGAAACATCAATAATCTGCCGGCAATCTTGGCCTGCGCCACCACTCCGGCAGCCGTAGCACTGCAAAATCCATTTTCCTTCTGTCTCTAATATTCTAACTTTCTCTATCTTTACCGCTACAACCACCCCACCGCACGCAATGCACTTCCCAAACCTCAACCAAAAAGCCGTAATTTATGTCCTTACGGAGGGCACTTTCTGAAATTACACTTGCGTACTACTTCTGAAAAACCCTAGCTCCGGCGAGTCGATAATGTCCGGACCGCCGGTGGTTAAATCGACGAGTTTCACCCACCCGGAGCCTGGAACGCCCGGTAATAAATCCAGCGCCGCTGAATTACGGAAGCCGGTTCTCGGGCTCAAGTGTGAGAAGACGGAGAAATGTTCAGACGCCGTCGAGGCCGAGGGAAATAAGTCTTCGATGGTATTCCCGGGGAAACTTCCGTTGCCGGTGGGTTTTAGGAGGAACACGAGCAGCGCCGCCTCGATTCTGAGGCATCGTCCCATGAATTTGTCGCTGAACGCCTCGTGTTCGTCAGATGCTTCGACAGATTCTTCACACAGCAGGGCTTCCACAGGGAGGATTAGCCGGCGGGGCCTGGCTTCAACGGCATGTTCAAGGAAGAAGCAGCAGTGCAGCTCGAAAGGCGAGAGGATCGAGAGAGTGGAAGTAAATGGGAAAAGTGATGGGAATGAGTGTGATGGTGTTGTGATGGATGGCTCTCCAGTCAAGAAGAGGTGTGCTTGGGTGACTTCAAATACTGGTATGTTTCTTTAAGTTCTTCGTGGAGTAGTAGGGATATTTGTTTTATCTTTTGAATTTTCGATTTATATTTGGTGGATATCGAATGGATGTGGGCTCACAATGTTAGGGTTTTTGCAATAGTGTAGGCCATTGCCTAGGAAGTGCGTTTTCCTCTGAATTTGGTATGTTGGTGTTGGGTATTTGTAGTATTAGAAGTGAACAGATGAATCCAGATATATTGATAATGTGATACACATCCCAAAATTGTTATGATCTACTGGTAAATCATCTCTGTAGTGCATACTAATTAAAGAAAACGTCAATGATAGTTATGGAGATTGAGAAGGGCTGTAGACTTCAGTGACATGCACTTTACTTATCTTGGTGGATTAACTTCACATATACAAATTAAATTGGTTATTCTTTAGTGATGCCATATTTTCTTCCGTACTTGAGTGTTAAATAGTCTTTTCGGTTCGAGCGTATAAGAATCATGTCTTAAATTATCAGTTCCGGTGATACTGAATCACTTTCAAGTGAATATAATCATATATACAGGCTTATTACATATATCCAACTGCTATGATATATTTGTCACTAATAGTGACTAATACAGTAGATCTTAAACAGATGACACTCTGTTGCTAATGCACGTCATAGAAAAACAAATTAAGACGTGTCATTAATTAATTTATAACTAAATTTCCGTTGCAGATAATACAACATTTGCGAAGATGTTCATCGCTAACCTACAATAGCTATGACGTGTCGTGCGTCCTATGTAGATAACTAGTGGCAATTATGCATGCTCAAAGATCTAAAATAGAAACAATAATAAGAGTGAATGAGTGAGGAGAGTGGTGCTAACTGCTAAGTGCGAAGTATGAAAGCAGTTCCCTCTTAGACCTACGGGAATGATGCCTCATACTCATAGAATGTAATTTTTAAAATCTTTTAGATTTTTGTCTCCTTCCTTCCTTAATTAGGGATGACAATGGGTCCCTATTTGGTGAATGGATATTTGGGATCTAATGGATTTATCCAAACCTGGCTGATATTCTTGGAGAGTGGGTGTATTAGTTTTTGTTGGACCCACCCACCATTCTTGGAGAGTGGATTCTTTACTTTTCGACAGTGGGGGTGGTCATTACGCGGTAGCCTGATGACATTCACAATATTTAGACATTATATGTTACCAAGCTGAAAACCTCTTTCATGGCAAATTATTTTGAATGAAAATGAATATAAGGGGCCAAATCATATAATTCAAGATAATTGATGGCTATCATTATTCCTTACTGTGGTAGGTGTTGGGTTTGGGGCATGGCTAAATCCATCAATACCCCTATCCAAAATTTTGATTTCTTTGATTTGCATGAGCGGCTGAGCGCCCAACGCCCATTACTCTAGATGAAGAATTATCGTTTATCTGGGGTTTTCTAAGGAATAATGCACTTTCACTAATCATTGATCTTATCATAATTCCACTCTCTTGGTGATATACGGCAGTTTCCATCTAATTTGTTTACTTTCCGTACTTTGCATTGTAAATATCAATCATTTGTTTTTTTTGTGTGTGTAATACTGCATATGCTTTTGGAAATTGGAATATTATCTACTGATTCCTGGTTCTCTTTATTTTATACCCAAATAGATTCTCTGTATGCTGATTTCCATGATGAAGAATGGGGACTTCCAGTGCACGATGATAAGTATGCATTTTGTCCCACTTGGTTTACTTACGGGCAATAGTTATTTTACTTTAGTTTTTCCAGTACTCATTTGTGTTACCTGTGATATGCCCCCAGGAAACTATTTGAGCTTCTTATATTTTCCACAGCATTGGCTGAACTTACATGGCCTGTAATTCTTAGCAAAAGGCCTCTATTCAGGTAACTTAGTGGTTACCGTGGTATTTTGAGTAGAAAGGAAATTTTTGTAACAGTTATACTCTCTATCCACAAGGTATCTTTTTTTTCGGGCGCTAATTTATTGTGCAAGTGTTGGACAGAGATGTGTTCCTGGACTTTGACCCGATGGCTGTGTCGAAATTAAATGACAAGAAAATTACAATATCTGGAAGTCCTGCCAGCACGCTTCTGTCTGAACTCAAGCTGCGATCAATTGTGGAAAATGCTCGTCAAATTTGTAAAGTATGAACTGAGCCTTTTTTATTTATTACCTTTTGTATTGCCTGACATTTATTTTTCGGAATGACTACAAACTAAAGTTACTTAACTCTTGAAGTTAATGGTATTTAAAAAAAACTAAATTTGAAAATTACAAAAAACACCCTTGATGCTTGAGGTTTGATTTCTTTTACATTCTTCAACTTTGGCTGCCTTGATGGAATTTTGTGACTTTTGTTCAAATATTTACAATTACAAACCTCAACCTTTTGAACATTATATATAGACCCAACTTTTCGCCCGTGTAATTACAATTCATAGGAAATTTGAGGGATGTAAAATATTTAGATGTAAATTTGGAGTTACTTGTATTATCTAGAAAACTCGAGGAATGTAACTCTAAATATATTTGATGATGTCTGCAACTTCTGTTCCTTCAGTACGACAGATGTAAGCTCAATGGTGCTTTTGTTGGATGGTTCCCAGACCTGTAAGGTCTTAAAAGGATGAATTTTACAGTAAAGTAAAAAAGTTTTAACTGATTCGATTTGTAAAACTTCAGAGTTGTAAACATGACATTCATCTATAATTTAACCGTGCAGATAGTAGATGAACACGGTTCGTTTGACAAATATGTTTGGGGCTTCGTGAACTATAAGCCCATCATCAGTAATTTCCGCTATCCCCGGCAAGTTCCAATCAAGACGTCTAAAGCGGACACCATAAGCAAAGACCTCGTCAGGAGAGGATTTCGTGGGGTGGGGCCCACAGTCGTCTACTCTTTCATGCAAGTGGCTGGGATCACAAACGACCATCTTGTCAATTGCTTCAGGTACCGAGATTGTATAATCGCGGGCGATATACGGGATAAAGATGATGACAGCATCACTTCAAGGAACGAAGTGGCCCCACCTGAAGATCCCGGAGAATTAGTTGGTGAGACTGATGATCTGAGTTTGTCCAGGTAGTAAATACTTTTGCCATAAACTTTGATATATATAATCTGTTTAGCTGCCGACGTTGTGGAGAAAAGTTCTTCATAAATTATTTTGTTCTTTTCTTGTACATTTCAATATTTATTACATTAGAGATGTAGAGCATGAATATTCGATAGAATCAATCACTCTTTAGTGGGATAATTATAAGAAACTACCGTGAGTAATTATAATCCTCAAGGTTTATTCCTGATATTAGAGATAATTGAATTTTTAATTAGGCTAAAAAAACATACAGTATTACTCCTCAACATTGGAATCCAAAACTTATTTCCATTTCAGTTCATTCTGTGTAAGAATATCCAACCACAAATCCATGCCCTGTTTCCTATTTAACCAACATAAGAATTCCCAAATTGGGAAGTAGCAAAAAAGGGGGGAAAACATATACAATAAATAACCTCTTCCTTCTAAACCTCTCTAAAAGTTTTCTGTCTGATTATTATTAGTATTACTATTCCCATGAAATAATTTTCCCGAAATAGCAGCAGCTAAAGCCGCCTTGAAATTAGGATCTCTGGTTAATGTTGAAGCCATTTGTTCAACCAAGTAGTGTTGGATTTCTGGCGCTTCAAACTTGCCTCTTGGGGCAGTCTTTGGTTCTTCTTGTCTAGACTTTGGTTTTGTGAGATCAAAAGTGATTGTCGGTCCAGATGAGCTCAGAGACGTCGAGCACGGCACATTGCCAAGTGCGATGTTCCTGTTGGATCCGGAAGTCGTTGCCGTCTCTGGTTTGGAGGGGTTAGGGTGGTTGTGCTCCCCTTCATAAGTGGCAACCACTATTGATTGATCTTCTATGCTTCTTTGAACCTGAATTAGAAAGGGAAGAAAAAAAATTAAAAAAACTATTTTTTTTTCTTTTCGTTTGGAATGTGCCTTGAAAGATTTCAAGATTTCTCACCTTCTTTTTAACTGGACAGCTAGGAGCAAAAGAACACTTGAAGTAAGCTCTAGGACAAGGATTATCTCTGGTCACCTTCTGCCCATATTTCCTCCATTGATACCCATCCTTAACTATCTGTAGTTCAGAACAATATGTTCAGATTCTCGGTTCCAAATTTATATGGCATTATTCATAACTAGTGTTAGTGACCCTTATTGGATTCAAGAAGATTATTGAGGAAGATGGTGGACTTACAAGGCTTGTATGATCAGATGCTTCTGTCTGAACGTAAATGCGAGAAATCTTAGCTTTTGTGTTTTCTTCTTCAACTCCTCCTTCAGCCCTTGGTTTCTTGGATGTATCTTCATCACTTGAGCTGCTCTCAGACTGCCCAATATTATTGTTTCCAGGAGAGTCCTTGTTTCCATTATTAGTATTATTAATTCTGCCTTGGGGGGTTTTCCTCTTTCTCGATGGTGCTATATTTTTATTATCATTATGATCGGTGGATTCGAATGCAGCAACGTGATTGTTGGTTGTATGCTCCATCAGCTGGTTTCTGAGGTCAGTATAATTCTCACACATTACTGTGAGAAGCTCTGTCAGTTTCTTGTTTTCGGCACTCACTCTGTTCAGCTCCTCTATCAGAGCACCTCTCTGTTGAAACATTCATCCTAAAATTAATAAAAATTCTTTCTGTGATAAAGGTAAAGTCGAGGGGTGCAATTGTAATACAAACCTCTTCTCTAACAGTCAAAGATAGAGATGCATTTCTTCCTAACCCAATGAAACTACTACTTTCCACTTCTTGCTTCTGCCAACAAACATAAAATCATGTCACTCGTAAGCACAAAAATCAATTTAAAAAAGAAAAAGAAAAAAGAAAAACAAGAAACGGAAGATACCGGTGGAGGAGCTTCATCAAGAAACCTCAGAGGTCTTGTATTGAGATCCAATGAAGTAGTGAGCAAACTGGTAAATTCCATCAACTATAAATTAACCTTAAAAAAAAGATTTCTTAGTTTGGGAATGGGGGTGTTGAAGATTGTTGTTGTAAGAAGAGTAAATATTGAAGAAGACAAAGAAAGGATAAGATATATAGAAAGGAAATCGAGTGAGGGATGGGCAAGTTGTGGGAAGGAAGGTAAGGAGGAAGATGATGGAAGAGTCAATGTAAAATAAAATAAAATAAAATAAATGGTCTTAATTAATTAATAGCTGTAACTTGGAATCATCTGAGTCTACACACTTAATTAATTAATAAATAAAAACTCTGCATCAATTAATTATGGAGTAGTATTGTGGTGCTATTAAAAGTCAAACAATATGGTCGGTTGACCAATACAAACAAATTCAAGGGGTTATGTATGGACTATGAGTGTGAAATCACCTACTCCTAGTTTCCATTAAATATTACTCGCTCTCCTTCGTATTATAAAATTATTCACCTTTGTTTATGTTTCATTTGACAATTGTTAAAATAATTATTTTATTTTTTAATTTTAAAATATATATATTTTTTTTCTTTTTTATTTTTTTTTTTTAATTTTATTCATAGTTACTTTTTTTTTAATAAAAAAAAAACATTTCAAATTTTACATTAAATACTCTAAAAAAAATTGTAAATAATTTCGTGTCTTAAAAAAAAGTAAATGTATTGAGATGAGAAGGATAGATTATAAAATACTAGAATTTATGTTGATGTTGAATTCTTTTTCCCGACGTGGTCAAAGTCAAGCCCACCTTTATACAGATCGATCCATCGAGGGAAGACGACGACGAGGTGAAGAATGTATCCTAATTAATTAGTAGTTAATAAATATCTGCCTAATTACAATTTCTCTTGCTTCATACGAGTAAATTATGTGTGCTCCACCTCCACGTAGTCTAAAGTATAGGTGGTGTGGTGTGTCGGTTTGACTTAATTTGGTGTCACGTTTACGCGCATTTTCCACGTTAATTAATTTATTTGATTGGATTTACACGTACACTGTGATGCAAAATGCAACTCACATTTCTTATTGAAGAAAAACATGCACGCGGTTTTCAGTTTGAGATCATCCCCGGATTCAACGTCGAATTTAAAATACAATTTTATTTACCTACTTTCTAATTTTATTTTATTTATTTAAATATACGTTTTATCTATTATTATTTTTGTTAAAAGATTAAAAACTAAAATTTTAATCAAGTTTGGTATCAATAAATAACGCGTTTCATCCAATTATATATGCAGGACTTTAAAAAAATAGGGAGTACTAATTAATTTTACTTTTTTATTTTCAAATTCAATTTTGCTTAATTTTTTCCACTTACTTTGAAATATTTTTACTCATAATTATTAAAATTTTCTATTTAAATATACAATTTAACTTATGGTAAAAAAAATAAAATTATAGGCATGCTCGTGTCTAGGTGCATAATTCTGTCAAGAGTGATTAAAAAAACACAAAGTAAATAGTGTTTTCTAGAATAATGATAATCCCGGCAATATGCACTTTCACGTGTTTTTATAATCTTCATACTACGTGAATGTAGTCTTCGTATTGAAATGCAGTTGACTACAAAAACGTGTCAAACTTGCTCTGCTGCACCCGACCCGAGTACCGGCCTCTAGGCCTAAACTCTTTAAAAAAAATCATAAAATACCATATTTTTAATTAACAAAATACTCTTAAATATATTTTGATTATTCAAAAAATAACACAAAAATTAAATTTATTGGGGGTGAATAATTAATCAATCAATTTAATTGTCTTCACAAAAGACAAAAAGACTTTGAATATTGACATAATAAAATTAAAAATTAAATCTCCTATTTGAGTAATTGGGTGTACGTGCACCCTTTTTTGTCTATAAATCAGATTAAAAGTAGCCGTGGAAATTTCAAAAGAAATCATGGACGACGAGGAAGAAGACCGGCCGCCCTACTTGCGATCTGATCTACTCACTTTTTGGGCATTTGTCTGTATCTACAATTTTTATTCTTATGTACAACATTAATGACTTATAAAAATTGATTATTAACATAACCAGTTAATAAATTAATAAAAAAACATTCAAATAATTATTTTGTTTGTAATTGGAAAGTGGACATATACCGAAACGTGTTTAAATTTGACCCATGGAAGAAATTATATTCTAGGTACAATGACTTGCAATAAATATATTTTTATTAAAAATAAAATAAAAAGAAAAAGACTAGACCTACGTGGTTACGTACTTTAGTGGCGGTGATGAAATGAAATTAGATTATTGAATTTCAGGTTTATTTATATATCTGGATTTTATTATTGGTAGTCAACTGCATGCCGTCCACGCAGTTTGAAACACTATATATTGGTCCACTGGTTTACAATTTACAAATCATCAAATTAGACGCGAACACTGCGCACTACATTTATTTCACTTTATTTACAAATAAAGTTTAGACTTTAGATATAATTTCATATAACAGTTGGCACCTTTTTTTTTTACGTGAAATTACATACTCCTATTAGGGTTATCTTAATACACAAAGGGTTGGGCTGCTGAAGTAACATAAATTGGGCCAAGGGATATAAGTGGTCTGCACTCACAGACTGGGTCGGGCTGCCTCTGTGTCCAGGATTATTTAAGTAGCCCAAATCAACTAAGGGTCAACACAAATAAATCAAACCATCTTTGAATCACACATTTTGTGCATTAATAATATACGTACGGAGTATGTGTGTGTTCGTAAGTTGTTGCTATTATAGCTTGATCATAATAGATTCAGCGGAAAAATCTGTTTTTTTATAACCCAAAATGAAACATATTTCCCCAAGACTTTACAAACATTTATTTCATATTTTTATTAATGTGAATGTGAGATATATCTCACCTATATATATATATATATATATATACACCTAGAATGCATTGGAACTAATTAATTAATAATTAATTAGTTCCAAGGCATGGAATCTTTTTTCTTATATATTAAAACTGCTATTTTCTCATATGTTTTAATTTGTTTATTAATACTGTAATTGATTTTATTCGCTTTCTCTGTTTCTTGAAAGCCTGCCGGGGTTTGAAGACAAATGAATATCGGCATTTTTAGATTTTTAAGACAGGTCAACACGGTCAATGGAGTATCTTGACCGACCTAGTAGACGTACACTATGGAGCCATAATTTATGCATATATTTTAATCACTCAATATTTTAATTTATTAATTAGAATATTTGTTGTTAATTATTTACTGTACGTAATTATGCAATCACAATACTTAATTGTAGCTTAATTTATGCCGTAGGATTCCTTGATGTATAGTGTTGGGGGAAAAAAAACCAAATACGAAAATGTGTATCCAAGGATAAAGGCGCGCGGGCAAGGGCCATCCAGAAGCATGCCAGGCGGGAGGACGACAAGTGGGACGCGTCGCGGCTCGGATCACGGGTCACGGATCATCCGAGGTGAGCCATGCAAAGATATGACGCGGGGTGCATGCTCGTCCCGGGGCCCGGAACACGATGTCGTCAGACCAGCCATGCAGGGGTTTCGGGCCCGGGTCAAGCTCTTGGTCCGCTACGCGAGCCCCTCATGCGTTCCGTACGAAGAGACGACGAAGTCTCAAAATCCAGCCCGTGGCCCGAGTCACGCAATCATTGTTTGGGGGAGGGCTCATCCCAGGAAGAACGGAGACATCGCCCATGTGAGCCCACATGACTCGCCTACACTCCGGACCACGGGCCCCGGGTCGTTACTAGCTTCATTTAATGCTTTAAACGTAGTACGTGGTCTGATCGTAATCATTCCATAATTCCCTATAAATAGGGGGCTTATCCCTTCAGATTAAAGGGCGGCACTAATTAGTGAATATACTCGATATTAAAAGAGTGGATAATAGAAATCCTTCAGAAGAAGCTTCAAAGCTCAATACCTCTGTTCTTTTCCAGATCTAGTCCAACCCCTACTCCAGAATATAAATTTACATGTATTAGTATCGTTTCAAACCCTCTATACACAGCCCAGCCCCGTATTATACTATCCGATAAAAACGTGCTAAAACATATAGTTTATCGTGTATAAATATGGCTACTGCTTATCAATAATAAAAATATCTTTTTACAACAATTTTTGATAAAAATATCCTTTTATCACTACACGACTTGACACGGTCCCAAAATATATAATTCTTTATTTTTTATACATAAAAATAAAATATAATTGACATAAACCTAAAAAGAAAAATCTATAATTAATCAATTCAATTAGCTATATAATTAATTTTTTTTATTTTAAAATATAAATGAAAATGAATTTGTTATTTTTTTTAGATCAGAAAAATATATTATATATAAAGAGTACTAGAAGTACTCAAAATTTACAAAAGATTACAAAAGACTACACCTAAATGAAACACAATTGAAGATTTTTGTTATATATGGATCCAATACTGTTGGAAAAAATATATATATTTATATATTTAACATATTATGTCAATTACGAGTAACTAACCTGATGGTTCAACAAATACTTACTTACAACTTGAAAAAGAAAAAGATACTTGAGCAGAAAGATTCTCGCAAGACCATAATACATATATATATATATATATATATATATATATATATATATATATATATATATATATATATATATATATATTAATAAGGTTTTTCAAAAAAACACCTCTATAAAAACTGGTTTTCAGTATTCAACAAATACTTACTTACAACTTGAAAAAGAAAAAGATACTTGAGCAGAAAGATTTGTGTGATTCAATCGATTTAAATGCTAAGTTCGGTTGAGAGAGAAACTGTTTTATCCTGGAGACGACGCTGCTATCTTCTGCAAGCACAATTGGGCAGAGCCGCGAAACGTCTTAAAGACAGCGACCTAGTCCGCGACTCAGCCTTGTTTCGATTTTATTGTGTTACTATTTTTTCTGATTTTGCAGGTACTATTTCAACAAATACAAAGTCAATCTTCAAAACATGTGTAAGGACTGAAATTCACATTCGACTCACCCTCAATAAAAGCTACTTTTCCGAACAAAAATACTGAGTACTAAAAAATATAAGCCCCCTTATTTTAATAAATTTTCAATTATTTTTAATATTATGAATTATAATTTTAGAAAGCTGAATAGGATAATTTAATACGGATTAAAAAGATATACTGAGTACTAAAAAAAGTATTCACAAAATCACAATTAAATTTATAAAGTCGAAAATGTAAATTCACAATTTCACCAACCCTAAAATATACTATTATCCGCCGCTTTCTAATAGAAAATGTCAAAAGACTCAAAAACAGATCGTGCGTCTTCTCCGAAGGCACATCGTCTCCTCCAAGTGCCAAAACCCATAGTTCAATTCCATTTCCGCCGTCTTCTCCGCCAACCCCTGCTGCCGGCCGCCGGGTAATTTTTTCTTGATTTTAATTTTGTTTCATTGCTGCCGTGTCGAGTGTCGTGTCGAATCAGGCCGTGCCGGCCGTCGTGTCGTGTCTGACACGCGACACGGCGCCGGAGAGGCGAGTCGGGGTAACTTAGATCTTCATTCTTCAACTAGCACTATTAATAATTATGAGAAATTATCGATCGATCACCTGCTCTTGATTAATTACTGATTGGAAATATATATATATATACATGATCAGTGATCGATCGATTTCCGGAGAGCTTATAATTAAAATGTATTGTATTTGATCATGGAACTACCAAGCTGCTACTAGTCTCATGATGAACATGTACATTTTGATTTAAATATTTTATTTAGAATAAAACAAGTGGTAAAGATATAAAACTCAATATGCTGATTTTATTTGATTAGATTCTTTGCAGCTGCTTTGATCGAACAAGTAAACACGACCACACTCATGTGGTTGAAATGAATCGAAGTTGTCGTGAGTAATTGACCGATCGAGCGAGTTAGTGACTGAACGAGAACGATTTGGTGTACAAGTCTACAATAAAATAAATTACAAGTGTTCTTAACCGAAAACATATAGGAGTATTTAAAAACTGAAAACAAAGTCCCCGTCAAAAAAGAAGATTTTATTCTCACAAAAATACACTACGGCCATTAGATATTGGCCTTATAAAAGTTTTAAAAAAAAGTTGCAACAAGAAATAAATAAAAGAAGAACTCTACAATTTCAACCATCCAATTAAAGTCTGCACACATTGAGTGAAGGGCTTGAATTTAAAATTATTCTTTATTACACATCATCAAATCTAAACCATTAATTATGGCTTTAGTGGTTTGAGAATATTTTCATCTAAATTTCAAACTTAAAAAGTTGGAAAGGTGTTTGTAGATTTTAATGTTTTTGAAGATATCTATTCACCAATAAACGCATGACATAACACAACGTTAATTAATTTAATGTCAGAGAAAAATGAAAAAGGTAAAATTGTTAAAAAAATAAATGAGAAAGAGAAAAGAAAATTAATTTTTTACACATTTACATAGCATAATATCAATGTTTTAGAGTAGTACTCATGGTTAGGGTAGTACTCATTAGGGTAGCATAAAAAACTCCAATTTACTCATCTATTTTGTGCAAAAACTAACTGCAGAATACATTCACTCTTATCATGATTTCAACTATCAATCTTTGTATTATTCTCATTTTTGTAAAGTATTGTAAATTTGTATATATGCCTCAAAACAAAAAAGAAAAGAAAAAGAAAGGTACTTTTAGCGAGACAATTGTCTTTTTTATTTTGACGGATTTAATTTCAAATTTATTTTTGTGAATAAAAAAATTAATTTAAGGTCAAACTTTGTTTAAAAAAAAAAGAATCAGATATTCTATATGTTAACAGTTTGTACACGACTAAATAAATATATACTCTATATTTTTGTAAAGAATTTTGTATTTATTTCAAGCAAAAATTCACGATTTTTTTTAACGAGATCAAAAAGTTTAAAATATATACATGAAAAATTCAATGATCTCGAAATATGTTTGTAGGTTAAAGTATTTTACTTTAAAAATTAATTATACTTTCTTTATGACTGTTTATAAGGGATAGTGCAATTAAAATCTACAAAAACATACGCGTCTTTGCCTTCAGATTAAAATCCATATAACACAACGTTAATTATCTGAAGCTCTGCCCACTGGAAGAGTGGTTCATGTAATTAATAGTACAGTATTTGTTTTTGGATCTGGGCTCGATTCATTCATCTATTCATTTCATTCACTTACTCGATTTCTTGAAAAAAACAGAGTTTTGCAGAAATGGCGGCGCAGTTCATGACGAATGCCGACAACAGAACCCATCACAACGACCCTCTCATCGACAACATCGAGTACGATCAGATTGTTGTACCTGAGGTGAGCCCACCTTTTAATTTCACTATTTTTCTGAATTTATTAATTAATTGGGAATAATACAGTGCTTTATAGTACTGTTTTTGAAAGGTGGGGTTTTTCTTTATGGGGTGGGGGCGGATTTCTTGAAATTTCACATGGTTTTTTTTTGTTTTGTTTCGTTTAGGTTATTTAGATATGTAATGCAATTGTTGAATTTCTCGTGTCTTAATTTTGTAATTTTGGGTTCAAGCAATTTTTGTTGTATGGTTTATGCCTCATGTGGTATCCATTGTTTGCAGAAAAATAGCTGGAAGAACTTGTTCTCATACATAGGCCCTGGCTTCCTTGTTTCAATTGCGTACATCGATCCCGGGAATTGTAAGGCCCTGTTGAATCCTCTTGTTTTTCTTTATTTAGTACCCGGTGTTGAGTATTATATCAATGACTAATGGCTTCCCCCGTCTCCGCTATCAAAAGTCCAAACGGATTTGCAGTCGGGAGCCCAGTACAAATATGGGGTGAGTGTGATGCTTTCTTAATGTTTCAGGTGATATAATATAGTTAATAATGAATAAGCCCTTGTGTGCAGTTACTTTGGATTATATTGGTAGCTTCGGGTGCTGCTCTTATCATTCAATCCCTCGCAGCAAACCTTGGAGTTGTTACAGGTTCGGTGTTTCTTCAAGTACTAATGTATTCATTTACATGAGAGTTAAAGCATTTGTATTAGTTTGTGATGGACTTGACTTGCTTGTTATCCAGGAAAGCATTTAGCCGAGCACTGTCGGTTGGAATATCCGAAGGTCCCAAATTTCATCTTGTGGGTTCTTGCTGAAATAGCCATAGTCGCGTGTGACATTCCCGAAGGTTAAGGATTCCTCACTTTGTATCAACATGGTTTTGCTCGTGTTGTTGAAAAACAAATTACACGTGAATGATATCATGTTGACACGTGTTCTGTTATTATTAATTTTTGCACAGTTATAGGGACAGCATTTGCGCTAAACATGCTTTTCAGGATACCACTGTGGTGCGGGGTCCTTATCACGGGGCTCAGCACATTGGTCCTTCTATTACTCCAACAATACGGGGTAGTTACACATCACTCTACCATATATTTATATATCTGTGTGTAATAAAATCAAGTTCGGTAACTAGGCCAACATATATGTTAATCTACTTTAATATCCTGCATGTGTTCTTGCCCGTTCATATTGTTAAACGAAAATTGTGTGTTTGATTTTACTGCAGGTGAGAAAGCTCGAGATCTTGATTGCTTTCTTGGTCTTCACAATTGCTTCATGCTTTTTTGTCGAGCTCGCATATGCAAAACCTATAGCTTCGGAAGTCTTGAATGGACTTTTTGTTCCCCAGCTCAAGGGTAGTGGGGCCACTGGTCTGGCTATTTCACTACTTGGTGCTATGGTTATGCCGTAAGTTTCATTTGCACGTATATTTACCTTTTTTATTAACAGTTTGGTTGATATTGTTTTTATATGTATATATGATGCAGGCACAATCTCTTCCTCCATTCTGCATTGGTTCTTTCGAGGAAAATCCCAAGATCTGTCGGTGGTATCAAGGTAAAAACGATTACGATTAGCATACATTGTCGATTTAGAATAATAAATGGTTACAGAAACACACCCCGATTCATCTTCCTAGAGGTTTCAGATGCAAATTAGTAGTAGTTATGTTATTGCCCATGTGGAATTACGTTTGAACTTTTTCTTTATATAGGAGGCGTGCACATTTTACTTGGTCGAAAGTGGTTTTGCCTTGCTAGTTGCCTTCCTCATCAACGTGTCGGTAATCTCTGTTAGTGGTGCAGTTTGCAATTCCCCAAACCTGAGCTCGGACGACATCGAGAGCTGCAAGAACTTAGACTTAAATGAAGCTTCGTTTTTACTCAAAGTACGTGTGAAAAATATGCTTCCTTCTATAAATTTATCCTCATTTTTGAAATTTTGATGTATCACGGAAAGTCTGG
This sequence comes from Euphrasia confusa, assembly GCA_954870475.1. NCBI lineage: Eukaryota > Viridiplantae > Streptophyta > Magnoliopsida > Lamiales > Orobanchaceae > Euphrasia > Euphrasia confusa. Next base: position 4,473,390 of record OX940961.1, read on the forward strand.
GCTTCACAGAATGTTCTAGGAAATTGGAGCTCGAAGCTTTTCGCAGTCGCCTTGTTAGCATCGGGCCAGAGTTCCACCATAACCGGAACATACGCCGGCCAATATGTTATGCAGGTATGATAATTCTAATGCAAAAGTACCCTCGAGGTTTGATATAATTACTAAAATCCCCAAATAACTTTCAAAACTTGAAAAATACCCCTCAGATTCGATTCAATGTTGTGAAGTGTGATTCTGAAATGTTTTTCCAGAATTATTATTTTTTATTTTAAAAGTTCGTTAGATTTTGATCATACGAGTATTTTAGCTGGCCTTGCATCGATAATGCATCTTTTTTTTTTGTGTAGGGCTTCCTTGATTTAAGGTTGAAGCCATGGATTAGAAACTCGTTGACCCGATGTCTAGCTATAGTCCCTAGTCTGGTTGTAGCCATCATCGGTGGATCTTCCGGGGCTGGAAACTTGATCATTATAGCTTCGGTAAAACATCTGTTTGTTGAATTTGTTTTCAAATATTAGTTCTTTCAAGTCTGTTATTTTTGTAAGTATTTTTTATAGTGTAATCTTTTACCATGTGTTGCAGATGATCTTATCATTCGAGCTTCCGTTTGCGCTTATCCCACTTCTCAAGTTCACAAGCTGCAAGACCAAGATGGGGCAACATGTCAACTCCATCGCGGTAAGAACTCATTTTTTTTTTTCTGACAATTTTTGATTTATAATCGATTGCTCTTTTTTTTATATAATTTACTTATTTTTGTCGTTTCGGTGTTATAGATCTCAGCCGCCACTTGGATCATCAGCTCCCTTATCATGGGCATTAACGTTTACTACCTCGCGGAAAAGCTGATCACGTCCCTCCGCCATAGTCACATGAACTTGGCCGGCATCATTCTTTGCGGATTCCTAGGTGTCTCGGCCATGCTGATTTACCTAGCCAGCATCCTCTATTTGGTCTTTCGAAAAAACCGAGAGGGGCCCCACCTCATCGCGCTGACATCATCGGATAACGCGGGCGGGGCGGAAGGCGTGAGAAATAACCTTCCTAGAGAAGACATAGCTAACATGCAATTGCCTCAAGGTAGGACTAGAGATGAATCTTAGATTGGAATAGAACTACTGAAACATGTGTTGCCAAATTTTGCCAACATATTTTTGTACCATAGAAATATCATGGTAACAAACCTAAATAATAATAATAAATAAATAAATAAATAATTTTGTCGTGTGGGGTTTATTTAGGGATCTCTGTTCCACATTTATAAAAATGAAAATTACAGGAGGACCCCTGTAGTTTGTGAAATTCATACTACGCGGGAAATCAGATCAAACTCTTATTTATTACTATTACAGTATTATCATTGTTTTATACTAGTACATAGTATTCGCATTTATCAATTATCATCAGCATAACAGTTATTGGTTAATTGGGCCCTAATTTCTAAAGGGGCTTAATAGTTGGGCCATCCCGAACTGGAAAAGGCTTAACAAGAATGGGGTATGATCGGAAGATGGCACTTTTCCTGAAGGCTTTTCACAGTCTCATACAAACACTGCTTCACCGGAGTGAACTCCAAACCCAAATCCTTGAGCTTTTGGTTGGAGAATTTGAATGCTTTCTTTCTTGGGTTGGTTTCATCCGAGCACCTGCCAAAAAAAAAATCGAATTTCAATATGGGAATGATCGAACAAAAAATTACTCCACTATTTATTTACTTGGTAGGGGTGGGGTACTCGGGGAAAAACTTGGCTAGAATCTCCACCACTTCACCGCGGTGGAGGCCGCTCTCGGCGCATAGGTAGCGGCCGGAGGCTGCCGGAGTCTCGTACAGGATTAGGTGGGCCAGGGCCACATCCTTGACGTGGACATATGATTGGGTTGAGTTGGCATAGGTCTTAGCGGCCCCCGTCAAGTATTTAAGTATGTGAAGAACGCTGGCGTTCACGGCCCGTTGGAGAATCGGGCCGAGGACGAGAACCGGGTTGATCACGACTAGATCCACTCCTAGATTCTCGGCTAGTTCCCATGCAGCTTTTTCAGCCATGGTCTTGCCGTAGCAATACCAGTTCTGCATGCCAGGATAAATCAAATCAAAGTCGGCTTTGTTCTTTTGAACTTAATTTCAGTTCACTCTAATTCGGTTAAGATTCATCCAGCTCAGCTTTCAACTATGTTTATCATTATCACCACAATTAATTTCAATATTTTATTTCAAATTCGCACTATAGTAATTTTTAAAAATTATTTGAAAAAACTAATTCAAGTCTAATAAGTCCAGTTCAGTTCATTTAGTTTCAGTCCAAAAGAACATATATATATATATATATGTTAGTTAGTTGCTTAGTTACTTGGTTAGTTATATGTGATGATCAATAAAATTACAAAAGTAACCTTAGTGTTCTTGCAATATTCAAGATCACTCCAGCAGGTTTCATCGACGGGTTGGTCCCGGCTTATGTTTGGGTTCATGTACACGGCACCGATTGAGGAGGTGAATATCACGCGGCGCACTTTAGCCTCCGCGGCCGCACGGATCACGTTTTTGGTCCCCTTCACCGTTGGCTCCACCATTTGCTCCTTTAATTATTATTATTATATATTAATCGATTAACAATCAATACTAGTATACATTTATTATATATATATATGTGTGTGTGTCAATTTCGGACACTTACGGGGTCATCGGTAACGGGAGAGGCGGCGTGAAAAACACCATGGCAGCCATTGATGGCTTGGAGTAGGCTGTCGTAGTCACTAAGATCAGCCTCGTGCAGAACGAGCCTCTCGTTGGCACCTTCGAGCTCTCTCAAATGCGAATTCTTTGGATCATCTGCAAAACAATTAAAAATCATCAATTCAGCACTACTTATAAGAAGGGTGAAACAGTCATTTTATGTATATTAATATTATTGTGACCTGGATTTCTAACGGTGCCTCTGACAGTATAGCCCTTGTCAAGGAGAAGTTTAACCAGCCAGGATGCGATGAAGCCTCCGGCGCCCGTGACACACACGATCAGCTTCCCGCCGGCAACGTTAATATTTGGCATGGCGGCTGAACAAGTGAGAGAGATTTAGAGGGATTAGGGAAGAAGTGATGAATGAGTTACAAATTCGATTGGAGTGTATTTATATTGAAAAATACACTATATGGCATGTCACATTCTGTGTTATTTTAACAAAACCTAACATCCACTTTAGTCGGAATATATGACTTTTCATAAAAACACATGTGTGTTTTTTAGCACTACAATAAAAATATACAGTAGTAAATTAACGTGTGACCCATCGGATTTCGTGGTTGTTGTGGTTGTTGAAGTATTTTGTTTCCATTCATTCTTCGAAACAAAAAATATAATTTATTTTGCCCAAAATTTAGTCGCGGTAATGACTTGAAATGTCAGTCCGAATATTTGAGAAAATCGTTAAGTTCAACGATATAAAGTGAAATTAATTTAATACTCCCTAGTCCCTACAGTCATCAGTATTACACACACTTTTTGTATTTTTACAAAAAACGTAAATAAAAATAAACAGTATTCGTATAATATTTTAAGTATTTAAGTAGGGCATAAGGTCAATACATTAGAAGGTTATAGATTTGACTGATTTTCTCAATACTTCACCTATAATATCACAGCTTGGATGAGCATCATAATATATTTGTCTCAAACAAGTTGCAACAAATGCAACAAATGTATAAACATTGTTATGAAATAATTATATGTACTCATGATAGTGAGAATGCTAATGGACACACAATTGATGTATCACTTTATGATAATATTTATATGCATGATGAATTGATGAAGCTTTATATTGTTCAAATCTATTAAATTCACAACAATAAAAAATATATCACAAATTATATCTTATTTTTTACTCTCTGTCTCATAGTTGCTACACTATTTATTAACATTTGATTAGATAAATCTATATAGTATTGTAGTATGCTATTTATTTAATTTTATTAAAAAAATTATAATTAAATAAATGTATTACTCCATAAAATATGCCATATGTTTTTAATAAAATGACGTATTTATAATAAGTATTGTATATATGTATTTTAAATATAATACTCTATGCTTTTCATATATTATATAAGACTCACTTTTTTGGAACTGAATACGTTGAATTGAACGAACAACAAATTTAAATTGAATTGAATTTTTTAAAATAATAATATTTTTTATTATAAATTGTTAATTTAAATTTAAAAAATATATGAATAATATTTATATGAAATTATTCATCATATTTTTTATTTTTATTTTTATTTTTGAGCTGAAATTAAAGTTAATTGATTTGAAATGCATTCAACTTGAACTAAAATAAGTTCAAGTTACAATAATTTTATATATAAACAATTTTTATAATATAGTATGTATTTTTATTTGTTATGCAATATTTACAATCTTCTGCAAATTGTTTTAAAAAAATTATTAACATTAATTTTAAATTAAATATGATTATTTATATAATAAATATTATATAAATAATAATTAATAAGTATGTAGCGTAATAAATAGCTAGTTATGAGATTTATAAAATTATTATTTTTTGGAAAGTTACCGTTAGAAAGAGTGTATTGACTTTTTAATACACTACCAATTAAATTCTGAGATGTGAAATTAATGTGTTAACGTTATTTTTCATTTTTTTTTTCTTCTTATTTTTAGTTACATATTTATTTCTTTTTCTCTTTAAACAAAACACTCTTTAAATGAATTTTTAAAACACTCTTTAAATGAATTTTTAATCTTCAATTCGTAAACAACTTTGTTTTAATATGAGTATATAGAAAATTTTGAGTATATAATAAAGAAAATACAAAAAATATAGTATTATTCTCATTTTCATTTTTATCACTTTATAATTGACTGATTCACTCTTCACATATGATTAACAACACTCATTTTTTATGTATCAACTTTCGTTATTTGTTAAATTACAAATTTTTCTATTTAGTGTCGAAATTTGTTAAATTTTTTCTACTAAATATTAAACAATACTAGTACACAATTGTAGATACATAGTTATAAATAATTTTTTTAATTAAATTAAATATTAATAGTAATAATATTAAATTATAATATTTTGATGTTATTGTGAAACAAGTCTTTATATATTAATAAACACAAAATAATTTATTATAAATATGATCATTAAATAATTACTTTTAAAGAAAATATGATGAATTTAATTTTTTCAAATAAAAATTTGATCATTTATCCAAAAATTATTTCAACAGTGTGCACGCACGACAAGCGTATTCTAATTCGATCTAAAATATAAATTTTAATTTTTTATATTCTAGTTCAAAAGAATAAAACTTAATAAACTTTTGCAATAATTATGAGAAAAAATATTTTAATTCGATCTAAAATATAAATTTGAATCTTTTATATTTAAGTTAAAAATAATAGAACTTAACAAACTTTTACAATAATTATGGAGTACTATATTAATTATGAAGAATGTGTTTAAATAAAGAAAAAATAATTAAAAAGGAAATGAATATAAATTAGGAATATAAATAAAAACATTATTATCGCAAAATGTTACATGTCATATTTTAATTAAAAGTGTATAAAAAATTTGTTATATCTTTTGTATATATAGCACTTTCCTTATTTTTGGGTAGAAAGCATATATGGGACTATGGGAGGAGTTCTTTTTTAGAGTATAAGTAGAATAAAGCGGAGGTGACCTACCTGCGCAATACTTCTCACTCAAAATTTCTCACCTAATAAAGTATCACAAAATTCGATTTTATTACTACATCACAAGATTCACAACGGTTGATCTTAAAATGAAGTGAGAACTTTTGTTTTAATTAACGGAGTGATTCGTGTATAGAATAAATAAATAAATTTCAATCATGGCATTCATGTGATACGAATGAATGAAAAATTTTCAATCAAATTACGATATTCATGTGATTTGAATTTTTACTGTTTCTTTTACAAATAAAATAAAATTTATGATTATTTTTATTTGGAGTTATTACCATACTGTATAATTTAATGTATCATTAACTAGGTAGTCTCGTGAAATTATTTTTGTTAGAAATTTATTTATTTTAACGATGATTTATTTTTATCAATATATACAAATTGTATCACGCGTTAAAATTATTTAATCACTATTTCTTATTTTTTAATATAAACTATAAATATTTACAGCATTTGTGTGTTCTTTCTTTCTACACCATGTTAACTCTTGCCATAATGATTTACTATGATTTTGCTATAGCTTAGTCATGAGAGTTGACTACAATTTCTCAGAAGTAACCTACCTATAAGGTATAAGTTTTATTTATGCTGCTCCAAGTGGAATACATGTACATCTTGACCGTAAATTTAATATTATTATATTAAATACACATGCAATCACCCACACCCAACGTGTATGATGTATGCATCTACGGTTAAAATGACATCAGGAGTAATGCTCCATGAGTAGCATCTCATAGACCTACGCGTATACTACTACTATATCTTTCTTAACACAATATTCCATTTTTTAACACTATATTTAATAAATAATATATTTTATATGTGTATTGAAATTTTTGTGATTATATTTTTATAATTATTTAAATAAGGAAAAATAAAAAATAAAATTTTTTAAAAAATACACAAAAAAACAGAGACATCGGTAAAGAGACAGAAATAAAATATTACATTTCACAAATGTTTAAAACAAAAAGAAATACATAAATGTTTTTTAATTTAAAAAAATACTACCAAATAATAGTTTTTGAATTTTATTTTAAAATAATAAAATTAAAAAAAATATTTTAAATGAAAAAATATTTTGGACATTGTAAAAATAATTCTAACTTTGTCATAGAATTATACACTTTTCTTTTTTAGATGCTACAATCAATTATGCAAAATTTTAAAATGAAAATAATTATTTTACTTTTTCTTGAATAATATTTTTAGGCAAATAAATGAATAAAAGTATTATTTTATTATGTCAAAAACAATGGTCTTTTTTTATTTTAAAGTAAAAAAAAGTAATAACAAATATAATTATATTTTAAAATAAAAAAATAAATTAATGTTGACTAATTTGAGTAAGTTGGGAAAAAGTTGTTGGCAGACAAGATAAATCTCAAGTCTATGTTTCGAATTCGATACATCTTTTGTCAACAGTTGACGCATATAAATAATTACTCATTTACACATGTAATTCACCAACAAATTCCGCAATTAAAGAAAATGTAAGACTAATTAATCCGTCATTTTGGACTAAACAACATATCATCTACTACAAATAGTAGTTTTTTTTTAATACCATACAATACAAATATATTGTCATTTTACAATACTTTGGTTGATGGTTAAATATATTAGTGTTTTAGTTGTACTGTATGGATGTTTAAATAAAAAAAAAAAGAAAAAAGAATGACGATAGTATGATATAGGTATTGATATTTTACATGTATATTAAGTTTTTATAATTGTACTCCGTAATTAGTAAAACATGAAATTTTTTGCACAATTTTTTTGAAATGGAAATTACAAAAACAACTTCCTTGTGTGTCTAGAGTTCCCATGGCTTTGCATGTGCTCAAGCATTAGAACAAAGACTAAGCAAGTTAGCAAAATTACACTGCAGCTTATCTACCCGTTAGAAACATTAGTTTATCTTTACAAAACATGTTAAACATATGAACTACGAACACCTAAAAGTCGGATCAAGACAACAGAGGGCGCCCTTCGACACCACCACCGAATGATGACTTTGCGTCGTACGTCGCTTCAACTTCATCTTTTGCAAGGATGACGCTAGGTGCAGAATCTTCGAATTTGACGCCTTCACTTTTAGATCTGGCACACGTAATATACATCACTGAGATGCAATTCCAATTTCCAATACATACACGGCATTTTAATGAAAATCGAACCTTTTGGATGATGGGGCAGCATGCTGTTCCTTTGAATAACCCGTCTTTCTTTTCATTATCTTTTCACGAGACCTGTGCATTTACAAAATAAGACATTTTTCAGAATGAAGGACGTTGAATGATTATCCTGGGATCAAGATCATTGATGCAATGGCAACTATAACGACAATGTTGTGTATAAATTCCACAAAATTCCACCATACACAATGCTCGAAATTCCAATATCAACCATACTACATATTAGGTTGGGTCTTTATCATTGTGTATAAATAAGACGAGTATTGCATTTTTGGAAAATTAAATGACTAAAAATGGAATGTGTTACAGTGTGCTTTGTGAAACGTGATATTATCTCAATAAACTATATCCGCTAACCAATTAACATCTACTTACTTGACAGGCTCCCTGGCAAGAACTAAAAGGCCATCCTTTTGTTTCGGGGCGGATTTTACCTACATGGTTACACATGCACAGGAAAATTCAGACCAGAAAAAGGTTATATGAAACCATGAAAGAAAAGAGTTTAATATGGAAATACTATAAATATTCAACAAAGGAACTAACTTGTCGAGGCTGCTCATCAAACAGTTTCCATCTCTCTTCTCTCAGGTTCAAGTCTTCTTCATCATAATCATCATATTTAACCTGCAATAAGAACATTAACAAAGAAAGATTCTCTTAACTGCCTTCATACTTTGAAGAAAGTCTTTGGCTTTTTCTATGTATAAACGCAACGAGCAATCACTATGCACGGATATATAGTGTTCAAGAAAATAAGAAAATCGGGCTAGATCACAATTTCAATCCTGTAACTCTGGGGTTGGCAGTTTTAGCCATTTAACTTCTTGATGTGCCAATTTTGGCCCTTGATGATTATGCTCTTTGGAGCAATATTAGACTTATAACCTTCATACACATTTTTTTAATACATTTCATTGGTATTAAAGGGCATTTTGGGAATAAATGAATTATTGATTTGAGATCATTGCATCACTTGGAAGTTGGAACATATAAACCAAAATTCCAAAATTCCAAAAAAAAAAAAAACAAAAAAAAACAACAACAACAACAAACTTATGGGGGACCAATTTTTCAATTGAAAATAAAAATTGCGCAGAAGTAGAATAAGAAAGGAAGTTTCTTATCACCTTGTGTTTCTTTATCAAAGGATCGAAAGCTTCAATAGTGCCCGCATAAAATCTGCACATGCAGAATCTCAAAATATCAGGAAAAAAAAAAGTTATACGACACATAAGAAAATTCAATAAGATGAAATGCAGGTTTCATAGTGTTACACTTCGTCCACTGGCCACCAAACCATTATCCTTGAGTTAACCATTTCCTCCCCATATCCAACACTTGATCTGTTGAGCGCCTGTATTTAAAGCATACTTCCCAAGTAATTAATTAGAATTGAGTCTTCTAAATCGAATTTACATCGCATAATACAACAGAACGATACCTCTTCCTTTATCGGAGCCACATTATACAAAGGGGATTCCACCATCTACACAATTTTTAAGAAAAAAATTAGGTAAAATTTAAAAGTGCAGACTTGGAATAAAAAATGAAGAGAAAAAAAAATTGAAACGACTTTATTATGATCTCCACGGTTGTCATCTCCCTTCTCTAATATCATTGTGATCTTTTGCTTCTTCGGCCGTCCCCTCTTGCCAATAGTTACTTTATCATCACAACCGGTTATTCCCTGTGCTGATACATTTGACATGTCTACATGTCCAACTTCTAATGCCAAAACCAAGTTCATCTCCTTATTATTCCCACGGCCCCCTCCTTTCCAAGTACGTGCATATCCCTCCTCTGGTTTTACCAAATGGTTCGATTTTTTGGCCCGTTTACACTGTTGAGTTCTTCTGTCTTTCTCTGATTGCACAATTTCTGCATTATTCGCTACAGCAACATCAGAATTTGCATGATTATTCTTCAGCTGAAGAATATCTGCACTTTCCTCCGAATGTTTTTTGATATACAATCGAGTTTTTTCATCAACTGGCTCAGTCACGAAAATTCTGTTCATTTTGGAAACCCCATCACCAGAAAGACCAGTTTTTGCTACCTGATTCGAGAAAAGAGATATTTTAAACAACGTAGACACTGCAGTTAAAAATGTGCATCTGTGAGCATGTGTGAGTTTTTGTGCCCAAGAAATATCCTTGATATACAAATACACCTCACAGATTATATTAATATATAGGGGTGTGTGTGTGTGTATTTGGGTAGCGAATTTTAAAAATTACTAAAATATATAGTGAACAAAAAAAAAAAAAAAGGAAAAACGCACAACTTATAAATTCAGGAAACATTTAGAACAAACCATGTTTTTCCCATTGGATGTAATCGCGCATTGAGAAGCAATTAGCTCATCATAATTATCAGCTTTAAGGTTCAGGTGCTTCACAGCTTTTCCAAGAAAAGGCTGGAGTTTGGCCGCGCATTTTTCGAAGACAGTTTTCCCCAACTCCCATGAGATAGGTGAAATTTTCTGAAGCACCCAGACAACATTTAACAGAAGAGAAAAAAAAAATGACACATAATATTGTCATTGTGTAACAAAGAATCATTACCTTATTATCCACTCCAACACTTTCTAAAAGTGCCTTCAGAAGTTCCAGTGAGACCTCGTCACTTTCTTCTATTATAGTAGACATGATAGTTCCCATGTGTTTAAAGATATCAGATGAGTGGTTGGACCTTCAAATACCAAAGCTCGATTAATTGGGGCATAATTTAGACCTCTGCAACCATGCTTGTCACATGTTAAAATATATGTATACACGCACAAAAATGAAAAATTAACCCCAAGGTTTTGGGGAATCACAAAAGAAAACAACAATCATATTTAGAACTATATAAAATAATGAATCATTCTTGCGGAGTTACCTAATGGTACGAAAGAAAAATCTGAACATCTCATCAATCATTGCATCGATATTTATATCCAGCATCATCACGCACGATCTCACAACTGCCAGAGTTTCAAGAATCTGTTGAGCTCTTTCATAATTTCTACCACCAGATTCAGAGGCCAGCTGCTTTAGTGCAACCATGAATAATTTGAATATTTCCTATTACCAGAAACCACAAATTGGTAACAAGACAAAAAAGGGGAGAGGCAGAGGAAAGGATGAAGTTATTGCAATATAATACCTTCATTTGATCGTCAAAATAAGGGAAATTCGGGGCAGTTAATCTTGTAATCTCGTTAAGACAAGATGCGGCTGCAACTTGGATATCTACATTGGTGTGTCGGAACAGTTTGTCGGTTATCAGTGCCGTCATTAGTGGAATAATGGAATCATACTTAGGCCTAGCAAGCTCTTGTGGAACTCTGACTAGAATACTCTCGGCTTCCTGAAAGCAAGAACCCAAGGGGCCAAGACTAATGAAACCAAGCTATAAAGCATGAGGGTAACTGAAATGCAAGATTGGTTAGCCTAGTATTCTCTTTTGAAGTTGTGGCTGAAATGCAATGATGAAATTCGATTTTATTTATAAACAAAAACGGACATGACTAGTGATTGGAAACTTTGAGGGTCTGAATAGCGGAATTTCTGTCAAAAAGTGAATATCCTAAAATCCATGGTTTCCCAAAAGTCTAATAGAAAAAGAAATAGCGGCTTACAAACTTAAGCCGGCCCAAAATTTCCAGAACTGATAAACAACGGTTTACCCATCAGACACCAAAACAACGCTCAAACCAATACAAGCACTAAAGTGTCTATTGAAAAGGTGAAACCATACTAAACATGAATGTTTTTCGCCATTTTCAAGCAGCAACTTTACCAGCGCGACAAAGAACGATAAATCCAGGCAACATGACAATTAAAAAATGACCCAAAAACCTGATCACACGAATCCAAACTTCATTTCAATGGTTAATCCATGCACCGCCACCGTGTCGAATATTTAAGCAAGCGAAACATGATGTGCATGGGCAAGTCAAACCAAATCTCCACCCAAAGATAAGAGAAGAATCGATTCTACGAGATATCAAACACAGCTGTGTGAAATGCAAAGGAATTAAGGTGAAATAATAATTAAAAAAATAATCAAACAGGCATTTACACAAACAGTTCCTCTGCATGTACGGTCAAGTGAAAACGGAGGAAATTGGAGGGTTTGATACCTCGAGGAGGATGAGTAAATCATCATCTGATGAAGGAAGACTCAGAAGTCTCTTCCCAACATCCTTCAACTCATCTTCAAGCTTTTTCCGTACAGCATCATTGTCTGCGAAACACCCCATTTTTTCCATCCGCCACAATCGGCAGCGCTGTAAATCTGTAATCGAAAATATTTCGTGTTCAAAACTCATCAACAAGTCTCAAAAAGTTTCCCAACACATTTTGTACTTGAGCACCTCGAACAAATAAAAAAATATTCTATTATTTCATTAAAATAAGTACTTTTAAAGTTTTATTAAAAACTATTTTTATTTTTATTTTATTTACAATTTGCTTTATTTTTTTCATAAAAAAACACATTGATAGTATTAATTTCTACACTAAAAAAATGTGTCTAACTTTCAAAACAAAACAAATACTAGTAATATACAGTACACAAGTAACACAACATACTTATTATTCATATTCCTTTTCCATTCTACAAAGTTTTACTCACTCCAAATAATTACTAAAAACAATAGTAGTATTACTTTACAATTTTTTAATTTTAAATTAAAAGTAAAGTTATAAAAATAATTATTTAATTTTTATAAGTGATATAATTGGTTAAAACATAAAAAATAAAGTGTGCATAATCCTACTTAGAGATAATATAAAATAAATAATGATATAAAAATTAATTAAAATTATAGAATTTGTACTAGTATAATATAATTATAAGAAAAATTATAACTCAATTTTTTTAATCTCATTTTGATTATCTTTTTAATCTCATTTTGATTATCTTTTTAATCTCATTTTGATTATCTCTATGTATTGCACAATACCCGAACCAAAATAAGCTCCACGTGGCACAAAACAATTCGATGTAACCATTGCGAACACGTGATGAGCACAAAGCACCACACCCAATTGAAAATTGGGAAGTAATTAAAAAACACAAATCGTAGTTTGTTTAGAGAGAACATCGAATCGGAGCTTGATTCGCCACCGTTCAAAGACTTCAACGTGGCTACTTCCGGCCAACCGAAGCAAGAGGGAAATCTCACCCGGAGAAAATCAGCGCCGGCGACCGCCTTCTCCTCCACCGCTAAATCGAGCAACAGGCCGATAGCTTACAGCGAGTCCGTTAAATCGACATCGGATCCGAATATTCCGTTTTGGCAGAGGGCTTGGTTCATTGTGCTGTTGCTGGTAATGGCGGTCTCGTTTTTCGCCCTCGCTGTTTTTGTGTTTTTTACTATCGACTCCGAGTATGCATCGGCTCCTGTTTCCGCTGCTTCGGAAGGCGTCCAGGCAAGTGATTTCGTTGATAATTAATTTAACGCATAAATATTTAGGGCACATATTAATGCGGGTGCAAAGGCATAACAGAGCAAGGTTTTTGATCCCTTCACTATTTAGGGAGGGAGGCACTAGTTAATTCCCTAGATTTCATCCTTGATAGGTTTTCAGCGTAATTATTTTTCAAAATCAAAAAGATTGAAAGAATGGAAGCTAAAGGTTTTTTAGTAAGCTAAATGTATTTTGCATTTTTGAAATCTTTGGTAGATTATATATGGGTCCGTCATCAAGTTGATGCATGAAAGATCAAAAGTCCGGCTTCACTCGCATGACGTGCCGTACGGTTCTGGAAGTGGGCAACAATCCGTTACTGGATTCCCCAATGTTGATGATTCTAACAGCTATTGGGTATGTTGTTCTGCAAATTTTTTTTATTGATTTGGCTTGTTAAGAGTACCTTTAATTTTTTAGTATTTAATTTCCTGGAGATCTAAATTGTCATGATTCTGCAGACCGTGAGGGCTACACTGGATTCTCCTGCAAAACAAGGAGATACAATCAAAAGCGGATCTCTTATCAGGTTGCAGCATATGAGGACTAGAAAATGGCTGCACAGCCACTTACATGCGTCTCCTATATCCGGAAATTTAGAGGTCAGTATGCATGTGATTTGTGAAGGATATGGTCATTTCTTAAAACTTTATACTCCATAACTTGTATCTGCATGCATTGAAGCTAGAAAACTGCAAAACATAGTACTTCCGTAGTTTCTATCCCATTTGTGTGCTCTTAGGTTCAAGAGTTAATTATCATTTCCCCGCATGTTCTTCTCCCTCGTCTAGTAGTCAATGAAAGAGAAAAGAAAGTACAGACTGTTGGCTATTTTTAGTCAATACATGTCTGTGATACATGTGTTCGCCGGTCTGGTGCATACATGATACAACCATTGACAATGAAGCATTCGTAATTGCTTCTTGCATTAATCATTGTTTTTCTTTAACTTAAAAAACTCTTTATCCACAAATAATTTGATTTTGGTTTAAGAAAAAATCTCAATTCTGGTCCAATACATTAACACGTTTCTTAAAAGGAATTGTCATTTTGGCCCTCATCAAACTTAATCCGTTAAATTAGCAAATTTATCAATTTCTAAAAAATGGGCTATGTGCTGATGTGGCTTGATTATCAAGTTTATTTGTTTTGGTTTCTTTTAACTGTCTGTTTAACAGGTGAGTTGCTTTGGCGGTGATGGTGAGTCCGACACAGGGGACTATTGGAGGTGAGCGAGCTTCTGTTCTGAGTCTTTTAAAGAATGTAACTAGTAAGCTTTCCCATTCATCTTTCAAATCCTTTGTTGTGTGTACAGAGTTGAAATCGAGGGAAATGGAAAGACTTGGAGGCAAGATCAAAGAGTTAGACTTCATCATGTAGACACTGGCGGATACCTTCACAGTCATAACAAGAAATATACCCGTATAGCTGGGGGTCAGCAAGAGGTAAAACAAAAATAATAATGATAAATAACAACAATATTAAGGGAGGTTTAACTAAGACAAGAAAATAGTTATAAAAAGCAATTCCTTTTAGACTAATGAGAAAAGCATATTTCAAGTTATAAATAACACATCCTTAACCGGGGCATGTGTTTACGAGAGTAAAAATCTCCAAGGGGGTATTTTTAAAATTATCCCGTAATGGTAATTTGCCGTACCACATGTGATTATGAATCATTTGAAGGTAATTACTTCTCCTAGCACGTTCAATCAGATATATGTTGCACTTGTTGTAGGTTTGTGGAGTTAGAGAAAAACGTGCTGACAATGTCTGGTTGGCAGCCGAAGGTGTCTATTTACCTGCTGCTGAAACCAAATGAAGCTTTTAATCTACTAAAACATTATGAGGTGATCAAAATCTAATCACATAGGGCAGGACCTTCTCTGTATTGTTTTTCATGTTTTATTTTCCATTGCTTTTGCCTTCAATTGGAAAACTTAATTTTATCTGGACTTGACTCTTCTATGAAGATTGAATGGAAAAAAGAATTGAAATACTCATTTTTGTAATTTTGGGCAAGGAGATCGGATTAATATGTTTAATATTAATTTTAAATCATTTAAAAAATATTTCAAATTCTTTTAAAATTCTTTTAGTTCAATTTATTATTATTTTAAAAATGTGTCAACCCTTTAAAAGTATTTTAAATATTTAAAGAGTATTTTAAATTATTTAAAATTATTTTAAAACACTTAACATGTTTAAATAATATTTAAAATTCTTTAAAATTCTTTCAAAAAGTTTTTGATTTATTTACAAATTATTTTAAACACTTTAAAATATATTATAATTTATTAAAATTATTTTAAAATTATTTTAAAGATATTTCAAATTAATATAAAGTTATTTTAAAACATTTCAAATTATTTTAAAAGTGTTTAAATTTATTTTAAAAATATATAAAATACTTGAACATGTTTAAAAATTGTTTAAAATCCTTTTTAAAAGGTTTTGATGGTTTATTTATAAAATATTTTTAAAATACTTCATCATAATAATAAAAAAAATAAATAAATGTGAGGACTGAGGTGTGGTTCGTAGTTACGTGCGCACACAGTTTTATATCTTCTCAATTATTGTTGTTGGGTTACTGGTCGGTTGATGTGGCACGTACGAATTCATGAGAACCCATTAATTGATTTTTCAAAATATACATCATTTATCATTTGATTTATTTACTTAAAAATTAATCGTATCACCAATTATTAAGAGACTAACAAAGTGGTAATTGTAGGATAATTATCTACTTTCTATCTTTCATATTTGGCAAGTAACTATTTAATTTAATTCTATGATATTATAATTGTTTCCTTGTTTATTGAACATCTAAGTATATAAACGTTGATTATTTTAGGAATTTTATATCATGTTTAGTTAATTATGATTTTTTGACTTTTATGAAATACTATAATGGCAACATAAATATTTAAAAAATATAATATAAACGTAAGATAATCAAAGTAATTTGTACTATCGACAAGAGTTGGAAAACAAAAACATCCGCAAGTCACCACATATGTATATCAATCAATTATATGGAGTACTAATTTATCAATGCACTCACCCAATCCACCTACCTTTGGTCCCACGATTCAATCAAACTATCCACAAATGTTCCCAATATAATTAATGTATTGTGTTAGTGAGTTGTGTTATTCCATACTAGTTTATTCATATTTAGTTTACAAGTGATTGTAACGTATTTGAGATATAGATAGAGTACTTATGCATTCATCTAAAGTTGGTTAATTTAACCCATCAATTTGATGATAAGCTATCGCTCTTACTTTTTTTGTTTTCAATGGTCGTGTGAGCATAGTGAATCACCCTAAAATTGATCATTTGAAATATGATATGATAGTATAATAAGCAATTATGTAAGTAATTAACGAATGACGCTAAATTGGACTACTATATAGTAAAAATCAGTATTAGGTACTCTAAACGTGCGTCGTAAATTTAATTTGTGTGAAACTAATAAGAAGAAATTAGTACGAATGCTAATATACAAACAGTTGATTGTAACATATTCATGACGACAAATATTGGTGTCGAACCCAATCATAAAATTCTATTGACAAACTTTTTCAAAGGTCGATCACAAGATCATGACGACAAAAATATATGAACATAGTTTACATTTAACACCATAAAAATAAAAATAAGAAGAATGCTAACATACAAAACGTTGATTGTAACATATTTATGACGACAAATATTGGTGTCGAACCCAATCATAAAATTCTAGTGACATAAGATTTTTCAAAAGTCGATCACAAGATTATGACGAGAAAAATATTTAAATTTGACAAAAAACATTACAAAAACAATATGAACATAGTTTACATTTAACACCATAAAAATAAGAAGACAAAATTTCAAATGAAGATTAATGATAATTTAATTTCATTTGTTAGAGTAATAATAGCTACTATTAAAATTAATAAGATGAATACATTATTATTATAAAATATTTATGTAGTAACAACTTCAATATAATAAGCCTCTCCCCATATCATTTTCCCTCTTTCCATTTTCGTTTCCCCTCTTTTCTTTTTCATTTTTCTTTTTCAAGGTGAACAAAGAAAAGGGCCCCACATCCATGTTCATCTTCTCTTTCTAGGAAACGTCTTTTGTCCTTTTTTGTGTAATATTTGAATTAAATTATTCAGAAAAGAAATCATATTCCTCCATTTCTATTTAGCCTTTGTACCTCCCATAGCCGCCTTGCTTTTATCTCCTATCATTTTCCCTCCTGCCCAAACCCTAAATCGCTCCTCTATTAATACGTCGTGCACAGTATACGCAAATTTATGTATGTATATGTGCAAACCCAGACTGGATCCTGACATTTAAAATCAAAAGATCTTTTCATTTTTGTTTTGATTTTTTAAGGTAAGTTTTTTGAGTCTTCAATCCAACCTTTTTTTGTTTGAATTCAGATGGGATTTATATGTTTAATCCGACCTCAATTTTTTCCTGGGTCGATTGGTCAAAGCTTCAATTTTTAAGCAGATTTAGCTTAAAATTGTTGGGTTTTTAACAGATCTGTTTTGTGGGCTTTCTAAAAGCACAGATTTTTAAAAACTCTGCTTGATTCATTTATCCGGGTTTACTTGTTTTGGTGCTGGTTTACCAGATTCAATCCTACAATTTTGACTTTTTGATAGATCTGGTTCATGAGCTCTACAATTTTTTTTAATTTTTTTTTTTCTGATGTGTGATTTATCATTTCTTGAAAATCACCACATGTTTTATATCTTGATTTGGGGTTAATAAAGCTTATTTCTTGGCTTCTGATTTGCAGATCAAATTGGAAAATGGTGAAATTTTGACAGATCTGCTGTGTAAAGATCCACCTTTTTCCCCAAAAAAACAAAAACCTGCAATCTACCGTTGTGAAATGTCGCTTTTGCCCAAGAGCGATTCGATCCAAATCCGCGATGTATGGGCCGACAACCTGGACGAAGAGTTTGCCCTGATCCGTGAAATCGTGGATGACTACCCCTTCATAGCCATGGACACTGAGTTCCCTGGTGTCGTCCTCCGGCCTGTGGGCAACTTCAAGAACTCATCCGACTACCACTACCAAACCCTGAAGGACAACGTCGACCTGCTAAAGCTAATCCAGTTGGGCCTAACCTTCTCTGATGAGAATGGGAACCTCCCCACGTGCGGGACCGACAACCGCCACTGCATTTGGCAGTTCAACTTCCGCGAGTTCAATCCCAATGAGGACGTCTTTGCTAATGATTCGATTGAGCTCTTGCGCGCTAGTGGAATTGATTTTGATAAGAATAAGGAACAGGGGATTGACGCAAGGAGGTTTGGGGAGCTTTTGATGTCGTCTGGTATTGTTTTGAATGATAACGTGTATTGGGTGACTTTTCACAGCGGATATGATTTCGGGTACTTGCTGAAGCTCTTGACTTGGAGGGATTTGCCCGAGACACAGACGGGTTTTTTCACGATGATCAATGTGTATTTCCCGGTGCTGTATGATATCAAGCACTTGATGAAGTTTTCTAATAGCTTGCATGGGGGGCTGAACAAGTTGGCTGAGCTCTTGGAGGTGGAGAGGGTCGGGATTTGTCATCAGGCTGGATCGGATAGTTTGTTGACTTCGTGCACGTTTAGGAAGTTGAGGGAGAGTTTCTTTAGCGGATCTATGGAGAGGTATTCTGGGGTGTTGTATGGATTAGGGGTGGAGAATGGGCAATCATAGTTGATTAGGGAGGGGGGGCTAAAAGGCTTTTTTTCTTTTTTCGAAAATAAAAATTCAAAAAAAAAAAAAGATGGAGGAAGAAGTGTTTTGTGAATTGTAATTGTTGATTATAAACTGCGTTGAGTGTAGTGCACAGCTTGTTAATGGCGCCACACATCTTGTATAACATTTGAAATATTGTAGTGAATTTAAGATTTGAGTTATTAATCTTGGTTGGTTCTTTTTATTGAACATATTTTGTTTTTCACTTTCTTTTGTTATTTTTGTGCTTCTAACACCGATCTAAGAATAGATGTCTGGATTTGAGCCCTTGGAATGCAATGGAGAGGTTCTCTCCAACATCCAAAACAAATATGGTTTAAGAAACTACTGAACAATCCTAGTGATTAACTCTCTGCTCCCAAATTCGAAGAAGACAATTACAAAAACTATGCCCATTTGAAGTGTGCCAAAATTTGATTTATAATGTGGTGAAAATGACTGTTTTGAAATCTGATTTTTTTTTTTGTATTTTTCTAACAATATTCTTAGATATAGTTTTGTAAGTCTGTATAGTCTTAAACTGTGTACTGAAGTTAAATATAGTTTTGTATGTCTATAGTTTTTATTTTACCATAATAAATATTGTTATCAAACTTATGAACGTTGTCCAACAATTTTATTTGTAATTAAAGTGCATTTGCTATTCAATACTTGTACTTCATTTTATGTTATTCTATATCTGCTTCTTTTGGAAATCATATAAGTAATGAAACATGACATGAGGTGCACAATCAGCTAGGAAACACAATTCCCCATAACCAAAACCAACTGTCAACGAGTGCTATGTACATACTCCTAACAGAGCCAAAACTTCTTCACAAAATCCTAAGAGTTTTATGTCTATACTTAGAACGGAGCCATAACTTCTTCACAAAATGCTCCGCCACAGAGAGGAAGAAAGAGTAGGGAATAATAATAGTAACGAGATACAACTTGAAAGCACACTGAGTTCAAGTCCTCTTGCGCTTAAGCTTGAGATTCTTGACTTGGTTGAAAATGAAGCTGATCACCTCTCTAAGAGTGGCCTTACGTTTTTCCTTGAAATTCCACAGCTCAGAGACAACATAACAACCACTCGGATTGTATTCTTGCAGCTCCAGCAGCGCCGTGGTAATCACCTCGTAAATTTCTTCTCCCCATTCCTGCTTCAAACCTTGCAGTGACTCGTCATCCTCCTTGATCACATTCTACAGTAAGCACCAGGACAGGTTATCAGAAAAACGAAGTTATGGCGGAGAATAGATTAAGATAACTTCAATTATCCGACTTAAATTAATTTGTGATACTTCATGAAAAGGTTTGATTGTAAATATACCATTCAGGTTTCATCTTATAAAAAAATAAAAATTAGAAATACACACATTATATATTTAAATCTATTTTATAAATTACACCATTCATATAAAATAAAATAAGAATCTCAAGATGTTGTATTTGTAATCAAATATCAGTGTGTTTTTAAACCAAACAACTATTGCCCTGATTCACAACACTTGAATTTATTCGTGGCACTTGATTTATACAGGTTTAGTACAAATAATATCATTCAAATAAAATATCCCTAATTTGAAAAATGAAATTGCAAATTGTAACTTGTAAGAAGCAGAAAAGAATCTCACCCGAGTGTTCCCCTTCTCGTCAACAACTCGGAATGGATGCCAATTAGCATTTTTTAGTTTCTCTTGCCACAAGGAGCATAGTTCAGCAGCCTTTGTCTCTGACTCTCCAGATGGAAATCTCTTGTTGCATTCGCTTCTGATGGGTTTCTCATCTATTTCCCCCATCCTTTTTAACCCGATGTTGCAACGGTTACTTCCTAACTGGTCACTCAATTCCTGAAAACAATACGGTTAAAACATATAATTTCAGCAACCATTACATTACAATAATTTGTCTTTTATGATAATATGTGACAAAATTCACCAGAGAAAACTGGGTTTGGGACTGGAGTTTTATGCACAAGAAATGCCAAATAGCTGTATAAATAATTAAAATTATTATAAATATCATACCTTGATAAGCAATGTCCGTGCCTCCTGCAACTCTTCATTGCTTTGGCGCTCCTTCACAAGCAGTTGAGTATTTAAATCTTCAAGACCATCCAAAGTCTCCTTTTTCTCCTCCAACTGCTCATTCATCTCATCAATCTTCTTTTGGATAGCTCCATCGTCATCGTCTCCCATGTGTTTCATCACATCCAGCTTACCTTTAAGTTCTTCGATTTCCATCTCCAACTTTTGCTTCTCATCTAGATTCCTTTCTAATTCGAGAACCTTCTTGAGTGCTGTCTCCTTCTCTCTCTACATATCACGTGTGTCACAGTTGCATTAATAGCAATGTAGTCAGTATACCAATGAACAAGATTGCGAATGTATATGATATGCAATTAATGGGTCACACCTTCTGTTCTTCTACCAGCTTTAGGACGTTTTCATCTGCTTTCCTTTGCTCGAATGTAGCCATTTGAAGTGCATCGTTTCTCATTTCATTCTAACAGGCAAAATTACAACACCACAGAACTTAGTTTTGATTCTTATATCATATCTGAATTTGATACTAGAAAGGCAATTCCAATTAACTACTTAGATAATCGATTAAAAAGACATGGAAACCCTCAGATAATCAATTAAATTATCACAAATCATAAATGTAGTATTAACTATAAACTACATTGTTTTTCTCTTCTTCAAGTTTTTGTCTCTCAAGTTCGGTTAAAGCCTCCCGTTTATTCAATTTGTTGCTCCAGGACTGAAGTCGCCGCCTTTTGTTTTCCAATTCCAAGTTCAACATCTCTTGTTCATCCAAGACCCTCTTTATATGTTCACGGGCACTGCGTTGCAGCTTCCTTGTCTCTGAAACAGAAATTAAATATTTTATGTAATAGCATCCAATATGCTACATACACTGAGTATCATAAAAAGGTTGGAGAGATGACAAAATGTTGACGAGAAGAGGTAAATCTCAATACGATAGTATACTTGAGTAAAAAAAATCAAATAGACATTATAGCCTAAAAAATATCTCCAAAAAGCTTCGACTAATTAATCGAAAGAAGAGCACGAGGAAGACAAGAAGAGAAAGACTAACCTTCACAGAAAGCGCGATGAAGATCGTCTTTCTCCTCCAGAATCCGACAAAGCGATAAGTTCTTTTCATTATACTTAACCAGGAGCTGATCCAAGTTCTCGTTCTTCAAGTCTATCTCATTGACCAGAGTATTGACAATCTTGTTCCGGTCCTTAGTTTCTTCTTGGGCGACATCTGCTATAGTTCTTAGCTCACCGGTGCTGCGAAGATAATCCCCAACAGGGCCTTTGGATTTGTAGTCGTCCTCACTAGCAAACCATCCATAGATGCCTGAACCAGCAGAGTCTTTCCGATCAACCCACATTTTCCGGCTATGGCCTTGAGCCTCAAATGACTTTTCAAACTCCAACGCGTTCTTGAACCCAATCCAATCACTCTCAAATCTCACCACTGCTTGTCCAGCGCAATGATCGACATCGTCCCAGAACATTTGAATCTGCAGAGGCTTGAATTTGGAAAAAACACCCAGCCAGTAACCACAGTCACTCTCACGACCAGAAGTTTTGGCCTCATTCGGTATGTTGGATACGATACCAGCCCAGGGCCATACATATCGCTCGGGATTTGCAGAGGGTGGAGGTACCACACGTTGAGGCACCGCTTGTTCTGTCTCGATGCCCGAGTCCTTTTCCAGGAATGTAACGAGGGCAAGGTGGTTGGCCCTCTGCTTTGCTTTTCTAGCTGTGCCCTTAGCGGACCCAATGGCGTGCTGAAGAAGGTGATTGAACTGATAGTCCTGTTTCTTCTTGCCAGCACAAAAGGGGCATCGGAAGGTACCATTTGGACCCCGTATTTTGTAAGTCCCGGCCTTCAGAAGCTGGTAGGGTTTCTCCGTGTATTCGTTGATCTCGGAGTCACTGATGTCCGACTCGTCGGAACTGCTTCCAGTCATCTAGCTGAAGCTGAAGCAAAACAATGAGGACAAAACCCGAAAAATTAGCCCTGATTTTTGCCCTAATTGAAAACTCACACGAATCGACTTCATTTTTACTAGTAAAAATGTCGCAGAAGCAAGAGCATTTTCTCACCTGGATTTAAGTTATCCGACGGTTAGTTGAGGAAAATGGAGACGCGCCAGAGCAATACCACGTCACGCTGGCAGCTGCAATCGGCGGAGAAAAGAAAACAGTGAAAATAATTTAATCACCGCGGTGATTTTTATTTATCGCGTGCCCTAGACATCGACTCAATATTTGTTCGACATCGACTCAGAAGAAAACAGTGTAAATAATTTATCGCGCGGCGGAACATTTTTCACAGAAGCGAGAGCGTTTTCTCACCTGAATTATCGTTGTCCGACGGTTTGTTGAGGAAAATGGCGACGCACCGGAGTAATGCCACTGCGGCGTACTTATCACCACACCACACTCGGCGGAGAAATGAAATTCTCTGTACAAACTAAAAACCCTCGCCCTCGCACCTTTCGAGATGTGACGGTTTACTTTAGTCCTACTTTTTAATATATGACATGTTTGCCCCTTTAAAATTTTACTACTATTATTGAAAGAGTAAATTTAGATCTCTACTTTTAATTTTTTAAGTTAATTCAATAATGTTAGATGAGAAGAATAATTTTGGGAGGGATAATGACGTAATTAGGTTAATCTTGTAACCATAAATTATCAATCCTCCCGCATTAATTTAAAATTCTGAAATCAATAATTAATTCTACTTAAGTCTACTACTCGATATCTTATTTAAAAACACCACTAGCTCGATTACTTTCAAAAAAACATACTAATGGATCCATCCAAATTAGATCCATGCACCACAAAAAACTCAATCCCTTTTTCCTCATCACTAGAACAAGCACTAAACCAAAAAACCAACGATCAGATTAGTATGGGGTTAGAGCAAGAAAAAAGCAATCGTCGTCTCGCGTTAGATCTCTGCCTCTCGTACGAAGACGACACCAATGATCGAAACTCAAACAAGCCTGATGAAGACGCTCGTGTTTTCCCATGCAATTACTGCGATCGGAGATTCTACAGCTCTCAGGCGCTCGGCGGCCACCAGAATGCGCACAAGCGGGAAAGGATGATCACAAAGCATGGGTCCTCTTTCACCAGGTTTCTTGGGATTCAAGCTCACTCCATGATTCATAAGCCGAGTTTAATTACCATGTCGTATGGGCACAATCGACACCTGGGAACGTCTTCGGGGATGAGCGGAGGAGCGGCTCGGTTCGATCGTAGTAGATCTCTTATTCAGACTAGTAACAACAATCAAGAAGAGTTGAAAAAGTTGGATTTGTCTCTCAAACTCTGAAGTCGTACTGTAGTAGCTACTTTACTTTCTTGATTTGATTTTCATATGATTATATATATATTATAACAATAATGATTGTATTTTTGTTTTCAATCTTTCATATATTCAACTGCAATTGTTTTCATTTTTCATAATTTTGTATTTTTGAGAATATTAATTAATGAATTGAAAGACAGACATTGATGGCTAGTTCGACGCTGGATCTGTAGACACAGCCCACACATCCCCTTTGCATGACACGTGGAGTCCACTTGCATTATTTTAATATGTATGTTTTTCATTATTTGCTATTCAATTTTAAAATTATTGTGTTAATTTAATTATATTATCTATAACTAAATATTTTTTCCACCTACAAAGAGAGTAAAATAAATTAATAAATATAAATATTTTTAATGATTTGCGACTTTAATTATGTTTGTTAAAATCTTTAATTTTATTATGCAAATCACAGCTAAATATTTATTACTATTATTTATTAATTTCTCTCAAATAAAAATTTAAAAAAATAAAAAATTAATATATTGAAAAATTATACTTTCTCTACTTTAGAAGTATAACACCACTTTTCAAACACAAAATTAAAATAATTGTTAATTTTTTGATTATTTGATCAAATAGAAAATAATATTAATATATTTTTAAGTTAGAAATAAATTAGTTGTGGGTAAGTTAAAAAGATATGGATAAAATTATATTTTTAAGTAAAAAAACTATTTTTTTAGATAACTATTATTATGAAACATTTATTTTAAAAAAAATCTTATTATTCTTTTGAGAAAATAATACTTAATAATTGAATCTTTAGAATATAAAATGTTCGAGTATTGATTTTTATTATTCTATTTAGAATGTATAAATAGATTTATAAATATAAAAAATATTTTCACTAAATATTGGGAAAACTTCATTTATTATTAAATTTAATTGTTTATTACATTTTTTATATAGTAATAGATTTGATTGAAGTTCAATATATTTCATACAAGAATTATATTTAATAGAAAAATTGTACTACAAATTTTGCTATTTTAGAAGTGATATATTATTAAGAAATCTATGTAAAAATTAAGTAGTGAAAATTAAAAAATCATTTATTTAGCATTAGCTAACACAAAATTTTAGTTATATAAAATAAATAAACATAATAAAAAATAATGATAAATGTATAGTTGTGATTTGTATAATAAAAAAATATAAAATTTTAAAAACACAATTAGAGTCGGAAATCATTATATGAATATTTATATGTATTTACTTATTTTTTTTCTCTTTTAAATGAGTCAAAACAATATTTAGCTATAAATTTAATAAATAAACTAATTCAAATTAAAATAGTTTTAAAAAGTATAGCTAAATGATAAAAAAAATGGTTAGTGGACTTCACGTGTCATGCAAAGTGGATGCGTGGGCTGTGTCCACAAATCCAGCGTCGAACTAGCCGACATTGATGCATGAAATCCGTACAGTGTTGATGAAAATATTAAATATACTTGGACGGCCGAGATTGATTTGGGCTAATTAATCAGACGGATGTTTATGACCCACCTGCAGTTGAGAGATATTGACCATCTATTAATCTGTCTTCATCAATAATAGGTCTTTAATTTGGTAAACACTCATATGATTAATTAATTGTGGGAAACTGTATGTGCTTTTCGGAACATTTTTTTTTTTTTTGGAGTTAAAAAGACAGAAAAAAGATAAAAAATTACATATTACAAGTCACAAACTAAACTAAAAATTAAGTTGAACAAATCATTTAGAAAATAAATCCAAAAAATATTTTGCACAACATTTAAGTCTAGCTATATATGAAATCACATCCCTGATGTATATTCAAACAATTTGAAAATATGATTTCTTACCTAGACTAAATTATGTAATAATTATGATTTCCTTAAAAACAGGATCTATCTTAATGGTGGCCCCCAAATTATGTAATTAACTCGGTATTAATCATGGGTCATTATCCATAAATAAAACTAAAACGTTTACTACTAATCTTTTCATTTCGAAAGTCAGTCACTAATCTAGTAATCTAATCAATGCATCATTTCCTAATCTATTTGTTTATAGTGCTGCAATCACTTCCTTTTTTTGAAAATAAAATAAATAGTCCCTCATTGTATTATTTAAAATAAAAAATATTTATATTAAGTATTAACATAAATAAATATTTAAGGTACAAATAAACATGCGACTTTTTATAAGCACTTGACCAAAAGTAATTATAGTACTATTTGCTAATAGTTTCTTTGTTAGTTTAATGAAAGCAACAATGTAGCTTCTTGTCGACGGCTTAAAAACTCTAGTGTTAGTTTTGTCAAGTCAAAATAGGCTGCAACTTATTGTTTATTTTTATCATTAACTTAATTTAAGTTATTAAAGTAATAAAAAAGGGTGAGTCTCCATTGATTTGGATTTAATTTCAATTCGTTTAATTTTATAATTGAATTGTTAAACTCAAAATTTACATCCAAAATATGAAGTACAGTACATACTAATGGCTTTGAAAAAAATAAAAGAAATGGAGAAATACATTAGATTTCCCTAATAACAAAGATAACAAAGTGCACAATTGCCCATGTCATGCCGGTGCAAGAGAAGATATAAAACACAATTCGCCATAACTAACTGTAAACGAGTTAAATATATATATACTTCTCAGCAATGCGAAAAATAGGTAAAAGTATTCATTTATCTGCCTCCGGTTTAACCTGTTCACCTTGTGTTTTTACAGCATCACCCAGCTGCTTCTTGGTCTCCAAAACAATTTCCTCGACAGTAACTTCTAGCTTTTCCAGCCTCTCTTTCACCTCCAAAAGCTCGGGATTGGAAGCCACCGCTTCTTTCTCTTTGGCCGCCTTGAGCTCCATCTCTTTTGCCTGTGCTTCAAACTCGGCTTGTTTTTTCTTCTCCAATTCCTAATGACAAAAGTCCATGGGGGACCCAGTGAATTTGAATAATGCATGATTACTATTTGGATGAGGGTGAACTACAAAACAAATCCAGAGGTTTTCGAAAATTTTCAAAAAAAAAAAAACAGAAAACAAATAGTGTAAACAAATCAAGAGGCTCGATAATGTATGCTTTACCTTCTTTATAAGAATACCTGAAATGTTTCAAGGATTACTGACATGCATCAGATATAAGAATCATGCATGATTATGATTTCAGTTGAAGGGAAAATACAAAAACCACCCTGAAGTTTAAGCTAATTACAAGAAAATCTAGAGGTTTTTGAAGAGAGATTATGTATTACTATTAAACTTTATCTTCTTCATAAGCAAACCCCCTTCGAGTACTACAACTATCATCTTTTTTTTTTGAGACATTTTTAATTACACAGTACAAATCTCAGGGGTGTCTTTTGTGATTTACAGCATGTCAGCATCTTAAAAGATTATTGGAGGGTGGCAATTATTTTTATCAACTTCACATGAATACATGGACTAAAGTTTACACATAAAACTCTAAGAAAAAACAAAGTCGAGTGATATCAAGGATACTATTTCTACACACATGCTATCCATGGATCATATAATTAAAACGATTCCATATATCAAGAAACTCCAGCCACAATGAACACAAGTAAATGAATGTAATACATGAAATATGAGTTTGAAAATATAAGGCAATCAAAAATAAATTATACAAATAAATAAATAAATAATCCAACAAAATATGAAAAACACAATATACAAAATTGTAAGTCATACCGCATCCATTTTTCTCATTTCACTGCGTGCATACTGAGCAACAAGATATACAGCTGGTACAGAAATCCACGGAAGATGTCATAAAACAGCAAAACATAGAAGATAACAGAGGCTTGTTTTCTATTTACTGTGTGCATACTGAGCAACAAGATATACAGCTGGTACAGAAATGCATGAAAGATGTCAT
Organism: Euphrasia confusa; assembly: GCA_954870475.1. Taxonomy (NCBI): domain Eukaryota; kingdom Viridiplantae; phylum Streptophyta; class Magnoliopsida; order Lamiales; family Orobanchaceae; genus Euphrasia; species Euphrasia confusa. The sequence continues at coordinate 4,501,824 of OX940961.1, forward strand.
AAAACAGCGAAACATCGTAACATAGAAGAGTACATGCTTGTTTTCTATTATCACAAGAATCTGATTTCAGCAAGGCGTACTCCTGCTACGAGTGATGTCGCAAGAAACTAATGATAATGACTCTAGTACCAAGAAATGCCTTGATCTAAAAAACAATAGCTAGTAATTTATAAACAATTATAGGGGCATGTCGTCCCTACAGATGAATACAGAGCCGGATTACAGTGCAATTCGCCAATTTCTAGATATATCCGAAATAGAATTGCCCCTAAAACTAATTCAAAATCTGAACATTGATATTCAAGAAGGTGCATAGCCTTATTTTCCCTAAACAAATCGTACGTCTCATCAGATAATGTTATGCATTTTTTAACAACTCGCCAATGACAAAAAAACAAGAATAAAATGAGGTACCCAATGATGGCAAGCAAACAAAGAAGAGCTGCACCAGGTGGAAATCCAACCTGAAAAAAACAAAGCATTCATTTAGCGAAGTCATAAACGTGTTCGATGAAATGCCTGGAAGAGAAAACAAAAAAAATACCCAAAGGTCTTCTTCTTTTGGGGGGAATCTGAGAAGAGTATCTTGGCGGCCGTCATGAAATCGAGGTTTTTGAGAGCTTTGTATTGATCGTTGTAGCTACTCAGTGAAGACCCATTGCTGCTACCGCCGCCATTGGCTTTGCTAATGGCGGTGGTTTTGTTGTTGTGGGGTGATGAACAAAAAGGTCGGGTCGGGCAGAGTTTGAGGCGTCTGGAAAATGGACTCCGACTCAAGATGCTCTTGCAGGCCAGAATTTTCCTCATATTTTCTCCGTCCTACATTTCACTGATAATCAATTAACTACCATTAGAGAGAGGGGAGAAAAAAATATAAATAGGCGTGTGATTTTAACGATTTTGAAAGGAGTGGGATTCGGTTCGGTTCTGAACTGAGTAGGGACAAATCTACCTACAGCACGAGTTTTTCCAGGTACCTGCGGAGGAACTCTCCGGCGGTGAGGGTGTCGATGCCAGCGTGTGGAGCCCACCGGGAGAGGAACTGAACGGAGACGAAGGGACGTCGGCGGAAAGAGAGGATTCGGGTTGAGGGTTGTGCAGCGGGTTTTCTAAAGCGGGTCTGACTAGCGGCGATGAATCGGCCGCCGGGAAATGGGACGTATTTTTTTAGGCTGTTATTTTGTACATTAAATTAATTCTGAAGTGATTAAAAAATTATTAAAATATTTTTTTAGTTGTAAATCTTTTAAATGAAATTTATGGAGCACGAGAAAATGTATCGCCAGCAGATCGAAGTTTATTAAAAAAAAAGAAGTTTATTAAAAAAAAATTATTTGTGAGTTTTTTTTAGTTGAGGGTTTATTAATTGTGAAAAAGGAAGAGAAAATAGAGATGATTTGTATAAATTTATTAAATTTATAATATAAATAAATAAGGTTAGATTAGGTATAATATTTTTATATTAATTCTGTGCAAGACAATTAAAAAAATGGGAGAGAATAGTATTCTACTATTTTACAGAAAAATTCTAAAAAAATAAAATAATTTAAAAAACTGAAATATTTAAAAAAAATTAATAGGAGTATATAAACTGCTTCATCAGGATTCAGAATACAGTTTATATTTGAAATAGAAGAAAATGAGCAGGATGTTAATAAATACATGCAAATATCTGACCAAAGCCCTACACGACTTGATCTCTTTTCTCACTTAACCAGTCGACAAAATTATCCAGGATTAAGGGCCACGCGAGGTCCAAATCGTAATTGCTGAGATCTGGATAGCTAATCTGTTACAAGGATCATCAGACGGTAAGAGTCTTGCATTAACCTCAATAGCTATATAATGAATTATTGGTACTTCGAACAGTAACAAGAAAAAAAGATTGGCAAATTGGTTTTTCAGAAAGAAAGTGATTCATCAAATTACCTCGTTGCAAAATCGAAAGAACCCCATCCACTGATCCAAATTAATGACTTTGTAGTCAGTTTGCATCTGAAATCAGCATAAAGTGCAAATATAATTAGTATTTCTATGCGTAGAGCAATAATAAGTAACTTGCACAATATTGAGGATGTAATTTCTAAAGCATTTACAAACCCCAGAAGGGAATTTGTAATTTAAAAGATAACTAGATTATTTTGTAATTAAGATAAACCTCAGGGGTGATTTTTAAAATTTGCAGTCTCACTGGAAATGAAAAGCTAAAACCAATTGGCATGAATAATTTTCTGAACATGAGAAAAACTGAAACAGAAATATGGGTATTAAAAATCTAAACCTTGAGGTACTGAATAAGTGCATCGACTTGGGCACGGAATTGTGATCTCAGTAGAAGATCCAGCAGGATACAAACACTTTCAATGTCTATGCTTTTCTGCTTCTCCTCTTGAAACAAAAAAAAAACATAATGCAAAAATTACAAAACAGAAATTGTGCGGAATTCACAAAAGCTGCCCTTAATATTTAGCCTAATTCTTACAAATAAAATAACATCAAATATCTTTTCACAATCACATTTAAACCCAAACAATATCTTTGATTATGGAAGTTCTTAACAAATTATTAGTCCTCTCAGGGGACTAATTTTGTAATCAACAAAACAGCAGCTTGAAATGGTCCTGCTAAAAGGATACCTGTCAGGCAGTAGCTAAAGGCAAAGGAGTAGAAGTTGACGAAGTTGGGGGGGCTTCTGACCTATGATAGGGAAATAGAAACAGATCAATAATGATTGTCGATTTCATATCACAGTAACATTGTTAAGGCAATCAATAACTCGCTGGAACTTGTGGTTCCATTCTGAATGCAGAAAGTTATTAATTATATATACCTCTATCTCGAGCTCCACAAGAGACTTCTTTAGTTTTGTTATTGTATGTGCTCTCAGTGCTTTAAGTCCAGTTCTCCACTCGTCCTAACAATAAGTTGAATTAGATCAGTATTTAGAGCACACAATAATTATATTTTTCATGGAGTTATTACCAAAACAATACCAGACTTTTACAAGACTTTAGATCAACCTTGTTTTTCATATTAAGTTGGAAAGGACACAGATATATCAAAGAAAACAGGGAAATGCATGCCAGTTGTAACCATGAAATATATTTTTTTTACTCAGCACTATTAAGTCAATACGAGATTCGTTAAACCAAATCCTACCTGGGTGAAGTAACCTTGTTTCTCTGCTTGCATTTTCCTAAAAAATAAAAACCATAATCGCGAAAATAAATTTATAGTATTAAATAAATCAAATGTACAAAAATATACAACTCACTAACCAAGCAAGCATTAATACTCGTGCATCCATGGGGTCAACATTCAAATCTGAGCAAAGGGACTCAATCCCTTCTGGTCTGCTCACAAAAAAAGATTCTAATTAGAATAAGATATGCAGAAAGTACCATGAACTTAATAACAAGAATGACAAAGTTATTATTGCAAGAAAACCAATTTTTCCAGTAAATGGTATGACTTGATGATCTGGAAACCAAAAATTCCCCATCAAACACATAAATAACTTGAAAGGAAACATTAGAACAAATATTTACATGGTTCTAGTATGGAAGTTGACTTTACAATTTCAAAATGTCACAAAAGAAAAGTCGTGTAATTAGATGTCATTAGATTTACTTAATCAAGAAAGATTGCAACAGCAATGAATTCTTATGTATCATTTATTTTGGGGCTGAGGTGTGGGGTTAGATGTTGGGGTGGATAAGAATGCTTCTTTTGTTGTCAAGAAAAGTCGTGTAATTAGATGTCATTAGATTTACTTAATCAAGAAAGATTGCAACAACAATGAATTCTTATGTATCATTTATTTTGGGGCTGAGGTGTGGGGTTAGATGTTGGGGTGGATAAGAATGCTTCTTTTGTTGTCAAGAAAAGGATGTGAAGAGAAACGAGAAATAATCAAGATTGCATGACATATGATACCATCAATAGGTTTAAGAATCGTGTTTTGAGTATGAATGACACTTACTCGATTTTATTAGAAGATTTGCTAGCATATCTATTAAAGAGATGGTCAATTCTATCCAGCTCTTTAGAAGAGGCTTTACCAGAAGCTGAAGGAAAACAAAAAAATAAATATGAAACAAAAGAGATGGGTTAAAAGCGAACAAAAGGATTAAAAGAGAAAGTAATAAAATGGAAGATTTAAGAGTGCAGAACATTAATTAAAGAGAAACAAAATGACAAACAAGTAAACTTCACATAGAAAAAGTCAACAAGTGGTATTCAACTCGGAAAACAGCCACTCAAAATTTTGTAACAGAACTACTAAATTTCTACAGCATATTGGTTTGTTTTATTTTCATTGCAATTAGTTTTTCTATTATCAAAACTCGACTCTATCAACCCTAGCCTTTCTTTTCATCCCAAGTGCTAAAAGAGGGCCTCGTAGCCATTTCTATAGTGCATTCCCTCTCACACCCCAAACAAGGGCCTCATCGTGCATATTGCATGTCCACTACAGAATATAACCAAGTCCCAAAATGTTCAATTCAGTATTATTCATATATGTTGTGCTTTTGGTTTCTTGTTATGGTCGTACTCGGATATATACATATATCATAAGAGCACTTACTAGTTTCCTCTTGTTTAATTGTTACTACGCCATCCGTCTCGTGAATCCAGGGAGACATAATATAATTACAAACTACATCAAAAATAAATTATTCGGTAGTCAGCACAAAGCACAACCTATCAATTACCCCCTAAATCTATCTAACTGAATAATATTTCCAGTTTTGCATCATAAAAAAATTTATCATCCCTCCCATCAAAATCAACCCGAACCCGACCCGCTTAGAAACTGCAAAATCCCCATAGCATAATCCTCACAAAACACTCACACACATATATATCAAAACTTTCTCCACATGAACTACAAAAATATTAGTAGGAGTATAATACAATTGAGCTTCGTATCAGAATAATAAAAGAGATTGAAATAATTTAAAATTCTGTGACAGAACCTGCGCGGACAATATCCACCGTTGATGAATTGCCTGACGCCGTCGTGTTTGCAGCGCCTTTTTTCGATGCCGAAGAATTACGAGACATGATTTCGAGATATTTTGTGTTTCAAGGATGATGAAATAAACAAGGGGAGGATTGTGAAAAATATCTTCCCCGAAAAAGAGTGAAAAAATACAAGGAAAAAAAGAATTGTATTGATACTAAAACTCTGAAACAAGTAGAAAAAGGGTACGAGAATTCAGGAGAATTGCGCGCAGTATATGTAACTGGGAAGCCGAGCACGCGAAGGTGGGTCAATAGAAACTTAATGGGCCTGGTCCGAGATCGAATTAGGTTTTTGAGTTGGGCCTAATAACTGAAATTGATCCAAGTGTATAAATACCATGCCATATATTGATCTGATTAATTTGTGAAATAATAATAAAATAATTGAATAAGTTAAATTATATTTGCCTAATTAAAATCAATTAAATATCATAAGTTGATATGAAAATATCATAATAAATTATGGTATAGAAGTATAGTTATTTACTTAGTATAAATATATAAAAATATTCTTATATTACTTGTAAGAGTATTGTTTATTATTGTAAATTAGAAAAATATTAATTAATAAATTAGGTTGAGACAAAAGTGAATAAATTCTAGAATTTTAATTGATTCACGAGTTTTATGTACAAATCAATAAGTTATATTTCAACACAAGGAAATAATATTAATATTTTGTTTTAAAAATATTTTTAAAGTTTTAAAATTGAGAAAATATTAAAAGAATAATAAAACAAAATTAATAAACAGAGATCAGATTGGTACAGATGAAAGTGCCCCTGTGTCGTAACCAGGCTAGGCGGACACCCATCTCGCATTTTCTATTTGCGAGTATTGACCACTCATCATATCCCTTTTAAACTTGCCTGAAGGATCATGACTTCTACAGTCGTTTTCCGAGTTAATTTTATACACGCTCATCACTCCAAATCATTTCTATGTATCCGGTGTGGGACACTAATATCATACACGCCACTCACTGCCAAACATTTTACTTTTTCGATGTGGGATTAGGGGTGAACATATTCGTTCATTCGTTTATCAGACACATTTGTTCGGATTAATTTATTTTATTTTATTTTACATTTTTTTAATCAAATATTAAAAAAAAAAAATCTTAATTACACCTACGAAAGTAATTTTAAAAAAAATATGTACTAGTATTTAGATTTAATGATAAATAAGTGTGCCTTATGTGTAAATAAATATAATTAAACTTAAATTCGTGGGTCCCGATAGGGATTGGGTAAATGTGAATAAAGACACAATTCAAATTTATTCATCTTATCTTTATGATCCTCAAATGCACGCGCAATCTTTTCTTTTTCTCAATTTTATTACAGTATCATCATCTACTGGTTCTTCTACCTTCCACATAAAAGCCTTGATTTCAATAATATTCCTCGTAAATCGTAATAAAATATCATCCCTTTATCATTTATCCATTTATTTCAAAGAAAAAAAAATATACATAGTATTTAAAGTCAAGGTGAATTAACTGCAACCAATTTATGATTTCGTTGATTGTGAGAGATAGATCAAAAGAAACTATGCATATAGGTGTGTTTGTCGGTCAAAACTCAAGTTATTTTGTCTTCGAAATTTTCAAATTCAAGTCTACTCGATAGTTTTAATAATACGTGATAAAAAAAAAATGAAGCAAAATCATATATTGGATTGATACATATGATACTCCACATGATTACATTGCTTGTCTTTACTTCACATGGGTTTATGTTAGGTGTTTGGTTGATTATTTTCAAATGTATCGAATCTTATATACACCATTATCAGTGAAAACGCTCAAATTGAATCGTGACAATTGACCAGAGTACGTTCCCGATAAAAAAAAAAAAATGGTGTGGATCGGAAGGAAAGATCTCGCATGTGCTCTAGCACTCGTAGATATCATTAATATTCATACACGTCACGATACGGGGAATGAAATAAAAGTGATCAACATGACAGCTAATTGCATAAATTTTACTTTTTGACAAAATCTTATTACATAAATTTGTAATAATCCTCCATTTGAGAAAGCCGATGAAGTAAAGACGAAGATGGTTAACTAGAAATTAAGTCGTGTGGGTCCCTATCTCGACATTGATTGCGATGCAGCTGAAAGCCGCAAAGCATAAGTACCCGGCTCCCTTATAAGTTAGAACTCGAATATCAGATCAAAATTAACCTCGAATCCTCTCGAACATCATATCATATCATATCGATCATATATGGCTAGACCGCAGCAACGATACAGGGGGGTCCGCCAGAGGCACTGGGGCTCGTGGGTCTCCGAAATCCGCCACCCTTCATTGTTCGTAAATCTCTCTCTGATATATGTTGTTAAAGATATATTATTTTGTTTAATTGTTTGTATAATACAAAATTAATTAAATATGTATGTATCGATCACCAGAAAGACAAGAATATGGCTTGGCACGTTCGAGACAGCTGAGGATGCAGCGAAGGCTTACGACGAGGCTGCGAGGATAATGTGCGGCTCTAAAGCCAGGACTAACTTCTCATCCGAGGTGGCTCGATCTGGGAAGCTTCTTTCGGATACCCTGATGGCTAAGCTCCAGAGATGCCTCGCCAAATCGGAAGAAGCGATGTTGAAGCCGAAGAAACAAGGCTCAAAATCAAAGGCTGATGAGGTCAAAAGGGGTAAAAGCAAAGTTGTTGATGATCAAGATCAGCGAGAAATAAAGTCGGTTGAAGATGATCAGATTGATGAGATGATCGAGGAGTTGCTCGATCACGGTCCGGTGCAGCTCTGCTAAAACAGATTAACGAATTTAATTAGGTTGTTAATTCTGTGCGAGAGATCTAAGTAAATAAATTCAATATATTTGATCCATGTATTAATTATCCTCTTTGTTTAAAAATGATTGAATTATTATTATAGTACAATTAATATGGCTCCAAAATATGTGTGTGAATTCATTATCAACACATGAACGAATCAATTGTTGGAAAATACAGAGATCGGAATTGAACGAAAAATTAATTTTCAAACATTTAATAAAAAATTGTGAATTGAAAAACAATTCTAAAAAGTATCGTGTATCTCCACGTAGGAAAAATATACAAAATATAGTAAGTGTACAATCCACAATCCGTCTATCTTCGTACACTATACACACCAAAATCTATTTTAAATATAAAAAAAATTATTTTAAAAATAAATAATAATAATTAAAAATCATTATTCTTAAAATTATCATTGAGTAAAAATATAAATTATTATATTTATTTTATATAAAAAAAAATCTTTATTAAGAATACACTATAATACTACGTGTACAATACTCCGTACACTATGTTACACGTAGAAATTGCCGTAAGTGTATAAAGAAAAGTATTCTACCAATACTTTGAATGTTCATTATGATTATTTTCCGCCTACTGTATCTTTTTTTTGGGGTTAAAAATTAGATTTTGAGGGTTAAAAATTTATATACGTAATTAATTTAATTAAATAGTACAAAAAATTTAATTATTTGCAATGATTTTTCTTTTTTTTCTCAAACATAGCGCAAAAAATTTTTGCTTAAAAAAAAGTGTGCAATTTTTTTTTCTTTTTATTCTTATTAAATTAATTTTTAATATTTTTCTAATTTGCAAATTTGTAAAAAAAAAATACTAACAAAAAATTTGTATTCTTATTTTTGTAAAAATAATGGGTAAATTTGAAAAAAAAAACAAACAAGCGTAAAGATATTTATTCATATTTTTTTTAAAAATAATTTCTAAATTTATAAAAAGAAAAAACATACAATATGTTAATATCTACCAAAAAATACATACAAGCGCAAAGACATATAGAATATTAGTCCATACAAGCGCAAAGACATATAGAATAATAGTAGGGTGTTTCAACGTTCATTGTTAATATAAGATTCTTTTATAAATTTAACGGTTGATATTAAATAATTAAATATAAAGGTTGAAATAGAATGAAATGTATTGTAAAGTGAATGTATGCCTATATATATATACTTATTATTTATAATTCAATTTTAAAATCAAATTAATCCCATCAAATGAAGAAAAGAAGTACAAATTTGTACTTACAGTTACACATAATAAAGTTAATTTTGACCGAGAACCAAAAAGTAATTTAACAACACTCCCGCTCCTTCGCCCATTCTTTAGTAAGAATAGGAAAGTTGACGGACACAATAATTTCAATTATTTATTTATCATTTTTATTGCTTTAGGTAGTTACGTTGCTTTGTATAAAAGCACTCCACATATTTCCCAAAAAAAAAACACTCAGCTTACTCTCCCATCATCGTATCGTATATCATGCGTTTCTTCTACTACACACAGATCATCAGCTTGAATTATTACATTCATTCATTGATTTTGTATATAGAATAAACATACATACGTATAACACGTCGTCGTCGAGATGGCGGAGACTCGGAGCATCAGTTTGGAGGAGATAAAAAAAGAAAACATCGATCTCGTAAGCATTTCATTTTTTTGTAGTTTTACATGCATGTATTTACATAAAACGCGTAACGAAAATACTTAAAAAAAAATCGATCGAACGCAGGAGCACATGCCACTGGAGCAAGTCTTCACCGAGCTCACGTGTTCGAGAGAAGGACTGACCACCGATGAAGCCGTCAAGCGGCTCAACATCTTCGGCCAGAACAAGCTCGAAGAAAAATCGGTCCGTAATTCATTAATTAATTTTATTTAATTAAATTAAATTAAAAACATCGTAACATGTAATTAAATTAAACTAATTAACAGGAGAGCAAGATTCTGAAATTCTTGGGTTTCATGTGGAACCCACTCTCGTGGGTCATGGAGATCGCTGCCCTAATGGCCATCGGTCTGGCCAACGGGCAGGTAAGTACTGTACACATAATTAATTAATTAATTACAAATCACTACTTATATTTTATCAAAATTACAAACCGACCCCTCCCCCTCCCCTGTTTCAGGGCAAGCCCCCGGACTGGCAGGACTTCGTCGGCATCACCGTCCTCCTGATCATCAACTCGACAATCAGCTTCATCGAAGAAAACAACGCCGGAAACGCCGCCGCCGCCCTGATGGCCGGCCTCGCCCCGAAGACGAAGGTCCTCCGCGACGGGCGGTGGAGCGAGCAGGAAGCCGCCATCCTCGTCCCGGGCGACATCATCAGCATCAAGCTGGGCGACATCGTCCCGGCCGACGCCCGCCTCCTGGAGGGCGATCCCCTGAAGATCGACCAGTCGGCCCTCACCGGCGAGTCCCTCCCCGTCACCAAGAACCCCGGCCAGGAAGTCTACTCCGGCTCCACCTGCAAGCAGGGCGAGCTGGAGGCCGTCGTGATCGCCACCGGAATCAACACCTTCTTCGGCAAGGCCGCCCACCTCGTCGACTCCACCCAGAACGTCGGCCACTTCCAGCAGGTCCTCACCGCCATCGGCAACTTCTGCATCTGCTCCATCGCAATCGGGATCATCATCGAGATCGTCGTCATGTACCCGATCCAGCACAGGAGGTATCGAGACGGGATCGACAACCTCCTCGTCCTCCTCATCGGAGGCATTCCGATCGCAATGCCGACCGTTTTGTCAGTCACCATGGCCATCGGGTCCCACCGCCTCTCCGAGCAAGGGGCCATCACGAAGCGGATGACCGCCATCGAGGAGATGGCCGGAATGGACGTGCTCTGCAGCGACAAAACCGGGACCCTCACACTCAACAAGCTCACCGTCGACAAAACCCTAATCGAGGTCTTCTCCAAAGAGTTCGACAAGGAGCAAGTCGTCCTCGTCGGTGCACGAGCATCGAGAGTCGAGAATCAGGACGCTATCGACGCTTGCATCGTAAACATGCTCGCCGACCCGAGGGAGGCGAGGGCCGGAGTCACCGAGGTCCATTTCCTCCCGTTCAACCCTGTCGAGAAGCGTACGGCCATGACTTACTACGACTCCGACGGAAACTGGCATCGAGCGAGCAAAGGCGCACCCGAACAGATCATCGAAATCTGTAACCTGAAAGAGGACGTGAAGAAGAGAGTCCACGGGATCATCGATAAGTTCGCCGACCGCGGCCTTCGTTCGCTCGGCGTTGCATATCAGGTAAAGAATCTAGATTTTCGAAATGCATTTATGTAACTAACTAACACTCGTTTTTTTTATATAGACTGTCCCGGAGAAGAACAAGGAGAGCGCGGGCGGGCCGTGGGTGTTCGTGGGCCTACTCCCACTCTTCGACCCTCCGAGGCACGACAGTGGAGAGACGATAAAGCAAGCCTTAAACCTCGGAGTCAACGTGAAGATGATAACCGGAGATCAGTTAGCCATCGCGAAGGAGACAGGAAGACGGCTTGGTATGGGAACAAACATGTATCCTTCTTCCTCTCTTCTCGGACAGCATAAGGACGCGGCCATCGCTCACCTCCCGGTCGAGGAGCTGATCGAGAAAGCCGACGGGTTCGCCGGAGTTTTCCCGGAGCACAAATACGAGATCGTGAAGAAGCTGCAAGAGCAGAAGCACATCGTCGGAATGACCGGAGACGGAGTCAACGACGCTCCGGCTTTAAAGAAAGCCGACATCGGGATCGCGGTGGCCGACTCGACCGACGCGGCTCGTGGGGCCTCGGACATAGTCCTGACCGAACCGGGGCTGAGCGTGATCGTGAGCGCGGTTCTCACGAGCAGAGCCATATTCCAGAGGATGAAGAACTACACGATCTACGCTGTCTCGATCACCATCCGAGTCGTGCTCGGGTTCATGCTGCTGGCGCTGATCTGGAAGTTCGACTTCTCGCCGTTCATGGTCCTGATCATCGCGGTCCTCAACGACGGGACGATCATGACGATCTCGAAGGACAAGGTGAAGCCTTCCCCCATGCCCGATTCCTGGAAGCTGAAGGAGATCTTCGCGACGGGAGTCGTATTCGGGACTTACTTAGCTGTGATGACAGTCATCTTCTTCTGGGCGGCTCAGGAGTCGGATTTCTTCACGGAGAGGTTCGGGGTGCACTCGATCAGGGACAACCACGAGGAGCTCAACTCGGCCGTTTACCTCCAGGTCAGCATCGTCAGCCAGGCGCTGATCTTCGTGACTCGGTCGAGGAGCTGGTCGTACATCGAGCGCCCGGGGCTTCTTCTCGTGTTCGCCTTTTTTGTAGCGCAGCTGATTGCGACTCTGATCGCGGTGTACGCGAACTGGGAGTTTGCGAGGATCAGGGGATTAGGGTGGGGATGGGCAGGGGTGATCTGGCTTTACAGCATCGTCTTTTACGTCCCTCTCGACATTTTCAAGTTCATCATCCGGTACGCGCTTACAGGGAAGGCGTGGCAGAGTATGATCGACAACAAGGTACGTAGTAATTATTATCAACGAGGTATGAACTGATCACTCATCACTGATCTGTATGTTCGCAGACTGCGTTCACGTCTAAGAAGGAGTTCGGACGAGGCGAACGAGAGGCCCAATGGGCCACGGCCCAACGAACCCTGCACGGGCTCCAGCCCCCGCAGAACCAGGACCTGTTCAGCGACAAGAACAACTACAGGGAGCTGTCTGAGATAGCCGAGCAGGCCAAGAAACGAGCAGAGGTTGCGAGGCTGAGGGAGATTCACACGCTCAAGGGGCACGTCGAGGCGGTGGTGAAGCTAAAGGGACTCGACGTGGACACCATCCAGCAAAACTACACCGTTTGAGTATACTGTTTCGTTGTTTTTTCGTTTTACTGCAGAGCATTTGAAGTGAAATGCGTCTGCTTTGAATAATCGATCGTCTTTTTCTAGACTTTGGTTAGGCGATAAATAAGGTGTGATCGTCCGAAAGGGTTGTGATGTCAACTCCTTTCGAGATGGTTAGTTAGTTTGTTGGATTCTTGAAGTTCTTGTTCGTGTTCGAGGCTCTTTGCAGCAGCGTAATAAAAATGTTTCTTGATTCGAATATTCGTGTTGTTTCTCAACTTTTTTTCTATGTACTTTCTTCCTCTGTCAAAATCCTTGAAAAAAAATCTCAATGAGAATGCAAAGGTATGCATATATGTTTCAGTGATCCGAAGCAGTCCTCAAGTCAACCTCAACGATCCTCCTAGCTCGACCGGCACAAGTGGGGTCAACGAGTGCAAAACATCCGTTATCAGAGGTCTATAACTCGGCTCTGGCTGTACACACAGCACTGCAATTGCAGCTACCTGGAGAGAAGAAAAAAAATGTGAGCTTTATAGTTTTGTATCTGTTTTAGAATGAGAGAGTTAATTGTGTTAGGGACTCACTTGATATGAATGCTTCAAATTCATGGTGTCTCTGATGGATTGATCCACAATATCCGGAAGCTTCGACCTATCCGTCAGCTGAGAGGTTGCCTGTTTTATTCCGAAATATGAGTTGTGATCACTTATTGATCGATAAATATAGATGCGACGAAAAATAAAATACCCAGGTAACTATAGATTGGCATGTGCCGTTTACTCTCTCCACGGGCTTTCTTCCGATTAAAAGCTCTAAAAGAATCACGCCAAATGCATACACGTCGCTTTTATCAGTAAGCTTACCTGATAATATCCAAAGAATTTATCAAGAGCCATGTTTAAGCTCACGTTCGGGAAAAAAAAAAAAAAGGATGTGTCTGTCACTTACCGTCCAATAGGTACTCGGGAGCTACATATCCCAAAGTTCCCGTGAGCTTGATGTTCGTCTTGTTTGAGTTCGCGCCAGTAACCGCGAGGCCAAAATCGGAAATCTGACCAAAATGCAAAATCAAACCTATTAGCTTAAGTTAAAAGTTGAGTGTGACCAAATAAATCAGTGTCGTTTTTCGATTAAGTTACCTTGGCGTTGAAGTTGGAATCAAGAAGAACGTTCGATGACTTGAGATCTCTATGGATCACCGGAGGGTTGCAGTGCTCATGCAGGTACTCTAATCCTCTGATTAACAAACGATAAACGCTCGTTAACGATTAAATAAACATCACACAAGAATTTTTTTTTCTGCAAAAATATCTGATACCTTGCAACATCAAGTGCAATTTTCATTCTCATAGGCCAAGTCAATGTCGGTCCACAAGAAGGCGCTGACAAAAACATTTAAACGAAACAACGAACAAATAAATAAAAGGAGGGACAGTCACAACATCGAAAGAAGGAGGGAACACGGAAAAATAATAGTACCGTGCAAGCGTAAATACAACGAGCCCGTCTCCATGATTTCATAAACCAAGAACCTCTCTTGATCGTGAACACAATATCCCAACAGAGACACTATATTCTGATGATGAGTTTTACTCAGCACCCCGACCTCGTTCTGATATTTTCAATAACAAACGCATAATGAGTTTTGAAGATATACTTATTAGATAACAATGTGCCTAAAAAATTTATACTACCTCAAACTGTCTTTCGGCTTCCTTCCAATCCGCGGATATTTTCTTAACCGCTGCTTGAAAATTTCCGTTGAAATGCGCCTTGTACACACGGCCTAATCCGCCCTCGCCTAACAACTTCCCTTCCTCGAAGTTATTAGTGGCAGTCACTAGCGTCTGGTAGTCGATAGTAGAGGTGACGACGGAGCCCTTCTTGCCACCGCCTGTTTTCAAGGAAGGGAACTCATCCAGAATCTGAGCTATTGAGATCATCCCTTTTGCCGATTCTGTAATCGCACAAATGAACATTACTACAAGAATCAAGATATGGAGGGCAAACAAAAAAAAGTGAAAATTAACCTGAATTTCGATTGTTTTCCGAATCTAATTTCTTGAGCCTTTTCAATCTATAGATTGTGAAACAAGATAACAGAAGCAAAATCCCACCAAGAACAGACGAAGCAGCAACAATGGAGACGAGGATTTTCCTGTTGGAGTCATGGTGCTGCACTGCCTTCACCTCTGCAACTTTTGATTTTCATGAGGGAAACTAAATTAATAAATAAATAAAGCACATCAATTAAAAAAAGAATCAGAGTAATGGATTCTGAAAATACCTGGAGACTGAGCCTCGAAATCAGCAGAAAACAGAGGCGACCCCAAAATCCCCATTTTTTACAAGAATAATTTCAGACAGTGGAAATTAATAAATTAAATAAAGATGGGATTCTTCTTCTTCTCCTTCTTTATCTTTGTCTGCTAGTATATATTTCTACAAATTCAAAATCTAAAGTGTTTGGAATAAAGTAAAGATCCTGTTTTTATTTTTAAAAAAGGAAAAAGAAATGAAAATGGAGATGCAGTAGAAAACAAGTAACATGGGATGGGACATTTATTAAAGACGAAGAAGCTCCCTTTCTCCCCTCTGCTCCAGTTGGAGTTGAAAGGTCACCATACCATACCATACTCAGTGAGGAGATGGTGGTGGTAACAGAATGTGGTTGTGGTGGGGTTTCTTAGTAATATCAATGTTTGTATGGGGTGATAATGTAATTTCAAACAAGTACAGCGCTGCAGTGGAAAATACGTTACTTGGTATTTGGTAATCAGATTGTTTAGAAAGAAAGAAAAGGGGGAAATATGCTGAATTTTTCATGTTGACAAAACGAGGATAATATACAGTATATGCTGAAGGAAAATATCCCAAACAGAAAATAGAAGAAATAAAACAATAAAAAAGTGTTCTTGAGGTGACTCATTCAAAGTCCAAAATTTCAAATTAATTAATGGATTTCGCGAGAGGTTGAATATTAATGTTATAAAATTAATACATACTCTCTCTTAATATTCTGAACTTACACAACCTATTCAAATTTTGTGAACAAAATTGTTAATTTGAGAGATTAAATAATTTTTTAAATTGCATTTAAATTCTTCATTAACGCAAGTTATATTGATTTTTGGAGGATAATTTAGTCAATTCTTTTCTAGTTTACAATTATTATAAAATATGCTTTATTTTTTTTATTTGTGGTATTTTTTTATTAATTAAACATTTATATATTTAGTTATTGATTTTTTTTGTCAAAACAACTTTATATATCATTAATTAATTTAATAGTAATTATTAATTAAAGTCTTATGCAGTATATCTAATCGTCATTGTTGATTCTTCAAATGTAGTAGAAGTGTAGAACTCCATTTGTCATCTACAAGTGGGCTTGTATTAGAATTGAGGCCCAGCCCAATTACTAGCCCAACGTGAGCGGGTCCGCCAATCAAAATAGACGAGAGGAAAACTAAACCGAGGACTTTGGAACGTACATGCATGGGATGCGCGTGATTGTCACGTTCCAATAATAAAAGGACTAACTACAGATCCTTCCTTTTCGGTATGATTCAGGTGGCAGTGGGCTGGCCCACCTGAAAATTTGCATTGTAAATTTTAGCCAAGGCTTGTAAGAAAATCTACAATTAATCAATTATTATGTTGAACTAGCTCAAATCTACAATTGATAAAATGCTTGGAAATGTAGATTAGTGGTTGTAAACTTGTAATATTAATAATAATAGTACAATTATTAACAATAATTCATTGAATTCCCTCATTTTAATATTCTTGTTTTGTAGAACATCTATTGAATTAGGCAATATATAATCCTCATTGCTATTCGTTTTAATTATCGTTATAAGTTTATGTACACTTATTAAAAAATAATTATTTACCTAATTTATTATTACATATTATTTTTTAACTTTATAATTTAATCGTCTCATTTTCTCTTTTAAATTTATATAATATAAAAACAAAGCATAAATCAATGAAGTAACTATCAATGAGAGTATACGTGGTAAAAATACACAACATCAATTATAAAAAAGGTTAAATTCACAAAAAGTCAATTGAACAAATTTTAAAAAAGTACTTTCCTAACACCCCCAAAAAATGAAATTCGTATTTATGTTATGTTAATGTAGGGTTGATGTGGACATGTGGTCCGGGTTATCCGGGCTGAACCCAAAATTTTCAAAGATCGACCCAAAACTCGAGTCGAATCAAGGCTTTTCTTGAACGAAGACTCGGCTCGAGACCAAACAAACAGTTCAAGACGAATTTTAAGTATTTTGAGCACACTTTTTTAATAAAAAATATTTTATTTTACAAGAAAAATAATTGTTGTAATAAAAAATATTTATTTGAATTAAAAAAATTTAAATATACAATTTTAAATGATATTGTTATAAAATATTAAAATCAATTTTAAAATCAAAATTTTAATTTTTAATTACAAAATAATTTATAAAAAATTATATAAAAAGTACAATACTTATGAACATACATATTTACAAAATTAATAACAAGTCGAATATCACGACAACAGGTCGATTTTTTTCGAAATAAATAAATAAAGTACTACCCGTAGAGCTTTGAGGCTGAAACACTAACTCCTATAATATGCATATACTTATTCTATTTCGGATCAATAGTTATATTTCTTATAATTATTTTGTTCATAATTAATCCAGAGCTATATACTGTTTACTATCATATAGTAAACGGTAAAAAAAAGTTAACGTGCTTATATCTCTTAGACATAGGACAGAGATATTAGATGTTTTTTTATATGTAGTATGGATAGTAGTAATATTCTTTTAATAATAATAGTAAAATCCTAGAATATCTGTTTTTTACTCTACTCTCCAAGTAGCCGCGTGCATCTCAAAACGCGATGAATGTCTATAAAGTATAAGAAGGATATATATAAGTTCACACTTCACATGTTGCTAAAGCGACAATAAAATAAATGACTCCCCCATACATACAAGGGCAAAAGTCATATCCCCTTATTATACTGTATTTATTTTATTTTTTAATTTTAATAAATGATAGGAGTATATACTACTACAAAATTGAAAATTACATGCAACGGGAATATGAAATCTAGAAAAATCTTTATGGTCAGATTGGTTAGTGATACTGACTATATATATTTACAAGCTGCGAATTTAAAACAAATTAAGTTGAGAGCTACATTCATTTGAAAGAACATAACTTTTTGAGAAAGATATGTTGAGCTCAACACCATATTTTTATTATTGTAAAAAATTGTGCCAAAAAATATAATTAAATTCCAATTTAACTTAAATTAAAATGATTTATTATTAATTTGAGCTCAACACAATATTTTTTTCATGTGACACATACACATACTTCCAAAATTATTTCATTTTTAGCGTGAAAATGTTGGTCGAGATTTCAATCTTCAAATTCATCTTCAAACTCGGACCAATTTAATCAACCAATAACTTGAAAGATGGATTTTTTTTAAATAAATAAATAAGAACGATGCTTAACATAGTACTACTACACTGAATAGGAAAATACAAATTAAATGTAACAAATCAGGAAATGATATAATACTCGTAATAATAATATTAAATTACAATAAAAATCTTTGAAATTTTGAAATTGATCAGGTCTTCATCCCTAGAAAGAAAAACCTACTTCCTTTAAATCCACACACACAAACACACACACACACACACACAAAGAGTTGTCAATAAGCATCATCACCACACACCCACACACACATATATATATATATACATACACCCATGTCATGCATCATCTGGTCCTCACCTATATAAGCATAATATTTATTACTCCTATAATATATACTCCTATATACTGTAAATATTTAATATATAAATCTCACCCCCTCAAATTTTCCATTCCATGCCACCATCACCACCACCATTCTCTCTTTTTCACCAAAACCCTCTCTCATCTCATCCTTTAATTTCTCTCTCTAAAACCAACTATCTATAAACTGCCACCATGACCGCCGCCGAGGGAGAGTGGGTCAAGGCGGCCATCAGGGACGACGCCTTGGTCGCCGACCTCCTCCTGCGCCTCCACGAGCCGCCGCGGCCGCCTCTTCCGCCGCTCGAGTGGACCGTGCGCCAGCGCCGGTCGAAACACGCGTCGGCCAACATCAACCCGAAGAAGCTGTCCCAGCGAGCCAGCCCCACCACGCCGCTGTCGTGGAGCTTCGCCACCTCCCTGAGCGGCGGATCTGGCGGCGCCGGCGACGAAGAGTCCAGCCGATTCACATCCCGGAAGCTGCCGCCGTCCGCGCCGAGATCTCAGGTTCGTGTGTGCCCCCGATACGCGTTTACGATTTTCCCGATGGCGGCGGCGGTTCGCCGCCGGGGGTATTTTATTTTGTTCTGGGAGCTGCGTGTGCGCGTGTTTTCTACTTTTATTCGTCAGTTGTCATTCGAGTGGGTTCCTGAATTTGACGATAATACCCCTCGAAATCTGGATATTTACCGCGACGCTGGAACAAGTCAGACTCTGGTGGGGGTATTATCGTCAATTTAAGGAAACCAAATTATTTTTAATTTTGTTTGCTTCTTCTTTTCGTCACCTGCCACTGCCACCACCGTTTTTTTCAGTTTCGGAAACTGACAATAATACCCCTATTCCTCATACATGATCCAGAATCCAATCCGAGGTCATTACGGTCCTATCCGTACGATCCGCTTCCCGGAATGATCTACTTATTCTATTCCATTCCATTTTCATTTTTCTTTTGAAATCTTAATATTCATTTGTATTTTTTTATTTTTAGTGCCAAAAAAAGAGAAAAAAAGAAAAGAAAATGGCGACTCTGTTTCAACGCTCTCCCCCCAACAAACACAAACACACACGAGATTGAACGTGTCATCACTTTTTGTTGTGAATGGCAACACGTAGATAGACGAAAATACCCTCGTTCAAAAAGGCGTTTCCGTCGTCGAGAATTTCTTCCCGTGAAAAGTCGAGTCAATGTTATTACTCACTCAGACCCAAATTTTCAAAGTCAAACTCTTTGTGAAAAGATTAGTTACCTTATAAAATTGTTTATATAGGTAAAACTCTATTAATTACTTAATTAATAGAGTTTAAGTTAGTGGAGGGCTATTTCGGTCAATTCGCAGGGGTGGTGGTGGTGCCCCTGGTTAAGCGGTGGCGTGTTTTCGTGGAAAATAGGGTCTGCCTTCAGTTTCTGGTGGGAGCGTTGTGCACTTTTTTTCTCTCTCAATAATCTGCTGCGGTGAGGAGCAGTTGACTTAGCGTGCAACCCCCTGTGTATCCAGTTATTTGTCCACACCTGCTTGTCTTTTTCATCCAACCATTGGATGCCACCTGTGCACAATAAGTAGCGATCATTCCGAGGCACATCACAACTGTACAGTGTTTTTTTATTCATTTTATTTGTGCGAACTCACACACACACACACTTGTTGTTGGATGGGGTGGGGTGTCTTACTCACTCATAAAACAGTTAATTAGGTCTGCAATTTCTTTCATTTTTTAAAAATTAGTAAAATATAATCTTTGTATTAGGTGTAATAATCTGTATGGTTTAGGCTTTGTGGTTGGAGGTGGGGGGACCATATATAATTTTTGTCACCAAAATCAGTTTGTTGTGTAAGCTTATGATGATGCATAAACTTCACTTGTTACTTTTTTAGTTTCCTTCAACTGCACACCTCACAATTTCTTTCTTCACCTGTTATATAACCTTGCTAATCCTATCTTTTCTGTTTCAGGTTAATGTCGAAAGTGAAAAAACTGCTTCGAAGAGGACAAGGAAGAAGAGGGTGAGTTTACTACGCTTACATTTTTGTCGACCTATTTGTAAAACTCGTATACGTCAGGCTAATTTAGTTGCATTTTTTTTTGGGTTATCGACAGACGCTAGCAGAACTCAAAAACGAAGAAAGCGCTCTCATTAAGGAAAGAAGAGAGTTGAAGAGGGTATTTTACTTGCTTATTCCTACTTCTTTCCTATGCCTCGATTAACATGATCTGTCATTTTTTGTTGACAAATGCTCACGTTCCCATCTCAACGTTTCAGGAGTTATCTGCCTTGCGCGTGAATTTGGATAAACAAAGGGCCACAAATGAAAACCTGAAGAGAATTAAGGTACATATTCAAATTATAAAAAAAATGTAGTTACACATTTGAAACTCCTAATCGTTTTCGGGGTACCAACTTTGCAATACTTTACAAATTTGAAACTATAAATTTTCTGTACAGATTGAATTGCAACCTGTCCTGGATACAGTTATGATCTCGGCAGCCAATGAGTCAATTTCAGGTCAACTTCATCAAACGACAACAGCTGATGCCAACACATTACAACCCTCAACATCCAAAGGTTCTCCCGACTCTAAATTTGTGCTTCCGGATCTGAACATGCCATTTGAGGAGGATTCATGTCCTGACGTTGTTTGTGCCAGACCACCACCACCGCCAATAACAACATGCGTGCCGGTATAAAAATGAAAAGTTTTAATTCTCCTACTAAAAACCCAGAAACAAATATCAAAGAAATGACATACCTACACACTAAAGAAGGGGGCTCCCTAACCTCTTTTTTTTTCGTTTTTCTCTTTACTGTAACTAATATGATAGTACCAGTTACCTTAACACAGTTCTACAAAAGCGTCGACTGTGTTCTTTGAAGTAACTAAGGTACTGCTGGCAGATAGTTTTTTTTTTTTTTTTTTGGTTTAACTCGTTTATGAACGAGGAAGAATTGCTTGTGATAGCTTAGAGATCCTAATTCATCTTATGTAGTCAAATTCTTTTTTTTTTTTTTGAAGAATATTTAGAGGGAAGACATGTAAACTATGTTATGTAAGATTTAGATATACATATCATCTGTTTTACTATGTTTCAAGGAAATACTTATGAAAGCAATTTTATAGCAATTTTGTTGAGGGTTGAAGTATCACACTCGAGTTCACGTTTGAACCAAAAATACGAACCTGACAGAAACACTAAAACTGCAACATTGAAACGAGTAACAATGGCTTATTTAAAAGAGGTTACCGAGACATATGTAGCCAAAGAGACCATAAAACACAATCAGATTACAAATACCAGTTCATTCATGTTCCTGTGAAATCTAACCAAGAACACATCTTCCGTTCTATAATCTTTATTACATCCGATTCGACCCTGAAACAGACAGTACAATACAAACAAAGCAGCTAGCTAATTCTTCTCCACTATATCAAGCAATGGAAGACAACTCACCAAGATCTCAGCCGCCTGATCCAACTCTTCCATAGTAATAACCAATGGAGGCACAACCCGGACCACATTTCCTTTCCCAGCTGTCAAAACAAGAAGCCCCGACTCCCGGCAAGCATCGACCAATGGCGAAGCACTTACATCGAGCTCTATCCCGATAATGAGCCCGAAGCCTCGTATTTCTCTAACATGTGGATTCTGCCCTAATTTCTTTGCCAGTAGGTTTTTGAAATAGTGACCTTTTTCCGAGACGCCAGCTAAGAAGGCCGGGCTTGAGATTTTATCATGTACGGCAATGCCTGCAGCGCACACGAGAGGATTTCCGGCGAATGTGCTGCCGTGGTCGCCGAAGTTGATGGCGGATGCGACCTTTTCAGTGACTAACACAGCGCCGATCGGGAGGCCACCAGCTAGGGGCTTGGCGAGGGTCATTATGTCGGGGTATACGTTGAAAGCCTCGTGGGCCCAAAGGTATCCAGTTCGGCCCAAGCCACATTGTACCTGGGGTCCAACAATTTTAGTTAGGCTGTTAGGGTATGATACCCGAATTTTTCACGTCTTCATATCCTAAAATGAATACTAAAACTTCAGGGTTGTTTTTGAAATTTTGAAACTCTCCTATTTTATGAAATTACCCCCAAAAGTCGACACTGCCACTTTTGTAAGAAAATGATTACCTCATCAAACACAAGAAGACACCCGACATCATCACAGGCCGTACGCACGGATTGCAAGAACTCCTTGGTGGCACTATATATACCGCCTTCCCCTTGAATAGGCTCCACAAACACAGCAGCAAAATTTCCACTCCGAATAAGTTGTACTGTCGCTTGAGTATCACCGTATTCCAAGAAAGTGACTCCAGGCATAACCGGTTCAAATGGAGACCTGTAGTACTCTTTACTTGTCAAAGCAACGGCACCCATTGTTCGGCCGTGGAAGGAATTGGTGAAGGCAATGAACTCCACGGGTGGTTCTTTCACGTCAGGATTTGAGGAAACCCGTTGGAATTTTCTTGAAAATTTAATAGCGGCCTCGTTGGCTTCAGTTCCGGAGTTGCAAAAGAAGACACGGTCGGCGAAAGAGCCATGGACCAGACGTTTTGCGAGCTCTACCTGTGGAAGCAAATACTAGGTTAGTTACAAAAAGGTCTCCGAAGGTTCGACATAAGTACAAAAAAAGTTCCAAAATACAAGAAACTAACTGTCCATGAGATTTCATTTTTTTTCGTACATTTAACAAAGCAAAAAAGCCTTTCAAAAACCACATCCACATTTATAAAGATTGCACAGTTAGATCCTTAATTTAACATTGCATCAAGTCTCACCTTTTCTAGTCATAAGTAGTGACCTTAGTTAATGTAAACATGTCCCAATACTCTCGACCCTCCAACTACACAAATTGAAGTGAATTTTGAACCCAATTATATGGTACCAAAATATTATGGACAAGGTAGGTATTATTCATATGTTAAGTATGATTTTACATTATGTTGGACAGAGAATTCTAGTGCGAGAATTCTAGTGCAAAAGGAGCACAGGGAAGAGTGCTGATAACATTCTGAGCTAGGTTAACAGAGTATTTTTCATATTCATATCAGCAACAATTTTCTTCGAATAGCCCGAAGCCCAAATTTAACCTTACATAAACAATAAACACGTAATCTGCCCCAACAGACATTTTTGTGCCTCTCAACTTAAACGAGAGAAGATTAGAAGAACTCGTGTTTTTCTGCAAATTAAGCTTTCTCTGTTCAAAAGTGCATTTAGCCACGTTTTACACAAAACAAATTACAAGGGCTCTCTTAGTGAACACCTTCATTGATCATTCAGCAAAACAAAAACCACTAGTAATTTCGATATATTCTTCGGGCATTCGAAAATCAAGTACAGATAATACCCAAACTGGTACTATCACTTCTCATAAACCACAAATACTGAAATACACCTAAAAAACATCGATTGTTCAATGTAAATCGATAACTGAAAAATCGACAAGAATAAAAATCCAGTCTTTAAGGATTAAAAACTACCTGCGGAACGGAGTAATAGACATTGCTGACATGTGTGAGCACATCAGCTTGCTGTGTGACGGCCCGCAGCCAATCGGAGTCCCCGTGGCCCAAGGCATTCACGGCAATGCCGGAAGTCAAGTCGAGATACTCCCTCCCTTCAAGATCGTACAATTTACAACCCTTGCCACTCGACAACACCACCGGCGCCCTAGCGTAAGTCCCCACCATAAACTTCTTCTCGTCCGCGATTATTTCCGAGCTTCTGTTGTCGCGAGTCGACGACGGGTTCGGGATGGGTTCGGGTGCGCGCACGTCCACGTTGAGGCACGACCGGGGCGAGACGGCGGAGTAATTGGATCGATTGAGGGTTAGCGGGCGGTGGAGGGCAGGTGAGAGTGGATTGCTGAGAGGAATTAGATTTGACCAGCTCATTTTTGCTTCTGACGAGAAATTCGAGATTCTGTGGTTCTTATCGCGAGGAGGAGGCGGCGGCGGCGGGTGGCGGGGGAGCCCGGGAGGAATCTTTTTATGCTGTAAAATAGAGTTTGAAGAAAACAGAATATATTCGCAGTTGCCGTCAAAAATAGAAATTTATTACGGGCGGCCCGACCCGTCTGACCAACACGACAAAACCATTTACTACGGGGCGACCCGGCTAGTCTGACACAGAATCAGACGGGCAGTGGACGAGTGTAAATTTTCGTAGGATAAATTCGATATATTAATTATCTTAGCTAATTCGATTTATTTTCGATTTCTAAATTATTTTTCTGATTTGATTAATTTTGATCATTTCACTTCTATGGTTTTAGTGTAGAATAGTAATTACTACGTGAATTTTAGGAATGAAAATGAAAATTTGGTGCACATCATAATTATAGTGTTATTTATAAATTACTGTTTATTTCGCGACACATTTAGTGTGTACATGTTAAATAACCAAGGCTTGAATCAGAGGAGAGGAGGCAGCATCCCGTTTACACCCTGTCTTTCCTTTGGCTTTTCTTTTTCGTGCCCCCACCGCCATTTCTACAAGATGGTTTGGCAACAAGGGGTTCGTTTGAAGCTGTTGGTTGTTGCTCTGTGCTCTCTGATTCGAGGCAAACCATCCAAAGTCTTAGCTGCATTTTGGTAATCAAGAAAGTCAGGGTGCTGCTTTTCCGAAAACATTTTAGGAAATGATAAATTGCAAAAATTACCCCCAAAGTTAACCCTATTCACCAAAAACTTTTATTTTTCAGAATGAGGCGGGGAACAAACAATGAGAAAGATGCATACCTGCTCCTCCAATTCTTCTATCTTCTTGTCCTTCAGCTTCAAAAGTTTCTTCTCCCTAACAATGATAAGAACTCAGACTCATAACATGCTTCAGAAGAAAAAGAAAACATTGCTTGTATAATAGACTTCATGAAAATGTAAAGATGAAGGTCTAGTCTAAGTACTAGCCCGATCTAAGAAGTGTCTGAATCCCAATAAAAATCTAGTTGACCAAAAAGGCTTCAAAAGGAGACTCGGCAAATAATTTGAGTTCTATGACCAAGCAAAAGCTTGTTCGAAGAGAGTACAAAATGTTATTCCATGCTTGGGGATACTTAGTTATATACGATATGGGGAAACCTTCGACTACAGAAAACATTTCCATATCCGTGCAGCTAAGAGTATTTTACCTTTCTTCGTTTTCCTTTATCTTAGATTCCCATATGCCTTGGTTCCTCAAAAGATTGTCATTGATCTATGTGACCGAAAAAAACACATAGGTAAATAATCAAGCAATCAACTCTGCTAAAACGATTGTCATTCCAAATTCAAAATCTTCTAACAAGATATGCAAAGATAGATTTATTCAAACCACTCACATTTTCAAGAAAACGCTTCTCTTCAATGCATTTGTCTACCTTAGCCTCCAATTTCAGCACTTTTGGATTTTGACTCAAAGCTTTCTTCACAGCTTTAGAAGATTCAGTTTCAATACCTTCTTCAACTTCTTGCAGTAAAGCCTCAAAGTACTGAGATCAAAGTAGAGATAGCTCGAGTAAGTAAATACATTAACATCTACAGATATACGAAGATATACGACCGTAGCATAGAAAATGAAACACAGAAAGGGAGAAAAAGCTACTCCAAGTCTTACATTTTTCTGGTTTTCAAGTTGAGAAGTAAGAAGCTCATTGTATTCATTCACTATCTGCAACAGAAAACATTCAAATTTATGGAGTTACACAACATAAGATAAAATTGGAAAAAAATAATCCATGACACAGTGTAAAAAAAAACAAGAGTTTAAAGATGACAATTACGAATTCAACTTCGTTATCCAAGTGAGTGTTGTCATTGTGACCATTAAAATCATTGTACCCATCATGACTATGCGCGTTTTGTAACTCAACCAATTTTCCATCGGTCTTGGATTGGATCAACCGATGAACATAGTTGTCACCAGCATAGTCCCACACTCGTTGTGTTTCCAGTTCTAGGGAATAGCAGTGTTGTGTTTCTTTCCAATGACTTATGGCATGTCCTTCTTTGTACCTACACCAAATTAGGTAATAATAAAATGCTACATGAGAGAAAAGTAGCAAAGACTCTCGTATTCACTTTGGAATTTATAAAGATATAATCTCATTGGAAGAAGACTGATTCCATACCTCCCACAGCCAACAAAACCACATATGACGCACATCCAAAGATTTTCCAGACTTCGACAAACGTAACATATTGATTTTTCAGCCTGTTGTTGGCAATATCGACATACCTAAACAAGTTTCAATCACTATACATCAGTCTAAATCCAAGACCTAAAATGAAGTATTAATGATTAATGCTAATCAGTCCAGGGTAAATAAAAAATTATAAATTCCCAACACGGCTTTCAAACTAAGATCCATACAGGTGTAACCATGTAACAAATAACACGTGAGTTTAAAGAGAAAAAACCAGAAACTCATTTAATTAGATTTCTAACACACACACACACATTGATAATGTGCATGAAATAGTACCCACCGGGCAAGAAGAGTCACTCCATCTAGATATACACGAACAGTGAAAGGAGTGATTGCAGATTGTGGTAAGAATTCCACCCGTATCTTGGTCTAATCTCTCTGCGAGTTATATTAATAAACAAAACACAACCATAAGATACTTAACCACAATGCACCAGTAGTTTGATGTATGATATGCATTCGTAATATAGACTGGAAGGGGGTAAAAGACACCTAGTGCAGTTCCATTAGGTTTGATCAAATTGCATGCAGTAACAAATAATATACGCCACTGATAAAAAGTGAATCATGAAAAGTACACCTAAGGAAAAAAATTATTGAGTTATAGTCTTATAGATATATCAGCCTAATTGATATCTTCAAATACCAGAAGTTTCAATGGAACTATAGGAGCATAACCAAAAATAATCTCCCTAACACCGTCTGTTCAAGTAACATTCCTTACATTACGACACAAGGCTACATATTAATCTTGTTTCGGTTTAGGAAGAAAGCAAAGACCCCTATTATAGCCATCAAAAGTGGCTTTAACCAATATCTTCATATTGTGACACAAGGGGCAAGAAAACTTCCATCATAAAAGTTCAAAGACACTACCGAGACAAACTGGGCAAGAGGGCTGCTCTGTGGAGCTTGCAGAGGAAGAATGTGAATGCTCAATGGATTCAGTAAACTGTATATCTACAGTGAAAAACATGCGGCAGGTTTCCTCCTGCTCAAAAGAGAGAGAACAAATTCAGAATAACGAGCACACACGTTCCTAATACCCAGAAATTATTGGCAGCCATTGATGTTAAAAAATAAAATAAAAATAACCTCAAGAGATGAAAACCGTTTTCCATTGAAATGCTTGTAAAAAGAATCTGCCGAATTTTGATCATCAAGCCTGATCAAAATACTATATCGGTCTTCTAAACCTTCAGTTCTGAATTACAAGAATCGTGATGAGATAATGAAAAAAACTAGGGAGCCATAAAAATCCAAAAAACCAAACCTGACAATTCGCATTTCCACAACATGATGAATAAAAGAACCACAGAACTGACAAAAATCTGCATACGTCATGTGATTGGGGACCCCGAGTACAGAGACGAGTGGCTTTCGATCAACCTAAGAGGAGGAATGAAAGAGTTGATAGAGGATTACTCAAATTTTAAATAAGAAACATCATCACTTCAGTCAAAAATACATATCTAACCTCTGTGCACTTGGAAGGATTAAACCCACTAATTAATCCAAAAATAAAATGCAAAATGAGCTTAAACAAAATTGGAACACATTTAACAAAGCTTAATAATCAACTTCAACATAGTAACAAAGCTGATGAAGTGACATTCAAACGCAGATGAAAATCTAATTTTCCATTTTCGATAATTTGCATAACCTAAGCAAAAGGGGAGCTGGATTGAGCTAATAAAATATTCAATTCAGTTTACCGGAAGCTTGGGAGAGGATGATGCGACGTCGTTATGGTAGAGATGCACGACGCCTCGGATCTCTTCGATTCTAGGGTTTCCGGATGAGAATTGCAACGCCTGAGAAGTTGAAGAGTTGGATGAATCTCCGGAGGCATTCGGTGATCGGACCGATTCTTCCACCGAAGTTCCGCCGGCCGCGCTCGAACTAGTCGAAGTCTCTTCCAACATTTCAACGATGGTGCGTGCTTTGGAGACGCTGAGTTTTTTTTTTTTTTAATACGGAATATTTAGTTGCAGATATATATAGGTTGCCGTGCTGATACGGAAATTTAGTGAATTGCAATTTTGATCATTTTTAATTACAATTAGAATTTACTAATAATATACTTTATAATATTTGTGATTTTGGTAGTTTGACTTTTATGAGTAGTTGGAGAGTTAGAATCATATATCGTCCTGTCGAGATGGGTCATTTACCTAAATGTCCTCTAAGTTTGATTTTTATATCTTCGGTCTCTTTTTTCGGCCAAAACATCACGTGAAGCGCACGTGCGTGCTAAATGGCACCGGAAAGCTGACGTCAGCATGCCACGTCAGCAGAATTTGCCACCTCAACACTTGAGGAAAAGGAAAATTCAAAAAAAATGTTTGGATACCGGCCAAAACATCACGTGCGTGCCTAATGGCACCGGAAAGCTGACGTCAGCATGCCACGTCAGCAGAATTTGCCACCTCAACACTTGAGGAAAAGGAAAATTCAAAAAAAATGTTTGGATATTATGGGATTAATATACTGTATAATATTTGTGATTTTGGTAGTTTGACTTTTATGAGTAGTTGGAGAGTTAGAATCATATATCGTCCTGTCGAGATAGGCCATTTACCTAAATGTCCTCTAAGTTTGATTTTTATATCTTCGGTCTCTTTTTTCGGCCAAAACATCACGTGAAGCGCACGTGCGTGCCTAATGGCACCGGAAAGCTGACGTCAGCATGCCACGTCAGCATAATTTGCCACCTCAACACTTGAGGAAAAGGAAAATTCAAAAAAAATGTTTGGATACCGGCCAAAACATCACGTGCGTGCTTAATGGCACCGGAAAGCTGACGTCAGCATGCCATGTCAGCAGAATTTGCCACCTCAACACTTGAAGAAAAGGAAAATTCAAAAAAAAATGTTTGAATATTATGGGATTCGAACCCTTGATCATTGTAGATGGAAATAAGAGCCTTTACCACTAGGCTATATTAGCTAGTTGGGAAATTATATAACAGATTTTTATATATACGTTATACTCCCTCTATCCCTTAAAACAATGCATACTTTCCTTTTTAGTCCATCCCTTAAAACAGTGCACATTCCATAAATGGAATGTCTTTTCACAACTTTATCCTTTCAATACACATTTATTTACCCTTATACCACTACTTTTTCAACTAACTACTTTATTACTTACACATCAATACCTATTATACCCCTACTTTATATTATTAAACACACAAAAACTCACTTTTTCTTAATCCACGTGCAAATTTCTCTATGCATAGTCTTGGGGGATGGAGGGAGTATGTTGTAGTATAAATTACATAATTAATTAATAATTATCATATTAAATAAAAAATTATTCTATACATAAAAAATAATCAATAAAACATAAATAAAAAAAATTTATTTCGCTTAATTACCATAAAAAACTACAAAAAAATTATGTTTCATTTAATTTAGTATAACATATGTTTCAACTTAATATTAATACTTTATAAATAATTTTTTATTATATTTTTTTAATTCAAAATAAATTTTCACTACTAAAAATTAAAAAGTAAAAATATATGTTGATCGAAAAAAATAATTTATTATTTGTATATTTTTACTTTTTAATTTTTAATAGTAAACATATATTTTTTAATAAAAATAATCAATAAAACATATAAAAAAGTACATTTACTATTGAATTAAAAAAATATAATAAAAAATTATTTATAAAGTATTAATATTAAGTTGAAACATATGTTATACTAAATTAAATGAAACATAATTTTTTTGTTGTTTTTTATAGTAATTAAGTGAAATAATTTTTTTTAATTTATGTTTTATTGATTATTTTTTATGTATAGAATAATTTTTTATTTAATATGATAATTATTAATTAATTATGTAATTCATAATTTATACTACAACATATAACGTATATATATAAATCTGTTATATAATTTCCTAACTAGCTTATATAGTCTAGTGGTAAAGGCTCTTATTTCCATTTTCAATAACCAAGGGTTTGAATCCCATGCCATCCAAACATTTTTTCGAATTTTCCTCAAGTGTTGAGGTGACAAATTTTTTGAATTTTCCTCAAGTGTTGAGGTGACAAATCCTGCTGACGTGGCATGCTGACGTCGGCTTTCCGGTGCCATTAGGCACGCACGTGCGCTTCACGTGATATTTTGGCCGGAAAAAAAGGCCGAAGGACATGATAAAAATCAAACTTAAAAGACATTTAGGTAAATGACCCATCTCGGCAGGACGATATATAATAATTTTTTCGAATTTTCCTCAAGTGTTGAGGTGACAAATTTTTTGAATTTTCCTCAAGTGTTGAGGTGACAAATCCTGCTGACGTGGCATGCTGACGTCGGCTTTCCGGTGCCATTAGGCACGCACGTGCGCTTCACGTGATATTTTGGTCGGAAAAAAAGGCCGAAGGACATGATAAAAATCAAACTTAAAAGACATTTAGGTAAATGACCCATCTCGGCAGGACGATATATAATTCTAACCGTTGCTTGATTATCAATATGATATTTTGAGTTAAAATTTGATCTCAAGGGTTCTCATCAAAATTTATATTAATAAATGATCATTTTTTTCAATTATAATTTTTTTATCTGTCATTTTATTTAAATAATTTTTGTATGCAAAGCATAATTTAATTATTTTTAAAATTAATTGAAAAAAATAAAAAAAATTAAAATAAATAATATTCAATCAATAATAATTATTTTGGATTTAATACTGCTTTTAATCCTAATTTATATCCTATGTTAAAATATCCTCTATATATAAGTATCCTCTATCGGAAGAAAGAAAAAAATTATAAGGCCCCCTAAGCTCCGGCCGCTCTCTGCCTCATCGGACTCAAACTCCGAAGAAGTAAAAACAGAGAGGTACCCCCAACCCCTACCCCAATCCCTCTTACTGAATTAATTTGATTTGGAATTTGAATTAAAAAATTGGTACTAAATTAGGGTTCGCCTGATTTTGTTGGTATGAATTTGTTATGCAGATGGATGAGGGCAGAAATTTTAAACTCGTGAGATGTAGTAGAAGAAGGGAGATGTTGAAAACCTGCGCGGATTTTGATTCTCTTCCGGAAGACTTATTGATAGAAATTTTAATACGAATCCCGGCTCATGATATATTTTACTATGCAATGTTCGTTTGCCGGAGCTGGCTCCATATGATCCGAACCCTTAATTTCAGGTTTTCCCACCTTCAGCATTCAGCTTCTGGACTTCTCATGAAGCATAGATTCAAAAACGACAACAGTTTTATGTCGATGACACGAGCCGGACAAATCGAGATATCCGCCTTCAGCTGCAACCCCCCACACCAGTTCTGGTCGAGTTGTAATGGTTTGTTGCTGGAGCCTGATTTCAGAGACAACCGTGAACTTATGATCACTAATCCAATTACAAAGCAACATCTCATTCTCCCTCCATTTATCAGCCATACCACTATCCCCCACAATTTATCCGCAATAGCATTTGTCGCTTCTCGTATGGAGTACAAAGTGGTCCGCATGTATTGTGAGGGATGGGAAACTCAACAGTCACGGCTGTATTGTGGTGTATTGACTGTTGGAGCTGATAGCTCTTGGAGACTTGTTGATACCCAACACTTATCTCTTGCGGCTTCTAGACTTCTCCAAATATGTCCGTTGGTCACGGCAGGCTTTGTGCATTGGACGCAAGATTGGCGTATTAATCATCTCTTGTGGCACAACAAGGAGAAAGGGATTATTACTAGTCCAATGAGAAATAATTATATTTTGACAATGAACATGGAGACTGAGATTATTACTCAGTGTTTCACCCCTCAATGGAGTGGTGGGTATTATTATTATAAATATTTCTCTGGGGGAAACTATTTGTCTTTGATGATCGGGCGCGGCCTTTTGAAGTGGGAGGTTTGGGAGATGGAACCAGAAACGAGAGAATGGACAAAGCTGCCCGACATTGACTTGGAGGCTTACAAGGCCTTGTTGAATGAGTCGTATGATAGGGAGGAGGGCGTATTGAAACCTGATGACGGTGCTTGTTTGGATTGCAAACTCGCCCCAGCCGGATGGTTAAAATACCCAGAGGTTATTATCTTTGTTGTCTACAGGCCGATGAAGAATGGCGAATTCAATCCTGCTCGGTTACGTGCTGCCTACGATGTTCAAACGCAGGACATATCCGTGTTTGATTTTGACTACAATGCCCACCCTTATCTTGTCCATACAAACAGCCTCATGGGGATTCGCTAAATTGAGTTGAGTTTTACTTTATTTCTCAATCTGATTGGGTAATTCGACCGACCGACTAGATGAAGTTTAAGAAGAAGGTTTTGATGTGTTTGTATATGATTAAGATTGATGCATATTACTAGAATTAATATTATTGCAGAGCCTAATAAGACCAAGATTGTTAGTTTGTTACATACAACAACAGAACCTTCATTATAGTTTAAGATCACTTGACTCATTGAGTCCAACTTAATTATTTCCTCCGTACTACTCAAACAATTCTCCCCGTAGGTTGTCCTCGAAAAGCTGCTATTCCACGGATGATTACCCGTCCCCTCTGCATTAGCTTTCGACTCATCGTTCCAGTCCAAGCTCCTCGTCGAACCCGAGCTCCGAGAACCGCCGCCACCCGTCGGGCTCCCATTCGTCAGCATCATGATCCCATTATCACACGTATTCTCATCAAAATTTATATTAATAATGTTAATTTTTGTTATTTTTAATTTTTTCAATTATAATTTAATTTTTATTTTTGATCCATCATTTTATTAATTTTTTTTATTCAAAGTATAATTTAATTATAATTAAAATTGATTGAAAAAATTAAAATGTATAATATTCAATCGATAATTATTTATTTTATTTTATTTATAGGATACATATTTTACTTTTTATCAAGTATTTTAATATTTAAAAAATCGACTTTAATGTCAATTATATCAAAGTTTTTAGTAGACAATTACATTTTATGAAAGGTTTGAGGGTGAAAAGAAATTACTAGCAAAACTTTGAGTTTAATATTTTTAATCATAATTTTTATAAAAAGGTTTGAGGGTGAAAAGAACTTTGAGTTTAATACTTTTAATCCTAATTTATATCCTATATTAAAATTTTAAAATCTTCTATATCATTCATATATTAAGAAAAATGTTATTTTTTGATTTGTTAACAAAAAAAGTAATGGATAAAAATTTATTTTTAAATTAAAAAGTACAATAATTTTAAGTAAAGTTTGAAATGTACCTAGAAAAAGTAAATATAAAATATTATTTTAAAGTAAAAATGTAATTTGTTTTTCTAAAAGCGTATATAATTAGTTGAGAAATGAGAAGTAAAAAAAGAAACCACACAAATAGATGGGAATAGTGGAATACAATACTCCTATCGAAATTTAGAAGAATTAACAAACAAATCTTCTATGGAGTATATAAGTATCCTCCGATTTTTTTTTTGTTTTGTTTTTTTTTTAACAAAGAAAGTAGTGGATAAAATTTTATTTTTAAATTAAAAATTACAGTAATTTTAAGTAAAGTTTAAAAAGTATAAAATTTATTTTTAAATTAAAAATTACAATAATTATAAGTAAAGTTTGAAAAGTATGTAAAAAAATTAAATATAAAATATTATTTTAAAGTAAAAAAATAAAATAAAAATCTAAAAAGCTTATATTAATCAGTCGAGAAGTCAAAAACAGAAACTGCACAAATAGATGAGAATACAATACTCCTATCGAAATTTAGAAGAACTAGTCCACCTACCCGTGCGATGTACGTGTATTTAATTCAACTATAATATTAGATATAGATATTGACAATGGACAAATAAATATTAAGTAAATAATCTAATTGAAATAATACAATAAAAAAAAATTACATTCATATAACAAATTATGAAATATTTTTTTATAGACATTCTATTCATAAGACCATGCTGGTCACAAAGCAGAATCTTCAACCCAGTCGTGTTGGTTATTCTAGACAACTACAACTGATCGTGCGTAAATACTGGTTTTTTCAAAAATATTCTAACATTTGTCAACTGACCTTGACTCTTATTAATAGTCATTCATACGATATCATAATCGAAAATTGTATTCGTTGAAAAGCAAACTGGAATTTGATATTCGAGGGCGTGAGAGCAATTCGAGTATTAAAAACAATTTCCCCAAAATTATTTTCTCTTAATACTTTCCATAATATAATTATCAAGTAATTTTACAACCATCCTAGTACCATTACATAGTTGGAAAGAGAGGCATCCATATTCCTATAACGTCACCCCAACCTAATACGAAACAGTTCATTTATCAAAAACTATATACCATGTCACAACATTTAATTAATTCGTATATTATATACAATAAATAAAATATAACATGACTATATAAATTGTTACTTAAATAAATAAAAAAATATATATATATATATATATATATATATTACTATATTAATTAATATATTTAGATTTAAGTAAAAAAAATTATAATAATACCATTTTTTTAGAAAATTGATATTCTTAATCATAAAAAAAATTATTAATGATGATGATATTATCAAAAATGTTAATACATAATTAAATCATAATCATATTAGAAAAAATAATTTATCGAAGTTGAGAATGAGTAAAAGATAAAGACTTCTTATAAGGGTAAAATTGAATTAAATTTTCTATAATTTTGAAAAATTAATTGAATAAAAATCAAACATATTCTCTGCGTTCCTTTTAGAAAATTGATATTCTTAACCATAAAAAGAATTATTAATAATGATGATAATAACAATAGTGCTTTATGTTTTTTTTGTTTGATAAAAACAATAACATGTTGGGTTACTGTATTATACTTTTTATTTTCCTATTTGATTGACCTTTACAAAAAAAATACATAATTAAATAATAATCATATTTATAAAAAATAATTTATCGAAGTTGAGAATGAGTAAAAGATGAAGAATTTTTATAGGGGTAAAATTAAATTAAGTTTTCTATGATTTTTTAAATTAATTGTATAAAAATCGCAAATTATAGAATCAAATCGTGATATTTTGGTTGAAAATTTATAATTTAATTGACTAATAAAAATAGAATAAGGTAAATTAAATTAAATTAAATGCAATCTAATGTACTTAATATTAATTTATTAATATAATATAATGATTAATACAAATTAATATTAATACTATTATCTATTAAGATATTAAGATTTATATGATAAAGTATATAAATAAATAATATATGATAAATAAGGAATAAAGTGAAGATATTAATAGAAAATATTAAAAATAATTTATTTAATAATTTGAATTTTTCAAGTCAATCTTTACTATAATTAAAGAATTTATAAAGATAAATTATATAAAATCAAATGGTAAGAGAATAAGAAAAATATAAATATTATTATTTATATATTAATTACATATTTAATATTTACTTAATAAATTGATTAAAATTGAATATTAATAAATATTGGTGTAAACAAAATTCTTAATTTACGATTATTATTTTTTAATAAGTGTGAACACAAATAAATCAAACGTTTAAAATATATGCACAAATGTTAGTTGAATTATATATTATAAAGATCAAATAAAAATACGGTTGCGTAAGTTATAACATAAATAAAATTAGAATAAAATTAAATAGAAATATTTTAAATTTTATTAAAATAATAATTGTTAGTTACATAAAATATTATAAATTACATTATAAAATAAGAGATAAATAAATTATTAACGCAAAATACTCTAAACTGATTAAAGCTGATTCCATTTAAACCTTTTGCAATCCAATGTTTCATTTTTTGATCGTTCGATTTGTATAGTCTTTTACTTATAAATAAACCTACAAAAAAAAAAAAGTAAGAAATACAAAAGTTCTGCAAAAAAATAATCTTTAAAAAGACAAAAAAAAAATACAAAAACTGGAAAAAAAATACAAAAAGCATTACCAAATAAATTGTTATATTTAAAATACAATTATAATCAATAAACAATAATATTAAAACTAAAATTTGAATTAGTAAAAAATACTTAATGCTGCAAAAAATAAAAATATTAATGATCAAACAATAATATTAAAACTAAAATTCAAATTAGTAAAAGATACTTACATTGAAGGTTGTCTGCAAAAAATAAAAAATATTAATGATTAAACGATAATATTAAAATTAAAATTTAAAATTTAAAATTATCAAACAATAATATTTGAAAATAAAAACGTACATTGAGCTCTGCAAAAAATAAAAGTGTGAGAATTAACAAATAAAAGAAAAATAGAACAGGGTGAGGTAGAGAGTGAGTGAAAAAATAAAAAATAAAAACAAAACTTACAAAAAAAAATAAAAGTGTAAGCATTAACAAATAAAAAAAATAGAACAGGGAGTAGAAAGTGAGTAAAAATGACGTAATTTATATATAGACATGGATTTGAATTATTCATAATTATAGTAATATAAATAATAAATAATATCAAATTTATTTAGTTGATTTAAATAAGGATAGATTTACCTAAATTTTTGATATTATTGTTTATATAATATAAATTGATTAATTAACGGTTAAATATATTAATAAAAAAATTCAAATTCTCCTTAATCACCAACAATAATTAATTTTAGTATTATAAATAAATAGTAATATGATAGAATAAACCGTAATTATAGAAGACAAAAAAAGGAATAAAAGTGATATTTTAAATTATATTATATAAAGAAATAAATAATTACGCTAATTAATTAAAAATAATTACGCTAATTAATTACGTGAACACAAATTTAATCTAGCGGTCATTGTTTATTAATAAGTGTGAATACAACATAATCTAACGGCTAAAACATATGAATTGCTAGCTGAATTATATATTATAATTATATATTATAAGGATATATTTTAATGCTCTAATATAAATAGAGGATAATATTATTTCTAATTATAAATTAATAAAAAAAAATGAATTATTATTATTTCATTCTCAAATCAATTACGTAACTTTTGAATTTAGTTAGTTGCTTAAAATAAGGAATATATTTACCATACCCATAATTAATAATATTATTGATATATAATTTTAGTTTACTTTTAAATTTATTTAGTTGCTTAAAATAAGTAATAGATTTACATACTAATAATTAATAATATTATTGATATATAATGTTAGTTGACCATTAAATTTAATAAACCTTAAAACCTAGAAATAGATTTATCATTCTCATAATTAATAATATAATTGATATATAATTTTTAATCAGAGATAATAAAAAATTTATTTGATTTCTATAATTAAAGATAAATTTTATTTTATAAATTTATTAAAATACATAAATTAATTAAATCACAATTATTATTATTATTTATATATAAAAAAAGATCAAACTAAAATATATAAATTAATTATGTTTTAGTGATATTTGTAAGTAATACAAATAAAAATATTGTTGCGTAAATTACAAAATAAACAAAATTAGAATAAAATTAAATAGAATTATTGTAAATTGCGTAAATTTCATTAATTACATTAAATAGATAAAATACATCATAAATAAAATAAAAACAAACTACTTTAAAAATTCCAGTAAATTGAGTAAATTAAATCATAAATAAAATTAACACAAACTACTCTAATTTTATCAGAAAAAATAAACAAAAACTTGGAATCCACTTAAAATTTGTGCAATACAATGTTTCTCTTTTTCATGACTTTGGTCGCAAAGTATTTTACTTATAATGAAACCTACAAAATAAATAGTTATAAATAAACCTACAAAATAAACAAAAAATTAGTAAAAAATTCAAAAGGTGTGCAAAAAAATGATTTACCTGCAAAAGTTATTAAAATCAAATTAGTAAAAAAATATTTAGCTGCAAAAAATACAAAAAACAACAAAAAAACAACAAAACATACATAGAGCTCTGCAAAAAAATAAATAAACGTTAGCATAAACAAATAAAAAAATAGCTAAATGAAAAGGATACAAAAAATACAAA
Source organism: Euphrasia confusa (assembly GCA_954870475.1). NCBI lineage: Eukaryota > Viridiplantae > Streptophyta > Magnoliopsida > Lamiales > Orobanchaceae > Euphrasia > Euphrasia confusa. The sequence goes on from OX940961.1 coordinate 4,540,478, forward strand.
AAAAACAAAAAAAAAATACAAAAAAACAAAAAAAACAACAACAAAACTTACGCTCACAAAAATATATAAATTTGAGAATGAATAAATAAAAAAAATAGCTGAAATAAAAATTGAATAAATAAACGTGAGCATGAACAAATAAAAAAAATAGTTTAAATTAAAAGTGAGAGATAGTCCAAAAAATACAAAAAAATAAAATAAAAAACAACAACTTAAATAAGCTCTGCACAAAAATAAATAAATGTGAGTATGAACAAATAAAAAAAATAGCTAAAATGAAAAGCCTAAAAAAAATAAAAAAAAAACAAAAAAAAACAACAAAACTTAAATAGAGCTATCTGAAATGAATATTGAATAAATAAATGTGAGCATGAACAAATAAAAAAAATAGATCAAATTAAAAGTGAGAGTTAGTGCAAAAAATACAAAAAAACAAGAAAAACAACAAAACTTACATAGAGTTCTGCACAAAAATAAATAAATGTGAGCATGAACAAATAAAAAAATAGCTGAAATGAAAAAGCTACAAAAAATACAAAAAAACAAAAAAAAACAAAACTTACATAGAAATATGCACAAAAATAAATAAATGTGAGAATAAATAAATAAATATAATAGCTGAAATGAAAATTGAATAAATAAATGTAAGTATTAACAAATTAAAAAAAAATAACTGAAATTAAAAGTGAGAAAAAATAGCTAAATGAAAATTGAAAGGTAGAGAGTGTGTGAAAATGACGTCTTTATATAGACACGAATTTGAAGTAGGGTTTGATAATAATTATTATTTTTAAATATAATTAATTTGAATTAACTTAAATTTTGATATTATTGTTTGTATAATAAAAATTAATTAATTAATCGATTAAATATATTAATAACAAATGCAGATTCTCTCTCATCATGAAATAAGTCAATATTTACGGAGATTATATTAAAGAGATTATAAATTTAAATTATATTATATAAAAAAATAAATAATTACACTAATTAATTAAAAATAATTACGCTAATTAATTAAGCTAAAAATATTATAAATGTAAATTATATTATATAAAGAAAAAAATAATTACGCTAATTAATTACAAATAATTGCGTTAATTAATTAAAAATATTTATCTAATTAATTACGCTAAAAATAATAATTAATTACAAATAATTTTCTAATTAGTTAAAAATAATTGCGCTAATTAATTACGCTAAAGTAATATTGACTACAATTAATGAGATTATATTAAAGAAATTATAAATGTAAATTATATTATATAAAAAAATAAATAATTACCTAATTAATTAAAAATAATTGTTTCAATTAAAAATTACGCTAATTAATTACGTTAAAAATAATAATTAATAATGAACAGTGTAAACACAAATTTAATCTAAACGGGTGTTGCTTTATTAATAGGTGTGAACACAAAAAAATCAAACGGTGAAAACATACAACACCTCAGACAATAGCGAGCTGAATTATATATTACTAGTACCACTTCCCGTGCGTGATTTATTTGTTTGAAATAATTTAAAATTTTATGTATTTTGCAAAAAAATTATTAATGGACTAAAAAATTATTTTATTTAATAATCTAACGCTCACCTAAATTTGTAAACTCGTATTAATCTTATTATTAACTACCGTTATTTTAATTATGAAAATTTTATTATTTTTAAGGATTACGCCTGTTTGACGTAATTTATAGTATGTAAGCTTCTTGGTGCATAGCCGAGTGATAAGGTTTGTGGTGATGTTGGTGAAATTTGCCGGCGAGGCAGAGTTCGAATCTTAGATATGACAAATTTTCATTGAAATATTATGAAGTTAGTCTTGGAATTAGACTTATTGCCTCTCTCCCACATATGTCTGTTACTCGGGCACATCCCTCGATTTACATCATACTCGATTGAAGAGCTTCTGGTCTGCTGGGAGAGGAGTTTCTCGTTTCTGCATTCCGTTTATCGTCTCTGTATTTCTCGAGTGTCAAACGCATCCAACAAATACTTAAAACCGGTGGTGGAAAAATCAAAATAAATTGAAAATAAAAATTATAAAGATGAAAAATAAATAAAAATATTAAAAAAAAATTAAATTTACTTGGTAAACATGAAGAAAATGAGATGACTAATTATATTAATATAACGTAAGTTAATATACCTAAAAAGTTTGATCAATTTTTTTTAACTCCGGCGGTGAATTAGAGGAGATCAATTTTTATGCGATATCATTAATTGAAATTAAAAAATTAATATTAATGGAATAAAAAAGAATTTTGAGAAGAGAAATAGAAAAGTATATATTTAAGATAATTAATTATTATTACCAAAAATATATAATTTCAAAGTAGTTTTTTAGAATTTTTATATAATTTAAATATGTTTAATAATATTACTATTTAGAATTTATAAATTTTTTTATTTATAATTTATAATGTGAACACAACATTATTATTGGTTTTCTATTGGTCCATCTGAAATTATATATGTATAGATAAGGATTAACAAAAAAATCTTCTATATGGAGTATATAACTTCTATATGGACTATATAAGTATCCTCCAATTCGGAAGAAAGAAAAAAATTAAAAAGCCCCCTAGCGCTTGTGTTCAACGAGAGAAAAATAACGTTGTGCATCGGACTGAAACTCCAAAGAGGCAAAAACAGAGAGGTAACCCAACACCTATCCCAACCCCTCTTACTGAATGTATGTATAATATATATATATATATATATATATATATATTTGAAGTATGGTAATTAATTTGATTTGGAATTTGAATTGGTACTTAAATTAGGGTTCGTGGTAGGAATTTCATATATAATATGCCCTGAATATCTTACACAGATGGACGAGGCCACAAATTTTAATCTCGTGAGATGTAGTAATAGTAGTAGGAGTATTGCAAGGAAATTGTTGAAAACCTACGCCGCCGATTTCGATTCTCTTCCGGAAGAGTTAGTGATGCAAATTCTAGTACAAATCCCAGCTCAAGATATATTTGACGCCACACTGTTTGTTTGCTGGAGGTGGTTCCATATGATCCGAACCCTTAATTTCAGGCTATCCCACCTTCATCATTCGCCTTCTGGACTTCTTATCAAGCATAGATTCAAAAACGACAACAGTTTTATGTCAATGACACGAGCCGGACAAATCGAGATATCGGCCTTCGGCTACAATACCCCACACCAGTTGTGGTCAAGTTGTAATGGTTTGTTGCTGGAGCCTGATTTCAGAGACCCCTATGAACTTATAATCACAAATCCAGTAACAAAGCAACATTTTGCTCTCCCTCCATTTATCACCCGCACCACTATCCCCCACAGTTTATCCGCCATAGCTTTTGTCGCTACTCGTATGGAGCACAAAGTGGTCCGCATGTATTGTAAGGGAATTGAACATCAACAGCCACGGCTATACTTTGGTGTGTTGACCGTCGGAGCTGATAGCTCTTGGAGACTTGTTGATACCCAACACTTATCTCTTGCGGCTTCTAGACTTCTCGAAATGTGTCCGTTGGTCACTGCAGGCTTTGTGCATTGGGCGCAAGATCGCCATAATAATTATCTTTTGAGACTCAGCAAGGAGAAAGGGATTATTACTACTCCGATGACAAATAATTATATTTTGACAATGAACATGGAGACTGAGATTATTACTCAGTGTTTCACCCCTCAATGGAGTGGTGGGTATTATTATTATAAATATTTCTCTGGGGGAAAGTATCTGTCTTTGATGATCGGGCGGGGCAATTTGAAGTGGGAGGTTTGGGAGATGGAACCAGAAACGAGAGAATGGACAAAGCTGCCCAACATTGACTTGGAAGCTCACAAGGCCTTGTTGAATGAGTCGTATGACAGGGAGGAGGGTGAACTCAAACCTGATGACGGTGCTTGTTTGGATTGCAAACTCGCTCCAGCCGGATGGTTAAAATACCCAGAGGTTATTATCTTTGTTGTCTACAGGCCAATGAAGAGTGGTGAATTCTGTCAAGCTCAGTTACGTGCTGTCTACAATGTTCAAACGCAGGACATATCCGTATTTGATTTTGATTACAATGCCCACCCTTATCTTGTCCATACAAACAGCCTGATGGGGATTCGATAAATTGAGTCGAGTTTTGTGCTTTTATTTTTATCCTGCCGATGGGGATCTGACGGACCCAGTTCTAGCGAGATGGAAAGGTCCAGTTCGAGAGAGATGTTCATGGCGAGTGAAAAATCCCTCACGTCTATGGCGACTGACGTTTCTGACGGACCCAGTTCGAACCCAATACAGTATGGATCAGCTAACACATCTGATTGTGATTTCTAATGAAGACTTTATTACTCAGGTAACTGCTTGATTTTAAAGGTGAAAGAAAATAGAATTAACAAGCATATAAATTTTTAACATCCTTTTTTTTAGGTTTCACTCGATTGTCAAAAATCCTAAGGGAATGTCTTGATAGTACTGCGCTTCCGAGGGATGCTTGGATTCTCCCGGGCACTATGGAGAGGGTGAACTACTTGAAGTCCAAAGGCTATAATGTAATTAGGTGTGTTAGTGTGTTTTATCATCGTAATTCGATCGGCCGACTCGATAAGGATCAAGAAGAAGATTTTGATGTGGGTGTATATGATTAAGATTGATGCATACTTTATACAAGAATGAATATTGTTGGAGCCTAATAAGAACAAAGATTCTTACATATAATGTGTTGATAACACATACAACTACATAACCTTCGTTATATTTAAGAGCACTTAACTCACATGTAGGCTTCAAATTCTTTAACATGGAGTCCCACTTTATTTCCTCCGTACTACTCGAACAATTTTCTCCGTCGGTTGTCATCGAAAAGCTGCTATCCCACGGATTATTATCCGACTCCGCATTAGCTTCCGACTCGTCCCACTCCGAGTTCCGAGAACTGCCGCCACCCTTCGGGCTCCCATTCGTCAGCATCACGATCCCATTATCACACGTATTCTCATCAAAATTTATACAGTATTAATAACGTTAATTTTTGTTATTTTTGTTATTTTTAATTTTTAATTTTTCAATTATAATTTAATTATAATTATAATTTTTGATCTATTATTTTTATTAAAATAATTTTTTTATTCGAAGTATAATTTAATTATTTTTAAAATTGATTGAAAAAAAATAAAATTAATTAAAATTAATAATATTAAATCGATAATAATTTTTTATTTTATTTATAAATATTTTAATTTTTATTAAATATTTAAAATTTTAATTAAAAAAATCGAGTTTTATGTCAATTATATCAAAGTTTTGAGTAGACAATAGTACATTTTATAAAAGGTTTGGATGTGAAAATAACTACTCCGTACTATTGTAGCAAAACTTTGGGTTTAATACTTTTAATCCTAATTTCTATAAAAAAATCCTCTATATTACTCCTATCGGAATTTGGAAAAAAGAAAATAAAAAATCCTCTATATGTATAAGTATCCTCTTATCGGAAGAAAGAAGAAAATTAAAAAGCCATAAGCGCCTGTGTGCAAAGAGAGAAAAATAACGCTCTGCACTCAAACTCCAAAGAAGAAAAACAGAGAGGTACCCCAACCCCTCTTACTGAATGTATATATATATTATATATATTTTTTGGAGTACGGTAGTTAATTTGATTTGGAATTTGAATTGAAAAATTGGTACTAAATTAGGGTTCGCCGGATTTTGTTGGTATGAATTTGTTATGCAGATGGGCGAGTCCATAAATTTTAATCCGGTGAGATGTCCTAGTAATACTAGGAGTAGTGCAAGGAAGATGTTGAAAACCTACTGCACCGATTTCGATTCTCTTCCGGAAGAGTTGGTGATGCAAATTCTAGTACGAATCCCAGCTCAAGATATATTTGACGCCACACTGTTTGTTTGCTGGAGGTGGCTCCATATGATCCGAACCCTTAATTTCAGGTTTTCCCACCTTCATCATTCAGCTTCTGGACTTGTCATCAAGCACAAATTCAAAAACGACAACAGTTTTATGTCAATGACACGAGCCGGACAAATCGAGATATCGGCCTTCGGCTACAATACCCCACACCAGTTGTGGTCGAGTTGTAATGGTTTGTTGCTGGAGCCTGATTTCAGAGACCCCTATGAACTTATAATCACAAATCCAGTAACAAAGCAACATCTCGCTCTCCCTCCATTTATCACCCGCACCACTATCCCCCACAGTTTATCCGCCATAGCTTTTGTCGCTACTCGTATGGAGCACAAAGTGGTCCGCATGTATTGTAAGGGATTGGAAAGTCAACAGTCACGGCTATACTGTGGTGTGTTGACTGTTGGAGCTGATAACTCTTGGAGACTTGTTGATACCCAACACTTATCTTTTGCGGCTTCGAGACTTCTCCGAATGTGTCCGTTGGTCACGGAGGGCTTTGTGCATTGGGCGCAAGATCGCCATAATAATTATCTTCTGAGACTCAGCAAGGAGAAAGGGATTATTACTACTCCGATGAGGGATAATTATATTTTGACAATGAACATGGAGACTGAGATTATTACTCACTGTCTAACCCCTCAATGGAGTGGTGGGTATTATTATTATAAATATTTCTCTGGGGGAAACTATCTGTCTTTGATGATCGGGCGGGGCAATTTGAAGTGGGAGGTTTGGGAGATGGAACCAGAAACGAGAGAATGGACAAAGCTGCCAGAAATTGACTTGGAAGCTCACAAGGCCTTGTTGAATGAGTCATATGACAAGGAGGAGGGCGAACTCAAACCTGATGACGGTGCTTGTTTGGATTGCAAACTGGCTCCTGCCGGATGGTTAAAATACCGAGAGGTTATTATATTTGTCGTCTACAGGCCACTAAAGGGTGGCGAATTCTGTCAAGCTCGGTTACGTGCTGCTTACAATGTTCAAACACAAGATATATCTGTGTTTGATTTTGACTACAATGCCCACCCTTATCTTGTCCATACAAACAGCCTCATGGGGATTCGTTAAATTGAGTCGAGTTTTGTACTAAATTATTGTTGAACATTACATTACCGAAAAAACTTAAATCATTTATGGCTTGTTCTTTTGGATTGAAATTGGCTGCAGTCAGTTTAATATGTCTGCATTGAACTGAACTGAACTTTATATGTTTGAGCTGAATGGATCTGAACTTAATGAAAGTGAACTAAACTTTATATGTCTGAGCTGGATGGATCTGAACTTAATGAAAGCGAACTAAACTTTATATGTCTGAGCTGGATGGATCTGAACTTAATAGGTCTACTGAATTGAATTTAATAGGTATGCTGAATTGAATTTAATAGGTATGAACTGAATTTAATATGTATGTACAAAAAGTTCTGAATTTAATAGGTTTACTGAATTGAATTTAATAGGTATGATGAACTTAATATGTATGTACAAAAAGTTCACCCCTACGGCTCTCAAAACCCCCGTAGGGAATCCGATACCTACGAGTCTAGCCCCTACAGGTGTTACCAGGTGTTACCAGTGTGACAAACATACATAATTTTTTTTTATGTGCATTTAAATATAATTTTAAAAATCACATTTTGAATTTTAAAAATAAAATATCTTTTAATTAATTAATTATTATTAAGAATCATTAAAAAAATACGTATTAATTAATTTATATTATTTAATAGTTTTTTAATTTTTGTTAATAAATTAATTACCTATAACAAATACTATTATATATTGACACTAAATTATAAAATTATTAAAAACATGTATAAAAATTATTGTATTAAAAAGAAAAAGGCCGCCGTATAATAAATATACTACACTCCGTACTGTATAGAGTTAAAATCAATTTTTTTTTTCAAATTATGAATGTCCGGGGTAATTTGGGTAAATTATCATTTTTTTTTGTAGAAAACTTGATTTTTTTAAATTACTGTAGCATGTTTGTTCATTTTTTTTTTTGAATTTTTTTCTAGTTTTATTTTCCCCCTCTGCAATCCGCATATCCCACCCTCTCCAAACCCCTCTCTCAAGCCCTAATCGAAACAAGAAACCCTAATCGAAACAAACTCGAAAAATCTTTCGATGGCTGAAGGATCTGACGGACTCAGTTCGAGCGAGAGGGAAATGTCCACGTCGATTGAGAAATCTCTCACGTCTATGGCGACTGACGGACCCAGTTCCAGCGAGAGGGAAAGGTCCAGTTCGAGCGAGAGGTCCACGTCGAGTGAAAAATCTTTCGCGTCTATGGAGACCGACGGGTCTGACGGACCCAGTTCGAGCGACGGATCTGACGGACTCAGTTCGAGCGAGAGGGAAAGGTCCACGTCGAGTGAAAAATCTCTCATGACTATGGAGACCGACGGATCTGACGGACCCAGTTCGAGCGAGACCGACGGGTCTGACGGACCCAGTTCGAGCGAGAGGGAAAGGTCATGTTCGATCGAAAACTCTATTACGTCTCCTGTCATAGATGTTCATTTGATCAATCAGGAGATTGATTTCGAACCCCAATTCGCGCCCTTCTCGACAAATCTGTCCGTTTCAGATCCGATGCAAGAATGGCTGAAGAAGATTATCGTTTTCGAACATGAATTCACGCTCCACTCGACAAATCTGCCCGCTTCGGATCCGATGCAAGAATGGCTGATGAAGGTTATCGATTTCGAATCCGAAATTGACCCGGACCTGAGCTGTTTACAACATGTCGACGCAGAGGCGATGACCGTGCATCATCCCACATTACAAGATCCAGGTAACTTCAAAATTGATTTTTTTAATAAGAATCTTTCAATACCATAAAAATCAATAATAAGCAATTGTAATGATCAGGGAGGCCAAACATCTTGTTGTATGTTATGAGGAAATCTGGCTCTCTTGATGCAAATGTGATTGTTGAGAGTCTTAAACAGGTAATCAACCAGCCTTTGATTTATAATTAGTAATTTCCTTGAATTAACTATTTTAGAGTTTTTAGTGGAAATCTTGCAGGCAATTATATATAATTGTAATTTTGCTTTGATTTATAATGGTTCAGTTTTGCTTTTTCTCACAACATTTTGCTTTTAATTTGTTAGACTGGTAATGTCCGGGTTGTGGTCACCACAGAAGGTCCCGTGGGCATAGGTTTGTCTTGTGAAAAGCTGTCCGACTTTGATTCGTTGAAAAGGAAACAAGAAGATGAACTTGCTGAATGGACAACACATTTGGTTGTCGTTGCGGACAAAGATTGTATTACTCAGGTACCAGCTTAATATTTAACTTGAAAGAAACGGCTTAAGGCTTAATATTTACCGTAAAAGAAACTTCCTTGTGACATTAATTTAACATCTTGTTTGTAGGATTCTCTTGGGTTGACAGGAAATCCTCTGCCATCGATGATTGACAAATATAAGGGGAAAGTGTTGATAGTTGCTGAGATCACAGAAGATGAGTGGGTTCTCCCTAGCACTGTGGAGAGGGTAAGCAATTTGAAGTCCAAAGGCTACAGTGTGGTCAACACGATCGAGGGTGGTTTCGGAATTCTACATGCTGTGGCTCAGTGGTTTGATTAGGTTATTAGGTTGTGAATGTTAAGGGTGTCAGTCTCATTGTATATGTTCTAGTAGCTTAAGTTTGATATTCTGCCCCTTGCATTTGATACACTATGCACTATTATATGAATGTTGGTCTGTATTTCATAGGCTACTTTTGGCTTCAGAATGTTGTTCTGTGTTTCCTAAGTAGTTAATTTTGACTGAATGTGGTTTTTCCTTTAAGCCAGTATAAAAAAATGTTATAATTTCAGACACCATCTCAATAAATAAGTGTATTTTCAAAATTCTCCTTGTTATATTTGTGATTTTGGTCATTTTCAAATACAATAAATTGGTGACTTTTGTTGGTCTATGGTCTGTCTTTTATGAGTTGATTCGATTATCAACGAGTCAAAATTTGATCTGGTGTCTTTTCGACCCACTTTATATTTACTCGATTGTACTTCAATTCGATTATCAACGAGTCAAAATTTGATCTGGTGTCTTTTCGACCCACTTTATATTTACTCGATTGTACTTCAATTCAGCCGTTCCTAAAAAAAACCATCCAATTTCAAATCTAACCGTTGGGACGTCCACATTCGTCGATCACTAGACGAAGATCTCGAGCATTGCAAGAACCCAATATGTAGCATTAGACCAAGATTAAGATTGATGCATATACAAGAATATTATTACACATATCTGGATATAACATACAACAACAGAACATTACATAATTAAGAGATCATGTGGGCTTCAAATTCTTGAACATTGAGTCCCACTTAATTATTTCCTCCGTACTACTCGAACAATTCTCCCCGTCGGTTGTCCTCGAAAAGCTGCTGTTCTTACCCGCATTAGCTTCCGACTCATCGTCCCACTCCGAGCTTCTGGTCGAACCCGAGCCCCGAGAACCACAACCGCCACCTGTCGGGCTCCCATTCGTCAGCATCATGATCCCATTATCACACCTGTTCTCATTATCATCATCATAATCATCTCCTATTGTCATTGGCCAATTAGGCCTAGCTAAGGGTGCTTTGAGCCTCTTGTTCCTTTGCAACATAGCCACTTTCCACCTCAAGCTTCCGTTCCTCTTCGGGATAGTATCGAGAGACAGGGCCGAGTCCTTCCGATGAACGACAAACGCCTCCACTCGTTTGGCGAGGTAGGCCTTGGTTCGGCTAATCGCGAACTTGAACCACAAAACGGGACGAGCGTAATCGATCGCGAGCCTGCAATTTTTCCCTCGTTTCTCGGCCTTTGCTAGCTTGAGGATCTCGAGACGGTGCTTGGCCACCGAGATCCCCATGCTTTGGAGGAACTCGTGGTTGAAGTAGGGTATGTCGACTCGGTCGAGCTCGTTGTGGGCGAATGCGAGGGCGTACTCGTACGTGAGAGTCGGGTCGAGGTTCGACTTCGACAGCCACGAAAACCAATCCATCGATCGATCGCCGGAAGAAGTTGGTGTTGGATCTTAATGCGAAAGAAGAAGTTATTGGAGTGTGGGTGTTCTTTGGTTTGGGTAGTTGAACTTGAGAGTGACAAAAGAGAAATAAAGTTGTACTTGTAAAGGAGTGAAGGCCAAGGATCCTCCTTGTGATATTACAAATATTGTCTCTTTTTGAATTGTATAATTTGTTTTTATTTTTATTATTGCAATATGAAATCAATTCTCAAAATTAGATTTCAAAAAGAATAAACACGAAATAAATAGGGGAATCACATAATATAATAATAAATGTAGATAATACACCATAAAAGAGCATCGCCCGAGAAATAAATGGCAATTAAAATCTCATTAATACATTTATATTTAATTATGCTAATTTATTTTATTATATTTCCATTTTTTTCTTTAGATACAGTAGTATCTTTTATTTTTACTATTTAAATTACATAACTAACCCTTGGCAAAAAAAACTTTCAATTTGGATAGTTGCCTAATTTTTAAGGCTATTTTTGGGCTGGCAAAAGTCACATGATAACCTACCTACTTAGCCTTAGTGGTACTTTATTTTTTATTTTGAGTTTTTGAGTTTTTTTTTTCTTATATATATAGGATCTTAATAAGAAGTGTGTTGTTCTTGTTGGGGGAGTTGTTGATTTTCTTGTGAGGTGAGTTAATAGTACTTAATAGTCTTATTTGACCAACATATGATAATCTCTATGCGCTGATAATAATGAAATGCTATGAAGAATTCAAGTCTCTTTCTAAGTAGCACTTGATAATTGTACATGATCTCTATAGTTTATTTTTTATACTAGTATATTGATCGTTATTTATAAAAAATCGGAAAAATTGGATCTAGTACGATAAATTTAATGTATCAACATTTTCGCCCCTACCGATTATGACATGACAAAATTTTAATTTAATTTGGACAATGAGAGGACAATGGCTTATAATTGAACACAGATACCTGATAACACTTCAGTCTTAGAAACTGAAGGCCACATAAAAATGTGATAAACTCAACTCAAGATATTTGCTGATCCATCCTCAGTCCTCACCATTTATAGTAAATTTCTCATCTAAGTAGTTTATAGTAGTAACTTTTTTATTTTTACAATAACAAAAGGAACATTACATAGTGATTAGACAAATATACCCTCAAGTAGGTTTCATATTGTGAAACATAGTTTCCCACCTGATTTCCTCAACTCCACATGGCCAACAATCATCATAATAAAAATCTCCATCATCCCTCAGAATCTCTTGCACCATCTGGCTTGAAAAGCTACTCACTCTTGAACTGGGAAACATAATGGAACTCCCACTATTCCTGATCGAAACTCTGTCACCGCAGCTTCTCCGCCCGACAACGACCTCGGAATGATGCTCCTCGCGACGGACTCTTGTCCTAAAGTACTTGGAGAAACGCCTAGCTATGCCCGTCAAAACCTCGGACACGGGGCGTCGTCGGGGTTTCTGTTTACGAGCGAGGTCGAGAATTTCGAGGCGGTGTTTCACGACTGAGACCCCCATGCTTTGGAGGAATTCGTGGTCGAAATCAGAAATGTCGGCTTTTCGAAGCTCATTGTGATAAAAGGCTAGGCTATATTCATAGACAAGGGATGGGTCTAGGTTTGATTTTGAGAGCCAAGAGAACCAATCCATTGGCCTAATGTGTGTGTGTGTGAGTGAATAATCCATTGGCTATATTTATGAATACAATAATTAGTTCAAACTGATTCTGTTAGTTGTCCTACTTACATCAGTAATGCTTTCTCCACAAGTTAAATACTTTTTATGCAAAGAGATGCATTTCATAATTTTTGTATCCAAATTAGGTATTTTCCAGCCAACCATCACTAACTAATTTCCATGATCAGGATATACAGATGCAGAGTCAGATTCAATCACCAAAGAACAAACTTACAAAACTGGCTAAATACGAGAGTTACCGAGATCAGAGAAAATGCTCTTAGTTACACGCATTTCGCTAGTTATATAAAAACATCAAGAGATGTCAAAACTCTTCTTTAACATAAACAACCAAGCTCCAAAAGATGTCAAAACTCAGAACTCAGAATAGTGAAATGGAGTAATAATTGAGAAATAATTTACACTAGAGTACCATATATTTAGGTCAAATTACAAAACAACCCAACTAACTTCTAGAATTTCAAAAACCATAATTCCCTTGGCATTTTACACCAGTAATTACATTACACAAGCTATATATATATAAACAAAAACAAAAACAAAAACAAAAAAAAAACTGCTGTATTACATAGTGTAGGAAGAACTTACCAGTTTCCGGCAGGTCTCATTCGGAGTATTCGCCTTCTTTCTTATATGGAAGCGTCTTCTTCAATGCTAAATATATTGCTAATCACTCCGACGAAGCTAACTATAACCGCCAACGTCAACATCACCCACGACAGAATCCTCTCCACACGGCTCAACCCGTTCCCACCATCTTTCCCGAGCTTCAACGCGATCAAAGACGGAAACGTGAACCCCAAGGAGACAGCAGTCGTGGCCCCCGTGAACTTAAAAGCCGTCCAAATATTCGGTATCATAGTCGACCCCAAATAAATCAACGCCAATAGCACCGCAGTCAAAAGCAAGCACCTCTTCCTACTCTCAGACAACGGATTCATCCCCTTGAAAACCAAGTTATCCACCGTCTGCCTCAACGAGAAATGTATCACCGGAAAAACCAGAATGATATGCAGGATATAACCGATCCTGACCACAAAGTCCACAGCCGAGCTGAACGAGATCCCTAAATCTTTATCGAAGTTGGTCAGTATGTCTGAGTCAGTGTCGGTCCCGAAGATCAAGTACCCGGCGACAGCTGTCGAGGAGTACACGAGCACACAGATGACAGTCGTGATCCTCCCGACTTTGCACATTTTACTCGGCGACCGCCCTTCCAGCTCGTTGTATATCGGCTGGACATTGAAGTGGCAAACGTAAGCGTTCGACATGATGGGGATGACGACGAGCAAGTCGAGAATCGCCGTCTCGGACCCGAAATCGGGAGCCATCCTCGGTGTCTCGATGGTCCCTTCCATGAGCTTCACGAGGGCGACGAGGAAAACGACGATCACGTAGACGACCGCCAGCGCGACGGAGGCGGCCGAGGTGACGCTCAGTGAGTCGATCCTGTCGAGCGAGCAGAGAGGGGCGAGGAAAATGACCAAAACGACCAGGATCACGATCCTCCTGTGGTCCCAGGAGCCGTGGCCCAGCCACTGGTCGAGGACCCCGGTGTGGTTGAGGGACCCGGACATGACGTCGCCGATGATGATGAGGTAGACGACGAGGACACCAGCGTTGTTCACGACGATGCAGACCTCGGATAAAATCCGAGCTGTTTTGCCCATGGCCGCCTGGACCACCTCACCGTACGAGGTGGCCTTGCACTGGACGGAGAATCGGATTAGGAGCTCGACGCTGATTTCCGATATTACCCCCATGAGGAAAATCAGGAGGAGGCCCACGACGAGGCCCAGGACTTTTAAGGTGGCCGGCAGGGCCATGATGCCGGCCCCGATGATCGAGGTGGTGAGGTTGAAGACGGCGCTGTATACACCAGATTCGTGTTTTCTTTCGCCGAAGATTATGGGGAGATCGTCGAAGTCCATGATGCCGCCATCTTCGGCTTCTAGATCGTCTCTGCGATCGGAGGAGATGCGCTTCGAATAGGAGGGCTGTAGTTTGGAGTAATTGTAATCCATTTGGTTTTGGATTTGAGGAAGAAGAAGGGAGCTCTGGATCTCAATGAGAATGGCTGAGAATATAATTTATTTGTTTGTTTATTTTGTTATTATTTAATTAGAAAAAGGATTTGAGAGGGAGAAAATATTTTGGGAATATGTTGGTTGGTTGATGGATTCTGTACTTTTCCATTGGTGGGAGATTTCCTGAAACAGACTCTGAATTTTTGTTGTTTTCATGATTGTGTTGAAATTACAGTTTCGCCCCTGGGGGAGGGATGAAATGGATCCAACTTAGATTAGTACTCAAAATTCAAAATTAATTCCACTACTGTTTAAACAAAACTAGAGAGCTACTTGTTTCCAAAAGTAAATCCAAAAAACAAAAAAAAAAAGATGCATTCAGCTAGATTTCGTCGTCGTCATCGTCAGTTCCAAGAAAACTAAAAAGGTCTTGCTAACTAGGGCATATCTTGAAACTTTTCAATACTTGAGGGGGCGAAGGAGTACCGGAAAACTGAGAGACACGGTGTAGTAAAATCTCCCATCCTTCATAATAGCTTGAACAGTATTCCACCATGAGTGGCGAAGAAAGGAGCAAAAACGAGCGACTCAACAGCCATGAGTTTGATAAGGATGTTGAGAGAAGGGCCTGAAGTGTCCTTTAGTGGATCTCCGATGGTGTCACCAATGACAGCTGCCTTGTGCGGTTCTGATCCCTTGGGGCCCAGGGTTCTTGCATGCTCCGAAGCACCAGCCTAGAAGATACAGTATAATTGAAGTTCAGAAAAAAAAAACTGCATCTATTGAAACGGCAAACCTTCTATAATTCAGTGAAACTAGCTAGGTCGTTACCTCGATGTACTTCTTTGCATTGTCCCATGCACCACCGGTGTTAGATGCAGAAATCGCAATCTAAAGAATAGGTAGTCACAGAAGCAGACGAGGAAAAAAAAGCATTAGCTAAGAACACAAGGAAAAAATTATTTTGTAAATTAGTCTAAAAAAAAGTAAATATACCTGAACACCAGAGACAAGAGAACCAGCAAGAACACCTGAGAGGGTCTCAACGCCGAAAAAGGTACCGACAATAAGAGGGGTAAGCATGACCAGGGCACCAGGGGGTATCATCTCCTTAATAGAAGCATCGGTGGAGATCTTCACACAGGTAGCATAATCGGGCTTGGCAGTGCCCTCCATGAGACCCGGGATCGTGTTGAACTGTCTGCGGACTTCCTCCACCATCTTCAAAGCCGCACTGCCGACACTTTTCATGGTCATGGCGGAGAACCAGTATGGAAGCATCGCACCAACGAGCAAACCCATGAAGACTTTAGGGGTCAAGACATCAACAGTTGTGATTTCAGCACGGCTCACAAAGGCACCAAACAGTGCCAAGGAGACTAGTGCAGCAGATCCAATTGCAAATCCCTGAGAAAAAAAACATTATGAACAAGATGATAACATTCAGCATGAATGTTCATGAATATTGCAACGCACCATAATCCATAACAGGGCAGAATAAATAATCCGGAGTACTTGAAGCACAATACAAATTATTTTAAGGTAAATTACAATCTCTCATTGAAGTGTTACGACACATCCACTAATCCTGAGGTGTTAGTAATTTTGAAAGATACTTTGTAAATGAGTTGAAATGTAGAGGGTAATTTTCTCATTATGCCTACATCCAAATATATTTTAACAACAACAGCAAAAATACCTTTCCAATAGCAGCAGTGGTATTTCCAGCAGCATCAAGAGCGTCAGTTCTCTCACGAATCCTGTGGCTCATGCCAGCCATCTCAGCTATGCCTCCAGCATTATCACTGATAGGACCATAAGCATCAATGGCCAACCCAGTAGCAATCGTGCTTAGCATTCCCAGAGCAGCTACGGCAACACCATACATAGCAGCAAAGGAGAAACTGACAAAAATGCTGACTGCAATGGCAAAAATGGGAATAATAACTGATTTATATCCCAAGGCAAGACCAAATATAACATTGGTAGCAGCACCGGTTCTGCAGGAATCAGCAACATCTTGCACGGGGCTGCATGCAAAATTTCAAAAACCAAGCAGAAAATTAGTTCAACATAAGGAAAAATATTGGTGAAATAACTACAATTTAAAATGCAATTTAAGCAGAAAGGGGAAAAAGTAAGAGAAAGTTGGAATTTATTGGACCTGTAAGCATTGCTGGTATAATATTCAGTCACAAATACAATGATGAGTCCAGCCCAAAGCCCAACACAAACACAGAGGAATAGCTGCCTGAAAATGCAATATCTTGTGAGTTGTAGTAGATAGGAAACAAAACCTAGTAGAGTGAGCATTTCCTTAATGAAAAATTCAAGCAGAGATACGGCCATGGAACGGAAAATAATGAAAAAAATTATGGAGCTTGATAAAACTTTTTAGTTCAAAAATAGCAGAGATACTATGTATGATGAGAAAAGAGGAAGATAATCATTTCACCACAGCGTAATGTAATTTCAAATAGTGGGGTGCAAAATAGTTCCTTACCAATTTTTAACATCTTTTTGGACACCAAAATTGAAAATTGTGAATGACGATGGCAGGCAAGTCCAGGTGACAATGGCAATGCCCACAGTCATAAGAACAGTGGATATAATAAGTTGATTCTTTAACGCCGGCTCAATTTCCTTCACAGCCTTTATCTCAAAAAAGTCAGTAGCAAAAAGTGTAGTGATTAAGCAAACCAGGATACCCATGGAACTAATAAGCAACGGGTAGCACATTGCCGTGAAGTCATGGGTCATCCCAAAAGAGGATATTGAAGCCACAACAAGAGCAGCACATGATGCCTCTGCATACGAACCAAAGAGATCAGACCCCATTCCAGCAATATCACCTACATTATCACCAACATTGTCGGCAATTACCTGCAAAACAAAAATGAATACTTCACAACAAATCCGTTTTTCTAAACAGAGTCACATATCAGAGACAGTACAGAGTCTTACAGCGGGATTCCTAGGGTCGTCTTCCGGAATATTCCTTTCAATCTTTCCAACAAGATCTGCACCGACATCAGCAGCTTTCGTGTAAATACCACCACCAACTCTTCCGAACAAAGCCATGGAGGATCCACCGAGACCATATCCAGTAATGGCCTCAAAAAGACCTTCCCAATCATCGCCATAGTAGAGCTTGAATACATTGATGGTAATATACAGAACCAACAGGCCATTTGCAGCGAGAAGAAAACCCATAACAGCGCCTGATCTAAACGCAACAATAAATGCCTTCCCAACGCCTTTTCTGGCTTCCAGAGTGGTCCTCGCGTTTGCATAGGTTGCGATTTTCATCCCAAGGAAACCAGAAATGACAGATGTAATGGCACCAAGGACAAATGATATCGTACTGAAGATAGCTGTTGCAAGAGCCGGCTTGCACAGCTTCTCCTTATCATAAGTGCAAGGCTGGCTCTTTGTGCTGAAACCCTCAACGGAGCCCAGGAAAAGGAAGATGAGGAATGCAAAAGCAACCATGAAAATACCCACATACTGATATTCCGTGAACAAGAAAGATGTCGCACCTGATAAGACACAAGTTACATTAGTCTCAGCAGAAGTGAGCCAATCATGGTATAAAAGATAACAAAAAACTAACCAAAGCAACACATTGAAATACAAGATCTACTTGAATCTAAATTACACCAAATCTTATACATTTATTACACCTTATGTGAAGTGAAAAAGCTTGTCACAGCTCCAGAAACTATTTCACTATAATTTTTTATAGATACCATAACTTTTTAATGCTGGTCCACGAGAAGAAAAAAGACCGACTTTAGTTTAGAAAAAAATTAAAAGTTTTAATCTTTATTCCTAAAGGCACTCGAAGCAGCAAAACAGAGCTCAAATCAACAAGCACAAACCCAAACAATAAAAAAACTACAATAACAGAAATATCTAGAGTTGGCCACACACACCAAACAAAAAAACAAATGTGACAGAAATCAGATCTAGGAGAATTCTAGAGAGATCTGGAAGTGAGTTCTAACCCTCAGAAATGGCGTTCTGAATCTCGGCGCACTTAGCCACAACATTCTGGTCGTTAATGCCTTCCTCTTCCTCTATCAAGTAGTCATTGTAGCCATGCTTCCCGTTCTTCGGCGCTGAATCGCCGCGGCGGTCCGGCGTGACCTTCACTCGCGACACTATGATCCACTGTACGAGCGAGAATGCGATGCCGATGACGGCACACACCGGAATCACGATCTCCGTCCCCAGATCTGGCATCAACGCCATTCTCACCGGAACCCTAGCTATTAATTACTCCCGAATAAAACGGGCGATAATACAATAAAAATAAAATTAAGCGGCGAGAGAGAGTGAGGATGGAGGATATACGGAGACACGAATTTGGTGAGGTTTTTGTAGCTGCGGATGAGAAGGATATTTATAGCATAGAAATTCAGAGTGAAGAAGAGGGCAGTGCTAGTATGCAAGAAGGTGCACCTTAACTACCGCACACCCGCATATTTTATACTCACAAAGTGGATAACGACCTCATTTAGCTTTTGATTACTTGACGATATCGCCCCTAGTTAAATTAACATTTACAATATTTCGTTTTATATGTGTGCGACATTTAAGGACACCTTGGGAATTTTAATTTTAAAAAATACAATGAAATCTAAAACTTAGGAGATCAACTAAATCGGATTCAGAAATAAATATAGGGAAAAAATCATTGCGTTTTATCATTGTGTTCATTTAAAAAATATATTTATCTTATTAATTTTTATAAAAAAATAAACGTAAAAATATATTTTTTAATTAATAAAATAAATAATTGTTATTAAATAAAAAAGATTAAAATCAAAGTTAAAATTATTTTTTAAAAATGAAAATGTAAAAATTGTCAAGATTTCTTAAATGAAGTATTACTATGACAATTGATTTTAAACAAAAAAAAAAGTGTGAACATCTATCTAGATTATCTTTTTCAGCTAATCATGAATGTTATTTTCAATTACATGAATGATGAATCTGATCATCCTTTAAAAAAAATGCCAAAAATATATATTGGAAAATGATCAATTTGATTTATAATTAGACAAAATTACAAGGCTTGGATTGCCCTATGCAGTCCTCATATAGAATAATACTTTACACTCAAAAATATTTTATCTAATTACAATTTATCCATCAACATGTAGTGGATAAAATAAAATGGATAGTGATTCCCAAAAAAGAATTATTGTACAAATCCTGTAAGAAACTCTAAGACGATCAATAAACTGAAATTTGAAGCCGCCGACAAAATCCGTAAGTGGCCATACTCATGTAACCAACAGTGTTGTCCGAGTGAATAATTATAAGTTGTCTTTGAACCATTTCATAGCTCCATTCGCAACAGAGCTGCAAGAGTAATTATCAAAATGAATGCAAACTCGGTTTGTTGGTGCATTGGAATACTAGAAACGAACAATCATTGGGTTTTGGCTTAGTTACAAATGATCCCCAGATATGTTTCAAAATTAAAAAAGAAAATGTAATAAGGGGGTGTTTGAAATGATTCTGCTTATAAAGGGGGTAAAACTAAGGGGGCGTTTGAAATGATTCTGCTTATAAAGGGGGTAAAATGTACTGATGTAATAATGTAATAAAACATCAAGGTCTTTTTGGTAATTTTAGAAGCTCTTTTTTGGTAATTTTATTTTCCTTTATCTTAAGTTGGCAGTATTTATTCGATAAATGGAAACCTTAAGTAGGTAGAAAATTTTAAAAATGTATTTACAATTTTGAAAGATAACGTAAGTTTATTTCAAAATCAAGTTTAGGCATAGGTAAAGCAACTCTAGGGAAGAATTAGAAGATAAAAACGAGAGGAAGGATGCACATACCCAGCAACGTCTTTCAACTTCTTCCACAATTCATTTTGATCTTCGGATTCATCTTTGTTTTCTGCGAGAGGGGCTTCTTCCCTTTTTGCATTTTCATCTGTAATTCAGAAAACAGGTCAGGCACCAATATTAGATTTACAAGTGTGTTTCGATGTGCTTAATACGTCTTTCAAAACATATTAAAATGATATATATTCAAATGTGCATGAAAAACTTTTAATGCAAAGTTCATTATGGTTAGGATTTGTATTATGGGAATATTTCAAGATGGTAGGTAAGGAACAGGGTTAGGAATACAGTTGAGGTTCAGTCTAATTTCAAATAGTGAGGTGTTTGTTAGGTAAATGATATCGTCTAAAGGAGGTGATTGTAATAAATTAATAATGATTTTTTTAATTAGGCTAAACTGGCCATTTTAGTATTTTATTCATGCCTTGACAAATTTAACTAACTATGCAGGCAGAAATCACTGTTGGAAGATTCACAAGAAGAAGACTTTCAAGTTACTTTGTCAGCCTCGGAAAGAACTACTCACCGGGTTCCTTAATTTTTGGGCGAATTCTTGATCGGTTGGCAGGGGCATTACCTATAGAAGCTAGCTCCTCAAGTAGTTCACGTTCCTTGGCACTGTGCATGAAAATTAAAGTATCTTTAACATAATGAAAAACATGAAAATATATATTCCCACAACCCGTGTTTCATTATTCTAAGTAAGCACAAAAACTGTGTCTCATTTTTCTACAGACAACAATATAACTGCTGGAAGCAGATGTGAAGGAACAAGCATATACAGCTTGAATAGTAGGAAGCTTTTGTGTTACACTGTTACCTGATACGCTTTGGTATGCTGACTTTAACATAGAATAGATGGTCACCACGTATTGATGGCCTGTTAAGTTTAGGAGCACCTTTTTTTGCCAAGACAAGCACGTCTCCAGGTTGGGTACCAGGAGGAATCTGCAGGTCTGTCATTCCCTCGACTGTCTTAACCTATATTCCGCATACCAGGTGTCAACATTTCATCATTTTTTACATTCATTAATGGGACGCATATATTTGTATCATAAGTATTGGCTTCTTATCAATTATGGTCCTATTGAGGATTTGGTAAAATTTTGTTGTCTTTTTTTCTATTTTAGGGTGTCAAACCAACATATGAGAGAACCAAGTCTGTAAATCTCAAGGGTTTTCCACACAGACCATTTATCGTCATTTTTACCGCATGGGAAAATTCATGGATTTAAAAATACGAAGCTTGAAACTACATGGGTATCTGAAACAAAACTGAAAAATAAGAAAGATCAGGTGTACCTTCATGACAGTCCCCAAAATGGCATCCAGATAACTGACCGAAATATTAGAATTGAGATTTATGCCATCTCTTTGAATCTCAGGTATCTCCTCGATATCAAGATACACATAAAGATCGCCAGGAGGGCCCCTGTATGAAACCCAAGCAAGAGTTAAAAGATGTATTTTCCCAATTTATCTTTTAAATCTACAAGATAGAAACTTAAACCAAGAGAAAATTATCAAACAAGTAAATAATGATTTAACGACACAAAAATTCAACATTATTTGGCATTAGGGTTGATGCTTATACACAGAAAATTGAGTCGCTTTTTTTTTTAATAAATGGGATTTGCAGCTAACCTCTACAACAAGCATTTGCTCATTTTTATTACATTATATATTCAATGATACATAGATCACACGGTTAGTATTTCATTAGCGGAGTTCCAGATGCATCCATTCTCCATTCTTTGTTGGTTCATTCAATAACGAGGAAAGGGGGGAGGGAAGAGTAGTGATTCAGCACTATACTGTGAGATGGCTGCTTCAGATCGAGCATATCGACTCCGCACCTTTTCAGTTTTCAAGCAGGCAGGTGATGATATTCCCCATAAAATTTAAAAATACTGGAATAGTAAAACAAGGACAAGAAGGAAATCCAATAGGCCAAACTCATGGAAGAAGTTAATATATAGCTCAAAAATTATTTTTGCATGAGAAGGATTTTCATTGGAGACCGGATTTCAAATGAGTGAATAAGGACTGAATCCTGTATATGGACAACAAATGCAAAAATGATTTGGTAAGCGATGTGAATGATTTCAAATGTTTTTCATAGTGATAACGATGGAATTTATTAGGACCAGCAAAAGAAATCTTTCACATTTATGGAAAACACATGTGCTGCTATATAACACATTTACGTACAATGACATGATTTCTATGGCTCAAAAGGGTGTGTTTCAAAGCTTTATCCGATGTGAACAGAAAACTGTAGCAGAAAAATGAGAACAGTACATACCCTTTTGGCCCAGCATCGCCCTCTCCAGTAACTCGAAGAATACTGCCCTTGCTCACTCCAGGAGGAATCTTCACTTTGATATCTTTTCTAACACGTACCCGGCCCGCACCAGAGCATTTACGACACGATTCGGATATCATTTCACCATTCCCACCACAATTTGGGCATACAGATACCTAATGTATATCACATGTAAGTGCATTTTTGTAACTTTAAGTGGGTCACCTAATTTTAATTTGTATGCAAGCAGATTTGTTTATAAAATAAAAACATTAATATGAAATGCATCAAAGTGAAAAAAAAAATTAACGGATGCACCAGTAAAGACAAGTAATTAAGTTTTTAAATATTTGCTCAACTGACAGGGTTTTTTATGCATGCATTGGACAAGCACAAATAATGTATATTCTTACAGAAAACTATAGGTTCCAAACTGTGGATGACCAGGTATGCACTAAATATTAAATAGAAAATTAGGTTAATCCCTGCACGGTTGCAAAAAATGCCTGGAAATGAAATATCAGCAACTTATTACCAATTACAATGACTCTCCTCATAATTTATTTTCTCTCTCTCACTCTCTCTGTCTTTTTATCAAGACAAATCTTTTCCCTATTGATAGACAGTGTTGACCACAGTAATATCATAAACAGTCTCAAGTCAAGAGTGATAAATTACCAATAAAGCAAGAAACCACGCTATAGATGAGTACCTGCGAAAACATGCCAAAAGGCGTTTGCTCAGTTCTCATGACTTGCCCTCGGCCACCACATGTTGAGCATATTCGCATTTTGGAGCCAACTTTTGCTCCAGTACCAGCGCAAGCTTCACAGGTCTCAAGATGAGACAACTCAAATTCTTTCTCAGTCCCAAATATAGCCGCCGAAAATTCCAATGTCATATCATAACTTGTACACAATATGAATAATGAATCAGTTTTGATAAAAAATTATGTAACGAGATAATCTAGTACCCTGGAAAATGTTACTATGAAATACTATCCAGAGTCTAGAGATGGTAAAAGATAAAAATAAAATTCACAAGAAAATCGTAAAGTGTTCAACAAATTGCTTAAAGTTCAGAAACTATACTGGAAAAATTGCATGCTAGTGCCATACTTTTAAGAAACATTGACAATAGGACTTCTAATGAGTGACAGAGGAATATGAACAGGCATGTGAAGGAGACAATTCACTTAAACTTTAACTCACCGGATATCTTCACCTTTTGAAGCAGTACTACGACGTGATGTAGCAAATCCAGATCCATCCATTCCAGGGAACCCACCCATACTTGGCCCAAAAAATGCTTCAAAGAGATCGAAAGGGTTGGTAGCCTATGAAACAAGACTCATATTATCAACACAATATGTGTGTGATGCTTATATTGTCCGATATCATACATATTTTCTTCTTTCAAGTTGCTAAGTTTAATAGCTCGCATGCTTAAAAAGGGTTTACGAGGTGAAATAAATATACATTTGAAGATAACGCATCTTCTTGGGAAGACGGATTTTAAGAAGTCCTTATTTGTGTTTCACACTAGGAATACCTTACATTAAGTCATTTTTTTAATGTGATCATATATGACTGCAGTCTGACCAGAAACAAATATGATAAAAGACAAGCAGTTAGGCCTAGATACATTCACTTTAATGCTGGACTGTATTGGTAAAAAAGGGTCTAGCCAAGATAAACTAAGACAAAACGATGAAATTTGTTAGCTGATAACTGAGAGAGTAAGGTAGCAATCTCAGAAAATTTTCTCCAAAATGTAAAACTGCCAAGTGAATCACATTCATCAAGCCTCAAGAGCATCTTTAGTGCAAACCATAGAGCGTAGTATGTGGAGGCTTTTAGTTTATCTTCTTCATCTTATAATAAACTTCAGGGGTAAAAAAAACAAAGACAAAAGGAGCATAGTCAATACCGTGTAACCACCAGCTCCACCAACGGTACTTTTCACTCCAGCTTCACCATATTGATCATACAAAGCTCTTTTTTTGTCATCTGACAGTACCTGACAATATTGTACTTCAGAATTCTTCTAACAACATATGCACACACACTGCATACGATAAACTATCTGATATAACCTGCTATAACCAACATAAAATCATGATTGATCCATTTTAGAAAAACTTAGGACTTCGTGGAGATTATAAGATGGAAGTGTTAAGCAACGCAACAAATCCCTCGAGGAGAGACTACAGTAAAATGACGAAACACAGAAACAGAGCAACAAAATAAATTAAAGAAGAGTTTTTTTTGGTAAAATACAACATGAAGAATAGCTATAGAAGGAGTGCCATGAGGAGAGATCAAACATCTTTTATTGTTTTACTATAACAACCAAAACAAGCTAAAAGTTGTTTTCAGTCAAATACATGGATGAAAGTGACTAGGTTTTTCAACAGCTCTAGCTTCATCATTTCAATCATCGCCTATTTATTCAAGAATTTCAAACAAAAGAAACTCAACAATCTAAATGCCACCCGTAATGAATACCTTTTGAGTCGAACGAACAAACAAATGATAGTCACAAAGATCAACATTACTGCTATGTATTCACCTCCAATGCTTACCTCATATGCCGAACTGATTTCCTTGAATTTTTCAGTTGCTCCAGGCTCTTTGTTGACATCGGGATGGTACTATATAACAAATCGAAAGACAATTTTGAAAAAACCGAATGCATTTAAAGTGCTATACAAAATTTATGCATTTAAAGTCCTACACGAGCATTTACCAGGATCAAACTACATCAAATATCTAAAAATCGAACAATATCCCCAAAAAATCACCCCACCCTCGTACCTGCCTAGCCAGCTTTCTGTAAGCAGTCTTAATATCCTTGCTACTAGCAGACTTTGGAACTCCGAGCGTGGAATAGTAATCAGCTGCGGCAACTACAACCGCCCTTCTAAACCTCCGAGTAGACATTTTCTTACTCGATTGCGTTATTGGAGATGAAATCGAAACTTCCAGAAACTTCTTATCGCCCCCGCCTGCAGAGAAATAAGACGACGAGGAGCCCAGCGGAACTTGTAGATTGCTCCGCCTCTGCGGCGTAGAGCTCAAAGAAAACGGGGCAAACAGTGACGCGGCGGCTCCGGCGGCGGCGGCCATTGCAGATTAGAATCGATGAATTAATGAGAAGTAAGATGTAATTTTGATTGAATTAAATGTATCTGTTCGATGGATGATTTGGGAGAGTGTTAAGAAATTTTGGATTTTTTTTCATTGCTTTTAGAGTTTCTCTAGTTTAAGCTCTACTGTTGATGATAGTCGGATTTTTTTTTATTAATTAATTAATATTGTCAATTTTTATTCTTATATTATATTTATATTTTATTTTAATTTTTTCATGATTTTTTGTGTGGGCGTGGATAAAGGCAGAAGCAGAAACAAAAAAATTGTGGTGAGACACGCTTCTACGTTTGATTTCCACGTTTTCTGTAAAGAATGGTTTTTATACTTTTACTAATTTATAAATAATTATACAATTTTGTTATATTAATTACTTTTAACTCAAACAACTCACAATTAACAAATTACTCAAAACTATTTAAACTTTTAATTTATTTTTTTATTTTATATAAATATTTTAGCTTTTAAGGTCAACCAGGAGTATAAATTATAGTAGTGGTATAGCCGTTAGTCATATTTTCTGGAAATTCACCAAAACAATCTATGTAAGATCAATGGCATTGTCACTAACTCGACCCAAAGAGTAAAAGACCAACATCTCCAACATGTTAAATATTTAGTAAAAGACCAACATCTCCAACATGTTAAATATTGTCCTCAGCTTCGCATCGACACTGGTAAAGTAATAAAGACAGCAATGCAATCGAAAACGTCCAACATCATATACTACTATATGACTGCATACAATTTTAGTATCGAACATTCCAAACGAAAGTATTTCGAATATTCAGTGTCTCAACACATATATAACTAGGAAGGAGCTGGAACTCGACAAGCTTCCTTTCTAGTTTTGTTTATTATTTTGTTTCTTTGATTAATATACATCTGGGTTGAACCTTCCAGTAATGGGGTTGTTCTGCTGAGCCTGACGCAATTGCACATTCAATGCATAATTGTTCATCTGCAAGAGAAAATAACAACATTTTAAATTTTGAACACACCTTCATATGCAAAATTACAATAATACCCTTTTGTTTCGACTGAATTTCAAACTGACTCATTATCTATCAACAACCGCAAGATATATATTGACTGGATAGGTAATGTGTCAAATACAAAAGGATACATCCCAGATATATAGTCAGGGGCTTAAATATTTTTTTGTAGAAAAAAAAAGATTTTCCACACTAAATTTATAATAATATATAATTTGGTTAATTAATGTTGTAACATTGCCCGCAGAATGTCCCCTATCCGTTTCATATCGTATCCCATATCCAACACCCGTATCCATGAAATATAGACACTTGCCTATGAAATAGATAATTGAAAACACAACCATAAAAAAAACATTGAGGAAAGGGGTTAACCTCAAGAGTTCGCAACTGGTCTTGATACTGAGCCACCAGCTGCTTCAATTGCAGCCCCTCTTGTTTTTTCTCATCATAATCCTTTTGTCTTTCGTGTTGGATGGCTACGGCCCTTTTGAGGAGAGCATTTTCTTTGAGAATTAACTCATTTCCTTCCTTCAGCATGGCATTTTCCTGGAAAAACAGAGAGGGTAAATGTAAACATGGTCCACATAGAAATAATTATACACGTATATTTAGAGATCAGGCTCTTCTACCTAAAAGAAAGGGCTCAAAGAGTCAATTAATTCAAATAGGATCTCAAATCATTCAGGTGGGAGAAAAAATGGCAATGAGTCGTCTAATTCTGTAATTAAGAACATCTTTTACCAGTACATTTTTTTTTTCTGGTAACTAGAGTACTAAACATGACCTCAATGAAATCAGTGCGTGAATTAATAATAATCAATGTTAGCTAACCTTGTGGAAACCTTCAGCCGCCTGAAACCTGATTGATTTCTCCAACTTCTCTAATATACATGCCGCTCGAGATTTAGCATCATCTATGCTAGTGGCATTCTTCATCTCCTTCACAAGTACGTCCACCCATTCCGCACCATCCACTGGCAGGTTGTTTTGCGGTTGAGATTCCTGTACAGGAACTGCATCTTCACCAGTTAGAACATCCAAAATATGATGAGTGTTACACAAATAACAAATCCAATATGAAACTTGATGTATGAACAAACAATGTGGATAACAAATAATAAGAGAGCTGCTTCTTCGATACACAATAAGTGAGTCGGATGTTTCATGAGAGCTTAACTCAAATGGTGTGTACCTACTTTCTTTGTGAGGAGGTCAAGGGACTCAGTCAGCTTTGTGTGTGTGTGTGTGTGTGTGTGTGTTTGAATCAAAAGCCATTTATATGAAAATATGTCAATTAGGTCTCATTATCACCCACAAATCAACTTATCATCATGTGCATACTTGCAAGTTGGATCAGATATGAACGACTAATGTATTTCACGGGATATAACTACAAATTACAAATAGAAATGCATTGATTTTTTTTTTCTATTTTTAAGAAAAATATAGTACTTTATATAACAAACATGGTTACATGGGAACAAAACATGATGCGTTGATTTTTTTTTTCTATTTAAAGGCATACCTTTTCCCAAATTTTGATTCTCTTCAGCAGCTAAGCCTGAGTTGCACATCTTCGTACGTTCAATCCGTAACCCAGCAAGGGCATTGACAGCAGAACTCAAGTCATCGCCGGACTCTTCTAATGCTTTAGCAAGGAACTGAATTGGAAAACAAAAAATTCCTACCGTTAGTGTTATCAAGTTCAATAAGGTAAGGTTGTCTTAACATCCTACCATTACTAAGCTCAATTTATCACAGCATAAAAACCTGGACACATAGTAACAGGCATAGGAAACCGAACATATTAAAAGCTAAAAGCATTGTTTCAATAAAGACACTTTATCGTGAATCAATACAGGTTTCAAAATAAAGTAAAATTTATATCAAAGCTCAACAGCGTCCCATACTCCCATGTTTGAATTAAACAATACTTTTCGTATAAACCAAGCGAAGAAAATGGCAGCCAAAATTGCAAAACACCGGAAAAAACTTGTGGTACAATCCATCATTTTAATCGATGAAATAATAATTCAGTTATGGACAATCCAGATCTATCAGAAACCCTATGACTATGGGCACAGGAATCCTAACCACAGCATAACAAATCCATGAAAACATATATAATAATGACGAAAAGTATCGAAATTTACCTGAGTTTCCATGTCAGGAAACATGGCCTTGAGCTGGTCAAACGGGCTCGGATGAACCGGGGGCGCGTAGGAGAACCGGGCAGGCGACGTCCCGGAAGAGCACCGGAATTTCTTGTAGGACAGCGGAGACGTTGGCGATGACGCCGCTGATTCTGCATCTTCGAAGTACGATCTCTTTCCGCAAACGACAGCAGACATCTTTATCGGCGATAAATCGATATAATTTTACGAATTCGGATGCTTGTATACCTTAATAAATAATTTAATTGAAAAGGGGGAAAACGAATCAACGACTTAGGTTTAGGGTTTTAACGATGAGAGTCTGAATTCATCTATTGATTTCGGAGAAAGCAATGTATGGTGTTGTATTTATAGGCGTGGGGATGTCGGGGAGGTAGATTAAGGCAAAAGAAATAGGAGTAAGAGTTTTGTTGTTCACACGCTACGGGACGCGCGTGGCTCAGTTGATCTAAATTGAATTTTAGGGTAGATTAACGTTGCGAAGCGCCGATGCGGATTATTTGATTCCACTAAATATTTTTTGGTAAGATATTTTATTCCTAATAATATATGCACAATAGATTTAAAATACTTTAAATTATTTTAAAATTATTTTAAAATATTTTTAAAATTTTAAAAATTATTTTAAATAATGTTAAAATTATTTCAAAACATTTAAAAATGTATTGAGTTTAATTAAAAATTATTTTAATTCATATTAAAGTATTTTAAAGGTGTTTGAAATAATTTGAAAAATAATTTTAAGACATTTTTTTAAAATTATTTCAAAATAAAATAAAAATAATTTTAAGATAATTTAAAATATTTTAAAATTAGTTTAAAATAAAATTAATTAATTTATACACTTTTAAATTGATTAAAATATATTTTAATTCATTTTAAAATTATTTAAATATATATTTTAAAACCTTTTAAATATATTTTAAATCACTTAATAAATTATGTTAGTTCACTTGATAGATTTTTTTAAAAATTATTTAAAAAATATTTTAATGAAATTTAACATCAATTTAAAATACTTAAAAAATATTTTAAAATAATTTAAATAGATCAAAAATATTTAAAAAATATTTAAAAATATTATAAAATACATTGTTTATTTGTAATTTAGTTATTTTCTTAAATATAAAGTGTTTAGTTCTGGGCTTCACCCTAGGCCCGTAGCCACTATTCCCTTGCAACGGATTAAGGCCCTTAGATACAATAGTTTAAGGCCCAGTAAGAAAACAGTCCACTCGCAATCAGGCCCTTTTCGCACATAGTCGGTCCTGTAAGACCGCCATCGCCAACCAGTGAAATTACTGAAAACCATATAAACCCAAGCAACCCCATTTCACGCTTCCACTCTCACTCTCTTCGGCCATTTCCATAGGGGATCGAGATATGAAAAAGCTCCCCCAAACCCCGAAGTCCTGAAAACCTCAGCTGAAATTTCTCAAAGGAGCTTAGAGTATCAATCACCGTTCGACTGAATCGAAGAGTTTTTAGCTAGGGTTTTTCGTTCGTCTACAAACATGTACAACAACGGCCAAGATATGTGGAGCAACACCAGCAATCCGGCGCCTCCGGGAACCGATGGCAGCGGAGCGATGCCGCATATGTTGGCTCCGCCTGGGACTACCGGAGCACAATCGGTTCCGCCGCCGGTGCCCTCGGCCCAGCCGTCTTACACTGTTGTCCCGACCGAGTCTCAGCTCGACGAGCGAGCGAGGAAGTGGATGCAGCTCAACAGTAAGCGTTACAGTGATAAACGGAAGTTTGGATTTGTGGAGACGCAGAAGGAGGATATGCCCCCAGAACATGTCCGAAAAATCATAAGGTATTACTATTTTTTTTGTTTGTCTGTCTAATAGATTTTTATGGCTTTTGTTTCTTGTTAAGAGGTATTTCCTTATCTCAGTATGGCTTAGTTTTTTATGACTCAGTGTTGAGGACTGTGTTGCTGTTAACTACTGGAGTATTTTTTTTATCTGTCTT
The DNA here is from genome assembly GCA_954870475.1 of Euphrasia confusa. Taxonomy (NCBI): domain Eukaryota; kingdom Viridiplantae; phylum Streptophyta; class Magnoliopsida; order Lamiales; family Orobanchaceae; genus Euphrasia; species Euphrasia confusa. The sequence goes on from OX940961.1 coordinate 4,571,604, forward strand.
GTTTCAATCGTTTTGGCTTGATGGGACCAACCTTTTGGATGGCCTCCTCTCATTTATTTTCTCTGTATTCTCTTATGTATATGAATCTTATGTTTAAACATGATGTCTGGGTGGTCTTCTGGACACGATGCTGGATCTAAATTATACATTATACTTCATTTTTAGTGAAATAGTATATGCATATATCACTCGTTTTATTGAGGCATTTATTATTCATTTGCATATTCTTCTGATTGTTGTGGTTCCTGGAATGTGTGTGAAATTTTATTCATCTTTGAAGTTTCTTTATAATTGTGAGCTGCGGGGAACATAGTATGTTGGATGATTGTTCGGATGTGATCAGGCGAATGATTGACAAAGGGGAGGTTTACATTACATATTTACATTATATTCAAAGCATTTGAGGGTGTCTCCATTATATTTTATTGATTGTTTTTCTTAATACTTTTTTTTTTATTTTATTACATTGATGTTCAATACATCACATCTCTCTTTCCTTGTGGGGCCATTTTTTAATTGACTGGAGATTGTTTCTTATTTCTTGTAGGGACCATGGGGACATGTCATCAAAGAAATATCGCCACGATAAGCGTGTATATTTAGGAGCTCTCAAGTATGTACCACATGCTGTATACAAACTACTTGAAAACATGCCTATGCCCTGGGAGCAGGTATGTGTGTGTGTGATTGAATATTTGGTTACTGAATTCCCTGTTGAATGAGTATGTGCGATGCATTGAGGCCTGAGGCCATTTTTTCTGGCTTGTTTAATATTCGTTTGTTTGGTGCTCTTAGGTCCGTGAAGTGAAGGTTCTATATCATATTACTGGCGCTATTACATTTGTAAATGAAATACCATGGGTTGTTGAACCTATATATTTAGCACAGGTATGCCCCTTTCTCCGGTGTATAGTATTTTTTTAATTTGCTGATCCTTCTCAATAATTAGTTTTGAACTGATTTTATTTTGGATTACCTTCCAGTGGGGTACAATGTGGATCATGATGCGAAGAGAGAAGAGAGATCGGCGACATTTCAAGAGAATGAGATTTCCACCATTTGATGATGAGGAGCCTCCACTAGATTATGCTGATAATCTTCTAGATGTGGACCCTTTGGAGCCAATTCAGTTGGAATTGGACGAGGAGGAGGATTCAGCTGTGCACACTTGGTTCTATGACCATAAACCACTCGTGAAAACAAAGCTTATTAATGGTCCTAGTTACCGGAAATGGCATCTCTCTCTTCCAATTATGGCAACACTTCACAGACTTGCTGGGCAATTGCTTTCGGACTTGATTGATCGCAATTATTTTTACCTGTTTGACATGGAATCATTCTTCACAGCCAAAGCTTTGAACATGTGCATACCCGGTATGTTTGATGTTATATCTGGTGTTTGATTGCAGTTTTTGTTTATGCTTGTCTATACATGTCATCCTTTTATTCTAGCTGTGCGGATAATACACATTTCATTATGTTTCTTTTGAGGGACTATATTCTGATATTCATGTTATAGCAGCCATATGACTATTAGAACGTCAAGTGAACTATTGAAGTAATTTCACTTGCTGGTATTTGAGTAATAGTTTTGAAAAACATTACTTTTGGCAGGTGGTCCTAAGTTTGAGCCTCTCTATCGTGACATGGAGAAAGGAGACGAGGACTGGAATGAATTTAATGACATAAATAAACTCATCATCCGCTCACCTCTCAGAACAGAGTACAGGATTGCATTTCCCCATCTTTATAACAATAGGCCAAGGAAAGTAAGGCTCAGTATCTATCACACTCCAATGGTGATGTACATTAAAACTGAGGATCCTGATTTACCAGCCTTTTACTACGATCCTTTAATACATCCCATAACAAATGCAAACAAGGATAGCCGTGCTAAGATCTATGAAGACGATGAGGATGATTTTGCATTGCCCGAGGGAGTTGAACCATTACTCATGAGTACCCCTATATATACTGACACTACTGCTGCTGGAGTTTCATTATTGTTTGCTCCGCGACCCTTCAACATGCGATCTGGTCGGATGAGACGTGCTGAAGACATACCTCTTGTGTCTGAGTGGTTCAAGGAACACTGGTAAGACTACTTTGTAAAATTACGAAGTTATTATGTTGTCACGAGTGAGCCCTTGTCACATATTTTTTTTCTTTTTTCTTGGCAGCCCTCCAACATACCCTGTAAAAGTTCGCGTCAGTTATCAGAAACTGTTGAAATGCTTTGTGTTGAATGAGCTGCATCACAGACCACCTAAGGCTCAGAAGAAGAAGCACCTGTTCAGGTCTCTCCAAGCTACAAAGTTTTTCCAGACTACTGAGCTTGATTGGGCTGAAGCTGGTCTACAAGTTTGTAAGCAAGGGTACAATATGCTGAACTTGCTGATCCATAGGAAAAATTTGAATTACCTCCATCTTGACTACAATTTCAACTTGAAGCCTGTGAAGACCCTTACCACTAAGGAACGGAAAAAGTCACGGTTCGGGAATGCATTTCATCTTTGCCGTGAAATTCTCCGTTTGACGAAACTTGTTGTTGATGCAAATATCCAATTCCGTTTGGGAAATGTTGATGCGTTTCAGTTGGCTGATGGGTTGCAATACATCTTTTCACATGTGGGGCAGTTAACGGGTATGTATCGATACAAGTACCGACTCATGCGGCAGATTCGAATGTGCAAAGACTTGAAGCATTTAATTTATTACCGATTCAATACTGGGCCTGTTGGTAAGGGTCCTGGATGTGGGTTTTGGGCACCTATGTGGCGTGTGTGGTTGTTTTTCCTCCGTGGCATAGTTCCTCTTCTGGAAAGGTGGTTGGGGAATTTATTGGCTAGACAGTTTGAAGGGCGCCATTCAAAAGGAGTGGCAAAAACTGTGACAAAACAGCGTGTTGAAAGCCACTTTGATTTGGAGCTTCGAGCTGCTGTGATGCATGACGTCCTTGACGCAATGCCAGGCAAGCATCACGTTTTCAAGCATGCTACGTGTGTGACTTTAACCCCTTCCATTTACTAAAATTCACTCATTTTTTCACTGCAGAGGGTATTAAGGCGAATAAAGCAAGAACTATCTTGCAGCATTTGAGTGAAGCATGGCGTTGCTGGAAAGCAAATATTCCTTGGAAGGTATTTAATCCATTTAAATACTTCCAATTGATATTCATAGTACTTATTAACCTGCGTTGTAGCTGAAATGTTTCTCTCTTTGGACATGTAAGGTGCCCGGTTTGCCAGTTCCTATTGAGAACATGATTCTTCGTTATGTGAAATCAAAAGCCGACTGGTGGACGAATGTTGCTCATTATAACCGGGAACGTATTAGAAGGGGTGCAACAGTGGACAAGACTGTTTGCAGAAAGAATCTTGGAAGATTAACTCGTCTTTGGTTGAAGGCAGAACAGGTGTGTATCCTGGTCAACTCGTTGCTTTATTGAATCAATCTATGATTTTATTTTATTAGCGGTCCAGTTTGTAATATTAATTAATGTTGGCTAAGGACCTTTTAAATTAGGATTTAGACTCAAGACTGCCTTTTTGATACAAAATGGTGTCTTGGTGATTTTGTAGAAATTGGTTTTTTGCTTGGGCAGGAAGTTCTCTTCCTGAGTAAAATCCGTGCTGTGCACTCAGGGCAGTCTTAGCCTGTTAATTTTGATATTTTTTCTCTTCATAAATCTGTCTTTTATCATTTTCTCAATATTGGAATTGCAGTTTCAATTTGAAATTCACACATCATTTTTTATCCATTTTTTAAAGTGATTTGTTCTCGCTTCTTTTTGCAGGAGCGCCAGCACAACTACCTAAAAGATGGTCCATACGTTACGCCCGAAGAAGCAGTGGCCATATACACAACAACGGTGCATTGGCTGGAGTCTAGAAAGTTTTCCCCGATTCCTTTTCCTCCTCTGTCTTATAAGCATGACACAAAACTCCTTATCCTTGCTCTTGAGAGGTTGAAGGAGTCTTATAGTGTAGCTGTTAGGTTAAACCAGCTACAAAGAGAGGAATTGGGATTGATTGAGCAGGCATACGATAATCCTCATGAGGCTTTATCTCGTATAAAACGTCATTTGCTTACACAGCGTGCCTTCAAAGAAGTAAGTTGTCTAAGAAAAAATTCCTGTTTTATTAAACTTGCAGAAAGTGCTATACTTTTGTGTATTTTCCTTCTCTCTCCATCTCTTTTTTTAGCTTGTTATCTAAAGTTTGGTCCGTTTTTCAGGTTGGCATTGAGTTCATGGATTTGTATAGCTATCTGATTCCTGTTTATGAGATTGAGCCTCTTGAAAAGATTACCGATGCGTATTTGGACCAGTATCTGTGGTATGAGGGTGATAAAAGACACCTTTTCCCCAACTGGATCAAGCCTGCCGACTCAGAACCACCACCGTTGTTGGTTTACAAATGGTGTCAGGGGATTAACAACTTACAAGGCGTGTGGGACACTGGTGATGGCCAGTGTGTTGTCATGCTTCAGACTAAATTTGAGAAGTTTTTTGAAAAGATTGATCTCACCATGCTGAACAGGTAGTGTAGTGAACTGAGTTGCCATGTTGTCGTATGTTACTGAAATGTTGCATCTTTTATATTGATTTCTCTGACAATTTGCAGGCTACTGCGTTTGGTGCTTGACCATAATATTGCTGATTATGTCACTGCAAAGAATAACGTAGTTTTATCGTACAAGGATATGAGTCATACAAATTCATATGGGCTGATACGCGGTCTCCAGTTTGCTTCATTTGTTGTACAGTACTACGGGCTTGTTCTAGATCTTCTGATTCTTGGTCTGACTAGAGCCAGTGAAATAGCTGGTCCTCCTCAGATGCCTAATGAGTTCATTACTTTTAGTGACACTAGAGTCGAAACACGACATCCAATTCGGTTGTACTCTAGATACATTGAAAAGGTTCATATATTATTCCGCTTCACTCACGAGGAGGCTAGGGACCTTATCCAGCGTTATCTTACAGAACATCCGGATCCCAACAATGAAAATATGGTTGGTTATAACAATAAGAAATGTTGGCCACGAGATGCTAGAATGCGTCTCATGAAGCATGATGGTATGCTATCTCTTTTGTTGTAGTTTTTGATCAATTACAATAATTTCAATTTAAAGGCGACTGCTTTTTGGATGACTGCTAATTAGTCTCATCATTCTTTCAGTGAATCTTGGAAGAAGTGTTTTCTGGGATATGAAGAACCGTCTTCCGAGGAGTATTACCACACTTGAATGGGAGAATGGATTTGTGTCCGTCTACAGCAAAGATAATCCAAACTTGCTTTTCAGCATGTAAGTGTTGCCCTATTGATTTATAACTTCATATTGTTTGTAATCTTTCTCTTTTTTACTTTCTAGAGATATTCCTGAACAATTGTGACCTCGTCCGAGCTACTATATAAATTGAAAACTGATGAACCAGTATATGTCCTGTAGGTGTGGTTTTGAAGTGCGCATATTGCCTAAGATAAGAATGACCCAGGAAGCTTTTAGCAATACAAAAGATGGAGTTTGGAATCTGCAGAATGAGCAGACAAAAGAGCGCACTGCAGTTGCTTTCTTACGAGTAGATGACGAACACATGAAGGTGTTTGAGAATCGTGTAAGACAAATTCTCATGTCCTCGGGATCCACAACATTCACAAAGATCGTCAACAAATGGAATACAGCATTAATAGGTAAATATTTCATTTCTTCTGCTTCACAATGTCTCCTTACTATGATATTTATAGTTTAGTTGTAGCATGGTAGTTGGTCTTTTCTTGCTGAAAACCTCTGATTGTCTGCTACAGGTCTCATGACGTATTTCCGTGAAGCAACTGTGCACACGCAAGAATTGCTTGATCTTCTTGTAAAATGTGAAAATAAGATCCAGACTCGTATTAAGATTGGGTTGAACTCAAAAATGCCTAGCAGGTAAACTAATTTGGTCCAACCTTTATATGTTCTTTATTTCTTCTCTTGTACGTTTTAAAACTTGAAACATGTTTGATTTCAGGTTCCCACCGGTCATATTTTACACACCGAAAGAAATCGGAGGACTTGGAATGCTGTCAATGGGTCACATATTGATACCCCAAAGTGATCTTCGATATAGTAAACAAACTGATGTCGGCGTGACACATTTTCGAACTGGAATGAGTCACGAGGAGGATCAATTGATTCCAAATCTGTATCGGTACATACAGGTATGTGAATGTTGTATCATGTGTGCTTCACCAGACTAGCATTGTTTTCTGATCTCATTGATTCACTACTTTGACAGCCATGGGAGAGCGAGTTCATTGATTCTCAGCGTGTTTGGGCTGAATATGCATTAAAGAGACAGGAAGCTCAGGCCCAAAATAGGCGATTAACCTTGGAGGACTTAGAAGTGAGTTTTTTTTTTTAATTTTGCCATTTATTTGACCAACTATTCTTCTTTCTCTCTCTCTCTCTCTCTGGTTGGGATTTGATAATGATGGTCACTATGAGTATCATCGTGGAACAGGGTAGTTTGTTGAGGGCTTAATTTGGTATTGCGATGTCTTTTACCATTTGGGTAGTTGGGTGTTAAGTGCATTGCTATCTCTGCATCAGTGCTTAATGTTGGTATTTATCTGAGACATCATACAAGGGGTATATAGATGTTACATGGTACTCTTTGATCTTCAGGATTCTTGGGATCGTGGTATACCTCGCATCAATACCCTGTTTCAGAAGGATCGCCACACCCTTGCGTATGACAAAGGTTGGCGAGTGAGAACAGACTTTAAGCAGTATCAGGTCCTGAAGCAAAATCCATTCTGGTGGACACACCAGAGGCATGATGGGAAGTTGTGGAACTTGAACAATTACCGGACAGATGTTATTCAGGCTCTAGGAGGTGTAGAAGGAATTCTTGAACATACATTGTTCAAGGGAACATAGTAAGTCTCTTAATCTGTAGATTCTGTACGCTGCAGCTCTTTATTCCTGTTCAACAGAAACATTTGATTTACCTTTTTTATCGTACATTGTTTCTATTTTATATCTAGTATTTCATAGTTTGGGCGCCATTTGTTTTTTTATAAAATAAGTTGCAGTACTTCTCTCTCTCTCAAAACAGTCAAATATATGAAAAAAAAGCTGACTGTAACCTCGGTCCTGTGTATCTTATTGCACGCATCTTTTAGACCAATTTGTACTTTCTTTATCTTGGGAAAACAATTTAACATTTAATGGAAGAACTGCAGTGCTGCGACTTGATGTGATGAATTTTTTACAAAATTAATTATTTCCGTAGATTGGGGGCTGGGCTCAGGACATTGTATTCAGTAGTGAGTGTAATTTTTGCAGTGATGATATCTGAGATAAATCTAGATGCTAGTTTTTTTCCGCCTTGGTCCAACTGACTTTAGTGAAGTCCTCTTGCATGACTGTTAATGAAGAATCTTATTATTGCTGTTTGATTTTTCAGCTTCCCAACATGGGAAGGTCTTTTCTGGGAGAAGGCTTCAGGTTTTGAGGAGTCTATGAAGTACAAAAAATTGACTAATGCACAAAGGTCTGGACTTAATCAAATCCCTAACAGGAGGTTTACCCTTTGGTGGTCACCTACTATAAATAGAGCAAATGTATATGTTGGTTTCCAAGTACAGCTGGATCTCACTGGGATATTCATGCATGGAAAGATACCAACCCTAAAAATCTCCCTGATCCAGATATTCCGTGCTCACTTGTGGCAGAAAATACACGAGAGTGTGGTGATGGATCTTTGCCAGGTTTTGGATCAGGAACTTGATGCACTTGAAATTGAGACTGTCCAGAAAGAAACTATTCACCCTAGGAAGAGTTACAAAATGAACAGCTCCTGTGCCGACATTCTACTCTTTGCTGCACATAGATGGCCCATGTCGAAGCCTAGTCTTGTGGCTGAGTCAAAGGATGTGTTTGACCAGAAGGCGAGTAATAAATACTGGATTGATGTGCAGCTTCGGTGGGGTGATTACGATTCCCATGATATTGAGCGGTACACGAGGGCAAAGTTTATGGATTACACTACTGACAATATGTCGATCTATCCGTCACCAACTGGTATGTTGGTTTCCTATAGTTTTTTTAGACATCGAAATTGATATTTTTTGAAATTTCTAAGTCCTCACTCGGATTTTGTTTTGTGCAGGGGTTATGATTGGACTCGATCTAGCTTATAATCTGCATTCTGCTTTTGGAAATTGGTTCCCTGGGTCAAAGCCATTGCTCGCCCAGGCCATGAACAAGATCATGAAGGTATTGTATCTTTATTCTTTAGTGCATAGTGATAGTGGTTAATTAATTTTTATACATACTTGTGTAAATTATTTGACTTTTAGTACTTCATTGTTATTGAACTTTGAACAGTGTAATATCTTATGGCATATGTATGAATGTTTTGCTTGCAGTCAAACCCAGCATTATATGTTCTTAGAGAACGTATTAGGAAAGGGCTGCAATTGTATTCTTCAGAGCCTACAGAGCCTTATTTATCATCTCAGAACTATGGGGAGATCTTCAGCAATCAGATTATCTGGTTTGTGGACGACACGAATGTGTACCGTGTCACAATACACAAGACCTTTGAGGGAAATCTCACTACAAAACCCATCAATGGTGCCATTTTTATTTTCAACCCTAGAACCGGTCAACTATTCCTAAAGGTCTGTTCCCCATATTTTCTAACCTGGCCTCCTTTGTCCTTTTTGAAGTTTATGCATAAAATTTATCTCTCTGTGCCTTACAGGTCATTCACACAAGTGTGTGGGCTGGGCAAAAACGTCTTGGCCAGCTCGCTAAGTGGAAGACTGCTGAAGAAGTGGCAGCTCTTGTGCGGTCATTGCCTGTTGAAGAACAACCCAAGCAAATCATCGTGACACGTAAAGGAATGTTGGATCCTCTTGAAGTGCATTTGCTTGATTTCCCAAATATCGTCATCAAAGGAAGTGAGCTGCAGTTACCATTCCAGGCCTGCTTGAAGATTGAGAAATTTGGGGATCTAATACTGAAGGCAACAGAACCACAAATGGTCTTGTTCAATATATATGATGATTGGCTGAAGTCTATTTCATCCTACACGGCCTTCTCAAGGCTGATATTGATCTTGAGAGCTCTTCATGTAAACAACGAGAAGGCAAAAATGTTGCTGAAGCCCGACAAGACAATTGTCACTGAGCCTCACCACATATGGCCTTCTTTATCAGACGACCAATGGACGAAGGTAAGACTGTTAGAAGGACCTTCTTCTTTAATGATTGTTTTGGAATGATTGCTTAACTAACCCTCAGGTTTAACTTAATTTCAAAAAAACAATCTTTTAAAATCACATGCATCCCCTGAAAACATTTCAAATGCAACCCCACTTAATTGTTCGTATTTAATGTAATTATTTATATTAACCCCCTCGATGGAGTGCAATTTGTGTAAGAAAAGACGGTTTGTAATGGGGTAACTGCAACTTTAAAGATAATCGGGTCCTTTTGTAATTAGGTTAAACCCTCAAGTTAATAATAGCTTCTTATATTTTCTATTTGGGTGTGTTTAGGGTTGCATTTCTCATTTTCTCACCCCACCGTGACTTACAGGTTGAAGTCGCCCTCAGAGACCTTATACTTTCTGACTATGCCAAGAAGAACAACGTCAACACATCAGCACTAACCCAATCTGAGATCCGTGACATAATTCTTGGAGCTGAGATCACTCCACCTTCACAGCAGCGGCAGCAGATTGCTGAAATTGAGAAACAGGTTGGTTGCAATAATCACCGCAGTGGCTCCTTCCCATTCCCTGTCTTTGTACAGTGGCTCCTTCCCATTCCCTGTCTTTGTAGTAGGTTGCACTTGCGCAGTTTATTAATTTGTTTCTTATAATTCTTCCAGGCAAAGGAAGCTAGTCAGCTCACAGCAGTCACCACAAGGACCACAAATGTGCATGGCGATGATATAATTGTTACAACTATTAGTCCCTATGAGCAAGCGGCATTTGGGTCGAAAACTGACTGGCGTGTCAGGGCTATATCTGCTACCAATCTCCATCTTCGAGTCAATCACATATATGTCAACTCGGAAGACATTAAGGTATTTATTTATTTCATTTCTTATTATTTAGAAGTGTTTTCTTCTTGAGAAAATTACATAATATATTTACTAATATTCTTGTCTACTAACTTTATCTTGAAGGAAACTGGATATACCTATATCATGCCAAAGAATATCCTAAAGAAGTTCATATGCATAGCTGACCTGCGCACCCAGATTTCCGGGTACCTTTATGGTGTAAGTCCTCCGGACAATCCCCAGGTGAAGGAAATCCGATGCATTGCCATGCCACCACAGTGGGGTACTCACCAGCAGGTTCATCTGCCTTCCGCTCTTCCTGAGCATGATTTCCTCAATGACTTGGAGCCTTTAGGATGGATGCATACACAGCCAAATGAGCTTCCTCAGCTGTCACCACAGGTGTCTATTTGTTTTTAATCATTATCTGCTAGTGACTATTGAAAAAAGTATCATGTTTAGCCAAATTATTAGAAATTCTCTTATAATTACAAAATCCCATCTTATAATTACGTAAAGGGTCATTTCGTAATCTTAAAAGCTAAAGCTATAGAGTGTCATTTTTTTGGTGTTACCCAACCATGGCTGTGCTCTTGCTTCAAATCAATGCCCTGACATTATTAATTGATGGATGTAGGATCTTGCGGCTCATGCTCGGATCTTATCAAACAACAAACAATGGGATGGAGAGAAATGCATAATTCTGACCTGCAGTTTCACTCCCGGTTCCTGCTCTCTGACTGCATATAAGTTGACCCCATCAGGATACGAGTGGGGGAAGAGCAACACTGATGCTGCAAGTAATCCGCATGGTTATCTGCCAACTTACTATGAGAAAGTTCAAATGCTCTTGAGTGACCGCTTTCTCGGTTTCTACATGGTAATGTTTTGTTTGAAACTCTCGTTTCTTTCTAGCGTAAATTACAAGTACAACCCCTGAAATTTTACTTGCAAAAACTGCAGTCATATACAAACAATCTTAACATTTCCAATTATTTTTGTGGCCATACTATATTCTCTCATGCTTTGCTTCGTCTTATTTGCCCTTTTGCAGATACCCGACAACGGTCCATGGAACTACAACTTTATGGGTGTGAAACATACTGTGAGCATGAAGTATGGGGTGAAACTAGGTACACCCCGTGAGTACTATAATGAGGATCACCGACCGACTCATTTCCTGGAATTTAGTAACTTAGAGGAAGGTGACACTGCTGAGGGTGATCGGGAAGACACCTTCTCATAATATGTCCGAACAACATGCCTCGTCATCATTTTTCCTGGAAGCAAATTTAGTGGTTTTGTAAACTGAAGATATTAGAGTTCTTCTGATGTAAATTTTTGTGGCAACGTTTTTGCTGTATTGAATATGTGCAAGTGTTTGCTGTAAACTGTGGGGGCTTCTTAGAATTTTCCACCTCATTTTCTTATCTAATTTCTTATCTTACCTGACAATCACATGATCCCTACATTTCTATAAATGTTAGTCAAATTTGTATTTGTATTTTTTTTAATTAAATATCAGCATTTTATCTTTTTTAACTGGCATTTCATCCTTCCTATAAGAAAGTAAGATTTCCCCCAAATAAATAATTTTAAGAAAAATGTATATTACAAAAACACTGTTACATAAATTTGTCAAACAAACATAATACATGAACAGAAACATTTAATGTGATTTCCTTTAAAACAAGAAATCAAAGATGAAGTCTAAGCACTTCCAATTTCATGTTGCTTGAACATGTCACCATTTTCTAAAACAGAAAACTTCTCTCCATCACCTCTCAGCAATTCAACCACGTCAACCATAGTCGGCCTCTTGTCAGGCCGACTATCCGAACAAACAAGCCCGACAAAGACGACCCTCTTCAACTCTTCCTCCGCATAACTCCCATTCATTCTCTGATCAACTATCTCACCAAACCTCCCTTCACAAGCAAGAGGCAAAGCCCAGTCCCTGATAGAACGCTTACTAGTCGAACTAAGCTTCTCGATCGGCTTCTTCCCACTAGCAAGCTCAAGCAAAAGGATACCAAAGCTAAAAACATCGCAACTTTGTGAAGCTATCCCCGAAACTGCACATTCCGGTGCAAGATAGCCGAGAGAGCCCTTGGCACTAGTGGCATCACCATGGGGGATGAATTTTGAGAACACGAAATCGGCGACTCGAGGGTTAAATTCGGCGTCTAGTAAAATGTTGCTGGCTTTAATGTCTCTGTGGATTACACATGGGGTGGCGTGGTGGTGTAGGTAGCTACAAAAGAAAACAGGGTTAGAATTGGGAAATTGAAAAAAAAAAAGTACAGTAGAATGTTTATTTCAATGTTGAAATGAACTTGCTAAGTTAATACAACCCTTGTTTCAAAAGTCGATCAAAATGGACATTTTGATTTCATTGAAGAAATACATTTAACTGTCGAATTATGTGTACATTTGTTAAGGGTACTTACGCGACGCCCTCGGCAGCCCCAATGGCAATGCTCATCCTCCTGGTCCAGCTGAGCTGGCATTCAGCAGAGTGCTGCCCGTGAAGATGAGATTGCAAGCTCAGGTTACTCATGTAATCATAGACGACCAAACGCTCTTGCCCTTCCGCACAATAACCGCGTAAGCTGAGCAAGTTCTTGTGTCTCACACGGGCAAGTATCTCGACTTCAACACTAAAGTCGTTATCTTCTTCCTCATTCCACGACTTAAACCTTTTCACAGCTATCTGCAGAGAAGCATGCATGAGATATAATTACAAAATACCCCTCAAGATGTAACTGTATTACAAAACTACCCACAAGGTTCAGCCTAGTTACAAATTCATGGGTGTTTCTTTAATTTCAAAACTTTTTTGGGTTTTTCTGTAATTACTCAAATCTCAGGGTACTTTGTTATGCAGTTCATCCTGAAAACATTTTTCTTACTTGAGAACCATCCCAATGCTGGCCCCAATAAACACTCCCAGCTTGGCCTTCTCCGAGCTTGTTATCGTAGTTAAAGTTATTCGTAGCCGATTGCAGCTCCTTCAGAGAATAAACCCTCCACTTCGAATCATTCTTAACTTTTTTTTTCCTGTCCAAATTCAATCAAATGACACCGACCGCTTCAGTTAACTAATTTCACAATGGTCAATCTACAAATCATCAGATTTACACAAAATGTAGAAGTTCACAATTACATGGACTTCATCACTCCAACTAAAAATACTACAGATTAGTACAGAACATGATTTTGACAGCACCACCTTAAATTTGCAATAACAATAATTTAGTGAAAGAACCCCATATCAAGAACAAGTGCAAAGCATGCCCACACACATCCCATATCATATTATCAAACTAAAAAAAAAGCACATCCCAAAACACAGCTTATAATTTAAGTACTTTAATTTCAAGAAATTGGAATTACAGAAACAGCAAAACAAGATAAAGAAGCTACATACCGATCTGAACCCTTCACACAACACAACCTTGACAAGAAACCCATAACCCTTTTCAACACTCAGTGGTCATAAATAAGGATTTAAATAGGGTTAAAACAATCTTTTCTTGGTTCAGAGCTTCGTTCTTGATTTCAAAAGATTCAATTTCTATTTTTAATTTTTTGTTGGAGAGAAATGGTAGTTGACAGAGTAGGACTATTGACAGAATGACAGGCATTAACAAGAGCACAAAACTTTATTTACTAAAATAAATTCTACGAGTGTAGTAGCATAGTATAGTAAGTGATGACGTGGATGGATGTCATGGGAGAGCACTTCATCAACAGCTGTCCATTATATTCATAGTAGTAGACTAGTAGTTGATTTGGTGGCAATTGGCAAAAAAATTGTCCAATACTACTTTTTAAAATGTCAATTTATAATAAACTCGACCTCGAAATCCAAATCAAAATAAGTACTGGTATAATGCAAATAGTAGCTATGCTTATTTTCAACTACTAAAACATTATCTATTATAGTAGTTTGGAGTATAGAGCATTAATATGTTATTCTAGCACAATCATTTGGAAACAACTTTTACATATAGTAATTAATTAATTTATTAATTAAGGCGGGGTCCTTTGATTTGAATTTGTTACCCCAAAAATGTGGGGGCCATGACAATAATACTAAATAAGAAAAAAAGGAAAAAATAATTGTAACTTCACTTGTCACGTGATTTGTTATTTTTCTGTAAATAATGAATTCATAATTTAGTTTATTTATTGTACCATAATCTTGAATGCCGCAATTGCTACTCTGTCATGGCAGAGAACGACAAGGAGATGCCACTAAAGGGGGGCATCGACTCAATATTTTTTTCTCTAAAAAAAATTTGAAATCCAATCGATAGCATAATTATGTTTTTACTTTCAATGCGAATTCGATTTATACATTCACAAGCCAAAATGAAATATAATAGAAAATTGTATGTTCAAACTATAGAAAACACAAACACCAAAACAACGCTTAATCCAAGCATTTTTCTTGAAACGGTAATATCATCGGCACCTGATTTTGTGCTCGGTTTCAAAGTATGCTCGACCGACACGACGGGCCCACTTTTCGGCCCACCACAAGGCCCAATTCCAGCCCCAGACAAGGAGTCCAAATCATCCCCGAGCCCACTTCTTTGATCATAACACAGGCCCAAATTATTACCAAGCCTCAATTTCCTCCCCATTTTCCAAACTCTCTCCCTTTGAAATGGAATCAGCCCTGTCAAGTTGTTGCTATCCAACCTCAACTCACTGAGCCAACTCAACTTCGCCAGACTCGTCGGGATAGTCCCGTTCAATCGATTCCCGTCCAAATGCAACACGCGCAGCCTCGTCAACCGGCCCAACGACTCCGGGATCGGGCCCTCGAGGTTCGTGTTCGATAGTCCCAAGATCATAAGATTATCCAATCCTTGGAATGCGTTTTCCTGGATCGTATTCGGTAAGGACGGATTTCCGTTGAGGATGAGCGCTTGAAGGGACTTCAACCCCTCGAACGAGCCCGGGAGCGGGCTCGTTAGCGTGTTGTAGCTCAAGTCGAATAGGATGAGATCGTCGAGTGAGAGATTCGGAACGAGGCCCGAGATTCGATTTCGGCTCACGTCTATTTTTACGAGGGATTTGGCGGTTAAGAGAGGGAGGGGTAGTTGGCCGGTGAGGTGGTTTTGGTTGAGGTCTAGGATGCTTAATTTTGGAAGGGAGATGTTAGGGATTGAACCGGACAATCGGTTGGAGCTCAAATCTAACGACCTTAGACCGGTGATTCGGCCCAAGGAAACCGGGATCGAACCGTTGAGATTGTTTTTATGAAGGTCCAGGATGGTCAAATGGGTCAGGTTGGTTAATTCGTCTGGGATCGGCCCAATAAGCCCATTTCCCCTCAGGACTAAAGTTTGCAAAGACGAGCCCAATCGGCCCAAAAAGGATGGGATGGGCTGGGGGTTATCGGTGAGGCAACGGTAAAAGAAGAGGATCCGTAGGTGAGGGAGTTTGGTAATGGAAGGCGAAATGGTGGACCGGGTCGGGTCACATGTCGGGAATGCGGTGTCCTCCGATAACGCCCCGAAAGAAAGCGACACGATGTGAAAGACATTGTAAGAATCCGGCACGCACTCGATCCCGTGCCACCGGCCGAGGCACACGTCGGGAATCTCCGTCGCCCAATCGTTACCGGTAGCTCTCATAATATCGTACACGGCTTCTTGCTCCCTAGGATCTGTCCGAGCGCCGACACTGGATTTGGGCGACCCGAATTGTGGCCCGTCAACGAGGCTCATGGACGGAGCACCCGAATATGACATACCTAATTGTGCACTCAATACTAAGATCATTGCAACAAGGAATTTTTCCATTTTTTTTTTTTGGCTGTGCAAGAAATTTGGTAGTTTTCAGTTCACTAAGAAAATCTTTGGCTTCGGATATGTATATAGTACTATATGATATAGATATCATTTATGAATTATGATGAGTTGGTGAATAATTATGGAATCACGAGAATTGGGAGAGCTTGGAATAAATGCCTATGTTTCGACATTAATGTATATCACGGAGTTCATCCCTTTGGGGTCCATTTTGTTTTTCTGGCTGAATTCAGTTTCGGTTAATCGACGAACGGAACTCTTATCATCTACTAGAATGTTTGAGTTCATATTTATAATGAAAACACAATCTTGGAAGGTGGAACATAACAAAATATAATATCAACCTTAAAAATAAAATCACTATAAACACAAAGAATGATGAATGATTTTTATTTACAATTTAGTGTACTAATAAAATTAATCAGAAAATAAAACCCACTGCACACACTACACAAACCGCCAACACCTTGATCGATCCAAGAACCGCATAAGCTCCACTCGGGACAAGCCCGGTGAACCCAACATCATACGACACACTCCCATCCGCCTTGAACAGCCCGAAATTCCTCTCCGAAGTCGGGCCGGGCTTCAAGTTCTCGTTAAACAACGCAAACACGTAAGCCTTCACCTCTCTCCTCGGCCTAAACGGCGTCCCCTTCCTCTTCATCAGCCTCTTCCTCAGATTCCGATTATAAGTCCTCGCATTCTTCACATCCGCCCCCGCCTCATTCCCGTCCCCCTTCGAAGCCCAGCCCGTCTCCGACACAATCACCTCCATCCGGTCGAAGCCCGCCTTCTCCAACGCAGCATAAGCCGCATCCACCATCGCATCGAACATGTTATCGTAATGCAGCCTAGTGGCAGCATCGTAAATCCCAGGGTTCTTCAAGAACAGAGCGTAGTTAACGTCTATGTGGTCGGGATCACTCTTGTACGCGAGAAACGGGTACGCGTTTATGTAGAAAGGCGTCCCAATCCTCGAGAAGAACTCGAGCAGAGGCCTCATGTAGGGGACCACGCTCTCCTTGAACGCCCCGGAAGACGGGGGGTAGGTGGACCCGAAGACCGCCTCGGAATGCGGGCTCGAAACCTCGATCCGGCCCGATAGGCCCAACCGGCTGAGGGCGTCGTAGACATTTCGCACGGCAGGGTACAGAACTTCCCACACCTCCACGCTGCCCCCGTCGGACCCTAGGACTTCGTTCCCGACTGCGATCCCGCCTATGAGGGTCCCGGGGAGGTACGGCTGGACGTTCTGCTTGATCCACTCGATCGCGCGGTCTTCGTTCACGCTGATGTCGCGGAGGAATTCGTTCCCGAGGCCCACGATGATTTCGATCCCGGACCCACGGAAGGCTCGGAGGACAGCGGGGTCCGCGTCGTATATGCGGATGTTTTTTATTTTGTTGGCCTTGAGGAGAGTTACTACGCTCTCGGGCGAGGGGATGTTGTCGGCTATTCTTCCGTAGTTGACTCCATATGTGCCCGTGAAAGAAGCATGCACTGCCAAAGTAGAAGAAATGAATGTTCGTTAATGAGTAGTAGTACAGAATCGAGAAAACAGAGAAACGAGCTAGCACGTACCGTTGGATATGTGAAAGCTAAAGATCAGAATGAAACAGGGGAAGAGGAACAAGAATCGCAACATCAATCTTGAGGATGAAAAGGAAACGCAAAGGGGTAATTTGTAGATGTGTGGGGACAACATGAGATATTATTATAAAGTTTTACCAAACATCAAAAGATTCCAAACCTTGATTTCATACATGGTTTTGTAGGGTGATTGTTTCAAGTTGGAATGAGATTCAAAACTTTTCGTCGCCCGTTGAAGTATGCTTCTTGTTGTTGATCCCGCCTTTTCGAAGATATGCTGCCTGAGAAAGTAGAAAAGTTTTCAATTTCACACATTACTTGCAAGTAAAGGGAAGAATGTACACAGAAACTACAAAGGAATATTTGTAATAACTCAACTTACCTTTATTTGCCCTTTTAGGGGGCATGGCTGAAACTCTTGAAAACAAATATTCCATCACAAAAAATGGATGAGAAAAGTAGAAAACAATTCCCATTAGCATCACACAACATATCAACATACATTTCAAGTCACAAAGAACTACAAATTAATGTCAGATACAGCATCGATCGCATCCAGAATCCATACCAACCCTAGTAACAATCGGAACCAACTAATTTACCGATAAACATAACAGTCATCCAAGTTTTTACGTGTGATAACAGAAAGTACACGAACCAAATAAAAAAGGTCTCTTTCACTAAAATTAACAGACTGTGATATGATAGTAGTAAGGTATAGTACTCTAACAACTAATCGCAGTCGGAGAAGGCTGATGAGGTGGAACCCCTTGGTTCACTGTCCCATTCTCCATCGCGCCACCCTCTTTAACATTACTTCCATTCTCCTGGGCCTCACTTTTCTCCCCACCAGATTCAAACGCAACACCTAAATTGGCCATCTCTTTTCCGTCTGCGACTTTTTCATCCGTCCCAATATCAGCAGCAGCAACAGCAGATAACTTTTCCTCTTCAATTTTCTCGACGACTTCTGAAGGACATTCAGTAGCATCACCAATGGCTTTTTCAATAGCTTCACCATTGCCTTCCTCAGTACCATCAGCATCGCCTTTCTCAGTAGCATCAGCGTCGCATTTCTCAGTAACAACAGTGTCGCCTTTCTCAGTAGCATCAGCATCGCCTTTATTAATCTTTTCATCAGACTCCACATTCTCTTTCCCACCATTTTCTTCACTCCCAACCTCAGATTTCTCTACATCTTTCTTCATCTCGTCACTATTTGCAGACTCTTTCACACCCTCCTCAGTGGTTTTTTCTTCTTTTCCCAAGTCCGATTCTTCTTTGGCTTTCTTTGTAGCTGACAATTTTTTTGCTCGTTTCTTAGGGGGCTCAGTTTCTTTAGAAGGAGGAGTAGCCTTGACCTTCTCGATGATCCTAGCAGATCGTCTTGGGGTTTCGCCTGTGCCCCAATCGAACTCGGATATCGGTGGATTTCCCAAGTGCGCTTTCAGGTACTGCTCAAGCTGCTTGCGACTGCTAATCTCCTCCCCTGTCGGAGCAATAAATAAGATCTCGTTTTTCTTGGGTGCGCCTCCATTTTTCGGCAAGTACTGAAGCACAAAAAAATTACACTGTTAATGACAACATAGATACTGGAGTAACATTTGATGATGATGATGATATTAAATGGAAACATGACCCCACACAGCAATTAGTGAAACAATCAGTGCATATACAATAAAAATGATTTCATCAAGTAACTCATTTCAAAATTAAAATCGCAGGGCATGTAAAAAGAGCGATTTTCATATTCTATTCCCCCTGTCGTTAGAGCCCAGAAATGGAAATTTAAAATCACCCCAACAATAGTAAGTGCTTACTCTGTGCTCATTCCCATAAAGAAAAAACGTTATCTGGTATAGATTTCTGCAATCAGATCGTTGGTATATTTGTTCGACTATATTAATTCAGTTGCAACATGAGCAAGAACCAAACAATCTATTAGCAAGAAATATTATTATTGATTCATATCGGTACTATCTCAAGTATTATCCAATCAAAGTGCAATTAAAATACAACAATCCTAATAACCCAAAACCTACTAAATAGAGTTCAGTGATAATTACAACAATAATAGTAGTATAAACTTATGTATATGTGTGTGAATTCCAGCTGCAAACATTTAAAAACCTAACCAAAAATTACTTTAGAAACAGAGTACAAATTTTCATCACAGCTAAGAGAAGAAAAACAAAGCACAACAAAAGTAAAGCAGCGTCGAAAACTATCAGCACAGGTGAAAGAGGAAAAATACCAAAAGGAAATTACCATTTTTTTCCACGAAGCAGGAGCAGGTAGCTCCACTGAAACGACGTCGTCTCCAAGTCCACGCTGAGCTTCCGCCATTTTCCCTTTCACCTACGAAGCCAAAAAAACCAGGGGAAAAAAACCTAAGTACAACAAAACCAGTTCAAGGTACAACCAATCTAAAGCAGAATCTGCTCGTAGAACTTTTTTAATTTTTTTGCACCTATACCTACTACCTTCTTTATTTTTTCTCTCTCTTAAAAAGAAAAGATATGCTCGAAACGCTTAACCGCCACCACGCCTCACTCCCAGAGGATAATGCTAAAACTATCTCAAAAGAGTCAATTTTTCATTCGAGGAGGGGACACGTGGCGTCAACGTGAGTCGTGGATTTGAGGCACACCTCCTAATTCTTAATTGCCGAAGTTTCTCGAGGACCACGTGGCGCCCCACGGGAGAGGGCTTCAGGAATTAATGGTGATCGATCCGCTGTTGGAAAAGAGAGGTTGTCGACGGTTGGATCACGCGCGTGAGAGAGTGGGATAGGATAACGTTCCCGAAAATGTTTTATTAACTGAATTGAAGAGTGGGGTGTGAAGTCCGAATCACGGGGAATATTCGTTTCTGGTTGTGGAGCTGGAGTTGGGCCGGTGTTGTGCTGATGTTTCAAATCGAGCCCAATTCAGAATTTGATTGGACTATACAGCAAAAATGGGCGGATAGCCCAATATAGACTACAGTATGTAAGAACATCGATCACTGATCAGTGATCAGAACAAGTTTTTGTGGTCGAGCAGCTTCAGTTCAGACAGACATAAAAGGAAAATTAAAAATTGAACAATCGTCTGATTTTTATAAACTCCACGCAGCAAACTTTGTATGAATATGCCCAGGTAAAAAAACCTTGCAGCAATAATATGGAGGCAGTAAATGCTATGACCAGTTACAACTTGCAGCACAGTTCTTGCTTGTTTAACAGTAGAAATATTTTTGAAGTTTTTTTCCTGTTTTTTCTTTATCTAGCAGCAATTGGTCATCAATCATACATTCCTTCCTGCTCCCATATATCTACAAGAAAATCTACCATTTCCTGCAAAATTTATAAAGTCGAAATAGATGAACAAGCACCGATAATAAATGTTTACATCTTTAATGGATTCTATCGACAACCAATGCAGTAAATCGGACTTACAGCAAGCGGAATAGGTTTGTGAAACGGCTTGTTGTTACTGAGCAAACTGTCATAGGTAGCATCCCAACTGGAAAGGCTAAAACTTATTAGCCATTAAGTAATGACAAATTTGTAACTGAAACAGCCGAATTATAAGAGTGTTGACAGAATAAATTCTTAATTTGAACAAAAAATAATGCCGCCCCCCCCCCCCCCCCCAAAACCTTTTTAAAAGGTAACTAGTTCCTAAATTATGTTGATAGCTTATAAACATATTTCTTCAAAAGTTTACCAAAGACAATAAATGAACTTTTATAGGCTTTAAGATCTTAAACATCTTTGAGGAGCCAAACACCCATCGACTAAATGACCAAAACTGCTAGGGAAATAAAATCCGTACACTGGAATTAGAATCAGAGATGTCATATTGAGACGTGACATTGGAAAGGATTTATATTATACCGCAGTTGATGTTAACATCCAAACCATTCCAATAGTTAAAACTAAAATCAGAAGCAGGAAAAGACATCCTCAAAATCAAGGTTTTGACAAACTAATATATACTAATTGAGGTATGTAGTTAAATGAAGTTATTTTCTCACCTTAAATTGGGCTCATGATGTTGTGACCGACTGTCGGGCTTTTTGTTCCCTATCCATTTTTGTCTACTCTGGCTCCACTGAATAAAACCTACAAACCACAAAAACGCAAACAAACAATTGAAAGAATGAAAAGCACTAGGGGGTTTCTCCTTAATAGATGAAAGGAAGGTGGCAAAATAAATCCAGCTACCAAAAAATAATATTTGTGTTGTTCTTAAAAAGCATGTTCGTACATAAAATGAATCACCGAGAAATCAGAATTCTTTATTGGTTCATCCTCGGAGACAATAAATTAGGTTTACCAGGCCACTAACAATTCAGACACACCACGTTTAGCCTAACTAACAATAAACAAAGAGGGATTGACTACAAATACTACATTTGGTCTGATTACATACTTTTTTTTTAATCTTTCAGAATTGCAAGTAGCTCCTCAAAGTTTACAAAAATAACACTTAAAAGGTTTATTTACCTAAACTAATACAGAACCTTTACAATAAATACAAATGACAATGCAGCGTCTATCAAATATTTTCAAAAATAATTTGATTGTTTAACTAGACTAAACCAATGTTTCTTTACTAGCGAGAAGAACAATCGTGTCATATAGATCCCAAAACGTGCAAATCACTTACCGTGATTTACGAATTCGGATGGTTTAGCAACAGCATCATGGGCTTGAGCTAGAGTGCTTGTTGACGAGATGCTTCCACACGATTGCAGTGCATTATTATTAGCGTCCATCTCGTAAGTGCCTGTCGTCCAAAAGTCCTCGGAAACTGTAGATTTTGAAGTTTTACGGGCGTGGTTATTATTATTATTAGTATTCTGAGACTTTAATGGCTCATGAAGTGAGGGAATCGGAAGCGGCCGATTATCGCACCCAAGACAACCACTGCTCTGTTCCAAATGACAAGAATTGGCTGTAAGAAATCAATTTAATTGTGTGTATGTGTCTATAATGTAACAAAAGGATTGAAACTTAGGTTCGTCTTCTTCTTTTTCATTGCATATATATGATAAAGAGTCTGGCATACTCGTGTACCAATGAACAAAAGAAACAGAGCAGCCAAAACTTTAGGCAAGGGGTGTATTTGAACACAATCAATCAATAACCATAGCTAATTATCAGATAATCCTATATCAAAATACACGATAAGAAGACGATTAATAACAATAACAAAAGCAATAACTTAATAAGAAGAAAAAGCCTCATCTCAGTCCAATAGCAAGCTAAAACAAAATTAATTTAGGAAATCAATAGGATATGATGTAAATCCAGAAAATATAATATTGACAAAAACGATAATCAAAAATGCATATGCTTACCCCATGCGGGAAATAGAATGAAAAACCCAAATCGCAATCGATCCGAACCGTAATAGGGAACCGACCATAAGCATCGATTCTCGATCAACAGAGCCCTGAAAATTCACAATCACGATTTTTTTTTAAATAAATAAATACATTTTCTGAAAATTATTTTTGAGAAGATGAGGATTTCCCCCCTACCTACCTAGATATAGAAAGACATTTGGAGAATCGGAGGGATGTTCTCCCCTTCCACGAATCGGTCACTCGTTCCAGAATATAGGTTTTGCTTGCGTTTCTTCAATGATATTATCGTATTAATAATATCATCTGTGTGTTGTCGTCGACCAGCAAAAATGGAAAGAGTTAAATTAATCCTTGTTAATTAAATAAAAAATACAACAAAACAATTTTTCAAACATTTAAAAAAATACTAATGTTATTGAAAGTACTCTCTTGTGTACTATATAATTACACATTTTTATATACTTGTATTGAGTAGGGTATGAATTATGAGACACGCAATGTAACTTTTCTTTTCTTTCATATTTATTGACAATTTTTTTTAGCCTGTCAATTCAATACAGCATTTATTAAGTTCTTTATGATCAGTGATGACATACAAGGAAATATATTCAATTTTTTGCTTGTTTCTGATGCGGAGGATTATATTCATTAATATAGATATCAAAGTTGATCAATTTCTTTAACCCCTGAGTTTTTAGATGATTATAATCAGCACAATAAGTAGTCAAAATTACTTTACTAGTTTTCATCACTCAATTGTTCATTTTATAAAGTCTTCATAGGTTTAATCCATAACATAACTTAGGTAACTCAAAATGTCTGCATAAGTAAATTAAAACCGACTTCACATCTCAATTCAGAAAAAAAAAACATGCAACTAGAAACTATGAAGTCAAACAAAATCACTTCAGTACTCAAAAACAAATTAACAAAAAACAAATGACTGCCAGAGTCCCTCAGGTCGTGAGTATCGGCGGCAAGTAGTCGGACGCAGCACCGAGCACCTTCGCCTTGGTGTCGGGAAAGAACTCGTGCCCGGGCATCTCCGTGACAACACCTCCTTCACTCACCTCGATCGGATACCTCAGCAAGTGCCCGGGCAAGTCCCTCGTCAGCTCCTCGTCCGCGTACATATCCCAATACTTGTCAGCCATCTTATTCACCTTCCTCACGCACTCCTCGCTCTGCGGCTTCAGGAACAAGTCGTCGAGCATCCCTAGGTGCTCGTACCACAACGACATCCTGAACCCATGGATCTGACCTCTTGCTGGCTGCCTCGTCGCCAAATGGTGCGGTTGGTACGCCCCCATCGCTATCTCC
Organism: Euphrasia confusa; assembly: GCA_954870475.1. Lineage (NCBI taxonomy): Eukaryota > Viridiplantae > Streptophyta > Magnoliopsida > Lamiales > Orobanchaceae > Euphrasia > Euphrasia confusa. The sequence continues at coordinate 4,595,770 of OX940961.1, forward strand.
GAATCCCTCGACCCGTCCATCGACCGCTGGTTGATGTTGGCCGACCCCACTATTATGTATTCATCGTCCACTGCAAACAAAAAAAAAAAAAAAGTTCAGTTCAGTTCAGTTCAGTTCAAAAGAACATAGTTTGTCTTATATTCAGTACCAATCATCATCTTGGTGTGGACATAGATCATGAACCGCCTCGCCTCCTGAGCTTTCAGGTAATCCGAATCCGGTTCAGGTTTCTCCGGCGCCTCGTACTCTCCGCTCTTCTTCACCTCTCGATTCCCGAGGCAGAAGAACGTCAAGTACTCTCTAGGATCCTCCTCCACTCCCTTTTCCCTTAGTGCCCGAACGATGTCTTTGTACATCATCTCCATAGTCCTCCTCTGCCAATCCAAGATCGCCTGAACCGACGCGCTGTCTGGAATCCCTTCCGGCCACATAGGCACAACAACGTAGACAGCAAACCTCTCCCCCGCCTCGATCTTACTCACAATCTTCAACGAAAGCTCCTTCGGGATCAAATGCAACGCCCCGATTTCCCCCACGTTTATCCCTTCTCCCTCCCACGCGAAACACGACCCGAGAAAATACTGGTTCTCGATGTATATGAAATTCTTGGCTCGACGAATCGCGTGGATATACCCGTCCTGAATGCTCCGGTCGATTATGTTGTCCTTGCCGCTCACGAGCCCCGCCCCGGCCGCCTCCTCGGGGGTTTCCGGGAAACCGAACGCCGCCCCTCCGTCGATCGACCTGAACAGCTGGACGTTCCACGTCTCGTGGTCGTCGGGGTACATAACCGGAGACGGCGGGATGAAGACCTCGTCGAGCTCCGATACCTTGAGCAGCAAATCCTTCCCGCCTTGCTTTTTCCACCTCTGCTCGAAGTTGAACAGCACGTCCCACGCGATCGGGCCTTCCAGCTTCGAGTGAATGTCGTGCCACGGCTCCCTGGGCCCGCCTTTCGCTATCGCCCCGTCCAAGTAATTGGGCTGGTGGAAATCGTCGTGGTGGGCCGTGTCGAGCGTCCGAAACAGCGAATGGAACGGAGTGTCGTAACGGCCGTCGCAGAGGTCGAGACCCCCGACGAAGCTCACGATCCGCTTCTTCCTCGACCCCCCGTCGCCCGGCAAGTCGCTGTCGACCACCACGATCTTCTGGTGGTGAGTGAACATCGTCGAGATTTGTAGGTTCTGGACGAAACTACCCCCGTCGTCCGGGTTACGAGGGCACAACACGCAATGCACGCCCGTCCCTTGAAAGTACTGCTCGGTTTCCTCGTCGTGAGTCGCCATCAGCCCGTCCTTTTTCAACAGCCCGACCGAGGTTCGATCGTCCCAGACGAGCATGAGAACCGTAACCCCTTCGTTCGCCTTCTGCTTCAAAAGCTCCCCGAGCGTGATGTCGCCGCCCGATTTCTCCCTCCTCGAGTCGCGTATAAGCGATATCTCGGTGTAAACCGACCAACCCGTGATGTAGATCATGTGTTTCGCGTCGGTTATTGCGTCGAACACGTCCTCCCAACACCGGTTCGGCTCGTAAAACTTCCCTCCGGTTAACGGGATCTTCGGGACGAACCCGTCGGGGATATGCGCGTCTTGAAACAACGAAACTCGACAGCCCTTCCTTTGTGAGAAGAAGGTGTACGGGACGCCCGGGTAATTCGGGCTCTTGATCCCGCGGGCCCAGTTGCGGTCGCGGGCCACATCGAAGAACTGGAGCTGGACGTGGATCTTGGAGTTTCCGGTTACGGGGTTTTTTTCGTCGTCGAGCATCTCGACCCAGCGGTCGACTTCTTCACCGTCGAGGAGGTCCTCGACGGAGACGTAGGCTCGACCGATGAGGGTGGCGCCGATGGGGTTGTCGTCCTTGACGGTGAAGATCACGTGGGAGGCCGAGTGGGCGCAGTAGATGTGGAAGGACTCGTTCCACTTCGGGTTGCTCGGCTCGTTCTCGATGATCCGAGTTCGACCGGCTCGAGACTTCTCGAGGTCGACGGTCGCGTACATTCGCGGGACGCCTTGCCCCAGGCCGACGCTCTCTCCGATGTTCCCGATGAGCTGCGGAGAAAACGTAAGTATCAAATGAAAGCAAACAACAACAACAAGAAGAAGAACAGGATATTATATATGTACCTTGCCGAAGAAGCCCCCGCCGCCACCTTCACTACGCATTTCATAGATTGTGACATGGAGTGTTCCGTGAAGCAATATCTCAGCCATTTTTTATTTTTTTAAATTTTGTTTTTACGTGTTGATGATCAATTGAATATACAAAAAGGGAAATACCTCAAAGTCTTATAGAGAAATGGAAAAAATATTGATCCGATTTTTGGTGGAGAGGGAAAGGAATTGGATAGTGATCCTGGAAAATAGTACGTACAAATTTTATGAACATATCAAATTCTAAATACTGTACCTTGGTCAATCGAACCGTCAATCGAGTTCAGATGATCCGATAAAGAACCGTCCGTTCAAAGCGAACCGCCGGTTAATAAAAACTATTCTAATGTCGATAAACGCTTTTTTACTACAGAGAGAAATCGCTACTGTTGAAACACACTTTCTCTGCAGATAGAGGGCAAACGAAATATTTGGGCGAGTAGAGATTCCGGTGGGAACGAAGATGTTGCTCGCAGTCCTGATCGCCAACTCCGAAGGCAATATTCTTGTTGAACGGTAATCCAATGTCTGCGAAAACTCATCTCCCCAGATTTCGTATCAATTTTCTTCCTATTTTCATTGTCTTTTTCAGCGGTAATTTTCTCGCATTATGAGCTATATGAATTTTGTGTAAAATCAATTTTAAAATTAATCTCCCTCCTCTGAATCGTATGTATAATTTTAAGATTGGGTAATGGGTTGGTATTAGGAGAAGGATTAGATGATTTTAATTGTTAATTATTATGAGAATTTATTTATAATTGATTTTGGTTCCTGGATATTTCAGTTTCAATGGAGTCCCAGCAGAGGAAAGATTACACTGGAGATCTTTCTTAGTGAAATTGGGAGCTGATAATCTTAGGGGAGTCAAGAACGAGGAGCTACTTGTTGCTAATCACAAGTATTTTTTTTCCCTTCTTGTTTGTGCATTTTAAAACTGAGTTACTATCGAAAAATCTGGTGTATTACAATTGTAAATTGTGGATCGTCTGTATGAGCATTTAGTGGAATAGATATTTATTTTATACGAAGAAGGGGCGATTATATTACAAACACTACCCTGAGGTTTTATTATGTGTAATGTAAGGGGACAACTGCAATGTTTTTCAAATGTGAAAGGGATGTTATGGAATGGTTTTTTCTCACGAAGGGAGTAAACTTTAATACGAAATCAAAACTCATGTTCGGGAGTAATTTGCGTGATTCACTCTAGTGTTTGAACTTTGAAATATCTGTTGGATACTCCGCTCCGCTGATTGTTATTTGTTATCGCTTTTTGGTAATCTAATTACGTATATTTTGATTATTTTCTTGTTGTACAGGTCAGTGTATATAGTATACACAGTGCTTGGCGATGTTACTGTATTTGTTGTTGGAAAGGATGAGTACGATGAACTGTCCCGTAAGTTTACCTTTCCGTTACTTTAAGTACATAGACAAGCAGGAATAGATATAATGAATGTGCATGGATAATAGTACCGTTTATTCTTCTCTCTTTTATTTTTGGCATTAAAAAGTAATCTTTTCGCTAATAAGGCGGTGCTAATTTTCTTTGATTCGTGCATTTCATTTTTTACTCTGCATATTTCGAGGTTGTTAAATATCACTTTTTTGGTATTTTTATGTTAATGTTGGCCTTTTGTTCATCTAGTGTCGGAGGCAATCTTCGTTATAACATCAGCCCTGAAAGATGTGTGCGGAAAGCCTCCAACTGAACGCCTTTTTCTTGACAAATATGGAAAAATATGTTTGTGCTTGGATGAAATTGTTTGGAAGGTTAGTATTTTTAATTATATATATATATATATATATATATATATACACACAAGTAATTCCTCATCAATGATTATTTTCATCAAGTCTTGTCTTAGACAACATCAAAAATGTGTCTTCCCGGTGAAAATTTCAAGGAAGAATATGGTCATGAATTTATTTAGATTACTTTGCATTAATATAGTACAGAGTATATGCATAGACTTCCCGATGAAAATTTCTAGGAAGAACGTTTTATGTGTTGAGATTATATTGCTACTATGTTATTTTATCTTGCGATATTTACAATATTACCTTCGAGGTTAAGCATGGTTACAGATAATCTCCCTTAACAAGCAAGATGTATAATAATATTAATACGGTTATGAACCAAAGATAACAACCACATGTTATGTATGTACTCTCTGCTGTCCTTTACGCACACACTTCTCAAATTTGTTGTGCCCTTTCTTTCTTTCTTGAAGGGTCTGTTGGAGAACACCGACAAAGATAGAATCAAGAGACTTATTCGGTTGAAACCACCGACTGAGTTCTAGATCCACATACATTTTGTATTCTCTGGTTATGAAGGGGCGATAACTGTGGTGCAATTATTATGCCTTCAATTGTAAAATTTGTGTAATTGTGAATTATGCCCGAGTTTCATTCGTTTCTGAATACCCTGGTACTTACACTGATAAAACATGGGTTTGTATCAGAACTTGGAAGTTCTTGAAATTGTAATACTGTACACTTTTGTCAAATTGTGAATCTAGTATGTCCATGCTACATTTATAGTTATACTCCTACTTGGTATTGGGTATATTTTCTATTTTTTTTTTAATTTTTAATTTTTTCTTTTTTAAATGCATTTTATAGGCATTTTTAAAATGTGGCTCATTGATACAAAATAGATACTCAATAATAATCTACATTAAAAAATCACTGATATAAGAATTTGTATTTTTTATAATTTCGAAAATTAAATGGGTCAATTATCTGACCCCTTTTATAAAAGTCAAGTTATCCATCCTTATAATATATAATTCAGCTAGCAATTGTCCTAGGTGGCGTATTTTTACCCGTTAGATTTTGTTGTGTTTACACTTATTAATAAATAACGACCGTTAGATTAAATTTGTATTCACACGGTAATTAATTAGCGTAATTATTTATTTTTTTATATAATATAATTTACATTTATAATCTCTTTAATTATAGGAAATATTTACTTAAATATTCAAAATATACCTTTATTCCTTATTTAGCTCCCCTAATCACGTTTATTCTATTATACTACTATTTTCTAAAATTAATTTAGAGGAATGAAGAGATGATAGAAGAGAATCTACATTTTTTTATTAATATATTTAACAGCTTAATTAATTAATTTATATTATATAAATAATAATATCGTAATTTAAAGTAAATCTACTTCTTATTTTAAGCAACTAAATAAATTTGATATTATATACGATTAATATAATCATGAATAATTCCAATTCGTGTCTATATATAAAGGACATCATCTTCAGTCACTCATTACTTCTCATTATTCTATTTTTTTTATTTGTTAATGCCCACACTTTGTTTTTTGCAGAGCTCTAGGTAATTTTTGTTTTTTTTTTTTTATTTTTTCCAGCCTTCAATGTGTAAGCATTCTTTTATTAATTCGATTTTAATTTAAATATTATTATTTGATAATTAATGTTTTTATATTTCTTAGCCTTTTAATTTAAATATTATTTTTCCATAATTAATGTTTTTATATTTTGTAGCCTTGAAATGTAAGTATCTTTTAATCGAATTTTAATTTAAATATTATTGTTTAATTATTAATATTTTTATTTTTTGCAGCTAAGTATTTTTTACTAATTTGAATTTTAGTTTTAATATTATTATTTGATATTAATATTTTTATTTTTGCAGACTTTAATGTAAGTATTTTTTACTAATTCAAATTTTAGTTTTAATATTATTGTTTGTGGATTATAATTGTATTTTGGTAATGATTTTTGTATTTTTTTTCAGGCTTTTTAATTTTTTTACTTTTTTTAATTTTTTTTTTGCAGGCCTTTTGTATTTCTTACTCTTATTTTTTTTGTTTATTTTGTAAGTTTATTTTTTGTTTATTTTGTAAGTTTATTTTTAAGTAAAAGGCTATGCAAATCGAACAATCAGAACTACAAGAAATATAAACATTGAATTGCAAAAGTTTTAAATAAACCAATCTTTTGATTATGTTTAGAATATTTGTTAATAATTTATTTATCTTTTATTTTATTATGTAATTTACCTAATTTACCGTAATTTATAATATTTTATGTAACTCACAATTATTATTTTAATACAATTTATAATATTTATATTTAATTTTATTTTAATTTTGTTTCTGTTGTAACTCACGCAACAATATTTTAATTCATACTTTGCTGGACACGGAGTTTAAGAAAATTGTTATTTTTTAAATTTTTAATTAAAAAGTAAAGAGTAAAAATATATTTTAAAAGTAAAAAGTAAAGTAGTTGTGAGTAAAGTGTAAAAAGTAGGTGGGGTAAAGTTGAATAAAATTGTATATTAAAATGAAAAAGTTGGAATAATTATTTCCTTTTTTGGGGTGTGTGGACACCTCAAAAAGGAAAGTATGACAACTGTCTTTGGACCGAGAGAGTATAATTTAAATTCAACTAACTTTGTTGTGTAATATATTTTAACCATTTGATTTATTTGTGTTCACACTTACTAAAAATTAATAATCGTTAGATTAAGAATTTTGTTCACAATCAATTTATTAAATAAATATTAAATGCGTAATTAATACATTAATAATAATATTTATATTTTTCTTATTCTCTCTCTTTTATGTGTAGATTTGATTTTATATCATTTACGTTTATAAACTCTTTAATTGTAATAAAGATTGACTTGAAAAAATCAAATTAGTACATAAATCATTTTTTAATATCTTTTTTTAATATCTTCACTTTATTTCTTATTTATTTAATATTATTTATTTATTTACCTACCATATAAATTTTAATAAATAATATTATTAAAATTAATTTGTATTAATAACTTCTTATTTATAACATTACAATCTTTATAATTAACATTTGTATATACTATCATTTACCTTACCATATAAATTCTAATAAATAATAATATTAATATCAATTTGTATTAATCAGCTCATTATTTATGACAATACAGTCTTTATGCTATATAATTTTAACATTTGTATTATATGGAATATGTTTAATTTTTTTTTTGTGTTCACGTCATTTCCATTATATTTTTTTGTTTCAACACTTGTAAGGAATAATTATCCTCAAATTAATGGTATATTTTCCTAGCTAATACCTCATAATATTTATTTATAAATAATAATAATTATGTAATAATAATTATAATTTTCAATTTCCGCATTTATTTTATACGATTTGATTTGATTTATTTATATTTATAAACTCCTTAATTATATTAAATATTTATTTGAATAAATTTAAAATAATAAACATATTGTTTTTTAAACTCTCCTATTAATAAATGATATTAATTTTAAATAAAATGTAAATAAATTATTATAAATAAAATTTAAATAAATTATTATTTAAAATTTTTAATATTTAAAATTTTCAATGATATTAATTATAAATAAAGTAAAAACATATTATTTAATTTATGATTTTTTGATTATGTATATTAATTTAAAAACAATTCATATATTAATGTATGATAAAAAATAATATATATATATATATATATATATATATTTATATAATACCATATAAATATTAATTTAAATAAATCAATCTTTAATTATAGCAATTATCTATTTTAAATTAATTTTAAAAAAATTAATATACAATTTTTATATGTTTATGCAATAAATAAAAAAAACTTATTAATTATAATAGCTTGAAAATTATTATTATTGATATAATTATTATTTTACTAATACTAAGTTAAGTAAATATTAATATACAGTAGCACAAAATTATCATTATATGAATCCAAATAAAATTATCTTTTAAGAAATACTTATATTTGAAATTTTTTTAGTGTAAATTATGATATAGATTATTAAAATTTAATAATTACGGAATGTTTTTAAAATTTATATAATTTAAAATTGTTTGTGTTTATTGAAATTATTAAATATAATAAATACAATAATTTAAAATTTAATTGACACACTAAATTTTAATAAAAAATAAAAAAATATAACACTTATTAAGAAGGATATAAATTATATTTAATTTTAATAAAGGTAATAATTAATTACTTAATATAATGATTAATTATGATTTATTTTAATAATAAATTATATTTAAGCATATATCACGGTCATAGTTATAGAATAAATATTAATGGTGTATTTTTTTAGACGATATAAAATGTTGGTAATAATAGTAAATTTCAGATTTGCATAATCAAATAGTTTTATTTTTAATAAAGTAGACTTCTCTCTTAAATTTTTATTTACTTATCAAGTGAATTAGTAATTTATTGGAGTATTGATTTAAAATTAAATTATTCATATTTTCAATTTTATAATAAATATTATTAACCGTTGTATTGTAATAAAAAAAATTACTCATATTTTCTATTTTACAATTTGTAGTACAAAATATTAGTAAATAGAAGTTTATGTAATTAAATATTGTTTTAGAATTTCTAATTAACTTATTTATGACGAATAATTTATTTTTAATTTGTAAGATTATTTAATATTTTTAATTAACATTTATTAATTATACAACTATTTATCATTTATTATTCATTAAATTTATATTTTTCAAGTGTCCAATGAAAAGGTAGAAAATTATTATTAAAAAACACTTCAAAGGATTTTTTTTATTTTCTATATAATTATAAACATAAATAAATTATTAAAATAGTGTTATTGAGAAATATAGTTGAAATAAAAATAATAAAACTATTCATTAATAATTCATATTAATATAAAAATTCATATAGGTTATATATTTTAAAAGATCAATAAAAAATTGATAATTATGATTGAAAAAAATTTGAAGTTTTTTTTTGTATCATTAAAAAAATTAATAAAACAAATTAAGAAATGAGATAGATAAAATAAAAACAAAATTATCGAAAGATTTAATTTTATTAATTATACCATTCCACATTTATAATTTACAAGATTAATTATACCATTCCACATTTATAATTTACAAGATTAATTATACCATTCCACTTATATAATTTACAAGGTTATATGTTAAGTTACTAATGAGAAGATTGCAATTATTTAAAAACACTCTTTAATTATGTTTTAATTTTATTTTCTTTATATACAACGATTTATTTTTAATAATTCACATGAATTTTATATTTAAAATGAAAAATAAATGCTGATTTTTTGTATTGAATTTTGATGAATATATCATTTTTTGATTTTCTATATGATTATGAAAACAAATAAATTAATAAATTAATTATATTTAGATATAATTTAATACAAACAAACATAATTATTCACCAATTTAATTTTATTAAAAAGCGCAATTTTTATAATTTTTACGAGTAATATATTTTCCGGAAAAGATTGTACGAGGTAAGATACAGTTCACCCCACTATTAATTCTTCTAATATATGAATAAATTGTAAAATTTTGTGCTTGACCAAGAACATGAGCTTGAAAAATATCGGCAATGAAAATTATGGTCGTATGTTGCGTGAGTTCTCTGATTAGCTTTTCTATAGGGGATGGTACTACTGACGGCAGAATGACGGGTAAATAGATATAGAGATCCCGAATGAATATTTGATAATTCAATCGGATAATTATATTGAATCGATTGTTCATGCTGCGTACCCATCTTTCCATGATTACATCGAGAATATCAATTTTCTAAAAGGACGAACGATTCTAGCGCCGACCCTGGATGATGTTAAAGAAATCAACGATTACATGGTTGTAATGCATAATACGGACGAAAGGATTTACCTGAGTTCGGATAGTATTTACCTACCGAACGCGGAGATAATATGTTTGATTAAATGCATTTGGTTGAGTTCTTAAATACCAACAAGTATTCCAAACTACCAAACCATGAAGTTGAAGGTTGGTATTATTATAAACTTTTTTACTAAACTCTAATTCTATTAATTAATATAGTAATATATATACATATATATATGTATACTTATCTTTCTTTAAGCAACAATTTATATAGTCATGTCATATTATATTTATTGTATATAATTAGCGAATTAATTAAATATTGTGACATGGTATATAGTTTTTGATAAATGAACGGTTTGGTATTACGTTGGGGTGCCCGTTATGCTATTGCGGAATATGAATGTCTCTGTCGGACTATGCAATGATACTAGGATGGTTGTAACACAACTTCTCGGATACCAAATTCCATTTTGCTTTCCAACGAAGACAATTTCCGATTATGATATCATATGTCATGACTATTAATAAGAGCTAAGGTCAATCGTTGACAAATGTTGAAATATTTTTGAAGAAACCAGTATTTACGCATGATCAATTGTACGTTGCGTTGTCTAGAGTAACCAACACGACCGGGTTGAAACTTCAGCTTTGTAACCAGCGTGTTCGTCTTACGAATAGAACAAATGTAGACTATAAAAAAGTATTCCCTATTTTGTAATATGAATGTAATTTTTTATTATACTATTTCAATTAGATTATTTACTTAATATTTATTTGTCCATTATCAATGTCTACATTTAATATTAAGCCGAAAAAACACTACTCCGAATAACAAAAAGTTGAATTAAATACACGTGCATCGCACGGGTAGGAGGACTAGTTAGTCTAAAATTCTTCTGCATAATTTTCCTCATCATAATTTAGTTATTTTACAGTTAAAATAATTTTTTCTTAAATTATAATTATCAATTTTTTATTTTCTACATAAAATTATTTAAATCCTTATTAATTATTTTGGAGTATTATAATTACATTTTCATACAAGAAAATAAACTCTATTTTTTGAAATTTCAAGTCAACTCTAACATTGGACATTGTGGGATTTTTACCACTCAAATTTAAATTTAACAAAGTTTTACTACTATTTTTATTTCTAGAAATAGAAAAAGTTTTCTTCTATTAATAAGGCTCTGTACATCGAACTCAAATTGCTTTATCCTCTCGCGCTCTCGCCCTTGCTTAAAACCCTAAATCCCATTCTAGGGTTTATCACTCAATCTCCGACGCTCAGAAATCTCAGCAGTTCATCTCAAAGGTATGCTTATGCATAATTAGATATTCTTCTGAAGTCATATCTTTTGTTTGCCTGATATTTGGCTTTTGAAAGTTTCATGGAGTTCTGTTACGATCTGATTTGACTGAGATTTTCGGAGCTATTTGTTTTGGTTCACAGTACGAATGGGTGAAGTAAAGGACAACGAAGCGTACGAGGAAGAGCTTCTCGACTACGAGGAGGAAGAGGAAAAGGCCCCCGACTCCGTTAACGGAAAGCCCGCCGTCGAATCGGTTAAGAAGTAATTTTTTGACGATGTATTGAATTTCTATTTTTATCCTGTTCAATTTTAATCCTGCAACTCTGTAAAGGATAAATCCTGATTTGTTTTGTAATCAAAAGACATTTTTTTTTCTCTATGTATGTTACGATCGCGCGCAAAATAATCAGATAGTGTGAAAATAAGGCTTTTAACAGAGTAGTATATCTTAAAGATTTCTAATGAATGGATTTTTAGTACATACAATGTGAGGAATGACAAGCTTTTACTGCAGTGTCTTATTCATTCTCATTAATTTTTCATTTTTATTTTTCTTCCTCGTTTTTTTCCCCAAAATTTCCTTTTGTTTGTGAATCTTATTTTATTCATTTTTTGGTGTCATTTTTCTAGGGGCTATGTTGGGATTCATAGTTCGGGTTTCAGAGATTTCCTGCTGAAGCCAGAGCTTCTTCGAGCTATTGTGGATTCCGGGTTTGAACATCCGTCAGAAGGTAAACCTGAGTTTTGGTTGTAGTCTTAGAATGTTAGATGGTTGTGTCATCCTTAGAAAATGTTTGTAAGCTTGGTACCTCATACATCTTTTAAAGTTATACCAAGTACGAACTCATTATCAGTGACGATTGAAGACGAAAAAAATGTTTTTCTTTTTTTTCGTTGTCACTCGGATTCTAATGAGAGCTTACCCCATGAATATGAAGATATTTCTTGATGCAGGGTCTTATCAAAGATTAATCTCTTTTAAGTCTCATTGAACATGTCTTTTAGATAATGTATTTTTTTGGTTACCTGATCCGTGGGCTGTGTACTTCATAGGATCCTAGGAAAAAAAATGAAATGGCCTTTTAGAAACTGAATTGTTTTTATTTAAGTTAATACTCTAAAAATACACCAAGAAATTATTGTCATACTATTACTCAATAATAAGCAAGTGAAGCAATTGTATACTATTTTTTTATACAGTTATATACTGGCAAAGAAACAAAATGTATCAACAAATAATTTAATATCGATACTAAAACACCAAATAACTGAAAATTAATCTCCATAATGCAACAATTTGAATTAACCAAAAATTATCAAGGCATTGATCTTGTTAGTATTTTCGACAGATTATATTTACTAAAATATTTTAACAGTAAATAAAACCTCAAAATAATTTTGAGAGGTAAAATGCCTCCCATCTCTTTTATGTTGCAGGCCCTGAAAATTTGGACCATAAAATATTCACATATATTTATGCAATATGGATATCTTTAAAATAAAATGGGATTCTTAATATTTGACCCTAGGCTCTAGCCTCCTTGGCCTGAGCTCAGGTAAGGCTTGGTGATCCACCATTTCTATTTTGGTCTCTGAATCTAATCAACAGACTTTTGCTGATATTTTTATTTTTTATTTTTTTGCAGGTAAAACTACTCTATCTTGATTTCAATCCAAATATTGATCTGGTAAAACCTGTTATTGAGGATTCATTCGTCAATCTGGATTATTTTTGCTTTCACGTCAGTGCAACATGAGTGCATTCCACAAGCTATATTGGGAATGGATGTTATTTGTCAAGCAAAATCTGGTATGGGGAAGACTGCTGTGTTTGTGCTGTCTACCCTGCAACAGATTGAACCCGTTTCTGGCCAAGTGGCTGCCCTTATCCTCTGCCATACAAGAGAGCTAGCCTACCAGGTATTCATGTCTCAAAGTTTACAAGGATTACAAATATGAAAAGTTAGTGCACTTGCAATCTATTGAAATTGATCAATTGTTGTAATTGTTTTTAATAATATTGCCAAATTGGCGAATTTCATCTGGTCAAGTAACTATTGGGCTGGAATGTAAAAAGAATTAAACCTCAAGTCCGGTTTTTGTAATTATCCATTTTGAATATTCCATTTGGGAATATCACTGCCAAGCCTAGTTTTGATATGTCCGTAAATAAATGTATCCACCCGATCCTATCATAAAATTAAAATTTATGAACCTTTATTTTTACATTTTTTTGACAGATTTGCAATGAGTTTGAAAGGTTTAGTACCTACTTACCTGATGTTAAAGTTGCCGTGTTCTATGGTGGTGTCAACATTAAGATTCACAAGGATTTACTGAAGAATGAATGTCCCCATATTGTTGTTGGAACCCCTGGAAGAGTATTGGCCCTTGCTCGAGATAAGGACCTCGGCCTGAAAAATGTCAGGCACTTCATTCTCGATGAATGTGATAAGATGCTAGAGACACTTGGTATATTTTGTTTTTTAATCTTTTCTGTGTATTACTTTGGTTGTATTTCATTTGACAGTATAGCAAACTGTATATTTTTATTTTTTGTTTTATGTTGGTCAGACATGAGAAGAGATGTTCAAGAGATCTTCAAGATGACCCCTCACGATAAGCAAGTGATGATGTTCTCAGCCACTCTGGGCAAGGAAATTCGTCCTGTTTGCAAGAAATTCATGCAAGATGTAATAATTATGTTATTCATTTTCTTTTAGATCAATAACTTCTTTCCCTCAATTTAATTTTCTAATTTTTATTTTATTTTATTTTTACTAGCCGATGGAAATTTATGTGGATGATGAAGCCAAGTTGACTCTTCACGGGCTTGTACAGGTAAATATGATCACATAGTTGAGGTTGCGTCTCTTATTTCAGGTGATGTTGATAATTAAAATCAATGGTTAAAAAACAGACTTGTGAAAAATGGGCAAGGCTTAAATCTTCCAAAGGACATTGCAACTCGCTGCATAATTAAGTGATAATTAAAGAAACCAAGTGTGGATTATGGGTATTTTACTCTGAGATTTATGCCTTGTTTGGATGGTGGTTGGGAAATATTATGGGGAAGAACTATTGGGAAAAAGTTTAGGAAATGTCTTGGTAGAGAAATGCATTGGGAAATGTAAAACTGTTGATGATTGTGGATTAGTTGTTTTCCGGGTAGGGGGTTGTCTCGTGGAGATTGTAACCAAATATAGCTCCAAGGTCTAAAGTATGATCAAGTAATGAAAAAGTCTATATACTATTGTTGTTCATGCAAATAATTTTGGGAGAGTTAATTACACAGCAATTTTCTCTATTTTACATATACTTCAATTTTTTATTTTTTTGGCTCAGCATTACATCAAGTTGACGGACCTGGAGAAAAACCGGAAGTTGAATGATCTTCTTGATGCCCTGGATTTTAACCAGATTGTCATTTTTGTCAAGAGCGTGAGCCGAGCAACTGAGTTGAACAAGTTACTTGTCGAGTGCAACTTTCCATCTATATGCATCCATTCTGGAATGTCTCAGGAAGAAAGGCATGAATTTGTTATCACACTTAAGATTTATATAATAAACATGCATTCAAAATTCTCCATCATAATAATTTTTTATTGCTCTATTCCAGATTGACACGCTACAAGGGTTTCAAAGAGGGCCTCAAGAGAATTTTAGTTGCAACCGATTTAGTTGGAAGGGGAATCGACATTGAGCGTGTCAATATAGTCATAAATTATGACATGCCTGATTCTGCTGATACCTACCTACACAGAGTATGCTTAATTATACCACGAGGAAATGTGTGTTGAATAAATCTGCAAATGTTTTATTAAATTTTATGCTATCAATTAGGTTGGCCGAGCTGGTCGATTCGGAACCAAAGGTCTTGCAATTACGTTTGTGTCATCTGCATCAGATTCTGATGTTCTGAATCAGGTTATTAATTGGTCAACATGATCTTGCCTTTTGTTGTGGACTTTTTATGTCATTTACTTTCAGAGAGTTTAGGTTTGATTTGAAAAAAAGATCAATCATATTTGAAAATCATAGATTTTGTTTTGTAAGTTTATGTATTAATAACACTACACCTGAGGTTGGTACTAGTATAACCTTTAGTTTTTTTTAAACAGGTTCAGGAGAGATTTGAGGTTGATATAAAGGAGCTCCCCGAACAGATCGACACTTCAACATACAGTATGTATTATTATTTGAGACTACAATTATATAATAAAGTTGCTTCGTTTGCAAACCTACATGAGTTATTATTCTTTTACATAAGAAACCACACTTCAGTTTTACCCTAATTACAATATCAATCCAGTTACATTAAAAACGAATATCCCTTAAGGTTTGTGTAATTGTGTGACCTCCCACAAGTAGCACAGATTGTAAAATACACCAAATATCTACTACTGTATTATTTTTCTTGCTTTGTTTGCTTTATATATACTATTATTTGTCTTCATGACATCGGCACTTTTATTTCTGTTAAAATTTGCTCGCGTCCCTTAATATCTTCTTGCTTCGTCTCGTGTATCAGTGCCAGCTTAAGATTGGAAATGGCTTGGATTGGAGTTTTTAATTGTCAAGTGCTCATAAACACGTTTTTCGATGTTGCCGTGAAAGGTCCTTCCATGTACTATTTGAGAATTGAGGGTGAGAGATTGGTATCGAAGTTTTACAGCGAATAATAGACTACTTAAATTCTCTAGATCCTATTGTGTTGTACTGTATTATTTACTATATTAATCCTTTTTCGGTATTAGTTTTAATGAATTATTAAAAAGATTTTTAATGGGAGCCACTTATTTTTGTCCTTATATTCTCAATTGATATAATAAATAATTGAATTAAAAATAAAAAAAAAAAATTCTTTCTATTTAAGTATATTTAACAGTTAACACTGCTAATTTATTGTCATTGGAAAAAAAAATGGTCCATCAAAATAATTTTTAAAACCCTTAATTTCCATGCAGTATTAGACAAATAAATCCAAATACCAACCCGAAATTCCCGTGATTAAACCCGTGATTAAAAAAGGACCTTCGTGTTCGCGGAATATAATAGCCACGTGGAGCAATCCCAAACGCAAACGCCTTCACCACGACCAGCTACGGGCCTACGGCAAACGCATTGCACACAGAAATCCAGTTCGGCCGTGTCGAATCAGTCTCTCGAAGCTTCCGTACCACGTCGACGTCCGTATACCTTTTCTATTTCATCATCATTAATCGGCAATTGTTTTTTAATTTGTTTTTGGTGTCTCGTCCGTATCATCGTTTCGGCGATTTGATTTTCTGAGGTTTC
Organism: Euphrasia confusa; assembly: GCA_954870475.1. Classification (NCBI taxonomy): domain Eukaryota; kingdom Viridiplantae; phylum Streptophyta; class Magnoliopsida; order Lamiales; family Orobanchaceae; genus Euphrasia; species Euphrasia confusa. The sequence continues at coordinate 4,612,216 of OX940961.1, forward strand.
GCATTGCATCTGATTTCATTCTTCATCGTTTGATGAAGATTTAGTAATTTGATCCTAGGTCGAGGCATTTTTTTGGTGCCGACTGATTATGAGTTTTCTGAGATGTAACTCGAATTTCTCGGCGGAACATTAACAAATGAATTGAACTGTTTTTTACTGGGTGGGCATGTGTGAAACATTGGGGGTTTGTTCTAGAACATGCTCGCGCTGCGATTAATTCGCAGATTTTGCACCGTTCCCAGTACCTTTCCTACCTCAACCATCGCCTCTTCCATTGAGAAAGCTACTGAAAGTAAGATAGCCGAGCCTGCGTTGATTCAGCTAAAGAACGAAAGGGACCCCGAAAAGTTGTTCCATCTGTTCAAGGCCAATGCCCACAATAGCCTCGTTGTAGAGAATCGGGTTGCCTTTGAGGACACGGTTTCTAGGCTAGCTGGGGCCGGACGGTTTGATTATATCGAGAATCTCCTCGAGCATCAGAAGGCTCTGCCACAGGGTCGAAGGGAAGGGTTTATAATTCGTATAGTAATGCTGTACGGAAGGGCTGGAATGTTTAATCATGCGGTGGATACATTTTGTGATATGCATTTGTACGGTTGTAAGAGGACTGTTAAATCGTTCAATGCTGCTCTGAAAGTGCTGACTCAAACTCGGGATTTAGAGGCGATCGATTCCTTCCTCAGGGATGTTCCGTTTAGATTCGGTGTTAAATTAGACGTGTATTCCGTTAATATTGTTGTGAAGGCTCTCTGCGAAATGGGTGTTTTGGAGAAGGCTATTATGGTCACGGTCGAGATGGAGAAGTTTGGAATATCTCCTGATGTGATTACGTACACGACCCTTATGGCTGCTTTTTACAAGGCCAACAGGCCCGAGATTGCCAACGGGCTGTGGAATTTAATGGTTTTAAATGGATGTCTTCCGAATGTGGCAACTTTTAATGTTAGGATTCAGTTCTTGGTGAGCAAGGGTCGTGCGTGGGAAGCGAATAAGCTGTTGACATTCATGAGCCGTTGGAAGCAAGTTCCGGGGTTTCCCGACGAGGTTACATATAATTTGGTGATCAAAGGGTTTTGCCGGGCCGGGTATTACAAAATGGCCTTGAGGGTGTATTCGGCTTTCCAAAATGAAGGTTTTAAGTCGAACCAAAAAATTTATCAAACCATGATACACTATCTTTGCGTGGCAGGATATTTTGATTTGGCTTATACCATGTGTAAAGATAGTATGCAGAAGAACTGGTTTCCTAGTGTGCATACTATCAATAATCTGCTTGAAGGTTTATGTAAAGATGGGAAGCTTGATAAAGTTGGTAATGCGAAATATATCTACGGTCTTGCTCGGGATAGAAATCCTCCTTTTTCTGATGCTCAGATTAAAGCCATGGAAATCATATTTTCAAGGAATTGAAATGTTTTATTGGACCGTGTTGTGCAAGTGCACGCTAGTTTGAGTTCATTAGTTGCTGAGCAGAATCTTACAGGAACCGTGATTTTAAAAAGGGTCAGGACAATGACTGCATTGATTTTCTTAGCCGAACTCTGATACCAGCCAAATGAAGTTCATAGTGATATGATATGTGGAAAGGCAGGACAGCGGTGACTAAGTTTTATGTAAGGTCGTTTTTGCATATTAGTAATTGTATGAAAAAGATCTCCATACAAAAGCAGGATCACTCTTTCGGGTCATGATTTATGTCTGCATATGATGTTTTAGGGTTTATTTCAAAAAAAAAATCCGACTTTCAAATTATCAATGCCCCCTTGCTTTTTGTTTTTGGATTTTTCACCTTCTAGGTAATTTCAACAGTTATAGCCGATTTTTTTAGTACTATTGGAGCATGCATATACAAACCCACATTGTACTATATGCGTAATTTCTGATACTTTGTTTATGTATTTGTGTTGATCTATTCAGATTTCTGCTGATAAATGAAAGCAGTAAAAGCACTGCAGTTTGATAACAATGAAAGTTCTTCTGCTGGTAAGTTGAAAAAGTTCAATTTTTGTTCAGTTCATCTATTCACTAAATTTACATGTTGTATAATGGTTGTCAGTGAAAATGTTGTCACTGTTGTAAATCGGATCAAAAGACATTATTAAGACTCGATTTAAAATCGTGACTGGTTTAAATGTATCGGTTTCTATTTCTGGTGCAGGGCACAAATTTGAGAAGGCTTGCTATATCTTTTATTTAAGGTGGGAAGCAGAGATGTTTACAAGTGCTAGAAAGAGAGACGGGGAAGGGTACATACATATGGGAATATAGAAAGAGGAAAGCTTGATTTTTTTTTTTTTTACATATAGTTAAAAAAAGGGATTTTGATTGGTTATTTTTTATTAAGTACATGGGCAATTTATACCTTGTTCCTTAGGAGTACACCATATAAAGTATTGTACATTGACTATTCTTTTATTTGTTGTTTATTCTTCCAAATTTGTGAATTTTGATTATTCTATAATTTGTTGAATTTTTTAGATAATTTTGAATATCAAACTTTTGTAAGTTGTTTTCTATTATGAATGTTTTTCTATTATCATTTAAATAAAATATTGTCTGATTTAGTTAACCAACCATGATTTAAAGAAAAATTAAATGAAATGGCAAGTAAGAAACAAAACAACAAAAGTCTCTACTCGCAAATCCAGAAAAATAATTTGTTAGTATAAGATATTTTGATAAGAGTTTTTTTTGTAAATTACAAACAAAATAGTGAAATACAACTTCTTTAAGACCGCTTGCGTCTTCATACCTTATAAAAATAATTAAAATAATTTTTTACTCTTAATAACTTGGCATACATAGTATATTCAAATACAAAAATTATTCAAAAAGAAAGTAGTAGTAGTAGGTAACAATAATGAAAATCTCAAAAATTCTACCGCCACACTCTTATGTATTAATTTGCAAGTGTAAATAACTTGCACGAAATTTTGAATACACTTGTAAAAAAATTATTTTATTTTCATAACATCCCAAATATACCTCATCAAAAAACTTTGTATTTGTGTCTACTATAATATAAATACTTCTCTATATTCCAAGAAATTGAAAACACAATTACTTTTCAAAACATAATAAACTTGAAATTGAAAAAACGATGAAGGTGGAAATAGTTGTGATTTTGTTGATGTTGGTTGTGTCAGCACAAGGGATCCGGGGACCAGGTGATACTCCGTTTCAAACTTGTTATTGGCCATGTATGGAGGTATGCCACGATCCCGTCGTCATTTGTCACTATAATTGCACAGTTTATTGTCTTTACGCCATAAGCCACACAGCGTATATTCCTTCATCTATCTCACCATCACCATCGCCTTCCATTGTTGACGACGACGCATTTAATAAAAATAAATAAATGTAACAATAAATACAATTTTCCTTCCATTTGTTGTTTACTTTTATTACTAGTATGATTTAAGAAAATTATTGTGTTTGATAGTATTTAATTATTTAAAATTAATTTTCATCAGAAATACTGATAACATTAATTGAAATCAATTTTAATTAATGTTAATCTTTTTTATTAAACATTAAGTTAAAAAGAGTAAAATACAAGAATTAAAAATCTAAAATTATACAATTGTTAAAATTGATACAAACAACTCTCGCCATCAACTTTGGAGACGTCATTTTCACCACTAAGTTTTTAATACTCCCTCTTTCCCTCTAAACTATGCATAGAGAAATTTACACGTAGATTAAGAAAAAGTATTTTTTTGTGTATTTTATAATATAAAGTAGGGGTATAATAGGTATTGATGTCTAAGTAATAAAGTAGTTAGTTGAAAAAGTAGTGGTATAAAGGTAAATAAAAGTGTATTGAGAGGATAAAGTTGTGAAAAGACATTCCATTTATGGAATGTGCACTATTTTAAGGGATGAACCAAAAAGGAAAGTGTGCATTGTTTTAAGAGATGGAGGGAGTACTTCTTTTGGAAGGGACTCAAATGAAGTAAATTAAATTGAAATTAAGTTCAATTTAATATTTTTTTTAATATTTAAATATTAATCAAATATTTTAATATTTTTTGTATTATAAATATTAATTATTTTATAATAGAAAAATAATATGATAGAATTTATATAGATAATTTTTTTCAATTTTAATATTTTCAATTTTTGATAAAATTATAAATAAATATATTATAAATCTATACACAAATAAAATAAAATATATACATACCTTGCTAATTTAGATTATATATACAAATACTATATAATATTATATTATACACAAAATATGATATATATTAATACTCATCAAATTGGTATTCTATATTTACATTATGATCGATGCAATCCGTGAGAAAACATATACAAACTTAAATGACAAGAATCAAGAGAAATTTTATTTCGAAAGTGACAATAAATATAGTCGAAGCTATTTTGAAAAATAACAACTTAAAAAAGAATAAAAATGAAAAACAATAATTTGGTAGGATTTAAGTTGCGTCGTTGATTGTTTACAAGTGCTATAAAAAGAGATGGAAAAATGAAACATACAAGAGCAGCTTAAATTGTTGAATTTTTGTGATTATTCTTTTATTCGTTGTTTATTCTTCCAAATTTGTGAATTTTGATTATTCTATAAATTGTTGATTTTTTAGATAATATCCAATTTTTGTATGTTGTTTTCTACTATGAATGTTTTTCTATTGTCATTAAAATAAAATATTGTCTGATTTAATTAACCAACCATTATTTACAGAAAAACTAAATGAAATGGCAAGTAAAAAACAAAACAACAAAAGTCTCCACTGGCAAATCAAAATAATAATTTGTTAGTATAAGATATTTTGATTTAAGTTTTTTTTTTTAATTGCAAATAAAATATTGGGGTATACATATATGGGGGCAACGGTAATTCTTATATTATATTTCTTTCCCATTATTTAGGTTAATAGTATTTTAGGACACTATACCCGAAATACCCTTTTCAATTACAAAAAATAATAATAACTAAATTAATATAAATACATTCTTAATTAATTAAATAAAAAACTCACTTTATCCAGGCTCATTTTTATCAATTTTTTTTAAGATTTGTTTTATTATTTATCAGTTTTTTTATATTATCACCAATTTCAAAACAGCATGACACAAATAATAAATAATTATTATTATTAATAAATAATAAATAACATGAAACAAATAATAAATAATAACTATTATTAATAAATAATAAAAGAAATGATTAATTTTTGTAATTATATTAATTAAATATTAAAATTGTCAAACACGTTTTTTAATATTTATTAATTAATATAAAATTTATAATATTAACGAAAGGGTAATATAGTCAACAAAAAATACAATTAGTACCCTAGTGAATAAATAAAAAACTATTAAAACCCTCCGCTCAAAAAATTTTAAAAATATAAAGTCTTAATCAAAAAGTAAAAAAAAGAATTGGTTTTCAATCTAATAATAAAAATTAATAAACCATTTTCCTTAAAATTACCTAAAATATTACAACTTCTTCAAGACATTACTTAATAACTTGGCATACATAGTCTATTTAAATATAAAAATTATTCAAAAAGAAAATAAGTAACAATATTCAAAATCTCAAATATTCGACTGCCACGCTCATATATTAACTTGCAAGTGTAAATAACTTGCACAAAAATTTTAATACACTTGAAAATTTTCTATTTTATTTTCATAACACCCCAAATATACCTCAAAAACTTTGTATTTATTTCCCCTATAAATAATTTTCAATATTCCAACAAATTGAAAACACAATTACTTTTCAAAAAATAAGTTGAAATTGAAAAAAAAAAAGATGAAGGTGGAAATTGTAGTGATTTTGTTGATGTTGATTGCATCCGCACAAGGGAAGACAAATGATGTAAAATCTCTATATAGTCATATCATTGGAACCCCAAAAAAATATTTATAAATGAGAGTTATTCCTAAATAGAGTTAGTATAAGTTTTTTTAATACATATATATTATATAATGATATAATTAGTAGATACAGTACATGTAATGTGTTAACTTAATTAAACTAATTTGCTCACGTAATATGTTAAGACAATACTCAAAAGTCATGTGAAGAAACTTCATGTGAAGAAGCTCAATAGCATAGATGTACAAAAAGTTTCATGTGAAGAAGCTTTAAGCTTACTCGACAAGTTAAAATGTTTTGAACGTTCAACAAGAAAGTTGTCATGTGGATGAGCTAATGCGCACACGCACACGCAAGTTGAACACAACAGATTAAATTATTGTCACAATCAACCTTGAGCTAACGAGGTGTGTTTCTTTATGTTGGAACTTAAAAAAATATAAATTGTGACAATATGAAGTTTATTCCAAATTATACAAGTTGGGACCATTAATTTTTATTCCTAAAGAGAATTTATTCCTTAATAGATTATTTTTTTTTAGATGTTTTACTGCACGTAATCGGTTTAATACTTGTTATTGGTTATATATGGGGATGCCCCGGATCCGTCCTCTATGGCTCTATTGTAACTGTAGTTGCATACTTTTTTGTGCTTGGATCATAGAGCCCGAAGACAACGTCCCATCTAATAAAAATAAATTAATGTAACAATAAATACTAATCCCATGGTCTAAAACCATTTTTATCCACAATCTACCACACCTCAACTTTCTAAAACCATGCATATTTTTTTGTGCTTGGATCATAGAGCCTAAGACAACCTCCTATCTAATAAAAATAAATTAATGTAACAATAAATACTAATCCCTTGGTCTAAGATCATGTTTATCCACAACCTACCCCACCTCTAACTTTTTAATAAATTATTCATTTCACTCTCCTTCACATCATCAATTTATTACTTTATTCAAACTTCTAATTTTTCATCATTTATTCACAACCTACAGCCCACTTCAATTTTTCATTTATTATTATTATTAAATAATTATATAATATTTGTTTATTAAATTTATATTTAATATAAATTAAAATATATATTAAATTATTAAAATGCTTCAATTAATAATTTTAAAATGAAAAAAAAAATCAACAAATAATATTAAAAATTAGTACATTTTAAATTTTAATAAATTACAATTAAACATTATTTCAAAAATTACACAATTATATAGTATATGAAAATATATGAATATTGATCTCTATTTGTAGAGAATAAAAAATAAGAATTTTGATATAATTATTTTTATATATAATTATATATAATATCAGATATATTCTATTAGTATATAAATATATATAAGCTAAACTAATTAAATAAAGTCCAATCACATAATTACATCTGGCAAAAAAATAAATAAATATGTGACGCCCCAAGGGCGTGAGAGAGGTCCGATTGTGATGGGGTGTCCATTCTTTTTTCTTTTTGTAAATTAGCATGGTCCGGGTGTCCGATAAACATTGACTAAAGACACTTACCATATTTTTTTGTAAAATTACATTGGATTGAGGAAGTATTTACCTTCCATTTGTTGTTTACTTTTATTAATAATTTAAGAAAATTATTGTGTTTGATATTTTATTATTTAAAATTAATTCTCATCATAAATAGTGATAACATTAATTAAAATTAATGTTAATATTTTTTACTAAACATTAATTTTAAAAGAGTAAAATACAAGAATTAAAAATGTAAAATTAAACAATTGTTAAAAACTAAATTGAATAGTACAAATAACTCTCGTCAATAACTTTGGAGACATCATTTTCACTACTAAGTTTTAGTATTTGTTTTGGTTAAGCACTTGAATTGAAAACCACTTGAACTGAAAATTGTAAGTTACAAAGTTCGAACTCTCGTGTCAATTGTCATAGACCCAAAGAAAAAGTGTTAATACACTTGAAAAATCTCTATTTTATTTTTAATAACATCCCCAAATATACTAATCTAATTTGACCTCAAAAACTTTGTATTTATGTGGACTATAAATACTACTTAGTATTCAATATTCCAACAAATTGAAAACACAATTTCCAAAACAGCTTGAACTTGAAATAAAGATGAAAAACATGAAGGTGGAAATTGTTGTCATTTTCTTGATGTTGATTGTCTTCTCGGCACAGGGAGGGCATATGATACTTGATACTTCAATGTTTTGACTATAGAACAGGCCACTCAGCCTCTCTTCCTCCGTCTGCCTCACCATCGCCTGCCATCGACGACACATCTAATAAAAAAAATAACGAGAATGATGCTCGCAAGTTAATTATGTAACAAAACCAAAATACTCATTTCAATAATTTGGTTTTCAGTTTGGATATAGTTATGAAATTTAGAAATATCAATTTTCGGTTCTATTATTTTAGAGATATATATTACTGGTAAATCGGATCAAACGACATTATTAAGATTACTTAAATCCACCCAATCATAACTGATAACACGTCCAAAAACAAAAACAATTTTCAACAAATTGGAGATAACACAGATACTAATAAGAACGTCACTCAAATTCAAACTACACAAGACTTGAGCTCTCCATACTAATCCTCTCTGCTACCATCCTCTTTAGCCTCTTGTGCCGCTTCCATTAGTTCATCAAATTTTGCACTTTTTCCAAGAACTATCTCAATCTGTATCCATAAAAATATAAAGCTGTAATACAAGGATGACGCCAAAGTCTGCACTATTAATATAGCAAGGGGAGTATGATAATCGTAAAAGTTTTCCAAGCCTTTGCAACATAGCGATACCTAGCTCGTATTTGAACATTTCTAAAGTATCTACAATGCCCCATCTCGAATTGTGGAAAAAAATAACAATTTTTTTTTTTACTTTTTCAACAAGAGTAGCGTTTTAATTTGCAGATAGAATTAATTGGGCATACCTTAGCTTTTTGGACGGCCCTTCCTCTTGAGTCATCTTTTATCTCGACCGTGGATGTCGTGATCTCTGCATGTTTTTAAATGGAGAAATCTAATTTAATGTCCAAAACCAAATACGTGAACTATTTAAAAAGTGGTGTATTAAATTAATGTCTTAACTTATTTTTCATACAATTTGTACGGTCTAACACCAAACAGAATTATTTACACCCAAAAGCAGTTAATTATGGAACATGAATTCAATTCCAATTCAGTTCAGAGTAACATGTTATCAATTTTATTTGTGTATGATAGGTATTGAAGAGGTGAAAAAGCAGGCGAAATAGTTCAAAATAACAGGTGGAAAACTCACTCTTCTCAACAGCAAAACCATTGTTCTTGAGGATTTCAGCAATTGAGACGACAGTTGAAATTGCTGCAATAACATAAGCAAAGCAGGAAAATCAGAATAGGTTCATATATATGATCATCAAGGGCAAACCAATTCAAGGAAAAAACATAAGATTGAAGTAGAGTATATGTTATTTGGCTGTTGGATAATACAGTCGAACCATCATAATCCCATGGAGTTGGAGGGCATTGATTTTACACGATTCACACAGAACATATGAAAACAACTTAATGCAGAGACAAAGAGCTCCTCTACAAGCTAACAACACATTTTCCGAGCTACTTCCCTAATGCAGCTTACACTACTAAATAACTTGATGTAGACATAAAAATACTCAGAAAATCCAAACTAGGAGCCAAAACACTCAGCCTCTTAAGTTCCAAAAAATATTTTGGACACATTTATCCATTTCATTCTTCGATTATTCAAAATAAAATAAAACAAAACAAACCCAGATGAAATAAATTTAGAACCAGAAAATACAAACAGGGGCATAAAAATTCAAAAGCAAAATCAAGAGATAGGAATTACCCATGCCGAGCCCCGAAAGCTCAGCCTCATTGTGCTGTTGCATGTATCTCTACAGACACAAAGAAATCAAGTTAGTTACACACAAAATACAGTACGAATTTCGAATACAGAATCGTCGAAAACCGAAGACACGCAGAACCTTCGCGAGATTAACGTAGAAGAAAAGCGGCTTCTTAGTGTTGGAGACTTGAATGCGGTTCTTCTTTTGTGATTCCACGATGTTCATCTTGTTCACTCCGTCCGTAATCCCCTCCATTGAAATTTGTACTACTGTAATTTTCTGGCTGTCTGGGTTTATGGAAGCTAGGGTTTTTGCTTCCACAATTGGGAATAAACGAGCCTTTATATAGGAAGGGTTTCGGGTTACAAGTTCCGGGTGCGGTGCGGAATTACTTTCCGGTTTATGATAAAATAACAAATTTATTAAAAAAAATCGAAAATAATATTCTTCAGAAATAATACTCCACTCTAATACTAAAATTAAATTTAAGTTAATATCTAACTCAACTACGGAAATAAAATTGCAAGGTTTTTATATTATTCAACTTCAAACAATTCACTTGATCTATAAGACTATAACACAAATGCAAATCGAGCCAAACGAACATGAAAATTTATCGAAATTTAGAAGTCATTTTTATTGTTTTCAATTACTCGTTATTTGATTAATTTATCCGGGACAAATCATATTATATAGAAGAAGAAAAAGAAGTGAATATATATTTTATTAAATACATAAACTTGTTTTACAATTTATATTTTAATCTACCAACAATTAAGCGCTCCTCTTGAGCATTTGCTCATAGTTCTCTATTGACTCCAACCTTTGCAAAAGCAGCTGCTGCTTGAATTTCCTAATGAATCGCTCGGCACTTTCATTAATGTCTTCCGTCGGACTCTTCTCCATCGTCTTCCACTGTGGCACCACCACCTGCCGCCTTGTAGCCGCTGCTGCCGGTTTTTCTCTTATATCCATCTTCAATTCAATTTGTTTGATCTAAATAGGAACATGTTACACGTATTTATAGAGGGCCAGTTCAATAAAAACGAAATAAAATTGTAGAGAGTATGTGATTCTTGATTTATATTTTAATTGATTGTTTCACGACACGAGGCAGCTTTTTTATGCAAAAGGTTAGGTACTCTCCAATTAGAAATTAAAAGGAAGAGGTCAATTTTATTTTTTTTGCAATGAGGTGCAGTGATTTGATTTGCTGGATTGATTAAATTAATTTAAGGGCATTGCTTGCATTGCATGCAACCAATTGTTTATCCAGATTACTTGCTTCACATATAGCCACTGACCCACTGTATTATTGAGGGCATGTTCGTCATTTTAAATATCTGAACTGAAAGGATTTGAACTTATATCACAACTTAAATTCAAAAATTACAAATGTTTGTATATTTTGAACGAGGACATAGTATTAATCTTCTCATCAGAGGTAACGCAACAAGGCGGAAGGATCAGACCCGAGCTCGTCCCGTACGCTTCCCAGCAGGACGACTTTGCTATTCCAGATAAATATACGAGTTGAATATCTTGTAAATATAATCTTGTGCATGGTTGACTATCACTGCATAACAATTCTATAGCCTTCTCAGTCGCCGATGTACCTTTGATGCCTCGGAACAAGACTCTGTCTATGCTAACTGCCGACGTCTGCAAAAGCAACACGAAGTGTTCATTACAAGAAAATGCCCTCAGGGGTAGTTTTGTAATTTTTGAATGTTTTTGAAGCTTACCCTGTTAAGGCATGTCACCGGAGAGTCGCAGTAATACTGGTCTATTATAATGGGATTCGAAACGTTGTACATCCATATGTCGTCAAATGTAATCTTCCTTACGAAACCACTGCCTCCCTGTAAATTAATTCACAAAAGACGTAAAACAATGATAGAATAAACACGATCAGTCGGAAATAAAAAAACGGAAGAAGTAAGGACAAAGATTATTATTACCTGCCATGTTTTGATTCGGACCCCATTCTCGGTATCAAACAAAATCGCACCATCGACTGTGACGTCCTCCACTGAAGCATACGAATTGTATTTTCCCAAACTGCCAATGCTGGAAAGCAAAAGGAGGACGATTGCTGATCAAAGTAAATACGGAGAATTACAGTAATAACCGTAATTACCTAATGCCATGGCCAGGGCCACACACGATATTTTTTATACGAATTTTCGAAGAATTGCTGACTATGGACACACAGTCATCTCCTGCCACAAAATTGAAAAAAAGATTTCGAGAAAATATTAGTTCCAGTGAAAGTATACATACCGAAGCTTCGATAAAAAAACCTGTGCCAATAGTGATGCCCTTGAGCTCAACATATTTCGACGCGCTTATGTGGACCCCGTCGGTGTTGGGGCTATCGGCAGGCGCTATGACAGTGACACCAGAAACCGATACGTGCATGCAGTGAGTAAAGGCCATGTGCATTTGTTGACTATCGACCAAAGTAAGCCTCCTGACTTTCAGGCTGTTACATCTATGGAAAGTGACAGCCTGTCGCATTAGCCACGGAAACGCAAAGTGATAAGTTTCTTAGCTGATTAATGTATCAGTAAGGTTGCATGAAACGTTCATGCAATCAATACAATACTAACCGTTGGCGCGTGAGTGCAGGGCTGCCAAAAACATACCACGATAAGTTTCAGAATCAAGTCTGGAAAAAATAAACATTACGATGCGACCATGATGAGGATGAATTACAAGATCAACTGCCGTGAATTAGCCTTGCTACGAAAAGGACACCAGCTATCTTTCAAAAATACAGATATGACCTTATGTTTTGCAACTTTCCACTTACTCTACGAATACTCCGCTTTTGGAAGGTATATTGGGGGAGTAATTGTAATTTTCAAAAAAGCTTAGGTCCTGTTGTTTTTGTAATTAATCCTCGAGAATGTGATAAAAGAAGATGAGAGGAAGTACATTTGATTCATTTCTCTTGCACGATCGGGCCCACCATTCTTGGCCCATCCCATTAATTATCCCGCCTCCTTCTACGGTGAGGTTCTTCACTCCATGGAAATAGAGCCACTTGTGTACATCCAAACCATCCCAAGCCACAGGATCTCGTGGGGCAACAACAGTCCCGGAAATCTGTAGTTGTTGCAAATCACGAATTAGAATCGCATTTAGCTTTCAGCAAAATGATAATTTAGGATAATTATTACACAACTACAAAACTACATTTGAAATCTGGAAGCTTGTAATTGGGCTAAGCTTCAGAAAAGCATTTGTAAATGTCCCATATATCGGTACAATGTCAATATATCATGTGATTAACAACACACACATAATGGTTATGTGTTACATTTTCAAGAAAACAATTGGGCTCTTACCCTCAATGTCAAGCTCGACTTGCAGGGCCCGGCAAAGTCGGTTGCATTAACGAGATAATATTTCCTTGCGGGGAATACAATTTTTGCCGGTGATGGTGAAGAGCAGGCCACCTCCCAAACGTCTCTCAAACTCTGAAACGGTTAAATTACTAAAAACATCAAGTTACAAAAAACACTTCAAATGAAACCAGAAACAGAGGAAGGATATGGTAATTAAGAGTCAAGTACTCATTTTAATTTCGATCAAAATGAAATGTCTTGCAATAAAAATAAAAATAAACATAAATCAATTGGTTATTACATGAATCGAAGCAACCCACGAAGACAAATGTGAAATGAATCGAAAACCCAGAAATCAAGATTGGAACTTTATACCTTGGTGTCGTCAGTAATTCCGTCTCCGATGGCACCAAAATCATTGATGTTGAGAAGAGAGGTTGTTTCAGAGGTCTTGAATCTGAAGTGCCCAGATGATGATGGGAGCTGAATCAGAGGATTAAAACCAGTTGCAATGGCGACATGTAAGAGCAGATAAAATACTTGAACAGAATAATAATGTTTCGACGAAGACGAAGAAGAAGAACTCATCATCTTCCTCATCTTCCAGCCAAGAAATTCAGGGATTGTAGCCTATGAGAAGGAGTATATACTGGGTCTGGTCGGAGTTTCCATTTTTCGATTTGGCGATTAAGAAAAACAGTCAATGTAGGGAAATACAATTTAGAATGATGCAGTGTATTATAGTACTTCCCTTCACTCAGTGTCATACTAGTTTGTCACACCGAGATTATAATCAAAGTAAAACAGTATTTAGGCTTTTTTTTTTTTGTGGAAGATTAATTTAATTTGTTAGGGTATTATGGTCTTTTTTTAGATGAAGATTAATTTTTATTAGGCAAAAGTGATGACATTTAATAAATATTGTGTTGTTGTAAAGTTAAAGAGTGTAATGATAGTTTCCATTTTGAGGTGTTACAAAATCAATTAAAAAGAAAATTGCGACAACTTCTACATTCTACATAATAAAGGTAAAACAGAGCTAGTAATGTATTAGTATTAGTATTAATATTAGTATTAGGAACTCAATGAACTTTTTTTTTATAAAATAATAATAATAATTTTATAAATTATTAAATATTTTTTAAAAATTATTAAATAATGTTTTAATATTAACCAATTAAATTGTATATTTATAATTATCAATTCAGATTATTTTTTATTTAATTTATTTAATTTTAAATATTTTTAAACAAATTTAATTCAAATGAACTAAAAGTGATAATTGCTCAAATTGCCCACAATATCTAATGATTAATTATCCTTAACAAATATGGTCTTGGTCAATATATGATTATTCATATTTATTAATTATTACAATTTAATTTTGATAATATATTACTCAAATTTCCCAACATTTACCGAATTAATGGAGTAGGTCATTACAATTACAATAATTGCATTTTTTTCTTTCGACACTGTATATAACATTACATGTATCATTCAAACATAACTTGAAAACACACTTCTTTTCAAACCCAAAACTAAAAACGGAAACAAAATAAAAATGAATAGCATAAGATCTAGAGTTGAAGCTGTGTTCATGGTTCTCTTGATGTTGTTTGCCTCGGCACCACGAGGAGGAAGGGCAATCGATGATTTTACTGTATGCTACGATATATGTTTGCAGTATTGTTCTCGCGAGGGCTCTGGTATCTCTGTTGTTATTTGTTCGTTGAAATGTTATTACTCTTGTAAAAAAGGTGCGTCAGCTCAATTTGATTCAGCCACACCACCAACAGCTGATGATCATGAAGATATTAGTGAACTATTTGAAGTGATCGATTAGTAAAGGTTTTCGTGTGTGTGCGACTTTATAAATAAATGTGATGCAATAAAATTTTCATTGTTTCAATTTGATCGAGTTTATCCTTTTATATTACATTGTAAAAAATATACAATTGTTTTTTAATAACTTGCGAATACAACTTTAATAATCTCACTATCGATTGTTTAAAATAATTTATTTCTCTCACTATCCCATACGTCACTTATAAACACAAATCATTTGAATTAAAAAAAAAGTTGTTTATAACTCTTAGACAAATGAAGTATTTAACAAATTAATATGAGAAATTGTATAATGTAATTCAAATAGTAGTACGTCCTGAGATATGATATAAAATTTATTTATAATTGTGTGTTTTATCAAATATATATTGTAATCATGATATATCATTGTACATAGTTATCGATCACTTATATATATATTGTAATCATAATTAACATTTGTACATAATTTCATTATAATATTGTTTATTCAATTTGACAAAATACAATACATGTAGAATTTGATTAAATCAATTCTTCAAATGTGATCCAAGCTAGGTCATCTTATTCATTAAGAAAAAAGGGAAACCTCCGTCGGGGATCATCAAACCACAATAACATGTTTTGGCAGGGTGAGCCATGGAATTGACCCTTATGCAAACACGGCTAATAGAACAATTTATTTAAGCTCTTGTTAATCATTATAAAATAATTACAATCACAAAATTCACTGTTTTGAATGTTTAAAGTGACCTTGAAAAAAGTAGATATAATATAATATATATAATTATTCTCAAAGCACCAGTGGTCTAGTGGTAGAATAGTACCCTGCCACGGTACAGACCCGGGTTCGATTCCCGGCTGGTGCATCTTTTTTTATTATTTTTTTATTTTTTATAATAAAAACAAAAATCCAAACTAAAATAAAAATATAGTAACATTTATTACTTTTTAAAGAAACAAAAATCATTCCAAATTCCTCATCAACTAATTATAACATGCTAACATCAAAAAAGAACAACAAGAAAAAAACAAAAACATGATGAGTTGAATGAATAGTTGATCAAATCTTGGTGTTAGGATTCCCTGGATAAGCCGGGTCACTGGGGTTGCTGGAATGGGTGGAATCACCCATGGTGTGATAGTTCAATCCCTCGACGTCGTCGTGTTTGTTGCTGCTGTCGACGGCTATAAGGTTTTGGTTGAGGTTGTTGTTGTTAGGGTTTGCCCCCATTGTGTTCTTCACGACGTCTGAAGCCCCTTGAGCGATGTTGGCTGCTCCGAAGGCGACCCCACGGGCCAGGCTGAGGGCACCTTGTGTCGCGCCTTTCCCCACATCGGCCGCACCTTGCACCATGTTCGATACACTGTTTCCCGTCTTTTTTTTTTTTTTCGACGCAAACAAAATTAATCGAGAAGGCGATATCGATCGATTATTGATCATGTTTTAAATTAGATGTAGTAGTGATGAAACTAGATATTATTACCTCTTGAAGGAAGTTGGATGAGGCTTGGCTATGGACATCAGATGCTGGGTTTACCGATTCCCTCCTCATCTATACTTGTTTTAATTAATTAATTAGTTTTACAATTTATAATATTATTGAATAAAATGCATTTTTATTTCAATTTTTAGTTCTATATGAAAGTAGGTGCATGCGTACGTACCTGAGCTTGGCCTGAGAAGTTGTCTTGGTTTTCCATTTTGTTTTTTCAAAAGTTAGTTAAATAGGAGTATAATTTATCGTGAGTGAATTGATTATGTAAATATTGTTGAAATTAAAAAAAGGTACGTGAATTTATAGAATTTAAGAGATGTGTTTTGCCGTTATAATGTGTGCCTGAGTATGTGCATCACTTCACACATGGCCGGCCGCCCACGAATGTATCAAACCCCGTTTTTCTATAAGGAGTGCTGACGTCACCAATGCCATTGTTGATAAGGAGTGCTGACGTCACGTATTATGCGATATGATGGAATTATTTATTCACAAATCCAATATTAGAGATATAATAAAATTTCTATAAATTAATAATCTTTATCTCTCATAATAACTGCACTAATTTTCTTTTTTGGATTTCCATAATAGTTGATATACATAAAAAAATATATATATTTTTAATTTTTTTATTTTAAAATACAATTTATTCATACTTTATTTATTTACTTTTTAAACTCTACTCAAAATTACTTTATTTTTCAATTTTAAAATAAATTAAACTCATTATTTTTTGATAAAAAAATCAAAAAACAACATTTTTCTTAATTTGCCTTCCCAAAAAAATAATGCATGTTTTGTGAGAGGGAGAGAGTATATATATATATTAATAACCTTTTTTAAATTAATAAAATTTTCGACTTTTTTTTTTAAATAAAAAAAATACACTACTCTCGGTCCAAAGATAGTTGTCATACTTTCCTTTTTGAGGTGTCCAACAATAGTTGACACATCCCAAAAAAGGAAATAATTATTCTAACTTTTTCATTTTAATATACAATTTTATTCTACTCTACCGCACCTACTTTTTAAACTTTACTCACAACTACTTTATTTTTCACTTTTAAAATATATTTTTACTTTTTATTTTTTAATAAAAAAATTAAAAACTAACAATTTTCTTAAACTCCGTGTCCAACCAAGTATGACATCTATTAATGGTCGGAGGGAGTATAAATTAACAATCTCTCTAAATTAATAAAATTTTAATGACGAGATTATTAATTTATACTTCCTCGGTCCAAAGACAGTTGTCATACTTTCCTTTTTGGGGTGTCCAACAATAGTTGACACACCCCAAAAAAGGAAATAATTATTCTAACTTTTTCATTTTAATATACAATTTTATTCTACTTTACCCCACCTACTTTTTAAACTTACTCACAACTACTTTACTTTTCACTTTTAAAATATATTTTAATCCTTACTTTTCAATTAAAAAATAAAACAACAACAATTTTCTTAAACTCCGTGTCCAAGAAAGTATGACATCTATTAATGGCCGGAGGGAGTACTAATTTATACACTGCTTCATGATACTGTATAAAGAATTGTTTGTTAGACTCATTCAATTATACTAGAAGGAGTTGAGTGCCACGACTTCTATATATTCTATATATATAAGGGGTGCTGACATCACGAATGACATTGTTTATAAGAATTTCTGACATCACGTATGATCCATGGAATTCAATATATACAAGTATTTAATATAGTATATATATTCACAATTTCAATTATTTAATACTTTTATTCTACCATAATAACAAAAACTCAATTGTAAATCAAAAGGCGTTTGCTCATGTTTATATAACTATAAGACAAAAACATATTTTAAGTTCAATTATAAAATTTAAAATATTAATTATATATATATATATATATATTCATAATTTAAATATATGTTTTTAAGTTCAAAATTATTTTGTATTATATATAAAATTCACAAGAATGTGATGCACTGATGCCTGTGACATTTTTAGTTGGCTTATTTATTTTAATTAATATTTTATATATTAATACTACTATATTTCTTTGCAAGAGATAAAAAAAGCTCAAAAAATTATACACAAGAATACAAAAATTAATTGTAGATACATTATACATATGACATGAAATTAAATAAACATAGTCAAATGATCACATGCAAGCTCTAGAACAAGTGAACAACTATATATTATTATAATTCTCTAAGATACAGTGGATAAAACAAAACATATCTTTTCCAACTCCCCCATCTCTCACCTATATAAACCACCTTATATCTCACAAATTATGCATCCATCCAAATTAAATCCATATCAATTTAATTGTCTCAGTTGATCATATAACCCTAGCTATCCAAGTCCAATGGAAAAACTCAGCCTCATCATCCTGATCATCATCTTATCACTCTTTGTAACATATGAAAATCATCTTGTTTCCGGCCAAGCATTAGATGGCACGTCGCCGGACGACAAGTGGGCCCAAAACTACCTTTTCCAACCAAAGCAAAAGGTAGCAAAGCTCCATTTCTTCCTGCAAGACGCACTAAGCGGGCCGAACGCCACCGTTTGGGAGGTGGCCCGATCCGCGCTCACGTCGAATTCGAGTTCGGCGTTCGGTCAAGTTATGGTCGTGGACGACTTGATAACAGCCGGGCCCGACCGCAACTCCACGAAGCTGGGCCGGGCCCAGGGCCTCATCACCTCGGCCGACTTGCAAGTGTTGAATCTCGCGATGAACATGAACTTTGTGTTCACGGCGGGCCCTTACAACGGGAGCACAGTCAGCATCGTGGGAAGGAATCCGATCCTCACTTCGAATAATCGAGAGCTGCCCGTCGTTGGAGGGACCGGAGTTTTCCGGATGGCCCGTGGCTTTTCGATTTCAAGTACTTATTCCTTTGATACGGTCGAGGTTTATGGCGTTCTCGAGTATACCGTTTATGTGTTTTATGTGTAAGTACTTGCATTTGAAGTTATCATCTCAGCTCTTTCAAATTATATAATTTCTACTTGCATCCATCGTTTGATTTCCAAATAGTAAATCGTTGTCGTCGAGTGTGTGTGCTTCATATTTATATTGTAAGAATTAATATTAATGTTAATTTGATCATTATTTTCTATGATATTTTGTAGTGATCAATTTCTATGTTCAATTTATGTAAGTTGTGTTTGATTGTTAATACTGTATAACTATTATATATGTCTACGATGTTATTATAATTGAGAATTATCATTGATTCATTATTATCGCCGTACGTATTGCGTACGTAATATTCGATTCATGCACGTTAACAACTTTGACTCAAAAGTTCAAAACCGAGTTTCAAGCTCAATGACAAATTTTGTTTTGAACGTCGAATGAACGCGCAATTGATTGCTTTAAAAGTATCTTTGAGATCTAAAGATAGGACACAATACAATTATATAAAATCACGTGAAATGAATAATCAATTGAAAGTCGTTCAAATTTTAGAAATAGTTGTTTGTTTTTTTTTTTTTTTACAAAATACAGATTGAAATAATTTTACTCCATTTATTTAAATCTCGCCAATGTTAGGTTAGGTAAAAATTCAAGTTACTTTATCTTTTCAATTTAAAAGACATTTTTCTAATCTTTAATCAAAATGAACTCTAAACTCGTAATAGTAAAAAAAATAAAATTGGAAAGATGATAAATATCATTATAATATGGTTTGATTGGTTCTACTTCTCGTCAATTATGGAGATGTAAAAAAAACTTATCAATAAAAATATGCTATCATTATAAATAAAATTATTTTTCTAATATAATTTCGAAATTCATAAAAAATAAAATTATATTTTCAAATTAATTTTACTCCGCTAAACTAGGGGACTCACACGAACGCGGCAACTTACGCTACAATAAGATTAAATTGATGTCATGATGACATCATCCCAATTAGGTGACGAGCTCACCTTGTCCTTACCTTAAATTTTTTGACAAAAAGCTGTGGAACATTCCCGGTGAGACGGTGGAGAGTATAAAATTGCAATAAAAAAAAAATACTAATAACGATAAATATTGTTAATAAGTAAAGACTAATTATAAATTTACATGTGACATGATTTATAAAATAAAAATTAAAGATCTCGGCTAGTGGAGACAAAAAGATCGTGATGGGCCGATGGCCAAAAGTTTCTCATTTTTTTAAAATCTTAATTTGTATATGGATTACATGAGACAAAAAAACTCAAATTAAAAATTTATAACAAAAAGTCAAAATATAAATGTAAAGCGCGTTCATTTGAATTAATTAACCTTTTCATTTATCATTTAAAGCGCGTTCATTTGAATTATTTAACCTTTTCATTTTTATTTTTTACTTAAATAAAATATTTATTCGCACAAAAAATAATAGTATTTATAATTCAAGAGAACGAAAAGTATATCACATGAAATTAAATAAGATAATCAAATAATCACATGGAAGATTTTATACATTGTTTAACTAATTCTTCAATTTTTATAGATTTTTTTCTAAGTCTGACCATTATTAATTAATCCTCTCTCTCCCCCTATATAAACCACCTTCATCTCACACAAATTATACATCCAAATTAATTCCACATCAAATTGTTTCAATTGACCCTACGAGCCCAATGGAAAAACTCTCCTTGATTCTAATGTTCTTATCACTCTTCGCAGCATATAAAAATGTTGTACACGTTTCCGGTCAAGAAGTCAAAAGGCCGCCGCCCGACGAGTGGGTCGAAAACTACCTTCTCCGACCAAAGGAAAAGGTAGCTAAACTCCATTTCTTCATACAAGACGTACGAAGTGGGCCGAACGCCACCGTTTGGGAGGTGGCCCGATCCGCGATCACGTCGAATTCGAGTTCGTCGTTCGGTCAAGTTTCGGTCGCGGACGACCTAATAACCGCTGAGCCCGATCGCAATTCCGAGAAACTGGGCCGGGCCCAGGGGCTAGTCGCGTCCTCCGACTTGCATGCATTGGCCCTCGCCATGAACATCAACTTCGTGTTCACGGCGGGCCCTTACAACGGGAGCACGGTCAGCATCGTGGGAAGGAATCCGATCGGCACTTCGAATAATCGCGAGCTGCCCGTTGTTGGAGGGACCGGAGTTTTCCGGATGGCTCGAGGGTTTTCGATTTCGAGTACTTATTCATTTGATCCGGTCGAGGTTTATGGCGTTCTGGAATTTACCGTTTATGTGGTTCATGTGTAAGTGCATGCATTTGAGGTTATCATCTCATAATTCAAATTTAATATATGTGTGTGTGTGTTTCATATTTATATTGTAAGATATATAAGTTGTTTGATCATTGTTTTATACGAACAATTTGTGTACGTGAGTTTCTTAAGTTCATTTCCTGTAAAATTAATGTTTGATAATTATTAATACCAAGTAGTGTATGTTTATTATTAATATTATTATTATTGTTACTGTTATTGTTGTTGTTGCATCAGTAGTTTTGATTTGTCGATTTCGGTGTTAATTTCAATATATGCACGTTAACAATATTAAGATATTTTTATCTGTGATTATATTCGGTCCAAACTCGAATTAGAGACTGTCAATTGGGTGTCTTGACTACTTGAGTCAGAATGGTTAACTCTAACTCGGCTAGTGTAATTTTAAGAGTTACAACCTGTAAAAATTTATCAAGCTCGCTCAAACTCTGGCATATGATTTTCATTTTTTAAATACCTATATCAAGTTTAGACAAAATAAATTATTATTGAATACATATATATTACATGTGTGGGCCATTGGACGAGTTAAAATGGTTTTGTTGTAAAATAATTAAAAACATAATTACAAAAGCCTTAATGTATTTCAATGTAATACTTATAATTACGAGAATATGGTTACAAAAGAGAAAAAAAGTTGTATTCAAATTGATTAAAGCCACTTGACCAATTGACCACAATCCTAAATTATAAATTTACATATTTTTTAATATAAAAATATAAAAGGGATATTCAGTTTTTATACAATAGTACAATTATTAAATTATTAAAAAGTATCGAGGAGGGGTACCTGACACATGAGCAAAATCGGATAAAAAGAGAGGGCAGTTTCGTAATTCAACGAGTCGTTAGCTATAAACACCATTTCCTTCTACTGTCTAATCTCATTTCTTTCTAACCACACCACCACGCGGAGCAGGTCGAGGTTGAGATTGCAGTCCTCAGATCAAACCCTTCTCCAGTTCTGCTTTCCTCCGCAAATCCCAAACCTTCAATCCAGCCCGTTCAGGCCCAGGTGAGCATAATTTATCCATGCCTTTCTTTATCTATGTTTTCACCTGATGA
The DNA here is from genome assembly GCA_954870475.1 of Euphrasia confusa. Lineage (NCBI taxonomy): Eukaryota > Viridiplantae > Streptophyta > Magnoliopsida > Lamiales > Orobanchaceae > Euphrasia > Euphrasia confusa. The sequence goes on from OX940961.1 coordinate 4,634,904, forward strand.
GATCCATGTGGTATCGTCTTCGTTTCATCGATTTGTAACTTTTTTTGAAAGATCTTCCTTTTTCCCCCGATAATCCCATGGGATTTAGGGTTTCTGGTGCTTGATTTTATTTCATCTTATGATTATCTGAAAATCATTTGTTTTCGTTTGTACTGAAAGGATGGATGCCTTAATTTTTTTTATTTTTTATAAAAAAAATTGTTGGGTTTTGGAGTAAAGTTATTGTTGATTTCTCGTGTTGTTCTTTGTGATTCGGTGTGGTAAAACAAACTAGGCTCTCCCTGTGTTAAATGAAATCACAAGTCTTTATGTGCCTTTACTATGTATGCTGGATTCTCTTCAGATATAATGAGACCAAAGTCTCGACTCGTCAGATTTTAAAAGATTTTTTCAGAACCCTGTATACTGATTAACCTCTTTTGCATCGCAAAACCGTGTTACATTACATACCGTATCAGGGATTGGTTTGGGTGTATAGCTTCCATTTATAAACTTTCATCGACTCTGTCTCTTACGTTTTGGATTTTTCTAAAATGATATTAGTAACTAATTGTTCCTTGCTCTGACTAAATTGGACAGGTCTCGACTAGCTCTTCTCATCAAAATCTGATTTTTCATAACTTAAAGCAGCCTGGCGGTGCAAAGAAGCGAATAGAAGTTTAGTTTCTAACAATTTCTCGACCTTGTAAAAAAAAATGCCAAAAGATAGAAGGGTGCATTCCTCGTCTTTTGACCACCGGTCCATGGTGTGTCCTTATTCTTGCAGCTCCAAGATCTCGGACCTCACCAACCCCGAAACCTTTTCCCCTCAGGCTGGGGATGAAAAGGAATGGGAAGAGGTCCGATGCCCTATCTGCATGGAGCATCCTCACAATGCCATCTTGTTATACTGTTCATCCCATGAAAAGGGTTGCCGTCCTTTCATCTGCGACACAAGCTACCGACACTCCAACTGCCTCGACCAGTTCATAAAATCAGGCCCACCAACACAACATATGAACGACTGCCCCCTTTGCCGTGGAGTAATCACCAATTGGGAAGTGATAAATCCTGCACGAATATTCATGAATTCCAAAACAAGGAGTTGTTCTCTAGAAACTTGCGATTTCAGTGGAAATTATTCTGAGCTAAGGAAACATGCTAGGCGGGACCACCCATTCGAGCGTCCGTCAGAGGCTAATCCCAGACGCAAATCCGATTGGATGTTGTTAGAGCAACAGATGGAAATGGAGGATGCGCTGGCCCATCAGTCGGATGCCGAGCACGACTGGGACGGTTGGCTTGATATGGACGCATTGGAGGATAACGCTTTATGGAGTGATGGAAGTTTTTTTGATTTCCCGAGCGGGATGACAGATATCGAGGATGAATTGATCGATGAAATGTTTAGTGGGCTCTCTATGTCGTTTATGAGTCTGTATTCGTCTTTTCCAGACGAGGAGCTTTTGGATTCTGGAAGCTCGAGAAGTACGGCAATCAGTTTGTTATCGAATGATCAAGTGGAAAATAGTTTGGTAGATTTTAGGCCGATGAGAAATGGAGAAACCAATGTGTTGTCAAGATCGAATTATACTGGGGAAAATGAAGAAACCAATGTACAGTCAAGATCGAGTCATAGTAGGGATAATGGTCTGGCTTCAAGTTCAAGATTGAGTAATCAAAGGCCAAGCTATCGTTGGGAAAATGGTTTGGTTTCTAGGTCAAGGACGAATTACCGTGAGGAAAATGCGCCAGCTCGTTCAGGAACAAGATCAAGACACGGGGGTGAAAATACACGGACGAGTTCGAGAGCGAGGCCAAGATATGATTGAATGGAAGGTGGGCAAGGTCAAGGTCTGGTAGTAGATATTTACATAGGTCTTTGTGACAATCGAGATCAGATTTTACATCGTTAAGAGTAAGGATAAGTGCAAAAAAAATTGATGCTGTTTACCAAAATGGTACTTTAGACCTCTTGAATCTTACTGTTGTCCCTTGTATGGGTTATTTGTGCTGACCATTCCTTGTTCTAAGATTATTGGTTTTTGAAAATGAATCATTATAAATGTCTCTTGTGGTTACAAGACTTTAGTGGGAATCCATATAATTTTCCTCAGTAGCATCTGCGTACAGTTCAAGTGAATTCCATTTGTGAACAATTTGGTTCAAAGAAAATGACAGAACCAGGATGATAGTTAAATAAGCAGTTTTTTCACAAGTGAATTTGCACTCAAATTGATCTTCGATGTAATTATTTCAAGTTTTCAATCCATCTTTGACATAGTTATTTGTATGTGAGTTGAGCAGAACATGTGTATGGGGCAGTCAAGGTAGATCAATAGTAAAAACAAAGGCTCTGGAAATCAATAGTTACACATTAAATTTTTGTTGTTTGTTAAACAAAAATACTAACCCAAGATTTCAAGCATAGCTGAAATGAGTACCAATTTAATATCAAAGTCTACCAAAACATCGCCATCAATTATTGTACACTTCGGTAGAAATGGTGAAACTCGTATATATAATGGACAACATGGCCCATTATTTAAGAATCGAACAAAAACAAAATAACTGGTGAGGAAAAAGAGTATCATGTAGTTGCCGACGCAACCAAAACCCACAGAATCTTATTCCGGTGATGAAACACCAGCTATTGCCTGTATCTAGTGATGATGACTGTCTTCATCCTCTGCATGGCCGTCTGGAGATCCGCCCGGGCCCACCACTTCCAACTGTCGTCAAGAAAATGAATAACAATCTAAGCATTCGATGTAAGGAAAACAATCTCAACTTCAAACACAAGGAAACAGTAATATACTAATATGAATATCTAGTCTTAGGTTGACTTAACTAATCACGAGGCAGGTGACAACTAAATTAACGGTTAATTACAGTATTGTCCCCAAAGTTTACCTTAAGTAAAAATTAGTTAGTTAAAGCAATCTGACACTTACCGCAAAACACTGTGAGCATACAGGGCATTCATGTGTCTTGCCTTTTTCTAGCCAGAACCAAACAACATCATGCTCATCCTCTGGTTAGATTTTGAGTAGAACGTAAGATTATTTAAAGACAAGGATTGAACTTAAAGAATTGAAGAGTGCAATACTAATATAAGAGTAGTAAAAACTCACCCCCTTCAACCCCAGGGCACCCCACAATTCTCCTGTCAAAGGAAGACTTAATCACGGCAGGTGCTTCCTGCGGGTGAAAAACATGTATTACAAAACGTATGAATCTAAAGCGAAAAGTGTAGAGCAACAGCAATCAAATTGTAATTGGGAAATTTACTAAGAAGTTAGTGGTTGATTTATAGAAGAAAAACAAAAGTTGGAAAGGTCTTCGTTCCCAAGAATCATTTAATTTCACTCGCTTGAACATGCATAGATAAGAGAGAATGCACTCTGTTCAATGTCAATGAAACGTTGTCGAGTAGCATGTGAAAAATGCAAAAAAATGCAGGACTGAAATGAAAAATATAAAATCTAGACTTGAAGTAATTCAAAGTTAAAAGACAGTATATCACATTACTCCACATCATAGTAACACATTTAGATACGGCATTCGGTTGGGGTAAATATATTCAGTACGGTGGGGGTAGGCCCATTATTTGTTTATATATTATCATAAAAACTACTAACAAAATTATTGGGTTAATACAGTCTAACGGATCTCAATCCATATACTGAGACGTACATTTTATTTTTTTTCGTGCTATAAAACTTTTATAAAAAAAAAAACGAGTCTACGAGCAATCACACCTACATAGAACACAAAATATAGCAGCAAAAACAACAAAAAAGGATAAGCCACTGACCTTTGTTCCAAAGGGGCCCTCTGGGTAATCGATTTCAGCAAGGTCTTTTCCCTAATCAAAACAATGCATTGAAAAACCTTTTAATTTTTTTTAACGAAACAACAAAATTAATCAGCTGCGATTAAACATAAATCAACCAGCCAATACAATGATGGTTAACGGAATACTAACTTTAAGAAAAGCCTCGATCTCTTCTTGCTCGTGACCGGTGGCGATAGACAATATATCTTCGACTCTAATCGCGCTCGTATTCCCCACTAAAGCATATTCCGTTAAATGAGATTCAAATATACGTACAGGTTATACACTGAAACACAAATTAGGTTAAGTGGGCACACACCGGATTCCGTCGAGAAATGGCGAGACACGGCGGCAAACGTTCGGGGGACATTCCCGGAAGCACCTGAAGATCGGACGGCGCATCGGACGGGTTTCGTGGCGCATCGGGCCGGGCCGAGAGTCCGAAGATGGGTAGCGAACCTCCTCCACATGATTCGGATCCGATTTGATCTCTGGTGATTCCTTTCGACAAACGACAATCGAATTGCGCCTGTACAAATCGAGAAAATGATGAGATGAGAATAGGGGAAAAAAAAAAAAGGAGGCGACGACTATTTCCAATTCCTCGCAATTAGGGTGGCTAATGGTTACACTGTCATGTGTGTGGTGAAATAGCACGTGTTGCAATAATTTATTACTAAGAATTTACTAAGAACAAAAAAAAAAATCTAAAAACACTTAAATTAAAGAATATTTGTTTTTTATATTTTTTTCAATTTTCTCTCATTAAAATTGTTAGCTCAATTGATTGAGCATTCGACTTGAAAGTTGAACCGAGACATGTGTGTGAGAGTATTTAAATATTTGCAATGTATGTGTGAGTATTTAAATATGCAATTGACCTAAACAAAAAAAAAACAATACAATAAAGTTGCTATTTGGAAATTCTAAAACTACAGTAGAAATATTAAATAGTACTATAAATTAAAATTCAATATTTAATTTGTTTAATTATAAGTTGTCTTTAATATTAATCAAGTACACATAAATTTCATCATTTTATAGTTAAATATAAAAATACTTTTCATATATATATATATATATATATATATATATATATATATATATATATATATATATATATATATATATATATATATATGTACATGGTATATTCAAATATAAAAATTTGAAAATGAAAAAATATTTACTCAATTACCAAAATGACACAATTATATATATATTGGAACTGTAAGTAGAATCAATGTGTATAATTCTTAATATACTCATCACACAAGTGACCAAAACCTGTATTTTATTTTCATAACCATCCGGAATATAATCAAACCTTTGAATTTGTTTCGACTATAAATACTTTGCAATATATATATAAAAATATATATTCCAACACAAATAATCGAAAACAAACACAATTAATTATAATATAGCAGATGAAAAACATGAAAGTGGAAATAGTTGTGGTCCTTTTTTTGCTGTTGGTGGTGTCGGGCGCAGAGGCAAGGATACCTATCAAGCAAGCATTTGCAGTTTGTTATACGTTATGTATGGGGGGTTGCCGTCCGGTAGTCCTGTGCCACTACCGTTGCACTTTCCACTGTTTGGGACTCTTTGGTCACTCCGCGTCTCCTTCACCATCCCCTTCAATCCAACAGACTACTCATATATCATAATAATAATAATAATGTCATCATGATGATATGTAACGAATGAACAAAATCGTTCGTCTCAAATTAATTAATAATTTTATTCAAGACTATTATATATTATTATCAGTATTATTTTTATTTTTGTTAATTACATCAAATTGTTATATATATAATTATATATAAGTACTTGTTAATTATTATTCTGGGCCTAGATATGGCACACCATTTTTTTCACCTGAAATAATAATACAGTAATAATTTTAGTTTCATTAGTAATTAAGCTAAACTTGAGGGGCTAAAACGAAAACAAAAAAAAAAAGTCTGGTTTAGTTTACCTGAGGCTAAGGGATGAGCCTTTCGTCGATCTCCGAAACTAGATGTCCTGATCTTTAGCTCTCCTCTGTTAGTCGTAAGCTCATCGAGCATTTCAGCATCGCAAATCTCTTCCTCGACTTCCACCGGCGGTTCCACTTCCTAACAATTCACAGACGACACACCCAAACTTTCAGGCTAATTACAAAACAACCCCGCCAATCTTTCAAAATTACATATTACCCTGGGGGAGAAACCGGAGATTTCTTCGTACTCGGCGGCGTCCAACTCCCGAAGGTGATGAGGTTGAAAGAGCTTGGGAAGAAGGTGCTGCCTGATGCTGATGAGAAGGAAAAACGGCAACGGGAAAAGAATCCCGGCTATCGGAATCCACGTCACCCCGAAGCATATCGCCAAGTAGACCAACTGGAAAACCGTGAAGGCCGCTATGTGTCGAAACGGAACCGATTCTACAAACGAAGCGTGCGCTTTCTCAACAACCCTGTCGTATATATATATATATATATATATATTATATATATATATATATATATATAGTATATATAGTACCAATGTAAACGTAGACCTGCCCAAAATCGAACCGGAACCGGAACCGAAACCGGTTTTTAGCTGATTCGGTTTTGGTTCGAACCGAAATCGTCGACTCGGTGCAACGAAGAGGAACAAGATCCTTTCCCACATCTGGTTTCTCGGGAGGCTGTCAATGGCCATGTAGGCGAAATACCCCCAAAGAACGGAAGTCGGAATCAGTTTTATGAGAGGCATGGCGAACACCGAAGCCGCCACCAACACCGATTGCAGCAGATTGCTCACTCTTTGTTCGTTGACTAGTACCGGCAAGTACTCCTCGATGTGTTTCTCAGGATCGAACGAGCCTTTCGAATGATCATCTTCTTGAGTTTTCATGACCGCCTCTTTCAGCTCTCGCAACTCCTTAACCGTCGCGTTTGCCCGATCAGCCACCGGAGTAGTCGACGACGACGTGTCTATCTCCAAGAACACGGCTTGCATCTGCCCGTACATCTCGGAATTGCTCTGTTTTCGCTCGATGCTTTCCTTGGCACTTCGAACCATCTTCCTCCGAATGAACTTCTTTCGAAGAACCGCTAGGCTCTTGGTGTGCATAGGCGATTGAGGCAAGACGCCGTTCGAAGGCGGCAAACCGATCAACCCGCAAAGCAAAGCATGATTCGATTTATAGACGAAGAAAATAAAAGCAAAAATACAGATTTCGTAAGGGAAAATAAGATAAATCGAAAGAGAGTTTTTCTTACCCGAAATACGAATTCTGAATTGTGCAAAGTGATTTCAAACTTTGAAATCAAAAAATATAATGAAGAATTCGACAATACATTGCAATTGCGTGTAGAGAGAGAAAAGGGGCGGTTACCGAGGAAAAAGCACCTAAGTACCGCCCACTAACTCTGAACCTTAATTAATTCAACCTGTAACCGCCAGGCCACGTGGCCAGAAAAACCTGCAAAAAGATAACTTTTAAAGATTCAAATCTTTTCAAATCTTTTCCATTTATTTTCTGATTTCTTTTAATCAATTAAAGACCGAAATTAAGTCGGCATACGAAAAGTCTTCCCATCTACTCAGGGAAAGAAAATACATGGTCTCAGTACCATACTAAATATTTTTACAGGGAAGTCTTAAGACACAATCCGGAGGAAAGATAATTAATTTCCAAAATTTCTCTTATTTGAGGACTGTATGTGTCAATTACAAAAATACTAATAGGGAAAGATCTCGAAAGAAATTTTTGATCAATGCAGGTACATAAGTCCAGAACGATGATATCGCAACCTCCTCTCCATCTCTCTCAGAATTATCTTTCAAGACCACACTAAAGCCACCTAAAAACAAATTCGTCCCAGGAAGACCCCACGCCAAAAGCCGCTACTGAAAAAATCCACAAGCCAAAAACCAACTCCGAAGAGTATCAAGAGTCGATTACCAGGAGATTCAAGACCAGACTTCAGGAAAAAAGATGTTATAATCCATCAATTTTCCTGGGGGCCAATGTTACACCATAAAAATCCAACACCGACACGTGTCCAGACGACCGAAGCCACGTCATCAGATCAAGAGTCAACCGAAGACCAAATCATATTTTGAAGCCAAGTATGAAGAAGGTACCAGGCGAGCTCAACAGTAGCCCCGGGCAGACAGCCCCGTGCCAAATTGAGGGATCAGTCAGATAAGGCTCCAGCCAAGAGACGGTGCGCCTCTGGTGACATGTAGCAAGTGGAAGACAAAATTAGTGGGTTTTTAATGTAAAGCTTAAAGTCTTGATTCAGCCCAATAAGAATGTAATAGGTGGCTAATAGGTGACATTAGGATAGCTTGCATGCTCATGCAAATGATAGTATAAAAGAGAGAAGAGAGGGAGGAGGAAAGGACTTCACCTTTTTTAATTTACAAATACTTTAAGTAAAGGAAATAAGATCAAGAACACTATGATGTTCATCCCCATTTCCAGATTTCCGACAACATACATTCTCCGATCTATAACTTGTTCAAACAAATAAATGTCTGTTGGTACCATATTCTATAACCCTCCGTTCCAGTAATATATGAATTGAGTGAAAAAGGGTTCGAACACATTCGACTTGAGAACCGTAAGGTCCGAACCAGACATGTGTGTGTGTGAGTATTTAAATATCTGCAATTGACCTATAAAAAAACAATACAATAATGTTGCTATTTGAAACTCGAGACATGTGTGTGTGAGAAAAAAAAACAATATAATAATGTTGCTATTTGGAACTCGAGACATGTGTGTGTGTGGGTATTTAAATATTTGCAATTGACCTAGACAAAAAAACGAGACATGTGTAGATATCTGCAATTGAACTAGACAAAAAGATGTGAGTATTTAAATATTTGCAATTGACCTAAACAAAAAAACGATACATGTGTAAATATCTGCAATTGACCTAGACAAAAAGATGTGTGCGTAGGGGTGGGAATGAGCCAGGCTACCCGACAGGGGCCTATGGCTCGGCCTACAAAAGCTCGGCTCGGCTCGGCTCGTTTATTAAACGAGCCAGGCTTAAGCTTTTTTAAAAGCTCGTTTATATAAATAGGCCAGGCTTAAGCTCTATTTCAAGCCTTTTAGGCCTAACAGGCCGGCCTATTTAATATATATATATATATATATATATATATATTAATAAGGTATATATCTAATTTTAGAGAAAAATAATATTTTTAATTTTAGTTTTTTCTAAGTACATATTAATCATTATTCTATGATTGTTATCCCACATTGTTAGAAATTTAAAATTAAAATGTGATTATCTTATATTGATTGGATGATACTTTTTAAACATTATTTGTATTTATAAAATGTTGTTCACGTTTTTAATTATTATTAATTATTGAATAGTTAAAAGTTAAAAATAATTTTATAAAATGAATTAAATATAATTAAATTTAATTAAAATATTTTTATTTGAATCTTAGATTTATTCACTAAATCAAATTGAAGTTAAAATTGTACTTAAAAAGGCTTTTAAAATGCTTTCAGGCCGGACCTATTTACAAAAAAGGCTTAGGCCGAGCCTCTTAAAAAAGCCTACGATAGGTACTAGGCCAGGCTTGAGCCTAAATTTTTTAAACCAGGCCCAGGCCTATTTAAGCAAAGCCCGGCTCGGCTCGACTCGTTCCCACCCCTATGTGTGCGTATTTAAATATTTGCAGTTGACCTAGACAAAAAAACGAGACATGTGTAAATATCTGTAATTGACCTAAACAAAAAAACGAGACATGTGTGTTTGAGTATTTAAATATCTTCAATTGACCTAGAAAAAAAAACAATACAATAATGTTGCTATTTGGAAATTCTAAAACTATAGTAGAAATATTAAATAGTACTATAAATTAAAATTCAATATTTAATTTGTTTAATTATAAGTTGTCTTTAATATTAATCAAGTACACATAAATTTCATCATTTTATAGTTAAATATAAAAATACTTTTCATATATATATATATATATATATATATATATATATATATATATATATATGTACATGGTATATTCAAATATAAAAATTTGAAAATGAAAAAATATTTACTCAATTACCAAAATGACACAATTACATATATATTGGAACTGTAAGTAGAATCAACCTGTATAATTCTTAATATACTCATCACACAAGTGACCAAAACCTTTTTTTTATTTTCATAACCATCCGGAATATAATCAAACCTTTGAATTTCTTTCGACTATAAATACTTTGCAATATATATTACAACACAAATAATCGAAAACAAACACAATTAATTACTATAATATAGTGCAGATGAAAAACATGAAAGTGGAAATAGTTGTGGTCCTTTTTGTGTTGTTGTTGGCGTCGGGCGCAGAGGCAAAGATACCTATCAATTACCAATTTGAATATTGTTATCAGTTATGTATGGCGTGGTGCGAACCCGTAGCCTTGTGCCACTACCGTTGCACTTTCTACTGTCAGGGACTCCATGATCACTCCGCCGCCACCTCACCATCCCCTTCAATCCAATAGACTATTCATATATCATAATAATAATAATGTCATCATGATGATATGTAACAAATGAACAAAATCGTTCGTCTCAAATTAATTAATAATTTTATTCAAGACTATTATTATTATTATTTTTATTTTTGTTACATTAAATTGTTATATATATATATATATATATAATAGTTGTTAATTATTAATCTGGGCCTCTGGCACACCATTTTTTTCTTCCATGGATACACCTGAAATAATAATACAGTAATAATTTTGGTTTCATTAGTAATTAAGCTAAACTTGAGGGGATAAAACGAAAAAAAAAAAAAGTCTCGACTAGTTTACCTGAGGCTAAGGGATGAGCCTTTCGTCGATCTCCGAAACTAGATGTCCTGATCTTTAGCTCTCCTCTGTTAGTCGTAAGCTCATCGAGCATTTCAGCATCGCAAATCTCTTCCTCGACTTCCACCGGCGGTTCCACTTCCTAACAATTCACAGACGACACACCCAAACTTTCAGGCTAATTACAAAACAACCCCGCCAATCTTTCAAAATTACATATTACCCTGGGGGAGAAACCGGAGATTTCTTCGTACTCGGCGGCGTCCAACTCCCGAAGGTGATGAGGTTGAAAGAGCTTGGGAAGAAGGTGCTGCCTGATGCTGATGAGAAGGAAAAACGGCAACGGGAAAAGAATCCCGGCTATCGGAATCCACGTCACCCCGAAGCATATCGCCAAGTAGACCAACTGGAAAACCGTGAAGGCCGCTATGTGTCGAAACGGAACCGATTCTACAAACGAAGCGTGCGCTTTCTCAACAACCCTGTCGTATATATATATATATAGTACCAATGTAAACGTAGACCTGCCCAAAATCGAACCGGAACCGGAACCGGAACCGAAACCAGTTTTTAGCTGATTCGGTTTTGGTTCCCGAAAGATGGAACCGAAACCGTGGTTACTGGCAATTAATTACGGTTCAATATTTATTTATTTTTAAAATAACAGTTGGAACCGGAACCGTGAAACCCCTATTCGGTTCCGGTTCTTGGAAAATGGAACCGGAAACTCAGGGGAACTCGCTTACTTGTATCGTCGGCTCGGTGCAACGAAGAGGAACATGATCCTTTCCCACATCTGGTTTCCCGGGAGGCTGTCAATTGCCATGTAGGCGAAATACCCCCAAAGAACGGAAGTCGGAATCAGTTTGATCATCGGCATGGCGAACACCGAAGCCGCCACCAACACCGATTGCAGCAGATTGCTCACTCTTTGTTCGTTGACTCGTACGGGCAAGTACTCCTCGATGTGTTTCTCGGGATCGAACGAGCCCTTGGAATGATCATCGCCTTGAGTTTTCATGACCGCGTCTTTCAGCTCTCGCAGCTCCTTAACCGTCGCGTTTGCCCGAGTAGTCGACGACGACGTGTCTATCTCCAAGAACACGGCTTGCATCTGCCCGTACATCTCGGAGTTGCTCTGTTTTCGCTCGATGCTTTCCTTGGCGCTTCGAACCATCTTCCTCCGAATGAACTGCTTTCGAAGAACCGCTAGGCTCTTAGCGTGCATAGGCGATTGAGGCAAGACGCCGTTCGAAGGCGGCAAACCGATCAACCCGCAAAGCAAAGTCTGCCAAGAAATTAAAACCCAACATTTCAACATCAAAAATCGAAAAAGTCGAAAGTACACACATACCATAAACCCGAGCAGGAAAATGTCGTAATGATAAGCCGAGGGGTTCTTGAGGTTGAACTCCTTCTGCTGGGCCAACTGCGAGGCCACGCTGTGGTCGAAGAAGTAGAGCCCGGCCACCATCACAGCCGGAACGAAGGCCGCGAATACGTACGCCAACGGGACCTTCGCCATGTCATCGATCACCGTCCAGTGATGAAGCGACGGAGACTCCTCCCAAGCCGAAGGACTGAAGAGCCGTCTCGGAATTCCCCGGCTCGGGACAAGGAATGACATGGCCGTCCACGTCAGCACCATCAGCGGGACCCCGTAGTCGGCGATGAATCCCCTGAATCGGGCTTGCCCGCACCACCAAGACCGGGCCTTTCGGGTGGTTAGGGCCGTGGACAGCACTCCGAACGAGAATATAATACCGAGAAGACCATTCACATACTGCGATGGGTTGAATTCGCTGACTATCCCCTTGATCGACTCTTGGATGAAGAGGACGGAAATCAGGATGCCGAAAGTTTCGCCGGCGATTCGGGTGAATTTGTTTATGACGGCGCAAGCGTTGAAGATTGCGAGAAGAATCAACAACAGAGATGTCCAAACACATACCCTGCCGATGATATATATATTATTACAACATAAGTAGCTAGGAATATAATCGATGAAACGAAAGAAAGGAAAGTCTTGTCGTCGGCGATAAATTATTACCATCCTGCCCAAGCCAAGTAGAGGTGTTGGCCCAAGTCTTGTCGGGTTTTGGCGAATTTGTACAAGTAAGAGTACATGATGATTGTGGGTTCGGCGACTCCAAGAATCAGCAAAGGCTGACCGCCGATGATCGAGTGTATGATGCCGCATATGGCTGTTGATGCTAGAGTCTCCACTGTGCTCAACCTCCCATCTAACAGTATATATATCATGGACTCGAGTTCACATAAATCTATATAAAGTTCTTCACAAATTTATCAGGTTCATGTAGATCTACATGGACTCGGGTCCATGTATTAATTTAGAACTATTTAGGTTAAAAGGTAATATAGTTTAATATATTTTAAATTTTACTGCATAAATTACTGTTTACAATTTAATGTTTCATTTTTTAAATTTTTTTATTTATCAAAGTAGTTTAAAATTATAATTGTAAAATAGAGTATTAACTGCATAACTATTATAATTAATAATTGTCAGTGTAAAATTAATAATAATTAACAAAATTAAAATAATATTATGTAATCTGCTCTTATTAATAATTGGGAAAAAAATAGATTATTTAATTGTAACAAAATTTTAAAAACTACCCTTCATTCAAAATTACCCATTAATTTATCACATCATACCGTATATCATGTACTAAAGTTCACTTTAGTTCTTCACAAATTTACCAGGTTCACGTAGATCTACATGGACTCGGGTCCATGTAATAATTAGAGGGGGTTATTTGTAATTTTGACAGAAATCGGATGGGGGGATTGTAATAAATCAAAATTATTGTCAACTGTTTAATTACTGTATTACCTGTTTCTCTGCTTATTTGCTCTCCGAAGGCAATCACGGGAAGGGCCGATGCGAAGAAGATATACGTGGTCGGAGCCATTATCCTGTTTGCACGGTTAAACGCGATTTGTTACTTGAAACAAAAGATGAAATTATTTGTTCGATTATGATGATATGATATGATGTTAATTACCCGAATCCGGAACGAATACCAGCAATCCAATCCTGTTTGTAGCAAGACAGTCTGCCGGAAACATCCTTGGCGATGCCTTTGAACGCGCCCCCCTCCTTCATGTTCTGCATTTCTGATCATCAGTACCAAAACATGTACAATCAAATAAGTAACGTCGAAAACGAGGCGCGACCAAGTACAGTTAATTAAAAGTAGCTCAACACCAGAAATTAGCCATGCATGACCAAAACAAACATAAAAATCAAGATCATCAAAGTTGATGGAATGAACAAATTAAATATATATAGTTGAAATGCAAAACATGAATGTCATAGAGGCATAGCATTAGCATAGTCCGAGGAATTGAACCTGCTGTAAGAAATTAATGAAACAATTAATGGAATTGTGAGAGTTTTTGGACCAAAATTATTAAATACGAGTACTACAAACATTTACATAAAACAAAAAAAAAAAGTCAATGGAAATGTCATTTTCAAGAGTTAAATAATCAATCCATGCATTTTAGAAAAAAAAACAATTTAAGAAGAAGAAATGAACAATAACTATGATAATTATTACGTTATACCAAATAAATCTTGATGATCTTGTAGTTCAGATGATTTTTCATTAATGTACATGGTTACTGAATATATATAGATATTAGAGATTTTTTTTTTATTCTGAAAAAAAATGGGAATATTTGTAATTTGTGGACTCTAATTAATTTCTTGTTAGAGTACAAAGACTTTGGAAAATTCTGAAAGTGGGATAAAGATTAGTGATATATAGATAGTTTCACATGACAACAAGAATATATTTAGGTAGTGTGTTTGCTATAACTTTTTATGTTTCGAGGAAGTGATAATCCTTTTCTCAAGGTGTGACGCTGTTTGCACTAAAATTACTCTTGAGAGTTTTCGTTGGGGTAGCACCTGATCAAGGACTGCATTGAAAATAGAAGAAAAGATTGTTCTGATTTTACTTAAAAAATTGTGAAGGAAGACTAGACTATTTCTGAACGAAATAATGAGTGTACTGTGCATAATGGTATGTGATGTTATTTACTTGATTTATATATGAACGATTCACAACAATATTCTCTCTATCAACTAAATAAATAAGAGCATCTTCAATTATAGTTAGAGATTTGGAAATATAAAATCATGTCATGTGGAAAAGTAATTATTTCTACCTCAAAATTTTTACTTCATACATAGTACAATATATTATACCTAACAAATACATTGAATATAAACTCACTGTCATATAACCCACAATGATTATACAATTTATACTTATTATTTTTTGGGTAAGAAATAGAAGTAAACATGCCTGATAAATTTACCTCCCATTTTGGATGCTCTTTAAATAACCTACTTTTATTTTATAAGCAATTTTATTTTTTTACATTTAATTTTAACATTCTTTATTTCTACTCACATACAATTATTCGTATTATTTATCAATTTATTTTATTTTTATCATTTTACAATTATTTCAAATGTACATAAGAAGTGATGGAATCATGATGATATTGGATTTGGTGTGCTTGGGCTATTTTGTTTATGACATCCATCATAAATAATTTAATATACCATTTTTGGTCATTTTTTCTCAAGATGTATGAAGATCAATTTCACATCAACTAAATTCCAATGATTTTCAAGTACTTGAAAATCTTATAGTACGATGATATTTGATGAAAAATACACCATTAATTAATAAAGAATTCAGTTATATGTGAATATATAATTCATCAACATATATAATTATAGGGAAATACTAAGGTACATTTCTTATAATTAAATGTACCATACATTTATATTCTAACCAATTAGAATTTGACACTTCAATTTATTATTATGCACCTAAATGCATGTGATTATAACTTTAAAATAGATTTGAATAAAAATAGTAGTTACGTGATGTAACATGTTTTAATTAATTTATTTATATAATATAAAATATTTTTATATTCTTATATAATTAAATTAAATTATTTAAAACAAAACAAAATTTATTTTTATATACTTATTTAATTACATTAAATAATATACTTAATAATATATTTATCTAAAAAAACTTATTTTATAATTAACTGATCATTATTTAAAATAAAATATTTATTTTTATATATAATTTTTTTCACCAATTAAATAGTGGAAAAAATCATATTTCTACAAAAAAATAAAAGTTCACAGACGAAAACTAGTTAAAAATAAGAGAGATTTTGGAATAAGTGTAAATTAAATAAAAATACTTGAATACGCTAACAAATAAAAATTTATTATTAACATAATTTATTTAATTATTCTCTAATAATCGGTAAAAAAATTGTTCTTATTTATGCGCAATTTTTTTGTTTTGTTTATAAAAAAATATAATGCGTTAAAAGATTAAATAATGCGTTAAAAGATTTATTGTAAATCCAGTAAAAAAACATATTTATCAATTTAATAAGTTAAATTATATTTATAAGATAATACTTTGGTGTTTCAACCTCCACCTTAATAGGGTATTCTCTAATACATCTAAGTTGATATTAAATAGTTAAATTTAAAGGTTAAAATTAAATTAAATGTACCATACATTCACGGCACATGCCCCATAATTATAATACAGTATTTATTATTGTACTCTATGTGTCTATTAAGTTGCCAATTTTCGTTGTAAATTATTCATTTTGTCTAGGCAATATTTGTCAGGTTGTTTTCACGTAATTTAATAAAAAATTGTGTGAAATAATATAAATTAAGAGTATAATATGTATTGATTTATAATTAAATAAAAAAAGTTAATTGAAAAGTAATGATATATGTGTAAATAAAGTTGTATTGTAAAAATAAAGTTAAAATTTTTATTTCTATTTTAAACGTGAAAAAAAAAAGGAAAATGTATAAACAATTGTGAAACAAAAGGAATATAAAATGAGCGAGTCATGATTATTGTATGATAAATTATGCTTTATTATTATTATTATTATTATATACTAAGGAGGGTGTATTCATTTCGGATTTTGTTGGATTTTTATAAATTTTAAAAAGTCCGTGGATTTTCAAAATCCATGAGTCTTTGTAGAGTTTGACTGACTTTTGTTATTAATTTATACGGATTTTTATAGACTTTAAAAGATTTTGAAATATGCATTTTTATTGATTTACATATATTTTCATAAACTTTGCGGCATTACTTATTGATACAACTTATATGAAAAACATTTTTGTATAAAAAAATTAATTCAAATTATTTAAAAAAATATTAATATAGTATTATTTATATCTTTATTTATATTATTAAATTTTTAAATATATCTTTAATTATTTTTATCATATATTTTTTTAATTTTTTAGAAATTTTATTGATAGTTAAACAATAGTTTTTATTTAAAATATTAATTTTTTTCTTCTTCAAATTATTTTTTTCTTTAAAATATTTTTTTTTCTATTTTGTCTTTTTATTTAATTTTATATAATTTTTTTAAGTTTTTATTATTTTTTAAAAATAATTTAGTTGATTAAAAGAAATTCTATTTTTCTTATTTTGTCATTTTTATTTAATTATATATATATTAAAGTTTTTATTATTTTTTAAAAATAATTTAGTTGATTAAAAGAAATCCGTAGAAATCTCTCATAATTATGAGAGATTTTGGAAGTTGAAATTGTTTTGTATTTTTTAAAGAGAATCTTTAAAAATCTATGGACTTTTAAAATCTTTAAAAATACATAAACTATTGAATACCTATAGATTTTAATTGACTTTTTAAAATCCAAGTTGAATACCCAGAATTTTAATGGACTTTTTAAAATCCGGATTGAATACCTCCCAACTTTAAAAGTTTTAAAGAATCCAACGAAATCCCAAACCAATACACCCTCCTAAGTCTAGCACCAGCATGCACCTGAATTCAAGTTTTTAAAACTCTTCTATATATTTATAGTACTGAATAGTGAATACTCCGTAACTATGAGGATAGCAATTAGCAATATTTAGTTTTCAGCCGTACAAATGGAATATCCGCCAAACACGTTCACGTGCTGTTTATATGCCACCCGAATGAAATTTGTCACACTCAAGATTCGAATCTTGCATCATCAAAAAATAACACTCACATCACTATATACTTTAACACTCGGACTCGGCTATGCCGCTCGGACTTCTACTTTTGATATTTTTAGTCAACTTTCACAATAATAAGCTCTCTCAATAAATTGAAAAATAAATAAATAATTGAAACAAGATAACTGTACTATTCATCTAAAAATTCCAAAGGAAGTAAATTCTTAATTATTCCTTCTGTTTTATAATATTTGTCACGTCTTTTTGTTAATAACAAAGTAAGTGCGATAACTCGTATTAGACTAAAAAAATATTTAATTAATAAATTATTTAAATATGTAGATTAAAAAACATATATTTTGTTTGATTTTTTAAAGAAAAAATATGGAATAAAAATATATTTTTAAAATAAAAAATTAATGTAGGTTTGAGTAAATTTTAAAAGTAAATAAACGTTAAAAATGAAGTATATTTTAATGTAAAAAAATAAAGTAATTATTTTTATTTTTTAAGAATGTGATTTGTTAAATTGTTATATTCAGAAAAGATTAATTATGGATAAATAGTTGAGACATATCTAAGTATTACATCTCTTTCCAACAAACTAACACGTTTTTTTAAATTACAAATTAAATGTGACTATATATTTGAGTAATAGTTTGGATCCCCACTATTTTAAGTTTCAATATAATTGATTCATAAATTTAATATTTATTTTTAAAATACATATTTGGCTTTTATTTTTTTAATCAAAAAGTCAAAATGTAGCAATATTATACTCTTTTTGTTCTAAAAAATTATACACTATTCATTTGTAATTTACAGAGAAGCACTAAATAATTTATTGAGACAAACTTAATTAACATTTCTATTAAAATATCCAATTGTTCATTTCACGTTTAATTATTTATTTTAATGAGACATTAATTCTCTTTTATTTGATGATTTTAAATTGAATTTTGCACTATCTAATATTAAAAAATGTGAAATGAGTTTATTTTATACGATTTTTTTTGTGATATTATAGTTTGGTGTAGCTTGATCAGTCGAGAATTAGTGGATGCTTTTGCATGTGAATTAATTTTTGGTTGCAACATAAAGGTGTAACAATGTCGATGACTGAAATTGAAGTTATGATTCCACCATGAATGGACCAAATTTGGCTTCAAAAACCCCAATATATAATGAGCATATATTTCTTTCATCTTTCTCGAACCTACTATATTTCCAATTTTCAAGCTCGATCAGGGCCTGCAGGAAAATATGAACAATTGTTTTTCGACTGAAAACTTCTTTCAATTAGACGCTTTCAATTGGCGGTCCCCCGACTGATTAATTTCATTTTTGAAAGCAAGCAAGTTTGGACCAAATGGAGTAATCGACTAGGCTTTAATTATACTATATATTATCGTCGGTAATATATACTATTATCGTCCGTATACCGGAATTATTAATTAATTGCCATGTTGAGGCAAATTAATTTAAAATATATAAAGTAGTTAATGTTGCTGGAAATCCCTAGACGTAACAAAATATATAAAGTAGTTAATGTTGCTGGAAATCCCTATACGTAACAAAGTGCTTAAAGATCGATCGAATATATATGTATGTAAAATGTGTGATTGTGGATTAGCTTACAATTCCAACCTTAAACCTTAGTCGTCAGTCTTATTGATAATTTATTTATTCTCAAGAATAGAATCCAATCAACATTGTACGTACTTCATCACATGCACGAGAACATATATATCAAACTCACATTTCCGAGCTTACTCGGCCCGAAAATGAAACCCTCTTATAATTAGATTAATATAAGCCGACGATAAATACACACTATTGATTGTCTTTTTCTAGCTAGAAGACATGTGGATGATGAATTCGTAGTTTTAAAAAGTCAAAAAGAGAGACGCTATAAAATAAATCAATTATATACATATAAAATGACATTTGAATTTAAAATCATTTATTAAAATTATATTTTAAAATAAAATAATCATCTCTTAGATTGTTGTTAATATTATAGTAAAACGGAATTATCAGTGTTATATTCGATATATAGGTTTAGTATATGAAAGTAAACACCGTATACTTATCTCTTATAATACTTCATTTTATTGATTTTTTTTTTTATATTTATTGAAGAATTGACAATCAGTATACCGTATACTTATCTCTTATAATACTTCATTTTATTGATTTTTTTTTTTATATTTATTGAAGAATTGACAATCAGTATCCTGAAACTACATAAAGTTTTTGCATTTTAATAAATAAAAAAGGTCATTTTGACTACACTACAGTTGTAAATACATTTTTCTCAAAAAAAAAATATATATATATACAAATACAATTGAATGGTTTGCACAATTGTGTCTTCTACGAGGAACTAATTTGGTCTTTGAGGTTGGGGAAAAATTGTGTGGTACCAAGAAAACTCCAAATTGAAATAAACACCAAATTGTTTATTTTATATATTATATTTTATTATATTTAACTACTCCCTCGGTCTAAAGACAGTTGTCATACTTTCCTTTTTGAGGTGTCCAACAATAGTTGACACACCCCAAAAAAGGAAATAATTATTCTAACCTTTTCATTTTAATATACAATTTTATTCTACTTTACCCCACCTACTTTTTAAACTTACTCACAACTAAACTTACTCACAACTACTTTACTTTTCACTTTTAAAATATATTTTAATCCTTACTTTTCAATTAAAAAATAAAACAACAACAATTTTCTTAAACTCCGTGTCTATGACATCTATGAAGGAGTATTTTGTAAGTGTCCGAATTTGTTTTCTCATCTAAGATGATCTATTATTAAATTTAGTAATTGGGAATATATTCCTTTTTTTTTTGATAAAAATGAACCTACTATTGAATTTCTAACAAAAATTTTAATCATTTTAATAATTTGAAAATTTTGGTGTTTTCCTATAGTTGAATTACTAGTATTTCTCTAATTCAAAATATCTAAAAATTCTGAAGGCACGATCATAACAACCGGAAGTATTATATTGCAGAAATTTAATCACCCATAATTTCATAAAGAACATGGAAACGAAAACACCCAATTGACCATATGTTCGGCACATCATTCCATAACCCGAAAACACAACGTAGATCATATGCAAAAGCACACACTGTCGACCATGTATTTGGTGGTACCTCATCCATAACCCGAATCTACTTCCAAAGCTTCCTCAAAGACATATTTTTATCAGTTTCTTTCTTCATGACCTTCGCAACAGCCATCTCAAAGTCCTCTTGAGTAACGTGAACACGTCTCTCCCTCAGAGCAAACATTCCGGCTTCAGTGCATACAGCCTGCAAAAGCGAGGGGAAAAAAAGTGAGAAAATAAAAACAGGATCCATTATGATGTGTATACTGCTAATCTCATGTACAGTTGAAACTTTTAAGGACACAAAACAAGAGTTAGCATACCTTAAGTTCTGCACCAGAAGCACCATTCATCTTCTCAGCAATCTTCTTCAGATCAATCCCTCGCATTAAATTCATTCTTCTAGAGTGTATCTTCAAGATGTCAAATCGGGACTGAAAAGTTTCAAACAATTAAGAACGAAAAGTGTTAATCAGTAACAAATCAAACAGATTCATAGAGCGTATTATTGCAGATCAAACAGCTTACATCTTCGTTGGGATTTGGGAACTCGATTTTCCGATCAATCCTTCCAGGCCTCAGAAGTGCTTGGTCCAAAATGTCGATTCTATTAGTAGCCATCAATACCTGTGTGAATCAGTAAGTCACAAGAATATCATTATCCAAGTTCTTAAGAACTTTTCTTGAAATCAAAAGCGCGCGAGCACGCATATAAAAATCAATAAAAACACCCAACACACTTTTATCTTGTTAGATGCTTCAAATCCATCAAGTTGGTTGAGAAGCTCCAGCATAGTTCTCTGAACTTCACTATCTCCATTTCCACTTCCAGATTCCATACGAGCAGATCCTATGCTATCAATTTCATCCATGAAGATGATGGACGGAGCATGCTCTCTGTCGAAAAGAACATGAAATATATGCATTGTTACAGATGATTTTTTCCCATAGAGTTTAATACTCCATATAGCTGAATTTAGTATGGGTATGGGCTATTTAAAATAGAAAAACGGGCTTTGCCAGTAGGGTAAGGGTATTTTTCTACTCCGAATTTTAGTGGGTTATTGACATTGTTTAGGGTTATCTTTTGGATTTGAGTATTTGGGCAGCTATAAGCTGGGTGGAATGTTTCCTCAGGGAGCCTTGTATTCTTGGTGATTCGTTCATGTTATAATTAGTTATTTCTGCTTTTCTGAGTAACTGCCCATGACTATTGTGCATTGCAGGAAAAAAGTTTGGTTCCATCGTATTACACCTAAATGCTTCGTATTTGAGATTAACTAACCTGGCCATCACAAACAGCTCTCTCACCATCCTAGAGCCTTCTCCAATGTACTTTTGAACTAACTCAGATCCCGAAACACGGATAAAGGTGCAGTCAGTGTGGTGGGCCACAGCCCGTGCAAGCAAAGTCTTACCCGTGCCAGGAGGTCCATATAGCAACACACCCTTCAGAATTTGAAGGATACACACAATCAGAAAAATAATCAAAAAAAGGCAAATGAATAGTGTTACAAAATTGAAGTGCATACCTTAGGTTGAGCTATTCCAAGACTCTCAAACAATTCAGGATGTTTAATAGGAAGTTCAATCACCTATAATAAGACAAGCATGAAAATGAGAAATTGCATATTTTGTATGAATAATGTATGAAATGATATAAGTTGTTGAGCGATGAATAAATTGGAAATAGTCTGTTCAAAAGATTAGCCAGTTATAACCACACAAGTATGGAGTGTTAGGGCCATGCTCGTTCTTTAATAAATTCGATCAGTTTAAAAACCTTTTTCAGTAATTCAATAAACCCACCCAAGAAGTTTGCAATTTAATACAGTATCCTACCTCATTTAATATTTAAAACTGACTAAAGTCATCCCATCATTCCCATGTCAAGCTAAAATCATAAGACATGTTTTTCTTCAACTCTCTTTAATATAAAAAGAGTCCAGAGATTATTCATTTTTCTTTAAATGACGTAAAACAGAGTGAAATAGTTAAAAAATAATAAAAATTGGCCAATTCATTGTTGCTCTAGAATGCGGGCAACTTATTACTACAATCACCACATTCTTTAGACATCATCTAAGACACATCACCTGATCAACTTAATAAACGAGACGGATAGGCAAATCTTAGAATCTATATTCATTGGAAGGTTTCTTAATTATTTGTAACATCCATATGACCTAATAAGTAGATTTAAACTTTATAAGAGGAAATTCTCAATCAGGACATTGGAAATGCGTATACAATATCGAATGCAACATATAACAGTAACTTACACATTACCGATCAGCAAAAGTAATTCAATTCAATAAGAAACATAAAATTTTGAGGATACACACCTCTTTTATCTCTTTAATTTGCTGGTCAAGACCACCAATCATGTCATAAGTAGAATCTGGGACTTTCTCTACTTTCATAAGGTTCACCAAAGGATCAACTTTACTGGGTAGGACCAAGTGAAGCACATAGCTGTCATTACGTAAAGCAACCCTCATTGAAGGTGTAATTTTAGTGATGTCAATGCTCTTGTCAATGTCAACTACATATTTTCCCTCAGGATGAACCTAACACAAGATAGCACAAAATCATTAACACTATATAAGTTATATAAAGGTGTTAAAATCAGGAAAAACAAACTATCATTTATTTTAGTACTCCGTACTACTATTTTTACAAAATTGAGACAATGCACAAGGACCAATTTATTTATTTTTAACAAAAACGACATTCTAAAGCAATCCCCCAAAAAATACTTTTAAACCTACATCTCTACTCCAAAATTTAAAATTGGTTTATTCCTGTCACATAATTTTTTGATAAAAAAACAAAACAGAAAAAAAACATGCTTAGAGTAATAAACAACACTGATTATTATGTAGTCATGGAGAATAAGGATGAAGGTATATATGCAACTTACCTTAACAAGAACCTTAGATTTTCCCATAACTTTGACAACTTCGCCAACATAAGATCCGGGCTCCTGAAGAAGCTGCAATTCTTCTTTCAGTGATCTGACTGCAATTAAGCGGAAAAAAAAAAGCTTTTAGTAGGAGATTTTGACCCCATGACAAGTCCTACAGAAGTCTCTTGTGCTTGAACCTTCTTTTTGAACCCAAATAATTTTTCCACTTTATCAAAGCCAACTTAAAAGTGACATCACTTCTCAATAACAGAGAAATTAGGACATGAGGATAGAGTAACTGAAAATAATTAACATGAATAGAAAGAATAAATATATTGAAAATCAAGTAATGGAAACTATACAAATACGATAAAGCTTCAAGATTCCAGTTTGAAATGATACCCAGTATTTAATGTATTGTTGTATTATTTAATTTTGTGTTCTTATCAATTGAGTATAAACCGACATGTTTCCACCATCTGGTAAAGGTAGACAAACTTACTCTCCATACCAACACAACAATTGAAAAAAAGAGAGAGATAGTATTCCTCCATATCAACACCAACGAAGTCACATGAACCCTAAAGACTAATTTTCAAACGGAAAGATGACCTCTGACATTCCAGAGAAAGATGACTTCCTAATTTCATAATAATATATTTACAATGTCTATGTTCCAACGATAAAAAGAATATCTTGCCAGGAAATCAAATCCCTAAGACTATTCACTAACACAAATTCGCGAAGAAGCCAAAACAAAGCCCTACTCTAAAATATCAACCAAGGGAAAATAAAATAAATAAAACAGCTTAAAATCTCGTTTCAGATAACACCAGATACCATAATTAATTGCAAAACTGTTTCCCGACTCCTAGGGTTTTGAAAGATGCGACATTTGAAATACAAATCCCCAAATAAATCCATAATTGAGATGAGGAAATAAAGAACCTCGGCCATTGAGGTCATTGCGCTGAGCTTCCAATCGCTGCAGATCGTGTACTTTCTGACGGACTAATAGCTGCATATCTTGTATGCGCTGCTGATAATACTGACGGAGACCTTCGCCCCCGCCGGCCGCGGCTCCCTGTTGGTGGGTCTGCTTCGATTCATCCACCGGTCGAGACTCTATCGCCACCGTCGTCATTCTGTGTGAATGTGATAACTTCGCAGCTTGGTTTCTGAGCAGATCGGAAAATAAAGAGGGTTTCGTTTTGGTCAAGTTAAGGGCTTTATATCGAATTTGGACTTCTATTTGTATTCTGCCTCTCTATATATACTTATATTTATATTAGTCCTATATATATATCGAATTTGATGACTAATTAGGAGTATATACTAACGTCAATGTTATAAACTTCTAATTATGCTGTTATAAATTTGTGATTTCACAAAAAATGTTGATTATAATCACAAATGTTAAAAATTTATGGCTTGTAGTAAAAATGAGTTTTGTTCATTTCCAATTATTCTTTGAATTCAGATCAAAATGTTCGTTTTGTATGGTGTTTTGTGGTTTTCGCTTTTCATGTTAAACACAAAATCAAGTTTTACGAGTAGTTGAATCAAGTTTTAGGAGTAGTTGTTCGTTGCCCTTGCCCCCATCCAAGGGTAATTTTTGTGAGAACACAATCCACAATAATACGAGTAATAATAATCACCACACCAACCGTAATCAACACAAGTAAAAAAAACGAACTTCCGAGTCCTGACTAGACTTCTGAGTAAAAAAAAATACAGTAAAAAAATGGGAGAAAAGAAAACAAAGATCCTACAAGGAGATGGGCTTTTTTATATGGGCTTAAACAACGAGAGCCCACAAAAGTCCAACAAACTCGACACGACGAAACATGAATTGGGCTTTCTTGAGAGAGGAAAATATACAAGAAAAGATGGGAATTCCAGAGGGGGGTAAAAACGGAAGAAAAATAAAATGCTAACTACATAGAATAAGACACAGAAAGCGCCCTAATAATGTCTTTGCGATTCTGGTTTTAATAAAAGACTATTATTAATAAATGGCGTTACCGCTGCAAGCAGTGCCTTTGGACATTCCTCGTGTGGAAGGTGGCCACAACCAGATATTGCAACCATTCTCTGCAGGATACACATAATATAGATTTATATAACATTTACCTCTTTTGTAGTTATTTAAATGTAAAGCAGAGCAATGCACTCACTGAATTCACAAGTTTAGAAGCCAGGGTTTGAACGGACTTTAGAGAGACAAGGACGTCTTCGGAACCCGCAACGAGTAAAACGGGCAATGCCTCAACTGCTTTCAGCACAGACGCTACGGTCTGTGGGGGTAGGACTGTCTCATATGACAGTTTTCCGATTTCGTGAAGTGCTTCATCCCAACCTTCTACGTGCAAAGGGGCCTGACACAATCCAAAGTAGCAAAAGATCAAAAATAATATATGCTGAAGATAATGTCTGCACAAAACAATCAAGAAGTGTATAACATATCAGACAGCTGTTGAAAGGAAGGGGAGTGATTTATTTAGATAAGATAATCAATACCTTGTATAGGTTTAAGACTTCGGTGGTCAGTTTGGTTGCGTCGTACCAGGCTTTACGGTTCACCACTTGAGTTATTTCTGTTCGCAGAAGAGGACGCACCAAGTGCTTCTTCCCCAGGGACGTGCGTAATAGTATTCTCACAAATGCAGGAACCAACTCTCTTGATAAACTTACATTCAGTAATATAATTCCCTTTAGTTCAAGCTGATAACATGCGTACAGGGCATAATCCTTGGATTAGGGAAGTGAAATCTTAATTTGAGGAAGAAAAATAAAATGACACCATTTTCAAAATAAATTTCGATTTATACACATCTAGTGGGGGAGACTAAACACCACACTGGTAATCTATTCCTTCATACGATTTATTCCATAGTTCATTTCATCAGATAGATCAACTTCTAGGCTTTTGTAAACGGTGCAGCAAAGCATATAAAAAAATTGTAGATCAAAGCCTAAAACCGAAAATTGAGTCAGCAATATTTGTCCCAGGATTTTAGATGGCCTGTCAAGGGTTTTCTTGGGCTGAAAAATTATGACTTTCTGGCCGGGCTCAGATGACCTGATGCATTTATTTGGCACATGCCTGGCCCAGTCTGGGCAATTGAAAAATGTTAAATAAAATTACTAATTCACATTTTAAAACAATATACTGTGCTTTAAAAGGTAGAATATTTTGTGATACAGTTGTGACAAAAATGGGATGCATACGAGACACCCGGGCAAAGCAATTTAATAAAGTCAACACACAGTAGCAGACTTACATTCACCGAGTTCACTGATGACTGAAGTTTCTCCGCAGCCTTCAGGGCAAGCAGTCCACCATCATCGTGGCCAACAAACACAACTGAGGAAAAATTCATCTCCAAGCAAAAGGAAAGAAGTAGATCCACCTGAGATTTCGGACACCAATCAGATGCTGAAATAGAAGCCTCCATAGAAATGTAAGAACTCAATAACCAGGGCATTTTCCAAAGAGTAACAGTCTTATCATAACCAATCAATGTCATCCACATAGAGTTGATCCAGCTATTACCGAAAAATATATGCATGAACCTGATTACTATTTACAGCAGATAATAAAATAACAGAGGACTTCACAGAGAGAGCAATTTTGAAACACAACATGAGATGTGCAGAAATAAGTTAATTTGTAAACAATAGTGCGCATATTTTACATCATACACATCAACTGATTAATGCATAGCATTCATATATGACCAACTCACTTGATTGTCAAGCTTATATGGATTAGATAACTGATTCTCCTCCCAGTCCTTACGTCGTGGTCTTGAAGTCAGCCCACACCCAGGCCTGTCAAAAGCAACAACTTGGCATCCCGTTTGCCTAGCCAGACTTCCCATCACTTTCCTCCATGAGAACACTCCTCCTCCAAATCCATGCACTAAAACTATTCCAAATCTTTCAGTCGTGTCAAAATTCTGCTCCGTTTCAGGGAACATCATTTTATTAAGCTCATCCTCCTCAAATGTTTCATTCAAGTTCAATATAGGCAAATCTTCAGATAAAGGAGATGATGGAGAACTAGCCAGGAGAGGAGTGTCTAGGGGGGAGCTGCTGCTTGAGAATTGGTTACTTAAGCTTCTATGAATGCAATATTGAGTTTTCAATTGATTATTTAATAATGTGTGGTCGAAAAGGGTGGTGGAGGACAAGGAACGGGAGGGAGATCCCGGCATGCTTAGCTTGTAATGAACTGTTAGCCCTTGACAAGAAATGAATAAGCTGTCAACATCGGTAAGTAAACTGACAGGAAGTTCCCCATCATCATGAGCCAAACCGGGTGCTTTTCTCCTTGTTTCTGTGTCACCTCGGAAAGATTTCCCGGCAGATGGAGTGGGTGACCGTGGGACCTTTGGGAAACCGGAGAATACCATTTTGCAAGAAAGTACCTGATGATCGGATTATAAAAAGTTAGGCATAACCCAAGGTGAAGCAAACATGATTACCAACCAAGAGAGAAAGAGTGACTTAAGAAAAAATATTTCAATTAATTACAGAAAGTATATAAGGATCGACCTAATTAATAGGAGTATCTTTTAGAAAAGAAAACAAATTATGAGATTTATCATGTCTTATACGTACTCCTCAAAAGGGAAAATAGATACCAAACCACCCTTCAAATTAAAAAAATGTTACTGCTTGCCCTTATTTTAACATTAAATCAAACCACATGGACTATTTTGTAATTTTAAAAGTTACATGGTTTCATTTGTAATTTTGTATATAGATCAAACATCATGGTAAATTTTTGTAACTCTCCCTAAATATTTTGGTATTTAGCACCCGAGTCCTAATTACAACAATACAAATAAACTTCCATGGACCGGCAAGAACGTTATTCAAATTGAACTAACTAATTCTTCTAAGACCTCTAGTATACAAAATTTAAGATACAAGATGTGAAATGTTCCAGGAACTTACGGCCTCTGGATCCCCACGGTGAAAAATGAGCTTCCTCCTAGCTTTGCAACTAGTTCTGTAGGCCACGACAATGTGCCCAAGAGCAAAGACAACGGACGAGAGAAACAAGACAGGCATTCCCCAGGATTTCTTCAGATGGATCTTCTTCCTTGAGAGAGAAATTGAAGCTTCTGCCTCAAGTTGGGAGTTAACAGAGAAGAAACAGGCCTTTATGGAAAGAATAAGTGTTGAGACGAACGAGCAGATTGTTACGGTTCCTAAATAGGGGCCATGTGACAGTGCTGGACCATCACACATTGTATACACACCTGCATTGATTGCCAAATCAATAAGAATCAGATTGATTTCAAAACCAAGAAAGATACCATGTTTGTTGATATTATTCATTAGATACCCATCATGTCAGAGCTAGACAAATTGCAGACATTTCGGGTTGTAATACTTATAATATATGACTTGGTAAAGTTATACAAATAGTAAACCTTTTAGATGTAATTCAGCAGCCTAGAAAATATACAGAAAGACAGAAAATAGTACTCCATATACTATGAGTCTATGACTTGAAGGTTTCTTAACGGGAGAGATTAAACACAACGAGATGATGAACTGAATTATTGTTTCAGTTAAAGAAACTAAAATCTTCTTGGATTCTCAATAAAACAGTTTCATAGCAATAGCATCAACAATCGTCACTTCTACGTTATAGCTGATGTCAAATTTTAAGAGTTTGTAAAAACACATTTACACATACCTATCAACAACTACATTAGCTGAACCAGAGAATTATTGTACGAACAAAGAACAATAAACCACATATGCATATAAGATGGACAATAACAAGAAGAATACACAATGACAACATGAAATGAATCCTAGCATCTGAATTGCCCCAAATAATCGACGTTTCGCTTGCATTAAAATTAATTTGATCGAGAAATCACAATCGGAAGAAAACGTACATATAATGATGAGAGATCTGACGATGGAAACAAGAGGAATATCCACAAGCGAGCTCTTAAAGGCGTATCTCTCCAAATGCTCCTTATAAGTGAAACATTTGACACAGGTAAAGCTGGAGATGAGCAAGCACGGCACAAGAGCGTCTATGATCGCCACCACCACCGGAAGCGACACCACCAACAGCGACGTCACCATAGCCACCATGAAATAAACCGTCCTGACCCCCCTCCGAAGCTTCTCCCACCACCACCCGCCCTTGACCACCATTTTCGCCGGAAATCAGCACTGGGGGACCGAAAACCAGGAATTATTCAAAAAATCCTCAAGTAGGACCGATTGAAATGCGAGATCGGTAAGATATCAAAAGCGTATGAGACGGTGTCGCAATGGCCATCCCCCGACGTCGAACAACAGAAAACGCCGGTGTCCTAGGGTTTAGATGAATTCAACCGAACTCCTCCGCGATTCGTTTCCTAACTTCTCGCCGGCGTCTTAATTATCGGCTATCTCTCGATGTGTGAGAGAGAAAGAGAGGAACAGTGCGTGTTTAATCCGAGCTGTTTCCATCGAATCAAAAAAAAGTCTGAATTGGCATTTGAAAAAAAGGTAAGTATATAATAAAATAATGAAATTGAAATATATAAATATATATATATATATATATATATATATATATATATATATATATATATATATATATATATATATATATATATATGTAGTCGACGAGAAAAGGAAGTTAATTAAGGGTAATTAATTAATCTTAATCCAACCTAATTATCACTAATGATTCTCTCTCCCAATATACTGGCCTTTTGCCTAACTGTCAGCTTTTGCTGTACTGACGTTTTTACCCCTATCACATAACCTTTTGTTTTGTTTACTGCGTCTGCGTGCAACTTTTCTTTTGACCAATATAACCATCTTGTTGGTTGCTCGCTTCTTTTAGTAACGGAAGACAAACGGAGTTAAGTTTTATTTTGACCAAAAAATACAATTAACTAAAATTATTCAATTTTTTTGAAAATAAACAATTATTTAATTGTTTAATCATTTATATTAAAAACACAATTTTAAATTAAACAAAGAACTATTTTGGAAAAGGGGTATTACAATTTATTAAATTACATGTAATACCTCATAAAATATTTTTTAAAATTTAGTATTTGTAAATTTTGTATTTTTTATTAATTAGAGTATTGCTAAAGTTATAATTATAATCAAAGGTATTAACTGCATTTGTTAACCGCTTTCTTATTTGTTTTTCACAGCATGTTTTTTGTTTTTTGTTTTTAATTACATTTTATTCCCTGATAAATAATTAAGAAAAGATGGGTCCTTTAATCTTAAACAAACATAAAAAATTATCCCTTATCCAAAATCACCCTTAAACAAAGGGTTACTAAAAGGTAAGATACTCTTAATTAAGAATCTTTTTTTAATTATTTTAAAAATCTTAATCAAACATTAAATTAATTACTTGTAATATTTAATTAATTTAAATAATGTTAAGGATAACTTTGAAAAAAAATACATTTAATTTACATGAAAAATCTCAAAATGACATTTAAATTGAAAATAATGCAAAACCCTAAAATATTTATAATAAAATTGAATTTAATAGTTAAAAATAGTTATTAGTTTTTTTTTAAATGTAATCAATTATGAATAGAATTGTATTTTTCAATTTATTCTTTTTTAAATTGAATATATTATTATTCACGTGACAAAAATAGTGTGCATTAAAAATGAAAATGATGGAATAGTATATGTTATTAATGAGTACAGTAATCATTAAAATTTGTACTTAAGTATATCATTTAGGCAAAAAATAAAAATTTAGTAGAAAAAGAGAAATGAGTATGTTTGATATTATCAATATGTACTAATAAGTATAGTATATTATTTTTAAAGCCTAATATGTTCATTATTTTTTGGATTTCACATGTATAAAACAATAAAAATATAACCTTACACAATTGAGATATTGAATTTTAAAATAAATACAAAAAATTTAGAGACATTTTGAAAAAAAAAATCATATATACTAATATAGTATTTACAATGATACATAGTAAATGAATTGATACATAGTAGTAGTAATAATATGCATAATTACATAATTTATTAGAACAAAGTATCTATTGTGATAAATGAATTTGTAATGAATTGATACATAGTAAATGAATTTGTCACAGACTCACAATGGATGGCAAGATGGGCCGGTTGGTCAATCCGTCCAAAGTCACAGTTATCGAGGTTAATTATTCCACGTGGATAATTGAGCGCCGTTGGCTGAGCGGGCCCCGTTATCGACCCGCGGCCCTCGTTCGCATCGCTGTACTATACTAAAATTAAAAGTAAACGTTTTTTAAATACTACTCCATCACAATTTTCAAACTGCAATTTTGGCCTCGTGCAAATAATGCATAAAAATACAAAAAATATTACATATATATTATAAACTTTACAACAAATAAATAAAAATATTTTCCCTAACGATAGTAGAATATTAAAATTATAAGCGATATAAATAATTTTTTTGTTAAATTTGATTTATGGTGAATTGTTTTACTAAGTAGTAATCAATAAAATAAATAAATATAATTATTTCATAAATATAAATTCAATATTAAATTGCAATAAAGTGTTCCAAACCTCGTGTGGTCGATAAAAATAGGTTAGGTAATTAGGTTTGGGCACGTTGTCTTCTCCGGGCCCGACTAAAAAACCGGCCCGGATTAGACCGCGCTATTATCTTGCTAAATCTAATCTACCGAGAGAAAGATTCTTCATCGCAGCAAGTGGTCGAATTTTACATTATTTATTTTTAATTATTTTTATTGTGAATTTTGTCTGCGCAAGGGTTTAACCAATTCCATTTCTCTGTGATTTTCTGTATAAAGATATTTCGCTTCGTTTTTAAACCTTATCTTCACCAACCACACCTCCCTCTGTTCATTTTTCCCCCATAAAAATCAAATCTTTTTACAGAAATTTCTGTAAGAGGGTTTGAGAGAGAGAGAAAAAAAATGCAAGGCGTTCTTCACTCAAAAGGGCTTTTCTCTCTTCCTTCGAACCCTAACAAAACCAGAGCCTTCCTCTCGAAACCCTCGTGCGATTTGAGGTACAGATTCAACCCCATAAACACCATCCCCAAATCGACGAAACCCCCGCCCCTGTTCTCCCTTAATGGATTCTCGAAATTCCAAGGATTCGTCGCGAAGCCCTCGAAAACCAGAAACCACCCTATCTGCAGAGCCGAGGCGGCTTCGGCTTCAGCTTCCGATGGGCAGTTTTTGCCCGGAGAGAAAAAGGAGCTGCCCGAGAAATTCATGGGCGTCGAGGCCATAACCCTGAAAAAAATACTGCCCCTCGGGCTGATGTTTTTCTGTATCCTCTTCAACTACACGATTCTCAGGGACACCAAGGATGTGTTGGTGGTGACGGCCAAAGGGTCGAGCGCGGAGATTATACCCTTCCTGAAGACGTGGGTGAATTTGCCGATGGCTATCGGGTTCATGGTGCTGTACACGAAGCTGTCTAACGTGTTGTCGAAAGAGGCTCTTTTTTACACCGTCATGCTTCCGTTTATCGCCTTCTTCGGGGCGTTTGGGTTTGTGTTGTATCCACTGAGCGAGTATTTTCACCCGACTGCTTTGGCGGATAAGCTTTTGACCGTGCTGGGACCGAGGTTTCTCGGGCCGCTTGCTATTCTGAGGATATGGAGTTTCTGTTTGTTCTATGTTATGGCTGAGCTTTGGGGAAGCGTGGTCGTCTCTGTGCTTTTTTGGGGGTTTGCTAATCAGGTAATCGCCTGTATTTTTTGGCTTCCATCAGTGTTTTCTTTATTTGTTTTTTATGGATTGTTTTTGTTTCATGATTTCAATGTGATGTGTGCTTGTGTTTATATATCAATTTTTTACTTCAGAAGATAATTGGTATATAGCCGCGATTAGGAAATGTGGAAAATTTGTTTATATTTTGTATTGAAACGAAAATATCAAATTTTGAGTGTGTGAATGTTTGTGAGAGAAATTTAATTGATGACAGTTGATTTCATATGAAAATAATGCGAGTTGATTTCATATTTTAGATAGAAAATGGTTGGACTTTGGAGTGAGAAATTAAAAGAGTTTATTGAATTAATTAAAAAAAAACATTCTCATTATTTATTTTCCTCGACGCAAATCCTTCTATAATTGAATTTTGAGCATGTGAAGGGCAGAACGGCAATTTAACACATTGGCCACCTTGCAGATAACAACAGTTGATGAGGCCAAGAAATTCTACCCCCTTTTCGGACTCGGAGCGAATGTCGCGCTCATTTTCTCTGGTCGGACTGTGAAGTACTTCTCCCAGATGAGGCAAAACCTGGGGCCTGGTGTAGATGGGTGGGCCTTATCATTGAAGGGGATGATGAGTATTGTGGTGGGGATGGGCCTTGCCATTTGTTTCCTTTATTGGTGGGTGAATCACAATGTCCCTGTCCCAACCCGTAGTCTGAAGAAGAAGGTATGTTAACTTCTTAGGGATATTGCTGGATTTCTCTTATATTTTAGGTTTATTTTCTAATGATTTTTTATTATATACTTGTACATCTAAAACTTGATCTTTTGTTTTAGCCAAAAAGTGTTTTTTTAGCTTTTTGCTTTAAACAAAAGAAATATCTTTTGTTTTAATATCCACTCCTACTAAAAGTATTTATTGTATATTTTGTAAATAAGAGAAGTTTAGTTTGACATGCTTATATAAAACTGATTTTGGAACAATGTGTTTTTTCATGGAGTTAGTTGGCTGGTTTTGATTGTTATTAAACTATACTTATCTTACAGGCGAAGCCGAAAATGGGGACGATGGAGAGCTTAAAGTTCTTGGTATCGAAAAAATATATAAGAGATCTCGCCACTTTGGTGGTGGCATATGGTATTAGCATTAACCTAGTTGAGGTTACATGGAAATCAAAGCTCAAAGCTCAGGTAAATTGCAACTGACATTCACATTAATTTTACTTTTCTCATTGGGAAAATTACAAAAAGTCCATATATACATTATAAATAACAGAAAGCTCAAGTAAATTGCAACCGTCATTCTTAAATTATTTTTACATTTTGGTTTTGGATAAACTACACCACTTCCCCTGAGATTAGTCCGTTTACTTAAATTCAGTTCTATTTCAACATTACAATTGCCTCTCGAGGCATTACCAATACATAATTATGGAAGATGGCTTTTTAGTAACTACACCCTTCCCTCTTATTATCTTTCTAAATATTTCAAAATCGGACAGTTCCCCACACCGAACGAGTATTCATCCTTTATGGGCGACTTCTCGACTGCTACTGGAATAGCAACTTTCACGATGATGCTTTTGAGCCAATGGATATTTAACAAATATGGTTGGGGAATGGCTGCTAAAATCACTCCGACCGTCTTGCTTCTAACCGGAGTTGGATTTTTCTCTCTGATTCTTTTCGGAGACCCTTTTGCCCCTGCTCTTGCTAGGTTCGGGATGACGCCACTTTTAGCAGCTGTCTATGTTGGAGCCATGCAAAACATCTTTAGCAAGAGTGCGAAGTACAGTTTATTTGATCCGTGCAAAGAAATGGCTTACATTCCTTTGGATGAGGACACCAAGGTTCGACACTTGAACTTTCCTCTCTTTTCTCCCCCCTTATTTATTAAAAAGTTATAAATGATGTTTATGGCACTGTGATTTGCAAAGATCAAATATTTATCATCGACAATATATGAAAAATATGTATCTATATATATTATTGTAAATTTGTAATTATGTATTTTGGGTCTCAGGTTAAAGGCAAAGCGGCGATTGATGTCGTCTGCAACCCTCTCGGAAAATCGGGAGGCGCCCTAATCCAACAGTTCATGATATTAACCTTTGGATCCCTTGCAAATTCGACTCCCTACCTCGGAGGCATCCTTTTAGTTATTGTGCTCGCGTGGCTCGGGGCCGCCAAGTCACTAGATGGCCAGTTCACTGCCTTAAGGCAAGAGGAGGAGCTCGAGAAGGAGATGGAAAGGGCTGCTGTCAAAATTCCCATTCTGCCCTCGGACGAGAGCAATAGCAATGGCTCTCTCAGCAATAGCACTACACTTGGCGATTCCTCGTCTAGTGCCTCGCCTGAGGCCTCGTCTCCTAGGAACGCCTGATAGAAAAAAGATTTGTTGAATTTGGGTAAGTGTTTGGGGGAATAAATTCTGTGAGATTTTTTATTAGAAACAATAATTAGAAACCACATTTGATGTTAAGTCACTACCCATAGATATTTCAGTTTGTTTTATTTACTACATTTAGATGATTATTTTTCTATAGTATTCTTTATTTATTTATATTTTTACAAATAAGCATGATTCCATTTCCTTAAATCACCAAGCGAGCTCTACTATCATTCACTATCGAGCCCGATTTCATTGGGTCGATCGTAATGTCAATGGAGAAGATGGCAACAATCTGACTGAAAGCACCGTCGGAGATGAAGGCGAGGCTTGTATGAAGGAGGAAATGGTTGTTTCAAATGTTCATATATGTTGTAATGGCAACACAAAATAAAATGAAAACTCATGGAACCATGCCTTCTTTTACCAATTCTAGTATCTCTCTCTTAAGCCACTCTGAGGCCACACGATACTGCTCCTCGACCAATCCACCGAACGAGATCCTAACAAATCCGCTCGAGCAGCCAAGGATCAAGACGACCCTTTTACTTGTTCAGTGACCCATCCGGAGCCTATCTCCGAGAAGTGGAGGGCCAAACTGTTGACCGTTGAGCATAAAACAATACTGGTTATAAAAAACCTTAATATATTAACAAGCCCCAAATTAATCAACAATGGGGTGGTGGCGCAGTTGGCTAGCGCGTAGGTCTCATAGCTTTATCGAGATATCCTGAGGTCGAGAGTTCGAGCCTCTCTCACCCCATTATTTTTTTTTCGTTTTTTCTTTTTCCTTTTTTTTGGATATATGTGTAATGTGATTGAAAATTCTTTTTCCTTTTCTTTGGATATATGTATAATGTGATTGAAAAGTGTATTCTGTACACTGTAATATAAGTAACCAAATTAAAATGCTCACATTGCAACCCAGAAGAAAGAGCTTTCTATTCAGTGTCCTGCATTTCCTAATTGTTTGGGATTGTTATGCAAATCGTAAGAGAAGCAACCCCTTCGTTTTAATAATGCTAAATTCACGAGTAGTTGTCTAAGTAACTCTGAGAAAAGAGATGTAACAAACGACCAAGCAATGCCAGACCGAAAAAGTTCATAGAGCAAAAAAAACAGAGTGCATATACATAGATACCATCCCCACCTCATTTCACTGCAGAGCATGTAACTAAAATGTCAACACACATTACAAAACAACAATCACAAACTCAATAAAACCGACCATTCTCCCAACGAATCGAACAACGAAAAATAATAAACTACGAGCGCCCTGATCCATCATCTATAGGCATCTTCTAATCAAACAATGACAATATTTTGTTTCCCTGTGTAAAAGCAAATGCTACTCAACCAAAACACAAAACGCAAACAGAGCTAATCGGCCAGCTTCTTCTCAACAGCACTCTTCTTATACTCCTCCAGTTCACTCAACCAGAGATCCCCAAACTCACAATCCTTCCACTGCTCGAACCATGGCCCACCGAGCGTATAATGTATAGCCCTCGGATAGGTACTCTTATCCCCATTGACAACCTTATTGTGGCCAACGAGAAAATTCCACACGAACGGGACCTCTCCGATATCCCCATCATCCAACCACTGAAACCTGTGCAGGAAAGCCCCACTCTCATTGTTCACGATGTCCGGCGTCAGAATCCGATTCTTCGGGTGGCCGCAGTTGTATAGAACCATGGAGGACCAGTTCTTCCTGGGGTAGAGCGTCTGCACGGCCCCGTCCATTTTGGTGGTCTCCTTTGGGGTGTAATCGTGCTGCACGCACATGATCGCGTACTTGTCGTCGATCAGATCGACCAGTTCCTTGAAGTCGGTGAGGTAGAGGAAATCGCAGTCGACGAACATCGCCCAGCCCGAGTAGTCGGCGAGGAACGGGGTGAGGAACCGGGAGAAGGAGAACTCGGTACTCTCGAGCTTGCCCCTCTCGCGCCAGTAGGCGCCCTTCTCGCGGAGCTCCTGCTGCTTGATCGGGATGATCTCGATCGGGATCGAGGATCTCTTGAGCAGGGAATGGCGGCAGACCTCGAAGGCGAGATCCTCGCGGGGGTCGTAGCCGATGAAGATCTTGAACGGCGTCGCATTGCGGTGGCCGTTGCCGTTGATCGAGGTTGCGGAATTGGGATCTAGGGTTTTCGAGGCCGACATGATTTTCCGATCCTGTAGTTAATAAAATGCAAAATAAAAATCAACTGGAAAAACGCAGAATTAGTTTTTCCCTGAAATGTGGTGTAGATTCAGATCTGGGATTGAGGAGGAGGAACGGGAGAGGAAAATGGTTTACTTGATTCGGAGGTCAAGATATTTCCTGTTATCTATATTTTCTTCAGATTTTGGATCACTGATTTAGAGAGAGAGACGCGATTCGACGTATACGTACTAAATATACTCATATATATATATATACCTAAATATTTTTTCACCATAAATGCTCGTCGGTGGGTGGCTGAAAGGCTGTCGTTCACAAAATCACAACTGTATTTATTTATTTATTTATTTTTCCTCATTTTTTTATAATCTTATGAAAAAACAACAAATTACGATAATTTTCTTATAAATTAATAGCCGTAAAATTTTATTAATTTAAAAAAATATTAATATATCATAAATTAAAATTTTATTAATTAAAAATAATAATAAATTTAAATATAATTATTTAAAATAAATAAATTAAAATTCATGTATCAATCATTGGTCCTATGACAACTAATTAATATATTCATGAATTATGTTATTATACAGTAAAAAAACCTTTATAAATTAATAGCGACTATGAAATTTTATTAATTAATTTATAGAGGTTTTACGGTAAATTCAATGTATAATATTATTATAATATTTTATCGAATTCACTCATTTTTCAAAAAGTCACAGAGAGTTGAAAATGAATTTTTTTATTATTTTAAAAAAATTATTAATTTATCGAGTATTAATTTATAGTGATTTTATTGTAAATTGAACGAGTAGTAGTATTATATTTGGTTTCCATTATAATTGATTATTTAAAAAAAACAATATCAAATAATAAATCGAAAAATTGAAAAAACAAACAAACACATTAATAGTAAGTTGATTAATAAATTTAACAAACCAAATATTCAATTTCTGGTCTAATTTGGACAAATGCATGCGCATTATCCATGCGGGATTCGACTTATTTGTCAAGACAATTTCGCGAAAACGACGAATTGTGATAATCTATAGCTGGTTCGATTACGTTCGTGATCAATAGTTTCATGGATCGAGCGATCAACTATTATTTGAAACCCCGAGTTCTAATAAATATAAAATTTATTAACATTACTGAAAATAAAAGAACAAGAACGTAATCTGAACTGTTATTAAATACTAGTAATTTGGCGATGAGATGAAGCTAGAGCTATCCATCAACCTCAGCCTCTTGCATGAATCAACAAACATTCTGCAAAATAATTAAAACAATAAATAAATTAATTAGAATTTGAGTACTAATTAATTAATTAATTAAGGAATTGAAGTTAATTACCTCCAAAGAACGTCTCCGACCAGCATCCAATCACCATCCTTGTCCTGGTAAGTTAGGGTGAAGCTGCTCCGGCGGCGGCGGCGGCTTTGTGCAACCACCAGCTCCTCCAACGCCGCTGTCAAATGCCGGTAGCTTCCATGAGCTTCCAGGTTGATTTTTCCTAGGATCGGATTCCCGTCAAAACTAACTTTCACGTACTTCCATTTCGATCGATCCCGATTGGCCGCGATGATAGTTTTCTCGGAGTTTGTTTTCACCGGCAGCCACACTCTGTGAGGAGGACGATTATTAATTATAGTACAGTACAACCTCTGTCTCAACACAATAGCCACACTTTATTTGTAATTTACAAAAGAAGTGTAACTATTGTGTTGGGACATAAGTAGTATTAATTAACTAAATTATTAATCGGAGAAAAAAAATTACTTGAAAGATCCCGATCGGTCTTCGCTCGATCCCAATTTCGGCTCCACCGAGCCGCGGTTGCTGCCGGGAAGGCTCAACGTCAGCTCCGTTTCCCGGCAGCTTAAAGATTCCTTATTGTTTTCCGGCGACATTCGATACAACAAGAAAGAGAGAATTAAAAGGTGATGTAAAGATAATTGATACAACAAGAAAGAGAGAATTAAAAGGTGATGTACTATAAGAGAGGGTTTGCACTTGACAAGTATAAATAGTTAGTAGTATACATTATATTTCATTATATTTTTATATTAGAGCATCTGCAATGCAATGGTAGTTACAATTGTCATTGAATTGTATCTAGGTACATTATTTGGTGATAGGTATAATTTGACTGAGAGAAAAATAAGAATTAAATATTATATTAGATACAAATTTAATTGTGTTTTACAACGTGGGTCCCACAAGCATGGAATACACCATGTACATCTAGATCGTTGATTTAATATTATTATATTAAATACACACTCAATCACACACACCCAACGTGTATAGTGTATGCATTTACGGTTAATATGTCACCGAGAGTATTGCTCCCGGTGGAGCATCTCATAGACCCATTGGGATATTGAAGGTACAAATCTATAGATATTAATTTTTTTTGATGTGTCATGTGACATGTCATCAAATTGTACCTAAATTTAGGTCACAAGCATAAAGAAAAAAATTGTAGCTCAACTCATTGGGATATTGAGGTACAAATTTATCAATTCGTTTATCGTACACATAAGTGTATCATAAATTGTACACCAAAATTTAAGTTATATACAAAAGATATTTATTTTAAAAATGAATAATCATTTAAAAAATCATGTAAAAATATAAATTATCATTTACTAAGATATTCATTATATATCAAAGTAATCTTCATTAACAATACAATACTATGTGTACAATACTCCGTACACATAGTAGCATTTTAAAAATCATCATTGAGTAAAAATATAAATTATCATTTACTAAGATATTATTATATATCAAAGTAATCTTCATTAACAATACACTATGATGAATACTATGTGTACAATACTCCGTACACATAGTAGCACGTTAGAAATTGCCCAAATTTATAGGTATAAATTTTTGTTGATGTGTCATATGACATGTCATCAAATTGTACTTAGGTTTAGGTATATCATTGGAGGGTCTATGAGATGTTACTTTTGGAGCATTATTCTAGATGGCATTTTAAACGTAGATTCATACACATAATGTGAGTGAGTATGTGTGTATTTAATATAATAATATTAAATTTACGGTGAAAATATATATGATATATTGTACAATAACATAAATAAAACAACCATTGGAGATGCTCTTATTTTGGATGGGGGCGAATCATCGGGGGACGCGTGTCCTCAGTGAGAAAACGGTTCGTTTAGTCAAACTGCTTAGTTTGCATGGCAAAAATATTTACATATATACTAATTTGTTCCCCACAAAAATAGTAGTAACATGACTTTTAAAACTTATTTGGTAGGTATCATAAATTATCCTCTTACGATCGATAAAGATAGATGTTAGTATAATTTTATTCAATGAAATTTAATTTCAGAAGAAAATAAACGTACCAACCGTACTCGTATGGGAATTTTAATTATGCAGCTTCTTCCAGTGTTTAGCTTAAACTGGTATAGTTATGCTGTCGCCAATATTATTGTCTTTGATAATTGGTTTTAAGGGCAATTACATCTTATCTAATTATAATACTCCCTTTTATTTTTTTTATTTGTCGTCCTAAGGATTGGGACAATTATTAAAAAAAATTTATTTTACCCAATTTACCATTCATTAACTTTATTAATTATATTTAAGATAATTACTCATTTATTTCTTCACACAAAACTCATAACTATTCGACTCTTTTTTTCAATTAAAATAAAATCAAATTTAATTTCTTAATATTAATCTAAAACTACATAGTCTATTGCGTAAATTCTTTTACAACATATAAATAAAATATTTTAAACTTTTTTTTCCATTAAAATATATGAGTATTTTTATTGAAATCAATTTAGTTTCTTGACATAATATTAATCTAAAGTTGCAGTCTCAAAAATGAATTGCTTAGTCGAGGGTTGTTAGCTCAGTTGGTTGAGTACTTGAATTGGAGAAAAAAAATAAATTGCGTAAATTCTTTCACAACATATAAAGAAAATATTTTAGATTCTTTTTTTAGATTCTTTTTTTTTCATTAAAATATATGAGTATTTTTATTGTAATCAAATTTAGGACCTGTTCAAACCGGCTGAACTGAACTTAAGCGAATTGATTTTTTTATAAAAATAATAATAATTTTTATAAATTATTAAATATTTTTTTAAAAATATTAATAATATTATGACAGTAACTAGGTTTCATATTTAAAATTATAGATTGAAATTATTTTTAGTTTATTTTATTTTAATTTATTTTGAAACGAACTGAACTGAAGCGATCTGAACTGAAGAGTTGAAGCGATCTGAACTGAAAAAAAAAATGAATTGCGTGATCTGAACTGAAGAGTTGAAGCGACTGAACTGAAGCAATCTGAACTGAAAAAAAAATAAATTGCGTAAATTATTTCACAACATATAAAGAAAATATTTTAGATTCTTTTTTTTCATTAAAATATATGAGTATTTTTATTGTAATCAAATTTAGTACTTGTTCTTTTGGACCTGAACTTAAGCGAACTGAACTTAAGCAATTGATTTTTTTATAAAAATAATAATATTTTTTATAAATTATTAAATATTTTTTTAAATATTAATAATATCATGACAGTAACTAGGTTTCATATTTAAAATTATAGATTGAAATTATTTTTAGTTTATTTTATTTTAATTTATTTTGAAACGAACTGAATGTGAACTGAACTGACGACTGAACTGAAGCGATCTGAACTGAACTGAGTTGAAGGGGTCTGGACTGAACTGAAGCGATCTGAACTGAACTAAGCCTGAAGCGGGACTGAAATGAGTTGAAGCGGTCTGGACTGAACTGGAGCGATCTGAACTGAACTGAGCTGAAGTGGGACTGAACTGAACTGGTCTGGACTGAACTGGAGCGATCTGAACTGAACTGAGCTGAAGTGGGACTGAACTGAACTGGACTGAAATTAATTTCAAGAACATGTCCTTAGTTTCTAGACATAATATTAATTTAAATCTACATACTCTCAAAAATGAATTGCGTTAATTCTTTCACAACATATAAAGAAAATATTTTATTAATTTTATTTTTTTATTTTTTACCATTTGAAGATTTGTAAAATTCCATAGTATAAAAAAAAGAATAAAATAGAGTAGGACTCACAACATATAAAGAAAATATTTTATTAATTTTATTTTTTTATTTTTTACCATTTGAAGATTTGTAAAATTCCATAGTATAAAAAAAAGAATAAAATAGAGTATGACAGTAAACCAACAGTAAATATTTAAAATTAATTAACTAATTATGTATTTAATGCATAGGGTATATAAGAGAGAAAATCTTAAAACGACAATTAAATTGTAAAAAGCAAAAAAAAGGTAGAAACAAATAAAAAAAATTGGAGGGAGTAACAATAATAATAATAATCAATTTTACCCCATCAACTTATAATTGTGATTTACACACTATACTACTACAGTATAAAACAAGAATCAAGTTTACGTTTGAAATAATTGTGTTTTACGTTTGAAATAGCAATCCATCTATCTATCTATACTAGTGCTCCAAATTATATTTCTTTTGTTCAAAACTTATACACACATTTTCATTTGTAAAATTCTTTTGTATTTTACGAATGAAAGGTATTTATAAGTCAAGGATAGATGGAATATTTATTATTATTAATTATTGAATTTGAGCAAATACTTCATTTTTTTTTTACACCCAATCAATTGAATTCATCAAGTTTAGGATAATTAATTACATTAATTTCGAGTATTGAATTACAAAATGAGGTATATTGTATTTCACATTGTCTTTTATTTAATAAAAAAACAACAAATTCATAAGGAACGTGGACAGTATTTTTGTGAATAGAAAAACAATGATACTAAATTAGAAAAAAATACTGATTTTCTTGCTCT
Source organism: Euphrasia confusa (assembly GCA_954870475.1). Taxonomy (NCBI): domain Eukaryota; kingdom Viridiplantae; phylum Streptophyta; class Magnoliopsida; order Lamiales; family Orobanchaceae; genus Euphrasia; species Euphrasia confusa. The sequence goes on from OX940961.1 coordinate 4,678,805, forward strand.
CAGCTAACATTCATTCACCTCACACAAACAAAGCTCTTAGAAATAAGACAAATTACAATTAATGGAATAGAGTTAAATCTGAACAAGATAATGAGGGTTTGGTACAGATTTATAAGCAGACAATCTTAATAAAATCAAGCAGCGTCAGATGCAACTTCTTCTTCTTCAAACCCAATAATTTTTTTAGCGTGTTAGCAAGGAAGATGACTTTTCAATATTCTTTCGATTTCAATCAAATAAACAATCTTCTTCAAAGCTTTCATGGAAATACGAATGAACAAGACCCCCTGCATCAAAGGACGGAAATCACTCTCTGTCCAAGAGAAGATATTTTTTGACAAAATATATCCTTGATGGTTTATTCTATTCAACAAATGCAGTATGTTTGCTATTCTAAAATTGAGAGGGTATAAATAATTTTGAAATTTAAGTTTTATATAACTGAGCCAAACTTCACAGGAAATCCGTAATCATTCCCACATTATATATATAATTTGGTGGTGTCAGGAAATCAGAAACCAGTCCCACAAATAGAGATATTACCTAGTTTATCTCAGAATAAAGAGTTGCCCCATATGTGCTCCAGATCATTAACCGGAGAAACACAAAGGGCCTTACAAGAAGGCTGCAGCACCAAAAATGCACAACCAAGAAATTTGATGTGGGCTCCACTATATCCGATTACCTCACTGGTCAAATTTCATTGTTGTATATCTGCAAATCAATACATGTCTGAGTCAGTGAATGGATTCTTAATCGGCATTCGGCAAGATTAAGGCTAATATACAAACACCACTTGCCTGCGGGGATTATTTTGCCTCTGCCCTAAGTCGTCATTTGCAAGCTCTGCCAGACAAAAATATCAAGTCACGTAAAGGGACAGGACCATATAAGAAGTTTCAAGTAATAAAAAGCTCATTCAATTTACCAGGCCTTTGTGCAGGATCCCGTTCATTCCCTGCATCTGTTGTGTTATTTTCTTTACTGCAATCAAAGATGTAAAGTTTACTACAGTAGGAAAATCACTTAAACAAAGTTATGCAGGTCAAGAAAGAGAGAACGCAACAACAGCTACTATCCTACATACCTTGAAGCAGGCGTTACTGACGAGATCTGTCCGGATGGCCGAGCATGATAGGAACCATCAACAGCAATATACGGATATCTCGCTCCCAGTGCTCCAGCAGCACCAGCTAAAACTGGCAGCCTGTATAAAATTGCAAAAATAATCTTAAAGATCTGCAATCATTGAATAGCTAAAACTCTGGAAAAAATGGATATGGTTATAGTTACCAAGTCATTTCAGAATTTCCTCGACCAACATATCCAGGGTAGGCCATGCCAACAGCGGGGACTCCTATTCCACCAGGATGCTGACCGCTGAATTGCATCACTATATTTTCCACCAAACAATTAAATTATATCAAAACATTTAGAATAAACCACCATACAGAAATAACGATTAGTATTCACACACACATATTCAATCTACAATCTACTTGGCAAATAACGAGCATTTTATTATTCAAAGTTATATTTTCATGCTTCTTTCACCCCCACCCCCAAAGAGGCTTAGTGTAACAACCAATTAGATTAAGATAAATGATACTCCCATCTAGAAGAGCACCCATACTTTTCTGTTTCAATCCGGATTAATATCAGCAATTGAAAAGCCGGAACTTCCTAAAATTCTCCTGGATTTGTATGGAAAAAGAGAAGAACATTTTTCTAGCATAAATCCTAGAGTGATAGTATGCTCAATCCGTGATACATGAAAATCCTAGTAATGATTCCTCTGGGAAAAGCATAGCATATAAATTTATGCATATTAAAAATAACATTTTCCTCATATCTTTAGGAAAAAAAGATAAAGTGTGCAAGCAAATTACTTTGCAAGAAAGCTGGGAAGTTTGGATCTCCATGGCCACTGGGCATGTTGCCAGAGGCCCCCATAACCTGTGTTCCACCAAATAAGAAAGAGCCCCTTCCACTACCTTGGACGGCACCCTTTTCTTTAGAGACCATCACAGTCTTAGATTTATTTGGTTCAGGAGATTCATGCTCCCCAGATTCAACTGGATTCACAGCCCCAGTAGCTTTTGGGGGAGAAGAAGATTGCAATCTAAACTGTTGACCAGATGCTTGCACAAACGGTTGAGCACGACTTTGACCAGAGGGGTTCACCCTGCTGACTTGGTTATTAGAGACAACTGGCTGATAGGACATTTGATTCGAAGCTACTCCTCTTCCTCGACCTCTCAACTGTTGTTGAGTAGTGTTTGCAGGAACTGACTCATTGATGTAATGTTTATCCACACCGACAGAGCCAATCGAGTTCTTTCTTCCAGAGGACTGAGCAGTTGTAAAACTCCCGCTCTTGACTGTGTCAGCTTGGACATCCCTCTTGTTGGGAACATTGTTGGCTTTTGTTGACGAGCCAGAAGGATAAAACGGTGGGGAAGCAATGTTCAGATTGGATGCAAACGCTTGTTTTCTGGGCTCCGCATTAGACATGGATCCACTGGCTCTTTCGTAATTGACATATGAAGGCTTTTCATTTGGTTTCCCTGATCTATATATGAATATTTTTTTTTGCACAAATGAGAACATTATTTCTACAGGAAGAAAGTAAATAAATAGAATGAGATTTTTACTCACTGTTTGTTTTGTGTAAGAGGCACCTTGTTCTTAGACATTGGCTGATACATTCGAGGTCCTCTCCCCCTAAAACTCTTAGGGGCACTGTTCTGACTCTCGTTATTCTGGTTGCCGTTACTAGTTAGTTCTCTAGGCCTGTTTCCTTGTGCAAACCCGTGGACTGCAGCCCTACTTCTACCACGACCTCGGTTGCGCCCCCTAGAACCCCTCCTCTGCTGGATTTAATAACTCACATGAGAGTTCAATAATTTTAAATTCATGAAAAAAAATCTTAACAATGTAATAATATTCACCTCGTCGTAACCCCTTTCCTGCACGGTCAGCTCCTCAAACTTATCATGTCCCCATTTCCTATCATCTTTAGACTCCCATAACTGTCTCCCTCCTCCTCCAAGCATTCGCCTAAAATGCCGGAATGAAATAAGTAAGAATACTATAAAGACAACATTTTTATCCAAAAAAAAGTATCTAAAAAAACAGGGCAACGTATTTCCTTCCTAATTAAGAAATGGCCGGAAAAGCTCAGAGCTAAACACATCTAGTTTAGATAAGTATGTTTACTCTGGCATCTATAAGATACCTATTTCTTCCTCGGGGAGTGCCCCGGAACCTGTCATCGTGCATGTAGAATGCCCCTGCCGTAGGCACGGCAAACGGTTCTATCTCCTTCTTTTCTCCCTCGTCAATTTCGCCGGATTCAACATTCGCACTCGCCTCCTGCTCCTTCTCCGCAGCCGCCGACGCCGCCGTCGACTTCACAACCTCTATCTCCTCCGCGTAGTCCTCGCCCGAATCGTAATCTTCCTCGTATTCATCCTCGTAATCCGCAGGGGCTCCCTCCGATTCCGCATCGGAGTCCTCTGTATCAACCCTCCGCGGCGGCTTCGCGCTGGTTTCGCCTCCCTCGTCCGCTTCGTCGTCGCTCGCCTCCCTCCTCCGCATCGCCAGAGACAGCTTCGCCTCCTCCGGATCGCTCTCGTACTCAATTTCGTCCGCCGCCGCCATGGATTCAAAACCCTAAGCCCGCGATTCGCTCCGATTAGCAACAGAAGCTTGATTAGGGTTTTTGAGATGCGATCTGATGTTTTTGAAAATCGGAGGGTTCGGGAGATTTCATTTACTGTTACTGTGTGATTGTGTATACTGTATTGTATTGTTCCTTGGATACGCGTGGAAAGTCAAAATCCCTAAATCAGAGCAGAGATCCGTATTTCTTGTAATAAGATCCTTTGTACATTTTGTTTTCATTTCACTCCTTACTCTTTTTTTAATTGCAAATCACTCCCCCAGTTAATGTGTGTTTTTAACAATTACAGTACTTATTAAAAGCTGTCATCAAAAAATTGATAAAAACATGATCAAATTATGAATTTAAGTGTTCAAATTTATTCTATCTACAGAAGTTCCCATAATTATATCCTCTAATGCTTTGTACACCAAAATTCGATCTCTAATTGATCAACAACTCGCACGAGCTCAGATCCCTTCACTTCTCGTCCAACTAAGGCGTTGCTGGGGAAAAAGTCGCGTCTCAGTTTTCTTTGAATGAATATTTTCATACTTATGAGATAAATTGTACCATCAATCCATCATTATGTTAGTCGATGTAACACAACATCCCAAAAAATACTAAATTTTCAGGTTGTATAACATTGATATTTATCAAAATTTTGAAAAATAAGAATCTTCAAATTTATTCCAGAAAATTATTCTTCATTCGATCAAAATATAATAGTGTGTAAAAATAATAATGCCCTCATTTTTCTACGCATTATAATTCGTTAATTTCTCTCGTTATTTTTCGAATCCTTTTTCTCGACGTCGCCATTCACACTATTGCTTGCGCTTTGAATCTGGTTGGGAGCAGATAACGGTGATGGTGATGCCGACTCTGGAGCAATTACTAAGGAACCGCGGTCTGATCCTTTGCACTTGAGCACACACTCTAAGACACAATTAAGTGAAGGTCCGCCACAACTATCAAGACATGTTTGGTAACAATCTCCTCGGGTCGAGACGATCAACGTCAAGAAAATAAAGATGGCAACCTCGACGACCCTCGTGTTTTTCATTCTCGTTTCAGTTTTTCTTTTTTTTTTTTTGAAGTTGATTCATCTATTGATGCATCGAAACTATTTATACTAGTAGGAAAACATGGAAAAAACAATGTAATTTAAAATATAGTATATGTATCATCTTTTTAATTTCTTTTTAAACTAAAATTACATTGACTATAATTGACATATATAGTAATTTGTGTAACTATAAATTATATGGAATTAATCACACACTCTTTTTGGCAAATGTTTGACTTTGTAATTATCTTTCTTTTGTAGGCCACATTATATATGAACAAATTCAATTTTATTACTACAACTATATACAGTATGTGTCACGCTAATTAATGTGCTTTTTGAAAGAGAAAAAAAAAAACTTTTTTTATGAGACAGACGTTACAATATATACATATTTTTTTATATATGGAAACACTATGGATAAATATTTTGAAAATGACAATTGAGAAGAAAACTAAATGAAAATCCAAAATAATTATAAAAATCGGGCAACATAAAAACGTGAAAGAGTTCTCCAATTAGTTTTACTTAGTTAGTTAATTATACCAATTAAATTTCTTTATAGATGCAAAGTAATTTCTCCTTTTTTTTAATATCCGTTTAGTAGTATATTTTTCCTAATCACGAACTTATACTTTAACTAAATAAACTAACCAAACATATATACATTGATATTTAAAAAACGATATATTAGTATACGAGTATATATGTGTTATTTTACTTCATGCAATAGTCACATTTTATTTCTAATCATACAAATTTATCATAGTATCAAATATTGTAAGCACAAAAATAGAATACACATTGTTTAGGACACTTATTCGGTGTGCAGCATCACCTTAATCACCTCATTTCTTTATTTAATTTGCACCCTTTAAATTGATACCGACACCACCTTCTCCATTAATTTTAATTAATATTTATTTTCTCTAAATTTTATTTTATTTTATTTTAATTTATACATTAATAAAATGAAATAGAAATTGCATAGTATATGCTTTTTAGGAAACATACACATTGTTGAATGTGTACCACTAACTATTGAAATGGAATGAGAATTCGACACCTGCAGATTATAAAAGGAAAACTCGAATCAGCACTTGCTCTTTTTTGACAATACAAAAAGTTTTAGATATACACACTCACTTTATTATCCTTCTTTTATTTTTCCTATTTATTACTGTATTAAAAAATACAATCTTTTTCACTTTTTTTTTTCTTTAGAAAAAAAATATTTGGCCGGTTAGAAATTATTTGAGACAAGTGTTACATAAATAAATGTAAACTTATTTATTAAAGAAATTCATGTACATGCTCGACATTTAAATATTATAATTGATCAACACTACTAAAATAACTAAAGAATAAAGTGAGATAAATAATTGCAACATTTGGCATTTAAGTTTGTAGGCATAACAAGTGGTCGATGATCACTACTTCTCCTTTAATATTAATCCATGGGGCATATATCTCCAAACATACTGTATATAGTGTTTGTACTGTTTGATTCGGTGGTGTTCGTCGAGTTAGATTACGATTTTGTCAGAGTCGGAGACTCTTTTAATCACGAACAAACTGTTGAGCTCACGATCAATTCTTCACTCTATTAAACGAACAAGATTGATCGAAAATGATGACCATGTACAGAAGTCACAGTATGTCAATAGTAGTAACTTACTTGTAGCAGTATAAATCAGAAACAAGAAATTAATAATGTCATCATCAATTGAAAAAGCATAAAAGAAAATTCACTTTTTTTTTTCCTAGCTACTTTTTATTATTTTTATTTTTATTTTTAAAATTAATATTTTGTTTTTCATGCGATCATCATTCAGCCCCCTACACCTTTATATAAACAACACTCCCCACTCCATCTACTACTACTAGTAGTACTATTTTACAACAAACTTAATTCAGCTTAATTAACCACTTTTCCCCCTAATTAGAAATGATGCCTCCCGAACAAGAAAACGGCATTCCCGGCGGTATCAGGAGAGGTACCCCGAGTAACAACGTTAACCCGTCCGATTCTATTTCCGTTGGTATCGACACATCTCGATCATCCGTTTTACGCAAATCCTTGCACCCCGTTACTCTCCAGGTTCGATTAATTCCGTTTTACTTTTTTTTTTTTTCATCTGTTTCAAATCAATAGTCACACTCCATATTTAAGTCTGCAGTTTGAGGACGTATGCTACGCAATCAAGCTGCAAAATAACAAGCACGCCGCCAGCTTCTTCTGCTCGTCGTCTCAACCCAAGCAAACGCGCACGCTCCTCAACAATGTGAGCGGCCTCGTCCGGCCCGGAGAGCTCCTGGCCATGCTCGGCCCGTCGGGCAGCGGGAAAACGACCCTCCTGACAGCCCTCGCCGGGCGGCTGCCCGACAAAATCTCGGGCACGATCAAATACAACGGGCAGGCCTTTTCCAGCTCCATGAAACGGAGAACCGGCTTCGTGACGCAGGACGACGTCCTCTACCCGCACCTGACCGTGCTCGAGACGCTAACGTACACGGCCCTCTTGAAGCTTCCGAGCAACCTTTCCAGATGGGAAAAAACCGAGCAAGCCGAGACGATTATAATGGAACTCGGGCTTACTAGGTGCAGGAATAGCGTGATCGGTGGCCCGTTGCTAAGGGGGATATCAGGTAGGATCTGTTTTTTTGAACTGAAACTAACTAAACTGAATGGATCGAATAGACTGGATTGAACTGAAGTAAAGTCATCTGAACTGAACTGGACTGAACTGGACTGAACTGAAATGAAATTAAGTCTAAAAAAACATGCCGCAGTCAGAATTCGAATACTTGAATTGTAATCGTGATAAAATCCTGTTTCTTTCGTGTTGTAGGCGGGGAGAGGAAACGGGTGAGCATTGGGCAGGAGATGGTGGTGAACCCTAGCCTTTTGTTGGTGGACGAGCCCACGTCCGGGCTGGACTCCACCACGGCCCAGCGGATCGTGGCCACGCTCCGGTGGGCCGCGCGTGGAGGCAGGACGGTGGTGACCACCATTCACCAGCCGTCGAGCAGGCTCTTCACGATGTTCGACAAGGTCATCCTTCTGTCCGATGGCTGCCCCATGTACAGCGGCTCTGCAAGCGGAGTGATGGATTATTTTGCCTCCGTCGGTTATGAGCCCGGATTTAGCTTCACGAATCCCGCCGATTTCCTCCTTGATCTCGCTAACGGTGTGCTCCCTAGTGATTCGAATGAAGTCAACGACGACTTTGATCACGCGAGAGAAGTCAATCACGACGAAATCCAGTCGACCAAACAGTACCTCGTACGCACTTACAAACGGACTCTGCATCCTCTGCTCAACGAAGAAATTCACAAGGCGGCTTCTGACAACGATCAAACGGCGGCCTATTCCGGGATGATGTCATCGCCACCGAATCACTGGGCCAACAGCTGGTGGTTGGAATTCAGGGTACTCCTGAGCAGAGGCCTCAAGGAACGAAAACACGAGTCTTTTTCCGGATTACGAATATTTCAAGTCATGTCCGTCGCAATCATCTCCGGACTCATGTGGTGGCATTCTGATCCAAACCACATTCAAGACCAGGTGATGATTCAGATCGTTTCAGTTCAGTTCAGTTCAGCTCATAAAAATAACAATTATTTTCTCGACAGGTGGGACTCCTGTTCTTCTTCTCCATCTTCTGGGGGTTCTTCCCTCTCTTCAACGCCATATTCGTGTTCCCGCAAGAAAGATCAATGCTCGCTCGCGAGCGCTCCTCGAAAATGTACCGCCTTTCCTCTTACTACCTCGCGAGAATCGTCGGGGACTTGCCGATGGAGCTCGTCCTCCCGATTTTATTCGTTTCGGTTTCGTATTGGATGGGCGGTCTCAAGCCTTCCCTCTTCACGTTCCTCCGAACCCTTTCGATCATCCTCATCAACGTCCTAGTCGCCCAGGGGCTCGGGCTGGCTCTCGGGGCGGTCCTGATGGACGTGAAGCAGGCGACGGCGATTTCGTCCGTGACGATGCTGGTGTTTCTGTTGGCGAGCGGGTATTACATCCAGAACATTCCGGCGTTTATCGGCTGGATGAAGTTCGTCTCGTTTAGTCAGTATTGTTACAAGCTGCTCGTAGGGGTTCAGTACTCGAGGAACGAGGTGTATGAATGCGGGTCGGGTTTGAGATGTCGGGTTTTCGATTTTCCGGGGATTAGGAGCCTTGGGATTGAGAACATGGTTGTGGATGTGGCTGCTTTGGGGCTGATGTTGGTTGGGTATAGGGTGTTGGCTTATGTTGCTTTGAGGTTCGCGGCAAAATAATTTTATCCTTTTTTTAATTTATGTGTTTTAGAAATATGTGTAATCTTTTTTTTTTAATTAATAAAAAAGAGTTTGATAACGAAACTACAAAAAGAAGAAAAGCGTGACTCGAAGACGATTACATTTCTCCGCGAAATTGGTTCATCAATACCATATGAATTTCGAAATTAAATGAATATATACTTCATGTTCTTCTCCGATGAACAAAGCGTTCGATGGAGTCCACGAGAATCAATACCCCGTCGACGTTTCTGTATTCCCCCGAAATCGAAGCGAAATCCCTAATTTCAAGCGGCACGGACTCTTCGGCGAGTCTGAATCAGAAGCAGAGACGGCGGCGCGCGGGTACTGATTCCGCCGGCCACCGCCAAAAGTTCCGGCGAATGGTTAGGGATGCGTCGGAAGGTTATTTGGTTGCGCGCCTTTGCTTGAAGTTGTTGCGGTGTCCTGGGTAAAATCATTTCTCTGTTTTTTAATTACTGTACTATTTATAGTGTGATAAATACAATTAATTAATTTTTAATTACTTGATTTAGGAATATTGGAAGGATAAGAATGTGAAATGTATATATATGATGCTCTCATACTCTCTTCTATAAATATGAATGGAAGACTGTGAATTACCACAAGTAATTTTGACCTTGAAGAGACTAGGTAGAAACTCGATGTGCACTTCCCAAGCAAAGAGTTTCCGAATCGTATTATGATGCCATTGGACGTCTCGAAATTACATGCATTTCGAATGTATTTTAAAACGATAATTTATATTTTTTCAGGCTAGGCTATAGATTGATCACTAAACTTATAGCCCTTGCCTGTTATGGTTTCCTTCTTATTCCTGGTGTTTTCCAAGGTTTGCACACTTAAATTGATGTTTCTGTGTGTATATATTTATGTGTTCCGATTGTATCTACTTATATCAACACATACTTTTATTGTGCAGTTGCTTGTTTTTATTTCTTATCTAGTCAGGTTCGTAGAGGTATAGTTTATGGAGACCAACCAAGAAATAGGTAAGGATTCACAAACTGCATTCATGATTTTTTTTCATTTCTGATGGGAGACTGGATTTTCTAGTGCAGACTTGATCTCTATTTACCAAAAAATAGAAATGGAGTAAAGCCAGTTGTTGTTGTTGTAACAGGTGGAGCATGGATTATTGGGTAATATGCGCTCTTCTGTTATAACTGACTGAATTTATCAAGTCCTTAAACCACTTGTTAAATAAGGGACGCATTCCATCATTTCCATGTGCTGAATTGCTTGACTTTACAACTGAAATCGGAAAAAATAGGAAATAGTGTAAAATGTAACTCCCTGACAGATTAGGCGTTAAGAACTCAGTGTGTGCATGTGATCTGATTAAAGAATTCATTCAATCTGATTTGTCAAACTACCATGGTCTCTCTACTTTGTTCGGTTTAAGTTTTTTATACTTTTGATGAAACAGCTAAGTTGGTAGATTTTACATAATTTTGGAATACCGATGATCGACCTATAAGCTCTTGTGTATAATTATGAACTCTCCACAGTTATATCATCTGACCAGCCCTTCTGTTGCTATAGTTATAAAGGATGGGGTTCTGTTATAGGGCAACAACTATCAGAAAGAGATGTTATAGTGGCTTGTATAGATTACAGGTAACATATATTTACCAGTGAATTCTTTTTGTTTACGTTTGAAAGAACCAGTAGTTATGGTTTCGTTCGTGGATACATTGCAGAAATTTTCCTCAAGGAACTATTAGTGATATGGTCAAAGATGCTTCTCAAGGTATCTCGTTTGTATGTAATAATATTGCTGAATATGGAGGCGATCCTAGCAGGTGTATTATTTTTTCCATTTATTTCAATGCAAGTTCTATGTATACATGAACAATATATCAATATCTTCTACTACTGTTTTTGTCAATTGCTTAGAATCTATCTTCTGGGTCAGTCCGCTGGTTCACATATTGCCACCTGTGTTTTACTAGAACAAGCAATCAAAGAAGCTGGAGGAGAGAAAATTTCTTGGAGTGTGTCTCAACTAAAGAATTATTTTGGTTTATCCGGAGGGTGAGCTTGCAATTTTTTAATGATATTAATACTCTTCCACATCAGCTAAGAACACAACGAATCATCAAGATATTTATCAATGTATGACCACAGAACATTTATGGGCAGGTACAATCTTTCCAACCTGGTGGATCACTTCCATTGTCAGGGTTTTCACCGCTCAATATTTCTAAGGTATTAAATTTTGCCTCGTTCCCCGTTTTGATAAATGGCCTCTGAATTACGGATGGTTTGTCTCCTCTGGGACAGCATAATGGAGGGGGAAGAATCTTTACGAAAATATTCTCCAGAAGTGATAGTGCAGGACCCGAACTCTAGGAGTGCAGTTTCTCTATTGCCTCCTATGGTACTCTTACATGGAACTGCTGATTCTTCCATCCCGTCTGACTCCAGGTTCAAATCTCATTTGGTTTATTACTCTTAATTTGTGCTTAATATCTATCTGGCTGTGCATGTCTCAAGTTGGTATTAAATGAATAGTTGAGATATTGTTGTTCTTGTTAATACTTCAGTAAAAGTTTTGCCGAGACGCTTCAAACATTGGGAGTTCAAGCCGATTCAATTATGTACGAGGGCAAAACACACACAGATTTGTTTCTTCAGGTACACTATAGAGTATTCAATTCCTGATAAAAACAAAAAATCCAAAATTTATATTTTGTGAGTCAAATAATCCTAAGAAAATAAAATAAGAGTCACAATATCAAATATTCCAATGTATATTACTGCCCTAACCTTGCATAATCGGACCAAGAAATTGATGGGAATCGAATTATCAGTCAGAAATGCAGGGTACATTTAAATGGCATTTCTTTTATAAGTAGTGCATATACCTCCTCGTTGCTGCTTAATGATATATATATATATATATTTACATGGACAACATTTAGGATCCAATGAGAGGTGGCATAGATGCTATGCTCGAAGATTTGGTTGGTATGATTCATGCTGGAGACTCGGAAGCTTTGGCAAGAGACACTAAAGCGCCACCAAGAAAACGTCTAGTGCCTGAATTTTTGTTGGGATTGGCCCGAGCCATCAGCCCGTTTTGATGATCCGCTCGCTAGCTAGATGGTTCTATATGATAGTCTCTATCTGGCCTGGGATAAAAACTCTGGCCTGATCTCTCAACTCTTCTGCGGCTAACAGGTTCCTTTAGGCTTATTGAAAAGCAAAAACTATACTAGGACAATAATTTCTATTATCAATTATATACACATATTTATCTTGATATCCTTGACACATTAATCTAATTTTAAATTTTGATATATTTGAATGCCCGTTCTTCCTCCCTTCGTAGTATTCAAACTTTAAAAAATTAAATAATTTGTTTATTTTTTTCCGCTTTTTGAAATTTATATTTAAATATACGATTTATATATCTAGATATTTAAATAATAACTGATTGATACAGAATATGATACCAACATCACTGAATTGAATGAAGTAGCTAGATAGATAGATAGGCAGTGGTTGCCAAACCTTATTTAATTTTGTCTCTAGTCAATCTTTTACACTTGGCTTTTATTGATTTAGACCTAGTTAATTTAATTTAGTCTCTAGTGATTATTTATTAGGCACAAATACCTAAGTTGAAAACATAATTTGGAAAAAATATTATAGTACTAGAGTAATTTAATTGCGTCCTTTTCTTGTGCATTTTCAACTTCTACACTTGCACAAATCGTGAAATAAATTTCACAAACTTTACTTTTATTACTCCCTTGGTTCCATACAATTTTTTTGTCTGTTCAATAATTTTATATATTGTTTATATTAGACAGAACAAAAAAAATCAACTTATCTATTAGTAAGGGACGGAGTAGTATTTACCATCAAAGTACTTATTAGAGTACTGTTATAGTTTTATAACGACAATTCTTAAATTTAAATTTGTGTAAAAAAATATTATAAATGAAATTAATTTAATATTTAATAATTTATTAAAAATATTAGTTTTATAACGACAATTCTTAAATTTAAATTTGTGTAACAAATATTATAAATGAAATTAATTTAATATATAATAATTTATCAAAAATATATATCAAATAATGTGACACGGACATGATGCCGTATATAATACAATTGCATTTGCATCAGCAATGTAATTCACTTAAATTTAATTTAACAACTTTTCCTAAGAAAGTAATTCCAGAAGCTCTATATTATTTTTATTTTAACGCTTTTCCTAAGAAAGTAATTCTAGAAGCTGTATATTAATTTTATTTTATATGATTAACAATAACAAACATGTGTCTGACGGAAGGGCTTATCTCATTACTCCCAACATGGTAGGTGCATTTCTTTTGGCCCACGTTACTCCCCCACACACAATATTCATATTTTATTAATAATATTTACTTTTCAGTAAAAAAATAAAATAAAATTTAAAGTATCATCTTTTAAGTTTTATGAGATAGATGGAATACAATTTAAAAAAAAATTATCTTAGAAAAAAATACGACAACTTTGAGTATTTGGTCTGACCATAATTTTTTTAAAAATTGTATTTTATTTTTTCGTTTAAAATATTATTTTACTCATACTTTTCAAACTACTTTTTAAATTTTACTTACAATTATTTTATTTTTAATTAAAAAATACATTTTACTTTTAATTTTTTGATCAAAAAATTAAAAAATACTCCTTAATATTTTTTTAAATTTACATACCATCAACCAATGCATATATAATTAGGACGGACATAAAAAACTATTTTTACCCATAGATATATAATTAAGAGGGAAGTAGTATTTTAACACATAATTTTTTTTTTAAAACATTTGCTCATTTTTATATGCAAATATTTTAGAATTTGAATTTTATTTAAAGTCCATAAATAATAAAGGTATTGGTTGGATTGAGGGGGCGTCCAGTGCACTTTTGCACTGGACAATAGCAAGTGCAATTTTGCATCATACACGTGTACAATAAATAATCTAACGGTAAATAAATGATATGTTTTTGTGTTTTAATTTGTTTTCTTTATGCTATTATTTTATTTATTCATGATATGTTTTTGTGTTTTAATTTGTTTTCTTTACGCTATTGTTTTATTTATTTTTAATATTTATATAAAATATGAAATAATACAAGATATATATTACCAAATAATAATATAATTAAATTCAAATACTCAATCTGAATAATATAATTAAATATATTATAATAATTATAAATAATATTTTAAATTTGGAGGTTTAACCTATAAAAAATTATATATAATTTTAAATTTAATTTAAATTTAGTGTTTGAATTTAATTATATAATTATTTTGTATATATTTTGTATGATTTTAGATTTTTTATAAATATTATAAAAATAAATAAAACAATACAAATTGCGTAAACAAAACAAATTAAAACAATAAGATACTATTATTATAAATTAAGTAAAAAAACAAATTAAAACAACAAAACATATCATTTATTTACGGTTAGATTATTTATTGTACACGTGTATGGTGCAAGATTACACTTGCTATTGTCCGGTGCAAAAGTGCACTGGACGCCCCCTCAATCCGTATTGATCAAACAACCAACTACATAATAAAAAATAAATAATGTAAAAATAATATTTAAGTAATTACTCCATTATTATTAATTAATACTAGTCTGGGCCATTTGGCTGCTTGGGAAGCTTCTTCTTGGTTCTTACATAATACAAATACTTTTCTTATTCCATTTTTTTAAAATTTTAATTATTTATTTCATCATTTTTGAAATTTAGTACTCCGTAGCAGGTTATTTTTAATCTTATTATCGTACTTTTCTTTTTTCAACAATAAAAAAGTCGAGATCTGAATTGTTCTTCTCCAAGATGCGCGTGTAGGAACACCACAAAAAGATTAAGTCAAACATGGGATCCCAGTCAACGTTCAAAGCCTTCCAGCCATCAGAAAAAAATCAAAATGGCCCAAATAATAATACTAGTACTTATTTCCTTGCTTGCATGTTCTTAAATAAATTAATTAATTAAGCCAATCACTTCATATTCCTACTATTTCATTTCATTTCATTTCACTTTATTCTTACAAAGATCCAAGCTTTTTTTCCTTTTTCATCACTGTATATCCATTTTTTTTTTTCAATTCATATTCTGGGTTTTCCTTCTTCATAAATCTCCCGTTTTTTTTTTATCTGGGTTTTTATTCACTGCTGCGAATTTCAAGAAATGAGACCGACCGGCAGAAAAAAGAAGCTAAATTTCAGCAAGATCTACTCCTTCAAATGCGGCAAAAGGGGAATCGAAGATGACCAGTCGCACATCGGCGGGCCGGGCTTCTCGAGAGTGGTTTACTGCAACGAGCCCGACGGCTTGGATGCGAGCTCGAGCCCGTACGCCTCGAACTACGTTCGGACGACCAAGTACACCGCCGTCACGTTCTTGCCCAAGTCCCTGTTCGAGCAGTTCCGGCGAGTCGCCAACTTCTTCTTCCTCGTGTCGGGTATTTTGTCGTTCACGGATCTCGCTCCGTATTCCGCGGTCAGCGCCATCATCCCGCTGATCATCGTCATCGGCGCCACCATGGTTAAGGAAGGAATTGAGGATTGGCACAGGAAACAACAGGTAATTAATTACTTAATTAGTTTCCAAGATTCCATTTTTATTTTTATGTTGTTGGGTTTTTTCCTTCTGATAATTTATGGCTTCAGCAAGTGTTGACTTTTCAGAAATTGGATATGGGTTGTCTAATGTTTTGGTTGGATTGACTTGAGTTTCTTGATTTTGCAATTTTTTCAAAAATTTTTTTACTCTGTTTTTAAATTACTCTGTTTTTTCACTCTGTTTCTTGGATTTTTTTCCATTTATCGATTTTTTCGTAGTTTTCGGAAGCTCGTTTTTTGTAACGACAATCGAACGTTGCTTTTTCCAGGATATCGAGATGAACAGCCGGAAGGTCAAGGTGCACCAAGGCGACGGTTCTTTGAAACCAACCGAATGGAAAAACCTCAAAGTCGGAGACATTGTAAAAGTCGAGAAGAACGACTTCTTCCCCGCCGACTTAATCTTACTCTCCTCCAGCTACGAAGACGCAGTTTGCTATGTCGAAACCATGAACCTAGACGGGGAAACGAATCTCAAGCTCAAGCAAGCCTTGGAAGTAACCGCCCCCTTAAACGACGAGCATGACCTCAGAGATTTCCACGCTGTCATCAAATGCGAAGACCCTAATGCCAACTTATACAGTTTCGTCGGGACTATGGAACTCGAATCCCAGCAACATCCTCTCTCCCCTCAGCAGCTTCTGCTAAGAGACTCGAAATTGCGAAACACGGATTACATATACGGAGCCGTTATATTCACCGGCCACGACACCAAAGTGATACAGAACTCAACCGACCCGCCTTCTAAAAGAAGCCGAGTCGAGAGAAAAATGGACAGCATTATTTATTTTTTATTCGGCGTGTTGTTTTCTATAGCTTTCATCGGGTCCGTCTACTTTGGGGTCACGACAGAAGAAGATCTCGACGGCGGGCACAGAAGGTGGTATTTACGACCCGACGATGCTACTGTTTTCTTCGACCCGAACCGGGCCCCGCTTGCCGCTGTGTATCATTTCCTAACAGCATTGTTGCTGTACACCAACTTGATCCCTATCTCTCTATACGTCTCTATAGAGATAGTGAAAGTACTTCAGAGCGTTTTTATTAACCGGGACGTTCATATGTACTACGAGGAGACCGATAAGCCAGCCCATGCGCGCACGTCGAATCTGAACGAGGAATTAGGACAGGTCGACACGATTCTTTCGGATAAAACGGGGACGTTGACTTGTAACTCGATGGAGTTTATTAAGTGCTCGATTGGTGGGATTGCGTACGGGTATGGAGTGACGGAGGTCGAGAGGTCGATGGCAGAAAGGAGAAAGGAGTCTCCTTTGATTATTAAGGGGAAGGATTTTTTCGGAAATGAAGTTGGTAGCCCGGAAAAGAAGTTGGCGGTCAAGGGTTATAATTTCGACGATGAGAGGATTGTTGGTGGGAATTGGGTCAACGAAGATCGGGCGGATGTGATTCGTGAGTTTTTTCGATTGCTTGCAGTTTGCCACACAGCGATTCCCGATGTTGATGAAAGTACGGGGAGGGTTAGTTATGAGGCAGAGTCGCCTGATGAGGCAGCATTTGTCATAGCAGCTAGGGAGCTCGGGTTCGAGTTTTTCAAGAGGACACAAACGAGTGTGTTTATTTACGAACTTGACCCTCGCACCGGAAAAAGAGTCGAAAGGTTAGTTACTGTCGATCTCAAACAAAGATGGATGCTTTACGCCTTTACCTTTACATGAAAATGACAATTTTGTCTCATGCAGATCCTACAAGCTCTTGCATGTCTTAGAATTTAACAGTACACGAAAAAGAATGTCGGTGATCGTGAGAGACGAGGAGGGTAAACTACTATTACTCTCTAAAGGTGCTGACAGGTTGGTTTTTTTTTTCCGTCGCTTTAGCCTACAAAGATTTCATCTTTCTTTTTGGTTTTTCGGTTATTTTACGAAATTGATTGGTTTTCAGCGTCATGTTCGAGAGGCTTGCCAAAAACGGAAGGAATTTCGAAGAGGAAACTAAAGAACATGTTCACGATTACGCTGATGCGGGCTTGAGGACTTTAATCCTTGCCTATCGAGAACTCAGCGAAGATGAATACATCGTGTTCGATAAAAACTTCACGGAAGCCAAAAACTCGGTCAGTGCCGAACGTGAGACTCTTATAGACGATGCGGCTGAAGAAATAGAGAAAGATTTGATTCTTCTAGGCGCGACAGCTGTCGAGGACAAGCTCCAACAAGGGGTGAGTTGAGTTGTATATACTATATAGTCTTTTTCTTTTATTTATTTAATTATTAATATTTGTTAATTCTGTCAGGTTCCTGAGTGCATCGACAAGCTTGCTCAAGCCGGGATAAAAATATGGGTTTTGACGGGAGATAAGATGGAAACCGCCATAAACATCGGGTATATATACTCTCTGCACCTTTCCTCGTTAGTTAATGCGATCACAAATGAAACATCGACGGATTTCTAACTACATGTATCGGGTTATGCAGCTATGCTTGTAGCTTGCTCAGACAAGGAATGAGGCAAATCACTATCACATTGGAAAGCCCAGAGATCAAAGGACTTGAGAAAGACGGAGAAAAGAACGCGATAGCCAAGGTAAAATAAAAGAACCTAAATGCAAATGTAAAAAACAATCTTGGGGTCATTTTCATAATATTCAGAAACTTGAGAGTTGCAAATGCTATTATTATGTCAGGCTTCAAGGCAAAGTGTTGTGAAGCAAATCACTGAAGGGAAGGCTCAGATAGCTAAATCCATGTCGGAGAGTTTCGCTCTGATCATCGACGGGAAATCTCTCGTGTACGCTTTAGATGACGATATCAAGAACTTGTTTCTCGAGCTCGCTGTCGGATGTGCTTCGGTGATATGCTGTCGTTCTTCTCCGAAGCAGAAAGCTCTAGTGACGAAGCTCGTCAAAGAAGGAACGAAGAAGACGACCCTCGCGATCGGAGACGGAGCCAACGATGTCGGGATGCTTCAAGAAGCCGATATCGGGATCGGAATCAGCGGAGTCGAAGGGATGCAGGCGGTCATGTCGAGCGATATCGCGATCGCGCAGTTCAGATTCTTGGAGCGATTGCTTTTGGTGCATGGCCATTGGTGTTACAGAAGGATTGCTACTATGGTAACAATTTTTTTGACTTTTTTCACCGGCCTTCGTTTTTTAATTTTCCTCTCGACTTCCCTCCTTATTTGTTATCGTTGTTTTCGCAGATTTGCTACTTCTTCTACAAGAACATCACTTTCGGTTTCACCGTCTTCTTGTACGAGTCGCGTGCCTCGTTTTCCGGACAACCCGCGTACAACGACTGGTTTCTGTCTCTTTACAACGTCTTCTTCACTTCGTTGCCGGTGATTGCTCTCGGAGTCCTCGACCAAGATGTATCAGCCAGATTCTGTCTAAAGGTACTGTCTTTATACAATATACGACAAATTAAGTCCCAAAGAACAGATTTTTACTGATATTTTTACAGATTCTGTCTAAAGGTACCGTCTTTACACAATATACGACGAATTACTCTATTATTTTTTTTATATAAAAGTAATAATCGAAGATGAACTGAATAAGTCTGAACTGAACTGAAATAAAGTCCAAAAGAACAGATTTTTACTGATCATTTTTTTCCACAGTTTCCCCTGCTGTACCAAGAAGGCGTCCAAAACGTCCTCTTCAGCTGGCGCCGCATAATCGGGTGGATGCTGAACGGGGTCTGCAGCGCCTTCATCATCTTCTTCTTCACCATGCGGGCCCTCGGCCCGCAAAGCTACAACTCGGACGGCCGAATCGCGGACTACCAGATCGCGGGGGCCACCATGTACACGTGCGTCGTCTGGGTGGTCAACTGCCAGATGGCGCTCGCCATAAGCTACTTCACAGTCATCCAGCACGTCGTCATATGGGGCGGGATCGCCTTCTGGTACGTCTTCCTCCTGGCTTACGGGGCCATGCCTCCGAGCTTCTCGACCACGGCTTACCAGGTGTTTGCGGAGATGCTGGCCCCGAGTCCAGCATTCTACGTGGTCCCGCTTTTCGTGGTGGTGTCGGCTCTCGTGCCTTACTACGCGTACAATGCGGTTCAGATGAGGTTTTTCCCGATGTACCATGGGATGATACAGTGGATTAGGCACGAGGGGTGGTGTGAGGACCCTGAGTACTGTAACGTCGTCAGGCAGAGGTCGATAAGGCCCACGACTGTCGGGTGTACCGCGAGATCGTTGGCCCGGACGAATCCGTTAGAAATGGATGCTAGGAATCCCAGTGATGAGAGTTAGTTTTTTTTTTTTTTTTTTGTTACTATATGTTGTATAGACTACAGAAGTGCAATTTTTTCCAGATGTGCAGACTCACCATATGTTGTTGGTTCTGTTATTATTCTCTGTAAATTTGTTACATTTATTGTAGTGAGTAAATATATATATTCTTTCAAATTTTATACTTTGTACACTTTGAGCAAGTTTGCTTTTGCCAAATAAAAGATAGGTAGGATCATATGAACAAACAAATGAGATGAGATGCATATAAGAAATCGTAATTGTAGCAAGTATATTCATGAAACTGTATTGTAATTCAAATTCATCATGAAGTGGCATAGGCTCAGACATAACACATATACATGGTTTCAAAAAACAAGAAAACGAACTGGTAGTCAAACCCTGATCATCAACAAAAAGGGAGAGGCTTAAGTACTAGTATTTGAAAGATTTCATTACTGCACACAACAAAATAGCATTGATGAGTGATAGTCCACCACCCCATAGCTTTTCTTCTTCGGATACAATCTTGAACATCAACCGAACCAACTAGAGACATCCTTTCCACAGGAGAATCAACATGATCAATAAAAAAAATCAGTATTAGAGGAATACTATGAAATATAATCAAGCAACAACAAATAGTCTAACATGTCCAACGGTTTACTGGTTCAAACTTGAAATAATAGTAATTCACAATGAAATGAGATTACTTAGCATCATAAAAATTATTTACAATCTATTTTCAACACTATCATTTTGGATTGTATGCACCTTGTGTGAGTGTGGAGCTAAATACTAGTGTTGCACAAAGATAGTACTTGCCCCTTAATTAGAGTTGTCAAAAATATTTAAATTCTTATAAGCCTTTCTCAACATAATTGATGTGAAGTCTCCAACTTTGTGAAAATGTAACCATTGGTCGGCTCCAAAAGAACCGAAACACAGAAAGATACATATAAAACTCTAATAGTATTATAAATTATAAATGAAAGAATTAAAACACATATTTTCACCATATTAACTTTGACAATAAAGAAAAACATACCTCCTAAAAACATACCTCCTACCATGGGTTCTTCAAGAAATTTTCAAACCATTCCAGAGTTCGATTTTGGTCACCACTCCTCAACCGGAATAAGGCAAGCTTACCAAAATTAAACATTAATAAAGTTTAAAAAATAATAATTATGTGTGAAATAAAGTTTAAACATTAATAAAGTTTAAAAATAAGGCAAGTAATTAGCACAAAAATAATAATTATGTGTGAAAAATAAATTGAGAATAAAATTTAATTTTATATTAAAAGATGGTTAAAATAATATTATTTTAAAATTTTATATTAAAATAAATTATAATATAGAGTAAAAAATAATAAATACTGTGAGTAAAAATTAATAAATATGTTAGTTTACATTTAATATTCTTATTTAATATTTATATAAAATGTGTGGAGCAAAAAAATAATAATTATATGTAAAAATAAATTGAGAATAAAATATAATTTTATATTACAAGAGGGTTAAAGTAACAATTATTTTACATATTTATATTAAAATAAATTATACAAGTAAAAAATAACCAATATTTGGGTAAAAAATAATAAATATGTGAGCACACAAATAATTATTACGAGTGGAAAATATATTGAGAATAAAATAGTATAATCTTCTACTTAAAAATAATTAAAATAATAATTAGTTTACAAGTAATTAATGTGTATTCAATATTTATATAAAATAAATAAACACAAAATTAATAATTTGTAGAATAAATAATATTTAATATTTATTACAAAATTAATAATGAGAATAAATAATATTTAATATTTATATTAAAGTAAATTATATAAGTTTACATAAATAATAATTATGTGCACAGTGAAAAACAAAAATAATAATGTGTGGAAGTAATTGGTTGATGCATTGAATATTAAATACAAATGCTATATGCGTTTATGGTTTAGTTGGGTCATGCAAAAACACATCTAAAATGATTTATATTAAAAATAAGAAGTCTTATTTTAAGTGCTACACTAGGCTGAAATTTCTAATATGAAATTTATGTTAGAGTATCTCCAACCAATACCAAAAACCTATTTTGGAGTAGGGAGATGTTCCAACCGATACCAAAATATAAACTTATTGTATTATGGTGGGACCCACATAAAAAATACTTAGATTTACGTTTACCTTAAACTCAAACAAAAAACTATTTATTATTTATAAAATCATCATTTTATTTTACAAACTAATAAAAAAGATTTATTAACCTTTTATTTTAATTTTTTATTTAATATATTTTGTAATGTAATTTTTTTAATAATCATATATTAATAATTAAAATAAAATTTTATTTTAAAAATAAAAATAAATATTTATAATTAAATATTAAATATTTCATGTTTGCTCAATTTTGTCATATTTAATTAATATTTTATTATATTTTTTATTTTTGAAATTTGAAATTGAAAATAATATTTATTAATTTTTTAAAATTTAATGTCAAAAGTTAATGGGTTAAATTATAAATTTCTAAAGATATTGATTATTTATAAAAATAGTATAAAAAATTGTATAAGAAGAATAATTTGATAATATTCTTTTAAGTTTAAGTATTGGAATCTCGGTTGGAGCTAATTTACTGTAAACTTAAAACTAAACTTATTTTTTAGTTTAAGTTTTTGTGTTCGTTTGGATATGGCCTTAGGCAAGATCATATCACCAAGCTTTGACCCGACTAATAAAATAATTAAAATAAAGTATTTTAATTTATTAATACTTATAGATGTGTATAATTGAAAAACAGAAATAATTATGTGAAAAAACAAAAATAATAATGTTGGAATTTATTAAATTACAATTAAAATTTTAATATAAATTTAGCCCATAAAAACCACCCATAAAATAGGAAGTTGATACGGTTACACATTGACTTTTCAATACACTTTCAATTAATTTTTAACACTTGAAATTTATTTGTTTAATTATTTTTTATTTTCATTTATTCTTTTTTTGCACGTGCTCAAAGTTAATGGAAACAATTAGAGATTTTTTTATTTTTTTTGCGGAAAGAGTTTTATATTTTGAAAAAAAATGTTTTTAAATTATTTAATTAAATATATATGAATATAATTTTAAAACTTATTTTTTTTGGAAATAGTACTTTTTTATTTTGAATTTTTTTTAAATAATTTAATTAAATATATAGAGTAAATATAATTTTTTTGCGTAAAGAGTTTATTATTTTGAAAATATTTGTTTTTAAATAATATAAATAAATATATATAGGGTTATGAAATTCATTTTAAAAAATATTGGGTATTAGGGTACCCGATTACCTGTTCGGGTATACCCGAAATACCCGATTAATTATTTAAATTAAAATAATAAATATATTGATATATTAATTAAAAATCTACAACATTATATTTATAATAAACGACATATTTTTATTATTTTTAATTATAATTTTTGTTTTTTATTGCAATTTTAAACTTTAATTGATAATTTTTTATTGTTAGTTGATGAAATAAATTATTGAATTTAAATATTATTATTGATTTTTTTGTAAATTAAAATTTTAGGGTAATTGTGGGTACCCGATTACCGTACCCGTTTACCCGACCCGGGTATTGGGTACCTTATTTAATAAAGAGGGTCGGGTTATGGGATGATTTTTTTTTATTATTAGGGTACGGATACCCGTCCGTACCGAATAGTCACCCCTAATCTCATACGCTCAATTGTGAACTTTTATACACTATGACTTATTGATTCAAATTAATATGAGTATATACAAAATTATATTATTTAGAAAATACAAAAAATATATTATTATTTATTATTATTATTCTCATTTATTTTTTTATTACTTTATACTTGAATTCATTTTTTACATACATTAACATACTCGTTTTTAATGGATTAATTTTCGTTATTTGTTAAATTACAATTTTTTCTCTCAGATTTTTTAATTTTTTTTCTACTAAATATTAAACAATACACAATTATAAATAAATAATTATAAATAATTTTTAGATTAAATTAAATATTAATATTAATAATATTATTTTATAAAATTTTGCTTTATTGTCAAACAAGTCTTTATATATTAATAAATACAAAAATAATTTATTATAAATATCATCTATAAATAATTACTTTAAAAAATATATGATTAGTCTAATTTTTCCAAATAAAATTTTGATTATTTATTCAAAAACTATTTCAATACTGTGCAATTCAAACTTTTGCAATAATTATGGAGAACTAAAAAAAAATTAGAAAAGAAATAGATAGAAATTATATATTAAAATAAAAATAATTATTATTATAAAATGATACATGTCATATTTTGATAGAAAGTGTATAAATTTTTTTTACCAAGAATATTATTACAACGTAAATGTTTCATGTTTTAATTGGAAGTGTATTGACTTTTTGTTACACTTTGTATATATATAGCCTTTTCCCATAAAATATACTTAGTACTTTTCTATAGCAAGACTTTACCATTATTCTTCTTACCAAAATAACCAATTCAATCCTAAAAATTTAATCCTCAATTATCCTTATAAATACTGGATTTAATTGGTGCATGCACGTGGCCGAATAAAATTGTATAAAATTTAATATATATACATATTTAACATTTATTAAAAATTCATTGGAGGTGGAACCTTGGTTTGTTTTAGAAATTTTTATTAATATTTATTATAATATTTTATTTAAATCCGATTATTATAATAAAAATATATTTAATAATACAAATTTAAATTTAATATTTATATTAATAAATATTTTGTTTTTTTGTTTGGTGAGATAAATCTCTGAATATTGGAAATATTATATTATTTGGAGTCTTATTATTTATTTATATTTTGTTCTGTGATTGAATCGGGACAAAAAAATTCTGGACTCGGAGAGGCTCGTAACAGTTTTGCAATAAACTTATTTTGTTCCAGAACTTGAGAATTGAGATCCTCTGGTGTCCTAAGATTTCAATTCATCAAACCACTATTTCACAACCATGTCATTTCGATTTTTGATGTAGATACCGGAGGCCCAATATTTAATTAGGTTATTATTTAGGAAGGATATTTACACCTCAAGATTTAATTTAGACACCCCTCTTCTATTTTTTTTAATTCATAAAGACTTTGAATTATCTAATTTACCCCTTCTTTAAATAATAATACTACCTGCACCCTCCTTTCAAAAATAAATTAATAAAGTCAAATTAAATAAATAACAATTTGATGATTTGGGTTTTCTGCGTTCGTCGATCGTCTCGAAGGGACGTGTGGCAGTGTGCAGTGGAAGAAGAAACAAGCAGGGCAATTGGATCAATTGAATTAGACGGACCTTTATTTGTCAATTAATATCAATGGGTTTCAAGAAAGAGACTCCCGTGAAGTAGAAAAAAATGTTTCATCACCGGAAAAATTAAAAAAAATAACATAGAAAGAATTAGATTTCTATGCTACTGACTCATCTTCCCTTCCGGAGAATACAACAAAATTAGTCGACGTCCTTCCACCTAATCGCTGTAGAGATCTTGACGGAGGCGAACGAGCCACTTAGATTTATGTTGTTGTTGCCTCGCTGTCGCTGAAACCATATTAAAAGTCGCTACTCCGCCGGCCTCCAGGAACCAGCCGTAGGTCGAAAGATCGATGGCCATCGGATTTTGGGAAAGTGCCAATTAGGGAGGAGACATTCTCGATAGGAGGGGTGTAGGCAGTAAAGGAAGGGTAAATTAGATATTTCAAATATTTTTATAAATAAAAAATATAAAAGAGGGGTGTGAAAATTAAAATTGGAGGTGTAAATATTCTTAACCTATTATTTATCGTTTTAATAAAGCCCAACATGTTTAGGGTTTCTTACCTATTTATATTTTTGTTTCATTCATTTATTCGGCAATTGTTTTTGACATTGAATAAAAGAGTTTCTTTTTGTTTTATCATTTATCGGTATTCATATGAATCAACGATCTATGATCGGTTAATTCTCGGTATTCCGCGGAATCAACGAGTCTTTATATTGTTTATTAAGCTTCCGCTACGTCAGTTGGTATCAGGTTCCAGGCACGATGCCTCCTCGTCGCCCCGTTATCCCTAACCACGCCGCTGAGGCCGAAGCCCGTCGTGATGCCGAAGTCGCTGCCTTGAGCCGCCAAGTCACGGCCCTTACGGCTGACCTTGAAGAGCTTCGCCTCACCCTTGCCAACAAACTATCGGATGCTCGTCGTCGCCCCGTCCCCGCACACGCGCGCGACTTCGGCGCGACAGATCCTTGTCGCCAGCAGACTCCACCGCACCCATCCTCGTCGATGCACGTAGTTACCACCGACTCGTGTCGTTCTCCCATATCGCTTCACACCTCCACTGTGGATTCCCCCGAGCCCTCGACCGCGGTAAGCTGCTCCACGTGTGACGCGACTAGCCACGATTGTGAGGTTTGCCCTTTCACACCCCCTCACATGTTATTTTTGGATGAAAGTGAATTAATTCATTACGATGGACCACCCCGTTTTGATGAGGTTGAGTCTCCAGATCTGTCCGAGGATAGTGTAACCCTTTTGGATTCATTGTCTGACTCGGAGGCCCCTCAATGCATTGTCTTTCTTGGGCAACAGATTGCGCCTCGTCACGCCTCGTTTTCGGGTTTTGTGTCCCATCAAAACGGATCGACCCCCGCGGCCTCGAAGCACACCATCAGTTTGGAGACTACAACGTCTTCGTCAGACGCGTATTACTTTGCATTTGACGAGGTCGACCACCCTCGTGTAACTTGCCCACACGCACGACCCCGTACTTTGAGCATGGATAATTGGGAGACCTCCATGTATGATAGTCCGCCTAGATTTGCCGAGGTGCCCTTCTGTGAACTCCCCGACAAACACGTAGTAAGGGATGTCGGGCCACTACTTCTGCTAAGACGCTGTTTGGCGTCGAAAGTCCCACTCGAGTCCCCGTGTGATGTTCCCGCTCGTATCTTTTTCCTGAAAGATCATTCGTGGGGAATGTGTGTTGATCGTCGAGCTCTCTCCAAACTTAGGGAACGATACGGATCCTCGGTCCCGCGTAAAGTTTTCCTCGACCCATTGAGCGATGCCTCCGCCCACATGTCCGTCGATAATAAAGGTCGCCGACAATTTGTATTTGATCCAGGCATCTTCATTTGGGCCTTGTTCACTGGCGCTTGCATACAAGTTGTTGGCCTTCCGTACGTACACTCAAATGTGGTTCTACCCACTCAAGGAATATTGGACACAGATTATGAAATGTGGTTCTACCCACTCGTCCATTTCTCGTATCCCAGCAAGTGTTGATAGGTCCACACAACAATGTATACGGGCATGCCTAGCAAACAGATGTTGCTTGCGCAGATTATTCTTGGTTCTAATTGGGTTCACTTCCTTCCCATTTGCGTCCTAAGTTGTCTGTTCTTACATCAGAGATTAGGACGTCGATGATGCCGATGCTTGCTTCCGGTTCGCGGGCGAACCTTCTCTTAGAGGGGGAGAATGATGTAGATACCGGAGGCCCAATATTTAATTAGGTTATTACTTATCGTTTTAATAAAGCCCAACATGTTTAGGGTTTTTTAGCTATTTATATTTTCGTTTCATTCATTTATTCGGCAATTGTTTTTGACATTGAATAAAAGAGTTTTTCTTTGTTTTGTCATTTATCGGTATTCATACGAATCAACGATTTATGATCGGTTAATTCTCGGTATTCCGCGAAATCAACGAGTCTTTATATTGTTTATTAAGCTTCCGCTACGTCAATTTTCCCTGTCTACAAACCCACGAGTCTCCAAGCGACTCGTGGAACAAATAAAATTCAAACAGTATTTACTTGTGTGATATAGTGTATAAGTTATAATAATTAATACGAGTATCAATGAGAAAACTAGCATACCTAAATCTGCAAGTAAAGGACATTTAATTCAACACTTTTGTTCCTTGCTCTTTTAGCAAGTACCCAACCCTAACAATAATCAGCGATAACTAAACTTAACATCTCCAAACAATTCCATCAGCCGATGCCGAACCTCTTCGTAATCAACCACGCCATCCTCCTTGCAACACCGACGGAAGCTCCTAGACGAACGGGCCTCGCCCCCCCAGAAACTTCCGAAAGCAAACTCGCCCCTACCTGAAAACTCTTCCAACGCGCGCTCTGTTTCATCCATGCAGCAAAAACCCAACCCGTCGTTCGACTCGACCAAGCAGAGATCCTGGAAGTCGATTCTGAACGACTTCCCAAGGCTTCTGGAGCTGTCCCCTCTGTGTCTTTCCATTTCAATCTGCACAATCTTGGCCCGTTTTTTTCGGGCCACACGGAACTTTTTCGCGTAGTCTTTGGTCTTTTTGAAGAGTTTGTTCGGAAGCTTGAGGAGAACGAATATGAGGATTTGCAAGATCATGCACTGGCAGCAGCATGAGATGACAATGCAGTCGGCAGCCAACATGTTTGCATCGTCCATGACGGGCTTCTTCATCGGGTTGAAGGGATTGAGAAGGAGAGAAAAAGGGAGGGAGAGGGAGAAGAAGAAGAAGGAGAAGAGAGAGAAAGTGGTTAATGATGGAAGTCATTTTTTGGGGAGGGTATTATGATGTGTGAAGCAATGAAAATTTATGAATATTGCTGAGAAGCTAAAATAGAATAAAATAAATATGAAGTTAGTTATTGTCAATGCTTTACATCAATTCATGTTATTGCACTCCTTGAAAAAGGGAAATTTTTGGGATTTGTGGGAGATAGAGGTGCGAACGTGCAATTAATGAAAGATTGCTTCCTAAGGAAAATATAATATTTATGCTGTTAACTTCCATTCTACATTTTGCAGATTCTTGGAATATAGGCCATCTGTTACTTCTGTATCCCTGCTAAAGATAAAGCATAAACTACAAAAACACCCCTGTATTATTGAAATATAAATTGGGGTCAATTTGCAATTATGAACAGAAACTGGTTGAAGAGCATAACTGAATAAAGCTTTTATTAGATATTAATAGGAGCAATGATAAAACAAAAACTTGCATCATATTTACAGGACAAAATTTGCCAGGTCCTATAAAAGGAACTCCCAAAAAAACTTGTGAGCCAAAAAAATGAACTACTAACAAAAACCCGACTCGCGTGTGCAAGTCCAGTAAAAAATATGCGCAAGAATACCTTCGCACGCGAGCCGGCGTTCATTTACATGGATGTATCCACTATCCATCTTGTTCCGAAATGCCATGTCGGATTTCATTGCATCAACTCTCTCTACTATTTCCCTGATGGGTGACTTCACTACTCGAGCTATTTGGAGTATGACTGGAAAGATCCAGTCGGCTATGTTCCTGCTGGTTGACTTCACTACTCGCGCTATTTTGAGTTTGACTGAAAAAATCTGAGTTGTAATCTTGACTGCCAAATGCCATCCTCCGAAACAAACGGATTTCAGCAGACTGCTCTGCGGAGTTAAATATTTTGCTTTCCCCTACTTTCATTCCGTTCGTCAAATCTGAGGTGGCTATATCGTCAAAAGCTCTAACAACCTGGAAAGTACCAAGACATTTGCGACATTACATAAACATCCGGAAAAAAAAAGTAAAAAACAATACTTGCAAAAACTACCCTTGAGGTTTGGCCAAATTCAACAAAAAGGCCCGCTAAATTTGAAAGTACGAAAACCACTCTGAGGTCATCGTGTCAACTAACGATCGGGCCACAATGCAAACAAAACCAAACCTCAAGGTTGGGTTTTAGTAAGTGCCCATTTTGTAATCAACCCCCTTACCCCACCAAAAAAAACAAGGAAAAAGATATTATAAATTTAATTTTGGCTGCGGAAATTCTTACTTGTCCCATTTTGGGCCTCCTAGCAGATGAATGACGCACACAAGCGGATGCGGCTTCAATCAGTCGGAACATCTCACCCTTAACGTAATTCCCTTCAAGCCTTGAATCTGCTATTTCCCCAAATTCCTCCTTGTCTAATGCATGACTTAACAACGGCCGGGCCTGAAAAGAGAAACATAACTTAGACAGCCAAATAAATATTATTGACAAACACTTGTGTCAGACTGTCTGGAAGAATATAATTTCATAGACGGAGGTCTTTTTTTTCAATTCTTTAAAACAAATCTAGTGTTCATATACTTTTTAAGTTTTTATTTTGCAGGATTTAGTTTCCTCAGTCTTTTACTTATTCAGTCTTTTGAAAATATATTTGAAGAAAAGTAATGAATGTCCCAATGTTCTTTAGATATATTAGCAAGTGAAAAAGCAATTTTTAGCAGAAAATTCTAGGCAAAAATGGAAACGTGAAAGATATGAGCTCTGATGAACTTACCCACTCAACAAGACTCTCCTCCCCTAGAGGTTGAGATGTATCTACGGGCTTGCGTCCTGTAATTAGTTCCAAGAGCACAACTCCAAAAGAGTAAACATCTGACTTGTCGGTTAACTTGCCACTAGATGCATACTCAGGAGCCATGTATCTGAATTTAAAAAAAAATATGAATAATATAAGAAAAAAAAAATCTTCATGCATTCATTTGGGCATCCCTGAACCCAACATTTATTTTTTCTATTTTCTATATGATCACTTACCCAAATGTGCCCATTACCCGGGTAGTGACATGTGTATTCGCATCCATAGCTAATTTAGCAAGTCCAAAATCGGAGACCTGTGGAAATAGCCTTTATATAGTAGTCCATTAAGACAAAAAAGTTGGAAAAAATGCCTCAAATCATACCCGAGCTTCAAAGTTGCTGTCTAGAAGTATGTTTGATGATTTGATATCTCTATGGATAACACGAGGATCGCCTGAATGATTAACCCATTTAGCACATTAAAATGCTTTTCTTTAATACAATGAATGATAAGAAAAATGATACCCCAAACATATAAACTGTAAAACCAAAAATGGTTGTTGTCCGTTACATCTTTTAACTTCTCAGATGAGCGATAATATATTAAATGATTCATTCCTATAAATCTTGAAGTGCATTGTTTTACAACTAGCCCAAATCAGATAATATTCAATTAGAAAAATAACAAAATAGTACTTTGTTACAAATTACATATTATTAATACATGGACAAATAATTTAAAAAAAAAAAAATGAGTAGCAAGAGATGTAAAATTTCCGAAAAGCTTACAGTCTTCATGAAGGTACACTATTCCACGAGCTGCTCCCACAGCTATCTTTACACGCGTGGCCCAATCCATAACAGGCCTATCATGACCTGGAAAGAACATACTATAATATTTTTTTTATTTAAATAAAAATTACTCCATAAAATATATTTCTCCAATAAACACCAACAATTTACCATGAAGATGGAAGTAGAGAGTATTATTCGGGAGGTAATCATATACGAGCAGCCTTTTGTCATCGGAAATGCAATAACCCACAAGCGAAACCAAATGGCGATGGTGTATACGACTTATTATCTCGACTTCTGCTCTGAATTCTCTCTCCCCTTGTCCTCCACCAATCTTTAACTGCTTAACCGCAATTTCTCGACCATCGACAAGATTTCCTTTGTACACGCAACCGAAACCGCCTTCACCTAATAGATTCTGGGCTGAAAAGTCATTAGTGGCTTCGACTAGTTCTTCGTAGGTGAACCAAGATCTTGAGTTTCCCAAGCCACCAGAGCCAGTTCTATTACTAGGTAGTTGAGCTTGAGCTTTCAGTAAGCCTGAATCTGGGAAGAAAACCATATCAGTTCTTAAATTGCCTTTTGACATGAGCGAAAAGGAAAAATTGCATGCAGAAAGTTTATTATACAGTGCGTGTGTATCCAATTACACTCCAATTTCATATTTCTTCTTTCGGTTATGTTTCATCGCCATTAAAGAAAACAAGATAGACATTAAAGGATTTCAAATTGCAACTTAAGTTCACCTGATTGAGGAGAGGAACCAACAGAGGTAGGCAAAATGTGTCCCCCGTTTTGTCTACCAGACCTTTTCTTTCGTCTCATCACAAAGCAGGCTGCGATTCCCAATATACCGAGCAATATAAGACTCATTGCCACAGCAATTGCTACCGTCTCTCTGGAGTTAATGCCTCCACCGCTTGTCCTTACTTCCCTCTCCGGGGGAACATTACTAACTGAATCGTTGGTCCTTGGATAACTCGGTGGGGTAGCTGGCAGCAGTGTTGTAGAAGGGGCTGGCGGTGGTGAGACAACAACGGGAGGAGGAGGTGGTGATACTGGAGGAGAACCTGAAGGTGTGGGAGGGGAACGGGATGGAAGTGGTGGTGAAGCGGGATTTGTTGGGGGGGTGATCGGAGGAGCTGGTTCAGAGTTTTGGGGTGGGTTAGACGGGGGTGGTGGAGGGGGGTTTTCAATGGGAGTAGATGATGGCGACGGTGAATTGTTGTTTGGCGGATTTGGTGGAGGTGGAAAAGTGAGTGGTGGCTGTGGGTGGGTGGGAGGTGGAGTTTGTGGGGTGGGCGGTGGTGGTGAACTGTTACGTGGAGGATTTGGTGGAGGTGGAGAAGTAAGTGGCTGGGTGGGAGGTGGTGGTGGTGGTGGTGAAGAGGGAGGATCAGATGGTGGTGGTGGTGAAGGGGGAGGATCAGATGGAGGTGGAGGCGATGAAGTTGGTTGAGGTGGTGGTGGTGTGGTGGTTGGAGGAGGTGGTGTGGTGGTGGGAGAGGATGGTGGGGAAGCTACAATAGGCGGCGGACTAGGTGGGGTGGAGGAGGTGACCGGAGAAGGGGATTGTGGTGGTGGAGTGACCGGAGGAGGTGATTCAGGTGGGGCTGAAGTGGGCAGAGGTGGCGGTGGAGAAGGAGAAGGAGAAGGAGATATATTAGATGAAAGTTGAGGTGGAGGTGATTCAGGTGGGGGTGAATTGGTGGTGGGTGGTGGGGATGAGGTAGAAACAGGGGAATTTGAATTTGGAGATGGAGATATATTAGATGATGACATCATTCCAGAAATCAATTCACACTTTGAACGAACAACAAATACTACATGATGATGATGATGAATGCACTGTTGTTGATCTGAAACAAAATTGAGCTGAGCCTGAGCCCCCAACAAACAAACAACTCAGAAAACTGTAATTGAATTATTTTTCCGAAAACAGAATTCAGTCGGCAGTTCCATATCCATCAACAACAACAACGCAATTAATTACAGTAATTAATTGTGGACTTAAATTACTTTCTATAATAAAAATAAATAAATGTCGAAGAACCAGTAAGAATGAATCACCTGCTATGGTATGGAATGGTGCGCCCCCAAATCCAAACGCACAGACGAAGAAGAAGAAGAAGAAGAATCTCGATCACTCACGTCACTTCAAACCCCACTCAAAATAATAAAATCTATCAACCGCGATTCGATCCTAATATCCTAATTTTCCCCTTTTTCGTTAGATTAATTAATTTCTCTTTTAGATTAAAAAGCCCAGCTCGCTCGCTCGCAGTAACCCAAATAATAATAATAATAATAATAATAATAATAAATAAATAAATAAATAGTGGAATGAAACTTATCTCTCTCTCTCTCCCCACTCCAAATCTCAAAATCCTATCATCACCAAATTTGTAGCGTACATCATCATGTCACACAGGCTGCTGACTTCAGATTTTCCCGAACCTTTTAAACACCCAAAATGACGGGAAATCGAAATAAAAATAAAAGGGAAACGCTTAAATCTGACAGCCAGTAATAATTGGACTTTGAATAATTTTCATGGACATAACATAAGTCTTTGAATAGGTCACAGGGTTAAATTGGACTTTTCCTAAGTACTGTAGAATTTTATTTTACAATAATAATACTAATAATAACTTAGAGTTGACTCGTTCAGATGGTCAACTCCATATTTAAGTACCAACACGAATGATCACATTATTATTATATTCTGGATTTTGAGTATTAATTAACTCATTCCATTTCATTTCATTTCATTTCTCTAGCTACACGAATAAATTTACCTAAATAGTATCGAGGAGCTCGAACTCGACTTGCCAAAAAAATAATCAATCATGACTAGCCAAAAGTCACCATTTTGGAGGAGAGTTTCTCACTCATTAATATATGAGTACTTTTTACTTCAAATGTACTTTTAAAAAAATAACACGTGGAGTATATTATATTGAGGTCGGTGAGCTGGAAATTTTAGATTTTAATATTTTATATTCCTCGCCCTCGATCGGGTGGGCCGTCGGCTTAGCTGGAAGTTAGATGGGCTGTTGAAGTGGGCTTATAAGATATGGGTTGGATAATGCATAATGGGCTATTAATCTTATTGGACTATGAATTTGTGCTTCAGATATTTCATTTAGTTTGCCGAATATTTCGACGGAAGGAATATAAGTTCATAAAAATGTCATCCATATGATCCAACAACTCTCCTCGTGGAAATCCATATTTTCCACAATATTATATATGGGTAGCGCTATTTGCACCCCCATTTACTCTAAGTACACCTCAATTTATTTAAAATTTTAATTGTTTATTATTTGTTATTTATACACCACATGTTGTTCCTAATTTGCCCTTTCAATTAACATCTTATTAAGTTAAATAGATTTATATACTTTTCTTCAATGTCCCGCGACACCCACCTCGGCAAAGAGAATTTCGAAACAAGCTCAACACTTCTGGTCCGAGTTCCGGAAGAACAAGGACATCTCCGGCAATGTCAGAGCACTCAAGCGCCTGAGGACCGCCTGCGAGAGAGCCAAACGGACTCTGTTCTCAACCACGCTGACGACCATCGAGAGCGATTTCTTTTTTGAGGGGAACAGACTTCTACGTGTCGATCACGTGCGTTAGGTTCCAAGAGTTATGTATGGACCTGTTCCTCAAGTGCATGGGCCCGGTCGAGAAATGTGTCGAAGACTCGAAGATCGACAAGTTTCTCGTCCACGATCCACGAGGTGGTTCTGGTCGGTGGGTCGACCCGAATCCTTAAAGTCCAGCAACTGTCGAAGGACTTGTTCAACGGGAAGGAGCTCTGCAAGAGCATCAACCCCGGTCTGTGACGAGGAGGTCGCATACGGAGCCGCCGTCCAGACCGCCATTTTGACGAAAAAGGGGACGAAAGGGTCCAGAAGTTGCTGCTGCTCGACGTCTCCTATATATATCTGTCGTTCGGTTATAATGTGAGACTTCACGACTCTCGCATGTATGTACGATTAATTAATTAAGAATCAAATTATTATTAATTAATTAATTTATTAATTAGGTGGGGAACTCAGAGTGGGCATATATACGACAATCACATTGTCACCGACCAAGCTGCACAAGACGGATGATCTGACTGGGGCGCGCGGTGCAGATCCCTCCTTCCAACAAGAATCCCGTCGAGGTTTGCTTCGAGCCTTCGATTATTCTGATGTTGACGCTGCATAAAACAGTACGAGGATGATTAACGGAGGGTTAATTAGGAAGATTAAAGAGGTGTATGAAGTAAAAGTAATAAATAATTAAAATTAATAAAAACAGAGGTGTACCTAGAGTAAATGGGGGTGCGAATAGCGCATCACCATCACAACATTTGCAACCATGACTATTTCATGTAACTCATTAATTCAAATACTCACATTTTAAAATAAATAAATAAAAATAAAATGTCTACATTAACAACACACTTTGTATGAAAGGTTCACTGCACGGCACACCTTTTAATCTTGT
Organism: Euphrasia confusa; assembly: GCA_954870475.1. Classification (NCBI taxonomy): domain Eukaryota; kingdom Viridiplantae; phylum Streptophyta; class Magnoliopsida; order Lamiales; family Orobanchaceae; genus Euphrasia; species Euphrasia confusa. Next base: position 4,714,372 of record OX940961.1, read on the forward strand.
CACAATTCATTGATTATTCTATTTTGGTGGTCATATTCATATACGTCAAATTATATATATAATTTATTTTTTGTTATATGGATAATTGTATTATTATTTTTTTTTAAATATTGATCCAAGAAATTTATCAAATTAAATAATTGCATTTTATTCTTCCCATCATGATATACATTCGCAGCTATTGAGACTGAACATTCAATATTGTGCACAAAGCTACTTTCTTGGCAACTCACATGTTTGGAAATTACTACTACTATCCGAGTCGGTCAATCCAAGCAACTCGATTGAATTGAAATGTATGTAATTTGTTAAATAGTAGTAGTAGTATTTATGCATAAATGTATGTATGGAAAATGTCAAAAAGTTTTTTAGATCAATTAGTCAAGAATCAAGACACTGCTAATATTTTATATTAAGTACTTTTATTTTTTTCAAAATTGATTCAATTGGTAGAGGCACGTGATATCATTTTCAAAATTAGATAACTTAATTAATTTTAAAAGTCACTCAAAACACTAAAGTTGACCATAAGATCACGTATTCCCCGTTTGGGTCCTTCTGAGTCGTGACACTACTGCATAGACTGTGACATTAATTAAAAAATAAAAAATAAAATATGTAAAACAAAAACTATATGTCAATCAAAACCACACAAAAACCATAATAATAAGACTATTTCACAAAAAATATAGTCCCTGTTATTATTATAAAACAAAAAAAAACAAAATTTAATTAAATTTCTTGAGAAAGAAACAGTGATGATTTATATCAAATGCGTTATTACTACAGTACTTAGTTACTTGAAACGCCGTAAACGAGAAACATATGGATTTCGTTTGGAGTGATTACGACGGTACACTAACTGTATCACATGGGTGTTGGGGCCCGACTGATCATTCTCATTTCTAAATTAAATTCCTTTGTCTAATAAGATTTCGTATTTTTCTTTTAATCGAAAGAGACGAAAAACTCTATTCCATCCGATTTAAATTACCTTATCACACGGCAATAAAGCTTCGTTTTTCAACAGCTTTGTCGTAAATTCAATCGTTCAATTCTTTGCACGTGCCGCACACAAGAAATAAAACATACGATATGGTCCAACACAATAATATTATTGTATGCAGTATTTTCTTTGACTGATTTACACCCCGAAATTTCACTTGGAATTTTATCACTTACTCGCGCCTATATATACACCCCTTTCCCAAAATGACACTACACTTGCAACTCTAAAAACATAAATACCCAAAAAAGGAAAAAAAAAGGATTTTTTTGTACCTTCAAACAATGATCGGAGTTGTATCGCAATCCGGCGTGCTAGTCTCGGTGATTTCATTCGCGATTCAACTGAAATGGGCGTGGGATTACCTTATGTGCCAAGTCTTTTTCCAGCACTCGAATTTCATCATGCGGTCGGAAAACTGGGTCGATGATTTTTGCGTCGCGCGTTACAAGGACGTGGTGGCGGAGGATGAAGAAGACGAAAACGGGCCCACGGAGTGCGCGATTTGTTTGTGCAGGATCGAGGAAGATGATGAGGTCAGAGAATTGAGGTGTGACCATTTGTTTCACAGGGTGTGCTTGGACAGGTGGTTGGGGTATGGAGCCATGACCTGCCCCGTTTGTCGCAACCGGTTGAAGATGCCGGCGATGGAGCTTCATCGGGAATTGGTCGTCATCGATTTGTGCGCTTATGGTCAACGGGATAGATGGTGGCTGCGCTGAATTGAAACGATTTTTTATTTGGGATATATCGATCGATCGAGGATATAATTCAAAGTTCATTAATGTATGTTTGAATCTTGAATCTTGAATATGATGATGATGAAAACTTAATTAGTTATCAAACCTACTTCTTAAATTTTCAGTTTTAATTATATACTATTATTAAATATACTCTGTTGTAACTATGCTTATAACTTTTCTAATAAAATTCATGAAATTAAATATTGTTTCAATGTTTCCAATTAAACAAGTAAATAAAAAAGGAGTTTGCTTAATGGGAAGAATTATTTAAAAAAAAAAAAATCTCTCTTTTCACAATTAATAATCCAATAGACATTTTTTTCTATTATTTGTGTTTTACAAAAAAAAAATGTCCACCAGTTGTAATCAGAGAAAATATTTTTTACTTAGTCAAATCAAATGATATTAATGGTCTTTGACAAAGTTTAATTAATGCAAAATTTTGCAAAATGAATCTTAGTGTAGTGTATCTATGCATCATGTTCTATCACGTAAAATGAACCCGAATACGAACATGATCAGACGCGCTTGGAATTTCATCGGCTTCGATCTTCGTCGACCCCTGACTCTTCAATTAAATATTAGGAGTACACATTTTTGCAGTTTTTTGTTCCTCCAATTCAACAGAGTTGAGGAGGGTGGGAATTAAATTTATTAATGAATATGGGGATGTTTGTGATATTTTGAAAAGTTGAGAGGCGCAGTTGTAAAATGTAGTAGTAGTATTTGTTTTTACAAGGGCGCCTCTCCACTTTCCAAAATATCGCAAATATCCCCAAATTTTGTATGATTATTCAGAAAAAATTAATCCACAGATGTAATTCTGTATAATGTAAGATGAAAAGTTGGAGCTATCTGTGATGCCATTTTTAAATTCTACTACTCTACTTCGGGAGTCGTCAGCTGTAATGAAGGATGACATCAAATGCTCGATCTTCTCTGTACATATATTAATCGCATGTACGGCTAGCTTTTCCTCGAGTGTCCGGAATCGGAAATCATGATGAGAACTCTCATCAGGCCTTGCTCTTCTCTTGTCTTGCAATCTAAGTATAGTGTTTGCATCTCAACATAATTGTGTCTGTGGTTGACTTCAAATATCATTTCATCATTTCTTTTTCATCACACCTTCATTTTCTCATCACTCTATAAAACTTTACTCTCAAGGATTCATAATGCAATGTGCTTTCACTAACACAAATACAACCAATCGATCCATCGAGCACCAAACTCAAACGAAACCGTAGATGATGGATGCATGATCTTTACCCAGAAATCAAATAAAACGACTACGAATACAAGTAAAAAAGATTAATGCTTCATAGTACATACATCAAACAAAGGATGAAACAGAACATCTTATTCACTCTGCAAACTAAAGTTTCATTGAAAATTCATTATAAAGTTTCGAACTTTCAAGAACCATATCGTATTAACCCTTCTTATTAGCAGGATGATACTTGAAAATCCACTTCCAAACCCTGTGACCCTTTCTCCTCTCATTCATCAACACCCCCCCAGCAGACTCATTTCTAATACCACCATTATCCGAACCACAGCTCATCCTCCCACACGAAAACTCCTCCACTTTCAAGTCGATGAAAGCCGAGTCATCGCTCAAATCACTCTCCTTCCCCACCCCCGGAAAAGCACCCCTTCCGTAAACATCAGCCAAGTTCTGCCTCCTGTAATTATGATTCTCAATCCCTCTAAAATCACTCCGCCTTTGCTCGAACTCGCTAAACACACCACTCGTGACGTCAGAGATCTTGGCGCTGGAAAGAGTGCTCCTGTCGTCGTCGAACCCCCTGAAACTGCAGAGCGATCTCGACCTGGAAAAGCCCATGACGTCAGAGACCCAAACCTCGCTCTTGTCATCGCACGATTCGCCGCCATTCCTTTGCAGCTTCTTCTTCTTCTTGAAGAGCCTCTTGATTTTCCAGAAGCCGTTGCTCTTCTTCACCTCCACGCAGCTGCTGGTGCTCCTCCGCAGGAATATGACCTGATCGGACCTGTTGATATTATTATTATCCCCAATTTTGGGCCTAGGGTTAGGGTTAGGGTTGGGGTCAATTTTGTCATTTTCGATGAGGAAGGAAACCCTGCCGACACTCCCGACCTCCATCGTGGAACAGGAGTTGCGGTAGGAGGAGGAGGAGACGTCGGAGCAGGAGCAGGAGGAGAGGCGCTGCTCGCCGCACTCCGAGCAGACCAGCCGGACCAGCCTGTCTTTGAGGCAGTGAGGGCAGATTCCGACGGACGGCGAATTCGGGTGCTTTCTGCATGGGATTTCCGACGCGGCGGAGAAATTGAAATCGCCGGCGAACACCTCGGCGGATTTGCCTCGCTCCCTCATTGTTATGAGAAAAGAAGTGATTTTTTGGGATGGAATTGGAAGTGGGGGTTAATGGGATTTGAAAAAGATTAGATTTTTGAGGTATATAGAGATTAGAGAGAGTGAGAAAAACAGAGTAGGACGCAGAGAAGGAAGGAAGGGGTAAAGGAAAAGGGTAATTGGTGGCGTGAGCTTTACGTTTATAAAATTCCTTTGGAAAGAGAAAAGAAAGAAACAGAGAAAGAGTGATGGGATTTCTTTCTTCTTTCTCTCACAGTCACAGTCTCTCTCTGTGTGTGCGTCTCTGTTATCAGTATCTTTTGAAGGTGGTATGATTGTGTGTGTGTGAAATTGAAGTGACTGAGATTTCAGAAGATTAAATATATTAAATTATTAATCAATATTTCAAAATGTCAAATTTTTGGTCAGCATGACAAAATACATTGATGTGCAGATTTTATATGACATAAATTAATTATTTTTTTTTATTTGTATATTCACACTTTTTTCATTAGCTTTACACGTATATTTTCATTTTAATAATAAAAATAATTTTAATACAATTATACAAATAAGATTATACTTTACTTTTTAATATATTTTAAAATTTTTATCACACGAACTTTTAATATTATTTAAAAAAATTTATTTCTAATTTTTTAAAATAAATTTTTTTAACTTTTATTTTTTGATTTAATATAGCGATTAGTGGGTAGCAATTGATTGCATTAAATTCTCATATCAATCAATCTTTTCGGAATTAATATTTACTATAGTGATTTGTCATGTTGATTGGCCATGCATGACTTGTAATGTTCTGTATGTCATATAATGCATTCATAACCTATGATGTGAGTGACTTTTGTATTTCTTATTTGTTGACTTTTGTTATGTCAACTTACATTATTACTACATTCTTTTATATATATAATTAAATTAAATAGATATTATACTACAAACAAATAATACTAGTACTCTCTATATTTTTATGATAATAAATACATTTTATTTTTTGTAATTATAAATAAATTGTATGATGAGAAAATAGTAAATTAGTAATACAACATAGAATAAAGTTGAATATTTCTACATACACAATATTGATATGATAAATTATGTTGGTTTGAAAGTGTATGATATATAAATTCTTGGATACGCGCATGCAAAATGTAGACTTCAAATTAGGACATCATAACCATGTTCACACGCCCATAGTCACGCCCTAATAAACCATATACTTATACAAGAAAAATACATATACAGTTTAATAATAAAAATGAATACTAATATTAATATATTTGTGTAGTTGTGTTTGATGCTGTAATAATGATTATGTTTATTTTTTCCTTTTGTCGTTTTTAAATTTCGAATGACATAGAAAAGAAGTGTTCCAAGCCCATGCTTTCTTTTGCAATTATTAGAAACATCAAGCATTTACTTAATTGATTAATTAACAACAATTTAATTGGCAAACAAACAAAAACACTTTGATTAAGTGCTTCAAGATCTGCCGTACAAAACATGCTTCTTCTCAGACGCTGTGTTGTGTGGGTGCCCCACTCTTATACTCCTTCATCAAACCTGTCCCAACATCTTACTTACTGTATTATGATTTCAGATCTAAAGCGTGTAAAGTGAGTTTCCTTTTTTTAATTGTCTTGTCCAATGAAAATTCCTTTTTCTTTTATATCATTTATAAACACATTTTTTTTGTATTTTAAGCCGTGAAGATATTCAATTTAGTGGACAATTATTCGATTTGAATCGTACTTATAAAAAGAAGTTATTTAGTCGATCGACAAATGTTAAAAAAAAAAAGCCGAGCACACAACGAAAACTCATTAGACAAAACCGGCCCATTTGGTTAGCTGTTGGGCCTTATTGGACTTATGGGACTTTGGAGTAATGGGCCTTTATGGTTACTGGGCCTAAACAAAAACGCTTTTAATTATCAACTCTAAATGCGACTTCAATGGATGTTAAGTAGAGTCCTTCTCCTTCCAACCACAGAAAAACACGCTTCTATCATCGTTCTTCATGAAAGGAAAATGAATCTCCTGAAACTCAAACCCCCTCACCTCCTCCTCCACCATCACCACTGCCGTCGCCAGCTCAACCTCCGCCCTCAATTTCAATTTCCCAGAGTACATAATTTCATACTTCCGCAATCATCCGCCACGCGCTCGTACTGTATTAGCAAGCATGCCAAGGCTTCGAGGGTTTTCGCGGCGACCCCAATTTCGATTGGGAGGATGGAAGAGAAAGAAAGTGAAGATTTTGAGGAGTACTTAGCAGAGGACGGCGAGGTTTATCAGAAGACACTGAGACTGGTGGAGTGCGCCATGTTCGCCGCCGTCTCTGCGCTGGCGTTTCTTCTCAGTACCTCACTGGCCATTGAGTTTTTTTTTTTCAAAATTAATTTATGCGTTTTTTAACAGAATTTTGGGTTTGTGCAATCATATCCAAGATTGAATTTTTATTTATTTATCACACTTGCTTAGTTTGGAATATTTTACATTATGTGGATTTTTTTGCTTCAAAAATCACTTCTTGTTGTTGCTCCTGGTAATTAATAATCGTTTCTTCAAATAGATTAAAATTAACTTAGAGCGATGATGAATTACTGTTCAACACATAGATTCATGTGTGTGGGAATTCAGAAAATAAATAAAATTAAAATCTTGAAAAGCATGTCTGATGTGCAATTGAATTCTACAGAAATACTTTGCGTGTTTTTTCGGATTGCCAATTGTATTGTCTACTATGAAATGGGGTGTTGCAGCTGGAAGGAAAACCATGGTATGTCACCCTTCTTTTTCCGTATGTAATATTGTAATTTATATAAAAAAAACTTTATACATATAGATTATCATTTATCACATTGTTGTTTAATCGTGTTCAGGTAGCAACAGCTGTGTTACTGTTTGTCTTATCTGGTCCGGTGAAAGCAATCACGTATTTGGTGAGTTATAACGAGTATTATTACATCCTTACATATTCATTCTATATCCAATTACACTAAAAACTTTTTTTCCATCACAAGTTTTTTTTACCAAAAAAAAAAAGACTCATCTCAGCGGTGGATGAGAAACTTCCAAAATTTGTTGCTTTTGTTATTTGAGTAGGATTGTAGGATAACTATGGGAACCCATTATTAGATAAAAACATATTATGATTGTACTAATATTTTTGTAGGCTATTTTTCATTGTTTCTAGCTTCTTGAGCTTTAATCCTTTTTTTTTTTTTTTTTTTTTTTTTTTTTTTTTTAATTTTTTATATATCATGGTCGGGATTGTTATTTATTTTAATGAAGCTTAAAAGCAGGCACTGATTTGAATTTTATATTATTCTTGGGTCAGTTATTGCATGGTTTGCTCGGTCTCGCCATGGGTTCTTTCTGGAGGTAAGCATTTTATACCTGGTAACATTTGCGTATGTTATATATCTAAATTTTTTCTGTATTTACTCTCCGTAACAATGCAAGATGTGTAAACAATTAATAATATTATAATTTATAAATCACCTTTTTCATTTCTATTCTTGTCAGGTTAAAGACAAGCTGGGGTGCCTCACTCTTCTTGTGCACAATTGTATTGATTCTTTCTTAACATATAATTGAATACAGTATTTCCTTTTCCTATAACTGAACATTTTCTTTTGCTAATTTTTGGTGAAAAAAGTCGCTTTGATTCGCAGGTTCGAGCTTCAGGAGCTCTGGGTAATGTTGTAATTGCCTCTTATCTAATTGGAGAAAATATACTGGCACTGGTAAATTACGTTCCGCTTTTAATCTTGGATTTCTCCCTACAGCTATTCCAATCACCGGTCTCATAATGTTTTTTCTTATGTTTTTTTAGATCACTATAAATGTGCATGCACTTGTCACGTTCATCCTCTCGTCCGTGGGAATCATTGCAGTCCCATCAATGAATTTCATATACTGCATTTTCGGGTTTCTGGTATGCCTAATTCGTCTATTTTGTGTTCATTACATAAATACCCTTTGTGCTCAGTCAATTTACAAAGAAATCAAAACCATTTATTTTACGAATTGCCCCTCATTAGGGAATTAAGTATAAAAGTCAAAGCGGTGTTTGTAATATAATGATGGGGTGCTTGTGATTTTGAAATATACTGGTATCTAACCTTCATATAAACTAATTATACATAAATACTCTCACCCTTGCAGCTTATGCTCAACTGTGGTGTCTTTGTGTTCTTGCTACATCTTTTATACGCTGTGTTTTTTACGAGACTTGGGTTGAAGGCTTCACTTCGACTACCCAAATGGCTAGAAGCGGCTATATAATGAAATTCTAGACGACCCACAACAACAAAGAAATGTTGTACCCTTTACATATACTTGTCAGATTATTCTTTTGTACCAACTGTGTCCTCCTCAACATATGGTTTTTATGGCAATCGACTGTTATGGCACATTCATATATGGAATGCTGAGGACCAGTTAGATATAAGATGGATTTGAATTCCATAAAATAGGAATAATCAAAATATGTGTACTGTAAATTACATGAGCAAGCTCAGCTGATTTATGAGTAGGGATTTGAACTTTTTGGCTCCAAACGCTCGAGAGTCTTGCATTTTTTTCTTCTTCTTGATTTACTTGAATAATGCAGTACTAAAATTGTTCAGAATTTTGGTATAGTTTCAATGAAAAATGCAATACATTAAATTCTGGAAAATATACTACCCATGTTATGAAGATTGAATTACTCAAACTAATTTGCGTAGAGCTTGAGTAAAAATTAGGGTTCGACCATTGCCGATGTATATTACCAAACATGAAATGTTGGAAATAAAATAGTGTGTTAACATTGAGTGCAAATATACAAACTACAGAGAGTGCATAGCTTAAAAAAACTTTAGTAAACCATAATTAGTCCCAAGCTCTGTTAACTGTTTTACGAATTTTACATCCAAAAATTTGCAGCTTGGGGACGACGCCAGCTAAACTCTGTAGCCCAGAATAAGAAAGAAAAAAAAACGAAGTGAGATAATGTTGTTTTAAGGGTTAGTCACCAAAACTACCCTGAAGTTTTTAGCATATCTACAAAAAGATCCAATATTCTTTAGAAATTACAAATGCACCCTATCTAGTAGAAATCTTTAAGGTAACAAACCGAAAATTTTCGTACTCTTATTGTTTCGTAGTTAATCCCCATTGTCAATGAAGAAGTAATAACAAGTAACCTGAAAGGTTAAAAAAGGCTTAGCCGAGTTGCAGTAATCATGATTACGCTTCTTTCCTAGTTATCCTGCAATAAGTAGCATCCAAAAACCATTTATAATTAGAAAAACAAGAGTCTTCAAGAAAAACAAAATAGCATATGAATCAAGTAACATGCTCTCGTTACCTGAAGCAGCAAATTCCTAGGGCTGTCGTTATTTCATTAATGACTGATGTGACAAAATGCAGATAAAGTGCCACTGCATAAGAAAAAAAGGGTTGGATGGAAATGGATATGATAATGGAAAATGCCACCTCAAGGACCGGTAAGTTCGTAAACTCAGTGTTCAGTTTGAAAAGCATATATAGCAAATAAATACAGAGAAAAGTAGTGCAGCTTTATATAAAACCTCAGAGGGTTAATTCAAATAAACACCCCTGATGTTCAGACTAACGATAAAAATAAACCCAATAGATAATCTTTTGAAATTATTAATACCCACTCAGTATTTGTTTAATTTGACAAATTATATCAACAAAGTGAAGTATAAAAACAATTCTCCCAACTTTAATACTTAAACCTACAGACCCAAACTCAAATATTATTACCTGTGTACGCAAAGAAACCAAGAACAACCCAGAACTCATCGACTAAAGGAACTCTGCAAAAAAATAAAAAAAAAATGAAGACCCCACATGCAATAAAAATCAAATTGCATCTCCCATCTCTATTTAAAATAAATAGTAAATTAATACTTCTGTGAAATTAAAATCACCACGCACCCGTCGTTAAGCTTGGCAGTGAGTGCATTTGCAATAGCGATAGGCAGATAAAATAATGCCTGCAAAGGGTGAAATAAAAAATCATGAGGGCCCTAGAGGAAGAGATTTATCATATCATAGCATAGCATAGGTGAAAAGTAATTGAGACTGTGATTGGTAGTGTTTGCTAAGTAGCTAGTAATTATTATTATTATTATTATTATTATTATTTTCAGCAAAGTAGTAGTATTTGTTGTAAAAGCCAAATATCAAGATCTACAGATTACTATTTAGACTCGTACCATGCTCATATTTGTCTTCAGACCCTTAGGTTCATCACATAAGTGAGCAAGAATCATCCTCCCCTGCAAAACAAGTCATTTCAATCATCCAAACCATAAATTCACCCGCTGCACACGGCCACGAGCATTTTATGCGTACTGATATTGCATAAACCACTCATAATAATAACCAAAACATTGCTTTTAACCATAGCATTCAGCATTCTCACCACAAGAAATCCAAAAGCCAGCCCAATACTAAGTATGACCAAGTGCGGATATTCACTCATTATGCCGGAAGAAGACAAGTATTCCCTGCAGAGTTACAAACAATAATAGATCATAACTCATAAGTAATATAAGGATAATTGCAAAAACTACTGAAACATTTTTGCTTATAAAAATGTGGGAAAGGTCAATACATAATCAAACCATTAGATTCTTTGTTTTAATTATCAAAATCAAAATTTAATTTTTATTTTCAATTAACTAAACCTCAGGGGTTAGATAGTATATCAAAAGCGAAGGAAATGAAGGGAAGGGGGAGTGTCAAGAAATACCACACAAGAACTCCACCCAGTAGCACAACAAAAGGATAGAGCTGTCGAGAAAAGAAGACAATATATTAGTAACTCAAATTTTGAAGTAGTATAATAGTACACAACAAAAAAAAAAAGTATTGTATTATTTTTAAGCACTAAAGCCATGTGATCTACTTGTCAAACATCCATACCATCGCCAAAGCTAGGAGCATGCTTCCTCTTTTTGCCTTAACAACCTTATAGACATTGAACACACTGCACAGAAGTAATTGTATAAATTTAAAACACATTCAAGCTTACAACATTAAGAAAAAATCACAATGAAGCAGCGGATGATGATCTTGAAGATGGACAAACAGATTAGATAAATTTGAGTAAATATTATATTAAGAAGCCAATGTCGTGTTTGCACTCTCAAAGTTCATTATTATGATATTCAACGTTGAACAGTAAGTTTCATTTGAAATGGTAGTTCCGTGTGGAGAAGGGAGACAGAAATATGGCAATTCTTTAACAATTTCTTCTAGAAAAAATAGAAAATGCACTCACTTGAATGAGACCGTTGGTATAACTGCAAAGACTATCATTAGATACAATGCAGCTTCATGTATTGTGATTTCTGTATATAAAATTTGAAAAACAAAGAGTGAAGTGATAAGAAGCCAATCCAATATACAAAGAAAAAAGAAGGTACAATTACACATATAAGTTGACAAAAACATAATCCTAAAAATTACCATTAATAAATGGAACCCAACTCAAGAATGAGATGGACTTCCCAAATTCCTGCGCCCACCATTCAGCACCTGAAAGTGAAAAGGCCATTCAGAATCATAACAGCTGATATACATTCACACAACCACATAAAAACAGAACCATTGGAATAGGTAGGTTAGTCAAGTGATCGAAGTAGTACCAACAATAGCTGTGAAGAAATGAACCATATATATCAACATAAGACCTTCTGTAGGTCCATTTATTGCAGGAAGAATGAGGGTATGAGTAAAATAGCTGTGAAACACAAAAAAACAGCAATATGTAGCAATAGAAATAGAAAGGCAAAAATAAAATGTTTACAGAAAATATCCATGAAATAAATAAATAAATAAATAACAGAGGGAAAAAAGGTTTTGAAAAAAAGCATATGCAGGCATACAGCAAAAGTAGTAGGAAATATGTACTTACTGTTCCCATGTAGCACAGTAAAAAGGGACTGCTGATATAAACCAGAACCAGAAAGTATTCCCGCCACACATTGCAGTGCTTCCAAAAGCCAAGGCCTCAAACTGGAAAAGAATTATATATACATATACAGTGAATTCACAAGCATCAGTATTATACGGACCTAGCACACGAGTACAGAAGAAAAAATAAAAAAACATACCGCACATCCAAGAGCATCACATCCTGCAATTGTAGAAAAACAATAAAAGTATTTTCAGTGGTAAGTAGATAAATTAAAATCGGGAAAGGCAATAACGGAACCCAGAGAATAAAGAATGATTGAAAGGGACAAGTCACCATGGTCAAAAAGTTCTCCCAATGGGCTAGAAGAATTTGTTCTGCGGGCTTGCTTTCCGTCAACAGCATCAAAAGTCTAGGATTCATTTAAAGAAGACGATAAATCATTTAAAAATATTAAAAATACACCATCAAACATACTTAGAAATCATTTGGGAACTTTCAAGAATGTCGATCTTCTTTGAGCACCCAAAATGTTTTGGGTGAAATCAATATGTAATGGTTTTTAATTTCGTAAGTACTATAGTCAAAACAAAGGAATTTGTCGAGTTTCTAAAAGTAAGTTAGCAACTCCTTAATTATTCCAAAATGAGTTTATAAGGCCATCTCTGAAGAATCAAAAATATCATAAATATCCCTTATATGAACTTTATAAGCTTTACTTACTCTCGATGGTTTCATAATTTCAAAAACAGAACATCACCCCAAAAAAAAAAAAATATATATATATATATATATATATATAGTATATAAATAATACACACCCCTTGGTAAATATCCCATCATATCAACATTTCTCTCTCAAAATATTAAAAAGAATACTAATAATCAAACATCAACCTACTTTTCCCAGATAAATATCTCAATCACACTCCGTAATGTATTTTCCCGAGACACAGACAAATAACACCCAAAACAACTCAATTATATATCTAACAATCTAATAAACCTACTTGAAGTCTACTCCCGTTACATATGTTTAAGTTCCCAACCCGAGACAATTAAGAACAATTATACAGATCACCTATACAAAGAGAGCTTGCCTGATATAAGAAAAGCAATAACCCGTGGGCAACATGAACCCATCTGGGAGGAGGTGAATCAAGGTGAGGTGAAAATATCTGCACATTATATGGATAATCGTCAGGTGTTAAACAATCTACAAAAACTGAAATCACAATCAACAACATTTTACAAAAGTTGAATAAATTAAGATTGACGTCAAACTTCAGATGATAAGTTTCTTGAAACAGAAGAACGCCAATAAGCACAAATTTCTGCATAGCGTGCAAGAGATAAAGAGAGAGAGCACTCACGTAACCGAGCAATGCAGACGTAACCAAAAACATTGTTCCTGTAAGTGTAATCTGAAACAAAAATAAGATGCATCGCGTGTTACAAGCCAAAAAAATATAGGCAGTTACAATTGATAATCAAAGGTCCATGAACTAGAATTCGATAAACAATTACCACGTTAGGTCTGAAAATTTCCAGCAGCCCATGCACAAAAGGAAACAAAAGAGAATTAGTAAAGAGTTAAAAGAAAGTTTGCCTATCACCTTTGCAGAAGATTCTCACAACCCCAAGTAGCTTATTTATTTTTATAAAAAATAAAAATCGCATTTTTCGCCCGAACCCGTATTAGACATTATCTTAATTCTCTCAGGAACAATCCCCAAATCACCCAACTGAACAATTATTATCTCCATATGCATAAACAAGCCTCATAAATCACCAATCAAAAACGTAAAAAAAATCAGGGCTTACGGCATCCAAAGAGGGAAAAAATTGACACATCGAGTCCAAAACGGCTGCAACACATATTTAGCTAGTAACGAGTGATCGACTCCGCTGTACTTGTGCTTGTGCAATGCGGCGACTCCATGCGCTCCGATGTACCCCATTTCTTTTTCTTCTTTCTTCAATGCTCTCTCTAATCCCCTGAACAAAAAATTATAATAAAATAAAATTTCGGTTTTTGAGAAAATATCATAGATCCAAAATCGAAACTTGAATACTATATGATAACATCTGCTACAATTTCACGCACATTTTTGCATTCTGCAATTTTTTAATTTCAGAAATTAACGATATTCGTCATTCAATTGCCACAAGTTTTTGTTTTTAAGAAATCGATGATTTTTCTTGGGGAGAAACAATGGAGGAAAAAACGGGATTTCACCTTGGTCGCAGCGAGTGAAGGAGTGAAGAGAGATCCGAAAAAATGTTTTAAAAATAAAAAGAAAAAAAATTAACAAAAATATAGAGTATTAAATGGTTTTCACTCCCGCCCTCGAATAAAAACGCTCTTTCTGTAAGTGAAATGCGCTTTTTCGGTTATTCTTTTTTATTGGTATTTTTTCTTTTGATCTCCTTTTCCATTGAATGTCCTTTAGTTGCATTAATTTACCCAATTTGAGTTGATGGGATGTAAATATTTTGTGATTCGAAATAAAGAAAAAAAAAGTATAAAAAAAAATTATTCTCTTTTTAATTATTTTAACAATTATAATTCTTTTTTAAGAGATGGTATACCTTACACCCTAGGATCAAGATGGTCATCTTGGTCCAAGCCAACAATATAAAAATAAACTAGATTTAATTTCAGCCCAATATCAATTCTTACGTCGTTCAATACATCACATCCCTCTTCAATAGGTCTTTCACGGTTCCATCACGAAAAAAAACTTTTCTCGCCCGTTCCACCGCACTCCGCCATCGTTCGCCGTCAAACCGAATCAACTATGCGGCTTGGATATAGTTCTTCCTCCTCACTGCCTCCAAACTTCAATACGAGCTACCGTCAACGGTGAAACCGAATCAACTCGGCGGCTGAACAACCTAATTGGAATTCGAATCAAACCGGAGAAATCGAATCAACGTCGCTGTGAGATTTGTTTGATATCCCTAGGTAATTCCCTTATGATAATTTCATGAAATTTCTAACAATGATTTGAATGATAACCATATTAATTAATATTGATATTGATTCCACTATATTTTGAACTTCATCAACATTCACATACTTTTCATCTTCAAGTCACAGTTGTATTTGTGTTCCTGATTGGAGATGCAACTACAGATTTTAAACTGGTGGTATTTCATGTTTGAAGATGATGTTTCAGGTTTCTGATTGTGTTTCATGTATAAGAGATAATGTTTCATGTTTCATTTATTGGAGATGATGTTTTAGGTTTCTGATTGTGTTTTATGTATATAAATTGCCCTTTTTAAATGCTCCAGATCGGTATTTATTATAAAATAAAATAAGTCAACTTTCATTGAAATTCGAAATAAAAGTTTAAAATGCTACTCGGCTCACACGATAACTAATATTCAATGTAGTTCTTGGACCTCCAGGACATAATCGATTGATAAAGTATCGTGAGACCAACGATCGATTAAGTGCAAATAATACAAACTCG
The DNA here is from genome assembly GCA_954870475.1 of Euphrasia confusa. NCBI lineage: Eukaryota > Viridiplantae > Streptophyta > Magnoliopsida > Lamiales > Orobanchaceae > Euphrasia > Euphrasia confusa. The sequence continues at coordinate 4,729,897 of OX940961.1, forward strand.
ATTTTTAAATGTTTCAACTTCAATTTCAACTTGATATTCAAACTTTCAAATTAAATAATACAATAATCCATCATTCGACAAGTGAAATTAAGAATCTACGTGATCTGTCGAAAAATAATAAGAAGTTGTATTTGAAAATGGAGAAACAAGTACTCCGTATAGTACAAAAGCTTTCGGTGGTGAGTAGCTAAGAAACTTCGCGGAAGGCCTCTTTGAAAGCGACAAGAATTGAAGCATGGATCAGATCTCAGGCCACCAATCCACACTTGAGAATTTTCCCAGGTCAAAAGCTTCATATAAATGGACGGACACAACTAAATCCAAATTTTCGAATTTTTGCATAAATAACATCAAACAATAACGTCCTAACTTGGTTCGATTACATATTTATCTTTTACATTTATTGAAAATTATACACTCCGTATGTTTTATAATAGAATAATTTCTTTGTAAAATTTTATAAAGAAATTGTCTTAGTAGTATGATATGGTATTTTGGTCTTTTTCACTGAAGCACAAAAAAAATACAGCTCACGCAATAAAGCCCATGACTCGTGAGTTATTTCAGTACCCCACAATAGCTGAGAATTGGCCAATGAGCAATTGAGCATCTTATACTAATACTAGTAATACCTTTTGCCCTCTATTATTGTCCTTTATTTATCACAAAATATTAATTTTATTTAAATTTACAAGTACTAGTCCATTTGTATCAAAAAAAATTTAAGTTCTATAAATTACAAAATAAGGCGAGTCATTTTTTTATGAGATATAAATAACAATACTTCATTCGTTTCGTAATAATTGTAATATTTTTGTAGTTTTTTATTGTTTAATAATAATTGACACACTTAAAAAATAAAAATAAAAATTAATTTTACACTTCAAATACAATGTAATCTCTATTTTATTCACATATTTTTAAACTTTATTTACAACTATCATTATTTTTCAATTTAAAAATAAATTTTACTACAATTAAGAAAAAGTATTATAACTTTTACATTACTTTGATAAAAAATTAATATTTAAAGTAAAAACATAAAAACAAATAAAATTAAAGATATAATTGTATTAAATTAAAATAATTTGAATTAAAATAAATAAACGTAATTAAAATTAAATTCAAAAGAATCGAATATAATAATGTCCGTAACAAGGAGCTTTTGTGACCACTAAGTTATTGTGAAGCTTTTATAGCCGCACATTCGATGCCATTTTATATGATGTGTACCATGTGGTCCAATGCGGACCGAGTGTGAACAATTTCCTAAATTGGGGTCGAAAGAAATTCCTCCCTAAATATAAATAAAAATGAAATACGGAGTAGATAATACTATAATGCCAAATGATTTGATTTTTAAAAGGTACAAAAATTAATGAATTGAAAAGGTCCAAATCATACGCATCGCACGTACATTGTTGCCCCCCTTATTCGCGGTGCTAATTATTAAATGTAGGGCCACCATCCGCCTAATTAAATACAAATGGAATTGTATTAACAAACAAAATCATACAATAATTATTATCACAAGGGCAAAACCGTAATACCTGATTTATTCTTCACCTATTTAAAGCCGTCTAACCTCGTCTATTCTTTCACATTATTATTCTGAGAAGGAAAAAAACGAAAACAAAACCTATAGAAATAAAATTCTCATTTTTCTAGGGTTTGTTTCATCTTCTCTTCTCAGCAGCCGCCACAGCACTTCGATTATCCGTGAGTAATCGTTTTTATTTTTATTTTTTTATTTTAATAAAAATTATTTGCACTCGTCGTTGGTATATATGGTGTTTGATTTTGTTTTTGTTGTTGTTTTTCCAGATCGTGAATTGTGTTTCTCAAGGGGATTGCTTACACACACCATTGAAACCTATTAATGTGAGTTTGAATTGTTTTTTTCTTTTAATTTTGATTTTGATGTTAAGATGCTATATACTCCTAAATTGTTTGGGTCGAAAGTTTTTTCTTTTTTTTTATTATCTGTGAATTTTGTATCGTGTTAAAAGAGATCTGATTATGGAGCAACATTTTAGTTTATGATTCAACGTGATATTTCTGAACCTGGAAGAATTTGTTATTAGTCCTCTTTATGAAATAATCTGAATGTAAATCCTCTTCATTTGCTGTTATGATTTGCAGCAAAAGTTGATGATCTAATGGAGTCAAAAGGTGGGAAAAAGAAGTCTAGTAGTAGTAGTATATCCTCTTACGAAGCTCCCCTCGGATACATCATCGAAGACGTTCGACCAAACGGTGGTATCAAGAAGTTCAGATCTGCTGCATACTCCAACGTAAGAAATTCCTACCACCCTTATTTGAAACAACCATATCTCCATTATTTAGCAAGATTTGTAATTTGAATTAAAACAAAAAAAATGCGTTCTTAATTTTGCAGTGCGCTCGCAAGCCATCCTGATATCGCTTTTCCAGCCTCCGAATCACGTCTCAGGGCGTGGTGAAAACAATTTACTGCTTTCCTAGTTTAGTTATTTTTCGCTTCAATAGTTTGTTCATCTGCGCACTCCTTTTCTTCGTTCTACATCAGCCTTCTTGCTTGCTTTTAAAATGGCTCTTTCAGCCTCTCCAATTGGATTCGAAGGTTTTGAGAAACGTCTCGAGATCTCTTTTTTCGAGCCCAGTATCTTTTCTGACCCTGAAGGGAAGGGACTCCGAGCCCTTTCCAAATCCCAACTAGACGAGATTTTAGGACCTGCTGAATGCACCATAGTCTCTTCACTGTCGAACGAAGACTTGGACTCTTACGTTCTCTCCGAGTCAAGCTTCTTTGTTTACCCTTACAAGGTTATCATCAAAACCTGCGGGACCACGAAATTGCTTCTGTCCATCCCACCGATACTTGAATTGGCCGAGTCCCTTTCTCTCTCGGTCCAAACTGTGAAGTACACCCGTGGTAGCTTTATTTTCCCTGGGGCCCAGTCCTACCCTCACAGAAGCTTCTCCGAAGAGGTTTCTGTTCTCGATGGCTATTTCGGGAAGCTCGGCACTAGCAGGGCTTATGTCATGGGAAATTCTGACGAGAAAGAAAAATGGCACGTTTACTCAGCCTGTGCTGAGTCGGTCGAAGCCTTCAACCCTGTCTACACTTTGGAGATGTGCATGACCGGACTTGACCGGGAGAAGGCCTCTGTTTTCTACAAACAAGACTCGAGCTCTGCTATCAAGATGACTAAAAGCTCCGGCATAAGAAATATTCTCCCAGAGTCTGAAATCTGTGACTTTGAGTTTGAGCCCTGTGGTTATTCGATGAACTCTGTGGAAGGAGGTGCGATATCTACTATTCATGTGACACCCGAGGACGGGTTTAGTTACGCCAGCTTTGAAGCGGCAGGGTATGATTTCAAGCGTGCGAATCTCGGGCCTTTGGTGGAGAGGGTTCTTGCGTGTTTTGAGCCGAGCGAGTTTTCTGTGTCTGTGCATGCTGAGTTTGGCGCGAATCTGACTGATGAAATATGTGGGCTGGATGTTGGAGGTTATCTTTCTGAAGAGACGAGCGTGAAGGATATGGGATTGAGTGGTTCGATTGTCTACTGTAAGTTTGTGAGGGGAACTAGTTCTTTCTGTGGATCGCCGAGGTCCACTCTGAAGTGTTTTGGAGAAGAAGACTCTGAGGAAGAAGAAAAGGAGTAGCACTATTACTATTATTATTATTCTGTTTTAAATAAAATTATGGCTTTTTGCTGTTGAAAGTCGTAAGTGTTTTTTGTTTTATTTTGATTCTGTCGTGTTTCTCATGATTGTACTTTGGATTTTTACTACTCCATTTTGTTTTAATTTCGTTTGGAATATTATTATCATTTTTATTTTAATTATTACTCTATAATTTTGTGCATTTTTTTTTTTGTTTTACTGCCCTTCAGAAATAAGAGGGTAAGGGCTCTATTTTAAAATAGAAAAAATAAAAAAATTACTTTATAATACATTTTTTTCTAAATACTTGAAATACACAATAATTAGAGAAAAAATTGTCACAAATAAAGTAAAATTATGTTTTAAATTGAAAAGATAAAATAATTTTTTTAAGAATATGCATATTGAGATGAGTACATTATTTTTATTATATTTTTTAAAATTTAAAAAATAAATTATATTTAAAGTGAAAAAATAAAAATTACTATTATATTTATACAAAAAATCTTATTTAATGTCATTTTTGTTATATTATTTGTATTTCAATTGACTTTTTGATATCACATTCCATAAATTCCATCCATTCATTTTATTATACTACTACTTGTTTCGAATTAATCGATACTTATATGTAGGGATGAACATTGGTCGGTTTGTTTAACGACCGAATCAAATCAACTAATTTAAAAATTAAACTAATTTGGTCGGCAATTAAATTTTATTTAAATCAATAAAAAACCAAACCAAAAATTTCGATTGAGTTCCGATTAATAACCAAACTAAATAAAACAACAATACAAAATTAAATTTCATGTCATGAATTCATAATTATACCAAAATTCAAAGTTTCAATATTTTAATTAGTAATGATACTTTTTATTATGTACTAGTATATCAATATTAATTGAAAATAGTAGAAAATTGAGAAATACATTAACTAATGACTATACACACATAATATATATATATATATATATATATATATATATATATATAATATTTTGGTTTTCGATTATTCAATCGATTTTTCCACAAAATAATCGAATCAAATAAAAAATTTATATATTTCTAAATTTTAAAACCATATTCAAACCGAAAACCAAAAAACCGAACCAAAATTCATATTTCGATTTGATTCAGTCGATTATTCTGTTTATAACCGAACAGTGCTAACCCCTACTTATACCTACTTATATGTAATCTACTTATACCTACTTATATGTAATTTACAAATACAATGCAAAAAATAATCCGAAATAGAGTGTGTAATTAATTACAATTATTTACAATATTACTCTCTCCTATTTTTGTGTTCTTCAAATGATCATTTTACCCATGTTTGAATCTAAAAAACTCCATTCGATTTTTTAAAAAGTTTACACTAAAATCTTACTATATTGAGATGATATTATAAATTACTAAAATGAAAAGGGTCAAAATCATATGATTTGAAGATTTCGAAATTATTGCAAACCCATACATGTCCATTTTCTCGAGATTCGTCAAAATTTGTCCTTTATTTTTGCAAACGTTAGTCAATTTTGTCGTTGCACATTAAGAATTAAATTAAATTAAATTCTATGATAAGGCAGCCGAATAAGCACCTCCTACAATTAGGTTCAACCCTACTATTTTTGAGTTGCATATCAAATTTAGTCGTTTTCAAATATTTGGGAAAATCGTATAAATAAATACCCCAGGTTGCAAAGTTTGACCATTCATCCCATGTCGATTTTTAATATTTCAAAAAAATTAAAATATTTCAATTTTTAATATTTTAAAATAATGAAAATATTTAATTTTTTTTATTGTTTCTTTAAAAATATTTTATACAAAAAATAACAAATTTTAACATTAAATTCATAATATTATAATATCACTTAGAGCATCTCCAATCGATACCAAAAACCTATTTTGGAGTAGGGAAGATGCTCCAACCGATACTAAAACATAAACTTATTATAGGTTTTATGGTGGTACCCACGTAAAAAATACTTAGATTTACGTCTACCTTAAACTCAAACCAAAAACTATTTATTATTTATAAAATGATCCTTTTATTTTATAAATTAATAAAAAAAACTTATTAACCTTTTATTTTAATTTTTTATTTAATATATTTTGTAATGTAATTTTTTTTAATAACCATATCATTAATAATTAAAATAAAATTTAATTTTAAAAATAAAAACAAATATTTATAATAAAATATTAAATATTTCATATTTGCGCAATTTTGTCATATTTAATTAATATTTTATTTCTATTTTTTATATTTATTATTTTTAAATTTTTTAATTGAAAATAATATTTATTAATTTTTTTAAATTTAATGTCAAAAGTTACGGAGTTAAATTATAATTTTGCAAAGATATTGGTTATTTATAAAAATAGTATAAAAAGTTGTATATGAAGAATAATTTGAGAATATTCTTTTAAGTTTGAGTATTGGAATATCGGTTGGAGCCAAATTACTCTAAACTTAAAACTAAATTTATTTTTGAGTTTAGGTTTTTGTGTTCGGTTGGAGATGGCCTTAATCCACTGCAAACAACTTTAAATCTCACTAAAATTACAAAATTGTAATATTAAATTCATAATATTACAAACAACTTTGAGTGGGCCCCTTTATTTATTTCCGTAATAAAATTGAATTTTAAAAAGAAAATCCTAGAATAAGGGCAAACCCGTAATACTTGATTTACCGAGTGGCTAAATGCAAAGAGGCTGTTCTTCACCTATATAAGGCACCCTTCATCCAGTATCATTTCCAGAGGAAGGAAAACATAAACAAAACCTATAGAACAGGAAGCTCCCAGATTTGAGTTTCTGTGAGTCCGAGTAATTTTTCTTTCTTTTTTCCTGAAGGATTACAAGACCTCGTTGTTTCGTTGTTTTATTTATTTATTTAATTGTTTATATTTGCAGGATTGATTATAGATCTTTCTCAAGGGGATCGTTTACGAGTAACAACGTCGAATCTGAATTCATTAATGTAAGTATCAATTGTATGTTTTTTTTCCATTGTGGATCTGATGATAATATATCAATGTCTGTTTTTACACTTCAATTGTATATGATATGGTTTTTTTTTTTGTTCATTATTATTCCCAATTCTCGTCGCGATCTAATGGGTGGTTAATGATTGTGTAAATGATTTGATTTCGATAATGAACAGTTGTGTGATTTGATAATCATCTCTTAATTTACCTGAGATCTGTACTGATAGATTACTGTTATCTGGGCAGCAAAAGTTGATGATCTAATGGAGTCGAAAGGTGGGAAAAAGAAGTCCAGTAGTAGTAGTATATCCTCTTACGAAGCTCCCCTCGGATACATAATCGAAGACGTTCGACCAAACGGTGGCATCGAGAAATTCAGATCTGCTGCATACTCCAACGTAAGCAGCCCCTCCAAACCTTATTTTAACTGTCTCTCAATTGATTTTTCAACCTTGTAAATTTTAATGAAAACACAAAATGTTATCTTCCTTTTGCAGTGTGCTCGCAAGCCATCCTGATATTCCTTTACCAGCATCCGAATCACGTCTCCGGGCGTGGTGAAAACAATTTACTGCTTTCCTAGTCTAGTTATTTTTCGTTTTAATAGGTTATTCACCTGCACTCCTTTTCTTCGTTCTATATTTGCCCTTTGTCTGCTTTTACAATGGCCCTTTCAGCCTCACCAATTGGATTCGAAGGTTTCGAGAAACGTCTTGAAATCTCTTTTTTCGAGCCCAGCATCTTTTCTGACCCTGAAGGGAAGGGACTCCGAGCCCTTTCCAAATCCCAACTAGACCAGATTCTGGGACCTGCTGAATGCACCATAGTCTCCTCACTGTCGAACGAAGACTTGGACTCTTACGTTCTCTCCGAGTCGAGCCTCTTTGTTTACCCTTACAAGATTATTATCAAAACCTGTGGAACAACAAAATTGCTTCTGTCCATCCCACCTATACTAGAATTGGTCGAGTCCCTTTCTCTTTCTGTCCAAACTGTGAAGTATACCCGTGGTAGTTTCATTTTCCCCGGGGCCCAGTCGTACCCTCACAGGAGCTTCTCCGAAGAGGTCTCTGTTCTCGATGGCTATTTCGGGAAGCTCGGCACTAGCAGAGCTTATGTCATGGGCAATTCTGATGAGAAAGAAAAATGGCACGTTTACTCAGCCTGTGCTGAGTCGGTCGAAGCCTTCAACCCTGTCTACACTTTGGAGATGTGCATGACCGGACTCGACAGGGAGAAGGCCTCTGTTTTCTACAAACAAGACTCGAGCTCGGCTATCAAGATGACTAAAAGCTCCGGCATAAGGAACATTCTCCCCGAGTCTCAAATCTGCGACTTTGAGTTTGACCCGTGTGGTTATTCAATGAACTCTGTGGAAGGAGGTGCGATATCTACTATTCATGTCACACCGGAAGAAGGGTTTAGTTACGCTAGCTTCGAGGCAGCAGGGTATGATTTCAAACGTGAAAATCTTGGGCCTTTGGTGGAGAGGGTTCTAGCATGTTTTGAGCCGAGCGAGTTTTCTGTGTCTGTGCATGCTGAGTTTGGCGCGAATCTGACTGATGAAATATGTGGGCTGGATGTGGGAGGTTATGTTTCTGAAGAGACGAGCGTGAATGATATGGGACTGGGTGGTTCGATGGTCTACTGCAAGTTTGTGAGGGGAAGCAGTTCTTTCTGTGGATCGCCGAGGTCCACTCTGAAGTGTTTTGGAGAAGAGGACTCTGAAGAAGAAGAAAAGGAGTAGCACTACATTATCAATATTTTCTGTTTTAAATAAATGATGGCTTTTGCTGTTGAAAGTCACAAGTGTTTGGTACTGTCTTTTATTTTGAGTCTCCTGTTATTGTTATGCTTTTTATTTGGATTATGTTGGTGTTTATGAATAATATTTTAATTTTATTATTATTATTATTATTATAAAATAAGTTGTATTAAGTTTATATTTGGCACAAAATTTTAATCTTGAAATGCCAATAATGAATGTTGTGTGTGGAGTGGATGACAGCCCATGTCCAAACACAAGAATATATTCTGTACTTGTTGAGAAGGATCCAGCAACTTGTATTTTACTAATATTCTTCTCACCCCATCATTTTTTTTAATAATTTCAATACTTGAAGAATATGCAAAAGTTTGCTGCCTCTTTCCACCACAATATTTCTACTATATTATGAATTGAACACAATTGATAAAACTATGTAGTGGCCGTGATAGTGTGGTGTCGAAGTGGTTTCCGACGAGTTCGGGTCACATAGATGTGTTGATGCTTAAAATCTGCAATGTTTAACAATTAAAACAACAGTGGATTTAGAATTCATAGGAATATCAGTTACAGTTGAAAACTTGAAGTTGATATTGTGGATTTCTAAATGTAACAAGAAAGGGGTTGTAATAGCATTCAAACCAAACCATAATATGATACACATATGTTAGTATGTAAAAAGAAGCAATTATTTCCTACTCATTTGGGGTTCCACCCACTAAGATTTTCAACATTGTTTTCAATGGTCCTACCACATTTCTTTGACCAACTTTTGGCTCCAAAGCCTTTGCTTTTTTTTCTTTTCAATGCTAATTCCTTCACAATAACCATAATTCATACTGCAATATTACATTCATACAATACTACATTTACAAAATACGATATTCTCGTTGCACCTTCGATCGATCATACTCATAATGCTGAACTCACCGAATTCATCTACATTTTTTTTACTTGATCCACAACCCCAATCTTCATCTAATGCCCTGGTCAAACTAATCGAGTACATATATAGAAAAAATTATCATAACTAATCAATCAGTAGCAGTAGCAAAGAAAAGTTACAAGAGAGATCAGGTTACTACAGCAGAAATATGACATGGGGATCCAAAGAATTTTCAAGTTTGAATCAATGATGATGCTCATATCGCACGTGCTGACATATTTGCTTCAATCAGTAATATATGCCTCATCTATTATGTCCCTACACATCTTTATTTTCACATTTTATAAATAAATTATGATCACGCACACACCGCGGGACGATCACACGTGAGTTATTCGAAGATGCTCAAAAACCCACAATCATCGACGTATTAATTTAACAATTGCGATAAAAATATTTTCATAAATATATATATTCTGGAATGCAGAAACCATGATTGAAGGGAATAATGCAACTTTTTGAAAAAATACAATTTATATTTTTTTTTTTGATAAGGAGGAGAGACGAGAAACTCCACCCCCACTCGATCGGAGGTCCCTCGATCGAGTAGGATGTAAATCGAGGAATGTGCCCGAGTAGCAGACACCTGTGCGAGAGAGCCAACAGGTCGAACCCCAGGACAAACCTTCATAATATTTCAATGAAAATTTGTCCCACCCGAGATTCGAACCCTGCGTCGCCGGGGAATTACACCCACATCATCACAGGCCTTACCACTCGGCTATGCTCCTGGGGACTACAATTTATATTTTTTATTAATTCAATAAGTAATTCTTTTGATATTTGAAATTGAATATATGCAACTTTAATTTGCTTTATCTCCCACATATATTCTTTTGTTCTACTTTGCTGGACAAGTGGTAGACATGTTACTATGCCTCCTGATCACCTTTTTTCTTTTTTACTACAAAACCCATTCCATTCCCTTTCTTTTCTTTTTAGGCCCTCACACATTTCATCTCTTCTCACCTAATATTATTACTATAACCTTCACAAGTTTTTTCAACTACATTTTCATGTCATGTAGCATTAGTTTTCCATTTTCAGACCAAAAAAAAACACATTTTTTGTTGGTTTGTTTGTTGTAACTGTCAAAACTCAAAATCCCATTTCTTGTTTTTTTTTTTTTTGTTACTAAATAATTATTTTCAATTAATCTTGAAATGGAGATTGGTGCAAGAAAAGAACCTGTATTGTTCTGGTTTGTGGCCTTGGTTTTCAGCTTCTGGGCTCATGCAGCAGCAGCTTTGCTCACACCTAATGGTGTCAACTATGAAGGTAAAAAATAAATTAATTGAAGTTACTAAAACTAAATATAAAGTAATTTAATCGATTTTATTTTTGTAGTGCAAGCTCTGATAAGTATACAGAAGTCCTTAAATGATCCTCATGGAGTTCTCAACTGGGACGAAAACTCCGTTGATCCATGCGGTTGGACTATGGTTGCTTGCTCAAAAGATAATTTTGTTATCACACTGTAAGCTAATCAATCAATAATCTCATCATTTCAAACTTTCAAGAAAATAAAAACACATTAATTTTGAGTCTTGCAGTGCAATCCCAAGCCAAGGTTTATCCGGCACGATATCGCCTAGCATCGGAAACTTGACACACCTAGCAAGCGTGTGAGTAGCTCTATAGAAGAAAAAAAATTCGTTTGTTCATTCGTTTTCGTTTTTATCTTAAAAAAGTAAAATTTGCAGGCTACTGCAGGATAACAACATAACAGGGCCAATACCACCTGAATTGGGAAAGCTACCGAAACTGCAAGCAATCGACCTCTCTGACAATTTGCTCACAGGGGAAATACCTTCTTCCTTAGCTCAGCTCAAAACCCTGCAATACCTGTAAGAACCCTCAGTGGCATTTATGTAATTGATCAACCCAAAGAATTCATTTTGATTGGATTTTTGTTGTCGAAAAACAGGAGATTAAACAACAACAGCCTCACTGGGCCTATTCCTGTGGCTCTGGGCAACCTCACTCAGCTCAATTTTCTGTAAATTTCTAATTTCCATTTTTAGTTGTAATAAGTCAGTTATTCAAGAATGATGATTTGAGATATGTTTTACTATACTATGTTCCAGGGACTTGTCTTTTAATAATCTGAGTGGGCCAGTGCCACCCCACCTCACTAAAACATTCAAGTAAAATTCCACTGAAATTTCAATATAAAGATTTCATTTTTATTTATTTTTTGAGAGAAATTTAATTCTTGTTTTGTACAGTGTTGTAGGAAATCCTCTGATATGTGCAACAGGCAAAGAGCCAGATTGCAATGGGACTGTACCAATGCCCCTTTCCTTCTCTCAGAACAATTCACAATGTAAGATCATTTTTTTGTGTAAGACACCAGTCACCAAACATGGATGGGTAAAATAGTCATTTTCATGCAGCATCAAAAAGGGCAATCACTCACCAATTTGCACTGGCATTTGGCACAAGCCTTGGGTGCATCTGTGCATTGATTCTTGGATTTGGTTTCTTTATGTGGTGGAGGCATAAGCACAACAAGCAGATCTTCTTCGACGTTAACGGTAAGAACACACACTCGCGCTTGCGCTCTATCACAAGTAAACCACTAACAACAAACATTTTTCTCGAAAAACAAAACAGAACAACACCACGAAGAGTTGTGCCTAGGAAACCTGAGGAAGTTCCCGTTCCGGGAGCTTCAGACCGCAACTCACAATTTCAGCAGCAAATACATTCTCGGAAAAGGCGGGTTCGGAAATGTGTACAAAGGCCACCTCCAGGATGGGACAGTTGTAGCAGTGAAGAGGCTCAAAGACGGTAAGAACATCGGGGGGGACGTTCAGTTTCAGACAGAGCTCGAGATGATAAGCCTGGCCGTGCACAGAAACCTGCTCAGGCTTTACGGTTTCTGCGTAACTTCAAGTGAAAGGCTTTTGGTTTACCCCTACATGTCGAATGGAAGTGTAGCACACCGTCTCAAAGGTAAAATCATAATTCTGATATTATCTTTCAACGAACATCGATTTATCATTACTTTATAACAGGAAAGCCGCCCTTGGATTGGGGGACTAGAAAGAGAATAGCCCTCGGAGCTGCGAGAGGTTTACTATACCTTCACGAGCAGTGTGATCCGAAGATCATCCACAGGGATGTGAAAGCAGCAAACATATTGCTCGACGATGACTATGAAGCTGTGGTCGGAGACTTTGGACTGGCGAAGCTTCTTGATCACAGGGACACGCATGTCACGACAGCTGTACGTGGGACCGTGGGCCATATCGCTCCGGAGTATTTGTCGACAGGCCAATCTTCGGACAAAACAGATGTCTTCGGGTTTGGGATATTGCTCTTGGAACTGATAACAGGGCAGAGGGCTTTGGAGTTTGGGAAAGCTGCAAATCAGAAAGGAGCTATGCTTGATTGGGTGAGTAATGAGCATGAACTTAATCTTCCAAAAATTACAAACAGGTCCTTTAACATTTGTAAGTTTATGGATTCAGGTCAGGAAAATTCATCTAGAGAAGAAGCTAGATATCCTGGTTGACAAGGTTCTTAAGGAGAACTATGACGGGATCGAGCTCGAAGAAATGGTGCAAGTAGCTTTGCTGTGCACGCAGTACCTTCCCAGCCATCGGCCCAAAATGTCAGAAGTTGTTCGGATGTTAGAAGGCGATGGGCTCGCGGAAAAATGGGAAGCCTCGCAAAGAGCCGAGGCCACGAGATGCAGAGCCAACGATTTCTCCTCCTCCGAAAGATATTCTGATCTCACTGACGATTCTTCGTTGCTTGTACAAGCAATGGAGCTCTCTGGTCCTAGGTGATCTGAATTAGTAAGCCTGAGACAAGAAATACATGTGAAGAAGTGTGTATCTGTATAGGAGTAGTTTTTTTTTTTTTTTTTTTCGTTTTTTTTTTCTCTGAGTGAAGTCTTTCTGGGGTTGTTTTTGTGAGATGTAAGAATAATGAAATTGATATGTAAGTTGAGGTTTCTTGATTCTCACCTGTTTATGAAAGGTTTGTTACAGAAGAAAAATGAAATTTTGCTCAAGGCTCCTTGTCTCACTTATTTTTGGGATAATTGCAAAAACCACCCTTGGGTTTTATATAATAGCAAAGTATAATGTATATGGATCCCAGGACAGAGCAAAATTACATTTTTTTTTATTACACGGACGAGCGGTTATAACTGATCGACGCCCGTGGAGAAGCTCGCCGGAAGCTCACCAAATGAATTAACATATCTAATCTTCCCTCCTCCTTCACATGTATACTAGGGAAGATACTCATCACTTCAAGACTGGGCGAACGCTCCAGTAGAAACTCCAGAAACTTCATTTCGTGGGGGCCGCCACAGACATCAGTCATTTTCACTGTTCTCAATTGACGGAAAGTGCAGTCGGAAAAGGATGCTTCGTCCCAGATTTCCAAATCGGGGTCTTCCACTGGCACATATACACACGCGGCATTCTACAAAACAATGAGACTGATGAAATATTGGGGCGATTACAGAAACTAATTCTGATATTCGGCTGAATTACGGGAACAATTTACTAATAAGTAATACCACCTTCCGAAAAAATGATTCAGAAAAAATTTGTATTTGTAATATTCAGAAAAAATGATGAATTTAATTGTAAAATGTAAGATGGAAAAAGTAAGATTATTTGTACTGTGTAGAAAAACTATTACGTGACACGAGCAATTTCCATTAGCTCACTAACCGCAAGTGAAAAATAATAGGGAATGTAAACCTCAAATCACAAGTTTATATTTTTGAAATAGTTGAGGGGACGAACTCACGGAAATTTGCAGTGCTTCAAGATTCGGCGAATTCACAAGAATCTGAAGCATGGCAACGACTTCTTTCACATCTTCAAATCCAACTTGATATAACTCGACGGACTTTAAATGGTGGAAGGTTATTGGATTGTGTGTTTGGTCAGTACCTATGCTCATATACTGAAAACACAAAACGACTTTCAGTATCAATTGGATCATTATATAATCCTCAGACTACAGAAAATGATATTTTACCTTGGTGAAGTATATACGCCCAGTCAACCGCTCGAGCTTCGGAACACCACCAAAAAGCTTTTCAAAATTGCAACTCGAGCTTTGCTCCAAGTGCTCGGTTATATCATCTGTCAAGTACATGGAAAAAGATATGTCAACCAAAAGCGGCGTGCACTCGAGGCACAAATCCTTAAACTCCCCTTCCAAAACCAAGTGCTTGAGATTCGGGGCCTGCAGGGTCAACTCCAAGCCATCAAAGTACGACAGGGTCAAGCTCTCGAGAAGGGGGCAGCTGGAGATAAAGAACTCGATATAATCCGGTGAGAACGAGACTTCCTGAAGGTTTAGATATTTCAAGAATGGGAAACCTCTGAAATCTGGATGCAGGTCGAGTTCACAGCGGGAGAGCTCCAGACGGGTCAAACCAACGCAAGAGAAGATGCTGTAGGGCACCCTGAACCAGTCTACCTCTCCTATGTCAATAGTCAGCTCTTTAATTCCCTTGCGGGAGATAAAGAGAAGCCACTGGTCAATATTCGGAGAAGTATTCAAAAACGAGACGGACAGGGAAAATTTGTGAATGGGTCCGTCGTGGAGGAACAAGCAGCGGGTGATGAAATTAACGATCTTGTCCTGGAGGAGGTCTCGGTCGTTATGGGTGGGTACACTTAGGTTATTGAACACGAGATGGGTTAAAGAGGACCATTTGTATCTCCAACGGGTGGATAAAATGCTCGTTTGTATGGCGTCTTTAATGGGAATTTTTGTGAGAATGGTTTCTATGATGCTTTGAGGTAGTTCGCTAATGAAATCAAGATGATCGGTATCGATGTCCATTATCTTCAGCTGAAAAAAAAATCATAAAACGCGAAGCATAAATCAGCATTAACATATAGTACTCAAGAATCAACAAAACATTGATATAAAACTTTGCAGAAAATATTAATATAGCACAAAACCCATGAAAAAACTCTCACAAGTTTTTCAATAAATTCCAAGTTGAATTCACGAGATAAACATAAAACTGTAATCGGCGAACGCCTCGCCCAATTTTAATAATAATAAAAAAAAAAAAAAAAAGGAAATATAAATCAATCACAAATACGTAATTATTTTTAAGAACCTGCAATCCGAAACGAAAATAGTAGAGAATGAAATTTAAAAATCGGATCTTGAGACGGCAAAAAAACAGCAGGCAGCAGATATAAGTAAATTAGAAACACGAAAAGGGTTGAAAATGTACCTCATCATCGATCTGATGAATTCGGGATCATCGATCCAATGAATAAGAGAGTTTTATCATCTTCAGTAACGACTCAGACCGACTAAGCAATGAATTGGGCGAGGATTTTGATTTTGAAGATGGGAGCTTTATGTACAAAGTTTTTTTTTTCTTTCTATTTCATTTTTTTTTCAATTTTCTTTTTTTTTTTCATTTTTTTTCCCAACTTTATTTCCAAAGATAATAATTATCAATATAATATATGATTAAGGATGGTGTATTCAATTGGGATTTTAATGGATTTGTTTGGATTTTAAAAGTCAATGGATTTTTATGGATTTTTTAAATCTATTGAGTTTACAAAGAGTTTGATTAACTTTTTTTATTGACTTTCATGGATTTTCATAGATTTTACAATAATTGAGAAATATATTTTTTAATTGATTTAAATGAATTTTCATAAACTTGTATATATAAATAAATTCAAATTGTTTAAAAAATCTAAATTGTTTAGAAAATAAAATATATAATTAGTTAAAAAATAAATAAATAAATATATATATATATATATATATATATATATATATATATATATATATATATATATATATATATATATATAATTATTTATCATTATTATTCTCATCTTTATTTACATCATTGTAATACATCGATCTCATTTTCCACATAGCATTAACAATATTCGTTCTCCATGAATTCATTGTCATGCATCTACTTCATTTTCCATCTATCATTTAACAATATTTGTTCCTCATGAATTAGCTTAGTTCTTCGTAAATTTTGATTAATTTCTAAATAGCATTAACAATATTCGTTCTCCATAAATTCATTGTCATACATCCACCTCATTTTCCATCTATCATTAACAATATTTGTTCTCCATAAATTAGCTTACGTTTTTCGTAAATTTTGATTAAAACGCACATATATATATATATATATATATATATATATATATATATATATATATATATATATATATATATATATATATATATATATATATATATATATATATATATATATATATATATATATATATATATATATATATATATATATATATATATATATATATCAACCATATAAAAAATATATATTATTTTTTTATTTTTTTTATATATTTTATTTTTTTTCTTTAATTATTATGTTTATTTATATATTATATATATATATATATATATATATATATATATATATATATATATATATATATCAAGGATATAAAAAATATATGTATTATTTTTTGATTTTTTTATATATTTTATTTTTTTTACTTTAATTATTATGTTTATTTATATATTTTTTAAAATTTATTATTATTTTAATAATTAATTGGTCATTTTTTTATTTATTTCGTATTTTTTAACTTTATTATGTTTATTTATATTTTTTAAGTTTTATTATTTTTTTAATAATTAATTTTTCAATTAAAATCGAAATCGTAGAAATCTCATGTATTTATCAGAGATTTCAAATTATGGAGTTCTTTTGTATTTTTGGGTTGAAATCTATAGAAATCCATTGACTTTTAAAATCTTTTAAAATCCATTGAATTTTGAATACCTGTAGATTTTAATTGACTTTTGAAAATCTGGATTGAATACCCATGACTTTAAAAGTCTAAACAAATCTTACAGAGTCTTAAACAAATACCTCCCTCTAAAAAAATATATTGATTTTGATTTTGAAGATGGGAGCTTTATGTACAAAGTTTTTTTCTTTCATTTTCTATTTCATTTTTTTTTCAATTTTCTTTTTTTTTTTCTTTTTTTTTCCCAACTTTATTTCCCAAGATAATAATTCTCAATATATGATTAAAAAAATGGTCTGAAATTGAAATCCAATTTTCTTAGAAGATGATACTAGTATACTACAGACTTTAAAAAGATCACAGGGCCTCTTTGTAATTAGACTAAACTTCAATGTATTTTTTTCTCAATCAACATTCAACACAGTTAGAAGCTACTGTAACTCTAAAGTTTTGGAGCCAAATCCAGGCCATGCCTTTAAAACTAACTAAACATTGCGATGGGTAAAAAGCTCGGTCTCTCTGGGCTGTAAAAGCTCAGCCCTAGCACCAGACATAATCAAGAGTTCACTCAGCTAAGGAGTTATAAAGATGCTCAAAAATCTGATAATAAGAGTAAGTGCACGGTACAACAATTACGAATCATAGGAAAGGTGGATCCTTTCGGCTCAAAACATAAACACCAAAGGTTTTCCAAAAAGCCAAGGAAACACAAGGAAAATGCAAGCACGATTTACGTATACAAGTCAGAATCCAAGCGATCCTTTCTACGGCTCAGCCTCAGATACTCATCCTCATAATCCCCAACACCATAATCCACGCCAATCAGCACATCCTTCACCAACATTGACCTAACCAGTTTCATCGCGGGCCCACCTAAATCAGGCCAAGAAACGCACAGAGTCCCCTTAACCTTCATCATCTCACACCGGCTCAACAAAGCAGCACCCAATCCATCCACCATGCTTCCCGACGGAAAATAACCGAACCCTTTCACCAGCGACGAATTCTCACCAATCTCCCTTTCCACCGAAGTCTCCAATTTGAAAGCAACAGCCTCATCGGAAGAAAGCCTGCCGCGAAAGTTACTGCTCTTAACGGAATCCAAGATCAAAATCCTCTCAGGTACAATTTTATCTCCAATGAGCTTCTTCGCCACCGCGTGGGCCCGCTCTGAAGTGATGGGAAGTTGAACCAGCGCGATCATAATCGATTTATCTGCCCCGTCAATTGTGTATATGTTACACGACTTGTCTTTCAGCGAGGGCTCGAGGGAGTTTCCAGCGAAATGGGTCTCGGGGAGGACGAGGGTTCCTATTAAGGTTTTAGGGGACAGGTGGTGCAAAAAGTGAAGAGACGGGGATGACATTGCGATAATTAAAAGGGAAGGGCGGAGGGTATTCTTGGAATTGGAGGAAGAGAGCACGAGGAATGGGGATTGAAGGGGGAGGGGAGGAGGAGTGAAGTTGTTTAGATCTTCTAACAGTAATCTCGACGGTGGTGGCGCGTCTGTTATCACATCGTCCATCCTTTTTTATCCAAGTTTAACACCCTGGAACAATTGAAATCGCAAACAACATGAAATGGATACATAGAAGTGAAAAGAGTGGTTTATGCAATGTGATTGTAAATCAAGAGGGGCATATATAAAACATTTGTATTCATTAACAAATTCAGAATCCTATTAGTTCCCAGCCAGAATTTTCATTTGCAAATTCAGAATCAAGATTTTTCCAGAATTCATACAAGTATCAGTTTCGCCCTTTGACTCCTTTTACACTCAAGTGCTTAAATTTGATTCTGCCAAAACCCTAGATGAGGATACATTCACGAGGTAAAAAAGGGGAATTTTACAACGAATGTACGGCAAACCCTAATCTATTAGTAATACATTTTCTGAGAATTACAGTAGTTTTTAAGGTCAGTGAAACATGTAGATTAAAAAATAACGAGAGGATAGAGAACCAACCAAGCTGAAGCGGCGGAGACCGTGACGGCGCACTACTGCGAGTTGGGTCTACGGCGGAGAGTGATGCGGCGCGCTGAAAGAGTAGGAAGACGGCTTACAAGTAAAAATAAAAATGAATACTTTGAACAAAAATGATTTTGTAGTACTCTCCATATATCAATTTTTTTCTTGGATACTTATTAGTTTATACTAGTACTTGCTAATATTTTCATAGCTAATGCATAAAATTATGCTTATTATTTTTTTACCACTCATTAAATTTTTGAATTTTTCAGACGCTTTGGTTTGAAAAAAAAAATACTGTAGTCTTTTTGTCTCGTATGAATGATCATACTTTTCGTTTTTTTGTTCTTTGTGGACGAATGGTCAAGGTGTAGGCATATTTAGTTTTAGTAAATAAAAGTGTTGAACTTTCAATATGTGCTAATATCAATGAACAATGAAGATAGAAACTGAAATATCGTATTCTTTCCTTCAAGGGTATAAGAGGTAATACATTTTATGTAGTGTGAATTTTCTCCAACTAGTGTGATCGCTGATCACGCAGCAAGAATGTGTATTTACTTTTCAATCCTCATGTGCATCTTCATCTTCAGAATCTGCAAAATTAAATGCATAACGAAGAGATGAAAAACCAAACGCACAATCGGTCATTTCAGTATAACAAACTCAAAAATTGCTGTATACATCACCCGTGACTTGAATTTTTTACTTACCCGATCGAACGTCTTCACTGACCTTTCCCCCAGATTTGACTTGATTGACGAGCATTCGGAACATGAGAACAAACCAATAGATGTGAAGAACAAGCAACGAGAAAAGAAGGGTATTGAAAATGTAGTAATAGACCGGCCCATCCACACCCTTCGTCTCCTCATCCAAGAATTCGACAACTTCATAACTGCAACAGTGTAACGATGCAGAAAGTGAGAAAGATAAAATTGTTCCTGGTAGTTTCAATTACAAATACTACCCTGAAGTTTAGTATAATTACAAATAGCCCCGGTTATCTTTAAAATTTTACCAATGCCCCATCCCCATTTGTTTACTTCAATGTGGTTTTATAAACTTGAAAAAACATTTTTTTTTGGTAAGTATCCTCAAAAAAGAACAGATAACCAATGAGAGATAAAAGCAAGGCTTAAACAACAACACACCTTGTGCTCCGCAGAATCCAGAACGGGTAGTAAATGAGACGAAGTAGAGAAAAGAAGATGACGAAAAGGACAAACGAGCAGCTGGCCAATCTTTCTGCGCCACTGTATTTAGACATCTTTCCGATTTCAAGAAATACATCACTTGCATCATGAAGAGCTAAAACAACCGAGCCTACTCGTGCAAACCTGAAAAATAACCAGTTAAGTGGATTACAATTTTTTTTGTAAAAGACTAATAGAAGCATGAGAGAACAAAAGTACGAAAAAGCACCTGAGTATATAAGATAATAGAATGAGGATGGAAGATGCAACATGATGACCCATAGAAACCCCGAAATCTGACCGCCTTGTTTCCCAAAACATCAGAGCAAATATGGAGTACGTGTAGAATCCACCCGTGTACATGTAAAGGCCCTTCAATTTCAATCTGGCCAAAAAACAAAATCAGCACGGGAAGAGTGCTTTGAATTTATGGTTCTGCTTCTAGATTTTTTTCCTTTTCTTTTGTTTTTACAATTTATTCACAAGACACTATCATTTAAATGATTCAGCCTTTTAAATTCTTCTTTAGGAATTTGGTTCTCAAACACTTTCACATCTGTATTCTAAGTAAAGAGAAGCAAACAAATCTCACTTGTATTTGATGTCGGGCCAGCCCTGGTTCCCGGGTCCTACCCAGAAGTACTTAGTGTCTGTGAACCAAGGCTCGTTGTAGGTCACAGCAAGTGCGAAAATCTCGGCCGAGAGAAAATACACGCATTTCCACGCCGACTCCTTGAACTTGCGTATCTTCTTTTTCCGCTCGTTGGTTTCACTTTCCGCAACTTGAGATCCCATTCCAAACATTAATATTCTGCTAACCCTCTGCATGTATAACACAATCTTAAGTGATTTTTACCTTATATATTTTTCATTAAACTCATGCCCATAGCTTCTTATTCTCTCGCACCACTCGATTTTCTTCATTTTACCAAGATTTTATCTTTATCAACAATCTAATTCCAATGGTGAAACCTATTTGAACAATTAATTGTTCTTCTCCCTCGGCCCTCTCCCTAGAAGCTAAGAATCAATTTTTTTCTGAGTTTGCAAAACTCCCATATGGTGAAAACTCTATTTATGGCTTTATGAACAAAATCATTCCACAGAAATGATCAATTAGTGATTAAGTGCATGTCCAGCATTTTCGGAAACTTAATTGAACTTGCTCATAAAATAATTATAAAATTGACCAACTGAATAATCACATGCCCATCAACGAAAACACATACTCAAACCTAAGTAAACAAAATCAAGAAAAGAACAAACACATAACGAATTAGGCATTAAATTCGGACAAGTAAAAGAGAGATTTTACCTCAAAAACAAACCTGTCAAGAAAAAATCTGACTGCTGGGAAAAAGACGACGAAAAAAGGAAGCACGATGAAATCTTCATACCGCGGGTAGGATTCTTGATCCCGCTCGAGAGATTTCACCACATCAAGAAAACCCATGAAAGTTTAAATTTTTTTTTATTTTTTTTTGGTTTTTTCAATTTTGATTTTTCCTGAAGCTTCTTTAGCTGAAAAAGTAGGAGTCTTTACTAAGTTTTTGAGTGTTTAATAAGGCTGAACTGGCATCGGCAGCTGAGTTGAAAATTATCATCATTGTCATTGACTTGTAAAACAGATTTCCCCAAATTTCAAGCCTAAAAAAAAAAGATGCAAAAGTTAAACAACAAAAATCACATGTTCTATAGGGTTTGCATTTGGTTGCCTTGATTCATCGGGCCGGGCTCTTAGGGATCAAATTTACCGGATTACTGTGGATAATGTTGTACTTGTGGTACTATAAAATGGAGTACAAAATAAAAATTGAATATTACTGTATATATTAAAGGGTCAAGTAAACAGTATCTTTTTTAAAAGTGTTTGAATGAGAAAATGAATAAAATGTGACTTTGGATGATTTATATTCGAAGGATAAATATCTAAGAATCAACCCCCTATCGAGCCGAAAACTCGGGCATTGTACAATCGAAAAAAGGGTTGCAAATCAAAGCTCCACGTCGTCTCGCGAAGAAACAAGACCCGCAAAAGGCTCGCAGCAGTCTCCATCTTTCCGAACAACAACGTGATTAGCTGCCACAAACAATCAGAGTCAGTGTATATATGAAAGAATCACTCACTCACTCACAATTATATCCGATCCCCACAGCACTTACAGCTAAGAGAATGTTGTCCTGAATGATTGAAAAACTCCAAAAACACGAATAAGCCCGTTGGAGCCCAACCTTAAAATAAATAAAAATCAAATCTTGATGTTCAAATTACCAAACAAATTACTCAACTTGTCCGTGTCCAAACACAGAATAATCCAACGTGACAACCAGCCATCCCTTTTGGAGGCAACATATTCTGTCAAGAATGAACAATTCGATATCTCACACCAAACTATATAATTTATCACACACGTACGTAGTCCCTTGAATCGTCTTGCCGACAATTCATTGGTCCACGTACGTTGCTACTCGTGTTACATCTACAATCATATGTTTTTCGTCCAATCGTAACAACTCATTTCACTGCATGATTCACATGATGCAGTACCTGAAAAATATGGAATCACCATTCTTTGCCCCGTTTGTGGAGTGGGCCTAAGATATTTTTATCACCATTTCAGAAATAACAGCTCTCTATAAATGTAGCTGACACTGGAAATTTATTAGGAATAGCAAAATTTCCATGGCATGAGGTGTCATATTTTTTTTAACTAATTAATAATTACAAACACCACCCCAGAGTTTACCCTTATTACAGAGGAACCCCACTTATCTTTCAAAATTACAATTACACGGGCTGTTTCGTAATCAGGCTAAACCTCGAGGGCTGTTTACGAAACATTTCCCCTGCTTATAAAAGGGCCTAATGTGCATGAAAGTTGTGAAGTAATAGGCAGTCAAGAAGATTTGCTCGAAAAACCAATGAGTATGTATATATGCATAAATTCTAACTCGAGATTTTCGAATTGATCATTTGTTGTATTTATTTACCTAACAAATGTTTTTTTTTTCTTTCTGAAATCATCGAAGGCACCGATGAATGCAGCAGCAATGAATCGGGCTGGACTACTTACATAGTTTCGCCATATCACAAATACGAAGACCGCGATGACTATGACGATGGAGATGAGGACGACTACCGCAGAAAGGGTGAGCACTCGGAGTTCGTGAGGAAAGAGAGAAAGAACGTCGACAGTGATGACTCGATGGCTTCGGATGCTTCCTCTGGTCCGCGAGGCGATCGTCGAGAGGGGCATTTAGCCAAGCACCAAGAGAGCAAGAAAAAGCGCGAAGAAAAGGCAAAGAAGAAGGCTAAGGACAAGGCAGATATGAGTGGTGCTGGTAAATCCAAGAAAAGGTAATGAGAAGAATGAAGAAGCCAATGTATTTTTTTTTCCTTCCATTGTTCAATCCAAGATAATTTTTGTGTAGATATTTAGTATTTCTTCTCCATTCTTTCATATTCTTCCTATATGCAGATCAACTTTTCAGATTATGCAAAATCTCCCCATAAGTTTTTGGCCTTTTGGTTTTTAGTCCCTAATGATTAGAGACTGGTGAAAGATCCAAAAAAAGTCTAGGCCCATAAGGAATTGATATGGGCCCAATAGTCCATATGTTGTGACAAGGGAGTTTTGGACCATTGTCATAGAATTCGAAATTACCGTTTTGCCAAAGGGGTTACTTTCGTGATTTTTCATTTTCATGGATATATTAATAAATAAAATAAATAAATTTATAAATCCAAGACAAAAAGGAAAACAATAAAAACATTACTATATCTTCAAACTAACAGAAGAAGAAGAAAATGCTCCTCCACAACCACATCCACGTCACCCCATCACCTCTAAAAAAAAACCTCACCCGCCGCCGCGTCTCCGCCAGCATCTCCGGCGACTCGTTCTCCTCCCGCGGCTTCACCTTCCACCGCACCACCGACAATCTCAACCTGGACCACCTCAACTCCGTCTTCGCGGCGGTCGGGTTTCCCCGGCGGGACCCGGTCAAGATCCGAACGGCTCTGGACCACACAGACGCGGTGCTCTGGGTGGAGTACGAGAAGACGAGTCGGCCGGTGGCGTTTGCTAGGGCGACAGGGGACGGCGTGTTCAACGCCATCATATGGGACGTGGTGGTGGACCCCAGCTTCCAAGGGATTGGGCTGGGGAAGGCTGTGATGGAGAGTTTGGTCACCGAGCTGTTAGAGAAGGGGATTAGTAATATCGCCTTGTATTCCGAGCCACGGGTGCTCGGGTTTTACAGGCCGTTGGGGTTTGTGGCCGATCCAGATGGGATCAGAGGGATGGTGTATTCCAGGAAGAAGCAGCAGCAGAAGAAGAAATAATCAAAAATTCTATTTTTTTTCATTGTTAATAGCAATAACCAATTCTTGAATTCAGGGAATAAATTGAAAGTGATTTGATACTGTTATAGTGTGTTATGGATTCAAACCTCTCGTTTTAGCTCAATATTCTAACTTCCGAATGTAAAAGAAAAACGGAAAATAAATACAAGTAGCAACTTTCTGGATCAAAGGTAAATGTTAATCCATCTCACTCCATGTTATATTCTACAAAATCTTAGTGAACATTACAAGTACATACTCATACTCAGAGCACTCTCCATTCGTAAAAGCATTTTCGGAAGGCACATCATGGAGAGTTGGAGACCATGACTTATTGAAGAGTTTTTAACCTGTAAAATATAACATTAACCCTCCAAGTTAAACAGTGGCCACATATAATAGCTGATCAGAATTTAGTCAGAATTTTTTTCTGCAGCCAAATACATCTACAGTCTACAGACTACAACGAACTAGCAGAGAATGTGTTCGTGACTCATGAGTTCTATATGCAAGGCCTAGTGACAAAGACGAAATCGGGTTTAGAAACAAACGAGGTAATGCCATCTATAACTGCAAAATGGATAAATATAGATTGAGGATTTGATGTTAAGGATTTCAAATCTCTGGTAGTAATAACTAATAAACAATCCATTGAGATTGCATCTGGATTGAATGATGGATCCTATTTCATTATGCAAATATAGAAAAAACATGAAAATTTAACCACACAACAGCACAAGCCTAAAGAAGAACCCACGCAAAATATCATCGACATAAACACCAAAATTCATCGATTGCCCAACTCTCAAAAATCATTCTTGCCTCTATAACAGAGTCTTGATATTGATTCAATTTGTATAAAAGAAATCCGTGCCATACCCAAACTCATCGATTTCTCATTCTGTTTTTCACCTTCCATTCAAAAACCCACATATGTAATACAGTGTATTATAGAGCCCACACCCCATTCAAGAAATATCCAAAACTCAGACCCATCACCACAAACACATTAAGCATAAAAAAAAAAAAAGGAAACCCTAGCTGGAGAAAACACTAGTACTATCCAAAAAAACTTGAACTTTCAAATCAAGAAATCATATAAATAAACAGCAGTAGTAGTAGAAACAAAACTCACATACTAGTATTTATTACCGAGGTGGGTGATGAAGAAATCAAGAGATCTCCTTGGCGTTCTGGAGAAAAGCGGCGGAGCAGAGAATAGAAGCGACGAAGGCGAATAAGCCGAGCCCAAACATGAGCGAAATTCCGGCCACCATCAAATCCAGCACGCACTGCACGCTCAGTCCCATCATCGCAATCGCCGTTTCTAAATTTCAGGATTTTATTTTTCGTTATGTAGCTGCGGTGTATTTATCTACCTACTGCTGTTGGTACTGATGATGCGCTTGCTTTCATCATCGTCTTGGGAAGCTCGACACATATCCGGGCAGCTGGCACACTGCACTCTACGCGTGTCACCAGAAAATCCGACTCTGTTTTTTTGTTTTGGGCTTTCTCGAATGGGCTTGGCCCAATACCTTTTTTTTGTTTAACCAAATAGACGGATCTTGGGAGGACTAAAATACTCAACTTCCAAAAGTTATGGGGCTGGAATTGATATTTAGCCAGAAAGCAGGGGAAGAAGTGCTTTAACTTCATAAAATTTTATGAATATTACAAATAACCCCAAAAATTGGCTTACATTCTACATTTACACCCCTCAGTTTTCCTAATTATGACAATGACCAGACGAAAAGATAGGGATGTTTAGTATTTTTGAAAAGTAAGGTGTATGAATGAGCAATATGTGATAAAGCCATCACATATTTTTTGTCTCAAAGGGTGTGTTTGTAGTGTTTGAAGTTAGTTAGTTTTTGTAAATTCAACAAACTACAGGGTATGTTCTGTAATTTCCCAAATAACTAAAGAACCTCCATACTTTGCAATCATGAAACTCTTTCACTGCCAGACTATTTTGGGAGGTTAATTTTTGTTCTGTAGAACCACATTCCTTCATGTTGATAAAGGGTTTTTTTGCAATATTCTGAAATATATGGGAGTAGTTTGATATTTTTTGAAAGTTATGGGGTTAGTTTGAGATAAAGACCTAAACTTTTAAAACCCGTACAAATTTTCACACTTCTTCCTCTGTAAACCGTAACCCACCATCACCACACCGCCGGCCGTATCTCAAAATCTTATCTTGTCGAACAGTAGCAAATGAGATGCAGCAGGTAAAACACCTGAACCACAGTACCTTTTTCCTTTTCTTTATGTACGGCATATTGATGAAATCCATGGCCTCACAAAAAAGAGATAGAAACAAACAGTAGATAGCTTCGTGTGTTAGTGGGTTTTCCTTTTCAGATGTTTGTTTTCCCTTGTTATAGTTCCTCTTCAATTATGACCCAATATCTCCACCATCATTTGTCGTCTGCGCGTGAGAGAGAGAAAGAGAGGGCTTTTGTTTTTTTCTGGCAATTTGTTTTTGGTGGGTTAATTTGAAATGATCATTATTAGTAAAGAAAAATTAGTCATGATTTTGATTTCACACTCAATCATCGTCACCGGTTGGATAAATTACGCGGCGATGATGAGCCGTAATTGTTTGTTTGAATCAAAGCACACCAGGTGTTTGATCATATTCCTCTGCGTCCTAAGTTACATTCATGAGCACCAAAAGCTCAACAGTTACAGAAAAAAGAAAAATAAAATAGAATTAAGTGATAGTAGCTGACAAAAACGCCCTGCCTCGTCCTCATTGAAGCAAAGTAGTGACCGACTGATCGGAAGACTCCGCCCTGGGATGGGGCGTGCTGCCTGAAATTCCTTCCAAGTCCCTCAGGATATTGTAGGAAGTGCTGATTTGCAAGTCTGTCACCATCTGGCGGAGGTCGGAAATCTCCTCCTTGAGCCTCGCGTTTTCTTGGATGGCTCCCTCGTGGCTTTCCGACACCTGGCTCAGCTTGTCGATCAGGTTGTGATTCTCCGTCCTCAGACGCACGACCTGCGACCAGAGCTCGTCGAGATGCCTCTGCTTGCGCATCCTCGACCTCCGGGCAGATTCCCTGTTGGATATCATTCTCCTCTGCTTTCTCTCGTCGACCATGCTGACCTGGTGCTCGTCCGCCTCGTCAGAGGTGGAGTTTCCGTGGAGGAATTCGTGGGGGCCAGCGGGGAGTGAGGTCTGGAAGTTGGTGGCGGGGAAGAAGCTGTTCTGGATCAAGCCGAAGCTGGCTGGGAAGATCAGAGAGTTTTGATGACTGGAGTAGTTCATTTCTTGGATTTCCGATGGGTGTTGTGGCCGGTTTAGGTTGAATTGAGGGTTGCTATATTTCTTGATTTATTTATTTTGCTTGTGGGGTTTGGAGATGTTTTAGAGGTGGTGAAGGGAATGCATGGAGAGAGGTGTATTTATAGGGGAGGGGTTTACGATAGGGGCCAGCGAGCAACAGTTCCAGGGGGCTTACATTACATAAGCGCACTCGAGAAGAAAAAAGATGATAAAGATGGTGGTGATGTATGCATGGCCATGGCATGTAATGATTGGAGGTTAAACATGTAAGTTTGCATTTCTATTATGGCTTGAGTATGGAGGTTCCTGTAGATGTATCATGTTTGATTGATGAGGGTTAAGCAAAATCGAAAAACCATGTCGGTGAGGTTCGGTTTGATTGGTTTTCCGTGAAAACCCCAGTTTGCATCGAACCGAACCGGGATTTGTGAGTGATGACGAAATCTAGGTCCATTGGGAAGTAGTAGTAGTATTAGTAGTAGTAGATTATTTAAGAAAGATATGGAAGACTTTTAGATGTGATTAGTTTAAATTTAATAATTTGATGAGTCAATCAGCACTTAAGTAGCTCTTGGATAGAAATTACGTTTTGAGCTAAGTAAATGAAAATAAAAAATGTGAGCAAAAAGTGGATGTTATTTTTTTTGCAATTACGTGCTGTGTATGCCAACTTTTATTTCGTACATAGTTGACTTGCACTCTCATTATGTGCTTACATTTCTGGTAAACTCTGTAATAATTAATGGGCTCCAACTGTAATTTTAAAACTAATGAGGGGTTTTCTTGAAAATCTTGTTGTACTGCATTTCTACAGTGCACTACCTCTTGGTCTTGGTTTTGGTTATGGGTTTGGATAGGGCAAGGGCAAATTTGTCTTTAGGAAGCAAAGCCAAATGACCTCACTAGAATGTGTAGCTAAACATTCATTTCATGCTTCCACTTTCTTGTGTTTTTCTATTGTCATTTTCTGGTAAATGGTAAGTGGGGAATATAGTAACTTATGGTGATTGTGCTTATTTAAGGTTAACAGGTTCATAATACGTCTAATCCACAAGGGACACTTTTGACGTTTCTTGAGCGCTTGTCGTATGCACGTTGACATCGGTTTCTTGAGTTGGCTCACCCTCCGACATGTGGATGATATCGTGTTCCAGCTTTCTTTCGACGCATGAGGTAATGAAAGTTTTTAAATTGTGTTCAAATAAAATATGATCAAGATGAAGATACACTTCAAATGGTTGGCAGAAATTCCACAGGGCACCACCACTACTCAATCCCTTGTGACATAATATGCTTTTCATGTATTAAAAATAAATAAATTATGATTAGGGGATTGATTAATGATGCTCTTAATTATAATGTATTTATTTTTATCCACACATTGTTGTTATCTTAAATAAATTATCTGCTGAAATGGATAAAAAGAAATTAAGAATATTCTCAAGTTTTTAAGGTGGCCTATATATATAATGGCTGCTTATGTCACTGAAATCAGTTTAAATAAAATGTTCGTTTACATATATTCCTATGGTGGCCACTAATTAAATAAGATTTTTTTATTATTATTATTGCTATAATTATTTCACTTTTTATTTAGGTAAAATAAAGTAAAATAAAATGTTCAAAGTGTGGTCTCTTGCCAAATCCAAGAGTCGTAATTAATTTCAATTTGTGATCACTACTTAATCAATATTACATTATTATATTTAAATGAGTTTTTGGTTTAGGTGATTGCCCACTAAGTAACATTTTTTCTGTATTAAGCAAAAAAGTTAAGATAGGGATTAGGGAAGGACAAGTTCCATGCAATTGTTTTTACTACATAAAAATGTGTTTGAGGTTTCTCGACTAATTAATGTTTACACATTCAATAGAAAATAAATATAATTGCTCTTTCATATTTTGCAAATTTTAGTTCAATGGCTTAAGATTCACTTTGATTCGATCTAGTTTAAATTTTTTATTTGAGGTATAATATTGTAGATTCGATCTAGTTTAAATTCTTGATTTGAGGTATAATATTGTAGAAATTTGGGGCGTATGTGCAGCTCCATGTATGTGCACCGAGACGGGAGAAAGAGACTAGTATCATGTACTCCCTCTGTCCCAGAGCTATAGTCACAGGTGATCAACGCTGACTTTTTTTGACCGTCCAATACATATGATAAACGGTACAAAAAAATTATGAAAAAATAACTAAAATAAAATTTAATTAAATTTTATTTTAGTTATTTTTTCATAATTTTTTTGTACCGTTTATCATATGTATTGGACGGTAAAAAAAAGTCAGCGTTGACCAAAAATGACTATAGCAGGGGCGGACCCAGAAAATCAAGTGAGAGTGGGCCAAAATGTTACTTCAAACAATAAACATTTTTTTTGTAATACAAAAAATCAAAAATATTGCTATATTGATATTTTTAACAAAAAGTTAGTACTGAAAATTTAATTTTAAATTAAACAAAATAATACTTGTGATTAATAGTTAAATTATTTTTACAATTAAAAGAAGTAAGAATTTTTTATTTGTTTAACATTATTTTTTACAATTAAAAAGTAAAAATATTTTTTTTATTGAATCACTATTAATATAAGATGGACTGAAAATATGTTTATTTATAAGATATAAGAAAAATATTAAAATATAATACTACTTTCATTCCAAAATATTTTTTTACTATTTTATATTAAGACTTTCTTTAAGTTATTTGCATTTCATTTACTTTTATACTATAAAAATCAATACATAGAGAGAGATTAAATAATACAGTATTTCCTTAGGACACTTTGTATTGAATTTATAGTAGTAAAATATTAGGGTAGAATGATTAAATAATGTTTTCTCTCTTCCCACTTTCTATTATATTTCAGAGGGGATCAATCTTTGTTTTTCATCATTCCATCCTATTATGTATAGATATACATATATAAATATGTATTAACATTAAAAAATTCAGGGTGGGCCAAGGCCCACCCTGGGGCCTACGGTAGTTCCGCTCCTGACTATAGCTCTGGGACAGAGAGAGTAAAAAATATTTTTAATTTTTTTTTATTTCATTTTCCCTCTGTTTATTTAATGGTCACACTTTTTTTTCAAAATTTTCAATATCAATGATAAAAATATATTCAACGTAATTTTTTTTTATTTCATTTTCCCTCTGTTTATTTAATGGTCACACTTTTTTTTCAAAATTTTCAATATCAATGATCACACTGTATCTAAGAAAATAATTATTTATATTTTTTCATTTTAAAAAAAATATATACTTTTATTTTTCACCTATTTTCTTAAACATTACTCTCAACTAGTTAGGACATGTTCCGATCACATATGATCATTAACCATTGTTATCGGAAGGAGGTAGTACATTTTTTGAAGATTTTGAAAAAAATGAAAATTTAAATAATTATTTATAATTAATTGTATTAGTTTTTCTTAATCATAAGTTTGAGTAACTTATCAAAAATACCTTTTCTTATTATACATGATAGGCTGGTTATTTAATAACCGCTAAAGGTATTTTTGTAATTTTTTAAATTTTTTTATAATTATAAAATTAATAATACCCTAATTAAAGAAAAAGTAAAAAAAAATATTATACTTGATTTTAAAATGTATTTTATGGAGTTTGAAATATAAATTAAAAAACTATAACCTATTTTCCTAAATATTTCTACATTTTTTCACCTGAGTCCTTAATAACTAATAAGGGAGAAATCGATCCCAAAAAGGTACTTTCTTACACTTATAAGTTAAACTATCTTTTCAAATATATTCAATATGAAACATCTAATAAATTGCACATTTCACTTTTTCATTTTATTTATTTTAAATAAATGTAAATATCTAGACCAAACCACCACCCCATACCACTATTAATAATTAGTGAGTATTAAGTTTTAGATTATTTTTATTTAACTATAAAATTCATTTTCATTATTATTATTATTTTGACAAGAGAAAAGAAGGTGTGTTGTTACTTGTTACTTTGTTAGTTTGTTACGTACGGAGGAGGCTTGATTGAACGAGTTCACCATACTTTGCCCAAACCAATCGAGGGACAAAAAAATGAATATAATTTGTTTTTTACAAAAAGTTGAATGTATGAATGATTCACAATATTCAATTTTTAATTACTCAACCTATCAATTCAAGTATATGGGAAATGGACCCCAATGCTACTATAGTAAACTGTACTATATGCTCTATTAATTAATAATACAAGAACCGAAAGAACATTTTATCAAGTGGATCACACAAAATTTATGACGTATGTTGTGGGTTAATCATTATTTTATGATGTTTTTTTAAATATTGATTTTTACTCATTTTATTTGATATGTTAAAAAAATGTTTAAACTTTTTTCATTTATAATAAAAAAATCTAAGGTTACAAATATTTTTTAAAGTTAAAAAGCATAAAATAGTTGAAAAAAATAATAAAATAAAATTTTAAAAATATAACTATTATTTCGAAAGAACAAACTACCAAAAAAATATGATTACTCGTTTACTCCATTGGCCGAGAATAAATAATTTTTATTTCTACTTTTGCGAATGAATATATTGACTTAAGTGACTTTTTTTTACACGAACCAATTAACCCCCTGATTTAAAGTTGCATGAAATAATGCCGCAAATCTTGACAAAAAAGTCGATGTGAATTTAGCAAAATATTTACCATCATCAAAATATTAAATACTCCATGCTTTAACTTTTTCTCCACTTTCTTCTCCACTCAAAAATTACTACAAAATAAAAATAAAAATGATATATGTAACAAAAGTAATAAACCAATAATAAATAGTAGTAGTAATATTATTTTTAACTAATTTAATATTAAAATAATAAAACAATATACGTAATCACAATAAAAAAATATTATAAATATCTACAAGTAAAGTGATATATAAGTATATATATTATAGTATATATATACTTTTTATTGTGGCATCTATTCTCCTCATGTCACCATCTTCCCATTGGTTTATATTGGATAAGTTCATCATACAATAAATTTGCATATATATTTAATTACAAACCGCCCCTGAACTTTATTCAAATTACAAGAAATCCAGCTATATATTTGCAACAAGGTGCTTGGGTTACTTATTAATCAATTCAGGCACCTTTGATTTGAAGGATTAGTGATTGCACTTCCAATCAAGATGATTGGGGCATTAATGTACTTTGTGCAATTCATTTTCCCAAATTAATTAATTAATTAACATGGCGTGCAACTATAAGGTACTTACGTACAAATTTCAACACGTAATTGTAATTTCTCCAAAAGTAGGAGGGTAATTTTGTAACTAACGGAACAATTCGTTTCACATATTTTGTCGGATGCGTTTAATGGTGATACGACTTCTTCTGGAGTGTTATAATTAATTCTCACTCCACTCACAATATATAAATAATTAAACTAGATTTATTACCCTTCTAATCAAGATTTATTGTGTTACTAACGCACGAGTTGATTAAATAAATGAGTAGATAGTGTTATTAATTTAAAATGGGATTATTTAATTATTATTAAAATATTATTGATTACTTAAATATCGATGTAATTAATATATATGTGATCATAATTTAATAAAAAAAAAAGAAGTCAATGTACATACATTAATATTTAGCGTGCTAAACATTCTGATTAGTGCTTAATCACTTATAGTCACCTTTAAACCTAATTATAAGTAAATGGCAGCACAAACTTGTCAACTTCATCAACTTTTTTTGTATTACAGTGTTTTTAATTGTATTCATTTCTGGGCCATACCCAAATATTTGATGCAACCCAAAATCAACATGGGCTTTTGGGCTCAGAGAAAAAAAAGCTTATTGGGCCAGTTAGTTCATATTTTTAACTCTTAAATTCACAATCAATTTTCAATTAACTGTATCACACAAATTTGAAAAAATAAAATCAGTTCAGTTGTAATTTCTATTAATTTGTTGATACGAGGTTTGTCGAAATTCAAAAAACCTAACAAAATCATGGATCATAATTTTTTAGATTAAAATAAAACATACGCGATCGTAATATTTATTTGATTTCGGCGAGGAAGCTCGTTTCTGATCAAATTCTTATAAAATTAGCAAAGAGACATGTTTCGTTCGAAACCAGAAAACCCTGAGGAACTCAAAGAATGATTAGCGAGCGTGAGGCCTCCAACTCCAACTAATAATTGAACACATTCATATTTGGTATAGTTGGCTAAATCTTTTCTTGTGGGGTTCACATAATATAATTTTAGATTACCTAACATTCTAAAGTGCCATTACTCTTGAGGATAATTGCAAATTACTACTCTGCTCTCTTGGCTCGTTTTAAAAAGGTTTTATATGCAAGGATATAATTATTGTAAGGGTATTTATGGAAATACATTATTTTTATTTAGAGGTATTTGGGGGTGATTATTGTTATGGGACAACAAAAAAAAATGTGACTATATCAATGGGACGGAGGGAGTATTTTTTTTAAATTACTCCGATTCAATTCAATTTTACAAGTTTGATCGGTCCAATTTCCAAGTCATTGTTTTATTATGATTCTAGTTTCAGTCAATTTCGAATACGATCAGTTTTGGATAGATGAACACCCATGAGATAGTCAGTACCGGCTAATTATTATGTACATGCACTACAAAAAAAAGTGGTTTTTGCGACCACGCAATGTGGTCGCAAAAAACGGGGTGTGGTCGCAAATAATAGTATTTGCGACCACGCGTGGTCGCAAACGTGTGGTCGCAAATACTTGGTCGCAAAAGTTTCTTTGGCGACAACGGCGCAGTCGCTAATACATTTGCGACCACGCCCGTTATTAGCGACCACGACCGTGGTCGCTAATGCTCCATGCTGATGTGACACTGAGCAGTGACGTGGCAGACTATTTGCGACCACGCGCGTGGTCGCAAATACGCATGGTCAACTTTCGGTCTTAAAGCATTTGCGACCACGCGTGGTCGCAAATACTCATTTCCGAAAAACAGCTCCTCAGTATTAGCGACCACGTGTGGTCGCAAATACCTATTTTTCTGAAAAAAAAATTATTTTAAAATTGCAATTTCCGACCTGCAAATCAATCCCAATCGCAATACAAACCGAATCTAAAATAAAGTTCAAACACAAATACAATCCAAAATCATCAAAACATTTATTCAAGTTCATCAACACAATCCTAATAGAGTAGACAAATAGTACAATTCGTAATCAAACTAAACATAAGCTACGGTGAGTCACGGGTCAAATCACGAGCTGGAGAACCAGGAGGAGTAGTCGAACCACCTGCACCTGACATGGAAGGAGGTCGCATATCAGGAAACATCCTAGCCATGTGCTCGTTCCAGAAGAGCATGTCAGCCATTCGCCTGTCGTACTCAGCCTGGGATAATGCAGCAGCAGAAGATTGACCTGAAAACGAGGAACGAGACGATACCGATGGAGAAGAACCTATAACACACAATATAAAAGTGATCTTAGTAGTTGTTGATTTGATTTAAGTTCAAATAGTTAAAGGTTGATATATATTAAAATTAACCTGGAATTGAAGGACCAAGGCCCTTACGGTATCCACAAGTAGTCCCTAAAACCTCCTCCAATATGGCAACATCATCCACAGGTGTACCGCTGGCAGATGCTTGTGTCGACCTATCATTTAGTTCAGCCTACAATATTCAAATTCACGATTAGTTAGTTCTTAAACAATAGGAGTTTTTATATAAAAAAAAATCAATTATTACTTACAATTTTAGCTGCAGAATCGGCATCTAAAGGTTGACCATCTGGCCCAACATGAAACTTGATCCAGTTCTCAACCGGAGTAACCCCTTGTTGGGTTTGCGGATCAACCTATATATTTAAAAGAAAACAAACGTTATGTAATGTTCAACACATTTAACATACATAACAATGAATAAAATGATTTATTACCGATCTATCCATATGTCCAGCATAAGACAATCGACCATGAAGACTACGCATAGTATTCTTCGACCGGTTCTGACTGGACTTCTGCGAACGGGTCTGTTTCAAACATTCAAAATATTAAAACACGTATATTCATTAATTTGACCCAAAATATTATATATATAAATACATGGTTACCTGAAATGCTGGATCGATAAACCTATCCACGCACTGATTCCACAACTGATCTGAACGGATAGAGTCAGGCTTATTTTTCCTAGCTAACACTAGGTCATCTGCTCCACCATTTTTCTTGAAATGCTTATGAAGCTTGTGCTTCCAATCTGTGTAACGCTCCCTACAATCTCGATTTACAACAGCTGAAATCGTAGGGTCGTTCATGTCGATTTCAAACAAATCCTACAAAATATTCAATCGTGTTACAGAATCATAATGAGTTAACTACAATAATCAAGATCATAAATTACCTGTAGGTGCAAAAGTACAGCATTGCGCTGCTCCGCTGGTACCGAAGACCAATTCGTATGGCAAGGATCGCAGTAGTGTCTCACCTGTTACATACAAAACTTGAATGATCTTTTAACATTAAATGTTTATTTATAATCACAACATGTAGTTAGCTTACCTGTATCCCGACAGAGGAATAATATGAAGCACCATTCTCTCCAACAGCTTTCATCGTCCCATTCTGGTCTTCCCAAGCTAATGGGACAGGACGACCTTGCTCCGCCACCCTCAACAATGTCCGAGCGCCTTTTGCTATCCCTCGCCCAGACTTTTTCCTACGTACTGGAGGTGTCGCCTGATCATCGGGGTCTCCACCTACACGATCGAACATTAATCAACTCGTAAAAAAAAGAAAGTATTATATATAATGCTTCATGTGGATATAAACTAAAAGTAAAATGTTACCTGTCTGGCAAGGAGCACCGAAAGAATGTGGATGCCCATGTGGTGGCTCACCTCCACCAGAAGAGCCCGCTAGCATCATCACAGCCTGAAAATTTATCACAATATTATAACAATATATATATATATATATGTACACAGAGTATTAAAAGGAATTCTAGTCAATGTCATTTGAGTATTAAAGGGAATTCTAATGTGAACCTTCTAGTCAATGTCATTTGAGTTAGAATCAGAATCAGTCAAATCATAATCATCGCTAACATCCTCTTCCTCGTCAGCATGTACATCAATCTCTGGTTCATCATCATCATTGATGAAGTCATCTTCTAGAATGTCATCATCAAGTGTTCCAACATTGGATGTCACAGGCTGTGGTTGTGTTATTGTTTGAGTAGAGAGGATTGTGTCGAGGTTAGGAAGCTCAACACACAATTGAATTCCCTCGTTCGGAATATCTTCTGCTTGTTCATCATTTGGTAAATCCCAAATATGACGATGTCGGAAATGTTCAACGACTTTCCACCCTTCTCCATTGAACAAGTCATCCACGTAGAACACTTGTTCAGCATTAGAAGCTAGTATGTAAGGGTCATTTTTATACCAGATGGCCTTCGTGTTGATGCTGATTCGGGTTTTGTAATCCCGTACGTATCGTGGGTTAGGAGTGGTATTGAACCAAGTACATTCAAAGAGGATCACAGAGTTGTTCCCAACATACGGTACTTCATAAATGCCTGTCAATATGCCATAATATTGTTGGTTGTCTGCATCCTGCACGTATACACCACTGTTTTGCGTTGATCGATTTGCATCTCTATCATGTACAAGGAACTTAACACCATTCACCACACAACCAGGATACGATTTGATTCTCGGGCCGGATCCTTTGGCCAGACAAAGCAATTGATTATCCTGTACTGATGCTTGTGCAATATCGGAATGTATCTGAGACATAAATTAAGTTTAAGATATTAAAGAGTGAAAAATTGGGATATATTATTAAATATAGTTGTAATACCTTCTTCTTAAACCAATTTGCAAACTCGGTCTCGGGAACTTGGTCGACATCTAACTGAGATGAAGTACGAGTGAGATAGTCTTCAACTTCTGGACAATTCTTCAAGATAAAATGTTCAACTTTAGTCCGTGTCTTGTAATCCCACGAAACCAAACTCATTTTTCCAATGTGGCGAAACTGATTTCGAAATACAGAAATTGTTTTCTTGTCGGCACCGTCATTCTCCACCCAATTTCTTTCAGGCCTGTTGAATTTGGTTTCAATACCCTCGAAATACATCGAACAGAATGTCAAAGATTCATTCGCAATGTAAGCTTCAGCAATCGACCCTTCAGCTCGCGCCCGATTTCTTACGTACTTTTTCAATGTACCCATAAATCTTTCAACCGGATACATCCACCTGAGATATACAGGACCTCCACGTATTGCTTCATCTGGGAGGTGCACTAACAAGTGTAACATCACATCGAAGAACGCCGGAGGAAAGATTGCTTCTAGTTTGCATAATATGACTACAATGTCATCACATGCCTTCTGTAAGTCACTAACCTTCAGAGTTCGAGAGCATATAAGCTTGAAAAAATTGCACAACTCTGTTATAGTGTCAACAATGTTTTTATCCATGAACTTGCGTATTCCAGTTGGCACCAGTCTTTGAATTAAAACATGACAATCATGAGATTTCAACCCAGAAACCTTCCACTTGTTGTTACTTACAATGACATTCTTCTTAAGATTCGAAGCAAACCCATCGGGGAATTTTATATTCATCAACCATTCGCCGAATTTCTTACACTGGTCAGGAGTCAATGTGTATGGTGCATGCGGCTTCATCATTCGACTACCATCTTTGTAGAGATGCAAGTTCGGCCTGATCCCCAATTTTTGCAAATCTAAGCGTGCTTTGTCAGTATCTTTCGTTTTACCTTCTATGTTAAGTAGAGTACCTAACAAATTATCGCATACATTCTTCTCTATGTGCATGACGTCCAAATTATGCCTCAGAGACAGCGAACTCCAGTAAGGTAATGTCCAAAAAATACTCTTCTTTGTCCAGTTCAAATCTCCTACCTGACGTTTACGTTTTTTGCCACCGTATCCTTCATGTTTTCCAGGTATCCGATTCTCCAGATGGTACATCTGTGCCAATAACTCTTCGGTGGTTTTAGGAACAGGAGGTGGGCGTTTCTCGAGTTTGCCATCAAAGATTTTCTTCTTTCTCATAGGATTATTCATATCTAGCCATCGTCTATGCCCCACATAACACAACTTACTCGTGATGGGCACAGAAGGAGTTTGATCGTTGCAGGTGGGACATGCCATGTAACCTTGACCACTCCAACCGGATAGGATACTTCGAGCCGGAAAAT
The DNA here is from genome assembly GCA_954870475.1 of Euphrasia confusa. NCBI lineage: Eukaryota > Viridiplantae > Streptophyta > Magnoliopsida > Lamiales > Orobanchaceae > Euphrasia > Euphrasia confusa. The sequence continues at coordinate 4,769,059 of OX940961.1, forward strand.
CATTTATAGTCATCAATAAAGCCGCTCTCATTCGAAACGTAGTTTGTGACTCAGCATCTTTCACTAACATTCCTTCAGACCACAATTCATTCAATTCATCAATCAAAGGTCTCAGGTAAACATCAATGTCCTTACCAGGTGATTTTGGACCTGATATAAGTAATGTGAGCTGTCTGTACGGGTCTTTATTACATAACCACGGAGGCAAATTGTACACCGTGGTAATAACAGGCCACATGCTGTACGACAAACTCATATCTCCGAACGGGTTAAATCCATCTGTTGCCAAACCCAACCGTACATTCCTCGGTTCTCTAGAGAAGTCAGGAAACTTTAAATCAAAGTCTTTCCATTCTTTCCCATCCACCGGATGGCGCATTACATCTTCATCATTTGACCTCCCCTTCAAATGCCATGTCATATGTTTAGCCGTTTGACGCGAAGCATACAATCGTTTCAGTCTGTTCTTAAGTGGAAAGTAACGTAGAGTTTTCTGTGGGACTTTCTTTCCTTTAGTTCTCTTCCAACGATCTGTGTCACACACTAGACATTTCTGCATCTCAGAGTTTTCTTTCCAATATAAACAACAACCATGAGGACAAGCGTGTATTACTTCGTATCCCAATCCTAACTTCTTCAGCTGTTTCTTGCATTCGTAGAAAGAAGTCGGCAACTTACAACCAGCAGGCAAAACTTTCAGAAGTAATTTCAGCAACACGTCAACGCTCTCGTTAGGCCACTTATACAGAACTTTTATGTGCAACAACTGAGCAATAAAGTGCAAAGTCGAAGGTCCGGTGCAACCGGGGTACAACTCTTCTTCAAGTGTTGAGAATAATGATGTTAAATCAGCATCATTGTCTGCGTCGAGATTTACTCCTGAATTCCCAACAAAGTCTTGCACTATGTCTTCCATCTCGTTCACAGGTTGTTCTTGAACAGGTTGTTCTTCTCGTGGTCTTCTAGGCATTCGAGGCTCACCATGGTGAGACCATGTTGTGTAGGTCAGATCAATGCCACTGCAAATTATGTGTTTGCGAACAGTGTCCAGAGGATAGAATTTGGTATGTAGACAATATTTGCAAGGACACCGAACCCGACCTTCTTCATTGACACTGTTTTTTGCAAATTCTATAAAGCCACGTACACCGTTTTGGAATTCTGGAGACAATCGATTTTGTATTCGCATCCAACTCTTATCCAACGACATTTTGAAATTAACCACACACAACTGTATTACTATATCTATGTAAAAATCAAAAAATGTTTTAGTTAGAAAAGTCTTCAGATTAAAAATAGAAGTCATATCATTAGAAACATCTTTGTTGTTCGAACATATAAATTAATTAACACATATAACATTCATAGTTCATAGAACGGTAAAAAAATTAAAGTAAAGTTTTGAGCAAAAATACCAGAGCCAAAAGGTGATGAAGCATCGTAGAGAGAGTCATAGCTAGCTGAACAAAAATAATTATAAGTAAAAATAGAAAAGTTAGTGAAAAATTATGCTTATAATTAATTGTATTTTTAAATTAAAAATTATTTTATAGTGTAAAAATAGAAAAGATAGTGAAAAATTATGCTTATTTTATTGTATTAGAGGAATACAATAAACATTTTTTTTATAATCAACATCATCTTTCACTAAAAAAGATTAATTTTATAAAAATCAGTAAATCATCTCAAAATTTACATTTTATATAAAAAAAAAGTGAAAAAAAAAAGGTTTTCATCTCAGATTTTCTATATTAAGTCAATTACCTCAATTGTCACCCAACTAAATACACAAAAACAACAATTCACTACATCTACCAAATTTATTCCAATTATAAGCTGTCAAGTCACAATTCTCAACACAGCACATCAAACTCGGATTTTAAAACCTGGACAACAGCACTTTTATTTTCTAACCCAAACCGACACTTTTATGAAAATAAACTATATCAAAATTGGTACCACAATGAAGCTCTATCAGTCTAGTATTCCAATATATCAAGAAAAATTGAATTTGGATAAATTATCTATCAATTACTACTACAACACTACAAACTACAGCAAAATCGTTGTTGATAGACAGCTTTGCCTTTTCATCTTCTAAAATTCATAACTAAATCTAGGGTTTTTCAAAAATCCTAAAATTTAAACCACAATACCAATACTCAGCTTAGAATCACAGAAAATTCACAAACCACCATCTACCCCCTCCGAAGACCTCCAAATCAGACCCAAAACAACCTGCAAACCAAAACTCCAGCCCAAACCAAATCCTAAACACAAGTTCATGATCATCTTCCACTCCGATTCTCAACCCCGAACAAAAACACAAATATGATGATTGTAGAATAACTCACCTGGAATTAGAAAGATGATTTGACAGGAATAATTGAATTTGAATCCCGTTCCTTCCTAGCTCCCCTATTCGTTTGATCGAACCTATCACTTCACAAAATTTACATTTTAAATAAAATCATTTTTCTTATTCTAAAAAACATACAAATCCAACACAAAAACGTATAAGTAGGGTGGGGGAGGGAGGCAGCAAACCTATCCATTTTTTTTCATTTCATTTTTTCAAGCAAATGCAATTACTCCCATATAAATACCCCTCAAACCTCCAAACCACATTCATCACCCAAACACATTCTCAGATTTTTAAAGCACCAAAACCATTTTCAATTTACCCTCGATTTTGAAGATTAAAGAAATGCCAAGGCCAAGGTAAAACTACTCCAATGCCTCTGTTTTACTAAGAAAAAGGAGAACACACATGAAATAATCGACAAACCCTAAATAATCGAAAAAGCCCCAAATCAAAAACCCTAATCAAAAAACGAACTCGCAGAAATAATCGAAGAAAGAAAGACGAAGGGAAGAGGAATCCTAACCTGGACCAGCTTCACGTCGTCGCCGCCGCCGGATAATGCCTCGCCGGAAAATCGCCTTTGAATCGCTTCTTGGGTCTGAGCTCTTTCGCGAAAGTGAGGAAGAGAAAGTGAGGAAGAAAAGCCCTCTGTCCCGTTGATATCTGTAACTCTTTTGCGACCACGGTATTAGCGACCACGCGTGGTCGCAAAAGATAGTCCACGTGTCAAGTATCATTAGCGATTTTCCACTGTGGAAAATCCAATTTTCAGATACATGGCTTTTGCGACCACGGCTGTGGTCGCTAATAGTGTTAGCGACCACGACCCTTGCTAGGGACCACGCCGTAGTCGCTAATAAATACGCGGGAAGCTGGCGCGGAACAAATAGCGAGCACCCGGTTTTGCGACCACGCGTGGTCGCAAAAAGTCATTAATAGCGACCACTACGTGTGGTCGCTAAAACCGTAGTCGCTAAAAGTCCTTTTTCTAGTAGTGATGCACACCTCCTACATTCATATTGATTGGTATGAAAACAAGAAATGTGATTTCCTAATATTGTGATTCATTGCCAGCTTACCATCTGATATATGTATGCACTTTACGTATGAAAAAAATATAAAGTATTTAATTATTGGTGTGATTGTGTGGATGAATAAATGTTATTATTAGATTATGTAATATATGCCCCAGCACTATAATATACTTCAATATGGACCAGAGACTATTTATGTAGAGTAGATATCATGGTTATACATTAGAACATGCAATGTCATTCTATATATTGTGACTGCTCAATATGGATCTTTGATTGAAATTGCAACAAAGTTTTGTTAATTATTAGTCGTCAAAAAGTTACATATATATATATAGTCGATAATAAGAGTGTGAACTATCGCGATTTTGTTTCAATTCGTTGGATACATAAAAGGTCAATCGACGAAAATAGCAAGCAATGTAAACACTGATTGAATTAGCTAGCTGTAGTTCTTGAATCTCAAGTACGTGTGTGTCGTCGTCATGAGCTGGTTTGCAGGTTTGACCGAGAAATTATGATCACACAAACAATATATTAACAGATGTTTAGTTATAATTAGCATGCAATTAGTCATCATAACGAGCATCATTATTTATATTACTCCCTCGGTCCAAAGACAGTTGTCATACTTTCCTTTTTGGGGTGTCCAACAATAGTTGACACACCCCAAAAAAGGAAATAATTATTCTAACTTTTTCATTTTAATATACAATTTTATTCTACTTTACCCCACCTACTTTTTAAACTTACTCACAACTACTTTACTTTTCACTTTTAAAATATATTTTAATCTTTACTTTTCAATTAAAAAATAAAACAACAACAATTTTCTTAAATTCCGTATCCAGGAAAGTATGACATCTATTAATGGCCGGAGGGAGTAATATTTTGCACATAGTCCAATATATTTTGTCACTAATTAATTAAATAAATTTTGAAGTACAATTATATATATGGGATTTCCATTACTTGACTCCAATCTTTATCAAAATCTTCAAATAAACAAATATTTCATTTCATTCTTATTTTGTTTTTGGTTTTGTAATTGATATAATTAATTATTATTTGAGCTTTTCAAAAAGAAGAGCCGATAACTACTCTCATCTCGTATAACACTAATCAAAATAGGCTCAATAAAATAAGGAAATAAATTCCACGTGGCGATGTACATAGTATAATACAGTAGTACTGTAGTAGTAGTAGGAGATAAGAGGTCCTATATATGGAATCTAAATCAACTTCTTTTTTTTTTATCAAGGGGGTGATACCTTGTTTTTTTTAATATGTCCTCTTCTTTGTACATTCTTCTATTAGTTTTTTTCTCCATGCTTTCTTGTGTATTTTTCATTTAAATTAATTATTTAATTTTATTCATTATAAAACTCTCTATTTTACGCACTATACGTAAAACTGCACTCGCATACTCTCGGCTCTCCTGCATATTAACATTATGTCAATTATTATGTTCGTCAATCGATTGTAAAAACTAAAAACAATTCATATTTATTATGAGTAGATTCTTTAATTTATTTTGTAAAATTCATATATAAAAATATAAAATATGAGAACTTTAATTATTATGTTCGTCAATCGATTGTAAAAACTAAAAACAATTCATATTTATTATGAGTAGATTCTTTAATTTATTTTGTAAAATTCATATATAAAAATATAAAATATGAGAACTTTAATTATTACTATAGTTTTTTTTTATATATAAATTCTTGGCGCGCGCAACCAAGATAAAGGGTCCTACTTCCTAGTAAAACCAACCTAATCAACACAAATTAGCAATCATTTCCATGCCTTGAACATATATAGTAATTGCAATTTATTTTAGTATTAAGAAATTGTAAAAGCAAATTAAAAAATAAAAGCACGTTACAGTTTCCATGATTCTACTATGCTTTTGGATCTTTCGTTTGAGGTATCATATAGTATATCCAACTCCCAATGACATCTAATAATAACATTAATTAAAAAAATCACATTTATTAATTCCTATACACAATCATTAAATTCGAGTCTTTTAAAAAAACAAAATCACTGATCTTAAGCTATGTTGTATGCAGTAACATATTATATGTCGTTTGTCTTTTATAGTATTGTTTTATTTCAGAAATTTCAATTGGATGTGACATACTTTGGTTAAATTAAAATTGCGGGGAATAAAATTAATTCAAATTGCAATTATAAGATCGTACTTAATTAGAAAATTGCAACTCGGAATTTATTTTAATGTATTGAAGCTCAACATGGAAAATTCTTCCAAAAAAAAAGACCCATATATATGTGTAAAACTATCTAGGCTATATTTCTCCTAGCTAGGCTATATGTATAGTCGATTACTACATGTCAAGACATGATTGAAAATATGGCAATCGTTCGATGGGAATCGATTCACACGATGAGTTATTTTCTCGACCACTTAAAACAATGAAATTAAATAATTGGTCGTCGTCGTCGATCTCCAATCCGAGGCTTGTAATCAATGGTGGAAGAACACTCTGAGTTTCAGCCTTAGATATTACTCCCTCTATCCCTTAAAACAATGCATACTTTCCTTTTTAGTTCATCCCTTAAAACAGTGCACATTCCATAAATGGAATGTCTTTTCACAACTTTATCCTCTCAATAAACATTTATTTACCTTTATACCACTACTTTTTCAACTAACTACTTTATTACTTACACATCAATACCTATTATACCCTCACTTTATATTATAAAACACACAAAAACTCACTTTTTCTTAATCCACGTGCAAGTTTCTCTATGCATTGTGTTGGGGGAAGGAGGGAGTAGTTTGCAATGCATGGCTTTGGTTTGTTGAGATTAGTTGTGATGTGACAAACATAATTTTGTTTTAGACCAAAATATAAGAAAACAAATACTAGTATATACTCGTACAGTACTATATGAGTAATAATATCATTTATTGTACTTAGTACATAATACTATAAATCTTATGTTGCACTTCACAATAATTATAGTAATAATAAATGTAAATTGTGAATTTTAGCTTTGAATTTTGTAATTATTTGTTGTGACAATAATTACGAGCATCAGATTTAATTTTGTAGTCTATAATATAATAATTGTAAAAAAACTCAATTATTATTATTATTATTATTATTATTATTATTATTACACATTTGGTTGATTAATGAGAACTTGACTTGAACCTTAGATGGTACGTACGATGATGTTACGTGGGAAACACCATTATTTATCTGATAAGGGGATATGTAACAAACACGGTCCCATGTTTTTTTTCATATATATGTGTGTTGTAGAACGACGATGTATAGTACGAACAATATGCGGAACCCCGAATATAACTCAACAATAAATAAAGAAGGAGATAAGAAAAGAAGACAAGGAATTTACGTGGAAACACAAATCGGGAAAAACCACGGGAGGAACGACGAAAACTTTCACTATAATATTGCCGATGATTACAAGGATTGATATCCACTCTAAAACCCTCTAATCTCACACAATATTATCTCTCTAATTGATGGTGTCTTCTCGTGTTTCATCTGTGTCAATGGAGCAGCTCTCTTTATATAGGGGGAGGTCCTAATTATTGTATGGAAACAATAATTCTCGCCCAAAAGAGTTTAGGAATAGCTGAAATTAATCCCCGTCAATTTAGGAAACAATTCCTAAAACCCGCCGCTGCCCAGCACCCGCTGTCGGCCGACAGGTAGACGGTGTCGGCCGACAGCCCTGACGCAAACGCGTCAAACTCTCTGACGATTGGCGCGAACGGGCTGGAAAAATACTTGGTGTCGGCCGACACTCAAAGCTGTCGGCCGACATGTCCCTCTTCTTTTTCCTTTCGTGGTTTTGGGGGCACCACTATCAACAATCTCCACCTTGACACCAAACCGCGAAATCTCATCGCGCATGTGAAATCTCATCGCACATCAAAACCATAAAGCGAAATCACATCGCCCATGCGAAATCACATCGCACTCCATAGCCTCGTCCCTCGTCTTCCTCCAAACGCCCCAACGGGCCTAGTTCCTAGAAGATTGGACCTTCAAAGGTCCCAATGAATCGGAACGCACATACCCGAGTGTCTTCTTCGAGGTGTGAGCCCAATTCGAGATATACCCTCTCGACCGCTTTCCAAGCGCACAATGCTCACCAGATTTAGAAACACTCCATAGATCGAGAAACACTCGATCCTTCTTGTCGACTTTCCTCACATGCCCAAGCCGCACATGGTCTAGTCGTGTAGACTCTTCATCCGAGAGCCTAGTTTTTCTCACGGTTACTTCGTTCACCGCTTTATCTTCAATGAGCTTGGTCACTCCGGCCTTACTTGGTTGCGCGCCTCTAAGCCGGATAGACTCTTCTTTCAAGAGTCGGGTTTTGGCCCCGATTACTTCCTTCACCGCGCCTTCTTGGAGGACATAAGGTCGTCTCGCCTTTTCTTCTCCTCCCAACACTACCAAAGCCTCTTCGGTAGCCTCATAAACTCCACCTTCTCCGGTGTAGCTAGTATCAACCTCGGTTACTTCTTTCGCCGACCTTCCATCGAGGACATAAAGACGACTCGCCTTTCTCTTTCCCCGCAATATTACCAAACCACCTTTGGTAACTCTTAAAACTCCACCTTTACAAGTGAGTTTATAGCCCTTCATATCAAGGGTACTCAAGGAAATCAAATTCCTCTTCAAGTCAGGGACATGTCTTACCTCGCCTAATGTGCGCACCGTGCCATCGAACATTTTTAAGCGGATATTCTCATTCCCTTCGACCTTGCACAAGGTGTCATTAGCCATGAACACCGCACCATGCTCCAAAGATTCATAAGTCTCGAACAACGACCGGTCCGGACACATATGAAACGAGCAACCCGAGTCTAAGATCCAATCATCACACAAGTTGGAGTTCTCGCCTAGAGCCATTAGTAGTTCTCCATAGAAATTCCCATCTACTAATCCAACGTCACCGGAATCCTTACCGGAATTATTGTTGTTGCTCTCCTTTTTCTTCCACGCGTAGCACTCCGACTTTATGTGTCCCTTCTTCTTGCAATAGAAACATGTCTTATTCCCGTGTCGCGACTTCGAATTCCCCGAGTCGCTCCCTTTATCACGGTACTTCTTTTGGACGCTAAGTCCTTCACCCACATCGGGCACACCATCCTTGTTGGACTCCATCCTTTGTACGTTTTCCCTTGACGAGAGAGCCGAAGTTACGTCTTTAAACGTGAGACTCTCTCGTCCATAGAGAAGCGTGTCCCGAAAAGCCGCCATGGAGGGGGGTAGCGAGCATAACATCCAAAACGCAAGATCATCATCTTCGATCTTCACGCCAATTTTCCCAAGGTCAGCTACACGCTCCTTGAATCTCGCTACATGGTTTTGAATCGACGACCCCTCCGCCATCTTGAGGAAGTAGAGACTTCTCTTCAAGTGATGCTTGCTGGACACCGTTTTCTCAACGCACATTGATTCCAACAACTCCCATAATTCCTTTGCGGTCTTTGCCTCCGTCGTTTCCTCAGTCAACGAATCCGAAACATGAAGCCATATGGTCGCCATAGCCATCTGATCGAGCTCCACCCACTCGTCATGCTTCATGTCTTTCGGCTTGTTGTCAATACCAAGTAGAACAATCTCTTGCTTAAGAGATCTGAGGACTAACCTCATCTTGTATTGCCAAATAGGAAACCTCGTGTTGAGACTTAAATTCGGTAGATCGTACCTCACGCTCGCCATCGAAACCTTGCTCTGATACCACTTGTTGTAGAACGACGATGTATAGTACGAACAATATGCGGAACCCCGAATATAACTCAACAATAAATAAAGAAGGAGACAAGAAAAGAAGACAAGGAATTTACGTGGAAACCCAAATCGGGAAAAACCACGGGAGGAACGACGAGAACTTTCACTATAATATTGCCGATGATTACAAGGATTGATATCCACTCTAAAACCCTCTAATCTCACACAATATTATCTCTCTAATTGATGGTGTCTTCTCGTGTTTCATCTGTGTCAATGGAGCAGCTCTCTTTATATAGGGGGAGATCCTAATTATTGTATGGAAACAATAATTTTCGCCCAAAAGAGTTTAGGAATAGCTGGAATTAATCCCCGTCAATTTAGGAAACAATTCCTAAAACCCGCCGCTGCCCAGCACCCGCTGTCGGCCGACAGGTAGACGGTGTCGGCCGACAGCCCTGACGCGAACGCGTCAAACTCTCTGACGATTGGCGCGAACGGGCTGGAAAAATACTTGGTGTCGGCCGACACTCAAAGCTGTCGGCCGACATGTCCCTCTTTTTTTTCCTTTCGTGGTTTTGGGGGCACCACTATCAACAATGTGCGCTACTCATATTTTTTTTTATCATGCTCAAAATTTAAATTCAAATCTAATTAATATGAATAACACTTCGATAAAATGTTATGATTTCGAGTATGTTGTGTTTGATTTCTATCAATCGAACACATTAGCATTTCCAAATCATTCAAACTTTGACACGTCACGACGCATATATATGTTTTATGTGTTCGAATTGTCGATCTCGACGAACAAGTATTTGAGAATGGTATAATCATAGACAAGTAGACCTGCTATAGAAGCAACCTAAATGGCCATGATTCCTATATTAGCTAATGTATGTTACCTAGCTATATATGACTCTTGACCAAATAAATAACTATTAGTATAAGCTCTACTACCAAGATCATGTAGTGAGGACATTTCCTAATATATAATATTGCATAAATATATAATTTTGAAGACAGTGAATTAAACAAGTAAAGAGTTGGCATTGTCAGTGATAGCTCAAGCCAGTTTTATTTTTAGTAATTAAATAGACATAAAGTATACAAACAAAAGTAAAGTTAAATTACATAAAGCTGTAAACTTATTATACATCCCTTAAGGTACAAATCATGAGCCTTATAAGTAAAGTTTGGATAACATTATATTCCTATTTGGTAGTAAAAGAATATTTGAAATAGTTGTTGAAAGAGTAAAGAGAAGACAAAAATATACTACTGTGTACTATTAATTTTGTGTATTTTTTGTTATGTATTCTACGTCGACAAATACTAATTCAATTTCAACATCAATATTAATTATGCCTGTGTTATCGAATTTGGTTCATCGAGAATCAGCTGTTTATGAGTTGATTTTGACTCGAATCAATTCATGTTCAACTATATATCAAGACACAAAAAACACAATTTCACTAAAATGAAAGTTGGAATTTGCAACCGTGGATCAAATCCAAAAGATTTTCAAAGATATTATAGGTAGAATTTCAAATTAAATATTTGTCAATGATAAATTTTCGTATATTCCATGAATAAAGTTATTTTGCCAAGATAAAAGAAGTCAACCACACGACATTGATTCAAGTTTCAAACCTCTCCCAAATGGAGTAGCAAGTAATTAGAAATCCATAATATATTACTATTAGTTTTTTTCTTTTAATTATTTTATGTTTTCTTTGTAAAAGTTGCTGGACACTCGGTGGGTATATTGAAATTAGAGTAAGAGATAGAATTAGGTATGACCTAAATTAAAATAGAATCGCAAAAGATCTCATGGACCCTAAATTTCCAGTTTGTTTTTGGATTTTCTAAGATTAGTTTTTGAATTTCTAAAAAAGTTAATATAAAGATTAATACAATATGCAAATACTCATAACGTACGTGTATATAGTGATTTATAATTTACAAACCTACACATGAAAATAAATAAATAAATGCAAACATGATGATTTGGATTTGATTACTCTTAACGGGATATTATTTTGAATTTAATTTTATTTCATTTAATTTAATTAATTTTAATTTAATTCAATAAATTTTTAAAAAATAAAAAATGATTAAAATGAATAATTTTAAATAAATAACTTAATCAATGTTAAAATATTAATTATAATTATTGTAAAATTATTTAATATATTAAAAATTATTATTATTATTATTATTATTATTATTATTATTATTATAAAAATCATTTTTATTGAATTCAAACACGTGTATTTTTGCATTTTTCTTTTTCAACGGTCTTATTTATATTTTGATGACCAAAAAAAATTATATATTTACTTGTTAATTTTAAAATTTAATTTGATTCTTACATTTTCATATTTTTACATGTAAAAAAATACTACTACAATACTATTATTTAATCTTTTTATATTAATAATTACTGTAATAAATGGAGTAATAAGAAAGTACTAGTAGTACTCTGTTCTCCGTATCATTTTATTTAAAAAATACAACACTACAGTAGTCCGTATTGTGGAATGGGGGTTTGGTTAATCATCGAAAGCTCCATTTTTTATGCAAAGGGCGTGGGTATAAATGCAGTATCTTTCTTCTTAAGCTTTCATTTTCATTTCCTTCAAATAACCCCATTTTTAATTTCTTTAATTTTTTATTTTATTTTTCTTTTATCCATCTGATCATTTACTCTCTCCGTCTCCCTGCTTCCCGATCTTGTTTTCCTCTTTCTCTCTCCTTATTTATTGTTTTCTTGAATGCTCAGTTTTCTGTACAGACATATCAGCCTCAACTTCGAACATCAATAATACCCATTACCAGAAATACTTCAAATTTTCAAGAGGCCTCAAAAAATTAAAGTTTATTTGTATCTTTTTCTTCAAGGCTGTTGGAAACACAACTATACAGATTCTTAAAGGCAGCCCACAATCTCAACAAAAATAAAAAATGGTATCTTTTTATGTCTTCTTGCTTTTGCCCCCTTTTAATTCTGTTTTCTCCAGAGCAAGTACTTACTTACTCTGAATGTTTGTGTGTGTGTGTGTTTAATTATTGTTATTAGTATTATTTTCCTGGTCAGAGCTTAGGGTTTGTCTTTGAATGAGTAAATGAGTCAGTTAGAGAAGAGGGTATTTATGATGCTGAAATAATGTTTCCTGGTTCTATTGACTCTGTGCACTTTCTTGATCTCTCTTTATTGGCCTTGTTTCTTTGTTTGTTTTCTGTGGGCATTTAATGGCATCTTGCTGCTTTTATTTCAGTTCTCAGGCTTTGGAAATAGTTGTAGCAGCAGTGGGCAGTGGCATTCTGTTTCATGTTTTTGCTTCTGTGTTTTTATTTCTTATTTTTTTTTTTTAAATAAAAAAAATTATTTTGTAACTCATTATTTTTCTTTGCACCGAGTAATGGACTAATTAACAAGTTCACCTCTTTCCCAGATGCTACTTTTTCACTATCCTGCTATTCCCAAAATGATGGAATTCTTGATTTCATATATATAAAAACACTTTCTTTTTTCCTCTTCTAGCTTGTGTGATGAAAAATGGATATGGCTGGAAACAACACCAATGTGTCCTCAGACTGCTGGCAAGCGAGCGGAAGTAATCTAACAATCACTCCCGTTGGAATGATTCCGATCGGAGATCGGACTGTGGATTCCTCGTCTCGTTCCCCTGCCCCTCTGGCTGATAACCCGTTTTGCCAACCGATGTGGGACCCACCTATCGGTGGTCGTAATATGTTTCTGCCCTCCGTTTCCGGGATGCCGGGCCCTATGAGCTTGCCTGATTTCCCGCACGATTCTGGGTTTATCGACCGGGCCGCGAGATTCTCCTGCTTCGGCAGTGGGAATTTAGCTGAGATGATGAACCCTTTCAGTTCCCCCAGCGATGTGAGCCCTTACTCCCGCCGCCTGGGATTTATTCAAGAATCAACGCGAGTGCAAATGAATGAAATGGACGTGAGTGAAGTTTCCAAAGAGGCTTCCAAGAACGATAGAAACGTGTCTGGTAATGAGTCGGAGGAGGCTGAATTCAGTGGACAGTGTGTTCAAGAGGACTCTTCTAGTAAAGGGTTCGACTCCAAAAAGAGGAAGAGAGGCAGAAAGGTTTTATTATGTTCATTTTTTTTGAAAGCTGTTTAATTTATATTTGAATACCATTCTAATTTAAATATCGTGCAGGGTAATGAGCGAAATGAAAATAATCGAGCCCCTCAGCCGACTATTGAGATGACTAAGGACAATGCTGAGACTAAACCGAAGGGCAGTCAAAAAGGGACTTCAGTAAGCAAGAATGTGAAGGAGGGATCGCAAGGCTCGGATCTGCCCAAGGAAGATTATATACACGTTAGAGCACGGAGAGGGCAGGCGACTAATAGCCACAGCCTTGCCGAAAGGGTAAAAGAGTCTTTGTGATGTTTATGTCAGTGTCATGAATTAGTATAAATGCTTACTGTCTAAAAAAAGGAAAGAGCTAAAACAAGGCTGAGCATAATTTTAATTTTTGAAATTGTTCGTCGACGTTGTAGGTAAGGAGGGAAAAGATTAGTGAAAGGATGAAGTTCCTTCAAGATCTTGTGCCTGGTTGCAGCAAGGTATATTAGATTCAGCGTTATACGCGTTTAATAAATTGATCACTCGGTATAATTTTCATCTTTTAATCAGGTCACTGGAAAAGCCGTAATGCTCGATGAAATAATCAATTATGTGCAGTCACTACAGAGGCAGGTCGAGGTATTAACCGAAATTTAAGTTCATTTTTGAGTTTTGGATCACAAACAAGCTTTTTTCGATATTTGAGACATATCTACTCTGGTTCAGTTCCTTTCAATGAAGCTTGCAACCGTGAATCCTCGTCTCGACTTCAATATCGAAGGGCTTCTAGCTAAAGATGTAAGAACATTCCTCGTCTCGTCTCGACTTACCGTGCAGCCCCATGTTTGTGTATATTTAATGACAATTGATAAAATTATCCGCAGATATTACAACATAGAGGAGGTGGCATGTCGCCTTCATTGGCTTTCCCATCCGAAATGAATATGCCTTTTCCTTCACTTCATCATCAGTCGCCACCTGGACTAATCCTTGTGAATAATTCGTCGGAAAATCTTCGAAGACCAATCAATCTTCAATCAATTTCCATCCCGAACGGTTTCAAAGAACCTACGTCTCAAGTAAGTCCGCATCTCATTAGTAGTTTGAATTTTGAAAGCATAAGAAAAAATTGATTCTCGAATTTGAACTTTTGGCTGGATATATTTTAACTGAATTGTGTTACAGGTACCGAGCGTTTGGGAGGATGAACTTCACAATATTGTTCACATGGGCTTCAACTCGAGTGCTCCACTTAATAGCCAAGATTTAATCGGTAAAAAATATTGCATATAATATTATATACATTTGTCTGTCCATTTTCTTAAAACTGACTGTCGTTTCTTGGTTATGTAAATTCTCAGGTTCGCTGCCACCGGGGCATATGAAAGCCGAGCCGTGAATTCATAGGGAGAGCTTACAATCGCGCAAATTATACGTTTGAGTAGTTGAGAGAAAAGGAAGATGATTGAGGGTTTATGTGTATGATCATTCTTGAATTGTGTTGAGATATACTCCTTAATTAACATGTTATTAGTTCTTGTTTATTATAATGAAAAATGCTTCTGACAAAAAAAAAAAAAAGGAAAAAAAAAGTGTTGCTTGTGAATTGTGATGATGAAATAAAAAGAATGATACATTATACTGTTGAATGTTGTTGTGTTTTGTATTCCACATTTTTTCGGAAAATACTACTCTCTCCCATATCAATAGTTGTCTCATGTCAATAGTGTATATACTTTTCTCTTAAAAAAAAGTGTATATACTTTTTCATTTTCACCTATTTTTTTTAAACACTAATTTCAATACTTATTTTATTAATTTAAAAAAATATTTTTATCATGTAAAAAGTCAATAATACTATTAGTACAATATTTTCTTAATTTCAGTGTTTGTGACCAATGATGTAGGACAAGAGAAGTATCTAACAAAACATAGTAAGAGTCTATTTTGTTTGACATTAAAATATTTATTGTTTTTCACACTCGACAAAATATCATCGATTGAAATTTTAATTGAAATTGACTCGACAAAATATCATCGATTGAAATTGAAATTGACACGAGTCGTGTCGGTGATCAAGAATGTAGCTAAGAACAGACTGTAACCAGATATGAATTGGTGAGAGAGACTAAAATGTCAAAATTGTTGGATTTTTGATTTTGAAATTATTCGTCATATGATCAAGCCTGTCGGCCGGGCGCCCAAATTTCAAACCCGGCGGGCGGGCGGGGCCTATTTTCTTTGTCGGGCTTTTGACTTTGGGCTTTTGACTTTGGGCCATGCCCAAGCCCAACTACTACTAACTACTGTACAGATCTTCCGAGACACGCGCACATCATATACAGGGCTCGTATAAAGCCCACGAATATTCTCACTTCATCAACGGCTATATTAAAAGTCAAACCCCACAAATTCTTCAATTACATATGATATGCCCGCAAGGTGCTTGATGAAATGCTCGACCCAACTATTAAAAGTTACTACATGGTGACTGTCGTCATAGTGCTGTACAAATCGGGCATTCTATTCAAACGTCTCAGAATACTTTCTGCCGTTTTCCTCGTACGATCATCGCCACCGTGATGAAAAGCACTCACTACTACACCAGGAAACACTCGATCTTCTAACAATAACCGAGAAACAGATTCGTCATCTCCACCGTTGATCAAGAATCTCTCGATCACCCAGAACGCCTTTCGCCTCAGCACTTCTCCTTCGTGCTCTTTCAAAGCACTCAACATCTTCCGAACAACATCTTTTTCCGACAACAATCTCACACTCTCATCCACATTCACTCTCTCATCCAGCAGAGTCGACAGAGCCGATAAACCCGCCTCGATCACCTCGACACTCTCATGGTCCAGGCACTCCACTATCCTCTCGAGGGCCCCGTCAGCACTGACCAAACAGAAAGTCTCGTTTGCTTCGCAGACTCCTCCGTGCACAGGACACAGCGTGATCAGTCCCTTTTCGCCACCTGGCAGATTCACCGACAAACGTTTGTTAAAAAACACGACTTTCAACACTTTCGTTTTCTTCCCTTTTGGGATCATCCTCGACAGAGTCATACTCTGTCTCGACAGATTCTCCAGTCCCGTGACAGATAGCTTCTGGACCTCGTCGGTAGATGATCTCGTTAAAAGCTCCGTAAAAACCGAGACGAATTTATGGTTTCTCACGGTGAATAATATCTGGTGGTCGTACAAGGTCGTTGTTAGTCTGACTAGGATTCCGACAAGTCCTTCGAAGTAAGTGCTCGTGTGGCGGCTCGACCGGGTCCCACACGCTTGTATGTGAGCGATATTTTTTACCACTGTCGAAATAGTGTCACTGTTAACCAGTGATAAGTTGAATTGCAGATTCTGATGAGGGAGCTTCGCCAAGAATCTCGCTGAGACAGCGTGCTTTTCTGTGATTTTCCCAACTGGGTCTTGGATTAGGCTTTCGGGTTGACCTTTTGTTTTGCACAGCCTGTCCGATAACGTGTGTCCCATGAAATCCGATAGCGTAATAAGCAGTTTGATCGACAAGATCCCGAGTTCCTCGTTCGGCGTGTTGATCAGCTCGATTAAATCATAACTAGCTTCTGTCTCTTTGATCAGTGAGATGATTACTGCGCTCGACGATTCAAGCAACTTGATCAGAATCCTGATGAGATGGATGTTGAGCTCGTCCGGGCTCGAGTTCTTGATTCTGGTGATGATGCTGTAAATTATGTAGTCTGAAGATACCGTGTGCCCGTTTTTGCTGACGTGGACGTGCTCTACGTCGAGGTCGGATTCGAGTATGTTGGCTAGTATTGCAGCTGCCTCTGCTTTCGACTCCTCCTGAGTTTCTGTTTTTCTCCCCGTGAATATTTCGTGGGAGGCTATTTGCATGATGCCGGCCTCAACGAGTGCTTTTGCATTCGGGAGATGGGATGATATTTGTTTCAATGCTTTGAAGGCGGCAGCTCTAGTCGAGGGGTTCGGGCTGTGGACCATTCGGATTAGAGGCGGAGATACCTTTTCTGCTACGTAGGTTTTCGTACCCGGTCTGAGAATCGTTTCTCCGAGATAGATTGCCATCTTTGTCTTCGTGTCTTCGTTGCCTGTATTTGTAATACTTGAGAAAATTGAGGGGTCTAAAAGTAATATCTAATGACTTGAAATGTAAACCTCAGATGGAGATTTCTGTAATTTTTCAAACCTTAAGGGGAGTTTTTGTAATTTCCTTGAAATGTTTTATAACACACCATCACTTTTTTCTGAAGCTGAGACACAGAATTTTCGATATTACCTGTGACTAGATGAGTCAGCAAAGGTTCCCAATGTCCGTTTTCCGCCATGAGCTTGATGTTTTCCGGAAGCATCTCCAAGTTCTTCAGTATCTCGTCAGCCATTTCCGAAACGAATGCATCATGGGATTGTCTGAATTTGGCAGTGATCAGCATTAGGATGCCTCCGGTTACAGTCCCAATATTATCACATAATATCCGTGATCTCGAGAGCTCGAGTAGGAGCGATACGGATGCGTGCCTAATGGGCGCGTGACTACTTGACAGCATATTTACTACTGTTGAAATATCAAGTGCCTTCACTATAATCTCCTGTGAAAAAAGAAAAAAAAAAGACGAAATATATTTATACAGCTTTCGGGTTTGGCCAAATTATCAAAAAAGATCGAAACTTTGAATCACCTTTCCATCGTCGTCATCCTCAGCCAACTGTCTCAGCAACTCCAGTGTCGAACACCTCACGCTCCTGCTTTTGTACTCCAAAAACCTTGCAAGCAACTGAACTATCCCAGCCCCGCGAACTTGTACTTTATTGTACAACTTACCCATGCACACGTCTCGTAAATCAGCAATCGCCTCGAGCACCATGTCATCCGAACTAGCCAAAGAGAGAGCCGCTCGGGCGACTTTAATTTTCGCGGTCTCGTTTCTTTTCCTCCACTCATCGATGGTGGCTTTCAAAGCAACATTAGTGCTCCAATTTCTGCTCTTCAATTTTTTCTGGGATTTCGGACACACGGTTTCAAAACTGCCGAACCATTCTTTAATCGCTTTCCTTTCGTAAGTCACTCCACTCTCTACAGTCACTGGGTCGTCCATAACCCTTTTCGTTAGAGGGCATAAGAACGTCCTGTACAAGGGTTCCGTGTAATGTTGAAATCCCGTTATTGTTGATCCGTCACTTAAACTGTTTTGGTCGAAAACTTTCGAACATTCTTCTTTTTCATAGGCATCAACGGAATAAAGATCCATCTCGACCTTTTGTCCCGCAACGTAATCTTTCATGTCATTTGAGAGCGACTCAGCAGCTTTTCCCGCATATTCTTGATTTCCGTACGTTGATGTAGGTATCAAGCTGAGGTTTTCGCCTATGCTTCTCACAACAGTTTCTAGTTGGTGGAGAATAGTGCTGAATTCGGAAGAATGCATTTTGTGAGAGTCTTTTTCTAATTTTCTCGAAAGATTCTTAGCAGTGTCGACTCTTTCGGATATGGTTTTTAATACTTCAACAGTGTCTGTTGGCGTGTTCCGGTTTACGTGGAGCTCTGTTATGACAGCAGACACGCGGTAAAAGTAGCAACCAATTTCCGCAAAGATCTCTCTCTCCATTTGTATGCATGTTACTGATATGATGATTTGTGAGATTCTTGACAGTAGTGACTCAGCAGGGTTGTGTATTGGATTTCTGGTTTCATTGAGCTGAAAAAGAAATTTCGATTTTCAAAGAGATTTTCGAAGTTGCTTCCACAAAGTTTACGGAAAATTACACAACAATCCCTGAAGTTTAGTCAGAATTAACAAATACCCCGCTCAATAGGGCAGTTTGTAGAAATAGAAACAAATGTCAAGGGGGAATATACCAATTTTGAAAGTTTTTTGAGGTTGTTTTGTAATTAGACTAAACCTTAGGGGTAATTCTTGTAACTAATTCTCTGCATAATTCTTTAAATATATTGGCAAACTAGTTGGAACATCATAGAAATCAGGCGATATACTCTAAGAAAACAACTCGATTAATATCGGTGTATACCTGAGACCATTCGGAGCTGCTGCCTGACATGCTTGCTAGCAAGACGAGAAAATAAGCTCAAAAAGAAAAGTGCTCCTGCAATATCTGAACTCCTGGAAGAGATTTGATCAGCTGATGATTCTTGAATTAGTCTTCAGAGTGAATCTTAGTAGTATAAACGATTTCGTGTTGAAAAATATACATTGTTATTAGAAAAATGTAGCAACAACTTACTCATGATATATAGAGAGAGACTATGACTACAATCCTAAACAATTCCTTCTCTGTAATAAAAAAGAGATGGGAAATATTTTCAACATTCATTTTTATATGTTTTTATCATAATAAGATTTTGGTGAATTGTGGGAGTTGACAATTTTGTCAACTTCATAATAAGTGTTCAAAGACATTTTTGACCTGCAATTATTTTTCACAACTTACATTTTTCAGCAGGGCAACAATGGTATTTGTCTTTGTAGGGTAGTTAGCAAAGATGCATCCACTTGTCAGAAAGGAAAACATTTTTTTTAGTACTTACAATTACAAACATTTGCATGAGAGCTCCCAGTCAAACTCATT
This sequence comes from Euphrasia confusa, assembly GCA_954870475.1. Classification (NCBI taxonomy): domain Eukaryota; kingdom Viridiplantae; phylum Streptophyta; class Magnoliopsida; order Lamiales; family Orobanchaceae; genus Euphrasia; species Euphrasia confusa. Next base: position 4,788,906 of record OX940961.1, read on the forward strand.
GGATAACAAAATGTGATGTATATATATATTCTTATCAGGAAACAAAATACAATAAATGTCCTCAAAATAGAAAGTAGAATTATAAATTCACTTCTTGGCATCTGCGGTGACCCAGAAAAAAAATCAAAAAATATGTACAACAATTGTTCTGCTTAACTCGAATTCTCTAGTGTACAAGAACAGGCTTGATTTCCTCTCCCATAGTAGGCATTCTCGTTTACGCTTTAGAGTATAAGATTTGCACAATCCACCTCGTTTTAAATCCTTGGACCATGACATATGGGTATAACCGGCAAGTATCGTTCAATTCAAGATTCACAGCCCATTCTTCCAGATAGTAAACCTCTTTTTACGCGATGGGGGCATTTTTAGCATTTTGTAAGAAGCCCCGAAAGAATGGTCAAGTAAAAAGGTTGTTGGCCTAGTTGAAAAAATATGTAGATTTCAGAACTTCCTTAAGGTCAAAGTCTCCCCGTTCGGGCAACGGAGGGAATTTTAGTTTCGGAAAGGAATTTTGGAAACCCTCCAACAGCTGAGAGGAAAAAGAAACAATCAGTAAGGAAATGTTATAAATTAAAGTCCACTAAGTACAGAAAATAACAGTAGGAGTTTTTCTAATAAGATTTAAGGGAAATGACATTAGCACAGTTGTTGGCTTTGTTGCCATAGGAATGCCCTAATTAACTCGTTTAACAATATCACCTTCTTCCTACTTCCTAGGAATGTAACAACAATTCTTCATTTCATATAGACGACAAAAGATAATTGCCAGAATTGAACCATCCCCGAAAATGCATGAGTTTAAAATAAAACACAATAATAAAAGAGCTTACATTCTCCAAAATTGGTGCCTCGTAGAGTTCTACAAACTTCTCTCTAAGAATCTTGTTCATTTTGTCCACATCACATGCATGAGTCCAATACGAATCATGCACTCCTGAGTTGAATTTGATGTGGAAGTTGTTTAGCAATTTCCATGGAGAATTAAAATAAAAAAAAAAATGTTTGTGGGCTTTTTTTACAAACCGGCAAAATTTAGGCCTGCTTCAGTGCAGGCGATGGCAGTCATCATCATATGGGAACCATCAAGAGAATGTACAAAATTTGGAGGGAAAGCTGTTCTCTGCCTCTTAGCCATCACCTTCGATAATCCATGGAAATTATAGCAACTAAGAACAACGATCTATGCTTAATTTTAGAAACTCAGTGTTTATCATATAATTAATCATTATTCACCTATGATATTTTTTATTCTCTTGTCCTGCATTTTTTCTGTTTGGTTTATTTTCAAAAATCATCCCTGAGATTACTTGATCAACGAAAAATTCCTTTCAAAATTACATATATTCCTTTGACATTAATTCTTGTAAATTAAGAGTCTTTTGTAATTAGGCTAAACCCCAAGGGTAATTTTGTAATTTATCTTTTCTGATGTTGATGATGAATGCAAATTAAGTTGATGTCACACACTAAAGAAAAAATGATTGCTACCTTATCAGTTTCACGTTGAAGAGTCAAAACCTGAAGAGACGTCTTGATCTGAATCCGAATAAAATAAAATAGTGTCAATAATATATGAAATGGAATTATTTTATTTACCTTTCATAATATAGATGTACTTGAATAGTTGAATTTTGCTGTTGATGTGGGAAAAAAGGGACCCAGACAGTAAAATGAAGGTAAATTTACCATGTGCTTTCCTAATTTGCGGTAGGGCTGGACAACGGGCAGTCCAAGTGGCGTTGTCCAACGCACGGGATGGTTCACCGTTGCTATAATCTGCAGATATGAATCATGGAAATTGGAAAATAAATGAAACACATATAAATAATTTGTGAGATCGGTCTCTCATTCTTCAAATTGTTCTTACTAAAATTTTATGATCAATTTACAAACAAAGCTTTGATTTTTCTTTATATTTTCAAATCGCACCTTCAAAATTTAAATGTATGTAATACACATGGGACAAATTCTATTTTTCAAAGATAACTCGAGTTTTACTAATTAGATTAAACCATTCGGACAATTTTTGTAATCAACCGAAATTGCTCCCTTCCAAGTTGGTGTGTTTTATTGCATAAACTCTTTGGCTAAATCATTTACTCTTAGTCTTTTACACCGTCATTTTGCTCGAGAATTGTGGAGTAAGGCTTTTAACAAACTGAGCATTCATTGAGTTATCCCAGCAGAAAAATGAAGAGTAAAGGTACGACAGTAATATATGAGTTATAGTTTTTGTAATTTATATTAGATAGTTAGCTTTGGTTTGGTGTTTAGTTTAAACATCAAATTTACTTTTTCAAACTAAGCCTGAAGGCTAAAAGTAAACATGGTATACAAACCTTTGCACAGTCTCCCAGCCAACCCATTATGCTTCGTGCAGCCTCGAACATTTCTCCTAAGGCAGTCAAGGTTGTCTGTTGAGAGTTAATAAACAATAAGCTAAAATCATGCTAAGCATATAAACTTCATAATCGAAAAAAAAAAAAAAAAAAAAACGAACTTTTGCCGCATAGCAAGCACAAGCAAACAACTCTGCCTCATCCTCTATCGCACTACGTTCCTTTAATCTCCTCATGATTTGATCCCGTGCGCCTATATAAGTGACACCATACACTGATGTCATCACTGTTTGCTTGACTAATTTTCTATCCACCTGCGCCAAAATTATTAATAGATTCAACAAACATATGGACACTACAATTAATGATGTCTAGCTTTAAATCACAACTATTAAGCGTCTACACTCGAACCAATAGCCATGGCACAGAAAGAAATATATGAACGAGTAACCATTTGAATATGCAACTTCAAATGACTGTATAGATTAAATGATTCTTTTCAAACATTCCATCAAGGACTCAATTCAAAATATTTCTTATGGAAATTGAAAAGGAATCTGCTTTGGTCATATAATTATGTGAAACATACATAGCACTAGGCATTAGAAAATAAATACCCCTGATGTTTAGTTTAGCCTTGTGTTAGTTTAATATACACATATATAAACACTTCAAAATCATAAATTACCAGTTGTCAATGTTTTTACTTTCTTCTTTTTAACAAATTGTACCTTCAAGAGGTGTACCTCTTAGGTAAACGCAAACCTCAGGGGTGTATTTGTAATTATGAAACATAACTGCCAACTGGTCTTTTATACAAGTAAACTATTAGCTAAACGCAGCTTAGCTTTTTATAGTTATCCCTAAAAATAGTCTGGCATGATATGCATGATATACGGACATGGAGAACGAATAAAACCTGATCGATTAACAGCCGAGCACGCTTGACATCGGGATTAGTTGCTGGGTCTCCAGCAGCATCCATCTTCATTATATCAAGAACTCTGCATTCAAAAATCTAATGAATAACCGTGCTTATGATATCTCCAATAGACCTTCATAAGAAAATTTAAGAATAATGAGAGGAGATTCGATGAATGCAAACGACATCGTCCTTGGTCTGAATTCTCAAAATCTTTTTTATACTTTACCAAAACATTCAAATCCTTTATAAGCAGATAGTGAGGGTGGTTTGAATCCCTGACCTCATCCTAAGTGAAGATATCAGGTCTTCTAAATCTTTTTTGTCATTAAAAATTTAATAGTGAGATTATAGTATTATCAGTCATTTTTCATCAGAACTTACCTTGAAGCAATCCCTGAGTAAACATCGGCAGGCTTATCACCAGCAACAAGATTGACTGCAGCTGCTCCTAGCTAAATAAAACATAACAATATACTGCATCAAAAAGAAACTCATTCTTTCCAATTTAGCAAAACTCCGTAAGGTATGCATATTGTGCAGCTTTATACAAACAATAAAATTCCTAACATTTCAAAAACCAAGGTACAATCATATAAATATTACTTTGAGATCATGGATAAAGGAAAAAAAGACTATTATAAATATGACTAATGATTCACAGAAACAAGATCAGTTATAACTTATAATGCAGTTCACTTACCTTGTCTCTCCCAAGAGCAGCATAGTGTTGCAAGCCATTACATGAGCCATCCTAGAAGAAATGAAAGATAGAAAATCAAATTAATAAAAATATTGTTTCTTGAAAAAGTGTGAGAGCAGTGGTAATAGCTCAAAATTTAATCATGCGCATAATTTTGCAGAAGGTACAACTCAATAATATCAAGATTAGCATGAAACTTATACACTAAATCCCCTGTAACCAGTAGCCTGGTTGATACTAAATTCTTTATAGTAATATATTAAATAATCGAGATACTAATCAAGCTCGTTGTTCCCAAGTTAGGATCAGGGATAAATATTAATGCAAGTGCAACAAAACTATTAACTAATAGAGGTTTTTACTGTACAAACAAGTGATGTATTGACTGATAATTTCTAAATAAGTATTTTTATGGTATATTTGGACAGTTTATTGCTTAAACCAGATAACACCCCCAACCCCACCCAACAAAAAGACTCTCAAACTTACCACATAGAAAATATATTAAATGAGTTCATTCATCCTGGCAATCACAAAAGAAAAAATTAAATAACAATATAGAACTTTTGTGAGTATGCGTTTACCTGGTGGATCGGAATAAATGAGATTGTACCCTCTGGGTGTGGACTTCTTAATGCTTCAGTCAGGTTCATGCAAGTCGCCAAGCATTGGAAAGGATCTTCTGCGCCTAACCACCATCTCCTCCCTTCAAGAGGCCGGTCAGCAGAATCAAATATATCATCTACGTGGTTCTCAGTAAATGATATTCGACCCTCGTAGGATAATTTGTCAACACCACCACCATATAAATTCGCCAGCTGTATCTTCAACCAGTATAAGCCCAAATCGCCGAGCGGGCGGCCTTCAGCAAATTCAAGAATTCCACGGCAGAGGTCCGAGCCGAGATGGTTCAGATATGGGTGCATGGGATATGCACGGCCTCGGAAATCCAAATTGTGAGGGTAGTAAAATCCATCTTCGTCCTTCATTTTTCTGGCTACCTACTCTATCAAATAAAACATATTAGGGAAATTGCAATAGTTGACCGAGCAGATTCCTTCTTTTTGTTGACTTCTGGAATAAGAAATGAAACACCATTCATATGGGATGTTTTACGCTCCATGTTTTAATACTGTGATTAATTTTGCAAAATTTATCTAAAACATATCTCAAGTGCCAAAAAAACTAAAAATGGAGGAATTTTCTTACAGCAAGTTTGAGTTCTATGTCACACCGCTGTGAATGGCGTTCGCTGTTTTCCTTTTTCACGGTTTTGACTTTCCATTTCCATTTCTTCAATTCTGTTTCATCTTCTGTGTCTGGTTCCTCTGGCAATGGCACCTGAAGAGGCATCAAAAATAGGTAAACACGGAAGAACTTAAGAAGTACATGTGACTTTCTAAGATCCAAAAGGTAAATTTTATAATTGCATAAAAAAAAAAATGAGAATTCAACAACAAACAAAAAGTTCAGAAAAAACAAAACTAGAAAATGTTCATGTGTTCATTCAAATGTTACTTACATCATCACGGTCAACCAAGTCAGCAAGACGGCCTCCAGTGGACCAGATTCTGTCTACAATACTTAGTACTCTTTTATTCACCCTCCATTTAGTATGACCAAGAGTATTGAGGGCCTATACAAGAGAAAAAAAATTAGTGGAAGTGAGATAAAGTTTTACAGCAGTCAAAACAAATTAAATAATGTAGGTAACAATAATGATAAATCACGAATTGGCAAACCTGGAATATAGGTTCCATCTGCCCTTTTGGAGCTCTTTTGACAGCTTCACGTTGTTGTTTTGCTCCATGAGTACGCATTATATATGACGGCAGAAACAAATAAGCACCTCTCTCATACCTACCAACATGATTCAAATTTTAATCAAACTAACAACAACATAGATAAATGGTATCATGCTCAACCAAAGATTATTTGGTAGCCTTATCTAATTATACGAACTTTAGCATTTATATTTTATAGTTGAAGTACAAAAGCAGCAGAAAACAAGGTCATCACTAGTACATCTTAAATGTGAAGCCATGTGCCGTGAAGAACTAAGAAGCATACCCTGTCCAGGTTAGTGGAGGGACCAACATTGGCATGTATGGAATCACCATGTGCCTAGCCTGTATAGACAGAAGGAACATATGCCATAACTCAGTAAAAAATCACAGATTACATGAGAAGCACAAAAATCGATACTCTAATAACAATATACCTCATGTTTAAGAAAGACGAATAGAGTCTTAACATTTTTGTAGCTTTTTAAATTGCACTCTTAAGCGGAGGTATTTGGGAGGTATACACAAACCTCAAATAGGTGTTTCAACAATTCTAAGAGCGAATTAATGATTTTAAAAGATCATTGGAACTTTTAATAATAGCAAAGAATACAGGATTTAAATTAACATAACATGGTGGGCGTCAACGATGGAGTAGTGCTTACGGTTTTTTCCAGTCCTTTGCGAACTAGAGGGTCACACTCTATTACCCCATATCTCCTGACGCCTTTCCTACACAAAAGATTAAAACAAATAGTTCATGCAGTGAATAAACAGGAAGAATGGCCATTGGATAAGTCAGGTGGAAAATGATATTGTACTCACGGTGTTTCCACAGCTTTGAGCGTGTGCACAAATGCAGGTCGAATATCAGGTGGTGCAGCCTCCATCTGATCAAGCGGAGGTTGTATATAGGCTGTTTGTGTCAATAACTGAATCAAATGGCAGCCTACCTATAAAATACAACTCAAGCAACTTCAGTTATATTTCCAAGCAGGAGGTGTATAATCACCATAATGATGCTAACCATACCACAAACACACACAGAGGGTGAATTAAAAACACTACCCCTGAGATTTTGGATTATTACAAAACATCAAGGAAGATTTTGAAAATTACTAAAAATTAACTAGAGGTTTGATTTTGTATTAAATTTTACAGCCGTACATTTTAAACGTCTACACACATATAGGGTAAATTAGAAAAACAACTCCTCTTTTCTCTACTTGATTTTCTGATTCCCCCCACCCACCAACTCAACCCCCTTTTCTGCTCTATATGTATTTACAAAGTCTTAGTTTTTCAATCTAATCATGAATTCAGACATTTCTTTCATTAATTGGGTGGTTTACATTGTAATTCAATTAACGAACATGGAATCAATTGTTTATTCCACTTATATTACTGAAATACATGGTTTGGCAGTACAAAAAAACATCCCAAACATTTGTAAAATTTTACAGACAATTAACAACGAACAGTTTTTTTTCTAACTCAAACTTCTCTGGTTATATATATTTTGAGAGAGAGAGAGAGAGAGAGATGATTTATGCCAAGTACCTTCACTTGAGCATCCTGGCCCCAGGGCTTTAGATCATCTTGCTGCCTCACTATTTTCTGAACTTGATGCAGTTTTTGTTTCTTCATCAGAATTTTCACCTTTTTCTTTAGTTTCTCTTGTTCCTTTGCCTCGGGATCGGGAGCAGGTCCTTCACCAGAAGTTCTGTTTAATGAATTTTTCCTCTTGCAGTTCTCTAAAAAATTATGAATCCTGACCTGGTCAACAGTACAAACAGAGAACATTTAAACATCCACATTTACTCTGCTTCTCCGGGCATCTAATTAGAAAGATATAGCAGGGAGTAACAAAAAGTTACTAACACTAGAAAATATCCGAAGAAACTATTAAATCCAACAATCCTAACATTCGAAATAGAACCTATGAAAAATTCTCTACAAGCTTAGACACTACAAATACAAAACAATAGCAAAAATCAATAAAAGCATTCGAAAGATTGTTATAAAAAACAGTTCTTTACAAGCCAACCTCATGTTCCACGGCTTCGCCAATATGACAGGCAGCCTGCACGACTCTAGCAGCACCATTATACCCTCCAGTCATCAACAGCCCCATCAGCTTGTGCATAGTGATAACTGCCATCTTATCCGGGGGCAACTGATTAATATACGGACCATAAGCCGCACGACTGTCACTCTTATTACACAATTCATGCTCTGCGGCAATGGCATCCCTCAACGGCTCAAACCACCCTAGAAACAACGACTTTATGTAAGGCAAATTAGGCGCCAATTTCTGCTCACACATGTCCACCAGCAGCTCCTGGTACTCTTTCGCGGCCTCCTCCCACGCCTCCGTCTCTATTTTTATCTGTCTTCTCCTGAGATTGTTGTACTTGCCTAGCCCCATGCCACCCACCATTTTCGGCCGTGGTTTTCGCTGGGCAGAGCCTCCCGCGTTGTTCTGTTTGTTGATTTCGTCAATCAATTCCTGGACTTCGTCGACGTCTTCTTCGGAGGTGGAGGCTAAGGCCTCGGCCGTAGCTGCGTAACCTCGCTTGCTCCCGATTTGCCCGGAAGCTCGATGGAAGCTGAAACTTCCGTTCCGGAGGAAGCTCACCTCGCGGAGCTGCCGCCATTGAGAAACCCCCAAATCGATTTGGGGCTCGGCGAAAGGTCTGCCCTTCCCCGTGGAAGCTGCATTTTGAGGGGATTTCGCAACGCTGATCGAAGGGTTTGTTTCTGGAAAAAGCTTCAACTTTCGGAAATTGGGTTGTCTCGATAAATATCTCCACATATTTTATCAGTGAATTTTATTCAGATCAGCCGATGAAAAAAAACGAAAGAGACGAAGTGCTAGCTGGAGGCTGTCCGCCATAAACCCTGCTAAAAACCTATCGCGTTTTACTGAAAATATGAAAATTCATTAAAACCATTATCGTTGTTGCGGGGCGGGCGGGTAAATTAACAGGCGGGTCAGACCCGTATACTTTTTCGTGTTCGGGTTTGGAATTAAGATCTTCGTGATTTTACTACACATTGTATGTTTTTATATCTTGATATTTTTGGTAATTTAAATAGGGACAAAGGAAAAAAAAAACATTTAGCCACCAAAAAATTATACCGTCACGTTATGCAATTGGATAATATTGTAGCAATGTTTTTGCAAAAAAATATACTATCACTATTACATTGAAATCCTTGTCCCCTCTTCAAAACTAAATGAAAAATCAATCACTCGCTCCAAGGATCGCTCTCTGTCCTCACTTCCGAAGGCTCGATGACTTGAGTTTCAGATCCATCGACTACGGTGGCATCATCAGAGACCTCTGAGGCATCATTCACAGATTCATCATTGTCCTCCAGTCGGCCCCACTTTCCTCCGAGGGCCATAGCCATCATCTCGTATATCTTGTTGCCAAGCTCGGCAGGGCTATCCGGCTGTGTCAAGCAGAATAGCAATTTCATTCATTTACAAAAAAAAAAAAAAAAAAAAAAAAAATTATATCAAGGAGGTATTGTTATCATTAGCTAATAATATCACAAGTAAAACCTGGAACTCTGAATTAATTACCGTGAATCCACTAGAGATCAAGGCTGTGTCATACAGAAGTTCAACGGCCCTCTTGGCCTCAGTGCTCTCGGGTTCATTCTTGCATGCAGCCTGCGAATATTAATAGGTCAAAGAAAAATTACACCAGAAGCAAAAACAGCATTTATGTCTTGTACCGAGGAATGTATATTATTAACATAACCTCAGGCCTTTTTTTTCATTTCTTTTAAATTTATACTACCAAGTACCAAGATTGATAAAGTCTACTCTAGGCAACTAAATTGCCTTCATGGCTCCAACAACAAAAACATGTACTAGTGTTTTTGGGTTGGGCAACCCATTGGCTTCATACATTTAAGCACTTAAAGATTAGATGATTAGCTCGGACATTCATACATTGAGATCCTTGACGATTGGATGATCGGGATTGATCTCCAATATCCTCCTTCCCCTCATGAATTCCAAACTGGCCGTATCTCCAAGTGTTTGTGCTTTCATCAATCTGTTTCAAATAAATTAAGACTCGAATGGTGAAGGAGAAACAAACACCACTAGTTTTTTCAACCAATAATACACCTCTGTCCTTTCTTAATAGTACATTGTAAGTTTGAGGTGTATGTAATTTTTTTTCTTCATATTATAGACCTATTTAATGAGCAATATTGATTATTTCAAGTAATAGTCAAAGAGTATAGTAGATATATGGGTATGATTTTGATTATATACACGCACGAGATGATACCTCTCCATGTTTGCTGACCAACCAAATTTGCCGGAAACAAGAACGCATGGTGATGAGCTCAAGCGTTTCGAAATTTGCACTTTAGCCACCTTGTCGCCAAGCTGTTGTTTGAGCCAGTCGCACAGGAGATTGTACTCCTGCTGAGATTCCCTTTCGGTCACCTCATCCTCGTCACCTGCCATTCGATGCAGCAAAACTCATCAGACAACTGAAGGGTTTACAAGCCCCACCCCCTGAGGTTAACTTTCTAAATTCCAAAGAATGCCCAAAGATTTTATTTTGACTTGCATTTTACCCTCTTAGACGGCAAGAAAAATATCCCCAAAACAATCACATTTATAAAATTATTAAAGTAACCCCCTTAATTTGAATACTGAATCTAACTTTAGTGGTATTTTTGTAATTTTGAAAGGTAGTTGAGTTGGTTTGTAATTAAGTCAAACTTCTAGGTACCTTTCATAATTATCCCTTTTACCTGATGATTAATCCCTTCTAGAGTTGGAAAAAGAGAACCAGAGAAAAAGGAAAAGAAAAAATCAAATAAATAAAATGCTCCTAACCAAGCTCAAGATCCTCCTTGCTTATATCAACAAATTTTTTCTCCTTGTAAGTCTGTAAATTCTGGATGGCAACTTCATCAATCGGCTCAATCAGGTACAGAACCTGTTAAATAAGTGCTTAGTAAGACTCAATAAGATAATCAAAACACACAGCAACTTAACTCAAATAGAAATACGAGTTCTAGACAGAAAGGGGATAAGAGAATTCATAGATATTTATTGAAGACTTTTACTGTAGTACATATACCTCAATGCCTTTCTGGATCAATTTTTCCACAAAAGGAGCTGACTTGGCACTTTTTAAACTGTCAGTTGCCAGGTAATAGATAGCTTTCTGGTTTTCTCCCATGTTCTCAACGTAATCATCTAAACTTATAAGATCTTCCTCACTCTTGGAAGATAAAAATCTCAACAACGGCGTTATCCGCTTGTGGTTTCCAGTGTCTTCAATGCACCCCAACTTCATAAATTTGCCAAAATTCTCCCAGAATTTTTTGTAATCCTAAATTAAAGAACCACCATTAAATAAGCATATGTTCACATGAAAAAGAGGAAAACGAACTTGTAATTTATTTACTCAGTTACCGACCTCTTTGTTCTCGCTTTCAGAAAGATCTTGAATCATATCAAATGTCTTCCTAACGAGTCTCTTTCTCATTATCCTTACCTGGATTTAGAAAATTGAATAATCATCAATAATATTATTTTTATTTTAGAAAGTAAAAAATAGTGAGTGACTGATTTCGATTGTGTAAATAGTACTACTAGTATAAATTATATTTTTTTAAAAGTCCTTACAATACGGCTCTCTTGGAGGATCTCCCTGGAAACGTTAAGAGGAAGATCATCTGAGTCCACCACACCCTTTACAAAGCTCAAGTACCTTGGAAACTGCAAGTCGTAATAAATTAGTTTAATGTTAAAAAATAATTTGTTTGGTTCCACTATCACAAAGCAAAATTCCAGAATGAAAAATAATACTATATAAATCAATAAATTGCTAATAATTGGAGAAAGAAAATAAGAACCACTAACTTGAACTAGGCACATCGTGCAATCATCTATATATGTATAATCCAACAGATAGAATTCTTACCAGTTCACCATCAAAGTCATCGGAAATGAACACACGTTTCACATATAAACGAATATTTTTTGTCTTGGTATTAACAACTTCTTCATTATTAAGAGGTGCCATTCCAGGGATATAGAGCACACTTCTAAACTCCACCTCACCCTAAAGAAGAAAAATAACAAAATTTTAACAACTCTGAGAAGATTACAGATTTATACACACACACACACATTTGGTACCTCTGTAGTGAAATGGGTATAGGTAAGTGGTTCCATAAATTCACTGAACGTCTTTTTGTAAAACTCTTGATATTGATCTTTTTCAACTTCCTTTGGACTCCGCATCTTCAATGTTCAACAAAATAGGAAGTCACAAAAAGTACACAGATGCTAATTTAAGCACAGAAGGAAAAAAGAAAACTTAGACTCACCCATATAGGTTTTGTTTCATTAGCTAATTCCCAGTCCCAGTATTTTTCAGTTTTGGTCTTCTTCGTCTTCCTCTTCTCTCCCTGGGAAGAGCACAGAAAAAGTAGAAAATATCAATATTATTATCTTCATCTCCTTCAAAACACAGAAGGCAAATCATGGAAGTGCCTCTAGAAGACAATTACCTCTGGCACTTCTTCTCCCTCTTTTGGTTCTTCCTCTTCCTCTACCTATGACAATTCAAAATCAACAATCAATAATTAAAAAAATCATTTCTGACTGCTAAAAATGAGACAAAGGTGAATATCTGAGATGGTATCACTTTTTAAGTTGTGTGACTCTAAATGTCACAAACCAGGTACAAATTCATTGTTATTATTATTTTCAAAATATTACAAACAATCAAATGAAAGCCTGCTTATTGTGGCATAAAAATCAGACCTCAATAGTCCTTGACTTCTCTTGCCACGTGTAAATGGGGAACGAAACAAATTGTGAGTAGTTCTTCACCAAACTCTGAATCTTCGCAGGCTCAGAGTATTCATACTTATCGTCTTCCTGCAAACCAGACTTCCGTAAGTTAACTTTACTGAAATGTGCAGATTTGTTAACTACAGTATTTTTCATTGGATCGAGCAAAAAGGTCTTTTGGAGTATAAAAATTTCCCTTAAGGCCCAGAAAAAAACAGATTTTAGTGTCTTCAATTGATATCTGCCTCCGTATTTACATAATTAAATAAGCATTTTCACTACCTATTCACAAAACAATATCTTTAAAATAATTCAGATGTTGGCTTTACAGTATCAAGAAATCAGTAAATGAGATATTTTACTCGAGGAAAAGTAGCATTTGGCATGTAAAAGAAAAAAAAAATATACCCTTAGGTAAAGGGTGATCTGTGTGCCTCTACTCAGAAGCTTATCAGCATCAGTTTCCTCCTTGATAAAATATGAGCTGCTATCAGCCTCAGCTTCCCAAACATACTGCTTATCTGACCTTGGGCTCTTTGTCGTAACAACCACCTACAATAATTGGACAAAAATAAAAATTCCAAACACGAAATTGACCTAAAATGAATTAGAGGACAATTGAAAATAATAAATATAGAAGTACCTTCTCAGCAACCAGAAAAGCAGAATAGAATCCAACACCAAATTGACCAATCAAGCTATTATCTGCCCCGAGGTCCTTGTCCTTGTTTTCCTGCACATGAGATGTTGCTTTTCAATTCAAAAAGTGCAGCTATATTTCAAAATATACAAATACCCCTTGATATTTGTTTCGCGTGGTGGTTTTTGAATTTTTATTCGCAGGAATTAAATTACCAGTAGTTCCACTTGTAATAAAATTACCTTCAAAGCCTTTAGGAACCTCGAAGTACCACTCTGGGCAATAGTTCCAAGACAGTCTATAAGCTCCTCCTTTGTCATGCCAATACCAGTATCCCTGCCATCAAAAAAATAAAAAATAAAAAACAACTAAAGGACTCTTTCATTTTGAGAACCTGAGTAAGAAACAAAAATAAGACACATACGTTATGGTAATTGTTCCATTATCCGGATCAGATTTAATACGAATCTCTAGGTCACCAGCATCTCCAAGTAATGAGGGCTCCGTCACGCTTAAAAACCTCAACTTATCAAGAGCATCACTTGCATTACTGTGAAAAATAAAATTAATCAAGATTAGAGGTACTACGAAAAGTTGAATCCTGAATGGTTTCTCATGAGCATCAACTAAAGCTCACCTCACGAGCTCGCGAAGAAATACTTCCTTGTGGCTGTACAAGCTGTGGACTATCAAGTCCATCAACCGACTCACCTGAAACCAATTTTCAATATTCAATCGTGCGACATAAAATTTCAATCCTCATCACACAACCAACAACCCTAATTAATTCTTTTAATTCCAAACACTGACAAATGAACAACAAATCACACAAAAACAGCTTAATTCCCAAGAGTTTTTATTCAAGTAACAAAAGAGCTACCTCAGCCTGATACTCGTACGTTTCTCCATCTCTCTTCGGAGCTTCCTTTTCAGCGACGGCAGCAGCTTCGCATCTCACGATAACCGCGCGCTCCTTCCTCTCCAGTTTCCAATCAAGCCCGCTCCTTGAAAACGTGTTTCTTAATCCAGTCCTAGGCAGAAACGCGCTTCTGACCAAACCCCTCTTCCCACTGCTCTTCGGATAAAACGACGCCGTTTGGGGGATTGCGGCCATCGCCGGCACGGCCAAACTTCTGCTCATCACAGGCGCCATTTCCTGTTCAATTCGGACGAAACCCTGCTTTGATTGTGGTAGAAATTATCAGTAAAAAATGGGAGCTTTTTCTTTGGGTAAGGGAGGCGAAGTAGATATAGGATATAGCTGGAGAGTGAGTGAGTGTTTTCTTTTTCCCTTTTTATTTAGAAATAAAATTTTGTTGAAACCCGTTTGAGGGTTTAAGGGGAAAGGATCGGAGGGTTCTAGAATTCGGAGGTTTTTCAGTAAATCTTTTATGTGGAAAATTGAAAGGAGTGGATGATGCCACGTCATCTTACAATAATCTTTTTTTTTTTAATGCAGATGGGTCATTTTAGGACTTCAGAAATTTATGGGCTTTTGGATATGTAAACTTGGTTTGGGCCGCTTATAAATTTATGGGCCTTTGGATATGTAAACATAGATTTAAAACAAAAAAAACCAATCCTCTTTGAACTCGGAGTCCGGTCAACCCGAGCTCGGCTATGTGTCATCAAACTTGTCGTTGGTTTTCGTATTCAACAATGTTTTCGTTTATTTTCTTTGGGTTCAAGATAAGATTCGCAAGAAGACTAAATAACAAAAGTTTGGAGAGACCAAAGTTTGTTTGGAAATTTCTTATTAAAAGTCCATGAAGTAAGAGACAAATTAAGGAAAAATTTGATTGCATCAGTCTCACACACTTAATTACATATATGATTAATTTTTCACTATAGATAATTGTTCATTTTTTCAATGTAATCTTTTGAAAGAAAAGTTAGGTACAAGAATGCTATTAGTATGTAGTGCACCACTAATAAGTATCTATGTCTCTAGTCAAAGAAAGACCAAGAAAAATAAAATAGAAATTAAAGAGAAAAAAGGATGATAAATCATAATCTTTGCAGGCAAAGTGTTCGCCTCATGAGGAAATAAGTGGCCCTTAAGTTTCACATTGCAACACAATGAAATAAACACTTCATCTCGTATGAATCATACATACACACATAGATACATATACAATGTTCCCAATATATTTTCTTTCGATCGATAGGGATACTCTACTTCATTTATCACTTTGGGAACAAGAAATATATTTGAAAGTCAAACCATTAGGTCATGTTGTCGTTCTTGAACGAGTGTGTTTGAAATAAACTGAACTCGAGAGTCGAACTTCAACTATGTTATGTATATCGTCGATGTGTCATCATCAAAGTACATAAGATCAATCACTAAATGATCTTGCCCTAGCTATATAGACTATAGTATATTGTTTGAAAATTAAATTTGGCCTTTTATGAGATATGGGATAATACTTTTGCTTCACAACCAATTAAGGGGTACAAATTTAATTATTAAATTGTGTGATGTCGAAATACCACATTTCTCCTACCAAACCCCATTTGACATATATACCCCTCACCCCTCCTTATAAAACCTATTCAATCCACATTCATTTCTATATATCATCATATCCAAACTAGCTCCCCCACCATGCCTACACTAAAATATGTCAAGAAACAAGCACCGGAAAACACAAACAACAACGAGAAGCAACACCCGACTCGTTACTACAACTTGTTCTCGAAAAACCTCAAAAAGATTTACCCCATAAGAACTCGTTCCCATCTCTCTTTATCCTCGTTATCGCTCTCGCTATCCTTGTCGCAAAACTCAACCGACTCGTCCCTAACCGATAACTCTACCTCCCTCGATCAGAAAATCTCGTCCGCCCTCCGCCTCATAGCGCCGGTCAGAAACGTAGAGGGGCATACATGTAAATTTGCGGAAAATTCGGGGTCGGAAAACAATAATAGTAGTAGTGAGGACGGCACAATAATAAGGAGGTGCAACTGGATTACAAAAAACAGCGGTAAGCCATAGGCCTTTTTTTAATTATGTTTATATATTTTTCTTTAATTTTAATCTGTTTAATAATGAACACGACTTTTTAATTAATTATTGCCCAACATTTTTATTTATTTTTAATATATATATAAGTCCATGCAGTGATGCAGACCTCCCAAAAATGGAAACATGAACATTATTTTTATAAGCCTCAGCAATCATTAATTCATTAATCTTACCTAATCTAAGATATTCCGAATATTTGTTAAGCAAATGTCGGTAAACTTTAGAGTGGTTATGATTAATAATCCAGTAATCATATGATTATATCAATACAAATGACCGACAAATTTTACGAGGTATAACATGCTCGGCTGATGTTTTTCGTCGCTATTTGTAAACTTAATTTGGCTTATAGATGACGTTTACGTACAATTTCACGACGAATGCTGGGGAGCTCCGGTTTATGATGACAGGTATAATTAATATTTAAGTTAATTTTAACTTAATTGCAATATGTATATCCGAAATGATTAATAATTTATGTCGTATAACGAACAAAAAAAAAAGTGAGTTGTTTGAGCTCCTTGCTATGTGTGGAATGCTTATGGATTTCAACTGGACTGAAATCATCAAAAGGAGACAACTTCTGAGGTCAGATTCTAATATCTCCATACTAAAGGGCCATTTATGTAATTTTTACATTATTAATATAAATTTGATTCATAGGGAGACCTTTGCTGGTTTTGATCCCAACTCTGTGAGCAAAATGGATGAAAACGAGATCAATCGAATATCCTCCAACAAAGAACTGTCTCTCTCGGAAAGCAGAGTTAGGTGCATTGTGGACAACGCGAAATGCATAACAAAGGCAAGTTCCAAGTTCGAATTTCCGCGTCTTAAATAGCAATTTAAATCGAGTCTAATTAATATGTTAGGTTGCGATGGAGTGTGGATCGTTCGGTAGCTACATGTGGGACTATGTGAGTTACAAACCGGTTATCAACAAATTCAAGCATCCGAGAAACATACCCCTGAGGAGTTCAAAGGCAGAGGTGATCAGCAAGGATCTGGTCAGGCGAGGATTTCGGTTCGTGGGGCCCGTTATCGTGTACTCGTTCATGCAAGCGGCGGGGATGACTATTGATCATCTTGTTGATTGTTTCAGATATGAAGAGTGTGTGAACCTTGCAGAAAGGCCATGGAGACATGTCTGATAAATGTATAACTTGTATTATTATTTAATAACTAAAGTTACATAATTATTTTTTGTAATTTACATATTGAGCCCATCTCCAGAAAGAAGTTTGAAAGGTTGTTAATTTTATTTTTTCTGGGAGAGTTTGTAAAGTTGTGGTTTTTTAGAATATAATTATTTCAAAGAGTGAATAAAAGTTTATCTAATTCCCTCAATTGATTTCCTTCAAAGTTGTGGTTCTTTCGAAAACATGGCATTGGTTGATTCGATAATATAGTATCAAAGCAAACTTAAGACGATGGTAACTATTGTTCAGTTGATAAAATTTTGACTTGCTCAAAAATAACACAATTCTTGACATTATTAATTTTTTGTTTTATGAACTAGTAATGTGACGCCCCAACAAGAACTCATAAAATAAGATCAAATTGTTAGATTCCAACATTTATAATTGTGTGTCTACCTTTCAATTAAACAAACTCTTTGGAAAATAATAATTGATTTAAACTAGATGGATGACGCCACAAACCCAACTGCTCTAAAAGAAAGCAAGAAACATAAACGCATAGTCCAGATAAAAACAGCAACATTTCATATGTACAATCCCATATTTTTTTTTCAAGATTTTCAGTCTACAAATTATTTATCTAACAACACCGAGATCATCATAAAAAAACATACAAGTATACAACCAGTTAAACTCAGCGTCTCCATTCAGCTGCCTCCAAGAAATATTTACACATACCTTACCTCTTGCTTTCGCGCCCCACACGAGTTCTAGTGGAGAAAAGCACTAAACCCGAACCTAACCCTACCCGCTCTCAAAACTGGCACGAGGTCCCGAGCCTCTGCCTCTGCCTCTGACCAAACGTAACTGACTTGCGTTTGGAAAATGCAGGATAAAGCATCTCCTGAAACTTCTCCAGAAACTCTGCCCACTCCAGCTCGTTCATATCTGCCACCTTCACAAAGCTAGCACTCGCTGGGATCTGCTCGTTCGCACTCCTGTGCCCAGACGAAGAACTATTGTCACGAGATCCAGAGCTCTGTTTGGCTCCGGAAGATTTCAAAAACTTACGGCTCTGCTCACCTAAGCTAGTAGAGTTTTTCAAAGACACAGACAGTTTAGAAATATTTGGACAACCTTTGGGTGGTAGTAAACCTTTCTTCTCGCCATATCCACTTTCCTCTTCTTCCTCCTCAGCACATTCATCGAGCTTTGAAAGCAGATTAAACCCATTCACGCCCCCGAATCCAAAATAAAACTGAGGGTCGGAGCCCAATCTCCCACTGTCTTCATAATCCAAGTCAAACTGTATCTCGTCATAAGAATCCGATCTGCCTTTAGGAGATAAATTCTCCTGGGCTATCATCCTCCTTGCCTCCATGCATATAGCCTCAAGCTCACTCGGTTCCTCCTCACCATTACGAAACTCCCGACTCATCATCTCTCCGATATCCGCAAGGCACAGTCCGTGAGCAGCGGCTTCCTTCAGGAAAATGGTGCAGAGGACCAACACTCGGAGACAAGCCTCCCGTATCATTGGAAGCTCGGACCTTAACATCTCCGAGTCACGAACAGGGTCGAGATTTCTGATGTACTCGAGCTCATCTTCCGAGAACGGGATGGAAGCCTGAGGCCAATGGATCCATTCAAAATACGGATCTTCCAAGCTCTCGGGCAAGCAGAGGCCGTGATCGATGGGGATCAGCTCAACCTGTCCGAATCTCCCCTCATCGTCAAGTTTCTTAACTAAGAGATTCCCCGAGTGCCTGTCCGTGTTAAGAATACGTATGTCTAGAATCCCAATCCGATGCACAGCGGACACTGGAAAACTCGAGGTCCCATGGTCCGCAGCATCAAAATCGTGACTCATGTACTTTTGGAACGACGCAATCTTACTGACGAGCTTCTTGTTCTCTGGTTTACCTCCATTTCCATTTACACCGTTAACATTGAAGATGGAGTGTGTGATCTTAACAAGTGCAGTGGGGGGGACATTAGCGAAATGGTCATAATCGAGAAGATAGGCGGCAACCTCTCGAAAACCCGTTTCTCCAACACGCACGGAGCGTTTTAAGCCTGGCTGTCCAAGTGCTTTTCCAACGAAGCCCTTTGGATTGTTGGGGGCAAACGGTTCCTCGTCTGTTGGCTTCACAATGGCAACACTCTCCCCCCAAACATTTCTGAAGTAATATGCCCCTCCAAGCCCGCTCTGTACGGGAATCGGGTCGATTCCATTTTTCATCCCCTTGACAATCTCCTTAACGACATGTTTCACATTGGGGAAGAGGTCCGAGTGGCCCAGGATCTCGATGGGCCCACTTTGGTCCTTCTGTTGGGTATCCCTTCCAGTTGGAGACAGGCACGGGGTGGATGAGCTTCTGTGCATTAAATTCCTAGTCAGCAAGAGAGGAGAATCGTTCCGAATGGCACTGAGGTCATTTTTCAGAACCATGTCCCCAAAAGTCAACGAACTCTCCTCGACTGGGATATTTAGGGCAAGCTGCAGTCTTTTTTTCACGGTGTGCGCATTATCACTCCTGTCCAACTCCATCCCCAAGACACAACCTGTGTCCGTCTGTACAAAGACACGTCTCCAGCAGTGAGATCTTCCTTCCATCCTCTTGTCACTGCCGAGCGGACTCTTGAAAGCTGCCACTGCCATCTGTGTGCGAACGGGGCTGTCCAGGTTTCGAGACATGAAACGAGGGTGGTCGGTTCTTCTCACAGCCGGAAACCAAGATGACGACAGTAGAGAGCTTTAAAAAACACTCTCGGTTGAACGCCAAACTCAGAAACTGAATGCAGTTGAACTGAAAAGTATAATATCTATGCCAATAACAACCATCAATTGGGAAAACCAGAGATCTGAATTCCAAAAGGGAAAAAAAGAAAGTGACTTATGTTGTTAGTGCATCCAAAGAGCCATGAGATGATGATGATTCCAATTCAGACTCACAACACAATCTGAAAGTAAAGTACCCAAAGAGAACCAACATAAATTATAGAAGAAAAATAAGTTAGCTATGTATCATTTCCATAAACTCGAGAAAAAAAAACAATCAAAGTAACACAAACAGTAATGTGAATATGTCTCCCGACTCCGAGACCAAACATTTATATTTAGCAGGAAATTAGAAAATCATCAAAGCAAATGGATCGGACGGGATGAAGTTTCTTCCAAGCAAACAACAGAATAATTAAATCAAAAATAAAAAAGGAAAAAGAGTTCTGAAGATTAAACAATAATAGCGCAATCGAACTCACCGGAAGGACAGATCTGAAGACTGACTCTTTCCCCCGATTTTCCTGACCGCAACAAGGCCGTCGATGAAAACGATGGACAGATTCCGAACAATCCAACGGCCAGAACAGCAGTTAACCAGATGCTCAACGGCAGGGACTTGATCGGAGTATCTCCGTCTTCCTTTCCTGCTCCGGTGATGTATTATCTTAGCATCTGCGTGTATCTATCGCTGTGTGTATTATGTAAGTATATAATCAGATTAACAGTCTCTCTCGCTGTATATATAATCAGATAATAATAAGAATCATTTTTTATTTTTTATTTAAAAAAAAATTACCTACAGTGACCAGCAAGATACAAATTGACCGCGGTTGGGTTAAACCCAACCTGAGTTACTTTGGAAAGGTCTGGAATGTCGAGTTCCGACCGTCGATGGGAATTGAAACGAACCTTGACCGTCGATGAGATGGTGACGTGTAGATAAGTGATTGGGAAGTGACGTGTCCTGGTCAACGAATCCCGGGGGCGGGGCGGGGCTACTTCATGCACAGGCTACAGGTTTCATTTGAGTAATAAAGGGCAGTGAATGGACACAACTACCCCTGCTTATTTTAATTTTCTTACTACAAAATTAATTAAATGTAAGAAAAATGAAAATACACAGAAAAAATTGAATACCACAATAATTAGTGTCAGTGAGCGCTTTTAATAAACAAATAAAAGAACCACAACTCTTTCTCTTTTACAACTGGAAGATCAATAATTTTGAGGACCATGATCCAATTATGAAAATATAATTTAAAATAAAAAATTTAAAATTATTTTTATTATGATTAATATTGTGAGACATGAGACATCCTAGTATATGATTATTTCTTTGAAATAATATAGTGTCTCGAAAATTATTTGTTTCAATAAAATATTACTCCGTTTTTATTTATTTTTTTAAAAAAATTACATATTTTTCATTTTTGACAAAAAAAAATATTAATTATATTTCAACTAATTATGCAAAAAACTTTACTCACAATTATTTTATTTTTTAATTTAAAAATATTTTTTAACTCTTATCTTTTAATCAAAAAATTAAAAAATAACATTTTTTTAATAATATTATTTGTTGGGACGAAAGTAGTAACATTTATATATTCAGTGGTGTTATAATAGTTGAAATAATATTTAAAAAATAATTATTTTTACTTTTTTATTTTAAATTACAATTTTATCATAATTTTTACACAAACTCGTGTCTTGTAATGTTTTCTCACGAATAATTTATTTTACAACTTAAAAATATATACTTATCTTTTACTTTTTTTATTAAATAAATCAAAAAATATCATTTTTCTTTATCTTTATTAGGAAAAAATATACTATATAATCTTCCAACACGTGTAGGCGTATATAAAATAAGAATAATATAGTACATAATTCGTATTTGAAGTGAATTACTGCTGCGATTCAATGAAATTTTGCAACTCATATCGGAGAAAGATGAGTAAATTTTGAAGTTGTTTAAATTTAGGTTTAAGGTATTTTGTAACCTAAGTTTCAATAGTCCATAATAATGTAGTACGTATATGGTAATAATTACCGCGAATATTGGTGTAATAAAAAAACACATGCGCCATGTCAAAAATTCTAGCTACAGGATAAGAAAGCTTATATCTACGTGATTTTTGAAATCCAAAAAGCCTACAAATGTGGAGTAGATACATGTTCAATTTTTACCCATGTAATTATTTCGACTATAGACACAATATATTAGTATATACTATTATTTTGGATTTTTTTACTGATTATTTTTTATTGGTCGGAAATTTGAAATTACTGTTTAATGGTCACGTTATATTGACTTGTTATTATGTATGAAGATTAAATTTCAAATTACTCGATACTACAAAAGTAAAACCGTGTGATACATAGAAGGTGCGGGCAATTATATATAGTCGTGGTCGATTAATAGTTTAATTTTATAATTTAGTGTTGACTACTTGCTAGAATTATCGCATGCATTTCACATCATGACTCTAGCTTTCTTTGTCTTAGACGTGGGATGTATACATAGAGATAATGTTTCTCAATTACTTGAATTAATATGTCGCATTCATTAACCCCAAATACCAAAGTCGATTGTTATATGGAGTATATTTTTTGGATTGGGAAAGTATAATTTTTTTTATTACTTACAAAAATGATATTACCTTCACGCATCTTATGGATATTATAATAAATACAATTGTTTTTGTTCATCTCATAAATATATATACTATATTTTTTTGTAATTTTCACAATTTACATTTATATATACTTAAATTTAATTTTCCAGTTACACATGGAGGCACATGACATCTAAGTATTCAACATACAGTATACAAGAGACTCATGGAATATTATCACACATTAACCTTAGTTGAAGAAGTGCATGTATCCGTGCATGTGTAATTTAATAAAGAAAGGACACGTATCCCTAAACCCCGTGAAATCTATCAATTGACATTAAAGATTAATTAGTCTAAAGTAGACTGTAATAATGATTATTTAACATGATAATACTGATTAAATGTTGAGATAAGGCTATCTTTTGTCGTCTTTACTGATGGAAAGGAAATTGCAGTTTTTTTTATCATATACTAACTATGTTTCATAATAATAATCACATGTTCTTTGTAAATTACAAATAAATTATTACTAGCAAAATATACATGCGTAATAATATACAAAATATAGCAATTATATACACAATTATGTATAGCAAAATACATCATGTAATAATTTAAAGGGAGGGGTTGGAAACCTCATATGAGTACATGTATAATTCGTGGCTATTTCTGTCAATACTTAGGGCTTTAATTAATTAATTGAAGTTAGAGGTTATGTTTTGTAATTATTAAAAAATTGAGTGGCAGGAAACATAATGTTTTGGGCCCATAAGGGATGTTTGGTTCTCACTAATAGCCTTGTTTTGGGCTGAAGCCCACCAAATTATAAGTACCGTAGAAATACAGTCATTTCGATATTTTTAGTATTTAATTAATTAAATTTAATTAAATAATCCTGAAATGCGAAGTGAACAAGAAAAAAAAAAATGGTTTTCCGTGTTTTTTCACTTCCAAACAAAAAAGCCCGTGACGAATTATTGCTCTCGCCACGGAATTGAGAATTCAGTGTAAATTCTTCCAAATTAATAATTAGATAAATTGTTTTTTTTTCACTTAAGATTTATCAACAGATCTTTGCTTAGTTACTGTAATTTTTTTTCCGGCCACCGGTTCGTTTGAATCTGGTTCCTCTGTACAATTACCGGCTGATTAATCAATCTCGGAATTCTGTATAACAAAAATGAAATCGGGAAAGGGTCACCAGGAAGAGTACGACGACGAGGAAGAAGAATTCGGTACGAAGAAAGAAGCCACGCCATCTGCTAATAACACCAAAGGTATAAAGTTCACTTTTTTCTTTCTTTCTTCCAATCGATATGTACGGTCTGAATCATCATCTGAATCTCGGTAATGAATTTGTTGTAATCAGATGGGAAGAAGGGCGGAAAATCTAGCGCTACAAGATCGAAGCACTCGGTTACCGAGCAGCGAAGGAGGAGCAAGATCAATGAGAGGTGATTGAATTCGTAGCCGAAATCGAAATTCTAGTCAAGTTAATGGCCTTAATTTCATAATTCACAATTTCGCGAAAAAATCGGGTTGATTTCAGCTACTCCATTGTCAAAAATTATAAAAAGAAACAAATTTTCCCATGTTTATGTAAGTGGAAAATAATTTTATCATCGGGTTTTTTCCGGAGATGTGGACACTCGTTTGTTCATACAAATCACGAGACTTATTTACACATCACGGTTTTTGCAGGATTATTATTGTCCACTTTAGCCTACTTCATCTACGAGATGTGAATTTGCACGATTCTTTTTCTACATTTTGAACATTTGCGTATTATTGATTTAGAACATCAGCCATTGTTAATTGTGTGTAAATGAAATGTATTTCTCTCCATGCTGATTTTTTTTAAACTGATTTGTATGGCCATTATTCTTTACTAATAAAGTACTATCCGTTAATTGACATTTAGTATGTAAAAACTTCTGCTTTCATGTGAAATTATTTATTGTATCAGAAGCAAGAAGCAAATACTGGACGAGGATTAAAAAAATGGCATTATTTGAAATTTGTGTAAAACTCTAATCAGACACCTTAAACTCCCCCGTTCGTAGGGCTTTAAGTTCTGATGAATTAGGAACATAAGTTGTCATTTGGAAATAATATAAAATCACTATTTTTTTTTTATTTGGCAGCCTAAAGTTTAGAATCGCGTTCCTTCTTCTTTGTTTTGATGTAAAAAGCCAAAACTAATTGAAGTCCCTGATAGTACTTATGTTCAACTAAAACAGTGGTTTTTGCATGCCTCAGATTTCAGATATTGAGAGAACTGATACCAAACAGTGATCAGAAGAGAGACACTGCATCATTCTTGTTCGAGGTATAAATTCTTCACAGACCCAATTTCGTACCTGTTCCTAATTGTTGAGAATGTTCAAATCAGGTGATCCACTACGTACAATTTTTACAAGAGAAGGTAACAAAGTATGAAGGGTCATATCAGCCTTGGAGTTCAGAGCCCACAAAGATGACGCCCTGGGTAATATCTTGACATCCATTTTTTTATTTTCTTTAGGAGATGCATTCGTTATATCGATTTTGCTATAGAATGGTAGATGGCATTGATAACCAAACCCAAATTTGAGCAATTTTCTAGATTGAGTTTCCTAACAACGGTAGCCAGTTAATTCATCGTAGTTATTCAATACCGTTGAAAATGAATTTTGGTTTTCAATTCTATCACCGGAAGCAAAACAGCCAATTTGGGTTGATTAACAGTTAGTCATAATTACACAAACTACCCTTGAGGTTCATGATTTACAAAGGCCACTTTGAATATTATGAAAACACACTCGAGGTTACATAAACAACCCAAACCCTTTGTTCACACAATATGTACATATGCATCCTTAAACTTTTATAAGCATTACTAATAGCCAAACATATGTTTTGTACTTTGGGCGTGTAATTGTAATATGACGTCAGAAGATTCCATAAGGTCAATAATCAGTGGAGGAAAAATATTAGTGGAATCAAACCTGAAGTGTTGTTTTGTAATTTAATTCTTAAACTTTATCTTCATGTTTATATATATATATATTTTAATTTCGTGTGAAATAGAGAAATAGCAATTGGCGAAACCTTGCTGGCCAGCCGCAGACCACGAAGAACGTTCCTGGACTTGCATTCCCTATCAGATTTGACGAGAGCAGTGCCGCCATCCCCGTGACGATGCCTCAAGTTCCGCACAACCCTATCGAGCCTGATCATGCTAGGGACACTTCGTGTAGGCCAATAGATCTGCAAACTGAACTTCCTAACAAAACTATGGACATTCAAGATGGCGCATTCTCCCATGGATTACGTGGGCCACCACCATTAGATGCACAGTCAACTGCATGTCCCAATGCTATGAACCTCCAAGACGAGCTCACCATCGAGAGTGGGACAATTAGCATCGAGAGTGTTTACTCCAAAGGGTGAGTTATGCATGGCTACATGATTTTTTATTTTTTAATTGAGGTAATAACAAAAACCACCCCTGATATTTGGGTTGTTTAACAAAGCCCCAGAGAATTACAGAGTATAAAATTACAAGAAACTTCTTGATGTCCGATATTTCTTGTAAAGCAGAAACGTTTATAAAAAAAATTACAGTTATCCCCTTATATTTGAGGCGTTTTTTATTTGGTAACTCTTTCAGACCCCAAGGGTAATTTTGTAATCATAATATTGTATTTTCAGAACATTCTATTGTGTCGTGTAGTATATTATGCATTGCATGTTAGGTGGGGGTGATTTCTACTCGACCCATGAATTCCAACCAACTTCCCTTGACTGATGTGAAATCTAAGATGTTGACACATGTTTACTTTTCTTATTTCCCTAGAGTAATTAGTTATAACATGATGTCCATTAATGAGAATTGTATGCTCATTCTGTCTATTAATTTTCTCATAATGTAAATGCTTATTTCAATTTTATAAAAATAAAAACAAACCAGTTTGCAGATCAAGTTTGTTCACCTTGCAGATCATCTCCATATATGATATAACACTCTTATCGAAAATTCTTGGCTAATTGTGGATCATGATCAGGTTACTAAATTCATTGACGCAAGCACTTGAGAGCACGGGTGTGGATTTGTCCCAAGCCAACGTTTCAGTACAGATTAACCTTGGAAAACGAGCACATAGTGGATCAATTGCTAAGGTATGTATGCAGCAATGTATTAGTAAAGTAGCATGTCAGCTAAACCTCGAGTGGTTTTTGCAATTTACTCTTGATGGTTTTCATATTTTCTGTTTTTATATAGGATCATGGTGTCCATCCTATGCCTTCTGGTAATCAACCTGTTCGAACTTTTCAAGATGCGGGCAGAAGTGAAGACTTGGACCAATCTTTAAAAAGGCAAAAGCTTTGAATCAATAATCCTGCCCATCTGCTAAAAAATGGTATTTTGGTCACTGTATATGTGTCATTTCTCGACTTTTTGGTTTTCCATATGCTCCATAAGTTAGAAATATGAAGTCAAATTTGAACTTAACGACCCGAATATTTACAAATGGTGTCACTGTTTGAAACGTGTAATGACATCCATGTATCCTGTTTTCTTTAGCCCATAGAATGATTATTGAAATAGAAAAACTAAATTTGGAATTTTATTTGAATTTATATCTCCATACAAACTCAGTTGTCCCCTTGTATGTTAGCAAGAAAATTTCAAGCTTTGTATGTTAGCAAGAAAATTTCAAGCTTTCTTATGCTATTTACAGAAATGTCAGAATGAGTGAAACAAAAGAGAAACATAGGTGAAGAAATATCTGCCTTCATTACAACAAGTCATTTTAGTTATATATTGTACATTAAATCTGTTGTAAGCACTCTTCTGGGTTAGACCAAAAATAGTCCTCTTTCGGCTTTCCAGGTATGACCCTTCTTTTTGCTGGATTTCCGTACCTATTTGAATGAGCTATCTCAACTCCCTCCTCGAATTCTTGCCAGTTTAGATTACTCTTGTATTTGTCTATCAGACCCACCAATGCTTTTTGGTCTGGCTGTATTGTTGGCCTGTATCCTAGGTACCTGAAATCGGCATAACTTTGTAAACTAAAGAACACCTGGTGTGGTTTATTAAGTTCTTTGACAGAATAAAGGAAAATGATATGCGTACCTCCGGTGTCCTTCGATTACTCTCGCCATGTTTCCTCCATAAGTTGGGAAAAATATATCGCTCTCAATCGAGACTATGTAGTCAAGTGCAGCCATTTGAGATGCATAGTTCTTGAAAGGCAAAAGATCAGAGGGGGGCAGTAATGTCTCTTTCTTAACCTAGCAAACCCAAGAGAAATGTTGTGTGAAACACAAAGTTATAGTACTCTACTTATTCAATTTATTTTACTAACCAAATTGGGATAAGCTGATATCAAAGGTGCTAATCTCCTTTCTCCACCGTATATATCTCCGGCAGCAATATAAATCTGCGTATTCCGGCCAATGCCGAGCGCTTTAAGCGTCAGGGCAGTTTCCTCTGGCGTCAATGGACACAAACCGGCTAATCTTGTTGCCGTCGAATTTATGATCTTGTTCTTCCACCACGGAGTTATGTATCTGTAAATTACAAAACTACCCTTTTGAGGACTAAATTTGAAAATTATAAATCTATCCTCAAAGCAAGGTGATTTTTGCAGTTTTCATATTTTGTTCATTCTTTTTAAGAAACAGTAAAGAGCAAGAAAGTGTTACCTCAGTCTTTGAAGCTCCTTCGCTTCTTCTTTAGTGCAACCTTCAACACAACCTGAAAAGGCTAACATGTCCTTTTCGTACCTGAGATGGAGGACTAGGAAGTTGCCCCTCTCACTCATAATCTTCACTATTTTCTTGCCCAGCTTTTCGATTGGAGCCGTAAATCTCAGGGCCTTGTAGTTCGCCTTGCAACGAGTCTTTTGAACCTCCATGGGCACGTTATTTGCTAGCCTAGAATCGGTTTTTTCAAAGTGCAAAATCTTGTGCCGTTTGAGCCCTCCTTCAAGAACCTATAGGAGGGGTATTTTGTAATTTGGCTGAATTTCATGGGTGCATTTGTAATTAAAGGATAAAATTTGAGATGAACAAACCTTATCAGTGTAATACGTTATGTCTGACCAGCTAACAGGTTGCATCGAAAGATGCCTTTTCAGTTTCACCCTCGTTTGCATATCCGACGGAAGCTCTTTTACTATTTTGACTTCATCCCTCAAGGACTCGATGAAATGATCGACGTCAAATATGTCACGGAATTGGCTAATTCATCGAACCAAAATCACGATTTTATTAATAATAACGATAATAAAACTAATACTAGTAATTTCTCTTATAACATCTCATTATATATACCTTTGATCTTTCCAGAAAGATGTGTTATCCAGCTGAGGAACTACAAGAGTCGCATTCATATATCTTGAAATAGCTACCATGTCACATATCTGCAGAGGTTAATCACAAAACTACTCTTGAAGTTTGGCCTAATTAATAAAAAACAAACAAACTGAAGATTGCCTTATTTACAATCAGGCCCCTAGATTTTCTTATAGCCAGATAAGAAAATCAGGACTATTTGTAATGATCAGAAAACTTGAGGGGTGCAAAATATAATTATCCCAAACTTACCCCGGATCGCATTTGATTCAATCCTCCATTGGATGAAACCATGAGATACCCATTGCTCTGATACTCTCCTGTGTAAATAAAAATGTGCCATATATATATATATATATATATATATATATATATATATATATTAACATCCTCGACAGGAAAATTCGATCGAGCAATTTTATTAATTATATATAACCTACTTGGAGGAGACGAGGTCATATCCGGGTGCAAACTCCCGCATTGGTTCATCAACTGAAGTGCAATAGTCCAAAGCACGGCCACAGCCAAGGCCACACGAGCTGCATATTCGCAGAGACGAATTCTTCGGGCCACTCTTCGCCTGGCGGCCTTTGTATCTTCCTTGATCTTTTTCAAAATCTTCAACTCATCCATGATAGAACTTAGAAGAGAGGGATGAGTAATATAGTTAATTACTAATTACTTCTTAGAGGCAGAGCACGTATACATGATGAACATGCATTAATAAATAAAATAAAAAAATAAAAATATATATAAAGTGTTAGTGTTTTGGTATAACTCAAAATCTCAATTATAAGTAATAGTACATCTGATTAAAACTCTTTTCAGATAAATGTTAACTGGAAAGTACCTGGGATTTATACAACTCTGTTCGTTTTTGTGAAATGACCAGAAACACCCTCGCATAGTAAGTGGTAACGCCCTATAAACCTAAGTAACATGAGTGAACTATAATTTTGGGGGTTTAACCTTACCGGTTAACCAAGGCCCAATTAACTATTGAAATCTCACTTTAAAGTAATCATAAAATTACACGTAATAATATTCATCATGGCCCCCACCAAACTACACTGTGGTGTAACACAAAAATAGATTTATTTTGGAGAATGTTCGAAAAAGAAAATAATACTTATAATTAGATAATTGAAAAAATATTATTCTATTGATTTTTAACCAAAACTTAGAGTATAATGTATTTTTTTAATTATTATTAAAGTAAGTTGTTGTCACTAAAATTTAAAACAATAAGTGAAAAGTTAAAAGTAAAATTGTCTTTTACAAAAAATGTGTGAGAAGAGTATTTATGGGATAATTATAGTTTAGTGGCTGAACTATAGGCACTTTTAGACTTTAGTGACTCATCTTTATTTTTTGGTGGTTTAGTACCTGAACTAAGACTTAATTACACTTTAATGGCTGAAACGGTGGTTCCCGGCGACACGTGCAAAACACGTGCTTATTTTAATACCAGCTGTGGATTTTGAAGGGTATTGTTGTCATTTCCTTCTTTTAATCCCTTTTTAAATGGAAATAGTAACTTTCAATTAAAAATTAAATTAAAAATTTATAAATATCATTAAAATACATATAATTTTTTAAAAATATATTTAAGGCTTTTCAATTAAAAATTAAATTAAAAATTATAAATATCATTAAAATACAAATAATTTTTTAAAAATATGTTTGAGTCTCAGATCTGTTAAACTGGACGGAAGAAGAAATGAAGAATCTCTGCCCCGCCATGGCTTGCATCGGAGTCAAGATCTCAGACGCCATCTGGGTTCGCCACGCCAAGATATGGGTCGGGTTTTACTCAATTGCTCAGATCGAAAAAGCTCAGAAAAAATCAAGAAGCAATGAAGCATATTATCACAGACCCTTTCATATAATTAGGGTTTTTACGAAACCAGAAACCAGTCAATCGCACAGGAAGACGACGTTCCAATTAACATTCTTTCTCTCTCTCACTCTCTCTTGTCTTCTTTTTCTTCTCCAGGTTGGTTGTGTAGTAAGAATACACAACAAACAGACACACACACAGCGTACATACACACACATACATATATATATATATATATATATATATTTTTTTTAAGGGCTGTTGGGATTTTAGATCGGAGAAATCACTGGCCCGAGAAGGAGGGGCAACAACCCTTTCAAAAATTCTCGAGTCTTCCCTCTCCGCCTCATTCTTCTTTCCTGAATAATCCCAAATTAAGAAATTAAATAACTGAATAATCGAAATTCAATAAGAAAAGAAAAGGGGGAAAACTTAAAGGGTCGAAAACAGGGTAATCCTGGGTGGAGAGATTACGAGCGTGGCGAGCAGCAGGGGAAGCGGAAGGTGGGAATTGGAGATTCGCGGGGTTGTCTCCCGCCATTGGAGCAGCGTGGAGAGCTCTGAGCTTGACCGTATTGGCGAGGGCTGCTTGGATATCTCGCCGACTAATCTCGCCGCCGTTTTCGATTTTCCCGATGTCGCGAAGAATATCCGCCATGGACGGAATCGAAGCTTTTCCACCCGGAGAAGATGAGGTGAGGCGAGAATAAATCGGACGGTTGGGATTCTTTGGAGAGAAATACACGGGCTTTAAGTTTAAATTGACTGTATGTATTATTAATTCAAAATACGTATTTTTAGTTTTATAAATAAAATTGAAAAATAATAAAAAGGTTAGAAGAGTAATTTCTCATTTTCAGCCAATGTAACTGTGACACATGTGAACTGAAAGCACGTGTTTTGCACGTGTCGCCGGGATCCGCCAATCCAGCCACTAAAGTGTAATTACGCTATAGTTCAGGTACTAAACCACCAAAAAAAAAAGATGAGCCACCAAAGTCTAAAAGTGTCTATAGTTCAGCCACTAAACTATAATTATCCCTATAATTTACTTATAATATATATTGTTATAACTTATAAAACATATAATTACTTAAAGTTTGGATTTCAATAGTTAATCGAGTCTTGTTTATGTGGTAAGATTCAGATTCCAAGTATCTTATAGTCTTGAATTTCGGTTCACTCTTGTCAGGGTAATACCGTAATTTGGATGAGATGTTAGTCAGCCACTACAAATTTATGTAATGTATTTTTCAATGGCGCCATAATCTTCACGAGAAAAGCATAATCAAAGCGTGAGAATCGACACTTTCCTGAAAATACACTCCGTTTTTGTTCGTCTGAAAAATAACTTGCGGCGGGCGAAAATGTCTTCCGTTTGACATGACTCTCGGTAATTTTGCAGCTTGAAGAATAAAAAATGTCAACACTCGGTATAGACTGATTACTTGGTCACCACCCTGGTCCAGTCCAAAATCAGCATTTTCAACGCGGACGTCGCGCGGGCATGTAGCGGGCGGCGGGCGCTACATGCTCCTCTTCGTTTCGGATCCCAAAATCATCGTTTTCTTTCGATCCTCGACCTACCACTCCAGCATACTCCTGAGATCAACGACACACACATAAATAAAACATAGTAAATAACATATAAAAACACAAACTAAAAACTCACCCACACTACAAAAATTATGCAGTAGAATCCTTATTATATAAGGACCACTCTTTTGTCATTTTTTTGACAACAATCAAATAATATTCTCAATTCTCAACAAAATAAAAACTTTTTTATGATGTTTAATTTTTTACTTGCAAGTTATTTTTTTGAGCCAAATCAAAAATTGTCTTTAGCTCTTTATCGCAATGAGCTCTTCATCATGGTTCTTCACCGAATAAATGTTTAGACTCTAATGGATATTGACTTTGGGAATTTGACACAAACCTTAATCTTTCCA
The DNA here is from genome assembly GCA_954870475.1 of Euphrasia confusa. NCBI lineage: Eukaryota > Viridiplantae > Streptophyta > Magnoliopsida > Lamiales > Orobanchaceae > Euphrasia > Euphrasia confusa. The sequence continues at coordinate 4,821,854 of OX940961.1, forward strand.
CTCAATCCAGACACAAATATTTCATTGACTTCTAAACATAAACTTCATGTCTGAAAGCATCATAAAGCTCTGATTACACCATTTAAATATAAATAAAAATTAATAAATTGACTATATTAATTTCTAAATAAATGTAAAAGATTGCTTACTAGTAGAAAGCTGTCATTTTGTAAGTACTTTCGATCTCCATGTCCAAAAGATTGTTTACTAGTAAGAAAGCTCTGATTACACTATTTAAATATAAATAAAAATTAATAAATTGACTATATTAATTTCTAAATAAATGTAAAAGATTGCTTACTAGTAGGAAGCTGTCATTTTGTAAGTACTTTCGATCTCCATGTCCAAAAGATGGTTTACTAGTAAGAAGCTGTCATTTTGTAAGTAAGTCTATTATACAACATAAACAAAACAAAAAAAAAATTGGATTATTCTTATAGTAAGTATTATCTATAGGATGTCTAAGTATTCAAAGGCCTTGAATTTGATAATTTTTTAACATGTCCAAAAGATTGCTTACTAGTAGGAAGCTGTGTCATTTTGTAAGTACTTTCGATTTCCATGTCCAAAAGATTGTTTACTAGTAAGAAGGTGTCATTTTGTAAGTCTATTATACAACATAAACAAAACAAAAAATTGGATTATTCTTATAGTCAGTATTATCTATAGGATATTTAAGTATTCAAAGGGAATTTGATAATTTTTTAAGTTAGTTATTATTAATGACAAATAAATAAATAAAATACTTTTTTAACAAATATCTATAAAAAGTGTGAAAATTATATAGTATTAATGTAGAACATAACTGTGGAACTATAGTAAATAAACTTATGATTTTTTTATGAAACAAAATAGAAGTTGAACTATATTTTTGTGGAGCAAGGATAATAAATCTAATATTAAAATAAAACATAACTGTGTAACTGCAATATGTCAAACTATAGTAAATAAACATTTTATGATTTTTTTATAAAACAAAATAGAAGTTGAACTATATCTTTGTGGAGCAAGGATAATAAATCAAATATTAAAATAAATTTTAAATGTGAGATATTTAAAAAAATATATATGTTTATTATGAAAAGTGTTATGTCAATATTAAAAAAAAAACCTATTCATCACCCTCTTCACTTTTTTTATTATGCTAAAGATGTTTAATTTTTTACTTCCAAGTTCCAAGTCTTCATTTTTTTTATTATGCTAAAGATGTTTAATTTTTTACTTCCAAATTATTTTTTCAACCAAATAAAAAATTGTCTTTAGCTCTTCATCCTGGCTCTTCACTGGACTCGAATGACTTTACGGAGTATACTAACCAGGCCATCAAAATCGCGTAAATTTCCATTCGGCTTAATCTTTCCACTAACCAGATACAAATATTCCTTTGACTTCTAAATATAAACCATTGTAATTCTACATAAACAATTGTAATTCATGTCTCTCGTTACCCCCACTTAAAAATAAATAAAAATTAATAAATTGACTATATTAATTTCTAAATAAATGTAAAAAATGTTAAATAAATACATATTAAAAAAAAATCCTATATGAAGTATAAACATCTTACCGTTAAAAATAAATCAAAATTAATAAATTGACTATATTAATTTCTAAATAAATGTAAAAAATGTTAAATAAATACATATTAAAAAAAATCCTATATGAAGTATAAACATCTTACCGAAATATATCTCGACCTCTCTCTCTGTTCTATATTTTTTCATCAAAATTTTCTTATACAAATCAGATTTTGGTCGTAGAATATATATGGAGACCTCTCTGTCCCATATTTCTTCATCAAAATTTTATGAGATTTTGGTCGTAGAATATATATGTTCTAATATATATGTTCTGCCGCTCATGCACATTATTTGTGAATAGCCGTTAATATATATAAATTTATCAATGCTTTCTTTGAGTCTCGATAACCAATACAAATATAACATTCAAACGATCACAAAGCAGCAGTCATTCTCAAGGTAAGCCTATTATACCACATAAATGTAAGTTAACAAAAGAAAAACAAAACAAAAATTGGATTATTCTTGTAGTAGAGAGAGTATTATCTATATCTAAGTATTCAAAGTGCCTTGAATTTGATAAATTTTTAAGTTAGTTATTATTAATGACAAATAAATAAATAAAATACTTTTTTAACAAATATATATAAAAAGTGTGGTTAAAAAGTGTGGAAACTATATAGGAGTATTAATTAACCATATACTTAGAATTTGATAATTTTTTAAGTTAGTTATTATTAATGACAAATAAATAAATAAAATATTTTTTTTTAACAAAAAAGTGTGGAAACTATATAGTATTAATTAATCATATAGAACATAATTGTGTATATGTAGATAAACATTTTATGATTTTTTTATGAAACAAAGTAGAAGTTGGACTATATCTTTGTGGAGCAAGAACAATAAATCAAACATTAAAATAAACTTTAATGTTACATATTTAAAAAAATATATATGTTTATTATGAAAAGTGTGATGTATAAAACATCAATATTCCAAAAAAAACATCTTCATCATCCTCCTCACTTTTATATATAGTTTGTTTTTCACTTTTATATATACTTTATTTCTTTCCTTTCATTCTCTTCATTATTCTCTCAATTTTATTGAAGGTTTCACTTGTCAGATTGAGCAATTTCCTGCCATTGTTCTCATATGTCAAATCACGTTTAGACGGACAAATATATAAAATTGTGTGTTTATTGTTATATTACATCAAAAACATTAGAATCACAAAATACTAGTTGGTCAAATTTTTTTCTGTAACCGTTTTTCAGAACATACGATTCTACCCTTCTCAAGAATTGTGTATATTTAATTAGTATCACTGATGCTAAAAAAACACAATAAACTTTTTTTTTTTTTTTTTTGAAGAGAAAAGCATAGGGACTTACTCAATTAACGAACGATAAAAAATTACAGCGTTATTCGCGGAAGCGGGCAAAGTATCTTCCCACACAAATCTACCTACGACTCTAGGAAAAATATGAGCAAGCTCATGAGCAACACAAAATATGAGCAAGCTCATGAGCAACACAATTGTTAATACGACTCGTATGAGACCAAATAACAGACTGAAAACTGGAACATGAAGCTAAGATATCATCTATAATCAGCGAAAAGATGCTCCTTCCGCCCCTCCGATTCTTAAGCGCTTCGATCACAACCAAACAATCGCTTTCCACTTCCACGGTTTGAAGACCTCTACGCCTAGCTTCTTCGATTCCGTCGAGCACCGCACTTGCCTCAGCAACATCAACCTCCCAACATTCATTACGAACAATGGATAAGCCCCATAAAACCGATCCGTTACCATCTCGACACACCACACCCGTTGCAACCCCTTCCCCATCTGTCACACCCGCATCAACATTGATCTTTACATAACCCTCCCTAGAAGCCCTCCACCCCCCTGATTCCGCCGAACCCGAGACCCCCCCGCCACTTTTTACAGCCTTATGCATCCTCCCCATAATCTCCCCACCCACTCCTTCATTAATCACGTCTCTTATTCGCCTCACAATCGCATCCGGGTCCACCTTAATGCCATCAAATATTACCTTATTCCGATGTTCCCATAGCGCCCAACACCCAATCATAAGCTTCACATGATCATCTTTCGACCCCTCCTTCCAACACCACTCAACCCATCCTCGCACATCGTCGCGCCACTCGACCTCCTGCATTTCAATCCCCACTTTCTCCCACACCCATCTCGCCACATGACAATTATTAAAAAGATGAAGGCAAGACTCAAAATTTGAATTACAAAAAGAACAGAAAGAACACTCACCTCCTACTCGAGCGACAATATTTGCTTTCGTAGCCAAAGCTTCTCGACACAGTTGCCAGAAGAAAAGTTTCACACGGGGCCAGACGGGAACCTTCCAGAGACGATTCCACAACCACTTGTCCCTACTCCAATCCGACACACCTTCCATATCCCCCATATCCCCTGCTAGCATCTTGTACGCACTCCGAACAGAATAAATCCCATCCTTCTCATAGCCCCAAAACCAAATATCACGCGGTCTATTGGAGCTTAACCGAATATTGCGCACCCTATCCCTCTCAAACGGCAACAACAGACTATCAAGCTTATGATCGTCCCATCCACTCCCATCCGCCTTCATAAGATCAGCCACCCTCATCTCTTCATTACCCGGTAGACAAGGTGTGATAACCCGGCCTGACTGGGTGTGGGGAATCCACGCATGCCGCCATATTTTCGTCTCCAGACCGTCCCCAATCCTACGTCGTAATCCCCTATCAAGCACCACTCTTGCTTCGACAATGCTCCTCCATGTGTAGCTTGGATTAACACCCAACGGAGCCGTCATAAATTCGCCATTAGGGAAATACTTAGCTTTCATTAAGCGAGGCCAAAGACAATGCGGATTAGTCACAAGGCGCCAAGCTTGTTTAGCTAGCAGAGCAAGATTGAATGAATTGAAATCACGAAAACCCAATCCTCCTTCACATTTAGGCCGAGCCATTTTTGCCCAAGAGACCCAATTAATACCGCGTTTTCCTTCATCGTGTCCCCACCAAAATCGGGAAACCAAAGAACGTAATTCAAGACAAAAATTCGCTGGAATTTTAAAAACACTCATCACATAGGTAGGGAGAGAATTGGCCACAGCCTTTATAAGAATCTCCTTACCAGCCCTCGACAAAATTTTCCCGCGCCAGCCTTGTAATCGTCTACAAAGCTTATCTCTAATAATGTCAGTAATTACCTTCTTGGATCGCCCAATAACAGTAGGAAGGCCTAAATACCGAGCCTGCTCCTCAACTTCAATTACACTCAACCTCTCTGCTAACGAACTCCGCTGACTTCTAGGCACACCTTTACTAAAAGAAACTGTAGTTTTATCCAGATTAACCAGTTGCCCCGAAGCCGCCTCATATCTCCTCAAAATTCCGTTTATGACCTCAACCTCTGTCAACGTGGCCCGGACAAAGAAAATACTGTCATCCGCAAACAAAAGATGAGAAATAGGCGGAGCCGTGCTAGAGATCCGGATACCGTGCAGTGAAGAGTTCTCAACAGCTCTTCTCAGCATATTTGACAGTGCTTCAGCACAAATAAGAAACAGATACGGAGATAACGGGTCGCCCTGTCTCAAACCTCTACTTGGCCGAAATTCAGCTGACGGAGTCCCATTTATAAGTACTGAAAATGAAACAGTACTAACACAATCCAAAACACGCTGGACCCACAAGTTATCAAACCCCATTGTCAACAAAACCCGTCTCAAAAAGCCCCATTCAACCCGATCATACGCCTTGGCCATATCTAATTTAATTGCCATGTGTCCCTCCGAACTTCTGCTATTTTTCATAAAATGGAACATCTCAAAAGCAATTAAAATATTATCAGAAATTAATCTTCCAGGCGTAAAAGCACTTTGATTCTCGGAAATAATGTCACCTAGAAAAAGCTTTAGCCGGTTAGCAAGCACCTTAGAAACAAGTTTATACGCCACATTACACAAGCTTATTGGTCGAAAGTCACTTATTTTATCCGGGGACTTCTTCTTAGGAATAAGAACAATATTTGTTTTATTGAGCCCCTGCGGAGAAATTTCACCACGCAAAATACCCAACACCGTGGACACGACCGTAGAACCAACAACATGCCAATATGTTTGAAAAAATAATCCATTCATCCCATCGGGCCCTGGAGCTTTTAACGGGTGCATTTGATTTAACGCTTCCACCACCTCCGTCTCACTATACTCCATCCGAAGTAACCTATTCATATCGCCGGAAACACGCCCATCAAGACCCAACAACACATCATCAAAATTTCGAGGCTCGGACGAAGTAAATAGCGAAGTGAAATAATCATTTGCAACTCCAGCAATAGCTTCGTCCCCTACCCGAACAATGCCCTCATCGTCAATTAATTTAGCAATGAAATTCTTGCGCTTCCGCTCTCCTGCTTTTGTGTGAAAAAATTTGGTATTGCGATCGCCGTCCTTCAGCCATAGCGCACGTGACCTTTGGCGCCAATATTGCTCCTCTTGACGATGAAGACTGGCAATTTCAGCCACTATTTTCCTTCTACGTTTCACCTCCTCTTCGGACCTACCCCCTTCGTTGAGACGAGCTAGTTGTTTTCTTTTCAGCTCAAGCGATCTTTTAATTTTTCCCACATTAATCTTTTTCCAAGCCTGCAGCTCCTTAGCACACTCAAGTAACACATCACTCAGCTCACCATAACCCCGCTCGACCCCTCTGATAACCGCTTCTTCACATCCCTCTTCACCAACCCATATCTGCTCAAAACGAAACCTGCTTCGCGTCGTACTTCCAATTTCTCTTTTATCAAAAACCAGCTTAATCGGGGCATGGTCAGACCACTCCCTATCAAGGTGTAATAATTTTGAAAAAGGAAATAAGGCGAGCCATGAATTAGAAGAGAAAGCCCGATCAAGTATACATTGTCTATTGTTGATTCCCGCTTGGCCATTGTCAAAAGTGAATGGATATCCCTCCCAAGCAATTTCTTTGAGCCCACAATCATCAATAGCCGCATGAAAGTTATTCATTTGCCACTGAGCACGACTACCTCCCTTCATATCTGTAGAGTAGAGCACTTCATTGAAATCGCCAATGCAAACCCATGGAAGCGAAGACTGACTATGAAGAAGCCTAAGCAAATTCCAAGACAAATGACGATCGGAAATGGATGGCCACCCATAGAAACCGGTGACCCGCCACTGTTTATCTTCCTCACGAACAGTAAAATCCATGTGATGAATCGAAACCGACACAACCTCGCAGTCAATCTCTTTACGCCACATAAAAGCAAGACCCCCCGACCTCCCCGCACTATCCACTTCAATTCCATAATACCCATCTAGCCTCTCCCTTACCCTCCTCATGTCACGACCACAAAGTTTCGTCTCGCTAAGAAAAATCATGGCCGGGGCTTCCCTCCGTATAAGAGTACAGAGGGCACTAGCTGTGTCGGGGTTGCCCAACCCCCGACAATTAAGACTTAGGAGACTCATTGGGCCCGGCGGGGTTGAGTTCCCTCAACCTCCGCCTCAGGTGTAAAGACGCCCCCGTCAACTAATAATTTAGCCCTTTTATCGCACAACCCTTCATCGTCCTCCTCTCTACCCCGCTTTCCCGCCACACTCTCCCCCATCACCATGCCATTATCTTCTCTACCTCCAGTCTTCGTCAGCCTTCTCCATTCCCTATTCTTGTTTTTCCCCACCTTTTCCTTACTTACGTTCATAGCATCCACCAGTTGGTTAACCCTTTCATTAGCCTTCTCCTTTTCCTCAATCAACTCCACACCCTTACGTTCTCCACTACCACCCCCCAGCTCACCCCCAACCGAACTGCCCATGCACCTCTCCTCTGCCTGTATCAGCTCCTGCCCATCAACACTATTCTCCATATCCAACCTCCATAGGTCAATTTAAATTTAAGAGAATCATGAAAATACATAATACAATAATACAATGTAATTAATCTCTAAGCAAAATAATCGGTCCATTAAACTTGTTATTTCTTTATTAAGAATTAAAAAAAAAAAATCGGTCCATTAAACTTGTTTTAGACTTGAATGAATTAAAAAAAAAACTATGGAGTATTATTAATTAGGATATTAGAAAACTTATCAAATTTGTTATGATACGATAAACTTTTCAAAAAAGACGAATATTTAATAATTCATCAACCCATAAGTCAGATAAGTCTTTTAAACGATCAAAAAATAATATTGATGGTGAAATATAATCCAAGTTTAAAGGCAAATAAAATAAACAATCTTTACAAATTTTAGTATCCCTCATAATCCGCTTAGGATTTTATTCTAGAAATAAATAGATTTTTTTTATATTCTACACATTCCCAATTTTAATTTACACCTATAATAATTATTTTTGTGTTCCACCTATTTAATAATATTTACTACAAAATTATATTTAATCCTCAATTTATTTTCCACACGTATTATTATTTTTTGTGCTCCACATATATATAATTTATTTAGGTTCGCATAGGATTTTATTCTAGCCGTAGAGAGATGAAAATATACTACAAGAAATTTGAGAATTCGCAATTTTTGGTGACAATTTTTTTATTCGTTTTAGTCATCAAAATAACAAAAGAAGAAATCGTCACTTTATCATGTATAGTGACGTAAAAATATAACCACTCATTTTCGTCACTTAATATGATATTTATTCATTAAATGTTACTCTTATATGAAATTGTAATGACGATTTTTTTTGTCGCAATAAAATTATTATTTTATCATATGTTATATATTTTATCACAATAAACATGTTTTCTCGTGATAAAATAATATTAATTTTATTTAATGATGCAATATAATTTTTTTCATACAATATAATAGTAAAAACAAATTTGAAGTTTTTTTACATTTCATGAAACCAAGGAAGCAAAAAAAGTATAATTACATATATCTCTTTATCAAGCAAAAAAAACTACTACTCATTTATGCAAGCTTCACCTTGAACCTCATATTTGCATTTGAAATAGTTGGGAATTGATTTGTTGCGTCTTCAAAGACTCTCAGCTTCAAAAACTCTTGCAACTTTTTTGAATTGTCTTTAATTCATTAGAAGTTCACACAGGAGTATAACTGCAGAACATGATAAACATGATGGTTAGGCGAGACCTTCGTGGACGGATGACTTCGACTGCGCCGAATCGATCGACGTCGCCCTCGACAGTGACATCGCAGTGCAAAAACGAGGCCTCGCCGAGGCTTTGGCAGAGATCAAGTAATTACCTTGATGAATAACGGAGTAGGTGAATTAATTTACCTAGAATTTTAGTGCAGTAGGTGGAAGTGAAATCGTGGAATAATGGGAGAGTTGAAGTGGCGACTGTATATATTTTAAATTTTAGGTTAAACACAATCACACTTTCTCACAATAAAATTTTATTAATTAATATTTAACTTTTTCAAAAATTAAATATTTTCATAATTAATTATAATAATTTTGTGTATTATTAAATATGAAGGAAATCACCTAAAATTGAAATGTTTTAAAACATTTCAATTAATTGAAACAACCCACCGGTGACGAGTTTGACTATTGAAATGAGACAACCCAAAACGAAAAATATATCTATTAATATGGAACAAAAGTAGTAAATTAGTATTGATAAATAAGATGAAAGCATAAACAACAAAAAAAAAAAAATGAAGGCATAAAAATAACCACTTGAACTTGCTTGTACGTATTCTTATTTGTAGAAACTTCTGATCAGAATGACTTGAATAAAATCCCACCTCCTCTGACCTCTCCCAACAAAGCAACCCGGTATGTCGTAAGAAAAAAAAATACCGACACTCAATATACACAATTTCAGCTTGAAGTATCAACAATGTCAACACTCGGTATAGACTGGATTCTCAAAACATACGTGTTTACTGGGATCTTACACCTTAAAATCCTAACTAGCTATTTGATGTAACATGAGTGTTGTGGTATAATATCTTACCTGCAGCAACCTATTTTGATCGATAAACTCTATTCATAGAGAAACATGTTAAGCAAAGAGCATCATATTAAGAAAGCAAATCACAATAATAACATTGCAAGTATAATTTGGACAAACTACTGCAAAATAAATATACCGAATAAGTTATAAAAACATAAACATGAATGCAAGCCATAATACAGTAGTTTCTATTATTCGGAGATTATGTATGCAATTGGAGGAATAAGCTCACATGCAGACATCTTCTTGGCTCAATCTTCTCCACGCGAGACATCAAGGAAAAACCATTGCAACTTAGATTCAAAATTAAAGCCTAAGGGAATTTGATATCATGCACGCTATCATCTTTGCTCTTCTGTGTAAGACGACAAGAGAAAGTAGAATTAGCGTTCGTCAAATTGTAATTTATACTCAAAGATATAAATCACACAAACAGGAATATAACTGGACAACTCTCAACTGCCTAAACACTAAGAAAAAAAGTACTCAATATAGTACAAGAAGAACATACAAGACACTCAAAAAAGACCGCAAATCAATGAAGCACATAATATCATCTGCACTCACCTAGAGATGGAGAATTTTTTCAAGGAGGCTTAAATCTTCCACGGGGAAATAAGTCTTGGACAAAATAGTGGCCGTCAGGTTTGACATCACTCCAGATCCAGTAGTACTGTCACTATAATTCTTGCTTATTTCGAGTTCCAAGCATTCAACATTCTTTATAAATTTACGTTCTTCATTCAAGTATTTATGGAACCATAGTAAACACAACCTGTCACTACCTGTAGCAATTACCCATGCAGTCCAATAACTAATCTTACTCCCAGCATCATCAAGTCCCGGTACCTTTACAGGAAACCATCGCTTTTGAATCAAATCATAAGCGGACAGCCGTGGATCTTTATAATTATAATCAAATACAAGGAGTGCATAGATAACACCATCAAGAAGCGCAGCTGGCCTATGGCAATTACCAAATTCATGACTAAGAATTTCCCATTTCCGTGTTTCCATAGAGTATGAAAAGAGTTTTTCAGAGCTATCTGTATGTATGATAATGCTCCTTTCACCTTTAGGATCAACATATTGAGCTTGGATGAGAGGAAAAACAGTCCGGCAGCCTGGAGCAGAGAAACGGTGCCACTTGTTAGTGTCTGGATCAAAGTATTCACCGTCTTCAGGATCTTCCACGGTTAATCCGCCAAAAACATAAATCTTTCCATCGATAACAACAGTAGATGGTCTCAAGCGTGGTAAGTGCATAGGGGCCATCTCTTTCCACCCGTCTTCAGGTTTGAGGGCATTGAAAACTCGGACATTGTTATGTGGGTGGAAGGGAAAACGGATTCGATCCGGGCATAAACCAAGACGGCAACAACCACCAATCATATAGATGTTGAATCCTAAAGCCACAGCAGTAAACCTTGATAAAACTGGATCAGGATTTACTGTGCTGGGATGTGGTGAGATAGTCCAGCTACTTGTCTTGCTTTCTCCCTTATTCAAAACAATACAAGTGAAGCTACAAGGGTCCTCATCATTCCGACAGTCGTATATCACGTAAAATTGTTTGGCAGCCAGAGAAGGAAAGTCAGAGGAAAACATAGATTTCTTTCGGAAGAACAGAAATCAGGTCATAAAAATAAATAAATTATATCCTCTAACAATTTCAAAGATCAGGTCTTGGAAAGCAGCTTGAAATTCAGATCTTGTGGCAAGTAATTCAGAAATAAGTTGATTATAAATCAACTTTAAAAAAAATAAAAGAACAGATTCAAAAATCAGGTTAGGGTAATTCTTAAATAAACTGATTCATTATATAGTGTGATAGTGTTCGCTGTTAGGGATTGTGAGGGTGTGAGTAGGGTTCGAAAATATAATACTAATGGGCTGGACCAGGACGTCTAACTATATCGGCCCAACTCAATTAAATATAAGAACTATTTAAGTTAAAGGGTAATATAGTTTAATATATTTTAAGTTTTACCGCATAAATTATGATTTACAATTTAATGTTTTATTTTTTAAGATTTTTTATTTATAAGAGTAGTTTAAAATTATAATTGTAAAACAGAGTAATAACTGCGTAACTATTATAATTAATAATTGTCCGTGTAAAATTAATAACCGCCATGTAATTAACAAAATTAAAATAATATTATGTAATCTGCTCTTATTACTAATTGGGGAAAAATGGGTGATTTAATTGTAACAAAATTTTAAAAACTTCTCAACATCCAAAATTACCCTAAATATAATGATACAAATAAAATTGAGAAATACTAGCTAGGTAATTTGGATGGGATGTTAGTCAGCCACTACAAATTTATGTAATATGTTTTAACATGTGTAATGTATTTTTCAATAGCCCCATAATCTTCATGAGAAAAGCATAATCATATCACAACGTCAGAATCGGCCACTTTCCTGAAAATACACTCCGTTTGTTCGTTTGAAGAATGAATGCGGACGGACGAAAATGTCGTCGATCCGTTTGACGTGACACTCGGTAATTTTGCAGCTTGAAGAATCAAATATGTCAACACTCGTTATAAACTGGATTCTCAAAACATACGCGTTTATTCCATCTACGCATTACTGGGATCTTACACCTTAAAATCAGTCTCTTCACCGCGGACGTCGCGCGGGCGCTACATGCTCCTTTTGGTTTCGGGTCCCAAAATCATCGCTCCTAAAATGTGAACAAACACCACTCCAGCATACTCGTGAGATCAACAACGCACACATAAATAAAACATACTAAATAGCTACACAAGAAATCAACACCAACACGACACATATAAAAACACAAGCTAAAAACTCACCCACACTACACAAATTAATCAAGATACTAATTAATATAATGAATCTGTGATATAAATCACATATTATAGGGTTATTGTATTTGCCTAATTATGCTGTGGAATCCTTATTATGCTGTGGAGTATATAAGGACCACTCTTTTTAATCATTCAAAAAGTCATTTTTTTGACAACGATCAAATAATATTCTTAATTCTCAAACAAAATAAAAACTTTTTATGCTAAAAATGTTTAATTTTTTATTTAAAAGTTATTTTCCTGAGCCAAATAAAAATGATAATTTAATATATTAATATTTTTTATTTAGATTTAAATTCGAAATTGTGTTTTTTTAGCATCACTATCTTATTATTGATAAAGAGTTAAAAGAGAAAATCATCCGTAAAAATAGTTACAAGGAAGACGTTAAGTTTTTTTAGGTAACATAATAATAAACACACAAATTTATATATTCTCCCGTGCAACGTATGGGATCAATTGCAGGAAATTGCTCAATCTAAGCCGTTTGACGTAAATTGCTCAATCTAAGCCGGCAGTGATGAGTGAAACTTTCAATAAAATTGAAGAGAACAAGGAAGAGAATGAATGGAAACAAACAAACTATATATATAAAAGTGAAGAGGGTGATGAAGAGGTATTTTTTTTAATATTGATGTTTTATACATCACACTTTTCATAATATATATATATATATAACATTAAAGTTTATTTTAATGTTTGATTTATTACCCTTGCTCCACAAAATATAGTCCAACTTCTAATTTGTTTCATAACAAAAATCATAAAATATTTATTTATTATAATTAACATATTGCATTTTCACTTGCACATTTATGTTCTATATGATTAATTAATACTAATACTATAGTTTACACACTTTTTATAGATATCTGTTAAAAAAGGTAGGCATTTTGAATACTTAGACATCCTATAGATAATACTCCATCCTTATTATAAGAATAATCCAATTTTTTGTTTTGTTTTTTTTGTTAGCTTACATTATGTTGTATAATAGGCTTACTTTCAAAATAACCTCTTCTTACTATCTCAATCTTTTGGACATTGAGATCCAAAGCTTTGTGATTGTTTGAATTTTGAATAGCATATGCAGAGATGAAGTTATTAACGGACAAACAATGTGTGGTGGCAGGAGCATATATTCTACACCAAATTTTGATCTGTATAAAAAAATTTGATGAAAAAAGATGGGCCAGAGGTGAGATATATTATTTCCTAGTAGATTATGTCATATCACTTAGAGTGGTTAAAATCACATAAGAATGAATTTTTCCGTTAAGAAGGCAAAAGGCAAATCTGGCTCATTGAACCTTTGACATGAAGAAGATATTTGGGTAAGATGTTTATACTTCACATAGGATTTTTTTTATTTGTATTTATTTAACATTTTTTACCTTTATTTAGAAATTAATATAGTCAAATTATTAATTAATTTATTTTTTTAATTATTAATTAGAAATTTATGGATGTTATTACAATTGTTTATGTTTAGATGTTAACGGAATATTTGTGTTTGGATTGAGGGGAAAGATTAAGGTATGTGTGAAGAACATTTTAGATTCCCCAATGAAAATTTGTTTGGTTAGTATACTCAGTCATTCAATATCATTAGAGGAGAGCCAGCTAAGCAAATTAAGAGAATCCTTAAAGTCATTCGATATCATTAGAGGAGAGCCAGCTAAGCAAATTAAGAGAATCGTGAATCCAATGTCATTAATCTTTAAAGGAAATAACCAGTCAGACTTGTTTTTTTTTTTAAGAGAATCGTGAATCCAATGTCATTAATCTTTAAAGGAAATAACCAGTCAGACTTGTTTTTTTTTTCTAATTAAATGAATTAAAAAAAACTATGGAGTATTATTATTTAGGATATTATCATATAAAAAAATACATGCTTATTAGATAAGTCTTTTTAATAATATTGGTGGTGGAATCTAATTCAAGTTTAAAGGCAAACCGTATAAAATAAATCATTCTTACAAATTTTAGAATTTATCATAATATCAACACATAAAAATTATATTCTAGCTTTAGAGAGATAAAATAAATATATTTTTATGCGCGCTTCACACATTCTCAATTTTATTTCACTCATAATAATTATTTTTGTGTTACATATATTCATTATTTGTGTGTTCCATACATTTTCAATTTTATCTATGCTCAACACATTTATTCAATAATATTTACTACAAAATTATATTTAAAAAAAATTAACAAACAGACCATAAATATGATAAATTTAACATTATAACAAACAAATTCTACCAGCACATCCATTAAAATTAAGTTATTAGTTATAAAAACATTATCTAGCCTGATTATAGAAGAATAAAACTTTTGCAAAATTCCAGCACATCCATTAAAATTAAGTTATTAGTTATAAAAACATTATCTAGCCTGATTATAGAAGAATAAAACTTTTGCAAAATTTGGATAACAACTTTCTTCCAAAAAGGTCCTAGAAATAAAAATGAAATAGTTATCAAACTTATATAAAAATGAAACAATTATCAAACTTATAAAAAAACAAAAATATAAATCCACAAAGGTCATAGAAATAAAAATGAAACAGTTATCAAACTTATATAAAAATGAAACAATTATCATACTTATAAAAAAAACAAAAATATGAAACAGTTATCAAACTTATATAAAAATGAAACAATTATCATACTTATAAAAAAACAAAAATAGTAAGATATACCAAAATTTCAGAGAATGAGTATGAAAATTGTAAATAATGGTAAATAGTAAGATATATCTCAACTGCCCGTACGAAATCGGAACTCTAGTTTCGTAATTAGTTCGTAATTAGGGTTTAGGTAAATGAGTGAGTAATTTTATAACTAATATTTATGATTTTTAATTTTGAATTTGAGATGACCAATATAGTAAAAGGGCTTAGTCTTACCCAATCTCATTTTCTACAAAATCGGTCTTAGGAAGTCATGACCAAAAGCACCAACCTTCTTCAAAAGTCTTATTTAATAAATAAGTTGTTAAACCGTTTTGATAAAATAAATAAAAATGAAAAATTATCAAATTTATTTAAAAATGAAACAATTATCAAACTTATATAAAAAAATAAGTAAGAAATACCAAATACGAGAGGATGACTTATATAAAAAAATAAGTAAGAAATACCAAATACGAGAGGATGAGAATGAAAATTGTAAATAATTGCTTTAGGCATGTATCCTAGGAGAATATTTATAATTTAGGTATGCATCAAACTTATATACATAAATTGTTAGTATTAAGAATATACCTACATATTTTATGAATAACATAAACTTAATAGGAAAATAATTTTCAAAATTATAGATAATTTACATACTTAAACTCATTGTAATTTTCAAAAGTAATTGAATCAAGCGAAGTACTATAATTTTGCTATTCGTAAGCTCCTTCAACTTGAATAATAACTAGAATGTTTGTTTTTTGTCCAAAAGAAAGTCAATCTATCAACAATAATAATGGACATTTAAGCTGGCCTTCTAAAAAAAAATTAAAATTAAATATATATGTTAGAATATACTCTAATATAGATGCTACACAATAATAAAACATTCCAAAAAACAATATTAAAATAAAATCATTTTTGTATTTAAAAGTCTTTCTTCATCACACTATTTCTTATGCACATGTGATTTCAATAGTAAAATATATGATCAGTTTTTATGCTCCACACATTCTCAATTTATTTTTCACATATAATAATTATTTTTGTATTCCACACATTTATTATTTTTTTACTATACACATTTATTCAATTATTATTAATATAAAATTATATTTGTCAATATATTTTGCACATGTTATTATTATTTTTTATACTCTATATAATTTTTTTAGATTATCACTCATTGATTATCACTCATTCTTGTTTAATTGGCTACTTTTTCTCAACTTAATAATTGTTTTTAATAGATATATTCAATCATCTTTAATACAACCTTATATTTTATTGTTAATTTATTTTCTCACATATTTTTTTACTCTATATATAATAATCTATATATAATAAGGGCAAATTCAGAACAATCTTTAATACAACATTATATTTTTATTGTTAATTTATTTTCTCACATATTTTTTTACTCTATATATAATAAGGGCAAATTCAGAACAAAGTAAAGCAAAAAAATCTAGCAAATCCAACAAAGTTATACACAAAGCATATATCACGAATTCAGAACAAAGTAATGGAGAACTCTTTTACTGTCTAGACAAAAAAAATTAGAACATAGTAGGATTTGGAGTTTAGAAAAGTGTGTTTAGTTGCAAAGAGATACCTTCAAAATAGGTAAAGTTGGAAATGCAGATTGTGTATTGTTGTTGGGTATTAATAAATGTATTGATTATGACGGTGGCAAGACAAAAATGGATGAGATCTAAATTTACCGTCACTATAATGTGACATATATACACTGCCACATTGGTCAATGCATCAAGATGATCATAAAGTTAAACGGGCTGGATTCGACATATCGGATACAACTTGATTTATCTTGAATTTGCAAGCTACCGTTTTTTAGATTCTACTAAATCGATATAAGTGTCCTTCAATCTTAAATCCATCAATATCAAACACCTTCCATATCACTAAATTTAAAATATCCAAATTGATTTTTAAATCGATCAGTAAATACATATCTTATATCTTGAGAATTCTATATCTTGAGAATTTAAATGTAAAATCACTCACACAAGTAGTACAAAACCAAATTAATTTTGAACTCTTGAAAATTTTCGCTTCTTTTTATATATGTAGATGTTACATATTATTTGGTGGTATATACTCCTATATCTATAGCTTATATAAAAATTGGTTTTTAGCTTAAGAGTGTCTGTTGTTTCAAATTCTTACAATTACTTACACACCTATATCTATATTTTATTTGTGAATTTCTTTCACTCACACGGTTGTTCTAAGAATAGGGTTCTCGAATATTTTCTTTGGCAACACTTTAGGAAACTAATCAGAATTAAGCAATTTCTATGCATTATAAATATATTAACTTTATAATTATTAAATAATAATTTAATATAAATTAATTATTTAATATTAAATAATAAAATCAATGTGATTTTTAAGTTGGTTTAATAAATATTTTAATTGTATGATTATTAAATAATATTTTAATAAATTAATAAAGAAGAGTTTTGATTTTATAAAATCGTTGTTAATTTGTATAAATATTAAAAATGTATTTTCGTTATATATATAATATTACTTGCTGTTCATTATTGTTTTAATAAATTATTCATTTATAGTTAATAAATCATAAAAAAAAAAAAAATAGTTACTACAACATATAACAAAGAATATTCAATTAAACATAAAAAAGAATTACTTAAAAAGTTTGGATTTCAATAGTTAATCGATTCTTGTTCATGTGGTAAGAAAGATTCAGATTTTCAAATATCTAAATTCAGGACATTTGATTCCAGATTTCTGCAAGAAAATAGTTGGAATAGTTGGAATAGTTGAAAAGATTTCAATAGTTGGAATCTCTCAGGCAGCATTTTTCTCCGTGTCCGCCATAATCTTCATGAGAAAAGCATAATCATAAGCTGTTTCCTTACAATGTGAGAATCGGCCACCTTCCCGAAAATGCCCTCCGTTTTCGTTCGTCTGAAGAATCACTGCCGACGAACATCTTGGACACGACGTGTCTCGAATCTTGGCCACCCATTTAGCAGCTTCCCACACACCAACTCTAAGAATAAAAAATGTCAACAGAATATAGTTCATTTTCGATACACCAGATACTTACAAGGACTAAAACTAACTCTGATGTTTGTTCTAATCATATGAAAGGAGAGCAAAAATCAGTTCTTTTATATTTACAACTTACAATTATCCCTCCAGATTTATTTTCTTTACAAGTTACCTTGATGATTGGCCTAATTAGAAAAAAAGTCAAACTTCAAATGCACATGTGTATTCATGAACCCTCCATTTATATATTTTACCCAAAAAATAACAACTCACACAACCCCCAGAATAATAAATTACCGAGAATCATTGAACGAGGCCGACACAAGCATCGACGGACAGCAAACTCCTCCAGGGATATTATCGTAAGGAGAGTACTTCCGAATGTACTCGAAGCACGACTCAATCTGAGGATTCCCAAATTCTTCATAATCCAAAGTCGTTAGAGGTAAGCTCGGGTCCAATAACGTGTTAAGCACATCCAGGAAAGGAACCTACCACGGAAATGCACAGCAGAGCTTTAACCTTAAAAAATTTCATGCAGGTTGACACAAATTTATTTTTAACAATAAACATACCAAAAGTTAAAAGTCCTATTACTTACGCACCTTAAAAATGGCAGCACGAAACAATTTCGGGTTCATATTGACTGCGGCTCCCAAAAGAAGACATCCAGCACTGATGCCCAGAGCACCCAACCGTTTTTTATGAACAAATCCCTCGCTGATAAGATATTCACCGCATGATACGAAATCATCTATGGAGTTCAACTTATTTAATCCACGCCCGGATTTATGCCAAGAAGGATCCACACCAGCACCACCCCTGACCCCAGAAACTATTTTAAGTAACAAAACTAATTTTTTTCTGGTAGAACATATAAAATATTTATTTTTATCATGTATACTTTGAAAATATGTAGAAATAGAAGGTGATGACGTGGAAAGCATACCTCACGTCTGCAAATGCAAACATCCATCCTCGATCGAGTAAGCTTAAACGATCTGGACACCAACTTTTATCCAAAGCCTCGCCATAGGCACCATATCCATGAAGAAGACCAGGAGAAAGACCCTTCTGATATGCAGTCCGGGAGAACACGACGGTCAACGGGACTCTGACTCCATCACGGGAAATCACTTCCTTCTCCTCACATGCATATTTCCCTGTAAAATCTTTCCATCCTTGCTCTTCATCATGCAAAACATCCGTTTTCTTCTCCTCAACACCACCTGTTGAAATATTTTTCACGTCCTCCTGTTGAACTATGGAGCAGACTTTCCTCAACATGTCATAGTCGACAAGGAGATCAGGTGTCTGCACATATTAATAATAAAGAAAAATGAAAGATGGTTTCAACTTGGTTTATCATCTCCAAATGAGACCTTCAATCAAGCTCAATAAGATGCCATGGGTCTAGATATTTAGGGGGTGTATTGTGCTTTAAAGAAGTGATTTTACAGTATCATAAACTAAGATTAGCTGAGAATTAGAAGTCGGTTGGTGTTTGGTGAATAAGTTTGGAGATGCTTTGTTGAATGTAAAAGTCAAACCAGGAGCAGAATCAAAAGCTAAGGCATTGTGCGGAATTAGAAAATAATATGCCCTTAGAAATTCAAGAAAACAAGTGTTTCAGACACAAGCTGATATGCACTTTTTTAGTGATTACAAATCACTCCCTTGGTAACATGTAGAAGTTGATGTTATACAACACAAATAAACTGTGCTTGGATATACTACAAATATGACAG
This sequence comes from Euphrasia confusa, assembly GCA_954870475.1. NCBI lineage: Eukaryota > Viridiplantae > Streptophyta > Magnoliopsida > Lamiales > Orobanchaceae > Euphrasia > Euphrasia confusa. Next base: position 4,841,697 of record OX940961.1, read on the forward strand.
ACTAAAGATTGACAAACGTATAAAAGTTTAAAGTTAATAGTTTATCTCCAATTGAGTTGAAAACTTTACCACCGGCGACGAGATGAGAACACGGTATACAGTGTTCGTGAAGTCGTGATTTGAGCCTGGCGTGACTGTGCACATGTTTGAGGGGAGAGGAAAATACCAAGGATCGAGGTCGTCAATCTTTATATCATTCTGCGCAGAAGCTAATGTTACATGAGCAAAAACCTAATGCTTGGATATTCTACAAATATGTTATAGCCAGAAGTTACATTGAACTATGATTATAAATATTTATACCTCGAAATCAATATCAATAGGCATGTCGATTGAACATATTGAAGGGGAACCGTTTTTGTTGAGAAAAAGAACCAATTGTTTCTGAAACATATCCATGTCTTCCAAGCAACTATCTTCTCCGGGCATGATGATATTCTTAAAGGAGACAAGAAACAAGCAACATTGAATATTCAAATAAAATTTGGAAACAATGTGATATGCATACATAAAGTACAATATTAAATATTCAGAATGAATATACAATCGATAATAGTAGGTGCATTACTTATTGGACATATTGAACCGAAAGTAACCAAATTGAGGAATTAGATCAAGGATTTGCATTTTTAATTTATAAAAGGTGGACTTATAAGAAACACACATATGAACACTTTATCTAGTCCCTGATTAAAACACTAAAAACTACCTTCAAATTAGTTGCCGAAACATCATCATCTCTGCATGTGGCTAAATAATAACCATTACCCGAAAATTCTTTATTTTTACTTGTAGGGGCATTAGTAAGGACGTAAAAATAGTGAGAGTGATGTTCCAAGAAGTACTGTACTCCGGAGACCCGCTTACAAAATCTTTGCAGCCCACTGTGTGGATTGGTTGCATTTATAACATAAACCTGCGCACCCATATCAGGAAATTTGGATAAAATACATAATAAAAAATAGTTGATGTTAAGTCAAGAGGACAAGAGAAGTGAAATAGTAAGTTTCCTTCCTCAGACGAAGTCCTTGAATTAGAATTCACTGTGACAAACTTTCCATCTTTCGTACTCGCGATATCTACGCAGAAGCGCGGATCATTCTCAGTAAATATTATGGCATCGTCCCCAGAATGCAATCCCAGTTTGGTGCAAAATAACCTGATATCAGTATGTACTTCGTAATCGTAAGGAAAATTTCTCGATTAAAAAAGATACTGTAATTGAAAATTTACCCCTGAAGAATAGCCTAATTATAAAAGAGTCCGGTTATCTTTTAAAATCATTAATACCACCTTAAATTGTAAATGCAAATGATTTAAATTTGAAAGATAACAAAATGCTTTTGTAATTAGACTAAACCTTAGTGGTAGTTTTTGTAATCAGCCCAGTGAAAAAAAATGTGAAAAGTTATAGAATATGCCTGTAGGGTCGTTGGTTTTGGTCACATAATGTGTAGAAGAGTGTACAGCTGTCCTGAGCCCAAGCCAAGCTAACAACACCCTCGACTTTGTGTTGGGGAAAAGTAGAGTTAGTTTGGAGGTCCTTGATTTGGAGCTGAAAATGTTCACTTCCATTAGTGTCGAGTGTATATGCGAGAAATCTGTGGTCTGGTGATACTCTACATGTTCCCACGTGGACATATCCTGCAAAAGTAGGATTCCAAAAAATTAATGCAACTCTTTAGAGAAAAAGAGTGAGAAATACAATCTCACGAGTTAAGAAATTATATTAGCAGAATAGCTTGCCATATTTTTCCGCAATCTCATTCCAGTCGAGCAAAACTTGATCTCTTTCGTATCCTTGTCTGAAGGATTGGAGTAAGGTGTTTGCCCAACCATTTTTTTCAACTGCTGGTTTCCTACACAAAATGGGGTACTCTTTCCCCTCTGGAATATACTGATGATACCACCTGTTTAATCCCATGTCCAAACAAGGAAATAAATGACCAACAATACTCATCCTAAAGCAGACTGAGCTAACATAACATATGAAACTACACGAAATGTGATTGAATTACAACACAGCTACACTTCATATTTGATTGAGTATTTGCGTGTGAGTGTTCGTAGTTCTCTTTTCTGAAGATTTATCACGAGTGTGTGCTAAAGATCATATTTTTACCCATTCATAGACTGTATTTACCAAGAAAATATACAGTAAAATGACACGAACAAAAAACATAAAGTTTATGCTAATTGTGTCAAAATTATAAGAACATAAACAACTCAAAAAATTCCAATCCACATACCATACGAAATCTACTTGAAAAGTCAATTCACAAACTAAAATCCCAAAAAAGAAAAAAGGTGAAATTACAAACCAGTGCCCCCAGCGTTCAGGAGGTGTTGTAATCTTGGAGGGCATTCTGGAAACCATCTCCGAATAAAGAGTCCTCTGCATTTCTTCGGTGTCCCGCATAAACGCCTCGGCATAGGCGTTTTCCCGGTCGATGTAGCTGACGAAATCCGGGTCGTTCGTGTCGGACATCCAACGGTACGGGTCCTTCCACGTGAAACCGTGTGCGCTTGCCGTGAAAGGGGACTTCTTGGCGGTCGGAGGACGGAGGTCCGTCGGCGTGAAGCAAAAGTGGTTGCTTCTTACGCCGAGGGTGGAGAAGTAGGATGTGAAGGGTATAACGGTCTTTCTAGACGAGGTCCTGGAAACAAAGATGCAGGCCGCCATCGCCACGGCGACGGAGACGGTGGCAGGCGATTCAGGACTATGGTTGCGGGTAATTTTTCAGTTCCAATTCACAGTGGCATCAGCGTAAATTTGCTGAATTTATGAATTGAGATGGGAAAATTCGATGATTTGTTTATTGGGCTTCTCCAGAATTTATTTGTGTAATTTTATTTTCATTTTTATTTTTGTTGCTAAATATAAAACATACTCCCTTCTTCATTTCTTCCCATTGAGTGAGAGATTGAGTGAGAGGTGAAAATGTAAGAGTATATATGTATTTTTAAATAAAAAAATTGGAATAATTATTTTTTAAAATAAAGTGTGGCTATTGGAATAGGACAACTCAAAATGAAAAATATGTCTATTAATATGGGACAAAAGTAGTAAATTAGTATTGATAAATAAGATGAAAGCATAAACAACAACAAAAAAAAAAAATGAAGGCATAAAAATAACCACTTGAACTTGCTTGTACGAATTCATATTTGCAGAAACTTCTGATCAGAATGACTTGATTAAAATCCCTCCTCCTCTGACCTCTCCCAACAAAGCAACCCGGTCTGTCGTAAGAAAAAAAATACCGACACACGCGCACACATGTATACCTAACCATACTCGGATCATCGATCTTTCAATTGAAAAATAAATACGCATATATTTATCACTAATAACCTATAACTTGAGAACCATCTAGAATCTACAGCAGAGAAGCCCCGACCGCCAACCCTTTTGTTTCCGGAAATGTTTCCTGTCGGCTTTCGCCATTCTCACTGGACTGCTATTCCATTCAGACTGCAATCTGCATACAAGGAAACATATCATTAGTAACATAACATTATCTCTAGTTCGAAGATCATATCAAAAAGGGTAAAACATGTTTTCATTACACTGGGAACGCAAAAGATCTCGCGCTTGTTGTGCTGGCATCTGATCGATGAGAGAGGCTTCTAGAAAGAGCTACCGGGTCGGAATAAGTCACGGCTGAGAAACTCGTCTCCCCATGGTCGTACTTCCATTTTGGGTCGATAACTGAGGCATCATCCTTTGTCGAGCTCAGAGACTGAGTCTGGCCATCCGAAGATAAATCATCTGAGTTCGCATCCAGATGTTGTTTTTCGCTGCTGGCACACTGTGTGTTGCTATTAGGAGCAGATTCAGAAGGTTGTTCTTGGCCAGTGTTTAAGAAGTCGAAAGTAATGCTTCCGCTTCTCACGTTCCTGTTGAAGAGTAGGCTGCCAGCTTGGATGTTATCTTCCAGCTCTCTTGCTTCTGGTGATGATGAGACGGGATCCACAGAAAGAGCATTTTCAACGGGAAGGGTTTGGATCAAAGAGTCGTCATTGTTACCAACTTCGATCTATACATATAATAAGGTTAAGAAAGCATTAGTCTTTTGAATCTTGATATCACATTAATTACAAATATCCCTTTACACTTATATCTGTTTTTACAAAATCCACAGCACATCTCAATAAGGTTTTTTTTGAAGGAGTTGATAAATGGGATGTTTGTAATTTCAAACGAAAAATGAGACCATTTTGGATTATAGATTGTAGTTTCTTCTGCCGAAAATTAAGGAGTGGAAAAATTGAGTAATTTCTCCTTCAGTACCACTTCTACCAAATTATCTCTCTCGCGCAAAATGCAGGGGAGTATAAATTTATAATAGTCCTAGTCATCAATAGCTGGGATGCGAATTGAAGAACTTAAAAAAGTACAGTTATTGATCCAAACCTGATCAGTCGGTTGCACGACTTTTTCCCCGTCATTTGAGGAGTCGGGGAAAGATTCGAGGAGAGCCAGAGTGCCAGCTTCTTGAACTGGATGATCCTTATCATCAGGAGAATCCTCTTCGGAACATTTTGTTGCTGCCTGGTCTAGTTCCAGTAGATCACAATGCTCGACAGTATCTTTTTCAGACGAGCCGACTGAGGAAGCTATAATGATCCTTTCCTGATCATCGGATTTGCCATCTTTTTCTTCCTTGATCTCCGGCGTCCCATTATCAACGCCTATGTCCTTCATAACCCCCAGCTCAGGCAGTTCACATTCCAACACATTTTTATCGGTGAACTCATTCGTAACAGTCTCGAACAAATCCAAAGCCCCGTCACATGGAGAAGAATTGGAAACCACGCACTCGATTCCATTACAAGGAGCTTTAACTTCTTCAGCTGTCACCAAGTTTTCGTCTTTACCGTGCACGTGAAAAGACAATGGACCCGAAAATTCATTCTCCTGATCACAGCCAGCTAGATCCGCGAGTTCATTTTGATTGTCCATGGAAATTTCCTCAACGCCCTTACGGTTTTCATCGCTAACTTTCGCCTCGAATAGTTCTTCACTTCCGAATGTCAGTGCTTCGTAAGATTTTGGGTTCTGGTTTTCCTTCATGGTCATGTTTCCATGATCAAAAACACTGTCATTGCAACCAAAGCATATCAATACAGATAAGATAAAATAAAATAAAAAGAGCATTACATGATGACAAAAATGCAGTTCGGGTGGACCAAGAAAAACGACTAAAAATCATACGAATACATCAACAGTTAGAGTGGACTGACTGCATAATCAGCCAGATAATTGGTAGGGTCAAGACACACAGATGAATCCATTTCAAAAGAACCACAACAATCATTGATCTCACATGTGATGCTTTTTCCTAATACTTGCACATTTTAAGTCAATACCACTTAAAATTCGGATGGTGAATTCCTCGTTTTCTAGTTGTCGATTATTCGACAGCTGTGGTGTCGTTGATACCTCACCTTAATTTCTCAGGGGTGTGGGGGACGAACAGTAGACTCTCCTCTTAAAGGTTAGGAATCTCCCATTGTCTTCTAAAGTTAAAAGAAGGGTCGACACAACTTTTGAAACAGATAATACTAATTAATCAGTAAATTAATTAATTAATCTTTCATACATCATCATCTCTTTTGAGGTTTCAGATCTAAAAAACCCAGATACATCATTCATATATAATTTCTTCGAATTAAAATAAAAAATGATACCTGCAGCTTGATCAACAACCACCTCCAACTGAACTCCCCCCTTCTCACTGCATCATTTCAGGAACAAAAAAAATCGATTATATTCATACGAAATGAATGCATCATAATAATAAAAAAAAATCAAAACTAGAAATATTAAAACGCATTAATTACAGTATTTACAGCTGTAAATACATACAGTAAATACCTCTCGTCGTCCACAGATAAACCCTTGCTTGCTCTGTTTAGAAAACAGAGGATATATATATATATATATATATATATATATATATATATATATATATATATATATTGACCTGATTTCCACACAGATGTATGTGTATGTGTGTGTAACAGAGGTATAGATACAGACAAACGCCCTCTGCCAGAAGGGATTTGTAGAGAGAGGAGGTGGAGCATTAATTGTGTGCGTTTTTGCCGTTTTGAAAAACACACACAAACACGCACTAGTGCGAGTAAAATATAATCACTTGGTCAACTATCTGTACATATATGTATATAATTTAATTAATTAATTGAGCATAATTAGACGGTAAATTATTGTTTGTTTGGGTTATAGGGAAATGGTTTTCTTTCCTTAAGCAAAGTAACGATGTTTGAACGGTGTCGTTTTGTAGACCGCGATTCGTTATTTATCCGCAATTCCCTATAAATAAAAACAAAAAACAAAGTTAGAATAATTAGTTGCGGGATATGGGAAAAGCCTGCCAATGGAATCGCCCTTTTGGAGTTTTATTTTATTTTATTCATTTCATTTATAGGATAACGAGAAGTCAAACCCTAACAAATCAAATCCCAATTCCTATACGTGTTTTTCCTATCTTGGGTTAAATTATTTTTTGATCAATTTTACAAAAATCATTTGAGTTTAATTCTATTGTGGGTTACTATGACGTTATAGAAACGGGTTATCTCTAGCTAGTTCATGTAAGTATATATCACCCAAATGTGTGGATTTGGAGATAAATTAGTCATTGAGGAGTTTAGGTGTAGGCGTAGGTATTACTTAGCTATCCTCAAATTAATTAAAAAATTGTTTCTATAACTCGATGAGGTTTTTGGGACCACTCTCTTGAATCCTTGATTGTTTCAAACAAACTTTTATCACCCTATGGATTCACTACATATGCAATTTCAATCTTCAACACTTCAAATTAAATTCTCCTTACTATGTTTGGTAATTTTTAAAAATAGAGTGAATTGTATTATAGTTGTTAAACGAGCAACGCTCGTTTGTATGCGACTAGCTAGTAATTTTTCATCGAAAACATCGAACAAACAACATGCTTAGGCATACTCCTACATTACAACAAATTAAGGGGCACAGAATGATTTGAAGAAAGAAAAAATGTTCGTTGCTCTAGGCCCCAAATTATAGTTTCATCAAATAATGGGGTGCCTTGAGTGAATGGCTCACCGATATAAGTCAAACTCCCATTAAAAATAAAATCATTTTTTTCCTTTCTTTCTTGAAAGAAATATTGCTTGCACAGAAAGCAACGTTCAACGATATTATGAACGCAATATTTAAGTGGTTCAAAATGCAAGTATTTATCTCGGTTTTTCATTGTATTTCAATGAAGTACTGTAGTACTAGTTTTTAATAAGAAAACGATGGAAATTGATGAATAAACATTCATTTATGTGAATCATAAAAGTAAGATCAATCTTTTTCAAAACAATTAAATTCGATTTTCTCTCTAATTATAAGATCACTCGCATTCAAACACCAACCAAAATTGCAACACTAGTCTAATAATGTCTGCAAAAAGAGGAGCTAATGCGGGCCCCACCCAACCAGTGTTTCACGCACGGTTCGTGGCTTTGAATGGTGGGCCCCCGCGTCACAATCGGGCCAGGCCCGCCCGATGCTATTGTGCGCAGGTGGTATACACAGTAGCGTAATAACGTTTGCAGGCATTTGTGCTGTCCAAATCCCGGACAGCGTACTAAACACTAGATGGCGACTCACCGGCGCGTGCACGTCATACACTTCAAATTAAAAAAAACAAGAATCAATTAATAATAATTAATTGATTGACTTGGGCCATATTTCGAACCCAACAGCATGCTGTAGGCCCATTAACAAGTACCAGCCCGGTAGCTGAAAAACACAATTGGGCCATCCGCTCGAGTTAATCCAAAGCCCATATTTCCTGCTTATAATAAGAAATGAAGCCCTAGCGAATAACGGAAGAAAGAAACAGAGTAGACCCGGAGCTGAAAGAGAAATGTTGCTTCTGTTTGAAACCCCAGCGGGTTTTGCCCTCTTCAAAGTCTTGGATGAAGGAAAGCTTTCCAAAGTCGAGGTCAGTCAACCTTTTTTCTTTCTTTTCCGTTTACCCTTTTTATTCTATTTTTCATTTTTTTTGTTTGCAGAATTTGGGGAAGGAATTCTCTAGTCCAGACTCTGCTAGACAGGTTCTAATTCTGAAATCAAGTTTCATTTTTAAGTTGTTGTGTTTTGATTTGAAGTGCATGCACATGTATATATGTTAGATTGAGGTGTAGTAGGAATTTGAATTTGAGGATTATGGGGTGGATGATGTGTTTGTTATATTGAGGTGAATGATAGTGCATCTAAATAGGAGCTGTTTCTTGAACTCGACGTTCAGGTCGTAAAGCTTAAAGCTTTTTCCAAGTTTGAGAACACGGCCGAGGCTTTATCGGCCGCCACCTTGTTGATCGACAGTAAGCCCAGCAAAGGGCTCCGCAAGTTCTTGCGTGGCCACTGTGAAGGTAGTGACATTCTAGGTGTTGCCGACTCCAAGCTCGGAAACGTAATCAAAGACAAGCTGGTGAGTTTGGGCACTGCCGGCCGCTTAACATGTATCGCGACACTGTAACCGTGTACAAAAAAATGGTTCTGTTTTCTGATTTTTTTTTATGCCTCGCAGCAAATTGAATGTGTCCATAACAACGCTGTCATGGAACTGATGAGAGGTGTGAGAAGTCAACTGTCGGAGCTTATCTCTGGTCTGGCTTCTCAAGATTTGGCTCCAATGAGCCTGGGTTTATCTCACAGCTTATCTAGATACAAATTGAAATTCAGTCCAGATAAGGTGACTTTATCTGTACATATCTCTTATATTTGTCTGTCGAATCTGTGAAGTGGGCTTTGATCCTTGAGAGAAATTCTAATCGCCCTTTCTACACTGAAATGCAATTATTTGTCTTTACTATGTTCTCTATCATTCACCGTATTCCTTTTTTATGGACGCATCATTATACAGTATTTAGAATGTTCGATCTTGATAGTAGTAAAGTGCTTGTATTTTCTTTATTAATATTTTGCTGGTTGTTACTCTTAAGGTCGATACGATGATAATACAAGCCATTAGTTTGTTGGATGACCTTGACAAGGAGCTGAATACATATGCAATGAGGGTCAGGGAATGGTACGGTTGGCATTTTCCGGAACTTGCAAAGATCATACAAGACAATATCCAGTATGCCAAGACTGTCAAGTTGATGGGTGACCGAACAAATGCTGCCAAAATCGACTTCTTAGAGGTATATTTTGTGTTTCATTTCAATTGCTTTTATCACGGTGCTCACATGGTCTCAATGTTATAGATACTTACGGAGGAGGTTGAGGCGGAACTGAAAGAGGCAGCCATGATTTCCATGGGAACTGAAGTTAGCGACCTTGATCTGGAGAACATCAAAGATTTATGCACACAAGTACTCTCCCTTTCAGAATACAGAGCCCAACTGTACGACTATTTGAAGAGCAGGATGAACACCATCGCTCCAAATCTGACTGCTCTCGTTGGAGAGCTCGTTGGTGCACGCTTGATTGCTCACGGAGGCAGCTTGATAAATCTGGCTAAGCAACCTGGAAGCACCGTTCAGATTCTTGGTGCCGAGAAGGCTCTCTTCAGAGCACTGAAGACAAAGCACGCAACTCCTAAATATGGGCTCATATATCATGCATCCTTAATCGGCCAAGCAGCACCAAAGCTCAAGGGAAAAATCTCAAGGTCCCTTGCTGCAAAAGCTGCTTTGGCAATTAGATGTGATGCTCTTGGAGATGGCGAAGATAACACTATGGGTTTGGAGAATCGAGCTAAGGTAGTAGACTAGGTGGTTATGAATCTTTAGTTTCAAAACCGTTTTTATCATTTTGTTCAATATTTTTCTGTTGGTATAGCTCGAAGCACGGCTGAGGAACTTAGAGGGCAGAGAATTGGGCCACTCAGCTGGGTCTGTTAAAGGCAAACCAAAGATAGAGTTTTACGACAAGGACCGGAAGAAGGGATCTGGGGGATTGATTACTTCAGCCAAGGTTTGAACTCGTAAATGACTAGTTCAATGCTATTATTGTAACACGTTTACCTACATCGTCTAAATTTCTTCACGCTCTTTGCAGACGTACAATCCAGCAGCTGACTCGATTCTTGGACTAACTGAATCATTGTCCAAGAAAGCAAATGGTGACAAGGACGTACCTTCTGAGACCGAGGAGGCAGTGATTGGAGAGCAAAAGAGCAAGAAACGCAAGAAGAAGAATGATGCTTCCGCATTGAATGAAGTTGATGTTGCCCATACTAAAACCGAGTCAGTTGGGAAGAAGAAAAAGAAATCGAAGGATGATGATTCAGAGCTGCCGGTTGAAGAGGACAAGAAGGTTGATGCAGGAGAAAAGAAGAAAAAGAGAAAACAAGCAGATGTGTCAAATGAAGAGGAGAAATCTGATGCAGGCGAGAAGAAGAAAAAGAAGAGGAAACACGCCAAGGCTGATGAGGAAGGAGGCAAGACCCCTAAGAAAAAGAAAGAAAAGAAGTGAAGTGAAAGACTTCAAACTTTTTGTAGTACATCTGTACATGCATCAGAAACAAGTCTAAAAAGTTTTGTTTCTTGAGCACTGTTTGATTTTATGAATGTAAAATTTAGGTATTTTAAATTGTGAACTAAGGCTTGAATTTATTTATTTTACTCGTTCTATCTTCATTGGTACGTACTGATGTTATGTTTATGTCTGTTACATAAATAAACACAGATTCTTGCATGTTAAAAACGAAAAAAAATATTCAAAAAAAAATTAAAACAGATTGTTACATACTGATGTTATGTTTATGTCTGTTACATAAATAAACACAGATTTTTGCATGTTAAAAACAAAAAAAGAACATGAAAAAAAATATAGGGTAAAAATGTTGCTGCCCAGGATCGAACTGGAGACCTTCAGTGTGTAAGACTGACGTGATAACCACTACACCACAGCAACTTGTTGAAAGTATATTGTTCGTATTTATTATCATCCGTTATAATCACGCACACTCATTTTATTGGTTAATTCCGTTATTAGACATGAAAAATTAAATTTGCTGTAATATTAATAATAAGACAAAAACTAATAAAGCAACTTATGTTAGAACAATTATTGACCAATAAATATTTTGATAATTTATTTTCATTAAGATATTTCTATAGTTCTCTACAATGGCAACTCCCCTTTTCCCTCCTTTCTCTTCTTTCTGCAGGATATGTGTACATATTTGTTTTTCGAAAACCATAATCAATTATACGTATGTAGAGACATCGAGAGAGGGTGCATATATAATAAATAAAGCCATCAATCATTGTCGTTCATACATATATATATTACAACATTAATCACGTACGTTTAATATTACATCATCATTCGAGATACATTATACACCTAAGTGCATAATAATGCATAAACTGAACCAGACAAGCTACTATATATAGTAGGTATATTGTCCGTCCATTCGTACTAATCAGCAGCAGTTCATGATCAACACATTTTATTTCCCTAATTGATTAATTAATACTAGAAAACATTGCTGATATTAATTAATCAATAAATTATTATGCAGCAAAGCATCCAAGGTGGCATGAGTAGAGCGAGTCGAGGGTCAAGTCGAGCTCGTTCCTCCTGGCCTCCATACCTTCGCCTTCGTACACACCTCTGCATATTCAAGGACACACACACACACACACACACACACACACACACTAGTTTAGGCCATAAATTCTACTAATAGTCGAAGGGGTAGTTTTGTAATTTAGCCGCTCACCCCATATTGAGGCCAGGAAATTGTGGAGACATCATGAACGACGGTTGTGTTGGTGGAGGCGGCGCATTAGGCCCGTGATTATGCTGCTCCCACTGCTGGGGTTGCTGTGCCATTTCATGCTCCTTCTCTTTGATCTGCATTTACATTATATTATATTATGTTATATTATAAGCACACAGAACGAACGTATACTCGATACCAATTGATCAATTACATGCTTGTACGTACGATCAACATTAATAAAGTTACCTGCTTTGATAGCATGCTGTTTTGCTCTTGTATCGCCTTTTCCTGTCGATTATGTTTCGTAAGTATATGGAAACCCTAGAATTAAGGAGAGTGATCCAAGGACTCACCTTCTGCTGCAACTCGGAGATGGAATCGTACAAGAGTTGATTCTGTGTTGTAAATAATTATATGTATAATTAGTTTTTAATACAATGTAATGCATTTTAATTATTAAAAACAAGTAACTATTTATATATAATAAACATACTTTTCTTGTTCGGATGTTCTTGAGAGCAGTGTCGAGCTGTTGTTCCAGATTTTGAAGATCCTTCAGGCTCATTGAATCCAAGTCTTCTCCCATGTATTGCCTGATTGATCATGAGGAAATATTTGATCAGTCGAAAAAATCGGAAATAAAAAATTGTACTATTATTATATATGAAAAGTACCTATGATTTCTTTGCAGGAGATCAATTCTTGCCCTAAGCTTGCTGTATTCCAAGCTCCAATTAGCCTACACAAAAACTCAAATACATTATTATTATTATTATTATTATTATTATTATTATTATTATTATTATTATTATTATTATTATTATTATTATAATTATTAAAAAATAAATAAATGAATACATATGTGCAATTAACAAGATTTGTGCTTTCTTACAGGTGACTGAGGCTCATTTGCAACAAGTTGTCTTTCTGCAAATGAGTATCTTTCGTACTTCTCCAGAATCTTGTCCATGCTGATATGCGCGAACGTGCGTTTATATATGTTAGTACAATTCAAACATAAACGATTCCGGAATTAACTTCTTTCATGTGCGATTTTCTATCTCTTATCTCGTCTCATATTTCAATACAGTAAGTACGTAACAAAATTACAAGGTATACATGTGGCGTTCATCCAACTAAACAATAGTGCGCGTTCAATAAAAAAAAATCACATTCAATTTGGGTATAACATATAATACATGGTTGTTCAAGGACTTCAATGTGTATATATATATATATATATATATATATATATATATATCAAACATTCAATTTATGTAATATATATGTTAGATCAAACATTCAATTTATATTTAGGACACAACATCAAAACACAACTAACTTTGTTTTTTTCCTTCTCATTTTCTGTCTCGACTCACATCACTACTAGTTATTACATGATATCTAAGCCACCTACACTTGTGAAATTATAAATCCGAGGAAGATAAATTTAATTAATTATGATACTTCCACACACATTTTGAGTATTTGTTCGGTTATAAGAAAGTGAAAAGATAACGAAAAGAAAGTCTCTAAAAACCAACACCAATATTAATTGTAATTTGATCTTTCAATTAAAATGAATTATTTTCTCTGAAAACCCAAACACGGTTTCATATAAAATAGATTTAACAAACTCATGAACAGAAGTAACTAGAAAAAGCACTTGCTATATCCTTGGAAAAATTAAAATGAAAATGAGCATAGTAAGATCTAGTAGCTACACTCTACTACTACAAAAAATGAAGCCCAAGTTCCAAGAAATGCAGATCGACTAATTATAAATAAATAAACAATAAAAAAAACCCAAAGGATCAACCTAGAAAACCCCGAGTCAATAACCGAAAGAAAAATGAATACACATGAGTTGATATGATGCTTCAATATTATCATATCAGTGTACGATTTTTATGTCTCTAAAATTAACCAATAAATTAAAGACTCTCTTTTTAATTATTCACTGGATAATAATTAAAAAAAAATGATATAATTAATTAATTAATCACAAAAAAAAAAGATAGGAACTTGATGATCTTGAAGCGAAGATCCGGAAAAGGGTTTTTAGTTTTAGTGAAATCTTGAAAACCTAGTTAGTTGAAGTAAGAGATCTAAGTCGATCGACGATGAAAAAGAGTTGAATGATATTACCAAGAATCGGTAGAGTATTCGAAGAGCTTGCCCTTGTGGGAGAAGACGATGAGTGCCACCTCAGCATCGCAGAGGACTGAGATCTCGTGAGCCTTCTTGAGCAAGCCGGCTCTCCGCTTGGAGAAGGTGACCTGGCGGTTAATCTTGTTCTCTATCCTTTTCAGCTCTACTTTCCCTCTCCCCATTTTTTTTTCTTTTTTGCGTTGTGACCTAAAAAAGGAAACCCTGGAACTTTGAGTTTTAAGATGGATTTCACTCTAAGCTTTATTTTGCACACATAAAGAAATAACACAAACTGCCCTTCGATCTTAGTTATTGCTATCTTGGTCACTACTATTTATATACTCTTTTCTTTTATTTTATCACTCTTCACTCACTCTCACTCATGTAGCTAGTTTTATTTTACATTACCTTTTCCGTTTTCTATTTTTATTTTATTTTATTTCTTTTGTATATATATATATATATAATCATGTGGTGGTGATAAATAGTAGTAGTACAGTACAATTTTGGGAGACAATATCTCACTTATTCTGGTCTCTCAAATTTTAAAGTTATACTGTACTATTAGTTCTCAAATAAATATGCACATTTTTTGTTTTCTCAAATATTTAATATGTATATAATCTTAAAAAAATTATTTTACATTTTAATGTTAAAATACAATTTTAATTATAATTGTAATTTTTATTAACAATTATTTTACTTGTTAACTTAAATTTACAATTTTATCCTTTAATATGTGTTTCCTCCTTATTGTCTTTGAAACAGACTAGTATTTTATTTGACATAGAGATTATAATATTTTTTTGAAGAAACTTGACAAAAAAATAGAGATAAAATATATACAGCTAAAATTAATAAAATAAAATATAGTTGTAAATAAAAAATAAAGATTTAACTTTAATTTTAAAATTAATAGAATTAGCCTCTCCAAAATATATCACTTTTTTTATGGTTGTGCCTCTTAATATGTAGTACTCTTCGTATGTCTATTTTTTTTTAATGTTGATTTTTTTTTGTCCGTCCAATACATATAATAAACATTATAAAAAATTATGAAAAAATAATAGTTAAATTTTATTTTAGTTATTTTTTCATAATTTTTTTATGATATTTATCATATGTATTAAACTGGACAAAAAAAAAAATCAACGTTGATCAACTTTGCTTATTATTATTGAACATAAAGAGTATTACTTATTAAATCTCCCCTTAAAATTAAAGAGACTTTGTGAAGAGGAGGTAAGAACGTTTAGTTTTTAAAAAGATGTGATATGTGGCTGATAAAATATTTGGCTTGCTAAAACATGACATATAAGTTTATGAGTAGACTCGACAAAAACTTAGCATACTCGTGACTCGTGAGGAGACGTATTGAAAATCATACATGTTGGAAACCATTATATAAAACCTTAGTTATTTTTCAGTTTTATAAACCTTTTAATTATATTAGGGTTTTGTCGTTTACAGCTTAATGAGCTGTAGGGTTTTGTCTGTTTGTGATCTGCGTATGTTGCCTACGTGGACACATCCTAGACGTTGGTCTCCTACTAGGGTTTATCATAGCTCCCTATATAAACCCTCAATTGTATGCTTGCAGCTTTTAAGCTTTCATTATTCCACTAATGGATTCTGCAAAACATTCTTTCTGCTTTTGCTTTTATGCTCGTTTAATTCTTTGCTAAAAACTCACATGGTATCAGAGCTCGGGTGTGACCAATCACACTCCTGATTTGTTTTTCTTGTAGGTGCTCACGTGATTCAAGATGAGTATTGATCAGTCTGCATCATCTGGTTCCCAGCTACACTCCAACAGTGGAGTAGGGACATTAATCCATCCACAACATCAGCTAATATCCATTAAGCTGAATGAAGACAATTACTTGTTGTGGAAAATGCAAATACTCACTGCTATTCGTGGTTATGGCCTGGAGATCTATCTCTCTCCTCATGAGGCACCAGAAAAACAAATCTTCAACACTGAAGCAGGCAAAATGGAGCCGAATCCTGAGTATCAACACTGGTGCAGACAGGATCAACTTCTGGCTTCATGGCTTCTTTCTTCTCTCTCAGAGAGCCTGCTGATTATGATGGTTGGTCTACAGTCCTCGGCTCAGATCTGGGAAGCTCTGGATCTTAATTTCAGCTCACAGTCTACTGCCAAGAAGATGCAGTACAAGCTGCAACTCAGCTCAATCAAGAAGGGAACACTAACTGTGAGAGAGTATTTGAACAAAGTGAAAAATTGCTGTGACTTGCTTCAAGCTGCAGGCCATCCTATTTCTGAAGAGGATCAGATTCTTCAAATCCTTGCAGGGTTGAGTTCAGAGTATGATCCTATAGTGGTGGCCATCACTTCCAGACCTGATAACTGTAGGCTAAGGGAAGTATACTCCATGTTAATGAGTTATGAAACAAGACTTGAGAGCTTGGGGCAAGTTAATGTGAATCAAGAGGGATCTAATCCAAGTGCTAATGCTGTGAATGTGCAGAGGAAATACAACAACTCCTCTAACTACAGTCAAGGTGGTAGAGGAAGGGGAAACTCTAACCCTAACAGAGGCAGAGGCAGGTCACCTGCTAGAGGAAGAGGGGGAAGAGGAAATACCACAAAAAGGCCTGGTCCAGGATGTCAGATATGCAATTACACCAATCACACAGCTGATAGGTGCTACTACAGGTTTGATCCTTCATTTGGCCCTTCAGGAGATGCACCACAGGGTTCAAATTCAAACACCAATATCAGTGCATACAATGCATCACAGAATCAGACTCAAGGGTACAACTACAACACTGATTCTGATGTTGATGGCTCATGGTATGCGGATTCTGGAGCCTCCAATCACATTACCAATGAGATGAATAACCTGTCTTCAGCTTCAGAATACAATGGAGGCAACAAGGTGCAAGTAGCCAATGGGACAGGTATCTCTATCTCTCACATTGGTAACTCCACAATTAGGTCACCTGTCACAAATAAATCATTTTTGTTATCTGACTTGTTGCTTGTTCCAAATATTGCAAAAAATCTGTTGAGTGTGTCTCAGTTTTCCAGGGATAATTCAGTGTATTTTGAGTTTCACCCAACTTCCTGTTTTGTTAAGGATCAAGCCACTCATCAAACCCTCTTCCAAGGCAGCCTTAAGAATGGTCTCTATCAGTTTCAACTCAAACCTTTGAAGACTAGCTGTTTCTCCCTCAACACTACAACCTTGAGCTCTCCTTCAGCCCTTGTAGTGAATAAAAGTTCCCTTGACTTCCAGCTCTGGCATGGAAGACTTGGCCATGCATCCAATAAAATTGTTAAGCTAGCATTAGGCCCTGAGTTGATCAAACTGTGTAATCCTTCTTTTGTCATTAATGAGAATTCTCTTTGTGATGCTTGTATGAAGGCTAAAAGCCATAAATTTCCCTTTCCTAATTCTGATTCTGTTTTTAACAAACCCTTTGAGTTAATCCACACAGATGTGTGGGGTCCCTCACCTCAAAAATCAACCAATGGCTATCTATACTATGTTGCTTTCATTGACCACTTCACCAGATTTTCTTGGCTTTATTTGCTTAAAAACAAATCAGAAGTACATAATGCTTTTTCTCATTTATTAAACTTGGTTCAAACTCAGTTTAATTCCAAAATTAAATGTGTACAATCTGATGGTGGAGGTGAGTTTATAGGGCTGTCTAATCTGCTTCAACAGCATGGTATAGTACATAGAATTTCATGTCCTTACACACCACAACAGAATGGTCTTGCTGAGAGAAAGCATAGACACATTGTTGAGGTTGGTTTATCTCTTTTAGCTCATTCTTGTGTTCCACTTAGATTCTGGGATGATGCCTTTGTGACTGCCACATATATTATCAACAGGTTACCCTAAAAAATTCTCCATTTTAAATCACCTTTTGAGAAGCTGTACCACCACAAACCTGATTACTCTCACTTTAAACTCTTTGGTTGTCTTTGTTACCCAAATCTCAGGCCATATAACAAACATAAACTGGAGTTCAGATCCCTTCCTTCAACCTTTTTGGGATACAGTCCAAAATATAAGGGTTATAAAGCTTTACTCCCCTCTGGTAAGGTTGTAATCTCCAGGGATATCTCTTTTGATGAGTATAAATTTCCTTTCTCCAAGTCACATACATCTTTTCCAGCTCCAGTTTCATTACCCTCTCCTTTGCCTCCACCTATTTTATCCAACTCAATACCTGTATCCCCTTCCACTACTGGACCTTCAATTAGTGGAGTTACCTTTTGAGTCAGATAGTTTACCTACCAATGCTGCTAATCCTCTTGTTTCCAGTGTTCATGCAGGGCCATCAGCTACTCATCACATGGTTACAAGGTCAAAAACAGGTTCCTTGAGGCCTAAAGTGTTCTCTGCAACACTGCCATCTATACCTCGTTCTTATAAAGAGGCTCTGCTTGATTCCAATTGGAAAGCAGCCATGGAAGATGAGTATATGGCTCTTCTTAAGAACAAGACTTGGATTCTCTGTGATCCTCCTCAGAATAAGAAACTCATTGGCTCTAGGTGGGTTTTTAAACTTAAAACAAACTCAGATGGGAGTGTGGCCAGATACAAAGCAAGGTTGGTTGCTCAAGGTTATACTCAGACCCCTGGCTTTGATTTCTCAGAGACATTTAGCCCTGTAGTCAAGCCTACTACAATCAGACTTGTTCTCTCAATTGCGGTTTCAAAAGGGTGGTCTATTAGACAGTTAGATGTCAATAATGCGTTTCTAAATGGTGATTTGGAAGAAGAGGTCTTCATGACTCAACCCCCTGGCTTTGAAGTCAATTTCTTGTCTTCCCAATCCTCTCTTCCAGTCTGCAAGCTTTCTAAGGCTCTATATGGTCTGAAACAAGCCCCACGGGCTTGGTCTAACAAGCTCAAACACACCCTTTTTCAGCATGGTTTTATATGTAGTAAGGCTGACAATTCTCTGTATATCAGTTCTAATGCTCATGGCTGCATTTGGATTCTTGTGTATGTGGATGACATATTGATCACAGGTAGTAACAATACTGGAATTCAATCCCTCATCACTGCATTAGACAAACAGTTCTCCTTGAAAGATCTTGGCTCTATCCATCACTTTCTTGGTATTCAGGCAAATTTCACCACCAGTGGTTTACACCTTCATCAAGGTCAATACATTGCAGAACTGTTACATAGGGCTGGTATGGATGCTGCCAAGAGCACACCTACACCTATGGTTTCCTCTCTTAAGCTATCAAAAACTCATGGTGATCCCACAGTGGATGGCACCCTTTACAGGAGTATTGTTGGTGCCCTCCAATATGTCACACTCACTAGACCTGACATTTCCTTTAGTGTGAATAAGGTTTGTCAGTTCATGCAATGCCCTTTGGATACTCATTGGAAGGCTGTCAAAATGATCCTAAGATATTTGGCAGGTACAATTGACCAAGGGCTTCTTTTATCTCCATCCAATATGCAGTTGTGTGCCTATGCAGATTCTGACTGGGGGTCAGATGTTGATGATAGGAAATCAGTTTCTGGTTTCTGTACTTTCATGGGTAAGAACATAATATCCTGGTCTTCCAAGAAGCAAGCTTCAGTTTCTAGAAGTAGTGCAGAAGCTGAGTATAGGAGTTTGGCCAATGCAGCTTCTGAGGTGGTCTGGTTGAAGTCTCTTCTTTCTGAGCTGCATATTCCCATACCATACACTCCCACTATATGGATAGATAATCAGAGTGCAATTGCACTTGCTTCCAATCCAGTCCTTCATGCGCGCACCAAGCATATTGAACTGGATATGCACTTTATCAGAGATCTTGTGCAGAAGAAAAAGTTTCAGGTGTCGTTTGTTCCCTCGCTTGATCAAAAAGCTGATATTTTGACTAAGCCGCTAAGTCATCAATTGTTCTCTCGGCTTCGGCTCAAGCTTGGTGTCGTGCCTCTCACCTCGCTCCAATTGAGGGGGAATGTTGGAAACCATTATATAAAACCTTAGTTATTTTTCAGTTTTATAAACCTTTTAATTATATTAGGGTTTTGTCGTTTACAGCTTAATGAGCTGTAGGGTTTTGTCTGTTTGTGATCTGCGTATGTTGCCTACGTGGACACATCCTAGACGTTGGTCTCCTACTAGGGTTTATCATAGCTCCCTATATAAACCCTCAATTGTATGCTTGCAGCTTTTAAGCTTTCATTATTCCATTAATGGATTCTGCAAAACATTCTTTCTGCTTTTGCTTTTATGCTCGTTTAATTCTTTGCTAAAAACTCACAATACATCGCTTGTGTAAAGTTTAATTATTAGTCAAACTTCAAGTGTGTGCTTCGAACATAAAACACAATGCGTTACACAAATAATTCTACGGTTCTGAACGAACTTACACGGTTACATCCCATCGAGGGTACGTACAATAAGCACAACCGCAGAATGAATTGAAGATGTACTCATGTACATGTAAGTATATATGTAGCTGTAATTCCTCGATCTATCGATTTACTGTGCAATTCTTTTGTTAAAAAAATTGTCCACCAATAAATTGAGCTAGTACACCATATTTATATGTGTTTGTGCAGGGGAACAAACGTGCAAAATGATATTTTTAAGAAAATATCTAAGTTTTCTCAGAACTACATTTTATTGTATTGAGAGTTGTAAGGACAAAAGAATATGACAAGTCGAGTAAAAAGAAGTGCAATTATTATTTTTTGGTGATATGATGATACCAAAATACAAATGCCCATTTTTATTTTTATTTTGAATTCGAACATTATATATATACATGTATACATAAACATATCGTTGTCCGATAAAGCATGCACACTAGTTTGTGGGGACATGAAAACCTGAAACCAGTGGTGGGCCACCCAAAACAAAACCAGGTGGTTTATTAAGGATTGCGTGTCAACCTATGAGTGGCTCACCACTTGTCCAAGAGTTCTTGCCCGCTGGTTCTTTTGTAGGGTTCACACTTCTTCACGAGACTACTGTTCATTTCACAATCAATAGATTAAAACCTTAAATATCTTCATATTTTATACGCATGTATATTAAAAATATATATATTATATATTATATTTATTTAAAAAAAAATAAGAATAACTTTTTTCTGGAATGTATATATGGCATAAAAAAAAGTATAAGAATATTATTGAGACAAGGCAACGAATGATCAATTCTGATCAAGGAAGAAATGAATTTCTCTACTTCAGGAAAAGTTCCATAGGATAAATCGAATATCGACTAGGTAAAGACTATATATGTGTATATATACCGCGGTTAAAAATAGTTTGTAGAGCGTACGTACCTTTTTTGTATTCTTTGAAATGAATGAATATTGTAACCCTATTCTATAACAGTAATAATGCAGGCGCATGCATGTACAATTAATACTTCTTCAACCCGGCCCGGCCCGCTGGGTCAATCGGATCCAATTCGGAATCCATAATACAATAAGTTTTTGTTCTATATATAGACAGAAACTGTTTAATTTGCAATGCACTCGTTCAATTAGTTGATGTCAAATTAAAATCGTTCCGATTTCATTTTTTAGTATTAGACGGGTGCCAATTAAAACAGTTGCTACTTCTGGTATTCCAACAAATCCCATCATCATTGTTTGCAATTCGATCTCATTATTTTTTCTAACTAGAAGTATTTTTTTATTTAATTGGTTGGGTATAATTTGGCCTAACGAATGAGAAGACGGTTAATTGGATAAGTGCCTAATCGATCAAGCATGAGTGATCAAACATGACCTAACGATTAGATTGAATTAACCTATATTAATATAAAACGTGTTACAATAGATTGCGTGATAAGTAGTATATATAGTAATTCATATGTAGCATAATTAATTAGTGATCGATCACAATAAAAGCATTTGTGCCAAATTTTGCAATGTAAACAAAAATGGTGGGATATATTATATACGCGAATGAATTCATTGCCTAACGTGTGTACATTTATATTCATTGCGCTGCCTTTTGTATATATAATGAATTATTTAATTAGATTTATTCTTGCCGCCGCCAGTAATTTTAATTATATGCCCTATAATTAACAAATTGTCCTTGAAGTGGCCATTTCGAATTATATACTGTATATATCATCTCTATTTTGTACTATGATCACATTTTTATATAATTTATAAATAAAATGTGATAATTAATTTGAAACAATAGTAATATGAAATTATTATCATATACTAATACAACGAGACTTGATCAATCGGATTTCTAACCCTTGATGGTTTATCGATAACAATTATAAGTTGATATTTTGAAATTTTAGATTAGAATATTGATTCGTGGGTCGATCGAACACCATTGAAGATTTGTAATTCAAGTAGGATTTGTGGGGTTTGGCACTTATTTATTTAGGTAATTAATGGCAATATTAATTATTTGAGGCATGGGACCAAATACTCGTACCATTGAATTAATTTCATTCAACTACTTTTGAATTCATGATCTAATTAATCTAGTCATGATTTTTTTTGGACAAAATTCCTTTTACAGCACAAACTTTGACTCTGCATTATAAGTTATTTTGTACCGTTACACCTATATATTAATGTGGCATATGTATATAGTCCTTTTACTATACTATTAATTATCCTCTGTTTTATTTTTTTTAACCTAGCTAGGTTTTTTTTCTTTTTAATTCTAGTACTAAAATAATTGACCTCGATCACAATTACAGGGAATCTAATGCTGTCATGCATATATATATATACACACACAAATTGTAGTAGAGTTATTTTATGAAATTGAATATTTTTGCAGGAAATAATATTTGTCTTATTTTGCATATGAATTAAATGCTGTCACAAAATGATGGTTCATGTCGTGCCCGTATCAACGTCATGGGGCCAACAACAACAATGGTTCGAGCAGTTTTTGGTAAGTGCAACTTTATGTCAATGACAATAATAGCCTTCAAAGTTATTAAGAATAATATATATAATTATTCATTGAATATATAATAGAATTAATGAAATAATTAGGTAGAGTGTACATAAGCATAGGGGTATATAGGGTTCACCCACCCACCCAAAATTGTTGTGTTGTGTTGTGTTGTGCCTCAGAAAAAGGCTTTCAATTAGTGACCCACTGTCCCCCTTTGATCAACACCCACTCAGGACCATAACATATTTTTAGTAGTAATAGGTAAACCCCATCTAAACCCTATTTATGTACTACATATATACAAATTTCTTGCCTAAAACTATACTATATAGTATATACACACCACCATCATCGAACCGAGTTGCGTACGAGCTTGAATTTCAAATCGAGTCTCGACCCAACCCAGTTGGTCCCGCGTCTTTAGCCATTACTGGCAAGATTCCGGACTAAAGTCTTTTCAATTTTTGTTACGTACATATATAATTAAATACGCGTGTATCGTGACATATAATTCCTAGCTTCTAATTTATGTGTCTAATGAAAGTTTAATGGCACACACAATAATTTTTCTATATAGTCGACATGGGACAATATATGTATGCAAAAATAATTCAGTTACTAAAGTCCATAACAATCAATATCCACACATAAAAAATTTAGGCAGTTCAGAACAATTATTAAGTTCATTTATAATTTTTACTGTATCATTTGTTATATATATATAGAATTTATCTTGCTTTAGGATCGAATGATCGATTATTAATTAATTCACTGCATCCATCCTGGTAGCAATGTCCCGTTTGTATTTTTTTGTGTCGACCCTGCAGTTGCTTTGGTTGGCGCTACAGAGTCACATCTGTTTTGGAAAAAAAAAATTGTAATTAAAAATCAAAAAAAGTATTGAAATTAAAAAAAGATTCATTATATATAATTGAATTAATTTAATTACCGAAATTGGGCTGTTGTAGTGTTGTTGCAGTCAAGGGGCTCGAAAAAACACTCTGGCTGAGACGGCCCGGCCCGGTAGAACGACATCATGTCTTCCCCTTGCTGCCATGTTTCTTGTTGAGCTGCAGCTGCAGTACTAGATCCTTCAAGCTGACATAAAAATAAAATTTGGGTAATTAAATGATACTACACCTAATTATTTAACTATGTAAACAAGAGTAACTAAAACATCTGTCTCATAAGAATGATCACACTTTTTTTGTAAATTACAATTGAAGTATGATCATTCTTATGGAACGGAAAAAGTAATTAATTACTAGTACAATATGTTAATTAACACAATATATGCACCTTGCTTCTCAAAGCCCAGTTAAGCTCCATAAGATTCTTTTCCTATAATTAAGAACATTTATAAAGCACAAATTAATTGGATATATATAAATAATCATTTGGTCGTCATAGTTAATAACGAAGCATGCATGCACAACCTTTTGTTGAAGATCAGAAAGTTGTTCAAACATACGTTGAGTCTGAAAACATTTGAAGATATGATTGATCAGATCAAGCTAGCTATTATACAAACAAATTAACATATGCATATGAATATAAAATTATATTTATAATTAATAACCTGTTTGGATCGTATTTGTTTCAAAGAAGTATCTAATACACACTCAAGTTGATTGAGTTCCTTGACACCAATCTTTCCCAAGTCCTCCCCAAGAAGATGCCTGCACATCATATCGATCCATCCAATTTTAATTAATTTAATCTAGCTGAAAAAATTTGTTACTATATATAATATATACATATTGATA
The DNA here is from genome assembly GCA_954870475.1 of Euphrasia confusa. NCBI lineage: Eukaryota > Viridiplantae > Streptophyta > Magnoliopsida > Lamiales > Orobanchaceae > Euphrasia > Euphrasia confusa. The sequence continues at coordinate 4,866,249 of OX940961.1, forward strand.
ATGCAACAATAATACCTCTGAGATTGCTGTAGGTCCTCAACTCTTGCCTTTAGGTTTAAGTAATCCTGGTAGCTATTCTGCTGATTTATATTTACTTTGGATAATTAAATTAAACCTTGCTATCTATATCAATATTGTTCAATTACAAAACTTCTCGAGTTCTAGTTATTCTTGCATCGTGTCATGATGATAAGGCATAAGAGTATCACCTATGATATGTTTGAGAAACTTATAAAATTGTGTTTTGGGTCTAATTAACGTGACTCGATTGGTCGACATTAGCGGTTTAATCACGTTTCGTCCAATATGCAATGATCATCATGAATTTAAATGAAAAATTAAAGGTACATATATATATATATATATACATACCTGATCTCCGTTATTATAATTGGAAGAATGGTGAGCTTCAATTTCTTCGTAGTTGCTTCTGTGGTATCTCTCCAGTGTCTTGGCCATGCTAACAATTAATTACAAATTAGTTTGATCAAATAAAATAAAAACATATACTACATATAGCCCAAAACAAAAGTACTTAAACACCAACAAATTGAATGATTATACAACAAAGAATAATCCTATATATATCATCAGTGAAAAATATGATCAAAATACAAATGGCTGATGAATACACGATATAATGATTACTCAGCATTTTTTTATTGAACCCTGTAGAAAGAAATTAATTTCTTCAATTTATTCAATGTTTTGTGCAAGCAAATTAAATCACATCAATGAGGGAAAACAAAACAGAAAATTTCTTCATTTTGGAAATTAAAGTTCCCTCTTCTTCCAAGAACTTAAATTTATATTTAATACAAGAAAAACTCATCACATGCATATTTATATATTTATACATATAACTCCACTTTACTTATCAAGATTTAAAGAGAAAATTTTAATTTTTTCAAGTCAAAAGAGGGGGGAAAATCTCATATATTCTTGAAAATAATAAATAAAAAATTAATTTGAGGAGCTTTCTGACTCAGATCTCACCCAAAACTATGTCAGGAAAGAGAAACAAAAAAGACATCAAAATTGCTACTAACTTAATTTTAACCTAAACAACAACAGCAAAATGAAATTAATTAAAATTAATACCTAATTAAATTGTTTGATTTTTGAATATATATGATAAAAAAGAAAATAAATAAATATACCTAGAAGAGCTGCAGAACTCATAGAGCTTTCCTTTGTTGGAGAAGATAATAAGTGCCAAGTCAGCATCACACAGCACAGAGAGTTCATAAGCCTTCTTCAGCAAACCATTCCTTCTCTTTGCAAAAGTCACCTGCCTATTTATATTGTTTTCTATTCTCTTCAACTCTACTTTTCCTCTACCCATATTTACTTTTTTTCTTTCTATAATTAATGTTTTTATTTTTGTACTTTTCAAACAACAACAACAACAACAACAAAAACAGATGAGTTTTTTCAGAAGAGAAAAAGAAAAATCCTTTAGTTTGATTACAAACACATTAATTAATTTCTTTTGTGGAAGGTGTTTGTGAGGGCACAAAAGCTCTTAGGTTGCCTCATGTATGTATGTGTGTATGCAATTAATTAGTTAGTTTCTCATTTTAGTCCTATAACTTTTGGAATGTTGGAGATATAGCCCATTTTATTTTATTTCCTTGGAGCTATGAATTAATGCTGAGGTGGAACCAGCGTTGCTGACCTGGCATGCTAATTCAAACATTACTAAGACTATCTACAATGCTAAAAGAATTCAACACTCTACTTTAACACTCCACATCATCTTCTCTCTTTTCCACCTAATCATTCAACACCCATTCAAATTTTATGCTCTACAATAGTTTTATTTAATAAAATTCAACACTCTACCCCACCACTTTTATTTCATCTTTTTATTTTCTTTTATAATTTTATTTTTATTACAATTTACTAAAACAAATATCAATTAATAATAAAATAATATATATATGTTTTTAATTTTAATTTTTTTAAATTAAAATAGTGAATAGTAAAATAAAAAATATTTTTTTTCAAGTAAAAAAGACGGAAAAATAGGGATAGTCATTATTAAACCAAATTAACAAATACTTATGATACAATACAATATATTAAGCACACGAGAAAATTATAATAAAACACACACAACTTAATTAGTACAATAAACCCAACTCACAATCAATAAATCTCTTAAATAACACATAGAGACTTAAAAATCTTTTTATCAACGAAATGATCCAAATTTTGCCCATATGTGTTTGACGAGATCTGCTTGCAATGCGTGATGTGTTTTTGAATCGCGTAACTCTGATCGGAAGATTGATATTGAAATGGGTAATTGTTGGGATTCATTTTTCAAATTGAAAAAATGATTTTTTTTTGTGTACAAATCAAATGAAACTAACTTCTATTTATAGATAGAAAATGATAATTTTTCGAATAAAAATAAGAAAATAAAAATAAATTTATTATAAAATAATTAATTTAAAAAGATAAGATAAGATAAGATAAAAATCTGAAAAATTAAAATGAACCAATGAAAAAAAAACATGTGCAAAAGTGATAGATAAATAGTGGGTAAAATAATTCAATCCGTATAATTTTATACATCCAATTATGTGTGGACAAGTGGCTGCGGGTCCCACATTTTATAATTTTCACACCCGTTGAAAGTATTCAACATGCGGTTGCCCCTTTGGATTCAACACCCATTTTCAACTCCTCATTGGACCGATTCAACTGTTGAAATGGGTCTTTCAACAGCTCCATTGTACATGGTCTAATATGCAAATATTACTTCTAATACAGTTTGAAGTGCTACCTTTTTGAGAAAATGTGGATATGTGTTTAGGTTTTATAATAAGTCAATTTGGAATAATTAATAATTAAAAATCCATAATTTTCTCACAATAAAAATAGTTTAGACAATGCATGAAGAACATTATTCCTTTTTTTTTTTTTTATAATAAAAAATAAGGGAAACATAACAAATTTGTGGATTGGAAGACTCTAAAAATGGGGGAAACATCTTCGAGTGGTATCATACATTTCACTTCGATCTATACCATTCTTTATTAAAATAAATATGCTTCATCTAAAAGAGAATCTTATGAAAACTAAATCACTATTGTATTTGACAATATATATACATCTAGCTATATGCCTATATATATATTGAAATAATTTATAAATAATAAAAAATGCAAAGTAGAAAAATATTATTTTTTAAATTTTGGATAAAAAAGTAAAATGTTAAAAATATAATTTTTTAAGCTAAATTCGTGATCGTCAATTTAAGAAAGTTAAAATTGATTTATTTTATGATTAATATGAAAACGATCACGAATTGATAAATTTTACTATTTCTGTTCTATAAGAATAATCACATTTTCTTTACAATTTACAAAAGAAATGTAATTATTCGTATGACACGGATGAAATAGTATTATTTGGAATGAGTGGTCATTATTTTCCTAAAATAATTAATAGTAATAATAATAATTGATTTAAAAATAGTTAATGATATGTGACACCAATAAATTAAAAGGCTATCTCATAAGTACTGTATATAGTGTAGTGTAGTTGTAGAGTGAAGTGAAATCTCGGAAATCCACGTTGTTATCCGCGGGATAAATCGATGCGAGCGAGAGACATAAGTTCTGTCACGTGTCCACTTTTCATTGGCTGCTTCTATCTATATGGGCTTTGTTGTTTAGGCCCTATAGAGCTAAGACACCTAAGCCCAATATACTGTTTTGGGCTTCTTTAAATTTAAGCGTCCTCATATAGCCGCGACAATTTTCTAATGCTCGTTGCTGACATGGCATTGTCAAGTTATTTTTCTCTTTTTAATTTTTTTCATCCTTTTTAGGCCTATATATATAGTTAGAGATGAAAACCTAGCTACACAATATTATATTTAATTTAATTAATCTCACTTTATTATAACACTAACTCTAATACTACTACAAATATTTATAATATAAATGTGTGTGCATGTGTATACATATATATAGCTTGAAGTTCACCTCGAATTAGCTCATTTGTGCTAGCATGTAAATGAGGGATGACTTTTGGGAGGTACCTACTACAGTACTATGTACCTTATCGCGATCAAACTTTAGTAAATATGACCGTTCAATAAATATCGTAGTATTTTAGGCTTTTAGGCATGGAAGGTTTTAGATATACATAAATCATATCAAGTAGGGTTTCCATTCAATAACTAACACATTATCTTGATAAGCTTTTTTAAATACATGTGACATGAGTTGGAACAACACAAACAGTTCACGTGTTGAAAGCTTGAGTTAGAACGGTTTATTCAGTGACTGATCTAACGAATTCGTCACAATGACTAAGCTCGCCAAGTAAGAAAAATGTAACTCGAACAACCGATGTCAAGCGAAATCTCTCACATATGTATAACCATGATACTATTGATATGTGAGCATTAGAACAATCAAAGATAGGCAGATAGCTAGACATCCCTTAATTAGCTTTGTTGTATTCTTTGGACAATTTGGGCTCGGGTTTGGTTATATCATGTCCTTTAGTGTCTCAACATTGAACATAAAGTAGGCCCAATTACAGGGGTCCCATGGCCCAGTTTTTTGATGGCTCAGGAGGAAACATCAACTCAAATCTTATACTCCATATACTGTATGTGTAATTTTTTTTATGGTTCACAATTCTCTTCAATCCAAATAGAATCAAAAGATCGTCTCGTTGTGATCGATCACACAGGAGATCTATCTATATACGGGAAAGCAATGGTCTTCATATTTTAGGTTTAAAAAATAATGCAAAAACAAACCATGTTATTTATATATCCATCCAACAACATGATACCATATGAGAAGATAATCCATTTATATATTATTAGTAGTAGAGGTGTGGAAATAGTTTGATCCGACAATAGGATCGGGTGGGGCTTTTAATTTTAAAAAGTTATTTGGGCCTAAGAAAAGACTTCAAGTGTCCAACAGCCAGCGAATGTGGGCCAAATTTATTGCAAGTGGGCTAATAATAAGCCTAAGTCGATGGACTTACAATATGTTGATTGTGGATTTTTAAGGCCCAAAACTATTTTGATATAACATTTTTTTTTTTTCAAAACTATTTATATTGAAATAAGTTTAATCAAATACCTTGTAATTGTGAAATCACAGTACTGTACTATAATATTTCACATGATATACTCTATTATTTTTAATGAGAGAATTATTGTATTGAAATATGGTTGAGTGAAGTAATCTCTTATAATTATTTTATTTTAGGGACGAGAATTATTGTATCCGAAATTTATTAGTAGACAATAATGGTTCTATAGGGCAATGCATTTAGTACCTTAGGCAGTACTTATTATATTGTTGAAATAGTTATTAAGTTAATTTAATTGAAATTTATTTTTAACAATAAATTTGAATTAGATTGAGTCAAGTCAACTTATTCTTCAATTTTTGTAGAGAAAAAAAATTATGGTGCGATAACAAATAGGTGGGACAAAGTTTATAAGTCACGTCCCAACCCTCACTATGTCATTTAGCATGGCACTGCATGTGATCATAACAACGTTTCATTACTTCCTAATACATTATACTACTCCTATTTCGTTTTTGAAACGTCTCATTCGTGGACTAATAGTTAATTTACTTTGAAATATCGTCTCATTATATGTGATACATATTTATAATAATATAAAAAAAATAACATTGAAATTTTATTATAATATTTGTGAAATCTACTTATATATACCAATCTACTTTATTTATAAAATATTAATTAAATATATATTAGAAAAACTCTAATCACACACACAACTGTCCATATATCATACAGAGTATATATTTATATATATTTTATATTTTGATTAATGCAAAATAAGAAATATCTGTTTATTCGTATAAATAATTCAAAGAAAAAAAGAGGTATGAAATGAATGAGATGAGCATCCAAAGGAAACACGCCAACATTGGATTTCAAAACATGACTACGACAATCATAAAAAGCGTGTTCCGTTCTATCCCTTCCCTCCACCACAACTTATAATCCAAGTGGGTCCCCCTAACCACCTATTTTTTTTAATATAAATTATAAAAAAAAAGTGTTTTGTGATTTGAAAACTATTTTTTTCAATTATTAATTTTTGAAAATCATATCATTTTCGTGAATTATTTTAAATTATTTTTGATATAGTTATTTTATTTTTGAATCAGTTATACTAAGGACAAATATTCATTACTTCTTTTGTAATTTATAAAAACACAAAATGCTAGGCGGGTCACACTTTTATTTTTCATAGTCTTATTGAAAGGAAAATACAATTGATATTGATATTTATATATGTGTCTTTCTCCAAAAATATAAAATAATAATAGTAGAAAAAACATTTTCCCATTGCAATTTGATTACTATAAAAAGAAAGGCAACTCTAAGTCATTCCAAGATTCTGAATAAAACTATACAACACACATAAACCATGCCCGTCACAACCCTTTCCTCCGACCCCGGTCGAGCATCCAAGAACTCTCTCCACCGGAAAAACAACTCCGGCGAGCTCGACGTCTTCGAGGCGGCTCGATATTTCTCCACCGCCAACGACACTCATCATCATCGGCCAGGGCCATTCGAAAACAGGCTCAGGCCGCCTCACAGGCTGAGCCTCGACATGCCGATAAACATCGCCCTCCAAGAAACACCGAAAGAAAACACCAACAAGAAATCCCACAAGCAACCTAGCTCTCCCGGATCCAAATTAATCTCCACTCTCATGAATTCCATTTTCAACCAATCAGGATCCAAGAAAAAGAACAAGTCTTCCAAATCAGGGCACGAAAAAGTCGTGGGCCCCGGAGAAGCTAGGAAAAGGAGAAGCAGCATGGGGGCCCACTTCGGGTCAGTCACGCTAAACAACATTAACCACCACCATTCGAAGCTGCCCGATTCGTGCGCGAAAACTCCGACGAAATCGTCGTACAAGGAATTGCTTTTCAGGAGGTTCCCTGTTTCCAGGCCTGGAAACAGCGTAGTCAGCCCTGGTTTGACTTGCCAGCTGGACGACAAATCCAGGCCACCTGGCAATGTGATCAATAATTATCCGACGATTTGGGCGGATGACGATGACGAGGATGATGGAGAGAGTGATTCGAGTTCGGACCTGTTTGATTTGCCGATAATTAGCAATGAGTTGGATTTACTCCCTGTGTATGGGACAACCCACATGGAAAGAATCGCCCCTGTCGTAGTGTAATGTTCGATTATGTGTTTGATAGTTTTAGTAATTATGTCGTCGCGATTTCTTGATCATGTGTCGATTTTTTTTTTTTATCGATGTAGAAAACTTTCGGGTTAATTCAGGAAATGAATTTTTATTTCATGTACTGTATAATTCTTGGTGTTGGAATAAAACCCAATTAGCAAAATTTCCAGAAATTCTAAAGGTATGAAACTTGAAAAGTTGGACTCATTAAACTTTATTACATAGATATTTAAAATATTAGAAAAATTAAAATAACTATGAATTAATGAATTCTTAAAAAAAATGTAATTTTATTATTAATTTCACTCCTAAATTTATGGGAATTAACTTTTTTTTTTCTTTCTTTATCGATCACGGTTGGAGAAAATAGGGAATTGGAGGGTCTTCTTTCTCGTGTTCCATTCTTTTTAGCTGTCTTCCAACTTCCTTTTACTTTTGCCTTTTGAAATTACTCCACTCCTACCCTACATATTGCTACAAATAATACCGATACAATACTTCTCTCGAATTGATAGTCATAATTTTTATTTTCGTTCGTCTAATTAAAACCAATGTTGACCTAAGTACTTAAAAAAAATTGTAATTATTTTTACTTTTTGTATCATTACCTTTTTTTTTCTTCTGTAAGACCAATAATCAAAGATTTTATTCATTTTTCTATTTGATTTATAGTCATTGAAATTAATCATTGTGTCTCTTTGCATCACATCTATACACACCGTGAGTTGTATACTACTTGTATTTTGAATGGATTGTATACTGATTATTTAATTTTAATTATTGTTTTCCAACAAATTGTACGGCCAACAATAAAAAGATGGAAAAAAAAATCAAAATTTCAACAAGTATTACAAAAATAATATGTGTTGAAAAAAGGGCCGGGACATTGAAATAAATTCTTAGAGAAGCTAGATATGATATATATTATCCTACTTAGATAATTTCAAACCGACAAGTCAAATAATGAAAAACGTGTCAAATTTGAATCCCATATTATTAGAGACTCATCATGTCAATTTGAAAACTTGCATTGTATTTGCTATTTTATTCAACTAAAAAAAACCTTAATTATCGACGAGGATAATTAAAGTACATTATGGTGTGGTCGGAATGATGTTGTGTCGTGTTCACAGGGTAAAATTAGACATGCTATAACACGAAAACCGAACTATATATATGTATGAAGTACATTATAGTTCGGAAATCTCACGTTTGACAAAATTGTTTCAAGTCCCGACTTATCGAAGAACAAAGAGAGCAATGGATAGGTTGATTAATAAGTTACAACAAGACTTTGTTTAATGGGTTGGGCCGAGGCCCACTGTAGAGGGTTCCAATATTCAATATACTTATTGGGCATATTTTTGAAGTCACACTCTTTTGGAAATAATGAAAATAATTATTTTTGAAAAATGATAAATTAATTTATTTTCAAGATTGAGTTCATTCAAGGAAAATTATTGTTTTTATATGAAATAAAAAAACATATGATCATGAAACAATACGCAAAAATAATTAAAGACATCCGAATACCTCATACAATTTCAGAAGGAACAAAATTACTTGAAATCAAATCAAATAGTCCAAATTAACACATAAAATAAAACACAACATGAAAATAAACTACTACATATTATATAGCCTCACACGAATCGCCGTAAAACGAGCCATCTGGCCGGCTGACATCAAACGTTTCTCGACAATTGCTTAATTTCGTTCACCCAAACAAAGTTAAATAACCTTCAAAAACAAACACCAACTCAAAATGTCAAATTTAAGGTACGGAATATATATATTGAGCGGATCGCCTTAAAGGAATATGATCTCTCGATTTCTTACATTGCGACCGGCATTGGAGACTGATCCTTCCGAGGAGTTCGGACACCTTGCCCACTGTGACATTTATTTTTTCATTTCAAGATTAGGGTTTCATGCATAAAATTAAGACTACGTGTAAATTATGAACAAATTAATTTATAAATAGAAAAAGTCACATTTTTTGCAGCTGCACTGAAAGCTTCTCGATGGGGTACCTCCGGGTTAGCGGCTTTGATACGCTGTATCTCCTCCCTATATATCGACGAAACGAATACATTAATAGATCAATATATATATATATATATATATATATATATATATATATATATATATATATATATATATATATATATATATATATATTGTACGTAGAAATTATAACAATTAATATCATATCGTGCGTACTTCATGAACCGGTTGTAGGCAGATGGAAGCCTGTGCTTCTTCTCAGGAGCTGCAAATTAAAAAGAGATTAGTACTACATTTTATTACAAGTTATATATAGATCGACGTATACGTACGTTTGACCACGAATGGAGCTTTAGGAGACAAGGGTTCGCTCGAGGTCGATGAAGAGGACGAAGGAGAAAGGCTCTTCTTAAATTCATTGCACCAATTCTGTATGTTTATAATTTTATTAAATTAAAAATGAAACATAAAATTGTACTTACGACACTTTTAATTAATTTAATTGTAGGTACCTGATGGGTATTGTTTTTGTGATGATCATAGCAAACTTGAGGTTGAAGAGGAAGAGGAGGAGGAGGCTTCGTGCTCAGAAATGAGAGATTCCCACAATGCCCACACTTCACTGTCACCGTGTCCAGTAGCCTCTTGCATGGAATCCCAACCTATATATAATATATATAATTCAATTAAATACTATATATCATGTGTAATCGATCGAGAGAGAAATATCGGCAATTTTATATGTATACCGCAAGAACGGTGTTGCAGAAGTTGCATCGGACGTAGCAAAGATGATCGGACGATTGAGCCGCGTCCATGGTGATGTTCTTCTGATTGTTGTTATCAATTTGATGTGGATTTATAAATGAAACTTAATTGGCTATAGTGAGAAGGTATTGTGTGTGATGTAGAGGGTATTTATAGACTTTTTTTTTAATATTTAATATATTAGGGTTTGTTTTTAAGATGGTGCAATTGATGTGTAGACTCAAAAAAGAAAATCTAGGGTTACTAAGTTGGTCGCATAATACGTACAAATATTTCTGACTAGCAGACAAATAGGGTTTTGAATATATTATATATGTAGAACATATGGGACAAACATATATATACACGTTAACATATATCTTTGATGTTGTTCTATATATCTCTAATTCTCTATCTACATAATTCATATTTTCCCAACTAGTTTTTCTTGAGGTGTCTGACCCTATGGCCCTATATAACTCTCTACTCGTGCCCAATCACTCTTACTATAATGTGTATAATGTAATGCGTATAACCGTTGCGCAAGTATATTTGGAAGATAAGTTTAATGAGAGTCGCTTGCACACCTATTACATAGAACATAGTATATATAGCGTTTCGATTAAGCATGTGTTTTCGATCATGCATGAAATGTATTTATCATGTAACAAACTAATTAGTTAATGCACGGATAATTAACATTATACACATTAACACATAAGATAGCGACTTTAATAACTTATTGCAAATTAAATTCTTCCCATTCATAAAAACAATAAGAGGAAAAAAATAGAATAAAAAGGATATATAGAAGCAAATAAAACGTGTCAATCACAAGTCCCTTCATCGGTGTACTGATACAAATATGAAATGTTGAAATTATAGAAAAGGACAATTATGGTGAAGCACCATGAAAAGACAAGAACCAAGATACTACATGATTGCATGAGATGTAGTCATGTGAAAACTGAGTTTATCAAATAATTAAGTTTTTATTTTTGCAACTTCATTTGTTTCGTATGATCCACAAAAATAATACAGAGTATATCTTAAGGTATACTATGAGTCTATGACTCTACAATATTATCAATAAAATCTTGCTGCCTATCTAGAAAAATGTTGCATATGAAATTCAAGCTAGCCACAACACAACACTAAGACATTTTTCTTTTTTTCTTGAAATCTTACAATAAATGAAATTAAAAAGAAATAAGAAAAAGAGAAGGTTGAAATGACAAGTGCCAAAATCAGTTGTCTTAGTCATGGAAAAGTGGATGTCATTTAGTTGATTGGACTTATCTTTTTGATTTCCAAACATGGTATAACACCCCTATTTCCACGCTCGTTTCCACAGCCTCCTTTTCTTGTGTAAACAAAACCTTACCTCTCTACCACTATGCCCCACCACCTAATTTACCTACACTCAATTTTAACGTACTCTGTTATTTTGGTATGATAATGATGCGATTTCTAACATAAAATTAGAGCGTTAAGTTAACATCGAAGTCATGAGTTCGACTTAATATACATATCAAATTGTTTAGTTTCTCCAACGGTAGATGATGCCGTTTTTAACACTACTTCAATTTAATAACAAAATACAGTGCATAATTTTAAATACTATATACGTCTGTTTATAAGCAATAGACGCACTTCTTTGTATATTTACAAAAAAAATGTTTGAGAGTATGAAATTGGCAATTTGGCGAACTTTTGGTGGCCAAATCGGTTCAATAATTTTAAAAGAAATTTACTTTAAAATAATTAATGAATTTAATTGGTTGTTTGGAAAGCTTTGAACTTTGAATAATGTCGTGTATCGATTAGATGGCGAAGAGATTCCTTAGCTTTGGCTATATGCCATGCATGCACATGATATGGCAGTCAATAGCATGTACTTGTACGATGTATATAGCATATATGTGTTTTTTTTATATATATATTATAATTTATTGCATGATGTTTTATATGGATTTGGACATAATCATTTGATCCATGACTGCCCTCTTCCTTAGCTTCTTTGGGAATGCTCGATAAGACATGTCGACAATTAAATGTTTATTTTCCCGGACATCCACGCATGTGCACTTGTACTATCTAATCTTCAATCACCTTTGTCTACCTCTCTTCCTTTTCAACTTCTCTATTATAAGATCAGTGTGGACCGATAAATCTCAGTGCTCGGAGCAATGACGACACGAGCGATTCCAATTTAAAAGAATGAACGTGTGATATAAAAAAAGTTATAGTTCAACGAATAGTGATTGATAAGTAGGTAATATATAATTAAGTACTCTACCTAAACTATTAAAAATTTAAATTTAATCTATCTTCAATCCCAACAAAAAAAAAATTAAATGAATTGTTCGTCAATTTTTTTGTTTTTCCAATTGAAACAAATATACTTTAATTCTTTTAATATTAAGGTCGAAGATAAGTCAGTCATTCGAATATGAACTGATTGTAGAAAGCCAATTAGTATTAACATTTGTTAACTCAACCATTATAGTATTATTAATACAGGTAGAATAATTTGTCATCCAAGTCGTTGTAGTATAGTGGTAAGTATTCCTGCCTGTCACGCAGGTGACCCGGGTTCGATCCCCGGCAACGGCGCTTTTGTTTTTACTTTTTTACTTGACTTTCTTTGGTATATTTGCATTTATGTTTTGGTGTTATTTTTCAATGTTTTTTTTTTGGGAAAATGAGCTTTATAAATTATAAAAGTATCAATCAATCTACAACAATAGTAAATAAAAAATTCATATGAAATAAAGTAATCTTAATAATAATGTCATAAGACTCACAACACATCACAAGTAAATAAATAGCTGCTGAACTTCTAAATTCACACAGCCTCAAATTAATCCAACAAAAATTATAGTATTAAGCATCAAAATAATTGATAAAAGTTGACTCAATAAATAAAACGAATCGATCTATTTGGCGACGACACCATTGGGGACCTTAGTCGATGCAGGGTTGAGCTCGTCCCAAGCTTCGATCCACGTAACCATGGCATCCGCCAACTTGGTGAAGTAAGGGTCTATGCTAGAAAGCTTGTCCTTCACTTTCTTGGCCAATTCAATGTAGCACTGCTGCACGGTTTCACATTCTTTCGGAAGTGTAACCGACTGGAAAAACGGGATGATATCTTCTTGCCAGTAAATCCCTTTGTACTCTTTTTTCAGGTTCACAAAAGGATTGCTGGCTTTGCTGTGCCATATGTAGGGGAGACCCGTCTTTACTCCAATGTTCAAATGGTCGCATATCACCTATGCATTTATATATATCTCATCAATAAATACCCACAGTTGTAAATCAACGAACAAAAGGTTTTTGCTTTACAAATACAAAGAAAGCGTCTAATAAGTACCTTGGTGCACCAGCCGGCCCACATGTCATCGTATCGTCCAATGGGCTGACCATCGCCCATGAGCCCAAAGTACATAGCTGGACCGATCAAATCCCGGTTGAAGCCCAGATTCATACCGCACATTGGGAATATAGTACCCTTGGGAATCGTCAACACAGCATCAACATATCTGGAAACAGAAAGAGCAAGCAAAAGGTTATTATATGTAAAGGGTGGATTTCAAGTGTTTCTTGCTTGATTGAGGATGTTTTCTTAATTTTTCAAATTTGATGGGATTTTAATTTTGTAATCGGCACAAACCTCAGGGGATGTAATTATATGTGCTCTACACAAAGAATACCCAAACTACTTTCCAACATTGCAAACACACTTTTGAAATTTGATCCGCATTTACAACAAATCGCACACAGGACACTTAGAACAAAGATAACCAAGAAGAAATACATGCCTGGTATTCCTCTCACGGGGCTTAACGAGCTGGGTTGGAGCATCATAATCGGGAATATTGAGCCAAAGGCCATGAGAGACGGCAGTCGGGACACCCTCACGGAGACTGAAAGGGTACCCACGGACAAAGTCGGCGCCCTCTCTATAAGGGTCATATAGAGTGTTGAAGAAAAGGGGAGTCGATGGGGACAGGAGATTCTTTATGTGCTGCTCCAGGGCATTTATGCTTTTCCGGTCGGATCTTTGGCGACCTACACATTTCGGTAATATATGAGATGAGACCAACTGTTTTTCAATAACACTTCTAAGCTACCCACATGAATCGTTTTAGATCTACACCTTTTCAAGCATAGACCCGCACATTGTATATTAAGGTAGAGCTACCTACAACCATACTATCACTTCATACAACACAATCAAAAGCATACCCAAATCAAGATTAGTCGAGAATTGAGATCCAAACATGTAGACAACTACCAAAATATTAGCAACATTCAAAAATAATTGGAGCAAACAAAAGTCAAAAGCACAATCGACACCAGTCCCGCCACAAAAGCCTGACTTAGATTTTCAAATCACACGGGAGGGCCCACCAAAACATTCAAAACATCAAAACCCCCAAATTAACTAACCAGTTTAAGAACCAACTTAAACCCACAATAAACCCTAAAAGTTCCAATTTTTTCACACCCTCCAAAACTTTGATTTCAGCTTTTTTAATTAAAAATCCAATCTTTCCCTGCATGTAAACATCTACTAAAAAGTAAGCCCCCAAATTAACTAACCGATCCAAGAACCAACTCAAACCCACAATGACCCATAAAAGTTCAATTTTCCCACACCCTCCAAAACTCCGATTTCAGTTAAAAAAATCGGATCTTTCCCTGCATCGAATCATCTACTAAAAAAATAAGCCCAATTCAACAACAACAAGAACAACAACAACAATACATGTGTTTACTCAATTCAATAACCAGCTTCAACTCAGAAACCCACATTAAACCCTCAAAACTCCAATTCAGTTACACAATCTAATAGGAAAAAACAAGTAAAGATCGAATCTTTAACATAAAACAATAACCGCAATATACTTACAAAGCAATCATCATCGATGGTATAGATATACTTCTTCTTGGAGACCATGAACCCGAAGCACCTGCAAGCAGAGTCCTTGAAGGAGATGCAGGATGCCTTGGGGCCGAGAATCCTGTTGATGTCGTTGCGATTGTAGAGCTCATAGTCGAAACCCTCCGGCACTTTGATGACCTTCGACGGGTCGCCGTCTTGGACTATGATCAGGTGGTACTGCTCGAAAAACGGCCGCCACATCTCGAGGAAATCTAGGTTTCTGATTGTCGGTATCACGATATCCAGTTCATCTTTCAACAGGGGCGTTGGCGATCTATCTCCTGACATTTTTTTTCCCCTTCTCGCTCCGCTCACTGTGTGTTTGTGCGTGGGAGAGAAAGAATTGTAGAGAGAGAGGTGCTCTTTGGTTAACGGGGAAGTGTCTTCTTATATAGGTCCGGTCACAACAAAGATCACGTCTTTTTGAAATAATTTTAATCAATTAAATAAATTACAAGTGATTCATATGAATATGAACAATCCAATTACTCCTATATATTCAAAAATAATCATTACCAATTTACCATTACATAAGATTTTAGTTAATTGATAACATTTTATATGTTATCTAAATCTTTTCACTAATTGGTTCAAAGATTTCATTTTCATACTACTCATTTTTTTCATTCTTAATGTGTTTATACATAAAAAAAACTATTTATGTGTTGAATACTACTATTACTGCAATGTTAATGTGTATTGTGTTGTATTATAATAATAAAGATAAACGTGTATAAAAACTTTATACTATAACTTTCCAGTGACAATTAATAGTTGGGTAAATTAATCAAAAATTTGAAAGGGGCAACAAAATTCAAAATTTGAAATGAGAAACAAAACAATGACAAATCTTTATTCACTTTTCCATTATTAGAGTATACAGCTAGTATTAATTTATCACAACTGTCATGAGATATGTATGTATTGAATATTTAAAATTTGAAATATTATGTAAACAAGAAGAAGTGGTGATCGCAACTTGTCCGACAAACCTATATGTACTCGAATTGTAATACAGTATAAATCGGTGTCGGTGCCATAAATCTCGGTTGACTAATGTAATGAGTACCAAACGAAGCTTTTACTACTCATTTTTTTAATGCCTCGAACGAGATTCACAAATTTCTTTCGTGAAATATAACCTTTTTTATTTGCAATGAGAATATTGGAATCAGTGAATAACGTGGGCAAATTATGTGTAGTTCGAACGTGTATTGACAGCAATTTTGTGCACAGTTCTGATCAGATACAACCTCCTTTTCTCCACAGCTCATGAACGAACATGCAATTTTTTTTTCTTTCTTCGATCTAAATGAATTATAAAAGTCAAATCAATTGTCACTCATGCACTTAGCATCCATATAGTAGGTGTCAAAATTTTCTTAAGCCATCTATCTAATAAGGTATGTGTCTTCAGAGATTGTTTCCTAAGCCACTAATATTTGAGGGCAAAAGCAAGAGTCAATTTCTAGGACAAGTTCAGTTCACCTATACAAGCCCAATAATAATACACCCCACATCACATAATCCATTGCATAACAACATTTGTTTGTATCAAAATTCGTCAAAAGATTAGAAATTTCCTACATTACATAGCTCAGAGACAGAGAAATCCACACACACGAACACCCATAACCAGCTCATCCAAGAACCTCATAATAATTACACTACAGAATATTCTAGAAAGATAGTAAAGAAAGCACCTTTACATGGATTCTTAGCAGCCCTCCCCCAAGAAGTTTTTTTTTTTTTTTGGTTTTGGGTATTTTAAGCAAAAAATTGAAAACCTAGGGGTAATTTGGGGAATGTGTGGATACGAAAGGGTATAAAGGTCATTTAATCTAATACTGTATTTCTCTTTTTTCCGGCACTAAAAAAATTAAAATTAAAATGAACTTCAAATGTGAAAGAAATCAAAATTATCTACTTCATATGTTTCTTGGTCTGTCCCCTAAAACCCCTGTGCCGGAGTTTGTGGGTTTTTCAGAAATCTTATTGTTCAATGGCTTCGCTGTCTTTCACGCAGTTTTCGATGGTGCCCAGGTTTTCTTTCTTATTCTTCTTCGTTTTAATTAATGAAATCAGCTTATCTTCATCGTTGCGAATTAATTAGTTGTGCATTTTTACTTGCCTAATGCAAACAAAATTAAGCTTGTAACAAGAAATTGAACATTTCATTTATTCTTTAGCCTAACTTGTATTGCTGCAAAGATGTTTAGGAAGTGTTTGTAAACTCAAAAAGAAGAAAAAAAAAACATGGAAAGAATTGATTTTTTGGAACTTTTTTTTAAAAATTAGAATTTCCCAAGAAATCCCTTAATTTTATGTGTGCTATTGAGTTTCCAGGGATTTATTAGCTTATTAATAGAGTTTGTTTGTGTTTTTCAGTATTTCTGAAATAAATAGTGTGAACACTAGGAGGTTTCTGGTGAGTTTGATTCCTGAGAGTTTTGAGACTGTTTGTTTGAGCAGGATTTGTAAGTGGCACTTGAATGGGAATCTATTTCCCTGTATGAACATGGTGAAGATTCAAGATTACAGAGTGAATAAAAAAGTACTCATGGCAGTCTCGCGGAAAAAAACTACGGACTCTTCAGCTCTGGAGGCATCAGAAGATGGGGAAGGGGGAATTGTAGAGGAAAAGTCTCGGAAAAGGACAAGACGAACTTCTACAAGAACGCGTAAAAAAGATGCAGAGAGTCCGGACGAGATTTCTTCAGCTAGTACCGAAGCTGGAGATGAAGAAATATCAACAACCACTTCAGTTGAGATTGACAATGCAAAGAAAACAAGAAGGAGGACTCGGAAAAAAGGTTAAATCTTTAGTAACTTTATGCAGTATTGTGAATTTGTTTGTTCTTGGTTCCTTGATTTTGTATCTTCTTCTACACACCAAACCCACTGTTTATAACTTGTTCAACTTTTAGTTTCTACTTGCAAAAAAACTGCTTTTCGCTTCTGCTGCATTAAGTCACTTACGATTTCATTATGCGCAGCCCCATCAACTCCCGAGACCTTGGAAGCTGACGAGCCAATCGAAATGGCAACTCGCAAGAGAGGACCCAAAAAGAAAAAAACCAATAGTCAAGATATGGAGGCCGACTTCACCGATCTCGAACAAAACCCATTTTCTCCACCGTCCGATGAAGAAGACATCGTTCTGCAAGACTCGGAACTCGATATAATAGAGAATGGAGAGGATGTAAGCTTCACATATGGCTGGCCTCCTTTAGTCTGCTGCTTCGGAGCCGCACAACACGCATTCGTGCCTGCTGGAAGACAGGCCAATAGGCTCATTGACTACGAAATCCACGAGCGACAAAAGGATGCCCTTTGGGAGCCTGAAAAGTTCGTTCGGTCTCCTGGGGGTTGCTCGAGCAATGTCGCGGTTGCCCTTGCTAGCTTGGGAGGTAAGGTCGCGTTCATGGGGAAATTAGGGGACGACGCCTTTGGACAGTCATTGCTTTATTACTTGAATGTCAATAAGGTACAGACAAGATCTGTTCGGGTTGATGAGAATCATACGACAGCTTTGTCGCGGATGAAAGTCGATGGGAGGGGTGGTTTGAGGGTGGCAGGGGTCAAACCGTGCGCGGAGGATTGCTTATTGGGGTCGGAGATAAATATTGATGTCTTGAAAGAGGTAAAAAATATTGCAGATTCAGTTCATAAATCATGCGTAATTTCAAAAACACCCTTGAAGTTTGAGTAATTACAAAAAAATAAATAAAAAATCTCAAAACCACAAAGAATAAATATTGAAGGGTATTTTTGAATTCTCAATTTATTTTAGAAAATGTTTGTGAATGCATTTATAGATAATTACGAAATTACCCCCAAGGTCTAGTCTAATTCAGAAAATATACTATTTCAAAGTTACAAGTAAACCCTGATATTTGTTTATTGTTAAAAAACTGTTACCTGATGGGGGGTCAAGACTCAAGAGAGGGCTATTTGCTGGGCAAATACTTGAGGGGTTTATTGGTGATTTAAAAACTTTTTGGTAATTAGTCTGAACCTTAGAGGTAATTTTGTAATATCCTTTAATTTTCGCTTGATGTGGTTAGATTATATATTTACTGTTAACCAATTTTACAATTCAGGCAAAAATGTTCTATTTCAACACGTTTAGCCTCCTCGACCGGAACATGAGATCAACCACGATGCGAGCCATCAAGATCGCCAAAAGGCTCGAAAATGTCATCTTTTATGATCTCAACCTCCCTATGCCACTCTGGCAATCCAGCGAAGAGGCCAAGGCATTCGTTAAAAGAGCATGGGATGCATCCAATATTATCGAGGTCACCAAACAAGAGCTCGAATTCCTATGCGGGATATCGCCGTCAGAGAAATTCGACACGAAAGATAATTGTAAGTCCAAGTTCACTCATTACTCGCCGGAAATCGTGTCTAGGGTCTGGCACGAGGATCTCGAGGTCTTGTTTGTAACGAACGGGACTTCTAAGATACATTATTACACTAAGGAGTTCGATGGCTTTGTGCATGGGATGGAGGATGCGCCTATCACTCCTTATACTTCTGACATGTCGGCATCTGGAGATGGTATTGTTGCAGGTAATCAAAGCGGAAAAAATCCTTGGTAATTTACAAAATTACCCCTCAGATTTTTTTATCCTGAAATTCGTTTTTTTCAGGTCTACTGCGAATGCTGACAGTTCAGCCACATCTCGTCTCCAACAAAGCACACTTGGAACGAGCGATCAGGTACGCAATTAACTGCGGCATCATTGACCAATGGCTAATGGCGCGGAAATTAGGGTACCCCACGAAAGAAGGCATGGAGGATGTCGAAGCCGATCCGCATGGCATAAGATCGATTACAGAAAGGGAATACAGAACAGTACCTTCGAGATTATGAATAGAGATGTATGAAAGATGATGATCAGCTTCTGTTAAATAGACGATGAAACGTAAGTTGGGCCCCTGAGTCGTAGTTAGGTGAGCAATTTCGCGACATAAGGCTATATCTGCACTGGCTACACATGGGTACACTAGATGTTCGGGTTGTGTAATTGTGTGAACCTATTTATAGCCCATCAAATGACGAGCTACCGAGTATTAATCTTGTCTCTGCAGTAATGTTGAATGATTTTTCTGTATCTACACAGAATTTCCACCTATATTTTATTATTTATTCTCATGCTTCCATAGAAATATTTTAGAGATACTCAGATACCAATAGGCTAATAAACTGTACAAATATAAATCTGGATTTGCACAAATACCCCTGAAAAACTATAATTTGTCAAAATTTGATACTAATGTTTGGACTTCTGAATCATAAAATTATGAGAATTATAATCACATTTTCAAAAAAAAATTGTTACACTATAATTTATAAGTATGCCTGAATCAAAACACACACACACACACACCATCCAAAATAAACACAGAGAAATTGCAATAATATATAGTATGTGTGAAGCATTTCTTGATCACATAAAAATTATAAAAATTAAATAAATGCAAAAATAACAAGAGGGATGAGAAAAATAGTAAGGGTTAGAGAAGGAAGAACAAAAACTTGGTATCAGTATCACCTCTTCGTTGCTATCAGCTATATATATACTATATGTTAATTTTTTCTAAAAATACAAGATTTTAACCAAATATCAGCTACAAATTTCATTTTATTTAATCACATACTTACCATTTAAGTTTGATCTTGTAACTATAGAAAAATATTTAAAGGTTTAAAATTTATTCCACTAGATTTTAGTATTTTACTACGTTGTACGAGTTCACGCGTCATAGTTTATGATGAAACGAGCTGCTCAAACATTTTAAAATACAATATTCTATGCTTCAAATCAAGCATGTAACAATTTAATTTATTTAATTTGTTCTTCAATTTCATCTTTTCATCTAAGATCCCAGATACATTTTCATGTATCTTAACATAAATCGTTAGTATCTTTATCTATCAATCTATCAATAGATAAATCCTGAATCACATAAATCCAATTAGCCAATCAAAACAGTCAATTTTGCCACCTAGATTAAATTGAATTCTATTGACCAATAGGAATGCTCAATTTCCCCTATAGCCAATCTTTTCTCATTTAATTTCAAAATCTATTGTCCAATAGAATTGCTCAATTTTGCCACGTGGATCAAAATTGAAATATTTTCTCATTTTATTAATTGAAAAAGAAATTATAATTACAGTAAATATGCGGTCAACTAATCACAGTAATAAATTCTAATATCATTTTCCAAATTCTGATCATTAAATTTGGAAAGAATTAATAAAGGGTATTATTTTAATTGAGAATCCATTCATTTTCTTTATTCTCTCTCCATTCGAAAATATTTCTTTGTTCTCATCCTCTTCTTTATTTTCTTTCATTCTCCCTGTACTCACGCTCCTCATCTCATCTCCTTCAACCTTTGCCCTATCAAATTTTGGGTTTCGATCAAGCAGGTTTTTCAAAATTAAGGTTTTTATCAAAGTTTTTTTTGCCTCTTTCAAAATTAGGGTTCATTTTTTTTTTTTTTTGTAGATTGAGAATCCAAATTTCGTCAATTAAACCGGTGGGTATGTTTAAATCGTTTAACTTCATGTTTGTTTTTTTTGCAGTATATATTTTTTTCTAAAAGTCTGAAATTGTTTCCGATTAATTACTCGATGTTAGAATCATGTTGCCGTCGCCGGATTGCCGGAAAGTAGGGACGGGGATGGCCCCCTCGCCGTCGCCATTATACACGCCACGACGGGGAAGGAGGCGGCCGGGTTCCAAAGGATCGATAGGTGTTTTGTGGTTCGTCTGGATAAGGACAAAGAGGACAAAAAATCCAATGCAGGTGAACTCTTCTTCTTCTTCCAGCATGTAGCTTCTTTCCCATTAATATGAATTTGTCTACATTCTTATTCATCTATAACCTGTGGATATGGTATGATTGCAACCCCGACCCCCTTTCCGGCGGAGAGGTATATGTTCGATGTATTTTCGATCTATCCAACTCTTTTTCAGATTTCTGAGCTGCAAGATTGATCCTCAAATAATTACTACGTAACACGTACATCCCATTATAGATGAGCGACGAATTGAAATCTTTCTTTCGTTTTTTCAAAGTTCCAATTTTTTTTTTTTTTTTTGCACATTGAGAATTATAATTTGCGTATCTAGGTATGTATTATTTGGGCATATTTCGATTTCTTTATTCTTCAATTCTTGATTTCGTGTTTCGAAATTATTTGAATAATTTTCCTATTTCATTTCATTATCCACTCAAGATGTCCAAGTAGTTGTTGAGAAAGGGCAAGGTTTTTTCGATTAAAAAAAAGTTTACATTGTGTAGTGAAATCGAACCAGGGTTTTTCTTATGTATGTTGTTTCGTAGATAGATGAATGGATTGAATATGCTCCTGTATGTGGGTCTTGAATCTTCTTACTTAGTTACTTGACAGATTCATTTATCAAAGGCTGATTTTTTATGTGATATTTTAATCTTAATATCTTTAGGCAAGAGCGATTGGAGAAAGCCAAAACTGTCGATTCGGTATGTGATTCGTCTCTTAAATTTTGTTCTCTAAAGAGTAGCATATTTCCAGTTGAAATTCTCAAAGGATGTATGATTTTCATCGTATCAGCTTTGGAACGCTTCTCAATTAGAACTGGATCAACATCATCATCAAGGGCACCGTAGCTGTTGGGTTTGGACAAAACCAAAACGGGGAGGTCAGTTTTTCGTTTTCCGTTTCGGTCATAGGAAGCTTCATGTGTACAATTACATGTTGCCTATTTTAGGTAGATTTTCACGCGTGCACAATTATTTTTTGGTGCATAGGAAGAACTCTATTTATCTGGCATCTCTCCGTTGGATCTACTTTAAGAGATATGTTAGTGAAGAGAAATCTCGACTTTTTTGGTTCTTCGCATTGATTTAGTTTTGTATATGTTCTCTTTGTTTCAGAAATTCTGGGATTAGAGCTGGCAAGATCTCGCCCTGTATGATCTAGGAGAATGATTCGATACATATATTCTCTGACAAACTCCAAAGCTTATGTTGTTGGACATTCACAGGTCTCCAATCTCATGAAATATTATAAGAAAAGTGTATATGTTTATATATGTTGTTTGTACTACTTCTACAGGGAACTATCATGTCCAACGCTGCCTTCACTCAACCCGATATATCTGAAATGGTTGAAGCTGCTGCACTTCTTTGTCCCATATCATATCTGGAACATGTCACTGCCCTATTTGTTCGTAGATTAGTTAAGATGCGTCTTGACGAGGTTTGTTTGGTGCCTTTCAAGTCATTCCCTGTTCGGAGTTAATTTTTGGTCATTTTGAAAATTCTTATATAATATTAATAGGTAATCCTTGCTATGGGCATTCACGAACTTAATTTTAAAAGGTCCACTGTAATATTCTTTTTCTATTCAGTACATACTGTTCAAATCTCCTCTAAGCTTCTGATTGTTTCGTTCGATATTTTCAGTGTTGTGGGCACTCGAATTATGGATATGATGTGTGATGGACACATGGACTGTGTAGACATGTGCATCAAATGTGTTCAGGATGCGTTTCCGCCCGGTGGCGACTCATCGGGGTTAGTCCTGATTTACGAGCAATGCGTGTGGGTGTTCTGTCACGAAAAACATTACAAGGAGAATTTTCGGTACCTGAACGTATGTTTGGAATATGTGAGTGATCAGACTTTGGTGCTTTTTGCGATTTTCATGGATTGAAATCGTGTCGATGCTAATAATATTGGATGTTGAAGCATGAAATATGGATGTCGTGTGTTGTTGATATTATGGGTTTTAGAATGTATCTCACGTTATTGTTCTAAATTGCAGGTTAGTCAACTTGGCACTGCTGCGGTGCTGCCCATAAATACCAGGCGGCTACCCAATAAATTATTTGAATTGCTAAAAGGGGAGGAGATGTTCTGCCTTCATTTCACTGTGGTGATGGATCCCCATGGCTAGCAACAAATGAACATGTCCAAAGTTTGCCAAATGACAGTGCACTTCTGGATATTGAAATTTCTGGGTATCTTCGTCCATTGTACCATCCCAATTTGCTGAGTGGGCATTACTGTCCAGGTGCTTCTCCTTCTGGTGTTGTAGGTATCACTATTTTGAGAAATATGTATCATAGAAGTTTACACTCTTGATTGTGATTAGCTATCCCATCGATTTTAGTTATTTTCTATTAAGGTAGAGCTGACATGCAATGTGGTTTAAGGTTTGTGCATATGAATTTTTACCATGGCATCATTGTCTTAGGCTGCTATCATTTGTGTAGGAATCTATTATTAGTGGAATCATAGCAATCTGTAAGTTTTTTATTTATTTTTCAAAAACATGTATGTAATTGTCTTCCTCCTTGCTTTAGGTTTTTTTTTTCAATATTTTCCCATTGACAATTGTTTTTTTCATATTATTCTTATCTTCTATTTTTTTATCTAAGTTCATTTTTTAATATGAGTAACTATTATTGACCGATATCCAGAACACAGGAGTGCTTTGTATGACTTTCAATCCTGATAGGAGAACCTTGCTTTGTGGCTTACACGAAGAATTTGAAAGTATCTCCTATATGCTTCCGTTGCTTAGGTAATATTGTTAAAGCACTGTCACATTGGTCTGATTTTTCTGTTTTTTTCTTTCTTATAGGTTTTGTCATGGGAACCAATCAGAGGTCATGATACTGTGGATGTGGGGTGGTATAGATTGTCAGATATGAATGTTCATGAAGGGAAGCTTCTTGGATGTTCTTATAATCAAAGTTGTGTTGGAGTATGGGTCGTGGACATTTCGGTATAAATCACTTTTTTTTTTAAATATTTTCTACCAGTGAAAATCTTAATCTTTTCCAGCTTAATATATGAACTCTTGGAATCCTTTTGATGAGGCTAGCGTCTTTAACCATATGCAATGGGAAGTTCCAATGGAATAAATGGTGATAATGATGCAAAATCTAATTCCAGTGGTTCAGCAGTGCTGACTGAGGATAATGTAAAGACCAATTTGGGCAGGCTTTCAATTTCACAACCGGATATCTCTATTTAATCTTTTCAATTGCCGATTGGGATGAGCTCTATAGGTTGCTATTGCTGATTTGGGATGAGGTCTATAGGTTGCTATTGCTGATTTTCTACATGTATCTTTTAATTGTGATCTATGATATAAGTTTGTTGGAAAATTTCGTGTATCCTGTTTATAAACCACAAACAGATTTTCCAGCTTAAGTTATCCTCCTTTTCCTAACCTTCTTTTAACATTAGATCTTTAATTGCTGAATCTAATGTTTATGTACTTCGATTTGATTTGTTTTTGCTATTCTTTCTTCAGGCATCTTTGAAGACAGAGAAGTAGAAAAAGAGGGAAATGTACTTCCCTTGAAGAAATTCGCCCTCAAAGTTTAATTCCTCTGGGTTTAGTAGTTCTGATTGTCAAGGCTATTTCAGTTTTGTCTGAGATTTCAGTTTCAAACTTAAAGATTGGGAACCATTGATATTGGCCAAATGATGCACTCTTTATGCATTTCATGTTCTGTTTCTATTGTTTTGCTTCATCTTAAACAATTACTCCCTCTGTCCCAGAGCTATAGTCACAGGTGGTCAACACTGACTTTTTTTTACCGTCCAATACGTATGATAAATGGTACGCAAAAATTATGAAAAAATAATTAAAATAAAATTTAATAATTAAATTTTATTTTAGTTATTTTTTCATAATTTTTGTGTACCTTTTATCATACGTATTGGACGGTCAAAAAAAGTCAGCGTTGACCAGAAATGACTATAGCTCTAGGACAGAGGTATAGTAATATTTATGTCACTTTCTAAAAATTGGACCAAATTAGTTATTTTAACTGCATAATATTTCAAAGTAATTATATTTTAGCCCTCTTCAGTTTAAAATCATTTTGTAAGAAAAATGTTTGTGCTGTATACTTTACAAATCACAAGATTTAACTGAACAAGAATGTGAAAGGTGATACATTTCAACATTAAAGGTCATTCACACGAGGATATGGTCGTGCATTGTAGTCAGTCTAGGTAACTGAATTCTGTATTTGGATCAATGCAGAGATCCTATAGTTGGAAACAGATTATTGTGGAAAGGATTTGAAATGTGCTCGAGAAGGGTTTTGTACAGGACCCTTACCGGTTAGAGCAGCTTGAATATAAAATCCTAACCAGGCCACCATAGTTAGGCGCCCGTTTTTTTTATCTCTTTCACCTTTAGTTCTTGAAAAGCAGAGGGGTCTTTAGAAAGATTCAATGGATCAAAAACCACCCACCCGAATAATTGATGTCGCCAGGCAAATAGATTCCTAAAGGCTGAAGCGCCTCTATAAAACAATACCGCGCATATTCTGGACCAACCTGTGCACAAATATATACTATATATCACTCGGAAAATATATACTACTATTGTAAAAATAAGTAGGAATCGATAAAATTACCATCAAAAGCGCTTGACAGATGACTATGATTTATAATGATATAAGTTTGTTTCAATATTTAATATGAAATATAGAAATTAATAATAAAAAAAAATGAGATCTTTTAAAATGAAAAAACATACTTTGAAACAAAAATACTTAACGAGAAATAAAAATTTGATTCAAAAATTTATTAGCTAATAGATCCTGAATATTTTATCTATTCAAGAAAAAATATATATACTTTCAATATATCCGCACATATTTTATCTTCATATTTTTTTTTTTATTTACTATAAAAATATAAAAAAAAATTGATATCCAATTGAATAATATTAATAAAATAAATTAATATATAAAATGCATACTTTTTTATCTATTATTAAATTTATATTTAAGTAGTTGCATTGAGTGGATTTTCTACATCCCAAATAAATAATAAAGTGGGTTGACGTATCAACAACTTTAGTTTGAATTACACACTCCAGATTTTTTCTGATGCCTAACTATATATCAGGTTCGATTAATAGACATCTCAACCAAGCGCATAACAACAAGAGTCATTCAGTTTTACCCTCACCCTCAGCGTATGCCGTTAGTCCATGTTTGAAATTTTATCACAAGAAGGTGATTAGTAATTTCATAATGCCGATGATATTGGTATTCGACAATTACAATTTACAATCAAATATGATGAATAATTGGTTTTGCAGGTTTTGACTATTTTCAAATCTTACTTATTTTTCTCTATGACATATGCACATCTATTGCAAAATATTTTTAAGGTTCCATCTATTCGTATTTATTTTTGTTTTGGTAAGATATATCTAAGCTTCTTTATTTCTAATTTCTTAATCTAACGCAAGTTTGTATGTACGGTTACTCAACCAGTTAATTTGGTCAAATGAGCTTACCAAAATCACTCCAAAAGGAGATCATATCAGGTGACATTCACTTTTCGATCATTTTCCCTTCGGCCGATAACGAGACTCTTGATTTTCTGTAAGGTAAAAGATCTCTATTCGATTGTTACATAATTCTACTAAATTATTTAATTTTCGATTAAAATTAAATTATTTGTAGATAGCGTTTAATCTTTTTTTTTTTTTTCATATCTATGAGTAAGTTTTTATTTTTTTATAATAAAAATTATTTTGTTGCTATTGATTACAAGTGATATATCATGTTGGTATTTAATTTTAACACTTTTTTTTTTTTTTTGAAATGTACAGTAATTGTACGAAAGAAGAATCTTGATGCTTATCCATACGATGACCAGAGTGTAATTATTCTGAAAATTGTTGTTAAAAGTTTGGAATGTCTTATGTTTTGTAACATGAATTTAATTTATTATGACAAATTTTGCTAAACGGTGTCACGATTGAATACCCTATGTTTTTCAAGAATAGTTAGTTTAGAATTTGTTTTAGTTGATCGATGATGATTTAAGTTTCATTTTATTTCTTTGATGATAAATTTTATTTTGATTGTTTTGGTTTGATTTATAATGGTATAACTTTGTTTCAGTATTTAATATAAAATACAAAAACTAATAAATAAATAAAAAATGAGATCTTGCAAAATGAAAGAACATATTTTGAGACAAAAATACTTAACATTAGAGAAAAATAAAAAAAATTGATTCAAAAATTTATTAGCAATAGGTCCTGAATATTTTATTTATGCAATATTTAATTTGTATCTTATTCCAGCATGTAGATCTTTTTATTAATTATTTAACTATTTTACAATAATAATTTACAAGATTATATGTTTAAAAAGTCTAATTCCAGCATGTAGTCTAATTATTTAACTATTTCACTTTTCGCTCATCTTCCCTCCAGCTGATACCGAGACGCTTGATCTAATGGAAGGTATAAGATCTCTATTCGATTGTTACATAATTCTAATAAATTATTTAATTTTATATTAACGATTAAATCATTTGTAGGTTAATTTTTTTTTTTTTGCATATCTATGAGTAAGTTTTTATTGTTTTATAATAAAAAGTATTTTGTTGCTTATTTGTTTTGTATTGATCACAAGAGATATATCATACAATATTTGTATTTAATTTTAACACTTTAAAGATCTTTTGAAATGTACAGTAGTTGTACGAAAGAAGAATTTTGAAGCTTATCCATGACCGTGTGTAATTATTCTGAAAATTGTTGTTAAAAGTTTGGATTGTCTTATGTTGTGTAACATGAATTTAATTTATTGTGAAATTTTTTGTTAAGATATGTCAAGATTGAATACCCTATGTTTTTCAATAATAGTTAGTTTATAATTTATTTTAGTTGATCGATGATGATGTACAAAAGCAACATATTCACTATTTATCAGTTGCATTAGGTGGATCTTCTACATCCCAAAAAAATAATAAAGTGGGTTGTCGTATCAATAACTTTAGTTCCAATTACTTCAGATTTTTTCTGATGCCTAACTATATCTCAGGTTCGATTAATAGACATTTCAACCATGCGCATAACAACATGAGTCATTTAGTTTTACCTTCACCGTCTGCCGTTAGTCTATGTTTGAAATTTGATTACAAGAAGGTGATCAGTAATTTCATAATTCCGACTATATTGGTATTCAACAATTACAATTTAAGCTTCTTTATTTCTAATTTCTTGATCTAATGTAGGTTTGTATATATGGCTACTTGGAGTATTCAACCAGTTAATTTGGTCAAAGGAGCTTACCAAAATCACTCTCAAAAGGAGATCATATCAGATGACATTCAATTTTCGCTCATCTTCCCTCCGGCCGATACCGAGACTCTTGGTTTTCTGGAGGTAAAAGATCTCTATTCGATTGTTACATAATTTACTAAATTATTTAATTTTAGATTAACAATTAAACCATTTGTAGATAGAGTTTAATCTTTTTATTTTGCATATCTATGAACAAGTTTTTATTGTTTTATAATAAAAAGTATTTTGTTGCTTATTTTTTTATTGATGACAAGGGATATATCATACAATGATGGTTTTTTTATTGATGACAAGGGATATATCATACAATGATGGTATTTAATTTTAACACTTTAAAGATCTTTTGAAATGTACAGTAATTGTACGGAAGAAGAATTTTGAAGCTTATCCATATGATGACCGAGATGTGGGTGTAATTATTTTAAAAATTGTTGTTAAAAGTTTTGAATGTATTATGATGTGTGAAGATTGAATTCCCCATGTTTTTCAAAAATACTTAGTTTAGATTTTGTTATAGTTGATCGATGATGATGTACACTGTAAATTATTTTGTTTATATAATAAAGAAGTTTTATTTTATTTATTTGATTAAAAATTTTATATTCATTGTTTTGGTTTGATTTATAATGGTATAACTTTGTTTCAAGTTGCTGTTTATGAAATATATAAAGTAATAAATAAATAAATAATGAGATTTTGCAAAGTGAAAGAATATACTTTGAGACAAAAATACTTGACATTTGACAGAAATAAAAATTTATTTTAAAATTTTATTAGTAAGCAATATAAGTATATGTATAAATTATTTATTAACTTATGTATTAATTTGATTAAAAAATTTATTTCCATATTTTTATTAATATTTATTTTTGAATTAGTAAAATTTGAAACTAAATCCTTAAATCTTTTCAAAAAAATAAATAAAAAAAATTCACTATATTAAATCAATTTTATTTCAATATATTAATGTTTAGTCAAATAATTCAATTCAAACATTTTTGAAAACTTTAGTATTCCTTACGATTCTATTACAATATACGATATTTTTAGTTATTATTTTTACACAAATGAATTTTGTAGGATATAAGGAACAACTTTTGAAAAATATATTTCACATATACATTCATATATTAATGAAAAAATTATGGTATGGAATTTTCAAAATATATTCATCCAAAACATATGTTTTTCACATGTCCCATAAATATATTTCCCATATGATTATCAAAATTAATGTGATTATCACTATTTAATGTTATAATCATTAATATAATATAATGAATTTAACAATTCAATATTGAATAATTACGTTCTATAATCACCGGTGATATATTTAGTTACATATACATATGTATACATCTGAAGTTTAAATCATAGAATTTTTATTATTACAATTTGGAAAATCTATTTTCATTGTATTTATATCAAAATTTGTATTTTAATTTAAATATTAAACAAAAATTTAAACATATTTTCTTAAATTAAGTTCTAAATACCTCCGGGTAAAACTTTAAGTTTTACTCCCGGTGCAACGCACGGGTCTAATCAACTAGTTTCCTTAATCAACCAATTACATTAGGGCTAAGCAAAGAATCAAGAACGCAATTTTAAGAAGTGGGGCCCGGTCAATCTCTCTCTCCGTGATTCGATGACCGAGAAAGACCACGTAAGACTCCGTGGGTCAGCAAGCAGTTAATTTTCTCAAAAAAACATAAGATACACATTAAACCCGGTGCAAATCTTTTGGCCTTTTCGTTCTACTGCTCAAGAGTCCTTTATATGGTAGAACTTTAAGAGAGAGAAAATACCACTTTCTTCACTTGGGCTTTACAGTAGTGGGTCTCTCCCTCTCTCTCCAGCAATCATTGAGGAAGAAAAAATAAAATAAAAATTGGATCTTTTTTGGTTTTCTGGGAGTGTGCAAGAAAGAATCATGGTGTGATCGTTTGAGGGTCTTGACAAAAAACCTGAAGTTGGGTTTTCAACTTCCCAAGTCTGAAGTCTCTCTTTGCTTTTTCTCGGTAATGATCTCTCTCTCTCTCTGTGCGTGTACTGATTAAGTAGATAAGCTATTTGTGAATTTGCCCAGTAATAGTAGCTTCATATATGTGCTCTGTAGTATGTACTGATGATTTGTTATTAAGAGTAAAAAAATGACCCCTTTTTCTGTGGATTGATAATTTTAGTTTCTTTTGAGTTTGATGATCACTATTCAGAGATCCCTTTCCATGCTTTTGAGATTCTGCAAATAAGGTAGAATTTGGGATGGTTATGGACAAGCCTTTTCTGATGTGACTTTTTTTCCCTTAAATTTACTATGTAGTATGTACACTGCAATGTTTAGGTATTGCATTGTGACAGTCTGTTTGATATTGTCTTAATAACGACTCATTCGGCAAAATAAATCATCTTGTGGCACACTGTGTAAGATTTACTAGTTTCCTCAAACTGGTATAGTTTTGAAGGCTTATCACTATATTTGTGTGTGTTTTGTTTTTATTTGCTTTAAAGGAGTTGAAAGTTTTTCATCAAATAAAATGCCTAGATTATTGTTAACAAGTGCTCATGTATTTGTTCGAAACAGTTGATGTTGGCAGTGCTTTTCATTTCTTTGCTTCTTGATCGTTTTCCTTTCAATATTTGAATATCTTTTTGAGATAATTACAAATGTACCATGGGAAATCTCATAATTTATACATATTGAAATCGCAGTTAACATCAATCCTAATGGGAAAGACGATCCAGCTATATGGCTTCCTTGGCCTCGTCCCCGCCGAGGTTGTCAAACAGTTCCTGGAGAGGTTCACAGGCCAAGATACCATAGTCGCCTTAGAAGTCAAACCTGCCAAAAGCGGGCCTCGTACAGTTGCCAGGGTCCAATTCACCGACGCCAAATGTGCTGACATCATCATCCAACTGGCGGCTCAGCGTCTGTACTACGGCAAATCTTATTTGAAGGCCAGGCAATCGGATAACGATCTTGTACAAAAGCCGAGAATTTTCGTGCAAGAGATGGAGCAAGTAACATTGAATTTCGGATGCCAGATTTCGAGTGAGAGATTCTCTGTGCTGTGGAGGGCTGAAAGCGTGTCAGTTAAATTCGGGACAGGGATGAAGAAGATGCACTTTTATCTGAGCCATAATTCGGTTGAGTACAAGCTTCAGCTGTCATACGAGAATATATGGGAAATTGTGATGTACAATTCCCGTGGCCAAACTGGAAAGTTACTACTCTTACAGGTGTTATTCTAATTTTTTTAAGTGTTTGTTTTAGCGAGATTTTTTCCTCCTGATTAAGTTGTGAAAAACAAAGATGTTTTATCTCATATTCATCCTTTCAGTTATTTGGGGCCCCGCGAATCTACGAGAAGCTCCCAAGCTCTCCCTTTAGTTTTTTCCGAGAAACTGAAGACGATCAGTGGATACGAACAACCGACTTCACCCCTTCACTCATCGGCCAGTCCTCCGGCCTGTGCCTCCAGCTTCCTCAGGGTATGAGACTTCCCAATCTCAAGGACAATTTTGTCAATTACAAGGAAAGCCAAGAGCCCTTTCGTCTGGAAACAGGCATCCCTTTTGCCGACAACAGCTCATCTCTAGTCCCGATCATGAGTCCCCCCCGAGGACTTGAACTTCCTTACAGAATACTATTCAAGGTCTGCAGCTTGGTCCAGATGGGATACCTCCCAGGGCCAGTTCTGGATGAGACCTTCTTCCGATTGGTTAACCCAAAAATATCAAACATTCGATATATCAACCACGCGCTTGAGAAAATGTACTATCTACAGGAATGTTGTTATGATCCCATTGTGTGGCTTAATCAGCAATATGCAAAGTACCGAACGAATATAGAGCAGCCAAGTTCGACTTTAATCTCGTTGGATGAAGGGTTGGTTTATGTTCACAGGGTTCAAATAACTCCGACTAAAGTTTATTTCTTGGGCCCGGAGGTGAACATGTCAAACAGGGTATTGCGCCATTATAGGGACCATATTGATAATTTCTTAAGGGTCTCCTTTGTGGACGAGGAGTGGGATAGAATGTACTCGTCTGATTTATCTCCGAGGGTGGGCGTTGGGGAAGAGAATAAACGGACCAAGCTTTACGAGAGGGTTCTATCAACCCTTAGGGAAGGGATAAAGATCGGTAACAAGAGATTTGACTTCCTCGCCTTCTCATCAAGCCAATTGCGCGAGAATTCCCTCTGGATGTTTTCGCCGACTGATGATCTGGATGCAGACGGGATAAGACAGTGGATGGGTGATTTCCGCTCTATAAGAAATGTCGCTAAGTATGCTGCAAGGCTTGGGCAGTCGTTCGGCTCGTCCACGGAGACTCTAAGCGTGTATGAGCACGAGATTGAACACATCAATGACATCAAGGACACAAGTGGGAAATATGTGTTTTCGGACGGGATAGGGAAAATATCAGCGGCTTTCGCGCAGAGTGTGGCTAGAAAGTGCGGGTTTATAGGGTCCAGGCCTTCGGCCTTTCAGATTAGATATGGTGGGTACAAAGGGGTTGTGGCTGTCGACCCTTATTTGTCCAAAAAGCTGTCTCTGAGGCCGAGTATGTTGAAGTATGAATCCGAGAACATTAAATTAGATGTCTTGTCTTGGAGCAAGTACCAGCCGTGCTTTTTGAACAGACAGATTATAACTCTTCTGTCCAGTCTCGGAGTCAAAGACCATGTCTTTGAAAAGAAGCAACGAGAGGCTGTTGCTCAGCTTGATGGGATTCTAGTTGACCCCTTGAGGGCCCAAGAAGCTCTGGACTTGATGTACCCGGGAGAGAACACGAATGTTCTCAAAGAGATGTTGAAGTGCGGGTATAAGCCTGATGGGGAGCCTTTTCTTTCGATGATGCTTCAGGCTTTTCGTTCTTCGAAACTATTGGATTTGAGACTAAGGGCGAGGGTATTTATCCCAAAGGCTCGGCAGATGATGGGGTGTTTGGATGAGACGGGGACTTTGAAATATGGAGAGGTGTTTGTGCAGTTTTCAGGGGCAGGAAGGGGAAGGTCCAATGAGGAGTCACTTATGATGCCTAATGATGACATGTTAAATAGTGGTTGTAACTACATTGTGAAGGGAAAGGTCGCCGTGGCTAAGAACCCGTGTTTGCACCCTGGTGATGTCCGTGTCCTGCAAGCAGTTGATGTGCCGGAGTTGCAGCACATGGTGGATTGTGTCGTTTTTCCGAGAAGAGGAGAGAGGTAAATTTGAGTTCATATTGTTTTAGCTTCGAAACACTGAAAGTAGGGATAATCACAAGATCTATATCTCTGAGGTTTTGACTTTTTAGTAAGTAAGAAAACAGCAAGATTTGAGAAATGAGAATTACAAAATACACCCTTTGACTTTAGTTCCATTTGCATGTTTTCCCAACTGATAGTTTAGCTAACATGATTTCATGCATCATTTTGCATCAGCAAATATTTTACAATTTCACCCCTCAATTCTTCAAATATTACAACTAACCCAAATTTCCATCTAGCTATTTGTAATTGTAATATTTAGGAAAATTAAGACATGCAAATGTACTAGTCCCCCTTAAATATTTTACCTGAACAAAATCAGGTGAGTAATTCCTTTTTTCTTCTTCTGCATGGTTTAATTAACATTCAAATTCTGTATTTTTACTGTTTATGAAATTGCAGCATTTAAATGGAGAAGCCATTTAAAGTAACATTATTTTAGTCTGTCAATTTGCTTTATGTCTTTAACATAGTAAGAAATGTATGATTTGTTTTATTATTCTGTTATGATCATAAACAGACCGCATCCGAGTGAATGTTCTGGGAGTGATCTGGACGGAGACATATACTTTGTTTGTTGGGATCCTGATTTGATTCCACCAAAGCAAGTTCCGCCTATGGATTACAGTCCTGCCCCAAGCACAGGACTTGATCACGATGTGACAATTGAGGTATTTTTAATTTCTAACACCTTTTAATTTTTGTAGATTTTGAGCTCTTGTTATCCTTAGTTTTTCGTAATGCATAATAATATCGTGAAATTAATCATGATTATAAATGATCGGATTAAAAGATACGAGATGAGCTCTTAGGATTAAATGGTTGACTACAAAACTTTATTTCAAAATTACAAAAAAACCCTTAGATTGCATTCTGTCTTCTGATGGTAATAATATGCAACTAATGTCACATTCTGTATGCACAACAGGAAGTAGAGGAGTACTTCACTAACTACATCGTGAACGACACTCTTGGCATCATCGCCAACGCCCACACTGCCTTTGCTGACAAGGAGGATGCCATGGCTATGAGCACTTCTTGCCTGGAACTCGCTCGCCTCTTTTCTATAGCTGTCGACTTTCCCAAAACTGGCGTGCCTGCTGTAATCCCGCCCGATTTACGCGTCAAGGAATATCCCGACTTCATGGAAAAGCCTGACAAGACCACTTATGTGTCCCAAAAAATCATTGGGAAACTCTTCCGTGAGGTCAAGGACATTGCTCCCCACACATCCTCCATCCGATCGTTCACAAAAGATGTAGCCCGAAGATCGTACGACCCGGATTTGGAGGTCGAAGGGTATGAAGAATATATTGACGAGGCCTTTGAGTACAAGACAGACTACGACTACAAGCTGGGGAACATGATGGATTACTACGGGATAAAGACAGAGGCCGAGATACTCAGTGGTGCGATTATGAAGATGTCCAAGACTTTTGATAGGAGGAAGGATGCAGAGTCGATTGGGGCGGCGGTTCGGGCCCTGAGGAGCGAGGCCCGGTCGTGGTTCAAGAGAAGGAGCGAGTCGGATGACATGGATGCAAAGGCGTCGGCTTGGTACCATGTGAGCTACCACCCTGACTTTTGGGGTTCGTACAATGAAGGGTTGAGAAGGGATCACTACATTAGTTTCCCGTGGTGTGTGTATGATAGGTTGGTGAAGATCAAGAAGGATAAGGTGATGAAGAAGGAGAAGGAGAGGAAGGATTCAATTGAGGCACTCTTGAGGCAATATCGCCGCTTAATGGCGTAGTAGTAGGTCGTCTGTGGTGGTGCGCTTACAATTGCTTTCTATAACAGTGTGTTGTGGATTGAGAATGTTTGATTTTTATTCATGAATATGTGAATATGTGGTGAAGTTTATCTTGCCTAAGCAAGGGTTTTGCTTAGGGTTTTACGTTTGGTATTTTATCCCTTTTTCTTTTATGGTTAAGGTTGTCTTGTTTTTATTGTTGGTTGGATGCATGATTCTAATTTCTAAGAGCAAGTTTGGTTTTTTTTGTCTAAAAGCTTTTTTTTTTTTACTGATTTTCAAATGTTAAGGTTCTGGTAGTACATTTAAACCAAGAAAATAAATTGAAAATAATAAGAAAATATTAGATCACACCACATGAATACTTGAATCTGGGATTCTGGATATTTTCTCAAGAAATTAACAAGTTCATTGTTTCATACTGTCTTCACTAATAACTAATATAAAGAGAAACTCTCTTAATCGCCTCATATGATAACGTTAGTCTGCAATCTTTCTGTTTACGGCTCAACGGCCTCCCCTTAGCCGAAGGATCTCTGTTTTCCCTCACGTCCGCCAACTTCCAAACGCAGTGTCTTGATTCTGTTTCAATGGAGTCGAGGAAATATACTCCGTTCTGTAATTGGCAATTGGTGTCTGAGTTTTTTAAGTAGCTGACCACCATTGGCATGTCTTTGAACCTCATCAGGTCGTCAGGTACTCTGAGTAGCCGATCGGCACCAGGACTTGATACCTAAACAAGAAAAGAGAAGGTGGAGAAATAATGTTGACTGTCAAATAAAAAGTGCAATTTTTTCCTATACTTCCCCACTCCAAAGTCCAAACAACAAACAAAACCATCAGCTGAAATCTATTTGCTTCACTAAAGTTTTGATTGAAATAACATAAAAAACAATGTGTCGTTGCAAATCTCGAAAAAAAAAGACTGGTTAAAGAAATTACTTCAAGAGCTAAATCGTCGGGGATTTCGCCTCCAGCACCAACTTCATCCAATTTTTTCTTATATTGGCGACTGAATGATTCGATTTCCTCCATGCTGGGGCACCCGTATCTGAATGAACGTTCATAGGCAAGCAGTAGAAAAAACAAGTCTTAGTCGGAAATCTTCACCAGTAAAAACAAAGCATTCTTTTAAACATAATCAAAATCCCCAAAACAGAAAAAGGGAATTCTGAGCAACTTGAAAAAGAAACTCCGATTGTTCTTTCAAGGATATTTCCTTTCTGAACCTAGGCATAAAAAACGTTCGTCCTTTCTATTACAACAAGGACTTACTGATTCGGGAGTTTATCTAGTCTGACATAAATGTACCCTCGAGGAGAGGTTTTGAAAGCATAAAGCTCCATGTCTTCCCCAAACTCCACCAGCACTTCTTTGGCTATGGATAACGCTCTTTCACCCCAAGTGCAATTCTGTAAAACTACTCCACCGCCATCGCCTCCATCCCCAACCTACGCATTGTGCGATATGATTGATGGTGGACTAAAACACGTAAAATAAAGAGCTAAATGTGCAATTTGTGATACCTCGGGCTCGGCTTCATCCTCTTCCTCCCACGAATCAATCGGTTCAACTTCTCCATCAGAATCATCTAAAACGATTTACATAACAAGCAAACGAAATAACATCAAAAACAAACAAAATCTTGTCTTGCAATCTCGCAGTGAGACAAAACGTCAAACACGTGGTGCGCATAATAAAAAAAGAGAGAAATTTGAAGCTCACCGTGAACTGACACCTGTCGGGCTTGCTCAGTCGTAGAAGAACTGGCGCGCAACTCGCGAAGAAGGGTAATAGAAGAAAAAACAGATGTGGGTTTCAGAGATCTTTTGAAGCTGTCAAGAATACGATGTAAGCCTGGTTTCGGAATACCATGGGCACGAGAAAACGCAGACGAAGAAAAGCATCTCCTCGTCGTTAAACCTCTGCACTGTGAGCGGTAATGAAGCCTGCCATAAATCGAATTTCTCATATCTTGCCCTCTGCGATTTCTTCAATTTTTCTCTCGCTGCGGAAGACGGTGAAGCAAACAAGCTTTCTGTGCAAGCCCAAATTTGAATTTTTCTACCAATTAAATTTGTTTTGATTAAATTAATATTCGTGGTCTCTCATGCATAAAAATACTACTACTACGGAGTATTAAAAATATTTTTTATTTTAAAAAATGCAAAGTAATTAGGAAAACGGTGATAAAATAAATTAAAAAAAATTGCATCCTAATAATTTTTAAAAATCATCTCATAATTATTTTGAGAAAAATCTGTTTAACTTACTTGAAAATTAAATTTTTATTTAAGATTCATTAATCTGTTTATTAACAATAGTACTATTACAATTTAACATATTTTCATTAATAAAAATTAAACACGAACAAACACTGTAATTAAGCAAACAGTTGAGTATCAGAAACAATGCCTGAATTTTTACACTAACCATGCACAAATAATTACAAGCATAGAAAACAAAATTATGTACACCCTACGCTAAAAACGCAGAATAGTTCGAAGCGTATCAGAAAGGTTTTGAATGGTTTGTTGTTCCTGGGATGCTTGCATTTCCTGAAGTGGCATCTCTTCATAACACCTAAATAAGACAACCAATATCCAACAGACTTAGGTAAGAGACGAGATTATCGATAATTACAAACGAAGTTTAACCTAACCCAATAACAAAAATATCCAGGCATTTTTCAAACTAGCAAACCCTGATTACTTGTTACAATTTCAAAAATTGCACCTTAGGGGTAATTTGTAAAACAAATAATTGTTCTTAATTTTTTTTCATAATTAGGCTAAACCCTGAAGGGAATTTTTGGTACCCAAGGCCATGAGTTGATCAGAATTTCTTACACTTTGTGGTATGCTAATCCCTGAGCAAGATTCATTAGAGTAGGACTAGAGGTAAGCCTCTGATATACACTTGTAGGAAGCGGTACCTGAAATGTTTAAAAAAGCGATATTACCCAAATTCAGAAAATTAAATATCACTGTACTATCAATTAATCGAGAAACAATAATAAAATCAAGATGACCTCATTCTGTCGGCTTCTACCCTTCTTAGACTGAGTATCACCAGAAAAAAGCTCCTGCATGGCTTCAACGGCTATATTTCCACCATTATCCTTCTGCCATCCCCCAAGCATGTTGTCGGACAAAAGTGCAATAGGGGAAATGTCGGTTGCCCTTAAAAACGGAATCGGTACTGTATTGCCAGCGGTGTATATGGACCATAGCTGTTTAAGAGACCGTGTGCCAAGAATGTTAATTACCATAAAAGTTTAAGGAGGGTATTTCTTGGGACTTGGAAGATTGGAGCTACCTTGTCCAATG
Organism: Euphrasia confusa; assembly: GCA_954870475.1. Lineage (NCBI taxonomy): Eukaryota > Viridiplantae > Streptophyta > Magnoliopsida > Lamiales > Orobanchaceae > Euphrasia > Euphrasia confusa. Next base: position 4,905,676 of record OX940961.1, read on the forward strand.
CTTTCCTACTGACAGTCTCACTAGTAACTGGAGTATCGGTAAAGCGCAGGCCACTGCCTACAGTGACTTGGGGAGTCCTATTTTCCTTCAGGATTTTTTGGTCGGATGGTTGGAACCCTGCAGGTCGAGTTTCCACATGGGTGGGACCGTCCATCCTGACAAGTTATTATGCACGTTTTATTATGGCATACAGTGTTAGATGATGAGAAATTTAGAGTTAGAGAGGGAAGCAGTTAGCAGTAGGAGAATTGTGAAGGTAAGTACCGAGTGTCTGTGGCATTATCTTCAACGTGTCCACTGGCCGATGAAGGCCTTCCAGCATGTCCAGTAGCAGAGTAGGACAGTTCCGGTCTCGTAGCTGTTTCACCGGTCTCGACTCTATCATGAATTATCATGGTTCCAAAATCATCTGTTCAAAAGTTTTTTTTATCAGATTAAGAGATTCACGACCCATCATAATAACCCTATGACTATGTCACAGTCTCAGTGCAGGAAAAAAACAAAAAGACGCAAGAAACAAATGTGAGTTTCTGATTCCCTCAAAATGTAATGCCATTTTTTAGCCTAACAATGGACTGCCAAGAAGATACAAGGGAAGGTTACCTTGTACAGCAATTTGTACTGCATCAGATGGAGCCAGTTTATCCCTTGTGTTACCACCAGAAAATCCCGAGATACTAAGCTGGACATCCCTAGGTCTAGATGGAACAGTTCTGACAATGGCTTCATTTGATGCTAAACCACCCATCGGCTGAAAGATGTGAAATGAAAAACATAATAAATATATTAAAAAATGAAGTATGTAATCAGTCAGAAAACAGACAAACAAGGATGTTTTCCCTTCTACATTTGTATTTTATACACAAATTGCCCCATAACTGGCGGGGCCTTTTCTGAATTGAAAATTAAAAATACCAAGGTGATATTGTACGTTCAACAGATGGCTCTTTTGTTTTCTTGTAGTGATACTAAACAACACGAGGATATTTTGTAATCAACCCTAAATTAATTTAAAACTAGTTATACCCCTTCTCTTGGCAGTGTAGCGTCTGATGGAATGTTTCGTGTTTGCCATGCCATTGACTCTCGAATATCCTTTGCCTTCTCAAGTTTTGGAAGCATCATTGATGCCCCACTTCTACCTTTTTCAAGGAATTTATGCTACACAAGTAAATAACAATAATAGACATAAGAATTGGAGAACAAGCGATGAAGTTAACTGGGTTCCATATGGAAAGCTTATGGTTACAACCCATCTCTTGAGGTTTGGCACTTGTCCTTTTAAATTTGTTTTAGTGCATTTATTGCAGAACGGGTAAGCAACATATAAGATTATGGGTACCTTCACCATTTCAGCTGCTGTAGGTCGAGCTCGTGGGTCCTTCGCCAGACAACTTGCAACAAAATCATGGAAGAGGAGTGACCTGTGACAGTAAAATATCACATCTGTATTAAAGTAAAAAAGAAGGCCTCAGCACTACAATATAATTTACACGAAAGTAACTAGAACTGAGAAACATTTAAAACAAACCATTTCTCTCTTTCTTGAAGCATTGGAGAGGGTTCACTGGAGATCATAAATAATACCTAACACAAGTTTGGAAGTTGTTAAGCAATAAGAGTTACACATCAATGTCAAAAACAAAGAGAAGTGTGAGTGTGTGACAGCTAGGCCCTGTCACTTCAATTCTTCACGCAGCCAATTTAATTATGCAAAAGTAATAAACATATAACAGAACCTTGGTTGCACAAGGTTTATGACAGATGAATTACACTCTGATAGTGTTCTCATTTACTCAAGTATGTTAAATATTGTTAATCATAGTACATGGAAATACAAGAACTAGTCTAGCAGATAATATCAGATATACACAAGTCCATGAAAATCTCTAGTAATGTTAATCGCAATGTTATTGTTTTTTACACAATAACATTAAATCAAGTAATCAATACATTGAATTACTATGTAGACTTACTCTCATAGGATGAACAGTAGCCCTTGGAGGAAGTCCCTGAAAAAAATGTGAGCAAGTTAGCATCATTTATGATTGTGAATTAATGCAACATTTAGTGGGATTGTTAGTTGCCACCCACAAAGATAAGAGGCTAAAGGCTTAACATACCTCCGCCATTTCAATTGCAGATACTCCAAGTGCCCACACATCTACCTGAGAATAGAAAAAAGAATTATTTACGATATTCAAGAAAGAAAAAATGCCCTTTCATCCCAAAATGTAAATTCAATATCTGAAAAGGAGCAACATATTAAAGTCTTCCCGACCACACACACACTAATGAGCATCAAGACAAGGAATATGCCTTTCCATCATAGAGGCTTTCTTGAATAACTTCAGGAGCCATCCAATGTGGTGTGCCAATGAACTGAGAAACATCAATGATAGAGAAAAAGTTACTATAATAACAACCAAAACGCTAATTTACTGCATATACTGGTATTAAATACACAGCATTTGTTCACTTTTCTGAGAAAGGATATCATCTTTAACAGCAGTGGTCTCAGATATCTCCCCTACTGGAAAACTATGAAAAACAAATCTGGAATGCATTTAAATCTTGTCCAAGAACCTAATAACTGAAAATAATCCCCTAACTGGTATCGAGAAGTGTGAACCATCACTTTCATACATTCATTTCTGCATCCCACTTTTTGGGGGTCTCAATAATTGAGATTTGGCTCTACAGCAGTGATTGGATCTCGGATTCGGTCCATGAATGGCCAAGTATTGTGCTTAAACACCCATCTCAAGCCCCAACTTCCAGTTCCTAATTAAAAAGACAATCTTATGATGGGCGGCATGCCTAATTGGATCAACTAAAATGTAAATACTAAATACGCACTCTTCAGCGGGAACAATCTAACCAACCTATGTCTAGAACAAAATTAATCAAAAACATTGTGTTTTCTTAACCCATTCCAAACCTATTTCATGAAGCTGGATTGTAATTTGAAGGAACACACTCATCCATGTAATGACCAGTAAGGGGACTAGGATGGGATAGAGAAGGCCGGAATCCCGGAATACTATCTTGGTAATATACATGCTCCCATTTACATACCTTTTTTTTTTTACTTTATAGAGAGGTTGGAAAGGTAGTTATTTATATAGAGATGGTTTAATATATTGTGAATTATGCAACATATCTGAATTATCAGGCATACCGTGTTACGCTTAGACATAGTTCTTGTCAACTGTGCAGCAACTCCAAAATCACCTGAAAATATTAAGTATCATTTATTTTGGTTATCTTGCTTGAACAATGATTCAGTGACTCAGTCATAAACTATCAACTCTGCATATCCAAACATAAGATTGTGGTTAAGTCAACTACTGACGACTCGGCTACCTAGCCCAATAAACAACTGCAAACTATTCAGGATTCGAAAAGATAAAGGTTGGACACTTGTAAGTGATGTGGTATCTTAAGACTTACCCAACTTAACTTCTCCTTGCTCAGTCAACAAAATATTGCCACCTTTAATATCTCTGTGTACCTTGAAAATTGAGTGCAAATATGACAAACCCTGCATGAACAGATATACAGCCATAAATTAGATATGATAAGCAGCCACATCAATAAAATCGGCTCCCAAGATAATGGCAACCTTTTTGTACTTCACAATCCGTTAAATATTTAATCTTCTTGCAAACAAAAAAAAAACTGGTATCTTGCATTTTGCACTCCAAATGAAGGGAAATCAAAAGAACAACAGATATCACTTACTGTATTAACCTAACAAATACATTTATTAGTCTTGTCACTGTCAAATATAGAATACCAGGATTAGAAAAAAATTGACAAGAAAAATAAAACCCACATTTTTTTCAGATAAAAGAAGCAAATAATTGTGCAGGCTAATGTTCGTAATAAATAATACTCCGTACAAATAAACTATCAGAGATTTAAGTACCAAACAATGTCCAGACTCCAGATTGATACCTTCAATGATTCTCTGCATATATATGCTATTTGATGCTCCTCAAGAGGCTCATCAATAACATTCATCAAGTCAGCAACACTTCCACCTCCACAGTACTCCATTACTATCTGCCATCAAATCCAAAGTTTCGACACTCTACTCAGTTCAATCACACACAATATGAGGGTTGGAACTCTCAACCCCAACACCCTTCCAAATGGAAGAAAAGTCCATAAAGCTGATGCACTGACCCAAAGAAATTCTTCTCCTTGGTAGCTTCCAAGATAGCGAACGACATTAGGATGACTACACTGTTGCAACATCTCTATTTCCCTGTGAATTTCTTCGTAACCCTCCTCCTGGGAATTGGGAAACACATAACATTTAGTTTTTTGATAATTTTTGTTTAGTCATAAAGCAATATCAAATGTAGAAACAAAATCTTACCCCTTCGGACAATGATATGACTTTGATAGCAACTATTTCCGAAGTCCTTAAATCTCGAGCTTTATAAACCTCCCCATAAGAACCCTTCCCTGTTTAACAAAAGCATCAACATTCAATCACATTAAAATTCACCTTCCCATATTTGAAAGAAAAAGTAAAATCAACTGATAAAGCAACAGATAGTTCTCGGCTGCAGTTGTTGTATAAACTGTTCAGATAATTCAGGCGCACACAATTTTGCACCCATAACACGACAAGATATAAATCAAGACTCAGAACTCAAAACATATTTACCTAGCTCGTGGAGCAACTCATACTTAGTACGAGGATCCTCTCTGGTCACATAGTCGGATATTGAGCTCGACGACACTTTCCCACTCCTCTGATGCCTCAATTGCCTAATTCCGCCGCCTTCAGTCCCCTGGCCGCCACCACCACTGCTTTTCCTCCGCCTCCCAATCCCTCTAACCTCCCCCGCCTTCTGCATACTTTCGACGGCCCTCCTCATTGTCCCCCCTCCTCCCCCACCATCTCTCCTCACCATCGTCCCCATCCCATCTTCCTCCTCCTCGTCATTTTCGTCCTCATCTTCTCTCCCTCTCACCACAAACGTCCCGAAGTCCCCACTACTCTCATCATCATCATCGTCGTCCTTACCAATTTTGCCCTTAGGGCTTTTCCTCTCCACAAAGGGCGAGGCAGGCACCCGCTGCGGCTTCTCATACGGAGAAGGGAGATTCACATCCCTCCTGGTGTAATTCGATTTTTTCCGATCTGGTTTCACGATCATCGTTCCGGAGATGGACGCGTTGTCGTCGGAGGAAGAAGAGGAGGCGTCTCCGCCGAGACCAAAGTCCTTGGGGAGACGCTTCAGTAAAGGAGGAAGCGAATCCTCCTCGTCGTCCTCAAGGACGTTGTCTCCCTTGTGCACCGTCGTAGCATAGATGTCCGACGAGGAGCCCGGGCCGGGATCGGGCTCCCGCGTTGCGGCGGCGTCCCGGCCGTGGACCACGGATGTGGAATACAGATCGGAATCTTTCGGAGACGGTGGCTTCCGCGGTCGCCTGCCGGACCACGGCGAGAAGTCCATTTGTTCTTCAGTCTGAAATCGGAGTTGAATTTTGGCTGCGTGAGCTGGTAAGTTACATAATCCTGTATCACTACATGTACTCTACTAATCCAATTGTCTTTATTGGAATTAATTGAACTTTTGGCCACGAATTTATGAAAATATCACAAACTTAAGGGGCCTGAATGAAAATTTAAAGTGGGCTACTTTACAATTTTTGCCTAAAATAGTGAGTGTTGAAAATTAAAGAGTAGTAATCCCCAAAGGCCAAAGGAAGCATTACGCCACCGCGCCACCGCCTATCTCCGCCGTCTTTCAATTAGATCCTCCGTCAATCCCTTCCATCGCCGTTTTTGATACGAGCACGGAGTGTTATATTTTGGGGTATGTGGATTGAACCTAATGTCTCTTTATATTTAGTTAGGTCAAAATCGACCGACTTTTTTTTGCATAATACTCCATTAAATTATATGATTCTGATGAAGGAGAGCTTGTAGATGGATTCCGTGTATTGATGCTGTGATTTCTCGTTATTTTCAGTAGGTTTAATCATCTTCAACAAGGATGAAATCCGTTAACTAAAGCGACCTGTTTAGTAGTAGTAATATTTTGCATATTTATTTTCCTTTGATTCTGATGAAATTTTATTTAATTTACAGGGGGAATGATTGAGGGTTCTCATCTCAGGCTGAAGGGATGGCAGCAGGCTGCTGTTGCCGTTGGATCCGCCGTTGGAGCATTATTGGATCCACGTAGAGCTGACTTGATAGCTGCACTTGGGGAGACAACTGGAAAACCCGCATTCGAAAGGGTGCTCGAGAGGATGAAGAGGAGTCCAGAAGGCAGGGTGAGCATATTTCAGTGATTACAATATGACATTTTTATTTCCATTTTGTTTGTGTGCTACTGTTAATCATTAAATGGTTTTTGTGTTTTTTCAAATGGTTGTATGTTTGCTCATGACTTGGTAGAGATAATTTACCTGGTGTTTTACTTTTTATCTGAGGTTATGTTATGAATGACAGAAAGTGGCAATCGCCTTATTCCATGGCAAATTTACGGGTCGTAATGTTGTATTTTAGTAAGTTGCAGAACCAGATAATGTATGAGTTTACCGAGCATTATCATGTATCTGGCCTTATCAATACTGGTAAGTGTTATCTTGCTTGTAATATACTTCTTGCGTCCTTTCACAAGTTCTTCCGTAGCTTCTCATATACGGATCTAGTTGTGAATCGGAAGCAGCAACGTTTCACTCTTCTGTTCATTTTTTTCTAGGCATAGAAAGAAAATTGCTTACACACCTCACATGCAGAAACTTGGCAATTAAACAATCGAAATTCTATGCTCGACTCTGTTTTTTAATCTTTCATCAACTTTTCTCTTCTCACAGGCTGTACTATCGGACCGCCCTCGTGTCATCTCCGCTAATGTAGGCCACGCGTGGGACCTACCACCGAACACCTTTGGCGCCGCATATGCAAACTTCATGGGTTCCAGAAACTTCTCCCCCGATGACAGGCCCCCTGTCCGTTTCATGGAGACTGAAGAAATAGCCTACGTGGCAACGCGAGCCCGCGAAGTTCACGACTTCTGGCACACTCTTTTCGGGCTGTCGACCAATTTGATAGGTGAGTCGTCTCTCAAGGTCATAGAATTCGAACAGATGATGCTCCCTATGTGCGCTCTGTCTGTTGTGGGAGGTAGCGTTAGATTCAGCGAGAAACAGAGGAAATTGTTCTATCAGCATTACTTCCCGTGGGCCCTCCGGGCTGGCGTGAGGTGCACAGACTTGATGTGTGTGTATTATGAGCGTCATTTTGATGAGGATTTGGAGGCCGTTCGTCGGAGGTGGGGGATTATTCCGGCACCTTCTCCCCCTCCCCCTCAAATTCATGTTGCCTGAACTTATAGTATTTTGCACCCATATTCATTTGAGTGTTTTTTTTTTTTTTTTTTTTTTTTTTTTTTTTTTTTTTTTTCTTTTCTGTCATGCCTTTTCAATTGAGACTAAAAATAAAAGAAAATGCTTTGAATTTTTAATTCTCATGAGAGAATAAGTAATTTTGAATTTAAATGTCAATTGAAATTTAAGATCATGAATAAAATCATAGTACATTGTAAGATTTCTAAAACATAATTAAAAATTTCTTTATATGATGAATAAATACCTGATAAAATCAACAATGTATCATAAATGTGACAAGGTTCTTTTACAAATTGCACATTTAGATAGACGTTTACACCGTTACACGACCCAAACCTCTGTTGTATCTTCCAAACAGCGCACATCGAACAACAGCAGCTCATGTTCACAGTAATACACGAATAATTCTTTGACATTAATCAACATAAAAGTACTATTAAAAAACACTCATTTGTCATTTACTCACAAATTTCACAGAAATCAAACAGAGCAGTGCATGAGTCATATATGACTAAATACACTTTTGACGAGCCTTCGGCTGCTTTTTCATTTGCTTTCGCCACCAAAAAGGTAACCCAAAGAAGAACCTCCTCCAGGGGCAGCATGGACCTTTGTTGATGGGCGGTCCTGAGAAAAAGGAAGAAGATTTTTCTTAATAATAATAAAACAGTTCCCTTCATATTTGGAGCATGCAATAAGAGGTGATGTTTTCATGCCAGATACCTCCATGCCGATCACAAGTGACAGAACAAGAAATTTAAGTCTGATCATCAGTGACATAACAAGAAATTTAAGTCCCGAGAGTGGGCACAATTATCAATAGTTTAAAATTGAAGTTAATTATCAAATACTCCAACGTTTAAATATATGAATTAGTTGTTTATCTTTCATCTTTTCTTGATTAGTTCAAACCACAAGGCTAAATTGTGTATCAATCCCAGAACATTGATGAATAGGCGACCAAGATCAAAAGTTCAAAACCAAGCTGACACTTGGAATTTCTAAAAAATTATTATGCTTCCATTGGTGATGACTGATGACGTACCGTGATGAAGTTGCAAGTATTCTGACCATCTGCTCGGACGTGGTTGTTAGCCGTGCTACTGTGAATGCCTGCGGGGACCTGTTTGCTAATATCCGCCGCTGGCTGAGGAGTATTATTAGGCTTCTGTGACGGTTCTTTACTACTTTCGCCAGGAGAAGAAGCATTGGGTTTCTCAGCAGCTGGTTTTGGAGCCTCTCCATTTCCAAACAAGTACCCCAATGAGCTCTGTCCACCCCCATAGCTAACTCCACGACCCATTTTTGCCTCCTATATCTCGCCAGAATCAAGAAACACAAAAACTGATCAGCCACACAGTATTTATTCTAGATTAAACTTTTGAATTTGTAGTAGCTCGGGTGTTTGTGCTAGGCTCGAAATTCTGAAACTGAGTTCTAAATCTCAATGCTCGTTTGTGCAAGGACATACGTTTTCAATAAACAAGCAATACAATATACTGATTCAACTAAATTTGATAGATTTTCAAATACTTCACAAACTCACGAAAGAAGGTGTTCACAACTTGCAAGACGTTTTTAATCAAGTTGGAGCCTCTCAATTTTTCTCTCTTTTCGAAATGAGGTCTACTCTTAACATCCTCGTCTAACATTGACAAATTCAAATACAAAACTAACATCTTAGAATTTCTGACATATTATTTTATCCGAACACTTCAGCAACTACAAAGTAATCACATCATCTTATAAATAAACTCAACCAAAAAAATCTCTAAGTCCAAGCTTAAAGCACAACAAACAAAGCATTTTAACTTTTTAGGAAAGTATAATCTTACAATTATGCAACGTGAAATTGAAGCATACGTTTTAAGATTAAAGAAGAGCCAATGTTTGCCAAGATTGTAATCATGTTTTAAGATTAAAGAAGAACCAATGTTTGCCAATATTGTAATCATTCACTCGAAAGCTTACTTTCAAGTGAAGCCAATTTCCTCACACTATTATTTCTCTCGGAAAAACTGGTCTAAAGTATCTGATATCTATATTCAGCGTCTTTAATTAAAAACTTTTAAGCCTCAGCTGACGTTGATGATAAAACGTCTCAAGAATCCAATTACCTATAGCGCATTGCGTTCTTCTGCACTCTACGAAAATTTTCTAAGAAACACAACTTCTTCTACAATTACTACTGTTAAAACGTAAAACCGATACCAATGACATCAACATTCATTTCTTCTAAATTCTAACATATCAAAGCACATCCTATATCAAACAGCTGGGATTGATCGAAAAGTATACATTTTTTTGTGAAAGTAACCACCACATAGCAATCATACTCAAAACTTGACTCTAAATCAGCTCAAAATCCCCAAGAACATTTCATCAAGAAACAATTCAATCATAAAGCAAAACAAAAAAAAAAACAGCAAATGATTAACAAGGCACCTTTTTTTATTAATATATTCAATCCCAATGACAAGTGCATAAATAAAATCAACATACAATCATAACCCATAAATCAAATAAAAAATTAAATACCTTTAAAAAAATGAAAAACACAATCACCTATTTCCTGTGTGAGATCAGATCTGGCAGAGAGAGAATACTGATGGGTGAGGAGCCATGAAAGTATTTAATTGAGAGTGTATATTACTGCTTCCAGTCATTTGTTTACTCTTCCACGCACTTTTTTTAAATTGTTTTTTTTTTTTACTTATACTGTATTATTCAATATTTATTTTTATATATTTTGTATTGAGATCGAGTATTTATAAATACTTTTTAAAAAATATAAATTCAGTATTTTTATTATTCGGATTGGAGCGACTGAATTTGGAGTGGAGATATGGTTTAACGTTTTATTCGTATAAATATATACAGAGGCATGTGGGGCCACACGCTTTTATCCGTGCATGACAGAAAACATTGACCTACAAATCCCTAAATTTAAGCGAAATGACACAAGCACCCAAAAAGTGTAATTTTATTTTAACTTTCGCCCCTACAAAATTTTGACACTCAAGAACGAATTATTTTCATGTACTTAAAAAAAATTGAGGTGCAAATTAAACCTTTTCATTTAAATGCACAGTATATATGTTGTTGTTTTAAAATTATGAATTTTTAAGTTGATTTTTAACTCAATTTAAATATTTTTTTGAATAAGCTATAATGATATAGAGTTGAAGATGTATTGATCCGACGTATATAAATTAAGAGTAATTTTAGATGAAGGGAAGTTTTTAAAATTTTGTTACAATTAAATAACTCACTTTTTCCCAATTACTAATAAGAGCAGATTACATAATATTATAATAGTTACGCTTTTACAATTATAATTTTAAGGTGGGGTAATCACGAACGAGGGCACTTCTAAGATGATTATTATTTATAGTACCCAATTTTTTCTCTTAGTATTATACAGGGCACTCTGCCCATTTTATTCTTTTTCATTAAAAAAATTAAGAAATTAATTGATAAATAAAATTACGCAAAAAATCTAAACTATAATCCTACATTCAATAGTTCCTCATTCGACTACACATATATTGAAGTTTCGTCAAATACATTCAAAAATCTTTCGGCTCATTGATATAAAATCAAAATTAATTGATATATAAAATTACGCAAAAATCTAAACTATCCTATGTTCAATAGTTCCTCATTGACTACACACATCAAGTTTCGTCAAAGACATTCCAAAATCTTTCATCTTCAGCTCATTGATATAAAATCAACACTTCTATCATAAATATAAAATCACTTGAATTCAAAATTTTGTCATAGATAATTCGTATAATAATATTGATATATCTATCATAGATATGAAAAAAAAATTGAAATCTATCATAGATATCAAAGAATTCATAAAATCACATACGTAAATCATAAATCTATTATAGATATTTACAAATGTAAATCATAAATCTATTATAGATATTTACAAACTAAACTAAAATCTATTATAGATGCAAAAAATATGTAAAAACATTACACAAAGAATGTTCCACATATGCATCTCATAAAACACGCATCTCTTCGCTCATCCAAAATATATAATTATATTTATATATAATTATAAATATATAATGCAAATATATTTTGTTTTCTGTAATATATTTTGATATTAATGTAATCTCATGTTTGCGCAAATATATTTGGTATATTAATGTAATCTCATGTTTGCGCAAATATATTTTACCAAATATATTTAGCGCAAATATATAAATATATTACCAAATATATTTAGCGCAAATATATAAATATATATTAGTAGCGTGTTTAATATTAGTGAATATTAAAATAAATTAATATATATTACCGTAATATTATTGTAGGGATATTTATGACTTTATACATTTTAAAAAATGCCAATTAAAAAATATATAACCCCTACAAATGAGGTGAAAAACAATGGGTGTTGGAAATAATATTAAAATCCAATCTGCCCCATACCCTAATATTACCTAATTTTAAACTACTTTAATAAATAAAAGATCTTAAAAAATGAAACATTAAATTGTAAACCGCAGTTATTAGTATTACTCTGTATTACAATTATAATTTTAAACTACTCTAATAAATAAAAAATCTTAAAAAATGAAACATTAAATTGTAAACCGTAATTTACGAGATAAAACTTAAAATATATTAAACTATATTACCCTTTAACCTAAATAGTTCATTAATTAATTATGTCCATCGTTATAATTTTTTTTCTTTTTTTTCCTTTATATATTGCGATTTACAAATTCGTGCTAGCAAAGTTTCAAATATTCTAATCAAAGTTTTGAATTTCATGTTTCAATTGCAATATTTGTAATTTATTGAAAAATAATATTTTTTCAACATTAATCGTTTATACGAAAAATAATATTTTCAAGAACATTTAAAAAAATTATACTAAGGTACAATATAAATATCTACATAAATTAAGAAAATACTCTAAGAAATGAAACGTGCAACGAGAATCTAACAGAACTTCTCAAATTTTCTGAACATTGTAAAATATAAGCAATATATTTTTATGTACAAAGTGTATTAAACAATTTCAAAAGTTCATACTTAAAATCAGGACAATTAATGTACACTTTTAAAAACTCTAATATATACTACTACTAGTAATTATCAAAATCAATATTCAACATCTTACATTTTACTACATACTACAGTGGAGTATACTTTATCATATTTTTCGAGTAAGGAATTGGCTCGTGTTCTTACTTCATATAACGAATCTTTGCAGGTGATGTGTCTTTGTTCAATCACGATCCTTTGCCACATTTAGAGGGAAACATCACGATTCACGAGGTTATATATTATTATTATTATTATTATTATTATTATTATTATTATTATTATTATTATTATTATTATTATTATTATTATTATTATTATTATTTATCCATAAAATTATGAAAATATATTTACATAAATACTCCGTAACCTTTTTGTTGAGTTTCTGTTTACATGTTGAACTCTGCCGCCCCGTTTTGGTATGGAGTAATAATATCGAAGCCACTCTCAGAAAATATATGTTATTTTTATTTATTATATATTAAAATCATTTGGTTGGCTCTAATCTTTGCTTAATCTTCAAGATTCTTCCTCCTCTGTTTCTCTCTCCAGCTGGTACAACGTTTGGTAAACCCATAGCAGGGGCTTGCTTTTGTCTTGTTCAATCCCATAGTACTTTTAATGATTTCGTTTTCCCTCGTATTCTTAATTACTTGAAAGAAAAAAAAAAGTCATTTTTTATTTATTATATTTTGCTTTTATTTGTTGGGTTTTGAAGCGGTGATTTGTGCGCATTATAAAAAGGCGAAGTCTTTGCAGTTTGAGCAAAAGTGATTAACATATTCATAGGTGATCACCCCTTTTCTTCTTTTTCCCCCTTCTTAATTTTTGTTCAGATTTATCTGTTTCTATTGAGATTTGTGTTTCAGTCTGATTTGATTTCTGCAAAGTTTTTGTTTTTGAATTTGTTGCTTTAGGTTTGAAGTACGATCAGTGTGTTGCTATGAATTAGAAAAATGTTTATACAATTTGGTGATTTGTGTTGGGAATTATCAAGTTACTATAATTTGATTTGATCTGAATTTGCACCAAGAATTGATTTTTAAGGCGATTGACCAACAGGAGTGATTGGTTTCTTAATCCAGTGTTGAATTTCCTTTAGGGTCCAAACCGATTATGTGATTGAGTTCTTATTTGTGTTTCCTCTTTTTAGGTTCTTGAATAGTTACTATTCTTGTTATTTACTTTCTGCTGAATTTTCTGATTGGGGGAATTAAAAATTTCCTAGACAAACATTTCATTCTTGGCTATTCGTGTTTTTGGTGTTTGGCTGTGGATCTATTTCGGAATCTGACCGTTAATTCTTTTATGTAATTCGTGTCGAATTTAGAAACTGAAGAAGGGCTCTTAGAATGGCTAAAGAAGGATCAAACGGGTCGAGCCACGTAACCACCAAGTCGCCTCCTGAGCCTTCACCATTGAGGAAAGCTAAGTTTTTTCAGGTATATAAAAACTGTTTTTTTTGGTATTTATCTTCTTGTATGCCCCATACCTCGAGATGAATCATTTTTTTTGATATGTGAACTCTTTCTGGGTATTATTAATAGATTTGAATTTGCTTTATTAATCACAGGCGAACATGAGAATTTTGGTTACTGGGGGAGCTGGATTCATCGGCTCTCACTTGGTCGACAAACTAATGGAAAATGAGAAAAATGAAGTAAGCAATTTTCTCTCAATTAAAAGGATGTACAAAAAGTATTGAGTTTTATAAGTACCCATCTTTATACATACACACATAAACTTTAATTTTAATTGTTTGTAGGTGATTGTTGTGGATAATTACTTTACTGGCTCTAAGGACAACCTTCGACAGTGGATTGGTCATCCCCGATTTGAGCTTATTCGACATGGTTGGTACTCTTTACAATTAATCAGTTATCCTAAACCTTTAGTGATAATTTCAAAAGTAGTTACAGATAAAAATGCCCAGATATTTTTGAAACTTACAATAACATTGTTTTTCTTACATATCTAAGAGGCATGTTTGAAATGTTTTTGCTTATAAAGCTGTAAGGTGTAACTCCTCTAGGGGTTTTCTGTAATTTTTTATAGTGCTCTGGATTTATTTTCCGTAAAATTATCGACAAACCTTAGTTTTTTTGATTTTTTTGGAATGATATTTGGCGATTCAAACGTAGTTTTGTGACGAAATTTTATTAATAAAATTGAGCCCCTCAGGACTAATTTTCTGGCAAGTCCTCGGGTAGTTTTTTGTAATTATCCCATAACTTTTATATGCACTGAAGAAATTGCAAAGAGATGGCAAGATCACTCCATCTTATGCACGAAAAATTACATGTTTTTTTAATTTTCTGGTTTTTATTTTTTCCCCCCTTTTTTTCAGATGTCACTGAAACTTTGTTTCTTGAAGTTGATCGGATATACCATCTTGCTTGTCCTGCTTCTCCGATTTTCTACAAATACAATCCTGTGAAGGTCAGTAACTGAGATAAAGCTATCTCCTTCACACAAAGTGTTTTTTGTACTTTCATGATTCGGAAGTGAGTTCACTATTTGCTGCGACATTTATCGTTATTCTTTTTTAATAAACCAACAGACAATAAAGACAAATGTAATCGGAACCATGAACATGTTGGGACTTGCCAAGCGAGTAGGAGCAAGGTTTGGCAACTCATCCAAATTTTTTACGATATTATTATCATTATTTGTGAATTTACTGTGGTAAATAATTCAATAGGATTTTACTGACATCAACTTCGGAGGTTTATGGCGATCCACTTATCCATCCCCAGACTGAAGAATATTGGGGCAACGTGAACCCTATAGGTATTTTAAAAGTGAATAATTCTGGTCCCCATCATTATCTTGAGTTTAAATTACAAAAACCAGCACTGTGTTTAGCATAATTGTACAAAAGACCCAGATATCTTTATAAAATACATATACTCCCTCGAGATTTTTCAGACTACCCTCATGGGACTCTTTAAAAAAAAAACCTCCCAATCGAAGGTGTCTTGATATTGTTTCATTATCCCTTTGAAGCTTTCTGAACTTAATTATATATTACAACTGATCCTTTTAATATTTAATGCGGCATTGCAGGAGTTAGGAGTTGTTATGATGAGGGAAAAAGAGTGGCCGAAACTTTGATGTTCGACTATCACAGACAGCATGGGATCGGTATTTTCCTAACAATCTCAAAATGTTGATCGTGCAACAATACAATGTTCGTTCCTAACTAATTCAAATTTTATTCACATTTTCAATAGAGATTCGGATTGCAAGGATCTTCAACACTTACGGACCCCGCATGAATATTGACGATGGTCGAGTCGTAAGCAATTTCTTAGCCCAAGCAATACGGTAATACTAACACTGAAAATATGATTAATAATTATAATAAAAAAAAATTATCTACCCTCAATTGTTTCTGATTTGTTTTATTAATTGACACATTATGCAGTGACGAACCTTTGACAGTTCAGTTGCCTGGAACACAAACAAGGAGCTTTTGTTATGTCTCTGATATGGTATGCAACCGGAAAATTATTGTTTTAGTTTATTAAATTTTAATTATATATATTTTATTATGTTATTTGGAAATGCAAGTAACTCATTTTATGACCTTGTTTTAATTGATTCCGAAGGTTGATGGTCTTATTCGACTGATGGAAGGAAATAATACTGGGCCAATCAATATTGGCAATCCAGGTCAATGTCATATTCTACTAGCGCCGATACATTAACCTTGATGTTTTTTTGTTTCTCTTATCTCTTTTGACTTTCATTCAAGTACCACTCACTCATCTATTTTATCAATAGGTGAATTTACAATGGCTGAACTCGCCACCACTGTGAAAGAGGTGATTTCTTAATCTTTTTCCTGATTCAGATTATACATGCCTGATTAATGAATAGATGATAATAATGATCAATACTTCAGATTAATCACTTTTTCTCAAAATAAACATGAAATGATCAGGCTTTCTACCTTGCAGATGATCAATCCAAACGTGAAAATTGTGAGCGTGGAGAACACTCCGGATGACCCCCGCCAGAGAAAACCGGACATAACTAAAGCCAAGGAGCTTTTAGGTTGGGAGCCGAAGGTCAAATTGCGCGATGGCATTCCCCTTATGGAGGAGGATTTTCGCAAACGGCTTGGGATTTCGAGGGAGAATTGATAAACCTATACTCTATGGTGGCTTTTTTTAGCATTTCGTATGATTATTTTATGTCCTTCAACACGAACCGTTTATATTCTTCACAACTTTTTCCTTCAGTGCTTGTGGTTATTATAAGTCCAGTCCTTGTTTTTGGTCTGCTAAATGTTTGTGAGTTTTGGGGTGTGCCATAAATTCTAATAAAAATACTTCTTTTATGTCATCATATGTTTTGTGAAGTTTTATGCTTTTCCTTTTTGTAAATCCTCCTTTTTGTCATTCCCTTTGTCCAACAGATCCCATTTTTCACTTTTGGTCCTCCAATTTTTATATTTTGCATTTTTGGTCCCACACTCCAAATGATAAATAATGAAAGATATATCATACTAGTAATGTGAGATAATTACACCACGGTCCCCCTAGTTCAGGTAATTACCCCTCAAAACTTCAAAACTACAGAGACTTCTATGAGAGGTTTGAAATTTCTGTGAGGAGCTTGTGCAGTGCCTGAGGCTTGGAGAAAAAAGGTGAATGGTCTGAGTTTTTGAGCTCGAAGACTTGCTTAGGTGGACTCGACTGTATCATGGATTCTTGAAGGGATGGAGGGATTACGAAATCGTGTTCGGTTTTTACATAGAATCTTGAGATTGAGTCATAGTTTGATTCGGAGAGAAAAAGTTTTTCTGTCAGAGGTGCAAATGGCACAGGCCTCATGGATACTGATGCTAGAGCAATGTCCTGTGATCAGTGAAAAAACAAAAAAAAAGGGTCATTACAGAAAAATAAAAAGGAGGTGTGGGCTAATTCAAAAAGAGCCCAAATATTTTTTAAAACTACAAAACACCCCCATATTCTTATATAGGTTACAAATATCTCCTTGAAATTTGCACTTATCTCATAAACATAACCTCTCTTGAGGACACACTTTTGCAACAAGACTAAACCTCAAGGGTACCTCTTATAATTAACCAATTTAACGAGGGGGGTATGCAATTATCGTACCTTTGAAGGGGCTCGGTTAAACAAGAAGTCTTCAATGAGCGATTTGTCGAAATCTATAGCAGTTGGCTGATGATTCTTCCCATTTCCATACATGAATTTCTGGGCACGTCGGTTTACGTCGCTTAAGCTTGACTGCAAACATCGTAAATTAATAAATTGAAAAAAAAATTAGGTGGTAACACAGAAAAAAAAAAAAACAGAAACTCGTCCAAGACTATATATCTTGACCTGTTGAGAGAACACATCGAGGGCGCTTTGACCATCGGTCAACATTGTGGCAGCAACAAAAATGGCTTTAGAAACTTTGGTCGGATACTTCTCCATTGCATAGGAAATACAAGCCCCGCCAAGATCATGTCCCACCAAAATAACCTGCAATACGAAACAGCGTTCGTTTATGTTTTTTCACGACACATTGTGCATACATGTTGTTTGAATACAAACCTCTCTGTTATGAGCAAGATTTGATAGGAAATTAGTGAGAGGGGCAGCATATTCAGCTAAAGTCTCGATGGAATCTATGTCGCAAAAGTGGGCCCCAGAACCGGTGAGGTCTATGGCCTCAACTTCGTTTTTGGATTCTTTAAGGAGAGCTATGATTTTGTACCAACACCATGCTCCGAAACCTCCTCCATGAACAAGTACAAAATGATGCTTCCTCTCTGCATCACCTTCACTCTTTTCAGCATCCTAAAATAAAAATTGTAATTTGTGAAGTCTACAGGGTCAGAATTATAATTAGTAGACTTTAGAAAAGTTGAATTTTATTCATGACAGACAGGCACATTTGTACAAGCCAAGTATGGGGTGGAAAACAATAAATATATTTGGGGCCAACCCATAATTACAATTAAAATCATGTAGCTCGATTCACATAAAGAAAATTCAGTCAGATTTATTGCTGAAATTTAATTATCTTGCCTGAAATCTGAGAAGTTTCATAAAAAAAAAACATGTTTTTTTTTTTAATTATGAATATGACCACAAGTTTTGGTAATTAGACTTTTAGTCCCACTAGAATTATTTAAAATTTGCAACAAATATATAGAAGAAATCAAAATCAATCAAAGTGAAACCTGATTGGGGAGCTGCAAAGTAGAAACTGAGGTTGAACACGAAAGGGAGCGCGAGCGCGCAGTCAGTTTCTTTGACTTCTTGTAAGAAGACGGAGGGTTCTTGGTTGACAAGGATCGTTCCAGATGAAGAAGAAGATCATCACCACCATTGCTCTGCAAGTGCTGGTGATAAAGCATGGTGGCGATCTGTGCTTGCTGCTTGATGTAAGAGTCGTCGATGACAACATCGGCCGACGGCTGCAGAGGGGGCTGAGATTTTCTCGATTTCGTACGGGAAGTTAAGCTACGAGTAAGCCATGGAGGGAAAAACTCTCTGTGTGATGATGATGCTTTGGATGTTGTTTCTGATGATCTTGTTGGTGGTAGTGTTGGAGAGAAACATGCAAGTGAATTCCCCATTTTTTATTTTATTTTCAATGTGGAATAAGGTTTGTTTGTTTATAGAGATATATGTTAATGTGAATTTGTGTTTGTGTGTAAAAGTTGAATAGATTATTGCATGGAGATGACTTTTAGATTGGACCACACATTGATTTTTGGTGACTTTTTTAGGTCCATGTTGATAAATGAAGTTGGCATATTTTGCAATCTTCACCTACTAATACTTATTAGTAATTGTGGATACTTAAGTAATCACAAAAATAATAGAGTATGTGGCCAATTTTTTTTATCAATTAGAATGTTCAATTTGAAGTTGAAAAGAGAACAAATCTCCAACAAATTTGAAAAATCTATGAATTCAAACTCTAAATAATAAATTGAGTTCCTTAGGTCATACTCCAAAAATGTGTGATAAATAAAATAATTTAAAATTTTCACATTTTGAAAATGAATGCATAATTAGATTAAAAAAATAATATATTCCATATGTAGGATGCATTTGTTGACTTTAGAACACTTTCATTGATTTACATTTCTTGGGCATCAATAATTAAACAAAACTGTAGTAAAAATACAATAGATGGTCTTTGCATGCCCCCATCAGAAATATTATATAATTTTTTGAACTAAATATATAAATTTGCAAAAAAACACAAAAAAAAACAGCCACCCTTAATGATACATGAAAGATCCACATCGAAGCTGCATTTCCTTGTTTGTTCTTGGATAGCTGTCAAATTGATGACAAAAATGAGTAAAGAAAACGCTTGATGCAAGAAAGTCAACTTTGGCAAAAATGAAAAGACGACTGAAGTTCAGATCGCTAGTGTTTGCTAAGGATAAAATGCCATCATCAAGCACAAAAGACCAGTCCTAAAATAAGTCGTATTCAGTAAGAGGAAATAAGAGAGATGGCCATACACCATCCAAGAATACATTTTTTTTTTGACGTTTAATGAGCTTGAGTTTCCAACGTCACACAGATTTCACATTTAAAACAGAAGCATTTGCAGTCGCAAGTTCATTGTATAAAACTCAACAATGAACTTTCATATGCATGTGCTCATCACTTGTTAGTGGCAAAACACTTGAGAATTCGTAGGTCTCTCTTGCTGCTGCGAAAAGGTATAATCTTTTATTTGGCAAATGAATAAAGAAAATCCCATGATACCCAGAGCTATCTTTGCCTCGAAATTTAAGCACATTAGTTCAAGTAAGACATACCAGAATTTCTCGTATAACCTATCCTTGCGAGGCATAACAATGTGGAGCCAGCTCGATCAACCACATGTAATCTATTCTTGAGACGTTTCGGATATAATTCTGATTGGTCCGGACTAATTCGTCAAAAATTATGCACTCGGGTTTCATTCTGAACAATACGGATGATGGGTGGATTTGCACCATGAGACCACTCGACAAGGCCCTGTTGTAAATGATTCAAAACTTGAGGCCCACGACAGGGAGATATATCAACACATAAAATACTAGGGAAATAAAATTAAAGGGTTTGTTACAAAAATCATCCTTGAGGTTTGAACTAATAACAAAAGTAAATTTAAGTTACCATTCTACACCCCTGAGGTTTTACCACTGAATCAAACATTAAACGTAATTGTTGTAATTAGCTTGAACTTAAAGGGTACTTCTTGTAATTATCCATAAAATTGTGCAATTACCTATAAGTTCCATCCGGTTGTTTCAAAGCTGCATTGAGGAAAAAAGAAGCAGCTAGGCATCTGCGGAGTGGAAGCATGTCTTCTTCTCCACATGAAGTGACACGAAGACCCATTTGTTCAACATTTTTCCTTATTTGACTACAAAATAGAATCATATGTAAATCATTTTTCCCCAATAAATGAAGGGGAAGAACAAATATAAAATATAAAATATAAAATTAAGGTAGCTTTGTTAGCCATATAATCATTAAAAATTAAGAATTGAAACTAAAACTACAAGTGTCCGCCATGAGACACTTTAATTGATAATAACAAAATATAGGCACAGTTAATCTAGATAACCCTTAGAGGTAGCTGTGTTTAAAAATACAGAGAGAAAAATGAGGCAGGATCTATTCAGAATAACCACACAATTAATGCATGCCAAGGAAACCATACAGACCTGTGAATATCACGAGCATGCTTCAGGGAGCGGCTATTGATAAAATTATCCTTGCACCATTTCCTGAGATCCTTTTCAGCCTTTTCATTACTGCTTACTAGCTTGCTCTTCTCCAAGAACTCGTCTGAAGCACGGTACGTATTTAATAACGTCAAATGATCTCCTTCCGGACTTGAGAAGGTTCTTAAAGCAGTTCGTGACTGAAAAGTTAACAAGTTCAAAATACTCAACTTATGAATAGCAAAAGAAAACAATAAAAACAACATGACAGGTTCCTTTTTATTCCCCTGCTCATATTCTTCAAAAACATACATAGGTTTCTCACAGTGAATGAGATTATATTCTTGCTATAATATCATAGGAGTATTTAAGTAAAAATAAGGTACTGATTACAAAAACCACCCCCATTTTAACATTGGGGTTATTTATAATTTTGAATTATATTCGTGTATTTCCTCATGGGTACTTTTGTTGTAATTAACCCAAAAATATAGCACGGGAAGGATGTAGCGATACCTCTTCCAACTTTTCACGGGGAGCATAGAAGATAGACTCGACCGAAAGCATTGCCACGATTATCAATATTTCTTCCAAGCAATTAAATTTGTTGGCAACAACAATAGCCTTAGAATAAATAGGATCCAGTGGAAGCCTCGACATCTGAAGACCAACTGGGTCGGATAATTTACCATCATCTGTAAGAGCACCTAACAAGAATAATAATTCCATTGACTTGATGATGGCCATCCTGTATGGATAATAATAAGCACAGAAAGAAGACACGTTATTTTCAGAGATGAGTTTTTTTTTTTTGTTCTCTGATATAAAAAAATTACCTGTCTGGTGCTTCTATGAAGTCAAACCCAACAATGTCATCAATACCTAAGGCTTTAAGCTGTAGAATAACATTTGAAAGATTGGATCTTTTAATTTCGGGAGTCGTGGAGTCTTTGAGCTTGAAAAATTCATTCTCTGGATAAAGGCGGTAGCATTTCCCGGGCCCTTCCCGCCCAGCACGTCCACTGCATTTGAAGTATAGTGAGGAAGAGAGAGAGAGAAAAAAAACTCTAATTCAAGTATTGCTGTACCTCCTCTGAAGTGCTTGGGCTTTTGAGGTTTTAACAATGATCAATGGCTCAATCCCTGTAGAAGGATCATAAGTGCGTACTTTGACCATTCCTGGGTCAATGACATACTTGATTCCAGGTATTGTCACCGATGTCTCCGCAATATTGGTTGCTAATATTATCTAAACGGCAAAGAGAAACAAAATAAACTTATATCATGAGACCAGATGCACAAGTCAAATATATTGCTTGAGTTAGCCAATCTATTGATTTCTCTAAAATCATAATAAGATTATATCGTAATGAAAAATAAATAAACACATTGGTCAAAATATCGATCAACAACAATAGATAGCTATCCCTTGACTTGATCTAGAACACCATTAATATTTGAGTTAGTTAAAAAATGTCCGTACCTTACTACAAAAAAAAAAAACAGTAGTCTTTTGAAAACAAAAAAAAAAAATACTCCTGAGATTTTATTTTTCCTTACATTTACCCCTTCATTCTTCACAATTACAAAAATATTATAAGTAGCCCCATGATTCTGAAATTGAACCAATCGTCAAGGATAGTTTTTGTAATTTTGAAAGATATATTTTTGTTAGTGTCCATTGCATTAACCATCCATATATACACAATTACAAATGATTTTATAGAGCAATATTCACAGAAACTCATACATGCCTGCCGGTGCCCAGTTCAATAAGTATTCATACAATATATCTTAAGATAAATAAATTAAAAGGAAGAGAAGACCAACCTTACGAAAACCGTCAGGTGCAGGCAGGAAAGCTTTCATTTGTTTCTCTGACGGAAGAGATGCAAATATTGGAATTATTGTCAGCTTCCGTTCACTCTCTTTGCACTTTGGAAGGCGCTCTTGGATAAGCCTCTCAATAGATTCGATTTCCTCTTGGCCGGTCAAGAACACAAGTATATCCCCTGGCCCCTCATTCTGATGTATCTAGAAGATCAAAGAGAACACACAAATTATTGAATCAATAACCAACAAGGGTCAACCAGGCAAATAACATAGTAATTCCGATAAAAGAACCCATAGAAAGATAAATAGAATTTTCTGATGAAGTAACATTCATAAGAATAAAATGAAAAAATATCATACAAAAACTTATTATGAGAAATAAGGAGGGGATATTGTATACACCTGAAATATTGAAATCAAGGCGGCATCTATATAATCAGTCTCAGGTTGACGAGTGTAATATGTATCAACAGGATATTGTCTCCCCTGGACATGAACAGCCCTTGCACCACCAAAATACTCGGAAAAAATCCGTGCGTCCAAACTGGCGGACATGATAATTAGCTTCAATGGAGACAACTTTTTTCCTCGAGCGTGCTTAAGAATACTGGTAGACTGAGCCCCCTCCTCTTTCTCCAGCAGCACCCCATTGTCAGATTTTGTGTGGTCACTAGACCTTGTTTTCTGTACAGTCTTCAACAGGCCGAGTAACACATCAGTTTGTACAGTTCTCTCGTGAGCCTCGTCAACAATAATAACTGAATATTTGGAAAGATAAGGGTCCAAGAGTGCTTCCCTATGATAGAAATTTAAGACACATCACAATTTATAGAGGATTTTATAATTTAAACGAAAAAGGGGGGATAACCAGGTCTAAGCAGGAACTCATTATTACCTCAATAACAATCCATCCGTCATATATTTGATACATGTTGAGCTGGAAGTCACATCCTCAAATCTAATAGAATAACCAACCTTTTGTCCCAATGTGGCCCCACATTCCTCAGAAACCCTTTTCGCAACGGTTACAGCAGCAACACGTCTCGGTTGAGTTATCCCGATTATTCCCCCGTTGCGGCAGAACCCTCCGTTATATAAATACTGGGGCAATTCTGTCAAAAGTATTTATATTTCATGATCATCAAATGTTCGGGTTCATAAAATTCAAAGTAGAACAAGTAACCACTGTGCATATACGAGCACAAGACAACACTCACGCGTCGTCTTCCCACTTCCGGTTTCACCAACAATAATCAGTATGTCGTTGTTTCTAACCTCCTCCAGAAGTTTCCTTTCAGCTGCATAATACAATCAGAATTTGAAAAACCCTTGTAAATGTATTACCATTTGAAAGCTCGCGATTATTCGAAAAGCACAAAACTTTCTTATACATAAAAATAAATAATAATTAAAAAAAACAGATTTTGACATTATTACCTGCAGCAATCGGTAGAGCTTTGCGGTGTTGTTCCATCTTTTGCCTCCTGCGTAAAACAAAATTAATGATGTAAGGAAAATCAAGCTGAAAAGAAGTTTAAAATTTGCGATTGTTCGGAGTAGAAAACCTTGCAAGGAAATCGGCTTTCGGGACGTTGAGCTGATTTATTTTCGCGGTGTGCGTTGAGTTATTGGAAGCCATAGATGGCATTGCAAAGAAAGTTATTTTAGGTTTGATTGAATTTTGAAAGGATTAAGGAAAGGATGAAGAACAGTTAGGGTAGTAGCAGTAGCGGCTGTGCGGACCCGCGGAGAAGAAAGGGTGTAAACAAAAAGGGTAATCTGGGAAATACTGTAATTTATAAATAAGTTAAATTTTATTTTTAAGTAAAAAATATACGGTAATACTACTAGTATTACAAATTTAAAAATTATTTACTCCAATTTTTTTAATTTACAAAATAGCAACATAATCTCTCGAATGGAAAGAATAAATTAAAAAAATTAAAAATTTAAAAATATAAATAGTTCTTTTTGTATTTTTGAAAAATGTCTATTATGACAGAACTCGGTTTTCTCATTGTTCTTCAAATTATCTTGTAAAATTACAAAAAAGAATTCAGCATGTTGATAAAAAAAACTACTTTCTAAAATAGAAATGAAAAATAATTGTGTAAAATTAAAAAAGTTAAGTGAAAAAAAGGTAATATATATTTTTTTAATAAAAAAGTGATTTTATTTATTTATTTGAATTATAAAAATAGAATAAATAATTAATATATATGGATTGTTTAAGCTATTAACTTGTACTTAGTGAATTTCAAATATTAACAATGGAATTAAGGGTTTAGATGAAAGTGAAATACTAAATTCATATCTAAAGTATGAAGAGTGAATTCATTTCGAAGCACAATCAAAATAAAATTAAAAGGCGGTGCTCATATAAAAAGTACTCCACTGTGTAGATAAATTAAAAACAATCAGCAGAAAAAGAATAAAAGGAAAAAATAATAGCGTAATTTAATAAAAATAAAGTCTCCAATGGCTGAGAAAATTGTAAGCTCATAGAATTAGCAGAAAAAGGAAAAAAGAAGACAAGCTTGTGTTTGCTACAATGATCACCCGGCCGATCATGTATTAGTATCATGTATCACCACACTTCCAGCAGAAGCTTGGTTTGCTGCTCGATTGCTTCCGAAATTCTTCCTGTTCGACTCCCTCGCTATCCTAGACCCAAACTGAAAGGGAGCAAATGTGAAGAAAAAAAGTAAAGTGAGACAATACATACAAAAAGCGCAGCATGCCATCGTCCCTAAAAAGTCTGTATTTGGATATACCTGAATTGCCCTTTTGGGCAAACGAGCAGCTTCGTTCAGACCAAGCAGACGTGCAACCTTTAATAGAGTGGCATGAATATTAATTCATTGCATTACGAATGCATATTAGAGTACAAAGAAAAGCATACCTCTCTTAGAACTTTCTTGTCACCGATTCCACTCGGTTGCTCAAGGTCTGCAATGCCCCAGAGAGGAATATCAAGCAATGTCCGTATGACATCTTCGTCCAAAAAAGGAAATCTAGCCTGATAAATTAATAATGATAATATACTGAGTAATACGGTTGTTGTATATAATAAATAAATTTACAACTGCTCAAAATCAGAGTACCTCCTTGCCGTTGTCAGCCATGCATCTATCGTCTCTCCCCAAGTTCCTCTTCCAAATTCTCTGCATGTCTAATTTCATTTCCTCGTGGAGCCCAAGCCAACTGTTAATATGCACGATAAAGCACCACGCAGACGAAAAAATAGGTTCAGAATTCCACAAAAAACATGTCCTTTATATAGCTTATAGTATTGGATAACGTGTATTAACTAGTACAACGGTACAAGAGACTCAACCTGCTATTTCTAAATTTCGTCTTATGTCGACCATATCCAGCACATTGTTCATCTGCGCCAGAACCAACCAGAAGAATCCGGGCCGTAGACTTATACTTGACACGATCAACGGTGCCTGCCTCCTCATAAAGCCAACCATCACCCCCGACAGCTAGCCATAATGCTGTGCCTATATTTAGGTCCTGAAATAACGTGAATAGAAAATACAGATATAGAAGTCAAACGTTTATCATTTGTTTTGATTATGATAGGAAGGGAAAACCATGTATATTAATTTTAAAGAATGGGAATTCGTTATATACAGCAATAATTCTAATCATGAATGCACTATATAAGGAAGTCTAATTAAATATTGTCAAATTTAGTCGACATTGCAAAAGACCATCAAGCTGCTAAAGGCCTTTAACAAGTATATTGATTACTGATTACAATCTGCATGCCAGCAATTTATGCGCATAAAACAGAGGAGCTATATACCATGTAGGTTTTAGCAGGGTTTATAAGGGATGTGACATGCGTCGTCTCAGATGTTAACTTCAGTAAATCAGCATCAATTTCGATAAAGTTCCATCTGTTTGCAAATCAAAACTATATTAAATATAATAAATAAATAAATCAGAAACTAAAAAGAAAAATATTGTGATCATTACAAAGGGAAAATCAGAATATATATAAATATGTATGCGTGTGCTTGTATATATAGATAAAACATATTTTTGTTGAATCAATTAGATGCACGGCAAAAACAAAAAAAAAAAGGCAGGCAAACATGTTTGATAAATTGGTTGTTAGAGTTCTAATGCAAATATAATAAATCTGGTAAACAGGAAAAAAGAAAAACGTAAACCATTGTGAATAATGGTAGCAATTAAAAAACACAAAAAATTTAAGCTGACAACCTCCTTGATGGTACAGTTTTCTGAAGTTCCTTTAGTCCAGCCCTCCCCGAGATTCTGTCAGGTGCTAAATCTCCATCAAAGCTTACATTAAGCAAATCAATTTCATCTGCAATCACATACGATTGAGTTTTCATAAGAGAGAAAACACAACACGGTTTGATTAATGTAAAATTCAAGGACACTGGAGCTTATAAGAGAAAATAGTACTCACAATTAGTGTCGATGCACTGATGCAGTAAAGCAGCAATAATCATTGAGTCTAAACCACCAGAAAATAGCACTGCTATTGGAACATGTCTCTCTTGCCTATGACTTCCCAAAGAGTCCTGAGTAAACGATTTTGACAATATATTGGCAACCCATTGCTCAATTTTACTTTTTAAAACAAAATAAAAATTTAGACAATTTAAATGAATTCGGGGACGTAACAGAAAACACAGCATTTTACAGAAGGCATCAGACTACTCAGATTACAAAATTTTCTTTTGTTGTTTCAACCGGAATAGATTTTAACCATTTCCAAGAAGTTGAGCACCTAAATACTCCACAAAAGAGGCACATGAAGACTTATCAGTTCCTCAGCAACCTATAGGAGCAGGCTATAGTTTGTGAGAACTGTAATCCTCTAACTATACATTTAGCAATATTTCTCATCTGAATTGATGTTTAATTGTTTACATATTAATTTATATCGGAAGTTTATTGAAGAAACTAAAAAAAATAAAAAAATAAAATAAAAAACCTTGTAGATTGTATTCAAAGTGGCGCGTCTCATTATAGATTCTCTCAAAGCCATCAGCACTTTATGGGATGTCCCTAAATGTGTACCCTTCACATACCCTGTGAAATATTAAAAGAGAAAAATCATATATTTCAAGTTCATTTCCTTGCAAACATAAGAATCAGTTTTTTATATAAGCTTCTCCAGTGTTATTTTTTTTATTAAATACTCAAAAATTACACTATTCGCCCACTTTCACCTTTTCTCTCAACAATCCTTCATATTAGAAAAAAAAACACATTCTATCACTAATCATTCACATTTTTCATATTTTCAGCTATTCACACACACATAGATCTAACAGCCAATCAAATACAATCATTATTTTCAATTTTTATATTAAATCTCTTTATTTAACCATCTCATACACTAAATAAACCTTTCTTATTTAAAATGAATTAGTAGCTCCCAATTTCCAAAATTTTAAAATGAAAAGGCATCACATCGCACATTCGCACCCATAGAGTGATGGAAGAAATAAAACAAAGTAAAAATACTGACCGATTTCAGATTCAAAACCCAAGGGTGTGCCTTCTTGTGTGATTTGAACTTTTCCCAGGCATTCACTTAAATTCTCGGGTTTAGGTTCAACCAACGTTCTCTCCCATGCGATCAGATCTTTTAGCTCAGAGTCGGTCCACTCGTGTTTCGTAACTTCCCCAATTTTGTGTACCCCATTTTTTGAAAGAGGCATCGAGATACTATATACACCACATGACAACTCTTGCCAGAAATTCAGTTCCGCATTCCCATTTTCATGATCAATTTCTGTTTTGCAGATCAAACGACCGAGTAAGTATAGACATATTATGTCTATAAAAAACGGTTAAAATGGTGTGTGGATATACTAAGCAGTACGATATGTACCGTAATGTTGCTTATTAGTAGAAGGAGGTGACACAGAAGATAATAGTAGCCGAGGATCATGTAGTGTTGGCCAATGAACTAAAAGACTTCGCCTTCCAAACGCATCCCGACCAAACCAAAGTGTGTTTGAACTATCCTATACACATCAAACAAGTTAACCGAAGCAGTTCTTTACTTTATTTGGAAAGGTTAAACGATATTAATACTAAGAAATGTAATTTTAAAAATATTTTTAATCACGGAAGAAACTTACCGCGCAAAGTTACCTGCCAATAGATCAAAGCCCACGGGCCCCTGATTCTTGATAAAAGTTCCGGAACAGACTTTCGATCTCCTTCTGCACAAGTAGACGAGCAACACTGTCCGAGGGACCGCATGAGTATCTCTGTGTCATTGGTGTCACTGGGAATATGAATCCCTCCATATATTTCACCTGAAAAAACATCACTTCACAGTATAATTTACCACACATGATTGAAAACAGAATCAAATGCCAAAATATATGATACTATATATATACCATTGTAAACAAGAACATTGCCAAATGCATCCGTCAGAGGTTGAGTAACCGGGTCAACTCCTCTGAGTTGCAACGTGGCACCGAAAAATCGCAACTCCGGCTGAGCAAAACATTGCCCATTCAAACCCTTCAGCTCGTCGTCAGGAATAATACTTGAACTGAGATGAATAGTGTGAGCTCCTAAGCTATCAGGGCCCCTCCTTCGCAGGGCTTCCTTTATGTCTTCCTCTGAAAACAGTACCTGCTTTTTATTTACCAGATTAATTTAAACCATTCACGCACACAATAAAAACAGAAATGAAGAAAAACACACAAAAAAGAGGAAATTACCGGATGTGAAGAACATTGATGAGATGGGCAATTGAAATTGGGGAATAAAGGAGATAAATTTAATTTAATTCCGGATATAATCAGTGCTATCCCACACATCTTTCGCTTTCTTCGATTCCTAAAACCCTAATTTCTTCGGGCGATCAATGATTTATAGCATGATTAATAAATTTGGGGATTTCTGGAGAAACATGTACTGTAGTAGTGTATGAATATAATATTAGTTATACTATAACTATCATACTTGCCTACGTAGCATAGTGGTAGTGCGTTCGCTTCGTAAGCGAAAGGTCGCGAGTTCGATCCTCGCCGGGGGCTTTTAATTTTAGTTTACGGTCAACACTTTGTTTTTACGGTCAAAATAATTTTATGTCGGATGATTGGCATCGGCCTCCGTAGCATAGTGGTATTGCGTTCGCTTCGTAAGCGAAAGGCCGCGAGTTCGATCCTCGCCGGGGGCTGCAAATATATATTTTGTTATTCTTGATTTTTTGTTTTTTTTTTTAATTTTAGAAAAATCACTAAAACTCGTTATGACGTTAACAGCTACATAGTAGGAATTCAAATTCTCACTACTCATGCATTTAAGATGTTCCAACAACCAACTATTTATTCTTTCTAAAAAATCTTTATTTTCATTATTTTTATATTTCAAATTTTATATTTAGAACTAATTAGTCAAATAACATTGTCTACGACTTAACTTCAAAGTCTCGAGAGTTGAGATATCAAGAATGAATGGAACGATATCATCAATATCTCGAAATTCAATACAAGAAAAAAATATTTCTTAAGATCCAAAATTACGATCTTAATTTGTTTGGATATGTGCACGTACATAAAATTTCTATATATAAATGTATCAAAATGTTGATATATGATATATCCAACCAACTATGTAGATTGATTTAAAAAACATGACATTTGACCCAAGAATCCGTGCGCAAAAAATAGTAGTAGAACTTTTTTTTATAGAAAAAAAATACTAGTATATGATTATTCCCTTTTATATTTTTCAAAGAAAAGTGTTTTATTTATTTGAAAATGAGAGAATAATATTTTAACTCGCAAAATCAGACCCACCCCTTTCAAAACCCAACAAGAAAAAGCCTCAAAACCTAGTGGGCCGAAATCCGAAATGGGGCCCACTTTGTTGCCACCCATTTCTCATTTCCAAAACGTGCCTTTAAACCTCACTCAGTGTTCACTCCATATCTCAATTCTCAAACGATGATTTTTGCAGAAAAAGGAAACAACTTTCAGTAAGAATTTTGATTTAAAAAAAAAAAAGGAAAACTCGAATCGCGTTCAAAATAAATATTCTTGAAATTTGTTACAGTAATTACTCTGAAATCTCCACTCACTAACTATATAATCACGCCCTTTTTACTCTTTTTCCATTTCTCTCTCTCAGACTCTTCTGGAAAAAGCTTTTCACGGTTGCCTTTTTTTCGAAAAGGGCATTTATAGGGTTTCTTTTTTATTCCAGTTCTCAGTTCACCTCTCTCCGCCGTACTGAAGTTCTGTAAAAAAAAAATCACCAGCTGTTTTCTCGGCCTATAGGTATGGTATATACCTGTTGGAATGTACATGCAAACTTTTGGCTTTTGGGGTTTGCATTCAATTTCTAAGAAAATATTTTTTATTTATTGTTGATTAGATGTATTTTGCTGTGTTGATTATTTATTTATTTTTTAATAAATATATCTGCATTTACCCCTGAATTCTAGCTGCTTAAATTCTTGTTTTTTTTGGAGCAGAGGTGGGGTGGAGGTGTGTTCTGGATTTAATAATTACTGTTCATTTGTTTGTTTATTTATTTATTTATTATTATTTAGGTTTCCATAGGATTTGTTAGATCTAGCTGAACTTGTTTAGAACATCTCAGTTATTAATTTATTATTTGCCCCTAATGCAGAGCAGCAGATGACCAAACCACTCTTTTTTTTCATTATAGTACACATAAATACATAATAAGTCATAATAATTTATTCAGAAATTTTGAATATTTGGATAGAATAATTTGAATTTCAAATCTCAAATCTTAAATGCGTTCCTTTTGTTAACTTGGAAACATTTAGTTATTATTGCCCATATGCTTGTTTTTGCATATTGAATTGGTTTATATACACATGTTTTTTTTTAATTAATTGGTTTCTAGTAGAATAATTTCGTTATAAACGTGATTTTTAGATTCCTTTTGGTATGAAATATTTGCATTTCTCTAATGGCAATAATGATGCTAATGTTGTTCTTGTAAAAAAAAATGTGTATACATGGTTGTGAATGTGTATACATGTGTGTTCCTTCTTTTCTTGCATAACACGAACATGCGAGATTGCATTATTTATATTAAGAACGAATACATGTTGTGTTTATGATACATAACTCTTAATTTACAGATAAGGTTGTTAAGATGCTTCCTCCTGAAGATGTGGCAAATGCTTTTGTGAACCAATATTATAAGATTCTATATCAATGCCCCCATAATGCTCACAAGTTTTACGGGGAGTTGAGCCTTCTCACCTGGCCAGAGCCCGATGGTGGTGAGATGACACCCGTGACAACCTTAAGCGTAAGTGTTTTACGAAGTTGCCCTTTCTAAAAATTAGGAAATACTGTCACTACTTATTTTCTTTCTCTGAGATCCGTCACTGGATTATTCAATTTTATTCATTTCTTGTGAGGAAATACCTAATATATATGTATGAATGCAGGGAATTAATGAAAAGATTTTGTCATCCAATTACAAGGATTTCAAGGCCGAGATCAAGACCTTAGATTCACAAGCCTCGCATGATGGAGGGGTCATTGTTTCTGTAACTGGTACTTTCAATGATGAGGATCAAGTGACTAGCGATTTCTTTCAGACCTTCTTCTTGGCCAAACAACAGAGGGGCTTCTTTGTCCTGAATGATATTCTTCATGTTTCTGCTGCTGATAATTATGGTAGAAACTTACACTCTTAACCCTATTTATATACGAATAGTGATAATCAGCTTTTGAGTGAATATAGTAGTTTTATTTTTTACGCATAATGTAATCAGAATCTAAAATGCAGGGGGCTTATTCGACTTTTACACTAACATCAACACTTTACAACTTAACTTCCTCTTAATTTATTCAACTTTTTGGCTGTTTCCTTGCATACCCTAACGGCTAAACTAATATGATGTGTCCAACTTATTTTCATTTCTGCCATTGATCACTTTTTTCAAGTATTTGTGGATACTCTCGTTCTTGCTTTTATGTGATGAGTTGATACTGCTTATTACTCCATCATTTATGGTTAATTAGTAATTACAAAATGCACCATGGGGTTTGATCAAATTACTGAAGAAAAATACATCCTAGGGGTATATTGTAATAGTGTAGTTTTCTGTGCGTTTTTGTAATCAGATATAACATTGACTGCATTTTTTTTAATTATATCATTCTTTTATTCATTTCTTCTACTGAAAAAACTGTCTTTCCTTTTTTCCAGTTGGAGGAGGCAGTGTATCTGACAGCTCTACACCCTCGCCCACCAAAGCTGCCAGCGAAATAAAAAATAGCAAGGTGGAATCGGAAATTTCTGTAGTCTCCAGGGGCACTGGTGAAAAAGATCTGGTTGTTGAGGTGGCTTCAAATGGTCATGTACCGGCCTCTAGTGCAAATGTCCCTTCTGTTTCTAACTTGGCATCAAATGGTCATGTACCTACAGTTGCTGTATCGGCCCCAAATGCAGCTGGGCTTTTAGTTGAGCCGACTTTAAATGCCAATCTGACTGTAGTTGCTTTACCTGCTGCAAGTGCTGGTGTACCTACGGTCGCTGAGCCAAATATTAGAGCAAACGTGACTTCAGTTGCTGCAGCGGCTTCAAATGCCATTGTACCTTCGGTTGCTGAGCTGTCTTCAAAAGGCAACGGGCCTGCATCTGCTACACCAGCTCCAAATGTTTCTCAGAGAATCAGCTATGCTTCAATGGTGCCTTTTCTATGATTTTTCTATTTATATTGTTTTCCTTTTCTTGTCAAGGCTGATAACATGAACCACTTTTGTGATTTAATCGCATAAGTGTTTGACCTACTTAAAAAAATAAAACAGCCAACTTTCAAAATTATAAAAATATCCAGGTGTTGAAGGGTCAAGTGAAATATTTTTATAAACTTGAAGATGAATTTTGAAGTACTTTTGCAGAGGACATGTCAAGACTTCAGGGGTATTATCTGTAATTCCATTTTTTAATAAGGTCAAACCTTAAGGCTACTTTTGGTAATCAACCACTGCAAACAACCCTTCACTTTAGGCCCTAATTGTGCTATTCCTATTTTATAAAAGAGGAGCAACATGTTAACGGGGTCTGTGCTTAAAATTTTGTGGTTTTTTATAAGGTTGCAAAGTTGGCTCAAGTAACTTCTCCAAAGACTGCACCGATTACTCCAAAAGCATCATCTCCTCTTGCAAATAGTGCTCAAAAAGCATCGTCTCCTGGCAGTTCTGCGTCCAAACCAGTAGCCCCTCTAAGCAAAGTTGCACCCAAGTTACCAACAGGTGGAAACAACACATCTGATACTAATAGAGCTCGTTCAGAAGGTATTTTTTTCTTCTCTAGTGTTTTTCTTCTTCATCGAGCTGTGCAAATTTAGGCTACTTTTTTTACACCTAGTGATTGATTGCATTGCAGCTAGAGGAGTATTTGTTGGGAATTTGCCATCTGACACAACTAAACAAGGAGTTGTGGATGCTTTGAAAATTTTTGGGCCCGTTAGAAGATATCCAGACTCTGTCCAGATTAGGAAATACGAGGTTTGTCTTCTTCTTTTGATTCAAGTATTAATGCTTTTCAAGCATTAAGTCATCTCTACTTGTTTTTTCGGCTTTTTTTTCAGGATGGTTTTTGTTGTGCATTTGTTGAATTTGAATCTGGGGATTCTGCTCGTCGTGCAATTGAGGTATCCTATTTTTACTACATAATAGTATAGGCTCATTGATTGTTTAGGTTTAATTACAAAAGAACCCCAGAGGTTTTCTCTTGATACAAAAATAACACTTTCAAATGTACCTGTCTTTGTAACTATTCTAACCTTCTCGGATGGTTTTGTAATTAGATATTTTATTCCAAATCTCTGTAACAATTTTTTTCTTTCAGGCTCATCATGTTAAAATTGGGGATAATGAATCTTACATCGCATTCAAGAAGTCATCTTACAATCCTGGTGAGTTTGTATCATACATCAATGAGTGGAAGTTGTTGGTAGAGTGTGCAACTCGATGGTGCCTTTTGTAATTAATCACACCCTAATACATATTCCACTTGTCTTCATGACCTTTTGAACTTGATTTTCTCGTTTGAATGTTGGGAAATTTGAGTTTATTTTGAATTTGGTTTCTGCAGGTGGGTCCAGGTCTCCAACAAGAGGTGGGTTTAGAAATGGAAACGGAAACCGGTCTGATTATGATAAGGGCGACCAAGCTAGGGGTTCTCAAAGGAGCCGGTCCTCGAGTCAGGGTGCCAGATAGACAGGGCGGGGTTCTCGTTAAAATAGACTGGCATTGATTTGAGTTTATATTTTGTGCCTTATCATACCTTTGTGGAAGGGAAACATTAAAGTGTAGGGAGAGAGAGAGAGAGAGAGAGAGAGAGAGAGAGAGAGAGAGAGAGAGAGAGAGAGAGAGAGAGAGAGAGAGAGAGATTTTATGTGCTTCAAATTTATGCCAACTGGCAGATATGAATTGGTGTGCTTCAAATTTATGCCAAAATCAGAATCCAAATCAATGTTTTGAAGTTCCCCTCCACAAAAATTTTAAGCTTTGAATGGAGTATGTTTGTAAAGAGTTGTATTTAATAAAAAATTATACATGTATTTTACAATATTAAAAAGTTTAAAATTAATAAATAATGCTTTCTTTAAAGAAGTTTAGAAATCATACATTGGAGTTCTTACATTGATAAGAAAACTAAAATATTCTTTAGAGAAGTTTAAAAGTTTGAGTAATGATATATTTAAATTGATTTATAGAGAATTTACAAGGTTTATCCATCAATCCTAATTATCCATATAATTGATTGGTATAAATATAATCAAGTGAATCGATAAATAAATAAGTAAATAAATATACTTACAAATAAATAAATAATATATCGATAAATAAATAAGTAAATAAATATACTTACTACGGTAAATAAATAAATTAC
Organism: Euphrasia confusa; assembly: GCA_954870475.1. Taxonomy (NCBI): domain Eukaryota; kingdom Viridiplantae; phylum Streptophyta; class Magnoliopsida; order Lamiales; family Orobanchaceae; genus Euphrasia; species Euphrasia confusa. Next base: position 4,941,587 of record OX940961.1, read on the forward strand.
TGTAAAGGGGCTGCAAATTGAATAAATTAGTGTAAGTAAATAAATTAGTGTAAGTAAATAAATTAATGTAAAAGCGCTGCAAATCAATGAATAAATTAATGTAACTAAATAAATTACTGTAAATGCGCTGCAAAAGTGAATAAATTAACGTAAGTGAATGACGTGGTTCTTTTCAAGCGATCACAGGTATCTGTTGCAGCGAATAAAATGTAAGTGAATGACGTGGTTCTTTTCAAGCGATCACAGGTATCTGTTGCAGCGAATAAAATGTAAGTGAATGACGTGGTTCTTTTGAAGATCACAGGTATCTGTTTGTTTTGAGTGACGCTTATCTGTTTGTTACTCTAAGTTATTTTGAGTAACACGTATTTGTTTGTTACTATCTGTTTGTTACTCTAAGTTATTTTGAGTAACACGTATCTGTTTGTTACTGTAAATGAATCACGTGAGTTATTTGAAGCACGTATCTATTTGTTACTGTAAGTGAATCACGTGAATTATTTGAAGCGATGACAGATATCTGTTTGTTTTGAGTGACACGTATTTGTTTGTTTTAAATCACAGGTATATGTCTAGTAATTTTTCAAAATTGTGTTTAAATCGTTCTTATTATTTTAAAATAAAAATCAATTTACATATTTCTTAAACCGGTGTTTAAATCGTTGTTATAATTTTAAAACAAACCTAATTACGTGAGTAATTACCTAATTTAAAGGGGTGGGAATGGATTTTGTAGGTAGGTAGGTACTAGGTATTGAGTAAACGAGCATGTCGGCACAATTCAATTCAACAAAAAACATTCTCTTATTAAGAAAATGACGTTTGGATCTATCAAAAACACTTCCTGAGCAACTCCTCTCCTCTCCTCTTCAAACAAAGTGTCAATTTACTAATTTCACAACTCCCCTCTCCCCTCTCCAATTCACTCACTCTTCGTCATCTCTCTCACTCTCACTAACTAACTAACAGCAATGTTTTTTTTCTTATCAAATCTCTGTTCTTGAACTAAATAATAATAAAAAAACACTTTCTTGATTTTGTGTTTTCGTTTTTCGCTTTTTTTAATCTTAAAAAATCTATGGCAGACGGTGAAGTAGTCAACGAATTCTCAAAGGTATTCGACATGGTCAAGCTCTCCTTAAGCATCTCACCATCATCATCATCATCATCAAACTCCACACAGGCTGTCAGCAAAATAGAAGAAACAATCGTGGAGGATGAGGTTGATTTGAGTCTCGGCCTCTCGCTCGGGGGTAGATTCGGCATCGACAGGCCCACCTGGTCACAAGCGCCGCCTGATGGGCCCTTCTCAGGTATCATTTGTTAAAATTAATACTACTCCATAAATAAATAATCTAAATTCTCAACTGTAACTTCCTAATAATTACAACTAGGCCCATCTGCTACTTTCACTGATTGCCAAAGCCCATGGCCGCCGGAGGTCCAGGCGGAATGGAAGAAGAGGAAGGACCTCGAGAGCCAGAAGAAATCGGAGGCCAAGAGGAGGAAGTCCGATAAGCAGAAGAAATCGGAGAATGAAGTTATACAAGGTAAATAAATAAAACAACTGTATAAGCTTCGAGCCAACTGTCTTATTCCGATTGCTCTGATTATTTTTTACCACAAATGTTTTTTACCTGAAGCAAGCAATCAAGAGGGTTCTTCCTCTGCAGCTGGCTTGTCTAGAGATGCACAAGGGAGATGGGTCCCTCGTCAGCGGGCTACTGCATAAGTGCAGGAAAGACGAGAAGAGGTTAAAAGCTAAAAACAATGGGCATGTACTACCATGGCAGCTTCCACTCACCTCAAGCGTATCGTCATGAACCTTTAATAATAATGATAATAAAAAAACGATGTACGTTTTTTATTTTTGTTTTAATCTGATATGTAATATACAGTGAGTGATAAGTAATGTTTTGTACCAAAAAACAGAAAGCTTCAAGCTCTATTTCAATACAGAAATGTTCCTCTTGATAAATTTTTCGTTTCTGTAGTGCATGAGCAAGACAAAGCTAGTTCCATTTGTTTTTTGAGTTCAAATAGAGGCTCCCGTTTAATCATCAATCAAGCAGCATGAGCAAGACCAGCATGAACACTAAAAGCAGGGTCACTTTCTCTTGGACTGCCGTCAGTGGAGCTTTTATCATTATTATTTTACCTATCCGTCGACAAACTGTAAAAATAAAATAAAAAATTACTAGTAAAAAAAATACCACTAGACAGTAGAAAGAGATGGAGCTAAGGGGAAAGAAGCATACATGATGGGAGAGCTACAAGTGAAGCTTTTTCGTTCACAGTTCCCACAACAGCAACATGCCCATGCAAAGCTCGAGCTTCGGCATTTACAGCTAGGCCAGCACGAGCAATTAAAGCAGGACCACGACGAACACTTGCAGCAAGACCAGGAAGAGCAACTGCAGCAGAGGCTTGAAAAACTTGGACACTTGCAATCACAGCTTGAATAGATTTCGGAACAACTAGGCCAAACACACCATTTGCAGGAGCAACTTAAGCATTTACAGCAAAATAATGACCACCAGCAATTGTGGAAATGGCACAGTGGGCATGATGAAGATTTATCCTTTCTGGTAAAAAGAAACAGACCCAATTAAAGCAAGAAAACGTAAGCTTATGATAAATTCAGATGACAACTATTTTTGTAAAACCGATGAACATATGTAAACATCAATATAAAATGCAAGGTCAATTATAAAAGGTCCCTTGAGAATTGACTTAATTACACACAATAAATACTTTCAACATTGCAAAATACACCCTAGATTTACACACAATAAACACCCTTGTTGAAATTATTGAAAGTTGGTTGGATTTGTTTTTTGTAATTCAGTCAAATTTCAAGGGTGCCTTTTGTAATTATCCATAGAGTGAAACCACGGATGCCCTATTACATTAAACAATAAATAGAAATAGAAGCAAAAAGAATTTTCATTTGTACTGAGATAAAAAAATTAAAAAAAAACAGTAACTCACATTGGCTTCACAAAAGGTTGAGCGCAAATTTCACTTTGATCATAGTGACGGTTTCCCTCATAAGAATCTCTCGACGACACTTTGATAATCGGATCCTTCTCGAGACCACCACTGATTGGTTCAGCCACAATTCGTATTTTCTCGAGTTTCACATCCCCATCAATACTCTTGTCTACGTTGTAATAAGGCTCTATCCCTTTAAAATTCGTGGCCGTGGGCCCAAACCGAATCAAACCTCCTGAATCTTTTGTGGAATCCGACGGCTCCCTGGTATTCAATAGCTCCCCCGCTTTCGGCAAGTCAAGGTCTATCCTGGAAGCATGGTCAATGGCGAAACTACTCTCCCCTATACGGATACTAAACAAGGAATCGTTAGAAGCAGAACTCCACTCGGTCGGGGTAGAAGACTTGCTAAAAACAGAAACGGGTATCCGGTTAGAGTCGAACTCCATGTTTTTCTCCATGAGTTGCAACGGAGGGGATTTGGTCGGGGAGAATTGCGGAATTTGAGACTCGTGAGTGCTGTCGGAAGAATGGGAGGTGAACCCTGACGACATGGACTCATTGGAGCTTTCGATCTCTTCATTCTCGCAGACCTCAAGTTTGGCGCCTCCATTGTTTGCCCTGATCTTGGGGAGTATCCGAGGGCTGACTTCGAAGAATTCATCATCGGAGGAAGAAGAGGATTCAGATGAAGACGGGGATAGAGTGTCGGATGAATCTTGATTCTCGGGGGACATGTGACGGATTTTGAATTTAATGTGTTTTTGTTTGGAAGAACCGGATGTTGGCTTCAGGTGATTTCCGTGTGGAGGTCCATAGTCCATGACTGGTTGTGGGCATAAGCATCTCTGAAACACAAATCCTAAACAATGATATTGCACGCTATCATCCACAATTTCGGATTTATGAAACTATGAAGCATGTTTGGAGAAGTCGAAAAGAATATAGACAAATATTGGGTGAACCTAATGCAGTATCATACAATGTTATATCTATTTCATTTCATGTGGAGAAGCATTAGATTATTGTAGAAAAATCCAAACATTGGATCCATTGCCGAAAAGTCGAAAAACAGCCGCATATAAATAATCGTTCTTGTGCAAATCAGGTCAATGTTTTGCATACATATCCCAGCAATTAGTGTTTTTTACTGCTTACAATTTTCAATTAAATAAAAGCAGCAAACTTTGTAAAAAAAAAACTAGGGTTTAATCCGGAAATGAAATCATAATTTTTTAATCTCACCTTTAAACAATTATGAGTTTAATACCACCAATTTCCATCTGAATCAAGCAAAAATTAAAAAATAAAATAAAAATGCAACGATGAAGATAAATTACCACGGAAAATCGATTTCAAAAGCAGCTAATTTCTTCGAAAACTCTACCCCTTTTTTTTCCAGCTGAATTATTTTCAGGTAATTGTATAATTCCCTGATTACTTTTGTGGCGACTAACGGAGAAAATCGGAATCGCAAAGACAGAGCCGCCGCTGGAAAAAAAGGAAATGAATTAGGGTTTTTGGAAGGAATTAATTTGGGGAAGCGAGGCATGGTGTGAAAAAATGGAAGGGTGCGCGAGGTTTTCGGAATGCTTGAATTCTCGCTGATACTCAAAACTGGTTTCCGGAACTCTGTTTTCATTATTTTTCTTGGCGCGACGCTTTTCAACTGCTTCAGTCACGCGACACGCACGTGCTTTGGGATTTATAAGCGTGTTTTATATAGTACTACGAAATGCTACTAAAGTCGTGTTTGTTTGTGACGCACATGAAAAGCGTGTCTTCCCCAACGAAACGCCAAACCTAAGAGGCAGCGAGTGTCGTATCGTGCTGAACGATGACACTGTCCACGAATTCGCGTGTACGGGTCGAATTTGAACAAACGGTGGGTTTTTTCATTCATTTTTTTTTCATTTCCTGCACTTTTTTCTTTTTATTGTTTCAATCTGAATCCCCCCACCGGAAAAGCTGGAAGCTTGAATCGGAAGATATGTTTCCAGTGTACGCTTATGTTTCTCTTGGTTATTATATACTCTGTGAATGATTTGTTAGATGCTTTTCACGTGTTTGTGTTATTGCCCCTGAGAAATGGAAATCGGCACGTGTGCAATCTTGATCCTCGATGGATATTTATTTAGTCGATGTTTACGATGATGTTTTCTCAGGTTCTACGTCAGAATGTAGAAGCATAAATTTGGTTCTAGGACCATATCTTGAGCTCAAACAGATGAAGAGATCGATTATTTCCAATTATTCAGATATCAAACCCGATGGCTCGACGAAAAACCCAATCTTTCAGTCCGGAATCCATCGCCTTTCTCAACAGCTCTTCAAGAAACTGCGAAAATGGGCCTGCGGGTCACACCATGCGTGGGATGTTCCCTGGACTAAAGAAGAGAGGTCATAATCTCGGAAGCCGTTCGTGGATATTGATAGACCTGAATGGGAATTCAGAAATTGCGGAACTGGATAAGTTTACTGTGATGAGGCGCTGCTCTTTGCCTTCCAGAGATCTCAGGCTTTTGGATCCTTTGTTTATCAATCCATCCTCGATATTGGGCCGTGAGAAGGCTATTGTTGTCAGCCTCGAACAGATTAGGTGTATAATAACCGCTGATGAGGTTATATTGAAGAACTCGTTGGATGAGTCTGTGCAGCAGTACAAATCCGAACTGTGCAAGCGTCTCGAGACCTCAAAAGATCAATATGGTAATTAATATATTGAGCGAATGGGCATTTTTTTTTTGTAGTAATTATCCGCTGCACTCGCACTCTTGACTTTTCTTTGTGGTTTAGATGATCTGCCTTTCGAGTTCAGGGCATTTGAGCTTGCTTTGGAGCTTACGTGCATGTCTCTTGATGCCCAGGTATGTGAATTTGTCTTCTGATGTTATCATCGATTCTTCTTATTATGCTGATTTCATGAATTCTTAGGTAAAAGAATTAGAATTAGAGATTTATCCCGTGCTTGATGAATTGGCATCATCAATAAGCACTCTCAATCTCGAGCGTGTACGTAGATTGAAAGGGCATCTCATGGCCTTGACTCAGCGAGTACAAAAGGTAAATTAATGAACTTATCCCGGTGAAGTCAAAATATCCCTAAAGATAAATTAAATATTGACTTGGCTTGTTCTTGAATGCTAGATTTGTGACGAAATTGAGCATCTGATGGATGATGATGGTGATATGGCGGAAATGTATTTGACCGAGAAAAAGGAGAAAATGGACAATCTCAGCATCAGTGACTCATCCGATCATATCAATACTTTGGAAGACATCAACTTAGTCTCTTCTAAGTCTAGATCTGCACCTGTTTCGCCGGTGGGGTCCAGTACTGGGATCAAGAAATTGCAGAAAGCTTTCAGCAGCATGAGCTCCACTAAACATGGAAACCTCTTGAGTTCTTCTAGCGGTCAGGAAAACATTGATCAGCTTGAAATGTTACTGGAAGCGTATTTTGTTGGCATAGATAACACACTCAACAAGTTACTGTCGGTAAGAGAAAGATATATGCTGTCTGAATTAATTGCCTTTTTTCTAAGTTTACTGATCTAACATGCTTTATAATTACTGAACTACCCTGGGGATAAAAAGAGGAATGACTACACGAGTACCCTTGATATGTTTTTTATTTGAAAAAGTGCAAAAATATCTCCGAAGTTTATTTTGGTGTTAAAATGAATTGGCTAACTGTAATATTTTTATGAATGTGAAGGAGTTTCTTGAAATGATTTTTTGCTTAGGAAGGGGTGCAAGTGTGTTCATAAAATTTCAGGGGTGTTTTTGTTATTTTTAATACAGGTGTTCTTTTGTAATAAGGTCAAACCTCAAGGGTAATTTTCATAACTAAAAATAAAAAAGAATTAAGCATTTTTCAAAGTTACAAAGACATCATGGAACTCTCTTCTTATTTTATAAATTGTGTATCCTCAAGACGAGGGCATTTTTTACGCATATAAAGACAACAAGGGGGTGTTTGTCATATTGAAAGAAAACTTGATCATGTTGGAATTTTTCTAAATCTCAATGACAGTTTTGTAAATACCTTTTTATATTAGTTTAGCATTCTTTCGACAATATCCATCTATGTGTTCTGTGTGCCATCATTAACGTGCAAGGTGAAGTTCGGGACGATGATTATCAACCTGTTTTGGCCATGCCAAATGATAAATAAGTTGAAAACATATATAACTTCAGCTTTATAGTAAAATCACTCGTTCTTGAAATTTTGACGTGTATATACCTAAATTGCAATAAAGAACGAAACATCATTTTTTTCATATAACTATTATTCGGTTGGCCATGCAGCTTAAAGATTATATCGAGGATACAGAGGATTTAATCAACATAAAGCTGGTAACAATTACTATTGGTAATAATTTCATTTTTTTGCGTAGCAATGTCATCTTTATAACCTGATTTTCTTCACATATAATTCTTGCAACAGGGAAACGTTCAGAACCAGCTGATTCAATTCGAGTTGCTTCTTACTGCTGCCACATTTGTGGCTACTGTGTTCACTGTTGTCACTGCTGTTTTTGGTATGAACTTTGAAGATTCTGTTTTTGACAACCCATTGACATTTAATTGGATTCTTGTTATTACTGGTGTGTTTTGTGGGGTGTTGTATTTGGCCTTTTTGATGTATTTCAAGCACAAAAAGGTCATTCCTTTGTGAAATGCACTGTGGAATATATGTCCTTTTTTAAAATAAATTTATTGATTTGAAATTGGCTCTTGGTTATGGTTTATGACCTCTTACAGTGATGATATTGCTTAGCTCCTTGTGCTTCATAAAATAGTGTGGAAAATCTTCTACTCCAATGGTAAATAATATTTCAAGAATCCAACCTTGAACCCAATTTCAATCTCTCAACTATCTTCTTGACCAAAAGCTTTTCCGACTCATCATCACTCTTTCGATCCTCATCGGATATAATAAAAGCTGTTGACCTTCGCTTATCTTCGATAATATCTTGATCCTTATCACTTCCGGAAATTGTATGATCTCTTTCATAACATTCACATGATGATGAGGATTCTGTATCACTGTATAAATTGTTCCTTCCGAAATCTCTGTTTTGATTGTACGAAAGAGCTGCCTCTAGCTCGTTTATTCGCGTTTGGAGCCTGGATTCGATTAGCTCATGGAGTCGAAACCTGAGTTCCCATGGGGAAACAGAATAATTTGCTGGTTGACAGTGATTAGTTTCTGTTGTTTCATCTTCGGAGTCGGTGTCGTTGACTACCGCTGACTTTAATTCTCCTTGAACGATGGCCCGTTTGGAATCCGTACCGAGCTGTGAAAAAATGGAGGAATGTTAGTATGTACAAAATACATTCATGTTGTTTTCTAAAAATCAAAACTTGTAGTATTACTTACCTCGGCTCTAGATCCCTTCATGTTGCTTTCTAGCATCTCAAGTTCAGCTTCAAGTTCTGCTTCGATTTTACTAAACAACTCGAGATTCTCCGTGTATTTATCATTTCCATTCAGACCATCACATTTATCCGATATACTCAGAAGAGGTGATGCAATCGGCTCCTGAATCGAAACAGGTGTATCCTTTCCTCCGGCCTCGTTGGTTAAGTCCTTCACCATCAGCATTTCTTTCATATCAAGCTCCTCCTGCAAATCTTGAACTAGATTCTGCATGTACTTTAGCTGCTTATTCAGACTATCGACTTCGCTTTTCCAGGCTGATGTGGCAGATAATATCCCGACAGCCATTGCAGTAACGAAAAGAAGACTCGTGTCGGATCCTGAAAACAAATACAGAAAAAAATATATAAAAAAAAGCGAAATTCAGATCTTACTCAAAAACTTGAATATATAAACCTGATTTCCTTGGTTCCTCGACTGATTCAAATCTTTCCAAACAAGAACTCGTCGAGTTCTTGCTAAAGTCATAAATCCTTGTTTCCTCGTCCTTACATCCCTCAAACTCGGAAAAAGATGAATATATTCGCGTTGCATCCTTTACAAGCAATGGCTTAATTGTCGAACTGCTGGAAGAATAACAACACGTTTTATCATCCTCCGTTTTTTCATCCAAGCAAGATTTTATCGGCCTTATCACGGGGAGCTTTTTCATGGCAGCCCTTTGAACAACCTTTTTGCTCTTAGCATCTTTAGTGTCCAAACTTTCTTCTTTTGCACTAGAAACCGGTGGCAAGGTAGAAATCAATCGCGTGCCATAATCTTCTGAAGCAATATTAACAGCAGCAGTAGAAGCCAAACCAGCTTCCAGAAAATCGACATCAGAATCATCCGGAACAGATCTTTGCAATAATCGACGCAAGGGGCAAGTTTTTTCTCTCAGTTGCTGCAGAAAGTTTCTTGATCCTGATTGGATATTGTGTGCATATGTGCAAGAAGGCCCAACTGGATTTCCTTTTTCACCATCCAAAGACAAATTTTGCAAGTTCTTTGCTATGTATCCAGCCCCAGCAGCAGCTGCAACAACCCATAAATCCATTTTTTTTTTCAGAACTAAAATTAAATAACAGAAAAAAAAAAAAAAAAGGAAAACTCTTGGTAGAAATATATTAAAAAGGAAAAAGCTTGAATTTTTGTAATGTTTTTTTTCAATGCACTACTGTTGATTGAGAGCCACTGAATTCTGAGACACTCGTTTAATTGTGAATCCATAAAATCAGAAATAATCTGTGTACACATTAGATGTTTAATTACAAATATACCCCTCCTCCTATATGAACTCTAGACACAGGGAATCAGGAAGCAAGTGTCATGCTCGGGCAGCTATCGACGGTGCAAGCCAGGATGTCTCTATAATCCCGGGACACCCTAAACGAGTCGTAAACCTTCCCATCACTGCTCTTCTTGTACTCGAACAAAAGGTTTGAATGATCGAACGCAGTTAGCTTCACAAAGCCATAGTCAGGGTCTCTGAAAATACTCTAGTTGGGCTTCAGAGTTGAGAATCTGGAGAGACTAGAGCCGCCTCCTCCGGCAACCACGTGGATTGTCCCGTTCAAGCTGCCCTTGTAAAAGTACCTCTCTTTGCTCGTACATATATTCTGCAACAATAACTCGGTTATATATATATATACATAAACACATAACGCATTAGACATAATTGAAAAAATACAGTACCTGGTATATAGGACAAGTCCTTTCGTAACTGTGAACGTGTCCGAAGACAGCAATATCAACCTTATACTTCTGCCAGAGCTTCTGCAGGTCGTCTCTCCCCATTGGTTCCGCGAACGACCCTTGATTGGCGTATGTGTCATCAGAAGAGTAACCTAGTACACGATGCGCGAGGAAGATTAGCCAAGGTTGTTTTCGTCTATCCACGGATGCCAAACAGTGCTCGATGAATTTGTACTGTTCAGTTCCTTCTCTCCAGTCGTGTTCGGTGTCGGCTATGCAGAATCGGAACATGCCGTAGTCTGTTGAATACCTGGCACGGTGGGGTGATAGTGGAGACGATCATTTTATATTATGTTACTGTATTAAAGAAACAACTTTTAATACATAAATTAATCTACGAAATAAAAGCGTACCAGAAATTAGCTCGATTTTCAGCAGGAATGTAGAACATTGTCTCGGCCGGGACCCCACATTCTCCTCCCGAATCCATGGTCTCATAGAACGAATCTGATCCAGGCCAATCACGTTCATGGTTGCCACTGCAGGTATAACCATCAACGACAAATGAACGGAATTAAAACACAAAACACACACACACACACACACACACACACCAACTGGTCCAACTCTATAATATAAAATTTTGTAATGAACCTGGCAATCATGTACGGTACTCTTGAAGCAATTGGCTCGACTTGAGCAGTGAACTGATCCCATTGCGAAAGATATCCATTTGCGTAACATATGTCTCCGATATGAAAGACTATATCGTAATTCTTCAAGTCATCCACTAGCTGCTTGGTGGTGTTAAGAGACCCATGTTGAAAATTATTATACTCGTTCGAACCATCAGCTTCATCCTGCGGTCATAGATTGAAACAGAAAAGAACTTCTTAGTGACTCGATATTTATGTAATTGAGCTTTATTCATAACAAAATAGACATAATTATATAGCTGAAATTTGCATGATATAACAACTGCCACATTGACATAACAAAAAAATAGTAATTGATTTTTTTTCTTTCGATAAATGGAAAGTGTGACGAGGCTGACCTTTCCCATGTCGCCAAAAATGATAACTCGTTGTACAGTGTTCTGACCAGGATATGGAGAAGCTTTGAACTGGTAAATATCACTCCAAACATACGTACCATCGGGCAATTTATGCCCCAATTTGTAAGTGTACCTTAACAATCAAATAATGAGAATAAAATTTAAACATGCAAATGAGAAGAAACAAGAAGGGTAATATGAATAATTAACTTAATAAATCTGATGATATTGAACGTACAAAGAGTTTGGCCATAATTCCTTCAGAAAACCAGTGTGAATGAATCCAGGATCACGCCATCCAACGGTTCTTGCAGGCGCACCTACAAAAATTCGTACACATATTTTGAATATTTCCATAAATTTAAATCACGGCAGAGTTTTTTTTCTTTTTTCTTTAACAACTAACCGCGAAGACTTCATTTTAATATAGATAATTGCAAGATTTACCCCTGAGCAGTAGCCAAATTCTAAAATAATGATGACAGAGATAATAACTAAACAGTTATAATAACTGATTTTTTTGTAATTAGGCTAAAACTTGGGGGACATTTTTTAATTATCAATTTTTCATACAAAATAACTGAACCACCACAAGAGGAAAAAGAAGTCAACATACCACACATGCTATTACGATCGAAAGTCAAAGTGACTGCTAACAAACGCTTTTGTTCCATGCCTTTCGGGCCCCACTCGACAAAAGGCTCCGCTCGATCAATACCATACCCACTAGTCCAGGTCACAGTCATCTGAGTAAAAAAAATGAAAGTTAGCCATTTTGCTCAATTTGTTTATAAATATATGTTACACGATACCATAACACGGAACTGATATGATAAGTAAACAACTCACTTCATTCCATGTCTTCCCTTGTGCTAAACGCGGGTATAGAGGCGCATTGGGATTCCGAAAGGTAACTGTATCTGACACTGCAATCAGCTTCGGCTATTACAAAGTTAAAAAAAAAAAAGAGTTGATCCTTATGAGTTGAGCAGTATTTGACGGCAACCTATTCAATTTTAGTATAATTACCCAAAACATGTTAAGTAAATGATCAATAAACAAATCATAAATTATATAGCAGTATACTTACACTTGACACACCACCGGAAAATAAAGCGAACGAGTAATCTGATCTCTGGTTAATCAACAGAAACTTCAAAGACCCTTTTCCTGTTTCTTTGTACTTAGGACTGCTGAAATTTGCAAATTGATACTGCAAATATATTGTAACATTTAAATATATGTGAGTGTGTAATATGTACGTGTGCGCAATATACATAAAAACTATTATAGTTTTTATAAAAAGAAATTGCAGAATGTGTCAAGGCAGAACCTTTATTGGCGCTGTACACAAATATGGCGTGCCAACTCGAGGATTCTCGGGAAGGCAAGTCAACAAGCTGAAGAAAATAATAGAGTAATTACTTAGAAATAAAGTTTATTTCATCATATAAATATTGCACATAAATGCAAGAAGCGCTTAAAAGAATATTGAGTTTGAAGATATAAATCAAACAGCGTAAACATATGTATATGACTTCACCTAAAGTTGGCCGGAGAGAATACTCCGATCCAGTCATTGATCGATGGGCTCGGGACACTATATTCTATTTTAATCCATTCTTTATTCCCCCCCTGAGATTTAATAATGATAATAAAAATGTGAACTTTGAAAAATGATAAGATAAAAGAAAACAAAAATCTTTATTTTAGCTAAAACTGCAAAAGCAGTATTCATAAAAATACGAGACTTACGTTGAATCCAAGAACCGACGGGGAAGCTTTTATATGAGCCTTACTATCTAATGCAATAACAGCACTGTCAATAGCAATTATCGAAAGAGGCTGAACCCCGTGTGATTTCACCTCTTCAAGGCTCACCAAAGCCCACAAAACCACCAAAAGGTTCAAGAAAAAACTCATTGCATTAGACCTAAAATCAGAAATCAAGAGTATGCATAATATATAGGCTATCACAGGAATAAAAGGTCTTTAATCTTTATCAAAACATCTGCATGTCGACATCAAGAGTTTATTCAGAGAGGCTTGGAAATCAATCCACACAAGCATGCCCTTAAGTTAAGTACACTCCACATTTGTATCATTATGCAGAACCCCACATTCAGTAGTTTATTAAAAACAAAAAAAAAACATGAATAAAACTCGGAAAGTCGAGATTAAAAATATGCAAGTGGGCATCAAGAACTAAAAAAAATAGCATTGTTTGATTCTACTAGATTTTACTGTATTAATTTGTTATGACATTTAACCCTTTTATTGATACATCAAATCCTTTTTAAATTACTTTTATATTTTCATAGCATCATCCAATGCTTTCAAGTTTCAGGATTCATCATTCATCCTTCTTTAATTACTATTCTCAATTCATCCTACTTCTTAACTGTTGATCAGTTATCTCTATTCTCAGCAGATAACAAAAATCAAAATGTAAGCATGTGGACCAATGTCTCCTATCATCAAATCATATTTCAGAGTGGGACCCCCATGTCCTAATAGCCATAGGAAAACAAATCTTGGAAATTCTGACATTTTAATCCAATAAGAGTGAGTGTACCAGTCATTACAGAGAAGCAGAATGCAAGATTTAACCTTAAAAAAAAACTTCTCGACGCTCCTATTAAAGAGAAGTAGTCAGGTCCGGGTCAAGTCGAGGTTCCGTGGTCCAATTTGTACGCAGACCGAAACTCAGGGCCACTTTGGTAATCAACTGCTCAATCCCGCCCAATTCTTGAAGGCAATTAACGACTCCATCTTCTTAAAGCTCCTCTTCCTCAACTTGGACACCTTCAGCTTCCTGTGTTTCTCCATGAAAGCTTGCTTGTACCTCCACTTATCCACAAATATCTTCTTCTCTCTCGACTTCTCCACGACCTGCATAACAGCATCAAAGAAACCCCCCTTCACCAAAGCATACAAAAAGGCATCCACCAAACTAGTATCCAATTCAAACTTTCTCTCTCCTCCTTCGATCGAAATCTTCCTCCTAACCTCATTCCACAGCATTAGTACACTAAAGTACTTCTCCAAAACCACATACCCATTAATCATAGACAAATACGTCTGCCCATTTGGCTGGTAATTAAGAAAACTCATCCTCCTAAAAGTCCTCCTGGCATCCTCTAACCTCCCGGCTTTACAAAACGCATGGATGATTGAGTTCCAGTCGTGGGTCCCGATCTCAATCCTCGGGTCCTCAACGATCTCGTCGAGGAAGGCTGCCATCAGCTCGGGCCGGTGGTGCTCAGTTAGGCCCGTAATGATGGTCAGGTAGCTGGTTTTCAAATCGTCGGCCCTCGATCCTCTCATGTCGCGGAAGAGGGAGAACGCCGACTGGAAATCTTGGGACAGCATGGATGATTCTATTAGGGCGTCATAGGTGGAAGCATCTGGATTTAGTCCTAATGTACGGATTTCGGTAACCAATTGGGCAGCTTCGGAAGTTCTTTGTTGTTTGCAGTAAGCTTTCAGAATAGGGACGTACGGACCTAGCCCGATGGAAGCTCCTTGGACATTCATTTCATCGAGGATTGAATGTGCCTTGTCTAAAAAACCAATACTAACGCAAGCGCTTATAACGCCGTATCCGAAAGATCTATCTGCCAGGATGGAGGAAGGTTCGATTTTTTGTGACTCGATTATCAAGTTTGCTAAAGTTTTGTAGTTTTCATTTCGGAAATATCCTTTCACAACTTCACTACAAGTTTCTAAACTAAACCACTCTCCTCCATTTAACCCGCGCATTATAGTAACTTTAACCGAATCAAAGTCGCCCGATTTCAAATAACCACAAACCACATTATGAAAATAATCACTTTTATCAGGAATGCCAAGCTTACCTAGCAAGCCCTCTAACTCAACCACCTTCTCAGTCATCCCCTTGACAGCATACAGATAAGCAAGCAATCCGAGACTAGCGGCATCGGGCCTGATCCCCAACAGAGACATTTTCTCAAGCACCTTATCTGCATCGACAACCGACTCAGACTCGCGGCAATAAAACTCCAATGCGGCATTGCAGGCAACCAAATCAGGCTTCATGAAACCCACTTTGTCATCGAGAACAATCCTACAGCACTCGTCGAACACGCTCAAGAAACCAGCAAAGCTACCTTTTTTCCTGCACATATCGACCAAAACGGAACCCCAGAGCTCGAACGGCATGAAGAACCTGTTTTTCAGCATGCTTTTCACCAGCGCCAGAGCAGGGGCGACGGCGTCCGCGCTTCTCATGGAGCCCAGAAGGGTTTTCAGGGTTTCGTATTCCAGCAGGGATGGGTTTTTCTCGAGCACGAAGATGACAGAGGCGTAGGCTCGCTTGAGGCTGTGGGTGTCGGGGAGGGAGGACAAATGCGTAATTAATGAGTTTGTGAGGGGCTTATTTAGGAAGGAGGTGGCGGCGGTGAGTGACTTGAACGACTTCCAGGCCTCGTCGGTGTTGTTTTTGAGGAGTGATTCGCGGAGGATGGCTTCGAGATGGGGTTGGGAAATGGAGGCGGGGGTATTTTGGGGATTTGGTGGGTCGATTGGGGTTGCTTTCTTGAGAGAGAAGATCGATGGTTGGAGGAATGAATACAGGGTTGGGATGTCGGGCTCCGATGAGAACGTTCGTTTAGCGAACGAGAAAAACAGAGCTGCTTTCCGCATTTCTCAGTATCTCTGATCCTCTCGCCGGTGCCGGCAGAAATATATAATGTATGCATTTTGATTGTGTACAATAACTTTAATAATCGTTTTATAATCAATTAGCTGGAATAGCTCAGTTGGTTAGAGCGTGTGGCTGTTAACCACAAGGTCGGAGGTTCGACCCCTCCTTCTAGCGATTCAATGTAATTTTTGTTCCAATTTTTTTTTAGTTTTGAGGGGTTATAACTTATAATACAAGAACTAAGGGACTAACATGTAAATAAAGGAAAGTGCGGTCAACTTAACAGTTCTCCAAATAAGCATAAACAAAAGTGGGGGGTCAACTTTTTGTTTGAGAGCACACTGAGAAAAAACCTCAGCTGCCATGGAAGGCGATAGCAGTAGCACGCGGCGACTCCGATCAGAAACCGCCGTGATCGAGGAATGGAACGGCACCGCTTCTTCAAAGCTGACGAATACCGCCACCATCACAGTCGCCGGAGACTCCGTTCGAAAATCATCTCATCGCTTCAATCATCTTTCACGGAAAATCCTCGACGCTTTTGTTCCTGAGGTAAAAAGTGGTGATGTTTTACTCGATTTTTTTTCGATAGTTTTCTTTTGGTGGTGCTAGGGAGATGATAATTGGTTGCCCGTGTCGATTTTTTAGTACCTTGCGCTTCAAAGGTCGCACATTGATTTTAGTATATTAGGTATTTAATTCTGGTTTTATTAGACAATAGAAATTAGCAGATACTCAAGGATGCATTAGCATGTGGTGCAATATGAAGTCATTTTATTTGAAAAGAATTGTTTAGTTGAGTTTTTATTTCACAGAATTGTAAGAAGGGTAAGATCTGGTGAGAAATGGGCACATAATTCCGATAGATAAATAAAAATGAATAATGGTGTTTTGGTTCGATTTTGAATAATTGACATTGATCTGAAATGGGTGTCAAATGCAGGGATTTCCAAGCAGTGTGACTTCTGATTATTTTCCTTTTCAAATCTGGGACTCATTGCAGGTTAATTATTAGCAATATTTTTGCTTACTATTCAAATTCAAATCTAATTTCTCCAAATTATATGATATTTTTATCGTTTTTTTACTTCAGGGTCTCTCGACTTACATGAGAACAATGCTTTCCACCCAGGTGAGAGATTATTTACTACTCTTACTAAACACACATTAAGTTCTTGGCTTTTACAATGTCATGTCTAGTTTCTCAATTTCACATATTGGTTGCTTTAGGCTCTTCTAAGTGCTATTGGGGTTGGTGAGAAATCGGCTACAGTTATTGGGGCCACATTTCTGGTATGAGCTTGCCAATTTTCATTTTCAATTTTTTAGTTGATTTTCCACATTTTTTTAAAAAATCTTTCCGACAACTATTTCAGTGGTTTCTGAGAGATTTGACTGGAATGCTTGGAGGCATCTTATTCACATTTTACCAGGTGCTTTGATGCTTCTCTGATTTGATTGAATTATTAGGTCTTGTGAATTAGATCATATGAACTGTCCCACTGAGTTTTTACAATGTATTTAGATACGTAGGCAATAACACAAGCACAAAAAAAACTACTGCGCTTAAATTTATTTCCTATTAGGGGGCAAATCTGGATAGCAATGCTAAAATGTGGCGTCTTGTTGCAGATCTCATGAACGATCTCGGTAACACTATCTTCACTAGTTTTATCAACATTACTACCTCTCTCTTTCTCTCTGGTCTTAATCTTAAGTCTTTAATTAAAGAACTTTGAGGATTTTTCCGTCTAATTATCACATTCTTACAAAATATTCCAACATTATCATACTGCTTAAAAATTGTTGTAGGGATGTTGATGGACCTTGTCTCCCCTCTGTTCCCATCGGCGTTTGTGTTTATTGTATGCTTAGGGAGCATATCGAGATCGTTCAGTAAGTTCCAAATTGTGCGTGCATAGTTATCATAGCTCTTTGTTCTGTGAGTTTTCTAAAGATTTCTGCTACCTTATTTTCCTTCATGTCATGGTGCAAATTAGCTGGAGTTGCCAGTGGTGCCACTAGAGCTGCTTTAACACAACATTTTGCACTTGAGAACAATGCAGCAGATATATCTGCTAAGGTAACATATTGGATTCTAATATTCTGACAATATAGCTTTGATGTTATTCACAGAAAGTAAAATGTGGTTTTACTTATTACACATGAAGAAAAATATTTTACCTTTTACATTTGGCCCCTAAATTTAAAATTTTATCAAAAGGCGCATGGATATATTTGTAATTGGCTCAAACTTCAAGGGTGCGTTTTGTAATTATAACTAATTTGGATTGCATTCCTTTGTGAAATATATTACCTACATCTAAATAGGAAGGAAGCCAAGAGACTGTTGCAACAATGATTGGGATGGCTTTAGGAATGCTCCTTGCTCGGATAACTATGGGGCACTCAATGGCCATTTGGTTTTGTTTTCTGTCCCTCACCATCTTTCATATGTATGGTTAGTCTCCCTTGATTATCTTTTTTCTCTTATTGTATAATAACACCGGCTGCAACTTTATCCACGTACATTTGCTAGGCTTGTGTTTTATGTGCTGTTTCACCATTTTTGTGTGTGCAGCAAATTACAAGGCGGTTCGTAGTCTGTCACTGTCTACATTGAATTGTGAAAGAAGCTCAATTCTAATGTCACATTACATGGAGACTGGTCAAGGTGAGATCTCAAATCTCGATAATTACATTTGACACACATGTTTCCACTTGATGATTATCTATAGAGCGACACACATGTTACTTTTTGTAAATAATCCTAAATGCAGGATGATTACAAAAACTACTCTTGGAGTTCAACTAATTACAGAGAAACACAATTATTTTCAAAATTACACAAATACCCTATTTATGTACTATTAGTATAGTTACTCCCTTTGAGGTTTGTATTTTCTTCACAACCATTCCCCTATATTTAATCATTAGAAAACTAGAAAATATCAAAGTGTACTTTTGTAATTAATCCTACGTACTCATTATCCTTGACAACAGAAGTGCTGAAGCAGTATTATAAATTTAGTATCTTATGGAATTAATTTTATTTGAGTAATTGCATAATCTTTTCAGACTGATAGTCTGTATGTTGTTTGCTAGTTCTATCCCCAACAAAGGTCTCTGTGATGGAGCATGTTTTACCCGTGTGGATGACTTCGTGGACAGAAAATAGTGCTAGATATTTGCACCAACGGGTACGCTTAGGTGTACGGGTCTCTTCCCTTACTAGTGATGAAGTGTAAGTTTTCAACTGAAATCCCACCCCTCATTGGCCAGCACAAAATTTTAATCGCTAAGTGCATATATGAAAATGTGGCCATTATGTTGTACTTCACCGGATCCAATCAGTGAATTTTCCTTTTATGCAACACAGGGTAGACCTCTCGCATCTCGTCAGCTCCTATTACAATAAAGGTTTGGCTCATTGGAATCCTTCTTAAAAAATAGAGTTGTAAATAAGAACATTGCCTTATTAACATCTGTTGGCCGTGCTAGGAAAGTATATACTACTTGCAAAGAAGAGTACTATCAGCGTCATTATGCATAAAGATTCAATGGCGGCTGATGTCTTACAGGCTTTCATGCATGCTCTTGTCCTGGCAAAATTTTATGACGAAGGTAAATCTATGCATGTCGAGAGTCAATCATGGGTGGCGAAAAACTATGATTCCTTCCTTCTTGAGGTATTTTCAACAAGTACTCGAGTTATATTTCAATCTTTTTTTTATTATTATTATCATCATTTGCGTCAAGGGGTTGATAGCAAAAAAAGGATGATTTCACAAGTACCCTTGAGGTTTGACTTAATTTCACAAAAAAAAAATTAGGGATCACAGAAAATAAGAGCACATTCATAATTAAAAATATAACAGTTAACACTGAATCAAACTTGTTCAATTTTTTTTTGTGGGTGTTTTTTGGTAATTATGAAAATTAGCTGGGTTTTTTTGTAGTTGGAGCAAAACCGCAAGGGTACTTTGTAATGATCCTTTATTTTGTACCTGTATTAAATTTGCAAAACTAGTAAACTACAGTTTCTTCTTTTGGTGTGATTTCTTATTTCTTTGCTTCTCTCACTCGGCAGCTTCAATTGTTGGGGTGGAGAACAGAACGACTATTGTCACCTTCAGTCGCATGGAAGGCCAATTGGTTTACAACTTCCTCTGATGAAAAAATCGACTAGAATTAAAGGTTTAACATTGCACGGAGCTAGGCTATTACTTTCGATCTCACAGCAGCCATACTACAACTGCTTTTTAAGACTAACTGCTTTTTAATTCGATCTCACAACCGGAATCCTTTTTTTATGAGACAGTAATATATACAATTTTTTTTGGATATTTGTTTCTGTCATCAATTGATATATATTCTGAGAACTAACTGGTAGGCTACACAATAGATCATGAAAAACCAGATACTAAAATTTTCAAGATAACATAAAACGCATATAAGAGCAAATCTGTACACAGAACTATTCCAGATGAATCACATCATACTATAACAATCAATGATGTTTATCCAAAATGATTTTTTGCCATCTTCATCATGTTTTAAGTTTCTCTCTGCTAGCCGCTTAAATGACAGCAAAGCCCCTTATCGTTTTATTTTTTTCGTGCTTACTTGCTAACCGGCACAGTTTTTGATGGATGGCTTAACCCGACATAAATCACTTACGATGACCTGATGAAGCCATAAGTACTCCAACGGCAACTATAAACATGGACAACATGCCGACAAGAAGTACATATGTTCTCTTCGACGATCTCCTATACTCTCCGAACAGAAGTATGCCCCAAAATGTGCTCACGAGGGGTAGTGCCTGTAATTTCACATTTTCTGTAAATACCCAAACCTCAAGGGTGGTTTTTGTAAATACGAAAAAATATGCGTGCATAGCAAACCAACCTGAACGGCATCAGCTGCAGCATATCCAGCAGCTTGACCTCCCATAAACTGAAGCCCGTTCCCAAACCCGCATAGAAGCCCAGCCAGAAGGGCCCAACCTCTACCGTCCCAGTCCGACAGATAAGCCCTCAACGATGACTTGGGCAAGTTCAAAACGGGTCGATACAAGAAGCTGATGTTCAGAATAATAGCAAGCACAAAGCAAGATACCGAGAAGTAGAAGAATGCAGTATACACGCTCAAGTGTGGGACGCCGTCTTTTAACGTATGCCATTGGTCATTAGATGCTAAGTTGAAAGCCGGCGAAAATAGAGAGAAGCAAAACCCGGCGAAGAAAGTTATGCCCAAGCCGACGAAAGTGCTCTTCCCGAAAACCTGAAAGCACAGACGAACATTCCAAGAAAAAGTGTAATTACAACAGTACCCATGGCGATCAACCTATTTAAAAAACAGATAACTAAAAAGTTACAGAAAAGAACATGTGAAATTTTTGAATTTACGTTTAGCCCTCAACATATGTTTCTATGTAACTAGTCCAAACTTCAGGGGTATTTTTGTTTTAAAAAAAAAATCGCATAGTCAACAACCTTGATGGCTCTTTTATTCTCGAGCTCCACGAGAAAATCTGCAGTGCCGAATTTTGCCTTCTCCTTGTTAGCATTTCCTTTCTCCACATCTGTTAGTATGTATACAAGTAAGCCTTCAAATAGATAGACGAAACAAATAAAAGTAGATAATGGTTTTCTTACCCTTGTTTGCGTATTCGTCCTTGGACACATCGAGATCTTTTTTCCTGTTCAAATTTAGCTCAACTTTAGTCCACTTCAAAAAAAAAAGTGATTCTTAGCTAAGCAAAGTTTTTTTTTTTTCGGCGAACACTTCATGTCTGATGTATACAGCACTGTTTTTTTTTTGTCCGAAATATTTATTGGTTTCACGAACCATTTTGAGCTCTCTTATTTCTAAATTGTTGATCCGAAATTATATATAAAAAAAACGTACGTTGTCAGTTCATTGTTATCATTTGATAAACCGGTAAGCTTAGCCTTATTATCACGAGCATTTGAAGAATGAACGGCAGAGCCAAAACAAACAGCAATAAGAAAGCACGCAACTCCAGGGAAAAGAATCTGAGCCTTGTTGATCCTGTCATCTAAGAAATAATTCATAGTCGTCCCTGGATAAAGCCAACTCGGTGCAATTAGTATAACAACGAGAAAAAAAAAGTATTATTAATTAGTTACTATATTACCTATGACAACAGTTATGCTTGAAGTGATGACCTCAGTAACCGACAAACCAACGAAAGCCCAAGCATATTGTGTTGCCAGATTTCCGAGGCTGAGAACTATCCCACCAGCCATTGCAAACATTGCACTCGGCCAGTTATTCTGCATTTTTTATTTATATTTATTTTTGAATTGGTTGCTTCGGATTCTACATAATATAGTTAGAAATCTAAAAGCATGGAAATGTGATCAAGATTTCTGATTTGGCTTTTTCGACGAAATAAGCTCTATTACAAACTTTTTATACAAACAATTTATATTTTTACTAATACCAAATTTAGTTTAGAAGACACTGCCTACTTTTGATTCTGAACTACATTTAGTTAATACCAAAAATAACTAACACCGTAACACCTATCGATTTAAAAGCAAAAAAATACCTCAAAATCCGGTTACATTTATAAAAAAATCCGTTAATTCAGACCATCAATTTCAATATCCAAACAAACTTTCAGGGGTGTTTTTGTAATTTAAAAAAAGTTTCCTTTTTTGGTTGACTATGGGATAAAAGATCATCTTCTCACCTGAGACAGCTGGTCGAGGAAATTCGGCTTCTCGTCGGTGCCATTTCCGATCTCTCCGAACGTGAAGGCAATGATAACGGCGGCCAATAGATTTGTGACCGTGTAATCGAGATAAGTGTGCTGAGGGAGTCGACCCCGCCTTTCTAAAAGGGTCAGAAGTGCGGGCCACGTGCCCAAGAAGAGCAAAGAAAATATCATGCATGCTATTGCACCTCCTTTACTCTCTATCAATAACATTTTTCCAATTCACTTTAGAAAGATTTTTGAAAGTGCCGAAAATATCCTGTCAAGTATCAGAATACAATATCAGTTATAAAGGGAGTTTGAAAATATTTAGGAGTAATTGCAAAACCACCCCTAAAATTAGTCTAACTGAAAAAATGATCATTTGACAAAACATAGGATATATGGGTAAAAGTTCCAAGGGTTTGATTGTAATTATGATAGTGAGCTGGACTGAGTTGCAATAAGAGTAAACATAGGGGGCTTTTGCTAAATTATTCTAACATTTGCACAACGCGGAAAAATTAGAAATTTCAGATACAACAATCAGAATCAGAATCAGAATCTGAAAGAAAAAAACGGTAAAGTATAGAACTTGATCAATAGGATCTGAATCTCATGTAATAGTATATTTTGCTAATGGAAAACTCAAAATAATCAAATGAAAAAAAAAAACTAGGATAGAAATCCTACCTGGTAACACAAACGCTAGTGATTCCAGTTTCAAATTTAGAATTGCAGAGAGAAGGCTCAGAGTGAGAGTTCAAGAAAATTATTTGGGAATGCAAAGATGAAGTTTTTAATGCATTATTGGCAAATAACATCTACTCCTACATAAATGTGTGTGTATATAAATATATATTATTATAGATATTGATTCAGTAAAAATAGAAGGAGAAGAGGGGAATCTAGTTTTCAGAAAATCATGGGGATCTTGGAATCTCGTTTCTGATTCATAAAATCAATGATCGAGATCATACTACTGTTTTTGAGCTGTATGAATATGACGAAATCAAGGTCAAACTATCAACGGGTTTTACATTAAAAAAAGGAAGAAAAAAAGAATGATTTTAATAAAGCCAGCGTAGTGGTATGGGAGTCTTTAGTCAATGACCATGTTTTTTGTGGATATTACCGAGTCAACAATTCGATGAAATGGATAAAATCAAATTGTGGTTGAATTGTTTGTTGAAAGTTGCAACAAAACAGCCTATAATATTGTGTGTTTTCAAATTATTGTAATTTTGTTATGTTTTTGTAGTTTTGTATTGCGTGGATCATACTTACATATGCTTTCTGATTATGATCAGTATCAAATTTAGAATCAGAGCAATCGGTACTGAGAAAAACACAGAGGAATTGAATTGAACGAAAGCCTAACGAGACAAAGTAGCACCTTAAGCACAGTCAAAATTCAGCAACGAAACTGAAACGAGTTCGTGTTAGCAACAGCTTAAGGCGATTCCAGGGGTACTTTGGACCAAGACACAATTTCTTCCTACGAAGGATTCCAGTTACATGGTCATTACTTCATTTAATCGTCATTTTACGCACCCAAGTTCTCTTTAACGACAGCGTCTTGCAGAAAGTTTCCGAGCAGCCTTTGGTCGAGAACCATGTTGGGCAACTGTATAATATTTACAATGTATCACCACCAAAAGAAGAAAACAAAGACGAACACACACACAGAGAAAGATTGACTTATTACCTTGTTCCCAAAGTATATCTTGGAGTTATTAGCAATTGCTTCAATGAATTTGAGCTCCAAATACTGAGGAGTAAGCATTAACTTGTTTGCCTCTGCCTCTTTGATCGTGCTACAAAGACCATCATAAAAAAATATAAGCTCGTATCAAAGTTTTTTTTATTATTATATGGAAAGAAGATATACTGTATAATGAAGAGGTTGGTTTTTATGCTTAGGGAAAAAATACATAACTAAATGCACTTCACATATGAATCGAAACCCCACTAAAACTTACAAATGCAAGATATATCCACATTGATCAAGTACTTTAATATCTTGTGCACATATATTTCAAATTTTCGTCAATGCATTGACTACTCACTTTTTTTAGAGTTAGACGGGCTTATTTTAATGCTAGTACAAAATTAAAAATGTCAAATTATTAAGCATGTTGGTGAAAAAGAAGCAAAAACTTTTACCGGTAAAAGTCAGCATCAGCCAAGCTCTTTTCACGAGCCAAGTACATTGTGTTAGAAATTTCCTCTTGCCTCCTTGAACTGTCCTTCTCCATCAACTTCTGTTCCATCTGGATCTTACTAACATGAGCAAATTTCTCAGCTTCACTTATGGCGATCTTTTTGTGAGTCTCGGCTTCCTTCTCAGCAACTCTCTGTTTCTCCATTGCAATCAATACCTGTTTTCATTTGAAAGTTTTTCATTATGCTTGGAAATATAAGTTGACCTGGCTTCTTAGCATATGAAAATTCATGATGTCTGTTTGGGGTAATGTGTTTAAGAATAAATACAAGAATGTTCGCAAAATTCAAGGACGAAAAATATGCACAAACTTTTCTTCATGCATGACTTGATTTACAAAAATTACCCTTGAGGTTTGAGTCGTTTGACCTAATTGTGAAAAAGACGACTAACTTTCAAATTTACATAAAACTACCCCAAAAGTTTGATTTTGTGTTAAGATAAAGGGGTTGACAGTTATGATTTCATAAATGTGAATAGGTGATTCAAATGTAATTTGCTAATGGAAGGGAGGGAGGGTGTTACAAGAGTAAAATCTCAGGATATTTTTTTACTAACAGTTTTTTAATGTTATGTTTGAAAATAGCCTGGAATTTTTATAGTTCGGTCAAAACTCAAGGGTGATCTTGTAATTAACACATTTTCAGTTGAGAAACTTCCTACTATTTCAGATAAATAAAACAGTAGTAAAGAGAATTGATAAAGCATCATCTTCGACCTTTACTTATTATCAATATTCAATAGGCAGCAATAGTGTTAGAAAAGGATATAAAGACTGCGAGAATCCAGGATGATGCTAGGATCTATGATTCGCACAAATGGATTAAATTCCAAATGTAAGAATATAAAGGTTTACCTTTGTTCGCTCCTCTTCCATCTGTACAAAATTCCGTCTTATACTCTCAGGAATAGTAGGCTTTGTGACTCGCACACTGATAATTTCAATACCTGGAGCATAACGTGTGCAGTCTGCCTGAAGAGCATCTTTCATTTTCTCATCAATCTAAAATGTTCAAAAGCAATATTTATAATACATTAATCATCATCATATTTAATCAAATTAATTTAAACCAGTGAAAAAATGGTCAAACGTAACAAAATCCATTTACAACATGTTACCTGATCAAACATATCGATGTAAACTTGCTGAAGAGAATGGGCACTACAAAACTGGTTAATCTCATGATGGATCTTGTCGTATATCCATGTGTTGTCATACTGAACGCCATAGTCGCGTAAAGTTTCGTACACGTGATCCTTAGAGAGACGATTAACCACCTAAAGGCACGCACGAATAAGTACGTATTAACTGATCAATATGAACTGTATCCCCAACTTGGGAAGAAAAATGAAATGTTACTTCTATCTTCTCAAAGTTGGTCATAACACCTCCTTTTGTTCCACAAGGGATATCCCTCACCTGTGTATTAAAATGACAATATCATATCCTCAGTTTACAACTATGGAGCTTTAAAATAGATTGTGTCACACTGTCACAGAAACATAGAGGGTTTACCAAATCCGTCTGTAAAGTCACTTGAATGGGCTCAAAGTGGGTTATCATGGGAAGTTTAAAATGAAACCCTTCATTGGTGAGAACAAAAAGAAAACGAAAAAAGAGCAAAGTTAGGTCAATTGCAAGATTTTTGCAAATATATTACTGTTAACAGAAAGGCACCATAAATTCAAGTCTTCATAGTGCTATATATATAGTACCTGGATCTGTGATCGTTTTCAAAAGGGCACCACCTCTCCAGTACACACCAACATGGCCTTCAGGGACTTGATGCAAAATGAAATTTGAGGCAGAAGGAATTATAACCTGAAAATTATCTAGTTTAATGCCATAGTAATCCCTCCTCGGTTCTCACAGACTGAATATGAAAACATACATGATACATTTCAGACTATAAGCAATAATCAAGTTAATATTAATTTTCTCAATCAGTATTTCTCTCTGCGAGGCTGCTCAAGGAAAGTATGGGCTCAAGTTTCCTTCATTAATTGCTTATTTCATGTTGTGAATGTTCACATTAATTGTTGACTAGTTTACCGACAATCCCAACATCAGTATGAAGAAGTGAATAGTAGCTAATGAAGCTCACAAGCCACAGGGTTGATTGCAGCATTAACAATTTAAAAGAAAAGGACAATGGAATAGCAGAAAACTCAAGTTCAATGTTTCCATAGCCCATCTCTACAAGTTTATGTTTGCACTAATCGCACAAATACGTTGTCTCGGAAGGTACACAGACTTGTTTAAAATTGACCAGTACATCATCGAAAACCTGAATAGAGAAACCTAATATTCCAAACACAATTGAGCAAAACACTCATTTCAGAGGACTTTGACTCCATATATCGGTAGACGGTATATGAATATATTACCACATACGGTAACGTTAGCCATGAATCACAAGTTAACTAAACCTAAATCAATAAAAAAAATTGCTTCAAAGAATCACTGAACGAAACGCAAGCAAGTCAGCTGACAAAATCTCAAAGAAGCAAACCTATGTGCGTGGGCGGCAAAATCGAAAACAGTATATAGGGCATTTATTATTATTACCATAGCGGCAATAGCGACGAACGCCAACAGAACGGTGAGAATGGCGGAGAAATCGCCGCCGCCTGCCGGTGGTCGCGGATGTGGTGCCGCCGCTCTCTGCTGCTGCTGTGCGTCCATGGTTTTACGGCGAAGAAATTTTCTGCAATCGCTCTCGGAGTAAACCAACAACGACTATCTAACAAATGAAGTACATCTCACTCAACCCTCAACTTGCCAATTTCTGCGTTTTTACTTTTTACTGTACCCCGAAATAAATTTACAGTATTTCTATTTACGTATTAATGCTCTTTATAAAAAAATATACTCATTCTATCTCTTAAAACAATACATACTTTCTTTTTTAGTTCATCTCTTAAAACAGTGCATATTCCATAAATAAAATGTCTTTTCACAACTTTATCCTCTCAATACACATTTATTTACCCTTATACTACTACTTTTTCAACTAACTACTTTATTACTTACACATCAATACCTATTATACCCCTATTTTATATTATTAAACACAAAAAACTCACTTTCTTTATATTATGCAAATTTCTCTATCATAGTCTTGGGAGATGGAGGGAGTATATATCTTACTTTCTTTCCACTTTTTTATTTAATGGAGTAAATAAATAAATTATAAATAATAGAAATCTACAAATATAAAAAACTTCATCCTCTCAAAATAGTTACAAACTTTCTTTTTTTTAAATATCTTCATTTTAAAATATAAATAAATTTTATTTTTAATTTTCTTAAAAATAAAATTGAGTTTACATATTTGTTCCAAAAAATAGTTATTGAAAGAGTAAACAGAACACATTGATTTTTAGCAAGGCTAACATGACTACCCTAATTAGCAAGCTTTTTTCTCAATCCTGAATATTTACCAGAGCACAAACTCGAGTTCTCCGGTTATTACCGGAACACAAAACCGAGCATAGAATTAAGAAAATCTCAGTAACAAAAAAAAGGAACATTGAATCAGAAATACAGCAACATTTTACTAGTCTCCCTACCTAGATAGATACACATAAGAAAAATCTAAACAGCAGAAAACATATTCTTCTAACCCCATCAACAGCCCACACATTTCCACTCAAATGGAATCCAACTCCTTTCTAGCACCTTCTGTTTCCTTTTTTCCTTAGATCCTCGAGCAAACAAAACCAGAAATCAAGACTAAGGAAACGGAGACGACTGTGAAGGACACGTTTTGAGTCACTAGTTTCATGCCAGAGCTGCTGTCTGTATTTGGGAATGCACTTCCGGTTGGCCCGAGTCCAAACGCAGGAGTAGTGGGCCCCGGCAGGGTGGTGCCAGGTGTTCCTCCAACAGTCGGGGTCCCGCTGATTGGAGTCCCGGCATTGCTAAGCAAGAACCGAACAAATTCGGAGTTATTGGTAAGGTAAATAAGAATAAAAACAATCATGATGAGGGACTAAGGTAAATTTGGATGCTAATACAATTGCTTACTAGTTACTACTACTACCAATATCATTTCCTACACTGAGAAAGAATGAGTGTCAAAATTTTCCAACTCTTTGAGGTCTGCTAGGGGTAATAATGTAATATCAGTCATCTCTCTAAGCCCATCAACTATTTAGTATTTACCTGGGACTGGCTGGAAACACACATGTAGAAACAGAGCCTGCAATAATAAATCAAGAATCATAAATAAAAATTGAATCTTTGAGGTAATAAATTTGTTTAATTTGGATGAGTTGGTTACTTGGGTTAGATGCGGTGACGGTGGCGGTGCCGGAAAATTCACAGCTGCCGGAAGCTTGAGCCCTTCTCTGGTAATAGCTGTTGACAGCATAATCACAGTGGGACTTGACATTGTTAGGGCTGAAGCAACCCCCGTTCTGTTGGATCGGCGAGCAATCGGCTCCGGCCCCACATGCATAGTCTATGTTCTTCTGGAGAACGCCGTCGCTTAACCCAGAATTGCAGACACAGTAACTTGCATCTGTAAATTATTTTTAGTCTCAGATAAGTATTTAAAAATGTGAATTAAAAAAAGCTCAATAAAAATTTTGGTGCCCAGGTTAAAATTGGGGGGGAAAGATCAATACTTTTTACAAGCCGTGGAGTGTAATGTAGGAGGAGTCCATTTTTTTTTTTTTAATTTGACTTTTTTTAAGGAAGAACAAGTGGTAAAAAAAAACTGAATATATGAATAGAAAAATGATACTACTAGCAATTTAAAGAAAAATAGGAACTTTAACCTGAATAGCAAGCCATGGCCAAGATGAGCAAGAAAATCACAGCAAAAACAGCCATGGGTTTTCAAGAAATTGTGAAGGTAAAAGAAGGGTTTTTTGGAATGAGAAAAAGGGCAAGTGAGAAAATAGAGTGAGGGTAAGACCATCTCCAATAGCTAATAATTGAATAAGTATTTAGATGCAGTAGGGAGTAATTGATAAGGGCATCTTCCTTTCCAATTTCTAAAGAATTATTGAATAATTCCCGTAGTAATTCTGACAAAAGCACATTGGTGGGTGCCCACATGGGTGGATAGGTTAGTTATTGAATAATTAAATAATACGTGTCAATTTCTTATTGGACATCTATATTTCATTTATCTTATCTTTTAAATGAGATTTTTAAATATAATTAAAAATAATTTTTCGTTTTTTTTTACATCAATATTTTTTATTTTTCATGATCTATAAATAGAGAACAAATTTGTTTGATTTGGTAAAAGTTTAGTGCTACCCAAAATTAAATTCAAATTATTTGTTTAAGATTTAAAATGTTTGAGTCTGTTCAATGTTTATGTTTTGAATAAATTGTTGTACTACTTGAATAATTTATGTATGTTTTTTTTTTCTTTTCATTTTTTTAATAATATAATTTATTTTGATATTTTTCTAATTATATTATTTTTTATTAAATAATATATAAATAATTTAATTATTTTTATATCAATTTTTATTTAACAAATATTATTATTAACTAAAATTTTATAAAACATGTAATTAAAAATAAAATAGTGGGGTATAGTGGAATAATGATGTGTAGGAAAGAGAAAATGAAATATTTTTTGAAATATTTTCTATTGTAGAGTATGAGATATTTGAAGGATAATTGAAGATATTTGATGAGGTGTAAAGTTGAATAAGCTGATGTGGCAAAGAATATTTAGAAGTTGAAATATTTGCTGCTGGAGATGGTCTAAATGGAGGAGGAGGTAGACAGAGAAATAGTGCTTGACAAGACATGTTTACATGCACACAGTGTATAAAGGTGTTTTATTGGGAATTGAATCTCAGCTAAATAAAGCTCAGACCTCTTTTTTTTTGTGCTTAATTAGCGTTAAACCATAGTATTGATTTGTGTTTAATTAACGTTAGACCTTGTTTATGTGTTGATTATATAACATTGGAACAGATCAATAATATAGAATTCATAATTTTACCAAAGAAGTTTGGACCCCCCACTGTGATCGAGTATCTATTTCGAAGCATTTCTTTTCCTTTCAATTTTATTTTTGCTTGTGTGGTGTCACTATATGGCACTTTTGGTACCAGCAGCATCAGATGCGAAAAAAATAGATAAAAACGGAAAAAAGTCCATAAACAATAGTGTCTCCATCTCAACGGAGTTTGGACACTCTTTTAAGCACTGCTTAATTTAAAAATATGTTACTACGTAAAGTGAAAAAGTTAAAAAAAAAATAAAAAAAAAAATTGTGTCGTCCGTGAACTCGTTTCACCATGTTTAGGTGATGAATGATGATATCGACTAGAGGTGTTCGGTAGTAAATGAATGACTCCTCGAGTAAGCCCACTCAGACACTCTCGAGTCTCGACTCCTTCATAAGCCCATATTTAGCCCATAAAATGTCACTTGGGCCGTTGGCCCAGCCCACATTCTCCGACCCTTCATTCCAGTTTCACATTAATTTCTTTGATCATCCACCAAAATCTCTATTCCCCAACAATACATCTCTCAACTAAATTTAAAAAATAAAAATAAAAATTACTGGTTTTATATTTCGAAATCCAGAAGCATAAAATTGCACTAGTAATTTAATCAAACCCCAGAATAAAAATGGGGCAAATGACGAATAGCAAAGCTAAAAAAGAAGTAAAAGAAGAAATCAAAAAAGAAGAAGAAAATAATAATGATGGTGAAGAAGAAGAAGAGCAGGAGCAAGATGGAATTTCCGTGCACTCTCCTTGCAAAATTAATTCTTCCTCACTCCGCAAGGTATATACATACACATAATTTTTTAAAATTTTATTGTGATTATATAATTTGTTGTTCGATTGAGCTGAATCGTAGGAGAAATCGGATGTCGAATTGGAACTGAGATTGCTCGAAGCTCTGGAAATATACCCTCCCTCCAAACTACGAGGTTTGTGCTGCTGCTCATTTCGTTTCATCTACCTTTTTTCTGTAATAATTATTTCGATGAACAGAAATGTGGAAAATCTATACAAATGGATTTTATTTATTTTTTGCATATATTTTAATCCTCAGTATTTAAGATTTGTTTGGATACAAATGTTTTAGGTATTGCTTATTACGTTTTTTTGGAGCTAATAATTTCATTGCATTTACCGTCCTTAAAAAAACTAGAATTGGCTGGTTTTCTTGTTATTTACCAGTTTACGATGGGTTTTGTTTGTTTAACTTCGATTGTTACTTTTTGTTCTTTAAACTCCAGGCGTGCACCGTCACTTTGTGCTTTATGGTTTGACTGAATACATGCGCAAAAGGTTCGCTTCCCGTTGATTTTATCTCCATCGGATTGTCTTTTTGATAAAATAAAATAAAATTATCCACTACGTGTTTCAGTTTCAATAGGCCGTTTACTGCAGAGGACGTTCTGAAGCTGCTGGAGCGTTTTTTCAACTTGGAAATGGTGGTATGATTGTGTAGTTTTTTTGTGTGTGTTTTTCTGTATACGGTAAACTACATAAAACTTCCATTGAGCTTTAATCTTTTTTATAGAGAAAATATGTTTTCTTTTTTATTTCTATCGTTACTTGTGACATAATTTTCAACAAATGGCATTAGTAGCACCTTAGGTGAGGTGTTTGTTAATTTGAAAGAAAGCTGGAATTGCGTAAATAAGTCGAAACGTAGGGGTAGATTTTGTAATTTAGCCTCGGAATTAGCACGACGAGTTTGCTACAATCATATGTTATTATGCTCAGTTGCCTAGATTACCTCCAAAAAGAAGAGG
Organism: Euphrasia confusa; assembly: GCA_954870475.1. NCBI lineage: Eukaryota > Viridiplantae > Streptophyta > Magnoliopsida > Lamiales > Orobanchaceae > Euphrasia > Euphrasia confusa. The sequence goes on from OX940961.1 coordinate 4,974,126, forward strand.
GATGGTTTCCAAAAAGTAACCTTGAGGTTTCACTTAAGTACAAGAAAACCCAATTAACTTTTGAGTTACAAAAATTCCCTTCACAGTTTGATTCAGTGATTTTTATATATAAATATATAGTGTTTACAAAAAAAAAAAAACTCTTGTAAGTACACACCCAACCTCAGTATTTTTTTTGTCTACTCTGGATATATGGAAACAAGTAGATTTAGTTAAGGACTTAAGGCATTTAACGAGTCACTACAACGTGTGTGTTCATATTAAAACCTGATTTCAAAACTTCCTGACACTTCTCAAGTGCTGTGAAATGTAGGCATCGCAAAACATCATTTTCAAACTTCATGCAACTCTTTGTCGGATACCAAATGAGAATTTTCTTCTTTTACCCAAGTCCTCTTCCGTGCCATCCAACACAGAATCATCTTCATCTGGCTCCCTTATTTCATATTGAGCATTTGTAATGCACGAATAGCGTCATCGGCCAACGAAATCTGCACATCAGTTAGGGAGTGAGGTTGAATCATTGTTGCGAAGAGAAATTGAAATGAACTCTATTTAATATTCACTCTTCTTTTTTTACTTTAAACATGTTCTTACATGCGATCAATTATAGCTCATTTATGTATACATATCTCGAATCTGAACTTTATTTATAGAAGCTAAAAATATGACCTCTCTATCTCTCTGTTGGTAGAAACCGGATGATGAAGATGCAGAGTTTCTGACCCATGAGGAAGACTTTCGCTTGCCACAGAGTTATTTCACGGATGCAGAAGCTTGACATGGCGAAAAAAACTCGACTTATTTTGAGCCTGGAGTAAATAGTATTTTCGCACATGGGAGTTTGTATATGTGTCTTGATTCTACTGCAGTTGATCCTTTTGTTTTAGCTTTCTGCATACTTTTGTTGGTGTGTTTATCTATGTCATGTTTGAAAAGCTACCAAGACTGAAATTCGAGTTTTAGGGGCCGTGGAATGAGCATTTACACTGCCTCTTAAGCCCTTTTTTTTCTATTCTATTATTTTCCAACTAATTGTTCTTGTTATGTAGTCCTTACTCAATAAGATTCTTAATTTTTGAAAGGAAAATATACAGTTATTTTTTTTCACTTTATTAATTTAACTCAATAAAATTCTTAATTTTCATGTCAAATTAGATTAAAAAAGAGATTTTTATTTTTACCTTTTTTTAAAATGTACTCTCTCCATTCCCAAATACACTAGTATCATTTTGTGTGCATGTTTAGTAATTGGCGTATAATTTTGAAGAAATTTATCTTCCCTCTGTTTCTCCCGCCTTTGCAAAACTGCACTGACTAATGATCAGTCACTGATTCACCATTTTCTAATCAATGAGCAACCTGGTCGAGTTATACGAGAATTTATATCATACCAAGTAACGAGATATATTCGAACAAACTTGTGGTAAAACAAAAACAATAAAAATTTAGTTACAAGTAGAAATTGTCTATGAACAAGAAATAGAGTTCCGAACAGGGTTAAGGATAGGGAAGGAGAACAAAACTGGATATAAAGAAATGCAGAATCATCATGTATAAAAAAATCCAATCTACTCGTTGTTTTGATAAAGAAAAAAATGATTAAATTAGCATGAAAGAACTGCCATGGGTTTGTTGTGCTCGAGTGAGAAAGCCAGGATTTATGGGACCTTTCACGGGAACATGTTCTTTGTATGAATTAAAATTCTTGTGCTTCTTGGGCTGGGAAAGACATTAGTCCTGCATAATAAAAAATGGTAAAACTTAGTCGCGAGGCTTAGGAGAAAGTGCAAAACTAAGTAGAAAAAACCTTGTTATAAACATCCAGTAGATGTTTTGCCTAACAAATGCACTCCCCTTGACATACAAATTGGTTTTTCGTGTTTGTTTTTCTATAAGTAGGGTAAAATTCGCGGTATATAAATATAACAAGAAATGGGTTTTCACCTCAGGTTGTTCTGGCTTAGACTCCTCGGCTTTGACGTTCTCCTCACCCTCACCTGTTCATAGCAAAATGTACTATCCAATTTTAGTTGGGATCAATGTGAGCTTCTTAATTTTGCGCTTATATAATAAAAAGGATAAAATTGCAAAATTAGTCATGCAACTAGCGAACGGTTCAAAATGGCCCTGCAAGTAAAATTCAAAGGTTACATGACTGTTTTTGCAAAGCTTGTGTTTAACAGATGAACTTTGTTCAAGTTTGTTCAAGTTTCATTTGATGGTCAGATATCAGAATCACATAGCAATGAGGTACATCAAACACATTCCAATTGTGTTTTTATACTATTTCGCATTTATTTACCATCTTCAGGCAAATCGGAGCTCCAGAGAGTGAGGTTGTCTCTCAAAAGCTGCATGATTAAAGTACTGTCTTTGTAAGACTCTTCGCTCAGTGTATCCAAGTCAGAGATAGCCTCATCAAATGCTTGCTTAGCCAAATGGCAGGCCCTGCAAAGTTTAAACAAACAACATATAACATGGTTGGTTTCACGGATTGAAGTAGCTATAACAACTTCCCAGGATTAATTAGTGGAATAAATAAAATCGTGCAAAACTTCAGAATCACAAATACATCCTTGAAGTTTGTATTTATTCAGTAAAGAACACCTCAACAAGTGCAGTTCGTAAAAACTGCTCGATTGTTTAGTCTATTTCCAACAACAACAAATCACCTAATTTTAAAATCACAATATAAAGGTTTGTAATTGCCTTATGAATACCCCCCTTGAAGGTGCAGTTCTGTAAAATAAAAACAAATAGCCAGGGGTATTTATACTTTTTTTCCGTTTTGGTAATTAGACTATCCGTCGTGTAGTTTGTAATTAACACCATAAATTTTTTGCCTAAGTACCAATAAGTAACCTTTCAGGAGAATTCATAATCTCGTAGTAGAACACAGAGAAGTTCAGAGCGAGACCAAGACGGATGGGATGGGTAGACGGAAGGTCTGTACTTGCAGAAGCTGAAGCAGCCTGCATAAAAAACGGAGGCTAGGATCAAATGAGAACCAGAAAAGGAGGACATACATAATTGTGTGGCTTAAGAATTATGATCTCTATGTTAATGAACATGCCTCGTAGCTTTTGAGGGATTCTTCAGCTGCCTCTTTCTTTTCCGGGTCAGTCTTGAACTCAGCAAGGTACCGATAGTAATCACCTTTCCTGAACAACACACATACATTTAGCTAACATTTTCAGCAAGGAAGAGAAAAAGAAACAGATTATTCTTCAGTCCATTTATTAACTCGTGAAAACTGATTTTTAAAAGCCACTTATCATTCAGTGATTCCTTCAATGTTTTGAGAATAATTACTGCATGAAATATAAGCTCTAACTAAACTATGAAAGATTAAGGTGGTGAGAACTCTAAATATATCCTGGTAGAGAATTACACTTTCGATTATATTTTTCGAAAAACTTGGTAACCGAACAGTTAGTTTTCATTTTCCTGAATGGTAACTCTGATTAAATATCGTATACCAATCACTGCACGAAATATAGCAAATAGTGTAAAAGAATAATAAGTGCTGCCGTCGCCCGGCGGCAGTAGCAAGAACAAAGCCAAAGCAAAGAAATGCCATAAAAATAGACAAAAATATAATTTCACGTTCTCCGAAGGCCAAGAATGACTTACATCTTGTAGTAGAAAACAGTAGCTTCTCCGGAACCAGAGGAGGGAATAAGATGCTTTTCAATGACGGAAAGAATGTCGTGGCAGATCTTGGACAGCTCATCCTCCACCTTCTGGCGATAGTCCTTTATCAGCTTTATGTTGTTTTCGTTTCCCTTGGCCACTTCCTTCTGTTCGATCGAAGACATGATTCGCCATGAGGCTCTCCGGGCGCCAATCACATTCTTGTACCCCACAGAGAGTAGGTTTCTTTCATCCACCGACAGCTCAACATCTAGTCTTGCAATTTGCTTCATGCTATCGACCATTTCTTAGTAGCAAAAATGGAACGGAATGTTAAATTCACATGAAAATTCTTAGATGGATCGATACTCGTTTATCCCATTTAATGTCAACTTCACTGAATGATCATCAAATGATTTTTTTCTTCTATGCCAATCAAAACTTGTTTGTTTTTTTCTCATTCGTTCCCTCAACCAAAAATCCAAAGAAGAGAATAAACGAGAAACAATCAAAGACCAATGTGAACAACTGAAGAATTTGAATCTACATACGAAAAATCAGACGAAAATATTTCAACTACATTTTAACTATTTTTCCAATGTATCTTATCCAAGCTTTCCATAAACAATCCCTAAATTTCAAAAAAATCGATTGCATTGTCATCTTCTTTTAACATGCCAAACTAATTTTTATTCCCATTTTCGTCTCGCATATGTAAGCATTAATTCACGTCAATTAACATTCACATTGTATCCATCAAACAACAAATCTACATCAACACTCGGAATTGCCGTAAGATTGCACGTCATCGCACACCGATCTACACACACAGACACACAGTGCGGCGGAACAACAGCGGTTCCAAATCTACAAAACGCGTCACGAAATGCGAAATGCACACGATTCACAGATTTATTAGAAGAAGAAAAATCAATTTGTTCGTACCATCATAACGCTCGGCTTGTTCCGCGAGCTTAGCCAGGTATGCATGAGTCTCTCTCTCCTTCTCCGTCGACATTTTTTTTTCCTTTTTCGGCTCTCTACAGATTGAGATCTGGAAATGGTTGAAATGCAGAGGAAAAATCTGGAGCTGTAGCGCAGTGGTCGAAGGAATGAGTGCGTGCGTTAATAGTGGAATCTCTGGGAAAACTTGTTTGGTCACGTGTTAATACTCCATTTAATAAATAATGTATTTTATTTTTATAGAGAAAAAAAGTAATAAATAAAATCAATTTGTATGATTATAATTATTCACCAATATTTTTATAATTAATCAAAAATATTTAACAATGCTCTCACGATGATTACATGTTTATGTTCCTCCTTTTATATTTTTATAGATATAAAACTTTAATATATATATATATATATACTGTATTACATATTTTTATATAAAAATTTATAAAAAAAACTATTTATTAATATTTGGATCATAATTAACTGCACCATATTTTCACTATTCGAAGTAAATTTATCAAGTACTGAATAGTATACTTAATAAACATTATCCAATTACAATAATAATAGTAATAACAATATATAAACCGAAAAAAAAAAATTGATTAAAAATGAATAATGGATGGCTACAGACACTTTCAGAAGAGGGAAAAATCTTCTTTTCCTGAGTCGGACTACTTCTGCAGCAAAACATTAATCTTTATCTACAACGTCCAAACAAATTCCCTATCCCATCGTTTTAAAATACAATTTTCCCTCTAAAAAACGAAAATCCAAATTGAATTTGGAAAAACCTCGGTTGAGCAGACAAGCATCCTCGATGATGTAACTATGGTGCGCATTGTGTCAAAAAATAACTTATACACAGAAGTGTTCTTGACCGACTTCAATAGCCGATAGGTGTGTAGAAGTTTACCAGATCCGAAAATTGAGTGGAAGAGTCGGTAGACATGTTGAGTTTTTCTGTTTATTTTTTTGTGAGTGGAAAATCATTTTTTCAAGAATGGTTTTTGGCATACGAGCAGACGCTGGTCACTGCCATTCTGAAGATCAATCACCCGGGCTTCCCATCGGAGTTGTGTTACGAGGGTGCGTGCTATTTCTATAGGACCGATCTTATCAGATATTATAACCCATCCCTGCCAATAAGCCAGACTCAAAAATATTAAATTCGTGTAAAGAACACAAGTAGGTATTAAGATTAAGGTGTAATGAGTACTCTTTTTTAAGTTATACTAATAGGCTATATAGCACGAGTGCCTTTCTATAATTAACCTTAATTAGCATAAAGCATATATATTACAGCTGCTCAAACATTACCTCAGGCCGGAGAATACGGTCCATTTCAAAAATCAGATCAATCATCCTACATTTCTCTGAAGCAATGTGCGACAGAAGTCCCTTGGCGTGAAGCATGTCATACGTCCGGGGGTACGTAGGGAAAGGTTCACACCTGTACAAAGGTAAAGGACAAGTCCAGGCCAAAATAAATTACAATCATACTTTTGACTGCTTTCTTTCCAGGTTCAACGAGGAAAAAAGTGAGTGGGTAATTTTTTAAGCTCTTCACCCCATCTAAAATAACATCTTACCAGTTATGCAGGACACCAGCGAATCCTTGATCAAGAATGATAGGAAGAGTATTATGTGCACCCACAGGTACAACATTCATTACCCACACCGACCTTCTGGCTTCCAATAGGGCATTATTCAAACCTCCGTATTGAGCATTCATGTCCATCACATTTCGGACCATATTGTACGGTGGGATCGGGTCTTCATCACCAGGCCTCTTTGGATGGTCGGAGAAAATCAAAGGAGAAAGCAATGACCAATAATTTCTCAAAGAAGATCTCCAGAAGTCCAAATCTTCAGAGAAATCATCGGGATTGATTCCTGTATTCAAATTGCATATAACTCATCTGTTGCAAACTAAATATGGTGTGCCCAAGACAAACCAGAATAGTTATGCAAGCACATGGCTTAAACCAGGTATTACATTAGATTACATACCATAGATTGCAAGCTCAGAAGAGCCTATAGAACCAGAAGATCTGTTCTGAATTGGGACCCAACGGCTGCTGGTGGTCCCACTAATGCACTGAACAAGTGGCCTGTAGTATGGTTGGATGTCCTCTCCACTACAAAGTGGAAAACCCCCGTGCTTACTAGAATATAAACATTGACAGCATATTAGGGGACTGGATGTGTGACAAGGATGAATACGGAAACATGCGCAGAATAAGAGTAGGGCAGGGGGAGGGGGAAAACTGGACTCACCTGGAAATACAGTGAGGATCTGTGGTTTTCTGCCAGATGAAAGTCTCCTCCAGCTGTGCAACAAAATTCCAACAAAGTTTTCGGCTGTATTCCTCCAAAGGAGTTGGGATGCTTCTTTTGCTTCCTTGCTGTGTGCTTTTGGGTGATGTGACAACAAAGTAACCTCCCGGCTTGAGTACTCTGTCAGCTTCAATAAGAAACATCCCATCTGAAACAGAAATGCATCATCATTTTTCCACCCATAAGTTTCCTGGTTTCATAACTAACTATAAGATTAAATCTCAATTCTCCTTTTCCATCTCACCATGATCTCCACATTACAAAAGATGAAAAGAAAAAAGATCAAGAATGGAATTTCTAGATAATTTAAGATAAAGTCATCCAATCTTATGAATGTTGTGCCTTGTGCTTTATTAAAAAGCATAGAATAGTTAAATTTATTCACTATTTGAGTACATTCATCGTATGCAAATCTAAACAAGATGGCAAAATATATTCATCACGTACCATGAGATTAAGATGTTTCATTCATCCACCCAAACCTGCTCTTCATTATTTAGAAATGAATGTAGAGAAAGTATTCTTGCTAATATTTTCATTTTGAAAAAGTTCAATTGAGCATCACTTGCAACAAATACTCCATGTCTCCCACAAATATGGGATACTCGATCTCAAAATTTCCATATTTGAATGTACGTGTATTGCCCATTTCCTTATATGACCTTGTTTAATGTGGTATGTGCATTCTATTTGAAATTTTTAGTATTAAATTATGGGCCATTAATATGAGTATAAGGGTAGTAGTACTTAGTATTCAGCATCAATAGCCAGTCAAGGTTTCCCAGAAAGACAGAAATAGTTAGATTATCAGAGGAGCTCTGTTTAGAATAACTTCTCCAATGTATCATGTGCTACAGCGATAGAGATTATGAGTAAGAGGTGAGCAAATAAACATGCAGGTATATGTATCCACAGGCACATGCATTATTACAATAGATGATACAACATCGAGAGCGCCATGAGAAAATTGTTTCAACAATCCCCAGTTTCGGAGAATATTTATGCAAATGCAAGTAATTTATGGCTGAATATTTTCGTATAAAATAATACTCCATTTAGTTTCACCAATTCCTTTTCTGTTTCACTCCTCATGCAACCATGAACATTGTCCACACTCACCACACAATAGATAAGTAGAATCACATTAACATCAGACTAAAAGTAGCAAACCCAGGCACTAGAAAAATCACAATACAAAAGGGAATGAACAAAATCCGACACCAAGTCACCAACCGATGGAAATACCTACCTTTGTCATCCCAGATAATGCCACACTGTGTGCAGTGAATCATATCATATGATAAGGAGGGAAATGGTAGTTGCTTTGAGATGAAGTTGCCAATGATTGCTGGGAGACCTCTCTCGAGGGCAAGCTGAACTTGGCTACCAGCTGTTTCATATGCTGCCATACAAACAGCCATCAGCTTAAGTGAAAGCAAATGGGCACCAAAGCTACCAAACCCACAGCCAATGTCTAAAACATTGCGTACCTGTAATTCAGCAGAAAAAGGAGATATTCAATACAACAAAATTGACTCAAAATCTAAAAGTCAGAAAAAGAAGAAAGAATTAAAGCTATGCATGAAAAAGATACATACACCAGCTTCAGTAAATTCAGCATCACTTCCCAATCCTATCATCTCAGCAATCTGGTGAGAATAATCCTTCACGCCATCAACCATCATCTCATCATCATCTGAATGAAAGGAGATTTGATTCTCTTCTAGAAACATAATCCTTCAAAAGTTGTACATAATATACATTAGATTTGTTTTAACAGGTATTATTAGGCAGTGAACTATCTGCCTGCTTAACGCATAGTCAGATGTAACGGACAAGCTGAATCAAGAGAAAATACCTTTTCGTCATGCTTCCAGATGAAAGGAATTGACCTTTGCTCAACTTCACGTTTCCACTCCAAATAACATCCCTACCACTAGGCCAAGTCAAAGGAATCTTATAGTCTTTAGGTGGACGAACCAAACAATACTCTTGGTCCCGTGATGCCTCACAATGACGGTCAAACTCCTCCCCATCTTTGAAACCAACTACCAGATTAGCCGACACATTGTAACAAGGGACATAATTCTCTCTTTCCTTCCCACAAAGATCGAAATCCTTCGAAGGATTGGCTCCTAAATTTCTCAAGTCCAGATAATCGCTCACAGCTTGATCTTTCAACCTTCTATAGTTAGAATAAATGTCGGTTCTCACAGAAGCAGATACAGAATCAAACGCATTCGAAGAAGAAGATCCCAGCAGCGCAATCAAGGCTAGAACACTAACTAGACATAAAAGCAACCAGTTGAGTGGCGGTCTAGGGCCGAAGATCAATACTAATTTATTGTACCAGGAGCTTCTCATGTCCGATTTCTTTGATCCTCCCCGAAATATATGCATAACAATACCTGATTTCTTCTGGGCCTATGACTATAGCTCCAACATCAATCTCCAGTAAATTTCAAAACCATAAGAAACCATCAGATTTTTATTCTATCTTTAAACCGTCTCACCAATAAACCCGCAAATCAGCATCCCCACTGCCGTATCACATAATTACCCCTCCAAATACACAAGGATCCAATCCCACGGCTGTGGCCACCAAATTCAGAATCGGATCACGAAAACCTCCCCCTTCAAACCTCACACTCGACAAACGCCGCACCAACTAAAGCCAAATTAAGCGCCGCGAATTCACGAAAATACAAAATGCCGAACACAATAAGTACAAAAAAAAACTCTCAATCAATCAATACGCGAATAGGACAAACCAACTCTTCTGGATGAATACAAAACCTGCATTAACAGCACCAAGGAAAAATAAACAAAAACGACGTGACAACACGAAATGCGAATCTCGGATCTTAAACTCAGATCAGATCCATAACGCGTTCACATCAAAACAATCACCATCGTCACGAAATACACCACGACAAACGGAGGGAAAAAGAGAAAAGGGTGAAATTAGGTTTTGTGGCTCACCGGAGGTTGAAGTGCGCGGATACAGAGCCGAATGGGAGATATCGATCGACGGCGGTTAAGCAGCGGAGCCTCGATTCGCCATTGACATTTAGAGAGAGAAACTTCTGCGAGCAGCTTTTGGGAAGCGTGGGTTCTCTATAATTGGGAAAAAAATACAATACATTATTAGTGGTAATTTAACGGCTGGGTTCTTATAATATTCTATTATAATATAATAATAATAAAATTTGTGTCGTGTAATTATTATTTATTTATTTATTTTCTGGAACATGGAAATTCTAAATGGTGCGCGAGAACTCTGAGATCCAATCAGGCTCGCAATTTGAGAAAACGAAAAACGAAAATTAAAATCGTTGAGAATAATTGCTTTGTTACCCCTTCATTTATTGTTTATTGCACTTTCACCCCAAGCTACGAGGATGGAAAATCAGCATGGTCCGAAAATGTTTTACGGTTGTCCCATGAACAATAAACATACGTGTAAATAAGTCAATGCACACATATAACATAAACATTCATTGATTACATTTACGATTAATTATTTTAAGGACCACTTTAATTATACTAACACTTATCCTTAATTACATTAAAGAACATTATAGTATAGTGTGTGAGGTGTTGTTGACATTAGTCCGATAAAAATCGTGCTAGGTCGAAATTTTGTACAACTAACGATCAGCGAAATACATGTAATGAAAAACTAAATAAAACTCAGAAAAAAAAAAGATTGAAACTCTTGATTTTAATATCTAATTATATATCATTGTCAAGTATTTGAGCCGAATAGAAATTTATTAAAAAAAATGTCAAATATGTGATGCTCGTGTCAATAACATTGAAATATGGGGCAATTTGTGTTTCAATATTCTTTAATTCGGGCAACAATTTCGTAGGTTGGGGCAGAAATGTCAAGAATAAAATGGTTTTGATAATTTTTATTTTATTTTATTTGACTAAAAGAGAATTGAATATTAGTCAAATTGGACTTGATTAATGGACTATATAATACGTATAATTATTCTAAATGAATACTTGAATAGATAGTTGGTAGCTCATATTTAAGATCATATATATATTCAACATTCTTTCAAAAAAATTAATAATACTATTTTTTCTAAAATTAATGGTCAAATCTTTTTTTAAAAGAAATGTGATCATTTGAGAGGGAAATAGTACTTTTTTCTAGCGGCACAAATGCAAAATGTAATTTTAAAAAGTTGAGTTGATTATATTATAGTTTTATTAATTGCAGTCATACACCAAGTGATATTTAAAAGTAAAATAAAACAAGGGGTTATTCTTGTAAATGTGATTAAATCAATTTAAATAATAGTAATGAATAAAAAGAATGATTCTAATGACAGATAAAAAGCCAATTGTTTCACTGTCCATTCTGGAAAGGAAAAAATAACAAAAAGAGAATAAGCCTGTAAATGGCAGGTGCACATTAAAGTGATGACAACACCTAATATATACATATAAATATATTGAAAAATGATAATTATAATAAGAGAAACCACTGGCCCAGTAGTTGTCCCGCCTCTAACTTCACACCAAGAAATGCTATCTGCCTTTCCTTTCTCTCTAGCTGTAAATTTGAATAAACTCAAATTTATATTTGCAATGAGACCACTCAAATGCAATACAGTATGTATCATGATTTTTAACAGGACTAATAAGAGTACCATATTGAATTCAGTGAAAATGTCAGTCAAAAATATGTGTCTGGAAACAATTAATATACCCAAATTAATGTATATGGTACCAAACAAATAATTGTAATCAACTAGTTAATTAACAGCAGTGGTGTTAATTACTTCAACAAACTATGTGCAGAAATCAATATATTGCCTATAAGTGGTGCCAATAAAATGATATTGATACTCCACTATCGAACGTTACAAGTTTACTTTCCTTGGTCGAGTTTAGAGGAGTATTAGAAATTATTAGAACTCGTATTCAAACAAAACCATCAAGAGCATATATGTCCCTTGCTACAGTATACTTTATTGACTATATATTGCAGGGTTATATGTGGATTAGAATCGAAGCACCACTCAATTATAAATGTACTACAGTGTATATAGGACAAATAAGCTAGATATCGATGTCGTCCAAGATCCACTGGAAAAACTTTGAAGCAAAGCAAATAACAATAATCCGACAAAGTGTCTAATTAATACGATAATTCAATAATTAATTAAGAAAAAACAAAAAAGAAACTTCGTACTAACAATTGGATGTTGATATATTAATACAACACAAATGTATAAAGCTAGGCAATAAAATTACTACTCGTACATATATACAAAGGCAACTTTTGCAAACTCTGAACATCGATCCATCCTTCACATCTGAGTTTTTCATCAGACAAATATGTTTTTGTTTTATGACTTACTGTATTTCGAACAACAACAGCAATGGTGCGTCGTTAGCGCAAAAACAAATATATATGGCTCCAATAACTCAAAAATTAAACCCAGCAAATTCATCAATAACATTTCCCAATTAGAGCACTGTGCTTTTATTAAACTATTTGTCGATCACTTGGAAATGTTATGTACAATTTTATAAAATTGATTTTTTGAAGTCATTCGAAAATCAAAAGCATACCAATTCAGTATTTTTTTACTTGGAAAAATGATTTGTTTTTGCAAAATGCACAGTTGAATTGATGAATTATAGCACGCTAAACACATGCAGAAAAAAGCTAACTGTCACGTGACGTCACTCGCACGTGCGGATATATAATATGTCATCGTATGTCGGAGAGCACTGTTCAACAAAAACCTAGCCGCCGCAATCATTTCCCCCCATTTCACGACCATAAATTATCTTCGAATTGTTCGATTTCCGGCCACCAATCTTCAAATCAACCACCATATAGATTTAATCGGCTTCATACTCTTTCGATTGATTGGTTTGTCGTCCCCAATCCGTTGCCTATAAGAAATCCCATTTTTTTTTGTTTCGATCTTCCGATCCGCGCCATTTCTGCTCGATTTTTTCGATTGAGCGTCGTTTTTCTACCATTTATCTGGTATTATTTATTTCCACTCGGTTAATTGGGTCCTGACTATTGATTATCCGATCGTGTTTTTTTAAATCTAGGGTTTGGATGTGTTTTCGTGGATTTATAATCATGGTTCATCAGATCTGTAAATTGATTTGTGTTATTGGTATTTCTGAATCTTAATTGAATGGTGCTATGTTTTTTTTTTTCATGTGTGGCTTTTTTGAACCAGGGACTGATTATATATTTTTTTTTGTTTCATTTTTATTGAACTATACTCCCTCCGTCTCGTAGAAATGGCCTCATTTCTCTTGGGCAGGGTCTCATAGAAATGTTCTCATTTTCTCTTGGGAAATTTCAATGGGACGAGGGAGTATATTAATATAGTAGTAGTTTTTATAAAGATTTATTTGATCTTGTGGAGTACCGGATGGTGATTTACATGTTGGATTTCTCCCCTTGATTCGTTGACTGAATAGTTCCTTTTTGCTGCGCTTTTTATGCACACGTGCCTATAATCATGACTACACTTAGAAATGTATAGGTTTAGCATCGAAGGGAGTTTCTTATATTGTAAGAATGCATTTGTGCATTCAATGTCTGTTGTTACCTTGGTGCGCATACCGGTGCATGAATTGCGAAGAATCAATGCTGGTTTATCATGCACTGGAACACTAAGTTTTTTTATGATTTATAGCGCATTATGCTGTTCTCTTTTTAAAAATAATATTTACCCAAGTTAACATTAATTTCATCTTTAATACAGAGGATGGGTGTCAAACGACCTTCAGGGGAGGAAAATCTTCCAGAGCTTTCCTTCAAGCAACCTAAACAGCTTGACGATAGCACCCAATCTCCAGTGTACATGACTAAGGATCTTCCATCAGATGCCCTGAGGGTCGATTGTGCAGGTAAAGTTTTTTTATTTGACATCATATATGCCGATGGTGTTCCTTCAATTCATTTATTTGATGGATTATTTCTCTGTTTTCATTTTCCTTGTTTCGGTACACGTTCCTTTATTTTTTCCTGTATAGACAAGATTCTTCCCGGTCATCTGCTCAAGTTCTTACCAAATAACTTACAAACATTTTTCTCTGTTTATCTATATTTTCTTCACTGAAATACTGTATATTGTCTATTAAACTGATTTATTTTCATATGATCCTTTATCTTTTTAGGTGAACCAAATCGTAATTCCTGCGAGTTACAAATCAGTGGGACACTTGAAAGTGGTGAAACCCTCTGTGTTTATACTGCAGACAATGATTCTGAGGCAAGTCGGATGGTGATGTTATACACGCACACATATACATAACTGCATATTTGCATACATATATACATACTGCACAGTACCTTTTCCTGGCATGATGTCAAACAATTCAATGTTTTGTGCTTTTGTTGTGTGAATGTGCCGCATCACTAGTACTACTTTCCATGTATGATTTCACCATATACTTGTTTTTTATGTCGCAAAAACATGTTGAGCATCACAAATTTATTGATGTGCGCAAGGTGTTTGAATTTTGAAAATCTTGTTTTTTATTCAATCTTGTGCTAAACTGGCGCTTTCTTGCATATTTATTTATTACTATTCGGGAGCGCAAAGTGTTTGAATTTTGCTTCTTGAGATTTATTCAATCTTGTGCTAAACTGGCGCTTTCTTGCATATTTATTTATTACTATTCGGGTTATCAAATTACATTTTTCTGTTTGTACAGAGGACGAGTGATAGAGTGGAAGATCTCTCAAAATCCGAGCAACTTAAACAACTCGGTGATAATATCAAGTTGTACTCAAGCGGGTCCTTTTCTTCCACCACCACCAGCGATGAGGAGGACGAACATTCCGAGATCAAGTACTACTTATCCTCCTATACATTTCCCGAATTCCCTGACATAAGCAAACCAAGTCGACTCCCATATCTATATTTGGATCCTTATGTGTCATCATTGGACTCCTCTCCCCTTAAAGAAGTCCCCGTGGGACCCGATCATCAAGCAGACCTCCCAATTTGGGACCCGCTCGCCCACCAGAGACTCGACTCTCTGTCTCATGATGTGAGATCGGGCATTTGTGTAATCCCAATGCCTTCTGTATATTTATTAGACTCTGCTGAAAATGCGGCCGGGCATGGCAGGACGGACTGCTCCTGCAGTGATGTGGGGTCCACGAGATGCGTGCGTCAGCATGTGAGTGAAGCGAGAGAAAGGCTACAGGAGTCCTTCAGCAACATGGCTTTTAAGGAGTCCTTCAGCATGGCTTTTAAGTGTTTGGGTTTCTTTAATATGGGCGAGGAGGTGGTGGCCAGCGATTGGTCGCCTGATGAACAGCGGCTCTTTCGCAAGGTGGTTGCATCCAGCCCGCTGTCTCGTGGCCAAAGCTTTTGGGAGCTCTTGAGTTTTGTATTCCCCAATCGTTCGAAGGATGATTTCGTGAGATTTTACTTCAATGTATTCATGCTGCAGAGACGGGCCTTTCAGAATAGATCATGCATGCTGGAAGTGGATAGCGATGATGACGAGACTCCGTATGGAGATGATGATGATGATGATGGGAAAGGTTTTGGTGTTGGCGGTGATGGTGATGGTGATGGTGATGGTGATGGTGATGGTATGATACTTGCCTCTGAAGATGAAGAGTGGACAGACGACCGAGATTTGGATGTGGGCTGGAACAGAGATTATCGACCCAGGCTTGGGAATTTCGATAGGGAAGAGCGTAGCGATAGGACCGATAGGTGGGATAATTTTGGGATGGGTGCTGGGAAGGGTGAGGGCTTTTGAGAGAAGGCTATACACTTCCCCCCTTTTGTTGAAGCAAAAGATCTCCAAATTTAAGTGACATTTATTTTTGTGGAGATATAGAATTTCTCCCTTAGGTAGAGAAGGATTTATGCATGGCACAATTTTTACCAATTCTTTTTTTGTTTTGGTGTCCTAATGTATTACTCCATTAGGGGGAGATGCTTTGGTTTTTTGTTGTGGAGATATAGAATTTCTCCCTTAGAGTACTAAAAGTTTGGGGGAGATGCTTTGGTTTTGTATGTTATAAAACTACAATTCTTTTAGGTTTATAAAAATAGTTGAGGAGTAGCATAACAATGTCAGGTTATATACTGTCAGATGCAGTAATACCATTTTTTTAATTTAATTTATGGAGAAATTCTAGCATGTGGGGTCCATCTGTTAATAAACTAAGAATTAAGAGACACAATTACATAAATAATATTAAATTTGTTACACTAAATAAATAAATCAACACCAAAAAGAACGTACAAACAAAAGTACATACCAAGTAAAAAGAATGTTGAAAAAAAAAATACAAAATCAATTTAATTGATTTTAATTCAAATGTTTCAATGCAAATGCAATTATATAATGTAATTGATTTATATATTTTGGAGGCAATCATTCCACGAGACAAGGAGATCCATTCACCGTATTATTTGATAATGACTGAAAATTAAGATGGGTAGATTTGGACAAGATATTAAGTTACACCCCAAAAAAATAGTATTCAAAAATAGAATATTTTTCTAATTATGAGTAATCATAATTCAAATATGAATTTCTTGATTTGGTTTATTCTACGGTGTGTGAGACAGTACAATGGTGAAAGGAATGGAAAAACAATTTTCAATACATTGTACTAGTATAATACTCCACTTGCAAGCATATACTCCAATACATTTTGGAGTAGTTTTTTTTTTTTGGATGACCAAATTAACTAATTTTCTTAAGAAAATTTATAGTAATTTAATTTGTTATAAAATAATGTAATTTCATAACAATGTAATGTAGTTTTTCAGAAAAGTTGATCTTTCTCCAATTCTAAATAATATTCGTACCAATTTATAAGTGTTAATTAAAAAATATTTTTACTTTTAATTTCTATATGTGAATATATGTGATTTTACACCTATAAATAATTAATAGACAAAAAAGTAATTTTCAATATAATTAAATAAAAATTGTCGTCACATAGTCAGTTATACACAATTGTCTTTTAAAACACATAATCAACACAATTTTCCCAAAAACAACATTTTAAAACAAAACAAGCTATCAAAATCTTACATTATTTATAAAAATTTGTCAAAATATCACACATTAAATTGTTAAAAAAAACATTGATCTTGCATGAGATCTTCTCAATATTCTCAACAATTTTTCCTCTATTAGGGGCTAAAATATCATAATAACAAATTAACAATGACCAAACAAAATTGGGCCTTGGTCTATGAATCTCTTGGAAATTCCACATTCAGTTTGGAGTGCAAAAATGAAAAATTCCACAAAATTACAAAAACAAAATCTGCAGCTTTTGGCCAGGGACAAAAAGGTACAAATATATATACTATATATTAAAATAAATTATATAGTAACATATAATAGTACTGACTATACTGTATGTATGTACATTTCTTGATTCAGCTCAGATCAACACAACACAACAAAAATCCAGCAGATCCTGACCGTCGGATTTTTAGTAGCGAAACACACATCTCGCTTCCCCTGCATGGAATTCTCCTCCCACTACAACACCCACAACAAACAAGCAAAATGTACAGATACACACACATTACATATAGAGAGAGAAATCAGATGATTTCTAGAGAGAGAAATTAAGGGGTGAAAGAAAGAGTCTTTTGGCTTCTGTTATTTCATTTAACCCTTTTTTATCTCAGCGACCCATCTCTCCCAAACTCTGATTCTTTCCCAAAATTCAATCTTTCATAATCTCCGAGCATTAATACGTTGTGGGCTGTCAAAATTTATTGGAAATTTCTAGTGTGTGCGTGTGCGTTTTTGTGTGTGTGTGTGTGTGTTTTAATTCCTTTTGTTGTGGGTCTGATTTTTTTCCTTTTTACTTGCTTCTCCCCAAAAAACAAAAACCGTCGCATTCACGAAGACGAAGTTTGGTACTTGAAAAAAAGTTGCGAGCTTTTTTGATCTGTGCGAAAACCCACTTCCCAGATTCTCGATTGAGCTCGAAAGCAAAAAAAAAAAGTTCACTCTTTTCGATTTCGGATTTCGATTGTGTTTTTCTGATCTGGGCTTCAGTTCGTTTCGAGGTTGCTCTGTTTTTTATTTTTCAATCATCAGGAAAAATGAAACAATCTGAACTTCTGGCCGATGAGGGTTACTACTACGAATCACGATTCGGTTGCAAGCTCTGCAGCAAGAGATTCCCATGTGCGAAATCGCTCGGGGCCCACACGAGGTCTCATCACGTAGCACCCAATTACTCCGCTGCTGAATCTGACGATTCGAAGATCAACTACGCCCTGAGAGAGAATCCCAAGAAAACATGGAGGGCTGAGATCAGTTCCCGGTTCCCACCGCCGTCGCCACCGCAGGGCAGAATCTGCAAGCAATGCGGCAAAGGGTTCCAGTCGATGAAGGCGCTGTGCGGCCACATGGCTTGCCACTCGGAGAAGGACAAAAATGTCAAGGACGACAGTTCTTGGACTAGCGAGAATCAAAAGGCGATGTCTCTCGAGTACAGTTGCTCCGACTCTGAAGAGGCCGAGGGGAAGCGAATGAGGACAAGGTCTTCGTCTGCCTCGAAGAACAAGAGGTACAAGAAAATCGTGGAGAAATCGCCTTTGTTTTTGTCGAACAGTGATAATATTAGTAACAAAGTTAATGTTAACAATGGGTCTTCGTCTGTTTCTGAGATCGATTGGGATGACCAAGAGGAGGTGGCTATGTGCTTGATGTTGTTGTCGAGGGATTTCGTTAACAGCAATAATAATAACAATAATTCGGTTGTGGAGTCTTCTGATAATAACTCGGTTGTTTTGGAGACTAACAAGTCCTCTTCCATTGAGAAGAGGAGTGGGGTTAGTGAGAAAGTTAAAGGGAAACAAAATGACTTGGATGTTGAGAGTGATTCCGATTCCGCCTACTTCTTGGATGAATGTGCAAAGGCCGACTCTTGTTTATCGGTCGACGGGTTTAGAAACTACAGTGCCTTTTTCGGTGATTTGAGATATGGCTCTGCTGCGAAAGACCGGCCCCACGGTGATCAGTTTCAGGATGAATCTCGTAAATACGAATGCTTCAACTGTAAGAAGACGTTTAAGTCTTATCAGGCTCTCGGGGGCCACAGGCCATGCCACAAGCGGACAGCGGGTGCTTTTTACGAGCCGAGATACGAGAGTGGGGAGCATAGTTTGGATGATTCTGCTGATTATACCAGGAAGAAACAGATTGCCAAGCAGAAAAATAAGGCTACTGCTGTTGCTACTACTACTGCTAAGGTTAAGAGCCACGCTTGTCCGTTTTGCGACAGGGTTTTTAAGAACGGGCAGGCTTTAGGTGGGCACAAGAGGTCGCATTTTATCGGGGGTGGGAATTTGGAAAATGTGGTGCACGCGAGGCCTAAGGGTCCTGACTTGCTCGATCTTAACCTTCCGGCGCCCGAGGCTGATGGTTTTTAAATATTGAAAACAAGAGGTATGGATTGATGATGCATGCTATGAGTATGTTTTGGAAGACTCGTTTTTTTTTTCTTTATTGTTCACATTTTGGAAGTTATGTGGCAAGTTTTGGAGATCCGAAAACTTGTTTCGTTCGTTCGGAAGCGCTGGCTTCGTACGGTGAAGGGATTTTTTGTAGTCGTTTTTTTTCGAGTTTCTTTGATTGCAGCATATTGGTAGCTTACATTACAGCCAAGGATAAATGGATTTTTGTTTAAAATCTTCTCAGTTTGATTATTCAAAGAGTTCTTATTCATCTCAAGACTTGATTATATTTAAGGGTAATTACAGAAGCTTCCCCTGAAGTTTAGCATTATTACAAAAATATTGTGCCTCTCACACTTTTAAATACTCCTATAAGGTTTTGGGTAGTTTTTTACATTTCACAAACTTTGAGGGGGGAATATTTATATAATGTTTTACATGTGCTTGAAAACAGATTAGTGTGTCTTTTAGGTGAACCATTCAATTACTTAAAGGAGACAATGAAAAAGTGATAACATCAAATCAAGTGCTTGTTGAGGAAGCAAAGTTTCTGTCATAAAAAAATAAAAAACTTCTTCTGTCTTTTACACATTTGGTTGCTTGGATTGGAACTCAAGTAACAGAGTTTATAGTATGTTTTATAAATAGTTATATTTTTGCAATATTGCAAATAGCTACATTTCGATACGATTCGACTCGAAATTCATTTGCAAAACGGGGCGGTTTTGAGTCAGGTCTCGTGTTACCCGAACTCATTCGTTCCCTTGTGAGTCAAAAATGTATACATAAATACGGTCATATACAATAAAAAAGAACACATTTTTAGTAGTTTGATCATCCCTCAGCCTTTTCTGTGGAATCACACAGGTTATGCTGTTAAGTTAGTTGGGCCGGTGTACTTCAAATAGTCGAAAGGGCCCACTAATTACTTCGCCGTTTCTTAAATGGGCCGTGGGCCCAAATACCAGTGATATAGCCATTAAAATTAATGAAAATCGTCCGGTAGCAGTTTGGTCCACCATTCAGCTACTTTGGATCTATATAGCTCCTAAGTCTAAATTTTAAAATTTTGTTATTTTCATCGATGTTTTCATTTGATCGACCTAGGAAAAATAGAGTTGATGGAAGATTCTATAGTCGTATGATCTTATTATATTCGTGATGATCGTATCAAGATGCGAGAAAATAAGGCAAAAAAAAGTGTTACAGAGGAAACAAAAACTGTGTACTAATTATATGATCCATTTCGCATTCTAGAAGGCACGATATCCCCGAGGAGGCCTTCCCCGTCGATAGCTTGCTGATTGTGCGGGGGCAATTGTGTCAATATTCTCATAGGGTGGTTATCTTCTTGAAGAAAACTGTTTGAGGAATATCCGGGATTAAAGTACCTAGTCGTATCCTGAGTCATGAGGCTGCTGCTGCTGCTGCTGATCATGTTGCCTCGGGGATATCCAGACGAGTAGTGACTGTGTTGACCTTCGTAGGTGGTGATCACGACTTCAGGGTCATTGCACGACCTCTCGATTCTCTTTTTCACCATGCATTTACCGTTTGTGCACCTGTAGTAACTCCTTAATTCAAGAAATTCAAAATTAGAATTTATCTCGACTCTTGCAATTAATTTTTTCATCGATTGATCCATATAGTTTAACTTCATAGCTAGGTACCTTGGAAATGGGCTGTTTTTGACTGTTTTCTGTCCGTACTTTCTCCATCGATACCCGTCCTCGAGTTGGTCGACTTCGCTTTTAGTCGCGAACGCAAAACATTGCTGTCGAATTCGCTTCTGCACTTTGTGTTTTGTTCTCATGATATTCCTGCAGAATTATTAATAATCAATCATACACAACAATTACCAGATATAAGTATAGAGTATAGGGTGAGTGAAATACCTAAAATGCCCCTGCACATGATTCTTATTTGAAATGTGAAAATATATATGAAAAATCTTTTAGCTACTCACGCTGTGTCCGGCGGCGGATGTGAAGTGGCGGCGGCTGCCGTGGATTTCTCAGGCGGATCATCGGACGAGCTAGAAGATATCGAAGGAGCTGGGGCCGACAGTTGATCGGTCGACACTCGACTTGTCGCAAAATCCTGGTCGATCCGGTCAAAATCGAGGAATAATCCACTACCGCCGTCGGTGGTGGATTCCTCGGGAATATTCCAACCGAACTCGCTGAGTATGTTGATCTCCTTACCGGCCATAACGTGAATCGAAAAATCAACTACGAAATTCTTTGTGTAGAAAGAGAAATATGGAAAAGTTTAGAAAATACAGAGGAAATGGGATAATATGGTTTGTACATTTATAACTGTCTACTCCCTCTGTCGTCTCAGTATTAAAAGTCTCGTATCAATGGTCACACGTAAATTTGTTTAGAAAATATACTCTAAAACAACCTGAACTAGTCATATTGAAGTGTTGTATTTAATTATATATACACTTTAATTTTAACCTATAAAAATACAACTTCTGCATGTACGAGAGATGTTAATGTTGCCTAAATAAAAATCGGTCCGCTTAATTAGGTCTGGCATAAGTAAACAGCTCGTCCTTTACCGAATACTAATTCTTTGACATTGAATGGCCTTCAAATTTCGATCCACAAAGAAAAACAAATTACTGCCCGATTAGTATACTTAAAAATAAATTGGGATTGGTGTAAGGATTAATTATGTGTGTATATGGACATTAGACTCCCACGTATATAGATAATAACCGTTAAAACTTTGGGTTCTCTCAATGTTTAGTTGAAGAATTTTTATTTTTAAGATGTTACACACACTAAAAAAGAAATTTAACATTCTACTTCCTCCTGCCATTAATAGATGTCATACTTTGCTGAACAATGAGTTTAAGAAAATTGTTAAGAAAATTGTTATTTTTTAATTTTTTAATTAAAAAGTAAAGAGTAAAAATATATTTTAAAAGTGAAAAGTAAAGTAGTTGTGAGTAAAGTTTAAAAAGTAGGTGGGTAAAGTAGAATAAAATTGTATATTAAAATGAAAAAATTAGAATAATTATTTCCTTTTTTGGGGTGTGTCAACTATTGTTGGACACCCCAAAAAGGAAAGTATGACAACGTCTTTGGACCAAGGGAGTACTAATTTTTATTAAAATATAATTTTACTATATTTAAAATAAAATTGAAATCTAAGGGTACTCGTGCGAAAATCATGGGTATTTGATTTGATTGAAAAGTATATTTGAACAAATAATTAATTATGATTATTGACATTTTTATTTAATTACAATGATAACAACAAGGATACGAGTTGGGATTAAAGGATTTGTAGATGACGATCGGACGGCGTGGGACGGCCGACCGACAATAAATCTACGGCTGATTGTTATTCAGTTTTAGTGCGTGATTAGGGAAGATCATCTTGAATCCTGTTAATTGATATCATCATCATCATTCGTAAAAAAACATCTAATGTTGTAATTAATTTAGTGCACAAATTACAATCATGGTTTGTTACCAATTAGGTTAAAACACAAAATAATTACTAATCTCTCCCAATAAAAATATGAATACTTTTTTTTGTAAGTATTTTTTGTAAATTACAAATAAAGTGTAAATACTAACTTTGTCTTATTTAAATAGTTATACTTCCTTTGTTATTTGTGAATGAAATGTAACTATTGTGTTGGGGCAGAAGTAATATTTTCGTAAGAATTTACAAATAAGTGTGCATATTTTTTTTAGAGAAATGTAATATAAATTATCTCACGTTTTATGTTGGTAGTAATAGTAAATTGTTCGATTGATTTTACATTTTACATAATTCATATTTTGTATTTTAAATTAACAAAAAATATTTTCACAATAAAATACAATTTTAATTATACTTTTTAATTTATTTTATCAATTACTACTTTACATTTTCAATTTAAATTCTTTACTTTAGAGTTAAAAAATCAAAATTCAACAATATTTTTTAGAGACATTTTTAAAATGAAACACATAAATATAACATATATAGGTACACAATAGTAAATTACATTAACATACCACAGTATTTAAAATCAGAGTCTTTCTTTATAATTTGAAAACCAAATTATCCATTATTCTATAATATATAATCTCTATTTAATTTGAATCTAGGTGCCTCAAAAAATATTTTATTTGAGTTCTTGAAGTACAAATACTTCATGCATGAACCTCGTGGAGATATTTATTTGAGTGCAATATATAATTGCGATTTTGAAAGGTTTGGTCTAAAGGATCAACTAAGTGTCATTTGATCAAATACACTATGCACTATGTATGTGTGTGTTTTGTGTGGAATTTTTATAAACAAAATCTCTAAAAGTGCAAACCATTGTTTTGAACTTTCTTAAATGTATCAAGAAAATAAAATATTAAATATAATATTCCTATTGCTAATGGTGACACATCAATACTTTTTTAAAAGATTTAATTGCTGAAGAAACAGCTTCCACTACCCAATCACAGATTGGATTTGATTTGAATTGCCGTCCATCCAATCAAATTTAACTTCACCTCTATCTTTAATTAAACCCTTTTAATGTTTGTTAGTTTGTAGTATAATATTATTATAAGATATATTTATATTACGTGTCTCTATTACAAACAATTGACAGTTTTTTCTAAAAACATTATTCTTGCTAACACAAAGAAATGTATTTATTAATGTTTATAGAAATAAAATTATCTTATTTTATTAACTATATAAATTAAAATTAAATATCGTTCAGATGTATTTTTTTATGTTAAATGTTAATTTTATTTTATCGATTATGGCGATTATGTCAAAAGCATGTTTCGAATTCGCACTAGCAATAGAGCTCGTCTAGTTAAATGAATCTTTTTGATTTGCGAACTTCAGATTTTTCGAGAAAAATTAAAAATTCGACATTATTTTCGAATCGGGGTGGTGAATTCATCAGCGTTGTTCCATTTTTGATATTTTCGAATCGGGGTGGTGAATTCATCAGCGTTGTTCCATTTTTGATACGGTTGACTAAGAAACAATAAAATAGTGTATTTAAAAAACAAAGTAAAATACAAATATGTTTATAAAAAAGATCTTAGTTTCATTGGTAGGCCAGCTCAAATATGACTCAAAGATGGCCCAATTATACGCAGTGACGTAGACACTTGGTCCCCCTCAACTTTTTTTAAAAAACTATTTTTATATTTTGATTTTTATATATTAAGATAATTAATTATAACTTGTTTAAAAATAATTGGAATTTAATTGAGATATTGTTGAAACATTGATAACTTATTAAAAAAATAAGATAATTAACAAAATAATTGGAATTTAATTGAGATATTGTTGAAATATTGATTTCTTATTAAAAAAATAAAATAATTAACTATTTGTTAAAAAATATTATTTTTTTAAATACTCAATCCAAGATTTAGAAAAAAAAGAATATCAATGTTGATTAGTTATTAGTACTCTTAATTTATCAATTAAAATTCAATTAATAAAATTATAATTTAATTGATTTAATTTTAAAAGTTTGACAATTCTCTTTTTAAGAGTGTTCTTCTTTCATAATTATATGTAATTTGTGGAGTATGAAAAAAAAACACAAGTAAAATAAAGATTAATTAATCACTGAAATATGAAATATGTAGAGCTAAATATGTGGAGCATCATATTTTTTTATGATTAATTAATTACGGAAACAAAAAATAAAAATTAATTAATAAACATGTGTTGGATTATGAAAAAATAAAAAACTCTTTTTTTTATGATTAATTAATTACGGAAACAAAAAATAAAAATTAATTAATAAATATGTGTTGGATTACGAAAAAATAAAAAACTCTTAAATTAGAGTGTTGCTATTTGCACGTCAGACATTGATGGTGATGTTTGACGGTGAAAGTGAAAACTGATGTTTGTTTTTTTTTAATTATTTATATTATATAAATATATTAATTTTATAATAAAAACACGTTTTTTCGAAAATATTAATTAAAATTACTTAATTAAAATTACTTTTCACGAAACGTAAATATTTTTACATTTTATAAATCTACAAAATTCGCATGTAATATAAATATCAATTTTAAATATCAATTAAGTTATGCGTTTCTACTTACTCGTACACGCAATTAAATTTGTCTCAAAATTTCAAAATATATTAGTTTTTTAGTTTTTAAATTATAAATTTGCGATCGAAATAAATATTAGTTTAAAATAAAAAACTAATATGTTTTGAAATTTGAAACAAATTTAATTGTGCATAATTATTGTTTGTTTTCTAATTTAAATATACATCAAACTTTTTTTTTATTTGATTTTTAATGTAATTATTTTTTTTAACATGTGAAAATGTTAAGGCAAATAAAGTGGGTAACGGCGCTAAACTTATTTTAGTATTTTAATTATTTATTAAATATTTTAAAGTATAATAAGTATTTTATAGTATAATTTATTTATATTAAGGTGTTTGAAAGTTTTTAAGACAATTTTATATTTAGAAGTCTTATTGTATTTGTTTATATTTATTTCGTAATTTTCAGAAATTAAAAAATTAATATGTTTTGACAATCAGAACGAATTTAATTGTGTGCACGTAGAAACACATGAATTAATTAATATTTAAAATTGATGTTCATATTACCTGCGCATTTTATGAATTTCAAAAATGTAAAAATATTTACTTTTAGTAAAAATGAATTTTAATTAATATTTTCGAAAAACGTGTTTTTATTATAAATTTAATATATTTATATTAAATAATTAAAATATAAAAAAGTAAAAAAAAATAAAAAAAATTAAAGTATGCTATTTGTCACATTTGATGTGCAAATAGCATTTGTGCTTAAATTAATTATTTTGAAACATGTGGAGCATTATTAAATTAATTATTTTGAAACATGTGGAGCATTATATAATAATAAATTTTTAAATTAATTATTTCATGAGTATAATGGAAAAACAACAATTTTCTTATAATTTTTTTTTCTCCCTCTCACTAATATTTCTGGCACGTCAGTAATTATACTCACCAATATTTTCTTAAATTAAACATGTGGAGCATTATTAAATTAATTATTTTGAAACATGTGGAGCATTATATAATAATAAATTCTTAAATTAATTATTTCATGAGTATCATAGAAAAACAATAATTTTTAAATTTTTTTTTTCTCCCTCTCACTAATATTTATGGCACGTCAGTCCCGTGATTATACTCACCAATATTTTTCCCGTCAGTGATTATACGTAAGCCCAATTCTAGATCCTCTTCAACGGTGAGTAAAATTTACCCGCGCTATTAATTCGCGCCGCGTCTCGTGTATTTTTCCTTCTCGGTCAAAATGTCAACATTTGACCGTTAAATTCAACAGATCCAAAACCAAAAAAAAAAAACTAACAATCCAAAAAACAAAACAAAAAAAATGACAAGGAGGACTAGTTCGGAGCCGACGCTCGTGATGCCGGAAGAGGACGACGACGACTATTTCGGTCGTGGGCCGACGTCACTTTCCGGCTACAAGAAGAAGAAGGAACTGGACAGCATGTCCGTCCAGGAGCTTGAGAGCTACGCGGTGGGGCAAGCTCAGGACACCACAAATTCCGTCAACAACTGCCTGAAGATCGCCGAAGACATCCGAGAAGACGCCACCAAGACCCTCGAGACCTTGCACCAGCAAGGTGACCAGATCCATCGAACTCACGTCATGGCTGCTGACATGGACCGTGATTTGAGTAAGGTACAAATACGAAGATTAAGAAAAATGTCAATTTTTGATTTTTTTACCAAAAAGCGAAGGGTGTAAATGTATTTTTAAGTGAAATGTTCATTTAAGGAAAGTGATTCTGTTATTATGAAACGAAAGGAGTACTGCAGAGTAATTTTGTTAGATAACCGCATAATCAGAAAAGTTGGACAATTTGACCTTGTGTCGAATATATTCTCTAATAAATTCATATGTATCCTCCTTTTTTTTTTTTACTTTAGGGGGAGAAACTGTTGAATAGTCTGGGCGGCATGTTTTCGATGCCGTGGATGCCGAAGAAGACGAAGGCCATCACCGGCCCTAAAACCTCCAAAGGTATATTTGAATGAATTTCTAATTTTAATTGGAAGCTTAAATACGAAAAAGACGAGTTCTTGTACAGATGATAACAACACGGGAAAACGAAGCACCCCGGAGCAAAGAGAGAAGTTGGGGTTAGATGCTAAAGCAAAGGGCCGAGGGACCCGTTCGGCTCCGACAGAGCCGGCAAATGCTATGCAGAGTATTGAGGTACAAACGTTAATTTGACTTGATATCAAATGCAGATATATCGATCATATTTTTAATGGGGATTTGATCTGTGTGATTAGATGGAGAAGGAGAAACAAGACGATGCGCTAGACGATCTCGGCGATATATTGGGAGACTTGAAGGGCATGGCTGTCGACATGGGATCTGAACTCGACAAGTTAGTTAGTCATTTTTTCAAATTTGTTCATAATACTTCAATCCCAAATATTAACAAAAAAAAAGTTGTTGCGTGATTCAGGCAAAACAAGGCGCTCGATCATCTACAAGAAGATGTAGACGAACTGAATTCTCGAGTGAAAGGTGCCAACCAACGGGCACGCCGTTTGGTCGGCTAGTGATGATCGATATATTTATAACAGGCAGCAAGCAACATAGGAAGCTGATATATATATAAGTAGCTTACAGATTACAATACGTTTTTTATTTTTCCTTTTTTGGCCATTCTCAGGCATCATAGAAACCTGTTTTATACCTTTGGCTATGTATGTATGAAAATCTCAATAGCATTTTGTTCTCACATACAAAACTAATTAAGACATTTTCCCTATCTAATATTACTCAGGTAAATATATTTGTGTTTAATTTGCTGCATTTTTGCTACAAATACTCATTTTTATGCAGACTTTGATTCCTCTGGAGATTACAATAGCAGCTTGAAAGACTTGTACATCAACTCCATTGTAGGTTCTTCATTTGTTGTTAATTTACATCAACCCATAATTACTTTAGTTGTAAGAGTGGGAAATCAGGAGACTTATCCATATGATGTACAGTTAATTGATGAAGTTAACTGTTACTGGTTTGAGTTATGATTTAAAATTAAAATTAAGCTTGAAAAGAAAAGTAGATTTAATCTTCCACTGCTGGGATTTATTTTATTAATCTTACATATTAACATCGGTTCTGTAATAGACCGATGTCAAATTTTATTATTTAACATCAGTTTATTATAAAACCGATGTTGTCATATTTACATAACATCAGTTCTTAAGAACAATTGTTAAAAAGAAAACTTTTGACATCTGTTCCAAACCCGATGTGAAATGGACCCAGCTCTGTAACTGATGTTAAAAGTACTTTTTAACCGATGTTAAAACCACTTGTTTTAATAGTCCCCACACCCCCTTGAACTCAACACCATCTCCGATATCATCCCGACCGTTGAACACTCCACCTGGAGCCGCCAATATCTCCACCACATCATGCACCTCCCCATCATGATTCCCCACATACGACACTGTGAGCTTCTCCCTATCCGCAACCAGCCTCACGTACCCGAACTCTCCCCCACGAAACATCGAACGCAAGGGCTGTGGAAATATCGGGTACATAAGTTCGTCCGGAATCTGCTCCCACACCGGCTGCCAGTCCTGGCCCGCCATCCCGATCACCATATGGACCGGAGCCGAGCTTTCACAAGTGAAGTTACTCAGAGGGCAAAAACGCTCGTATCTATGAACATGACCCCACAGAGCCAGAGTCACGTTGTTCTTCAAGAGCAGAGGCTCGATGTCCCCGAGCAATCTCTCCCTGAAAGGGTTGTCTCTAGATTCATTGCAAGTCGTGTACATCGGTCGATGCCCTTGTACCACCACGTAAGGTGTTCTTGCCCTGTCGACAGACTCCAAATCATTTTTCAAGAAATCGTACTGTTTGCTACCGGAGAGAAAGTTAGTCTCGGTGGATAGGTAAACGAAATGGACCACTCCAAAGTCGAACGAGTAGTAGAGGTTTCTGGTCGGAGGGGCTCGAGTGCCCGTGGGCTCCGATGAGTTTCCGGGCATGTTGAACTTGAGGCTGTAAGGGACCCCACACTCTCCTCCCCCGTCTGTGCCGTATACAGAGCTCGCCCAGTCGGGCTTCCATGGCTGGGAAGGCCAGTCGTACTCGTGATTGCCTATGCAAACGTGGTAAGGGACTTTTGAGGCGAGCGGTTCGATTTGGTTGAAGAATACGTCCCACAGCCAAGAATAGCCTCGAGCGTAGCTGATGTCTCCGATGTGCGAGATCAAGGCCGGCTTGTCTCCGAGAGCTTCGATGTCTCGGCTTATCCACTTGACCGTGGATAAGCTTTCTTCTTCCGTGCGGAGGAAAGTCGTGTAAGGGGTGGCGGCCCCCATGTCGCCGAACAGGAAAGCTATCGTTTCGGATGAGTCCTTGATGGGCGACATGAAGGTGAAGGTTGTGCTCCACCCACCGGAATCACTTCCGACCTGCGAAAGAAATTCATCGGAATTTTTTTGACATCTGTTCCAGAACCGATGTGAAACATCGGCACTTAATATATCAGTTCTATAACTGATGTTAAAAGTACTCGTTGAAAAGAAAACGTTTGACATCTGTTCCAAAACCAATGTGAAACCGAACACTGATTTAATTTACCTGATAGTAATATCTCTTCCCTTGTTCCAAACCATCCATCACGCCGTCGTGAATGAACCCAGGGTCCCTCCACCCGACGCTCGAGTTTGCCGGGGCATCGCACATATCTTCCTTTTCATATCTCGAGACCCGGGTACCCACGACCCTACCCATTCTATCCCGGGTCAACCCGTACCTCACAGCGTTCTCTTTCCCATCGGGCGTCACGAACATGACCCGCATCTCGCCATCCCGGCCCGTTAGCGCCAGATGGACCTGCTCGGGTCCGCGACCCGGTTCGAATCGGACCGTCTTCGACTTGGCCAATAGCTGTTCAGTCCCCAGCAGGGGATTATGGTCGTGGTCGGACTTTGTCCAGCCGAAGATCCGGAATTGGTAGTCCGACCGCAAGTTGATTAACGGGATTGTGATGGAACCCGACCCGGATTCCCAACCCGGAGAGGAAGACAGGAAAATGTAGCCGATGTAGTCCTCGTCGGAGGAGCTTGGAGGAGAGTAGATGCCGAGCGAATCGAACTGCGACGGCGAGTCGATTCCGGACCATCGGATGGTAATCGGGTCGCCCGATTTGGGAATGGATCTGGAGCTCAGGTGAATGGTGACTTGCGACGAGGATGAGAATTGGAGGAGGGTATGAGATAGAAGGGACAAAATCGGAATTAGCTTAATTAGAATCATAATTTATAGGTTTCCTTTTTTTAGCTTGAGTTGCGTGTACAGTTAAGTTTTTATTTATAGTATTAATTTTTGAGTTTGATTTTTGAGATAAGAGAGGTTTTACGTTGTATTGAAGATAATAGTCCACATCCTAACTTCTCACTGATTTTTTATTGGCTCTTTATTTTTGAGATAATAGACTGTTATCTCAAATTATCGCCCAACTCCGCCTAGGAGCTGTTCTCGATCGCTCATATTTTATCTCAAATTATCGCCTAACTCCGCCTAGGAGCTGTTATCGATTGCTCATATTTTAGCTGATTATCCTAATTAAATTCTGGAAGTAGTCTAAACCTGTCTATATATCCCCTTTGAGTTTAAATTCGCTTAGTTTTGTTTTAACTCAAAATTGATGTAATATTTAATGAATCAAATAAAATAAATTATGTTATGATAAATTAAATTTTGAGTATGAGAAGAAATTTGAAAAAATATTAAAAACACAATCAAAATGTTGTAAAAATTTAAAGTTACAAGATATTTTGATTGTTTTGTTAATTTATTATTGCGTGTGGTAATTTAACCATGCAGTACATCAAACATCTAGTGTACATTATATAGGAATAATTAATTCCAATAAAGCATTAGTCATGAAGAATTAATTTTACTTACAAACTTTTTAAATTTTTAAATGATGTTGATATGTAATTATCAAATAGTACTAGTAACAACCAAGAATAGTACGTAATACTTTATTACTAAAAGTTGCATATAGTCGTAAATGATGGTCCTATATATATATATATATATATATATATATATATATATATATATATATATATATATATATATATTATTTTATTTTTATTATTTTTTAATTTACTAAAAATTACATATAGTCGTAAATGATGGTCCTATGTATATATTTTATTTTATTTTTATTATTTTTTAATTTGTTTTGTGTAGGAGTAGTATATATGGAGTATACTGTATCTCGCTTTTAGGTTATTTATTCGATTGAGGACTCTTTCCGGAGTAAATATTTTTCACCACGCGTATAAATAAAGATCACCGATCGATCAAGAAACCATCTCTCTCTCTCTCTCTCTCTCTCTATCTGGATTAAGATGAGAATCTCCGTGATCTCTCCGGCCGCCGGCACACGTCAGCATGCAACACTCATCCTCGTCGCGTTATTTCTTGTGATATGCATCCGCTCCTCCGTCTCCCTCCCGCACACCGCCGCCATGCAGCTGCGTTACGTGCCCGGCCGCCGCCACCATTACTGCCGCCTGATGATCTCCGCCCGCCCGCCTCCTTCGCCGCTCGTCCCTCTCCGCCTTCAAAGGCTCCGCCACTGCATCCCAAGGCCCCCGCCGCCGCCGGCCGACGAGATCGACCCGAGATACGGCGTCGAGAAAAGATTAGTGCCCTCTGGCCCTAACCCTCTTCATAACTGATTCTGTTTTCACAGTTTCCATCATCGCTGCTTTTTTTTTTTTTTTTTTTTAATTTCCTTTTTCTGTTTGGGAAAGGAAAATCTAAAAAAAAAGAAAAAGAAAAAGCAAAGACTTAATTTGTATGAATCGCGATAGTGTATTCTTCTTTTCTTTTAAAGAATCGTTTTTAGTTTGTTGATTTAGTAGTTCTTGTAGTTGGAAATGGCTATATTAATTAATTTCCAACCTTTATTTTTTTGATCAAGTAATTCGATCTGAGTAATTTTTTTGTTTTTTATGGAATAATAAAGTTTGAAAAACAAAGTGGAAAAGAGGGTGGGATTCAAGAAAATCACATGAGCGTCATCAATTCTTGTTTGGGACGATGCCAAATTCATCAATGTGATAGATATCTACACGAAAGGGAGGTAGGGACAAAAGGGACTTTTCATTTGCTTATTAGGTTAAAAAGTGTCATGTAAAATACGCTGTGCAATTAATGATTTTTCAATTTCATACTCCCAAAACTATTTTTCTACCATGCTTTCTAATACTCCGTAGTATACTAGCATGTATACTTTCAATCAAATTTACAAGCAAGTTCAGTTTTCAGATAAATTGAAACACTAATCCTTATAGTATATGAAAATTATTCACTGATACACTTTTTCTTGATTTATGAAAATTTAAAATTGTTATTAAAATTACTATATTTTAAAATAAAAAAAATAAGAAAATTTAATTTATTTTTCACGATGGTTTGTTCATGAAAGGTCAAATTAGTGTTCAAATAGTACTCACTTAAATACTCACTTGTAAAGGTGATTAATCTGATCGATCTAGAATCTAGATAAAACTTTAATTGCAATTTTTATTAACAATTATTTTAGTAATTTTCTTGTAAAGGTTAGGGAGTACTACTATTTATTAATCTCGAAAAAAAAAAGACTCACTTTTAATGGGACGAAAGAATACTCATTTCGTCCTCAATGATGAAGAATTGTTTGAAACGTGGACGACTTAACAATAATTAAAAAATACTTTAATAATAATAATAATAATAAAAATAATAGAAAAATGAAAAAGAAAATCACCGACGAGATGGATAGACTTCAAGCATTCGTCTCCCACAGTCGAACCTGATAAGCGAAGCTCCATCGGGCCATTTCTTCCTCAGCCACTCCGCAGTGGAATACTGAATGTGACCGTCTGTTGCGAAAGAAGAAGAAGCCCCAAGTTAATGGCTACTCATCTCCGTTTTCTTTCTTCAGTTTTCAATCTATTTTTCATAGGTCATCTGTTACTGAAAAACGACGTCGTTCTCTGCAAGACGCTTAAGCGAGACGGTGACTTCCTCTACCTTTATTTATTTATTTTCAAATGCAACTGAATGTTTGATGGATGCTGCTAAAAGAGCTCATCGATCCGGACTTCAGATTTAGTTTGGGACCAATTAGATTTGATTAATTTTGACTTCAATTGAATTTTCTGTGTTCAGATTTTAATTTGTAGCTTTAATTTGTTGATTTGAATGTCGTTTCATCGTTCTGTTTGATTGAGTTGAGTGTAGTAGATCGTTTCATCGTTTTGTTTGATAGAGTTGAGTGTAGTAGACTAGTAGTTTCATTGGATCTGAATCTTGTATTGGAAGCCGAATGGAACGGAGTGGTGAAAAATATTCGTCTAGATCTTTGTTAATATGTTTGGAATTAGGAAGAACATGCAACTGTGTTTTGATAAGGTATCCACACTAAGTTTCTATGTGCGCTTTGTACAAATTTTGTGTTTTGTTAATTACAGTCAAGGCATTAAATGAAATAAAGGCGTTGCTGGGATGGAGAGTAGTGTACGCGTGGGTCGGTGATGATCCTTGTGGAGATGGGGACTTGCTTCCGTGGTCTGGTGTCACATGTTCCACTGTGAGTGGGAGTGACTATAGAGTTGTAACCGAATTGTGAGTTTCAGACTTTCGGCTCTTTTTAGGCTTTCTTTAAGTAAATGCTAGCTTTGAAAGTTCGATCATCCGGCTACCTTATTCGTTTTTTTTAACATTTCTTTATTTCAAACAATTGATTTGCAGGGAAGTATACGCAGTTTCTATCGTAGGTCCTTTTCCTCTTGCAGTTACCAATCTGGTGGACCTCAGGAGGCTGTATGGTCTCCTTTCCTTTTAATTTGGGGTCATTTGAGCAAATAATTTGATCTTCTATGAAGAACAAACTAGCGTTTTGCTTTTTTTTTTTTAATTCCTTCTTTGCACTTCCAAAATCTCATATGCTGTTGCTTTTTGCAGGGACCTGCATAATAACAAGCTGACTGGACCAATCCCATCTCAAATTGGACGATTGAAGCGTCTTAAGATACTGTAAACTCCTGTACTTTCTCCCAACAAGCAATATTCGTCTCGTTGTGGCATATGATTAATCTAGCTAAATGATTAATGATTGCTGAATATAATGGTCAAGGTGATGGGTCATATATCCAGATTATTTTAGGGGATGTCTTTTGGGTAGACAGGTGGAGAGTGTTTGCAGAATGAGAACATAGTTTTTTTTTTTTAATATTTATTTTTGAAATCATGTACTCTGTATATTGTAGGAGACATTTTTTACTGGAGATCTCTTATTAGTGTTGCTTTATTATAATTAGTGGGGATATACTATTATTAGTAGGATATGTTAGCTGAAGTTATGATGGTTTAATATTTGGGGGAAATGAAAGTATATTTGTCTAAAGCAGAGATCCCCAAAGATGTTCCCTGGGCTGGTATAGCAGTTTATCCTTCTACTAAGAAGAGCCAACCCTATCTTTTACAATATCTAGTCTAGTCACACTTGCAACTCATTGATCTCAAAGTTTATGTCAAGGCTTAAAACTTTATTTCTTCGTATTGAATATTGATACTTGTTCCTGATTATTTTATGCTTTTGTATCTTCTTTTTTCCCAGTAATTTGAGGTGGAATAAATTCCAAGATGTCATTCCTCCTGAAATTGGTGAACTAATGCAGCTAACACATCTGTGGGTGATTTTTAATAATTTTTTGACTATTGAGAACTGTGTTATTTACCCACTTTGTTTTCTAAAATTTACATCCGTGATGCAAATCTTGCAGCTATCTGAGTTTTAATAATTTTAAGGGTGAAATTCCAAAGGAGCTTGCGAATCTTCCTGAACTTCGTTATCTTCAACTGCACGAAAATCGTTTGAGCGGAAGAATTCCACCTGAACTGGGAACTCTGAACAATTTGCGTCACTTGTAAGGCTCTTAAACATCTGTACTTGTGTCGTGTGTTTAGCTAATTGATTTTGTCCTGTTTAGGGATGTTGGTAACAATCACTTGGTTGGGACCATAAGAGAGCTCATTCGTATTGAAGGATGCTTCCCAGCTCTTCGTAATCTGTATGTATTATTTATCTACTTAGTTTGCCAGATTTATTGTGGTTATTGTTATTGCTAGTGTTCATCAATCAATGATAGTAATTGAGGGTCCAAGACATTGTAATACTGCAGGTATCTTAATAACAATTACCTCAGTGGAGGTGTTCCGTCACAGCTTGCTAATTTGACCAACTTGGAGATATTGTAAGTTCGGCATTTTTTTTTTCACAAAAGAAATATGGTTGCAACTTGCTATTGTGACTTATTCCCTTTCCCCTTTGTAATTTTCTAATTTGCAAGTTTAATGTTCCAGATATCTATCCCATAACAAAATGTCTGGAGTTGTACCATTTGGGCTGTCTCATATCCCTCGATTGACCTACTTGTAAGTATGCTTTAAACATCTCGAAGAAAATATTTTCCAATATTTAGTGCAGTACATGGTGATTGTCATAAGAAGAGCAGTTCTGGTGTAGATTTAATAACAACTGCAACACAAATGATCAAGACACTTTTCTCTTGTTTCTGTGACTGTCAAATTTGTGAAAATTGTACTTTTGGTTTAACATTTTCTTTTGTTTAATACTTAAATATAGGTACTTGGATCACAACCAATTTTCTGGGCGGATCCCAGATACCTTCTACAAACACCCATTTTTGAAGGAAATGTAAGTTTCACTTATTAATTCATACGGAAATGTTACCCTAGCAAATTCTCATCTCGTGAGGTTAAGACCTATTCGTTTGTTTTTGTTCGATTTTGGATACAGGTATATTGAGGGAAATTCGTTCCGGCCAGGCGTGAAACCTATTGGCGACCACAAAGTCCTTGAACTTGCTGACTCAGAGTTCCTGTTTTAGGCAGATGGATCCACTCAATTTTTTACCAATAGCCAGTCCTATCATCTTTTGTTTTCCTTTTCCTATGAATCCATCCATTGCTACTCCAGAAATTGATGCCCCAATATAAATGTAATGCTCGTAGCTCCCGATCAAAACTTCACTGAGGCTTTGTTCAGCTTCTAGATTGCCGGAACTGTATATAGATAAAATCACTTTGCAGCAATATGTAAAAGTTATTAGTTGCGTCTACTGTATCGACATTGTTGGTCACTGATGTATGTTTAAATGGATGTTGGTTCTTTGAGGCAAGCCTATTCTTATCTTCTTCGAGGTCTTTACGCAAACCCAAACAGGAGCTTATATAGTGTGTTACATGAATGGTTCAGACTAATTTTAACCTTTTAGAGAGGTTCAAATCAAAACTTTGTTCATATTTATTCAAGTGTATTCAACATCAACTACAGCTTGTAAATAACTCAAACCCACATTGCAAAACTTCCAAATGCTTCCTACTGCCTTCCAAAACTTCCAATATTTCGTCCGCCTCTAAACGCGTCTTATCCCCCGCAACAAACTCGTGAACAATACCGTTAATCTCGACAGAGCTACAACCCGGAGTCTTCTCCACTCCTCGCCTTCTCATCGTCTTCCTAATCCATTGCACCTCATTATATCTACCTGCAATTGAATACGCATTCGAAAGCAAAACATAAGCCCCACTGTGCCGTTCCAAACCAACGAGCCTCTCGACAGCAGCCTCAGCTAAATCCACACGCCCATGACTACAGCAGGCGCTAAGGAGTGCCCTCCAAGCTATAGCCTCCTCACTCGTCGAGCCCGAAACCGGCATTTTTTCGATTATCGCGTTGGCCACTTCGATCAGCCGGGCCCGGCTAAGCAAATCGACTATACAGCCGTAGTGTTCGCTTCTGGGCTCGATTCCGTACACGTCGCACATGACCCGCAGCAAGTGCAGGCCTTCTCGAGCCATGTCCGAGTAGCTGCAAGCGGTGAACAATGAAATGAACGTCACGTGATCTGGTCTGATCCCAGACATTCGCATTTCGTCGAACAACCTAAGGGCACTTTTTCCGTCTCCGTTCATTGCGTACCCTGAAATCATGGTGTTCCAGGTTATGACGTCTCTGTGGGGCATTTCGTCGAACACCTTCTCCGCCAGATCCAAACACCCGCATTTCGAGTACATGTCGATTAGGGCCGTCCCTAACTTAACGCCGGCGACCATTCTCGCCTTCTCGGAGTATCTGTGAACCCATTTCCCGATTTCCAGAGAGCCCAAATGAGCACAAGCGCAGAGCACGCTGACGAAGTTCGCCTCATCGGGCTCAACGCCACTCCCCTGCATCAACCTGAACAATTCCAACCCTTCTCTGAAGCAATTGTTTTGCACGTACCCAGATATCATAGCGCCCCAGATCCCTCTATCCTTCAAGTGGGCCCCATCGAAAACCGATCTCGCCGAACAAACGTCTCCGTTTCTCACGTACCCGGAAATCAAAACCGTCCAGGAAACCACGCAGTGCCGATGAACGTCGTCGAAGGCGAGTCTCGCCGAGCCCATGTCCTCGAAACCGGAGTACATGGCGATCAAAGCGTTTCCCACGAAATTATCAGACGCGCGCCCGAATTTCACGCAGTGCCCGTGGAGCGATTTTCCAAGACTCGAGCTTTGGTTCATGCTCGCGCAAGCTTTCAGGGCGCAGGGGAGCGTGTAGGTGTCCGGGCTCAAATTGTGCGCCGAGATCAGCTTGTATATCTCTACGGCTTGGGAATATTCGTTTCTGAGCAGGAGGGATTTCATCACGGTGTTGCATATGCAGATCGTGGGGTTTGGGATTTGCCGAAATATTTTGAGGGCGTAAGAGAGGGCGTTGCGGGATGGGTCCGAGCAGAACTCCAAGATTCTGCTCAGAGCGAAGGTGTTGGTTCCGAGGCCGGAAGTGATGATCAGCGCGTGAGCGCGTTGCAGCTGATTTGTGTTTCTGCAGTTTTTCAGCAGACGAAGTGATCTGCTTGTCATTTGCTTCAAACCGCTACTAAGTGTGTGTGCCTTCTATTTATAATTTTGGCAAATGAAAGTTTAGCTTTTCTAGTTGTTTCGATCGTAAATTGAGATGCCGATTTTATTATGTACCGAGTCGCATCTTCAACATCAAACAACAGAGTGAAAACACACACACATACATAAAACACACACTAGAGATGCACAGCACACCTCACGGAAACACGACTTTGAAACATAGCACACCGGAAAAAAACGCTGGAATTAAAAGCACGTTTTTCAGTTCTTATTTTTATTTCTTAAAGAAACCACCGGCCAATTTCGCCAAGTCACCATATCCACCTTCCGCCTTCTCGGCGGTTTCGCCGGCGGGAGCCGGCTTCTCGACCACGACGGCGGTGGCTTCAGCGGCGGGCGGGGGAGCGGTTTTCTCCTCGGCGGGTTTGGGCTCGACGGGAGGCGATACGGCGTCGGCGGCGGCGGCCGGGGAGGAAGAGTCGGAGTACTGGCGGAGATAGGTCTCGGCCTGGTCGGCGTACTTTCCGACGCCCTTGGTCTCGTCTAGCTTTCCGTAATCGGAGGCGGATCCGATGATGTCGGCTCCGGCGCCGGCGACTTTAGCCTTGTCGAATTTCCCCGGCTCTTTGCCGAACTGGGACTGGGCGGCGTCGGCGACGATCTTGGCGCTGCCGAAGAGGTCGTGGTTGGAGGTCTTTTCGGGGTTGGCTTCGGGCTGATCGGAGCTGGGCTTGTCGCCGCCTTTCGTCAAGTTGGATAAGAAATTCATTTTGAGATAGTAGGAAATTATATTGGGTTTTTTAGAGTTTAGATTTCGTGATGAGAAATTTGATGGAATAGCAGGGGAATAAATAGAGGAGAAAAACAGAGCACCGTGGAGAGATTTATTTAATTAATTAATTAATTTGCAGCGTGGGTCCCATCGGGACATGTCGTGGCAGCTAGGGCTCGTTTGAGTTTTGTTTGATTGAGAATGTGTAGCGCTGAGTTAGCATTCATGGGCACTTCGTACAAAAAGGACTAAATTGAAACCAAATTCGACATATTTAGGGTTAAATTAAAAAAGCGAATGTATGTGGGACTAAATCGAAAAAAATGCTACGAGACTAAAAAGTTTTTTATCTCGAATGTACCATATTTTTGTTGATCAAGAAAACAAAACAAAAAAAAAAAATTGTTTTATCAAAATCTTTCAAAATCAAATTGACTATTCAATGAATGTGATCAGACTAATAATTTGGAACTGAATTAAACCGAAAACTGAAATGTATAATACTAACATTTTACCGATGTTGGACCTAACTTTTTGATTTGGACGTTTTTCTAAATGTAAAAAGGTGTGATGGCGAGTGAAACAACGAGGCATTGTCGGTGACACGATAATTACACGGGTTGTGAGTGGGGTGGGAGGGATATAAATATATGGGTCCTGCTAAATGGGCAGAATCTGCCCATGGACAGAAAACTTAAAAAAAATTATTTTATAAATTTAAATAATAATTTATTTATATTTAGATATTTATTAATATTAGTTATACCATTATTAATTTATTTAGTGTAAAAAAAATTAAAAATATAATTTTTTAAATAAAAATATCACATATTTTGATATTCCAGTATAAAAAAGACAGTTAAGTAGAAATATATGTTTTAATATATAAAAATAATAAGTAAAATTATTATTTTTACATATATATTAAGTAAATTATATTATTTATTTTATAAAAAAAAGAAACAAAAAAATTAACGTAAAATTAATTTTCTGTCCATGGCAGAATCTGCCCACATAAAATTACCGTAAATATATATAATGTGATGTTGGCGCGAGTGAATGAAAAAAGAGAAATGAATTGAGTACAGCAGCAGTAGTTAATACAGTTAAAAGATGATGACAGTTGCGTCAACTTTCCTAATCATTGGGGCCCGCCACTTTCAAAATTGCTAATTAAAATGCTAAAACTGTCGGCAAGGATAATTAACCACTCTGGAGTTCCATACCTGATCCCATTTGGCATATTCTATTCCAACCAAAAAATGATATATAGACACACCAAAAAAACATAGTATGTGATCTAATTCAATTTTGTTCAGCCGAAAGAAAGTTTCATGGTTTAAAAAAAGTTTAAAGGAAAAGGGAACTGGTATAAACTTTTTTGAAAGTGAAGATTAATATTGTGACATATGAGTAATTAACAAGTTTTTAAGAAAACAAATTATAGAATGAGTAACTGCACTAAGAATATGAAGCAGTGTTTGTTCAAAACAACTCCCACAACTTCAGGATGTCGAGATCAACAACTGAACTGAGCTCACCCTGATGGATCATGCAGTGGCTGGACGATAAAATTACTCAAACACACTAATACTCGGCCAGCTAGCATGGTTTTTATTAACCCGTGAAACTGTCTCGATGGTTAATCAAACCCCGCTTGGGTTTCAATCAGAACACCCCAAGTCTTGTCTATTTACAAAAGGTCCACGTATCTTTCAAAAATTGCAAATACCTCTTGAAATTGTTTGGTTTCTAGTTTACAGCAACCCTCAATAACTGTGGCGCTCCGCTCATTCAACCCCAGCTTTCTGTTTCAACATAGCAATGAACTTATCCTTATCTTCTGGAGACATTCCCTCGGCCGAGCAATCCCCAACTCCCCACTCAGCTCCTCGGATGCAATATTTGTCAAGAATTTCTTGTCGATTTCTGAAAAACAAAATAGCACCGTATGTATATGTAAACCATTTTACATGAGACATGCCACATTTAAGACGACTTTTACAGAACCAGACCTAAGAGAAAGATGAAATTGGGAACAGAATTTTACTTTTCTTTGTTTAATTTCGACTGCTCGAGCAACTTTTTAAGGAGGGGAGACTCTCTGAACCTCGCATCATTTTCTGCGTATTTTTTCTGGTTTTCCTCTGCAATGGACACAATATATCAGGGAAATATAAGAGCAAATTACATTAATGTATACTACAGCTTGTTCGAAATGGAATATCTAGAAAATATTACCATTAAAGCGCGTGAGAAAATCAACTTGAGGCAACTGAGGACCAGGAACTGATTCTAACCCGGAGAAGCCCGAAAGAATTCCAGCATGAGCTGCAAACTACATATTTGTAACTTTTTTTCCCTTTAAGATTAGGATTCAAAGGCAACAACAACAACAAAGGACACTAAAAATATCTTGTGGACTATAATCCGGAAACGGTTTATCATGAAGTCGGATTCTTAAGAGCACGGTTTTGTTCGATTTGCTTTCGTTCATGAATCGCGACTTTGAACATTTCAGTTTCACACCTCACCCCTGAGAATAAACTTGGATCGAACACAATGCTCCGAAACATGCAGAGTTACTTTCGGTAGGTCGAGGGCTAAAGTGCAACTACACAAGCTTATTAATATTACTCCATTTCTCATGAAAACATGCTCTCAATTTTCTACACAAATAATATCCAACAAAAACTAAAAACAAAAAAGCCCACAAAACAGAAAGCATAAAAAAGCTAATAAAAATGTCACCTTGATTAGAGCATAAAACTATAGCGAGAGACGCAGCTACAGTGATCTGCAAAAGGGGTTGCGAGTATCGTAAATTCTGGTCATTTTTTGTGGGTTCTGTTCTTCGCCTGCACGAAACGATTCGAAGGGGGTTTTGTTGAGAAATCCGATTAGGGTTTCTGAATTCGTTGGTCGGAGCGAAAGCTGACGGCGACGGCTTACTGATCGAAGCGTTCAGCAAAGAGGAAACCATGACTGATTAGAGAGTGTTTTCAGCGAAGTGATAAGGAAAAGAAGTCGAGTTCACAGAAAACCAACGGTTATCAAATAGTCGGGTCGGCCCGAGCCCACAAAACCGACGCTGAAATGGGTCGGGCCATAGTAAATTTAGCTGAATCTGGCCGGCCTATTTGAACGGGATAAAATAATTCCTGCAAATAATTTCCGAAGAATAAAAAAAAACAAAAAAAAACTCTGTTTCTCTTTCTTAGAATTCAATCCCGAATCTCG
Organism: Euphrasia confusa; assembly: GCA_954870475.1. Lineage (NCBI taxonomy): Eukaryota > Viridiplantae > Streptophyta > Magnoliopsida > Lamiales > Orobanchaceae > Euphrasia > Euphrasia confusa. The sequence goes on from OX940961.1 coordinate 5,016,551, forward strand.
AATCCCAGGTATCTCCCTTTAGAATGCATACATTGATTCATAGTTTTTTATGATGAGAATTTGCGGGGAGGAAAATGCGTCAAATGATTCTTGATTCAAGTCTTTAGTTTCGAAATTATGTTTTTTAGGCATATGTATTAATATGAAATTGTGTTAATTGGGTTTGTTTGGTTTGTAATGAAATTAATCTCTGCCATTTGCCTAGCTGTAGTGATTTGCCTAATTCAGCTTCAACTGAATCGTATTTTATTTTTGTAATTATAGGTTGGCATTGTTGAAAAGATGAGTTTTTTTCTAATCATTACCCGTCAGATCAGGCAATAGCCGCATAAAGCCTGTATCTTTAGTGTTGGCTGTATAGAGAAAGAGAAAAAAAAAGGTGGAGGCTTGAATCTTGATCTTGAGCCGTACACATGCATCGGGGTGGGGCAGGAACCACTAACCGAGGTGGGTCCCCCACGGGTGATGGAGACTCCGTAGTGAAATTGGATCAAATCCCACGTTGGAGTGACTTGGAGTGCAAATACTTGTACGAGAATGAAGATCGAGATTCGTATTTCCTAGACCCCTTGGCATCTGCTGCTGAGGGAGGGGGCATTGGGAATGGCATGCTGTCTAGATTCCCAGTTGATCATGAAATCAACTCAAAGATATATCTTTGGAGAGGGAACCTTTGGAATCTTGAGGTGGATGCGGTGGTGAATTCAACGAACGAGGTGAGCAATTAGTTGGTCGAACTGTCGAAAGTAGGGAGAATGTATATAAAATATTGTGTTTTGCCATGTTGGTTCGTTCTGATACAGTGTTAGAAGTATGATACTCTTATTGTTCGCTTCGACACGAGTGATACTGATTCTTGATGATTGCACGTTTTTGGATGACCAACAGAACCTAGATGAAGCGCACAGCAGTCCTGGGTTGCATGATGCTGCTGGAGTTGGGCTTGCAGAAGAATGTGCGGCACTGGTACGAGCAAACAACGAAAAGCGTTTCATGGGTTCTAATATGACTATTCTAAAACATCCTTCAACTTGACAGAAAACTGCAAGAGACTTTTAGTCGTTTATGTGTGAACCCGTTTTAATGTTTTACTTTTACAGGGCGGTTGCCGAACAGGGATGGCAAAAATTACTAATGCATACGACCTACCTGCAAGGTAATTTAGCTCATCATTTTCATTAAAAAATCCGTCCCGTTTTTTAACCAACTTCTTGCTCATGAGTGGAGTTCATTGTAATTTGTAGGAGGGTTATACACACCGTGGGCCCCAAGTATGCCGCAAAATACCACACTGCAGCAGAGAATGCTTTGAGTCATTGCTATAGGTCTTGCCTTGAACTTCTCATCGAGAACGGGCTACAGAGGTGGGTCAATTTAAACATTGCATCTACGTATTCATTCTTCTTAATGCTGGCGGATTTTTCTTCTATATTTTATTAAGATGTTTTACTATATGATGCAGCATTGGTGTGGGCTGTATATATACAGAAGCTAAAAACTATCCGAGAGAACCAGCTGCACATGTGGCAATAAGTGAGAATTTTTAGTTTACCTTTTTTGTATATTCCATTTATATTATTTCTCTGTTGGCTAAGTGCATCAAACAACCAGGAACTGTAAGACGACTTATCGAGAAACTAAAGGATGAAATACATGCAGTTGTATTTTGTATTACATCAGCATCCGACACCGAGATTTATAAAAGGTTTGTTCTATGAATTATGATAGCTTACCGAAACAATTGTATTATCGTATCTTAGAATTTGACAGTCATTTTGAAAATTCTTCTCGTTGTAGATTGCTTCCACTTTACTTTCCACGGGATAAGCAAGAGGAGGAGATAGCTACTTTCAAGCTTCCTATGGATGTTGGAGATGAGAACGGTGAGACTGTCATAGACGAACGTAAAATCAGAATAAAGCCTTTACCTAATTTGAAGAAGACGGGTCCCGGTATCTCTGAAATCCCTACTGATCTTGCGGTCAGTGATCTGGGGTTAATAAGAAGGTTTGTTTTATGCATATTAGTTTTATTCACCACTGTTTTCTTTATCATTAATCGAGTCATGAATGACTTGTATCGCGAAAATAATATCCTTTCTATGTTTTTTCTTTGAAAAAATCATATGTATCTTTATATGCACGCCTGATATTATTCAACAATGATTAGTCTCTTTAAACAGGAACTCATCTTACTTGGATGCATATCTGGATCCTGCTTTTATGTCGTTGCTTGATGATCCCGATCAGAGACGAGGTGAACAGTGGGCAAAAGCTGCTGAGGCACAAAATGGTTTTAAGTTGGCTAAAATGCTCGGATATGGCGACCTCGGGGGTCCTCCCTTGTCTGCTGCCGAAGAATATTCTCTTCACTCTAGATATCTTGCTAAAGCGAATTCTCTCATTCTTTCCGAAATTGCTGAGATGAAAATACTGTATGGAATCTACTGTGAGGCATTGTTTCTTGCAGATTTTTAAAAAATTACAACAAATACCCCTAAGACTTGATTCTGTATTAAATGCCGGAAGGGTTATTGTAGTATTTATACAAGGTGATAATCAAAATTTTAATTTGTGTGTATTCGTACCTATCTCAGATACCGAGGCGGGATCGATACTGAAGGTCGACAGGTTATGGTTGTGGTTGGTGCACATTTTTTGCTAAGGTGTCTTGATTTGGAACGGTTTGTGTTGTACGTAGTAAAGGTGAAGACTTTACGGATCTTTTTTGTTTTTTTTTATTAAAAATCATGATTGTCTTCTTGGCTTAAAGCTGTTATGTTTTGCAGGAGTTTGAGCCTTTGATACAGAAGCCCTACTCTATTGTTTATTTCCACTCTGCTGCATCGTTACACATGTGTGTGTTTCTTCTCTGACATCGTTTTATGCTATCTTATTATTCCGTGGTTTGAATTTAACTATATATTATGTTTCTTGTTCGGAGATTACAGAAAACCAGATCTGGGATGGATGAAGAGATTAGAGCAAATACTAGGCCGAAAGCACCAACGCAATCTTCATGTAAGTTCTTTCGACACACACAAAAAACAAAGACATTTTCTGCTCTTAGCTTCTCACGCAGTTCTATGGTTTAGGCAATTTACGTCCTTCACCCAACCTTTGGACTAAAAGCTGCGATATTTGCAATGCAGCTACTAGTCGATAACGTGGTATGCCTGTTCCCTAATACAGTACAGTGATTTTCAACACGATTATATCTGCTTTCTTACCTTAACTCATATAATGCTTGTGAATATTCAGGTCTGGAAGAAGGTGGTCTATCTCGACCGTCTACTGCAGCTGTTCGGACATGTACCCCGTGAGAATTTAGACATTCCGGATTTTGTGTTTCAGTGAGTTTTGATTGCTGGCTTCGCATACATTATCAACATAAACAGAATCTAATAGCAGCAGCAGCATGACTCGATCCATTTTCATGTAATGAATGCAGGCATGATTTAGAACTGAATGGAGAGAAGGGAGCTATCGTGGACCCACTAACAACATACGTCTCCGAGCAATCGTAGGCGATGCTTATCGACGTTCGGAATGTATGCTAGCAGCTGATCAGTTGATGATCAACTGTTCCCACAAAGAGAGTTTCAAATTTGTCAATTTGTCCCTTTTATTTATTTATTTATTCATATCACCTTAATAATATTTCTTGAAAAATAAATAAATATGTAGCAGTATTGAAAATTAAATAAATAGTAGTATGTAATGTAAATATATTGGAGTACATTAGTTTTTCAACCTTCATTCATTGGACTTTTTAAACATTTTAGAGTAATTTTAATGTTTTTAAACTATCTGAAAATATTTTTTTTAATTATTTAAAACACATTTAAGGTGTTCTAAAAATAATTTTATACAGTATGAATTAAAATACCTTTCAAACATTTTAATGTGTCTTAAAATAATTTTATATGAATTAAAATACTTTTTAAATATTTCAAAGTGTATTAAAATATTTTTAAATCATTTAAAAATATTTTTACATCATTTTAAAGTATTTTTAAATAAATTTTGATTGAATCAAATTAATGAAAATATTAAAGTATGTGAAAAATATTGATTAAGGTAATTTTTAAGTGATTACAAATATTTTTAAACATTTTAAACTGTCTTATAATAATTTTTAAATTATTTGAAATACTTTCAACTCATGTTTTGAAATACTTTTTTTATAAATTATTTTAAAGTGATTAAAAATAAATTTAAAATAAAATTTAAATGATTTAATAAAATTAAAAAATTAAAAAATATATTTTAATTACATTAATTTGTTTTTATTATATTATTTTCTGGTCCATATTTACCACTATGCTCTTTTAATCAACAAACCATGAAAGCTGTGTGGAAGACGCGGAAGACACAATAGCTGAAAACTTTTAATCACAGGTAGTATAATTTTATTTTATTTTGAAGGCAGTTTAAAGGAATTACATTTCTTGATTGCGTGTTGTGGTTTTTTTTTTTGTTTTTTTTTTTTTTTGTAATTATTGTGAACAATATTATCTTGAGCTGTGATAGAGTCTCTAATTGTTCGTTTCTGTGAGTGGGCTGCTTGGAGTTTTTGTTTCACGGGATTGAGCTAAAAAAAGTGGCCTTGTAATTTCAGTATGTTCTGCCGATCAGGTGTTTGTGATAATGCATGAGTGATTCTCTTTGGCAAAACTCATTGTATTGTAATAATAGGGTTCTTCTACCTGATTTATTGTTTGTATCCTTTGTGTAAATTGACGACGACGAGTGACGACTCAAATGTTGCATTGGCTTACTGCAGATTGACCTCGATGATTTAAGAGTTTGAAAGAGTTTTATTTGGCTCTTAAAAATGGTGCAAATGCTGATAAACACTTCAGCGACTTCTAGATGCGGTGCTGCTTATTTTGGGCAGTTGAGAGAACCCCATATTGTTATTGGGGCTGGAAAACCGTGCCTTTGTTCTTTTCGTGGAAGGAATATTTCCTTTGCAGTGCCGTGTGGTAAGTCCCGGCGTAGGAATTTGAGGGTTCAAGCTGGATGGTTGTTCAAAGGAAGTGATAAAGGATCGGAATTGGATCCAAGCTGTGAGCACAGTGAAACTGTCAATGAAGATATTCTGATGTTTTTCTTTGAGCTGGATTTGGCGACCCGAGTACAGGTTAGAAATGCTAAACAACTCTATTATATGTTTTGGATGGCTGAAAAAAAGGGTTGATTGGCTTATCATTTTTGTTTAATGTTGCAGTATGCTTTGAATTTGGAGCAGTATGAAATTGCTCAGCAGCTGAGGACCAAGTTGGCTGAGGTTTGAATACGCAAAATTGTTCTCTGAATTTCGCTTCCATTTGCATATTTGTTCTGTATTTATTGTCTGAGGTTCTGCTTAATTGAAGAATGAGACATTAATTTGTTAATTTTTTTCTAGGGATGATTATAGAAACCATCCAAGAGGTTTGGCAGATTACGAAAAAATAAAATAAAATAATCAGCCAACTTAAAAAATTTACAAAAATCACCCTTGTGATTTCACGTCTTAGATTTTGCACATTATGTTAGCGGTGCTAACGGGAATTGCTGATGCTATCCAGTATTCTTACAATTACATCCCTAAAGATAGTAAGAATTAGCATAGAGTCCTGATCTGTATCTGTGGGAGATTTACTGTTTTAAAGACCTCCTCAAGCTTATATATTGATTTTATTTAAAGGTTGAAACTGAGGTTATCAAACTGCGAGAAAGAAGAAGGGGATCAGGATCCAAAAGTGAAGCTCAAGATATGGCTATTAGTGTTTTACGTCTACGGTAAAATATTCAATTCTACACTGTCTCTGAGGCTTTGAGTTGTTTCAACATCATTTATTTTTTCTCTCTGAATATTGAATGAATTATATTGGGCACTTAATTGTTGAAAGTCTACCTTTTCAGTGCAGAGCTGCAAAACGCAATTCAGAGTGAGAATTACAGTTTGGCTGCTGAGTTAAGGGACAAAATTTCCAAGCTTGAGGCAAAGTCTTTGTCTACATCGGTAAAAGCTCAGGCATATGAAAATGCACATTATGCTTTTCGTTTGGGCCAGAAACTGAAGCATAAGATATTTGGTAATAGTCACCTCATTTGAGCGGTTTTATCTGTGCCCTTTCGATTTTTAACTTTAAAGGTTTTTTTGTTGATACTAAGGGCCTGATTGGTTTAGCTGATTAGGTACTGATGGCTGAGAAATAATTTGCCTATAAATCAGTAAATTTCATGTGGTTATCATTTTTTATAAATTTGCTAATTCAACTGAGTTCTGTTAATCTTCTGCATAGCGAACCTGTTTAGAATTTAAAATTCCTGGATGTCATGTAGGGATTGATGGAGTTTATCCGGCTCAGATCTCCTGAGTATGTCTCTTATTAAAAAGATGGTTTTGTATAATTATAGGATACCAAGCTGTTATTTGTGGCATGGACCCAGTATGCTGCGAGTCAAAGTCATGGATTGATGGTGCGAATGTCGATAAATTGACTCGTGGCCCTGACCAGCCCTTTTATCAGGTTTAACCATATTGATAATCCTTGTTGTCTTTAAACTTTCAGCAATGTAGGCCTATATTGAATTGCCTATATTCTATAGCGTTAGCATATTATTCCGTGAGAAAAATTACATGTTAACTCTTGCAGTTAACATTCTTTTTCTTAAGGTGTTGGTTGATGTGCGTGAAGACCCCAACCTTTTAGTAGCATACGGTAAGGCATGAGTACTTTCACGATCTTTAGTTATAATTATCAGTGTTATTTGGTTAATTACGAAAAATACCCTTGAGGTTCACTCAAATGGTACCTGCTTCTTTTTTATGCAGGCGTAGTTTTTGGAATTTTCCCTTTATACTTTTCCTCTACTTATAAAATTGTTATTTGTGTTCATATTATCAAAATAAAATTCAGGCTACCCTTCATCCCCTTTTTTTTAAATCAACATTATCGAAATTGCTCATTTTTAACACTCTTTTTTGAGATCATTGCAGAAAGCACCTTGAGGTTTGATCATATTACAAAAAGGGAACAAAGAAAAAAGAACAATTCTATTTCAAAATTACAAATATTGTACTACCTTAAGATCCAATAATAAACATTAAACACCATTTGAGACTGTTTTCTTAACAAATGCCTGTATATTGAGAGTGTAATTTGTACAATAGAAACAAATTTCAAAGAGGATATTAGTTATTTGAAAAATAGCTGGGATTTCTCATAGTCAGAAAAAAAATACTTGAGGCTGTTTTTGGTATGCGTCCTCTCTCTGCTTGATTACCCAACTGATTTGAAACTCAACCTTTGTCCCAGTTCCCGAAGAGAATCTAGTTGTACCCGATGAACAAGACACGGTTAGTCAAAATTCGTCACACTACATATTTACTTGATCATTAACTTATTTCGCATCTCATAATTTGTGAATTGACAAATTTGTCCAGGATAGGTTCGATCATCCTTATGCTTCCTTCTTGTTTTATGGAGCGGATGCTGCTGGAGATTTCATCCCGATTAAACAGCTCCGCGAAAAGTATAACCAGCCTAGGCATGAACTGCCATACAATCCAAATGACGAGCAAGATGGAAAAGGCGCCTGAAAGGCTTAAAGTCTCCAAATTTCACTTTACGGATGAGCTATTGATGAGGGGCTCTAAATGTCTACCATTGGATGTATGACACGAGCTATTCCGATCTTTTTTATTGCCTGTTGATACATGTAACAACTGAATTCTAGGGATGGCTAGTGAATTTATGTGCACACTTGATGGTTTAAATGTTTGATGATCAACTTTTCTTTTTATAAATATTTACAGTAGAATTGTAAATTTTATTTGTTTAAATGTCTTCTCATATCTTGATAATCGATGCTTAAATAATGATCTTCGGCTGAATTGAATTTTTTATAATGATAATAATAATTTTTATAAATTTTTAAATACTATTTTTTTAAAATTATGAATAATTAGTTGGGATATGTAGTATTATTTGTAAAATTATTCATTTATTACGAAATTGCCCCTGAAATTTATTCTAATTAAAAGTGAAAAATGGAGTAATACTACATGCACACTCATTTTGTAATTTACAAAAGAAGTAGGAATAGAAATGCACTTTTTCAAGACTTCACAGAGGTGTTTTTAAAATTAGACTAATTTATATGGTTACATTTGAAATTAAACAAAACGCACTAATTGATACTGCCAGTTTTAGTTTGCTCCCAACGCCTTCAACTTTCACTCCGGCGCGCCACGACTGCCGTCCGAAAAGTACGTCGGCGCTTAGTTCCGGCACAAGGGACAAGAACCCACCAACCACCACAGATCAAAAATAAAAATCTGTTCATCAATCTTCGCGATGGCTCATTTCCGGCTCACCCCGTTTCAAGATCATACTCGAAATCTATAGCAGCTCGAAAATCCAAATAGAAATGGCGCTGTACATGCCCCTGTTCAAAGTTTGCACAACTTTGAGATCACTCACAGCACTGCACGCCCATCTGATGGTCCGGGGCCTTCAAAAGGACCCGCTCGCGTCGACGAAGCTCATTGAGACATATTCACAAATGGGTTGCGTGCAATCTTCAAGACGGATATTCGTCACCTTTCCGAACCCAGATTCTTTCATGTGGGGCGTGCTGATTAAATGCCACCTCTGGAATGGTATGTTTCGAGAAGCCATTTTCGTGTACCAAGATATGCTGGAGAGCTTAGGGGAGTTGAGCGAGTTCATATTCCCTTCTGTTTTGAGGGCTTGTTCTGCGATTCATGATCTGAGTCAGGGGGAGAAGGTCCACGCGAGGATTGTGAAGTCTGGGTTTGAGACTGATCCGATAATTGAGACCTCGCTGCTCAGCTTGTACGGCGAGACGGGGTGTTTGAATAATGCCCGAAAAGTGTTCGATGAAATGTCAACAAGAGATCTGGTTTCATGGAGCTCATTAATATCTACTTATGTCCGCAATGGACAGGCGAGAGAAGGGTTGGCGGTCTTCAGGAAAATGGTGGGGGAAGATGGTTTGGAAGTCGATTCCGTGACCATGCTTAGTGTAGCCGAGGCCTGTGGTGAATTGGGGTTACCGAGAATCGGGAAGTCGTCTCATTGTTATTTAGTGAGAAGGAATATTGTACATGACCATGAAGCATTGGTTAGTTCCCTTGTTGCGATGTATGGAAAATTCGGTGATGTGTGTAGTGCAGCAAATTTGTTATATAATGGTGTTTATTGCAGTGTTGCCTCGTGGACGGCGTTGATTTCAAGCTATAATCAAAACGGACACTATTCACAAGCATTACTGACATTTATTAAAATGCTAGGGCGTAAAGTGGAGATTAATAGTGTCACGTTGATGAATGTTGTTTGTTCTTGCGCTCGGCTGGGATTGCTAAGAGAAGGGAAATCTGTTCATGGATATGCCATAAGGAATAATATTGAGCTTGACAGAGACTTTTTGGGGTCGTCTTTGATTGACTTGTATGCTAATTGCGGTCAGTTAAGATACGCTCTTCGGGTGTTTGATTATACTCGAGACAAGCATGTAGTATCATGGAATATTCTCATATCTGGTTATGTAAGGGCTGGGATGGCGTATGAGGCTTTATCTCTTTTTTCCGAGATGTTAGTTAAGGAAATAGTACCGGATTCCTTTGCCTTGGCTAGCGCTCTATCGGCTTGTGGAATGATCGGGCTTTCGGAAACAGGATGTCAAATACATTGTCTTGTTATCAAGAGGAACCTCCATAGAAACGAATTTCTTGAGAATGCCCTAATCGACATGTACTCCAAATGCGCATTTATAAACTCCGCTATCCAAATATTTCACGACACACGAAAGGATAGTGTTGTGACATGGAACTCCATGATGTGCGGGTTTTCTCAAAATGGCTACTCGAAAGAAGCTCTGACCCTTTTCGTCGAGATGTATGTGAAGAATCTCGACATGGATGAAGTGACCATTTTGAGTGTAATCCAAGCTTGTTCGAATTTAGGGCTTACGGATAAGGCAAAATGGATTCATCAGAAGGTGATTATTTTTGGTGTGAAGAGAGATATGTACATCGACACAGCTTTGGCCAATATGTATGCTCGATGTGGGGACCTTTGCATGGCACGGAAAGTATTTGATCAAATGAGTGAAAGAAGTATTGTGTCGTGGAGTTCCATGATAGGGAGTTACGCAATGCACGGTTACATTGACGACTCTATTTCTCTTTTTGATAGAATGGTCGAATTAGGTATAAAACCGAACGATATTACTTTCATGAATATTCTGTCGGCATGTAGCCATGCTGGATATGTTGAAAAGGGAAAATTTTATTTCAACTTGATGGTTAAGGATTTTGGTATACAGCCTAATTCCGAGCATTACGCTTGTTTGGTTGATTTGTTGAGTCGGGCTGGTGATCTTAACGGGGCGTATGAAGTTATAAACTCGATGCCTTTTCCTGCTGATGCTAGCATTTGGGGTGCATTGGTGAATGGGTGTAGAATATACGATAGGATGGATTTTCTGAAAGGTGTTGATAAGGATTTTATAAACGTGGGATCATATGATACCGGGTATTATAAGTTGTTGTCTAATGTATATGCAGAAGGGGGCGAGTGGAATGAGTTTGAGATGGTGAAATCGAAGATGAGAAATCTAGGGTTGAAGAAGGTGCCTGGGTATAGCATGATCGAGTCGAACTCATAGGGCTTGGTTCAACTTATCATCTTGTATTGCTGGTGCAAAAGGCTAGTCAGCAGAAAATAAATTGTGTTTTAAAATTTTGTTTTATAGTTGTTCATATGTTCACTTGTAAATTAGTTGCTTATTCATTAAACATGAAGAGGATTCTGATCATATTGTATTTTTACAAATTATTTGAACCAATAAAAAAGGAAATAAAAATTATCTATATCTTATGTATGTAAAGTTGAAATCTTTCCCACAAAAGTATACATCAACAATTAAACAAGCATTGTAACAAACACATATCATTAGTATACAACTAAACCTTGCTAAATCCAATCTGTTTCTTCAGACCCTTTCTCTTCATCAAATCTCTCAGTTGAGTGGCAGGCATGTAATTAGACATAAGCCTATAGTGACCGGCATCATCAGGATGAAGTTCGAGCATTTTCCTTACAATCTCGTCCCCAAGATCGAATCTTGAGTTCAAACTGCACCCGTGAAGAAACGACCCAAGAATGTCACAATCAGGCTTGATCGGCATTTTCTCAATGAACTCTAATGCCTCTTCAATATTTCCCGACCGAGCCAACAAATCCACCATGCACGCATAGTGTCTCGTTGAGGGGATATAATTGTAAGCTTTACACATTTTATCGAAATATTTCCAGCCCTCGGTAACCATCCCACTATGGCTACAAGCAGATAAAATCGTCGTGAAAATTATATCGGTTGGCCCCAAGTTCTCCTTCGCCATATCACTGAAAAGCCGAAGGCACTCATCCAAGTCCCCTTGCTTTCCGTAACCACCAATCATCGCACTCCACGTGGCCGCATTCCTCACAGACATTTCATCGAACACCTTTCGTGCAAAAACTGCGTCCCCGCATTTGGCGTACAGATTCAGAACTGCCGTGCCAATGTAGACACTATCAGACACCGAAAAGCCTTCCCTGATAGAGTAAGCATGAACAGAACATCCCAAATGTACATCTCCGATGCAAGCACAAGCAGATAACACAGCCACCACAGTCGTCGGATCAGGTCTGAAGGAATTCAATCTCATCCGTTTGAACAATCTCAAAGCCTCGTAAGGGTACCCGTTTTGGTAATATCCGCTTATAATCGAGTTCCAAGTGACAACATCCTTATCCAAAATAGAGTCGAATAAATAAACAGCATCTTCTATTCTACGACACTTTGCGTACATGTCCACTAAAGCATTCATAACATTAGCATCATCCTGTCCCGATTTAATACCTAGGCTATGAACTAACGAGCCCATGTAATAATTCCCCGACTGGGCACAAGCGGAAAGCACACTCGCCATTGTAACAGAGTTGGGATAAACCTCTTGCCATTTCTTGTCACTGAACAATAGTAATGCTTCATCGGAAAATCCACTCTGTGCGTAACCCACGATCATGGCCGTCCATGAAACAAGATCAATAAGTCGAAACTCGTCGAAAAACAATCGAGCATCTTGAATTGCACCGCATTTGACATACATGTCGACAATCGAAGCAAACAAGTGACGATTCACTTTAACATCGTTCTTGATTATGTTTCCATGCACCCACCTGCCCTGGTGCAAAGCGCCTAACTTCGCACAAGCCGTGACAACACTACTTAAAGTGAACGCGTTTCCTTCGACCATGCAATCCCTCATACGGTTAAACAACAGCAAACCTTCTCTCGCGCAATTGTTACGAACGTAGCCCACGATCATCGAAGTCCAGCAGACGACATTCCTGTCTGGAATTTTCTCAAACACCTTGTGGGCAGTGTTGATTTCTCCACACTTTGCGTACATGTCGACGAGACCAGTCAACACGAAGCTATCGGGGTCTCCCTTCTGAACTATGTGCCCGTGCAGCTTTTTCCCTAGGCTGAAATCTCTCAGCTCTGTACAGGCCTTGAGCACAATCGAGAACACGGCATCGTCAAGAACCAGAAACCTCCTCCTCATAAACATAAAAAACCCGACAATCTCATCGTAGAGGTTGTTCATGAAGTACCACCTCATCATCACCTTGCACGAGCCGAAATCTGGGTCGGGAATTTCGTCGAACAGGCGGCGGGCATTCCGAACGTGCCCGAACATGCCATAGAGTCCGAGCAATTTGATTCTCAATAAAGGGTCGTCGTTCTCTCCACTTACAATCAACAGGGCGTGGATTTTCCGGAGCGACGATAACGTTCTGCAGAGACGCAAGAGGCTGAAAAACGGGCTCGCCGAGATCGACTGGATCGACTCGATTTCAAGATTCTGGGATCGGAAACGATCGGTGGATGTCGTCGAAAATCGCAAATGGGGTTTCGGAAATGCGAAAGGAAGGATTTTTCTGTGAAAACGAGAAAGTAATTTCATGGCGCTTGCATTCCATTACCGGTTTGTTTACCGGCTTATTTATATTGGGGGTTTGTTTTGGTACGAGGTATGAATGTTTGATTAACATCTCCCGCCATGTTCGTCTGCGGGAGCGGAATTGAAACGGATTAATGGACGGACTTGCTTTCGGGCCTTCAAGTTTCAGGCCCAAAACATATAAGGCCCGTATACAAATTGGAACAAAAAGCTGTGTATATATGAAAGATCAATTCAAAGGAACATTATTTTCTGTTTGAAAAAATCAAAACACAAACTTTATAAGTTATAACCAAAGACTCAAACTTTATGATGACCCGCTACAATGAGATTTACAAAGATGACAAACTCGACCCGACCCGTGTCAGGTCAACACGACAGCCGCCGGAGGATTATTATTACACCTCTGTCTCCGGGGCCGGCGAGTCTTCTTTCCCCACCCGGTCAAACTCCTATCCTCCAACACCCCACCTTCAACTCCGTTATTACCAACAGCTTGACAAGCCCGATTATTCGAGCCCGAGACAGCCGACGGGCTCTCGGCCAAAGCCCGTCTCCTCCCCCTCCCTCCCCCGTTCCTCCTCGCCAAGCCCGAAACCCAATTGTGGCCCGTGGCTTTCATGAGCCCGCCAAACATCTGAATATCCTCTGTCACCTCATGCCTAGACAACGAAACTAGGCCCGGAAGGATATCTCTCTGGAAGTCCCTCCTCTGCCTCCCTCTCCTCGACTGCCCTCTCCTCGGCCGAGCCACCGACGTGGGCCCGGCTTCCTCCGGGACAAAAGGCTCCGGCATGTAGTCCTCCTCCTTCGTCTCCGATATAGCCAGTGTCATCGCCTCAAAATCGTCCATCTCGATCGGAGATGGAATATCGCCGGCACTCGACTCCTCGAGCTCGTCGGAAATGGCATCGACGAACCAGATTAAAGACTCGTCCAAGGTGGAATTTTTATCCGGGCCCGAGGACGAGATTGCCACCATTATCTCAGCTGCATTTCGCATCTCGATTTCCTTGATTTGTAGTAACTGGAAAGATGCCTCGAGGTCCTCATCCTCGACCGGAGCTTCTAGATCTAAGTCTATCTTCTTAACACTCGAATCATTCGCTTCTTCAAGATCGCTAACGCAAGAGTTTAAGTCGATGTAGTCTCGGGCCTCGGTTTGCTTCTTCACTTCTTTCTCCGTGATTAGTTCGACGGTGGGTATCTCTTCTTCCGGGGGCTCGCACTCTAAATTTATGTCGATTTTTATTGTTCCGTTCGCCTTTTCCGAGGACGGAGGCACGATTTCTGTTCGGAAAATGGGGAACCCGAGGATTTTCTCCGTGATCTCATGATCGCTCGACCGTTGATTGAGATCAGTAACGGTGGGCCCATTGCCACGGCCCGGCCCGCATTTAAGCCAAGGCAACGCCGACGGATGTTCTTCGGCCTCGTTCAAGTCAATATCTATCACGGGTTTGGAATTGTTATTCCACAATGCATGATTAGCCGAGACGGCATTTGTTTCTTTGTTAAATTTCGAGGCGGATCCCTGATAAAATCCGTTTCTTACCGATATTTCACCTCTGAAAACAGGGTTGAAGTTTGAGCTGCCATCGACGAGACATTTTTCCCCGAACTGAGCCAAAGTATGCGAATTTCTAGATGCTTCTAAACGCGATTCCATTGTGGTTACCTTTTGGGTATGACTACTGATCATTGGGTATGACATCATTGAGCTCCCCCATGATGTCACAGATTGAGGCCGACTTGCGAAACCAGAAGAAAATAAAGAGCTGAGATCAGGCCCCCGATTAAGCTTGCCCGGAGCTGGATGAGAAAGTATAGCCATCTTTTCTTTGTGAAGACCGTGATTTACAGAACTGAGGTTGCTTTTACTGGACCCTGAAAAATTGCGAAGTACAAAGATTTAGAAAAACGAATGCAGAAAGAATTACAATCAACAAGGGTGGTTTTGTAATTATCCCTTTTTGACTTTCATCATTATAATTCTTTACCTGCTTCATTCAGATGAGAAAGCCATCCCCTTTCATTAAGGGGCGATTTCCCCAAAGGCCCGTCACGACTTTCGCCTTTCTTCACTCCGTTGATTGAGTAATTCTCAAGAAAATCAACAGTCGATGGAGCCATTGCCTCTTCAATCTCGACGGGCTCATTTAGATCAGCCAACCTAAGACCAGCAGATGACTTCTTTTCGATTTCTTCTGTGTCTATGTATTCATCAGCCGGTAGATGGAGATCTAACAACCTCTTCCTCACTTTCAGGGGTCTCAAATCCAATGGCTCGGATTCCTTCGAGGGTTGTGCGATGCTGTACCCTTTAGTACAACTCACGGGAGAGTTTTCGACTTCCGCTCCGGTAATAGAAGTTCGGTTTTCGTATCCGGGGTTCGTTAGAGTAAAGCCTGCCATGTGCCATTTGCGAGGATCTTGTGGCTGGATTTGAGATATAAAGTTGGAGGACGAGGATGGCTCCATGGATGCTCGAAGCCTGTAAAGTTCTTTCCTTTTGAATTCTTCCATCATTTCCCGTTGAATTCGGTAGAGACGGTGGAGCTCATGAACCTTAAAAATAGAACAGTGGTTTCAAATGTCAAATGTTAAACCAACTTTAAATTTTCTACTATTGTTCGGTTCTAAAAGCATAGGTTTATTGAAACCAGACAGACATTTTATCGAAAAATATGTTGCTATAAAAGTAACCTGATTCTTGAAAATGGCCTCGTGTTCGAGCATTTTCTGCTTCATAGCATCCTTCCCATAACCTGGAAAGACATCGGCTGTAGCCCTTGGCATGAACCCGTTGTAATAAGGTCCGTATGTTGTGGTGTTATTATCCGCATAACTCGTGGGCCAGCTACTACTGCTAGAATCCTCATTAAGATCCCTCATGGAGTTGTAACGATGACTACTATATCCCGGCAAGTAGCTCTTGCAATCTACTTTTGTTCCCATTCCTAAACAAAAATAAAACGATATACGCAGTATATTATTTCCGATCAAATGACTATGAATCTGCAATTCGAAAATGGAACTTGCTTTGATTTCTAACAATGCCACCAAAAAATGATAATTTCTAACATTCAAAGCCCACCAAGAACCAGCAAATCAGATACATACAATTCCAATAACCCAATCGACCAACAATTGACATCATCATCATCAGCTAATCGAATGAGGAGTAAAAATGTAAAAAAAAAAAAAAAAAAGGAGGGGGTAATTTTATTTATTTTTACCTCAGACCCACATCCTGAAACCGCCTGTTCTGAAGAACCAAACCAACCCCCAATCAAATCAAATCAAATCATCCAGTAGTATCTCCAACTGGATATGAACTGAATTAAATAAACAGAGACAACAAGGAAATAAATAAATAAATAAACAAAAAAAAAAATGAAATCGAATGAAATAAATTCAGATCCTAAATCAAACCCAAGCAAAGATTGGAGCTTTCGATCTGTTGGGCCTCTCTGTCTATGTGAAAGGAAGAAAAGCTACAACCTTTACAAAGAATATTTACCAGTCAGTACTAATTAACTAATTAATAATTACAAAATCAAGAAAAAAAGGAAGGGGGGCGGGGGAGGGGGACGGGGGAGGGGGAGAATCAATAAAGAGAGAGAGATCCCAGATAAGAAAATCTTGGCATAAACAAACGACCTTCGAATAACAGTGACACGAAATTTGTCAACATCCGGTCTCTCTCTCTCTCTCTCTCTCTCTCTCTCTCTCTCTCTCTCTCTCTCTCTCTCTCTCTCTCTCTTTTATTCTCTGCGGCTTCACCCTGTTTCTCTCTCTAAGCTCGCTCACTCACTCAACAGCACAAGCGAAATAAATCTCTCTCTCATCAACAGTTAATTTTTTTAATTATTATTTTGTAGGTGTTTGAGGAAAAAAATGGGAAATGAAAAAAATGGGCATTGTCAAGATTCTCTCCACCTTCCCCTTGCTTTTCGTACCAGATATTAATGGGAATTTCTTTAACATTTTATTATACTGACAATTGGGTTTTTGTTTGTAATAAGAGTAATTTTAAAATAAAACTTAGTAAGTAATAAAAATGTCATTTTTATTTTTGTTTCAAATAATTACTCGATCAATACATAATTGTGGAACGGTTATGTATGAATATTAATGATAATTAATTACTATATTAGTATATTATGGATGTTTAATTTTTGTTAATTTTATTATTATTGATATTATAATTATAGGATTGTGTGTGCGCATTTATGATGCGCTTTAGCTTAACAACAAAACACTACACAAATTGCAATCTTTTTAAAATTATTTATTTAATATATATTGTCACGCATCGGACAACCCCGTGGGTCCCACAAACTGAGACTTGAGGCTTCGGTTGCGGAGTTTTTGTTTTAATTTTTTTTTTTTTTAATTTAAGGTTTTGCTTTTTCCTGCACTTTTTTTCTGATCTTTTTCGATTTGTTAGTCATTATTATTACCACTGAATTTTAAGATGTAAATATGTAATTACTGAAATGGGACTGATTTATCCTGAGCAGATCTGATTGATAGCCTGATGCTATCTGCTTGCACAGAAATTTGTGTATTATTATTAGTATTTATTGTTACAAATAATACTATCACAAATTCACAATAAAAAAAATTTGTTTTTGGGTTTTTAGTAAAATTTCATATGTTGATCATATATGATATTTATCCAAAATATTATTCTAACACTACAAAAAAACCCGGGAATACTTAAAACATTTTTCCCGTAGGGTCCCCTACGCTATTTCCCATAGGGGATAATTGAAAAATATTCCCTACGGCATTTGCCGTAGGGGATTTGTTTTTTTTTTTTTTTAACTATTTATTTATATAAAAAATAAATTAATTAAATATTATTATAAAATTACGTTAAATTGTTTGAAATATTTTTTTAAACCACTATTTCGATAAATAATCAATTACAATTAAAGTTTTTTACGCACTACACAATTATACAACTACGCAATTATAATTTTATAAGAAAAATTAATTACAAAAATTATACAATTACGCAAAAAATTACGCAATTTTATAAAAATAATTCATAACAAAAATTATACAATTACGCAATTTTATAAAAATAATCAATTACAAAAATTTCGCAATTTAATATATTTAAATGATGTTTTATTTAAAATTAGCTTTTGTTAATTTGATATATACATATATATATATATATATATTGTATTTTATTTTATTATTATATTATACTACATAATAAATATAGGTTAATGAATACATATATATTATCTTTTAAAAATTGTACATAATTCAGATAGCCCAGCGTATCTTCCTCCTCTTCACCAATGAAATCCAGGGTTCAAACCTGGGCTATGCAATATACATTATTAATAATTACGAAGAGGGCTGGGCTTGGGTCGGGCCTTGTGTTGTGGGTCGGGCCGGTGGCCCGAGTAACATATGGGCCACATGCAATACACATTATTAATAATTACGAAGAGGGCTGAGCTTGGGTCGGGCCTTGTGTTGTGGGTCGGGCCGGTGGCCCGAGTAACATATGGGCCACGTTTTTGAATAAAAACATATTCCATAAGGGCTTAGCCGTAGGGAATACACGTTTTTGGATAAAAACATATTCCATAAGGGTTTAGCCGTAGGGAATACTCCTACGGGCCAACCTACGGGATGCCGTAAGGAACCCCTACGGGAAGAAGGGGAGGCGGAGACGAGTTTCCCAATGGGCTTCCCTACGGCGTGATTCCCGTAGGGGATGAAGGAATAGGATTCCCTACGGATTTTTACGGATTTCCCTACGGGAATGGCCGTAGGAAATGCCAGTTATGGCTGTAGGGAATGCCAGTTTTTTTTTGTAGTGTAAGGTTCTGTATTGTGTAATGTATATTCTATTGAACTAATGTCATGCAAACATGATTTAATTGAATATCATTCAACTTTTGAAGTCATGTTTGTGTAACTCTGAGTCAACTGAATATGCATCGCACAGATCTAACTTTATATTAAGTTGTCCAATGTAAATTTTAAGTGTGATCAAGATTCAAAATTTAATCACAAATTATCAAATAAGACCAAATTATTTTACTTAATTTCTTAGTAGTATAAAGTTTGGATTAATTAACAATATTTAATGTAAAGATTGCAGTACCGGTAAGTGTATAAGTCTATAGAATCTAGATGACAATTAGTTCAGCTGGATTTATTGGCATATAATAATGTTGAATTATTGTTGTTAATTTGATATAATTAATATTTATAGATTTTTGTTTGCAATTTAACTCAAATCACGTAACATATGTACGTAGCTAATGGTTGGTCCATACCCGAAGAAATAAAGGAGGTTTACTGGTCAATAAGTCCACAATTAGATGTGCTTGTTTATTTAGGACATAATATTAGTATATAAATTGTGACAAATTTGAAACAACGAAACATAAAGTATTTGTTTAATCGAACTAATTATTAATCAGTATTAATTATCAAAATCAATTAAGATCCTTAGTTGGTTAGATGTTGACCATATGCACCTTTACCCGTTGACTTCTTGATAATACACACTTCGCGACTTATGTTCTACAGTAATATTTGTTAAATTTTAAATTTAACAAATGCGCTTTATTTTTAAGAATCAAAGTTTTTTTTTTCTTATAAATTATGGTTGTTATTTTATTTATTGTGGTCCTTTTTTTTGGTACAATTTCAGATTTTAAAATATATATTAAGTGGCCTCAGATTCAAAAGTATGAAAGTTAAGTTATTACTTGCAATAAAAACACACGGAATGAGAAAGTGGTCCGACTACTTCAATGAGATTACTACTAGTCTAGTATTAGTATTAGTTTAATATTAAAAGATATAATTAAATAATACGGAATACTATGTAAGTCTGAAATTAGAAAAACCTAAATTAAAAAAAATATAATATAAAAATTAATTGAAGTGTTTTCGAAGTCTATTTTTTAAAAGTTTTGTTTATCGACTTCTAAAAGTAATTTATTTTTAAATTAACTCTCTCTATATAGTGCATATATTTTCACATTTTTTTTAATTATCCCATATATTATTAAACATATGCTAAAAAAAAACACTATAGTTTTTTTTTTCTTTTAAAATACAATTTTGCTGATTTTTTATTTACTTACAGCTAATTTTATTTTTTTCCGTTTTAAAAGATAAAACTAGAGTAATATTATTAATACCATAATATTTTTTATTTTTTATTTTTGTGCTAAGAAAAATGTGAAAATATTATTAGAAATTAAGGACTACATATACAGTAATTTAAAAATAGTGACCCTAAAAAAGATTATCATAAATTATCATACATGTTAGCCTCGCCTAACACAATTCAATTGGATGCATCTAAAAAAGCATCATGCACGGATTCATTAAAATCCCTATTTATTACTATTATGGTAATTTTAATGTTAATTTATAAACATTTAAAGTAATGTACATGAGGTTTCAATAATTTAAAAAAAAATGCATTTTTAGTTTTTTTTTCCTAAAAATAATGCTCTGTAAATTATAATATAACCTTAATTAATAAATTAATCATTTTTTTAATTTGTAGTGTACATTAAAAAAAAAAAAGATCTTCACGTGTTATCTTGTCATATTATACAAAAAAGACTACGCATTAAAGGGCCAAATGGATAGTTTTTTGTTTATATATATATATATATATATATATATATATATATATATATATATATATATATATATATATATATATATATATTTTGATAAACAAAATGTGTTTATTCACGCACCACACACATGTAGACATGGATTTACATGATCATTAATACTTCATGCTCTAAAATAAAACCTAAAATTGAAAAATAATGTGTTGTCATTTTGCCTATGTTTATTGACACAACACCCACCAAGCTCACATTTCTCTTAATACTGAATTAGTTATTTTCAATAAATATTGGTTGATATATATATATATATATACTCCTACTATCTTTAATTTTAATTTAATTAATATTAATCCTCGAGTTAATACACAAACTTTATTTTAATAATCATGTGCTCTAACATTTTGATACAATAGGTGGTTATATATATATATATATATATATATATATATATATATATATATATATATATATATATATATATATATATATATATATATATATATATATATATATATATATATATATATATATATATATATATATATATATATGATCACTTGATATCATGAGAATAATTTGATAGTAGCAGTTTGAAGAAGCTGAGTCAATAGTATTGTGAATAATTTAAATAGTTTGAAGAAAAGATATGTCTAAGAAGTATTATCAACTTTAAATAATAATTTAAAAAGGGGGAAATCACGATTTGATTTGACGAAATTCGTTGATTTGAAGGGGGGCAACATTTCCACATGGACCATATCAGAGATAAATTGATTAAAACCCCAATTTCTACCGATATTCAATTCTTGTTTTTGTGTGGCGGATATCATATCTTTCCTAATCATTATTCCTTGCACTGCTCTGTTCCACATAAATTTTGTCAATAAAAAAAACATGTATTCTCAAATCCATATAATCTCTACTGTTTTGAACTCAATAGTTTCACTTAACTTACTGTATTTAGACTATTGAGACTCTAAGGATATATAACCTCAAAACTTAATATGCGATTGCTCAATCGATGAAAAAATATAAATTGAGTTTGCCCAATGAGTTTATACTACATATGAAGAAGCACAAAAATCAGGGATCGATTAAAAAACGAGAGTACGAAAGCGAGCAACTAGCTCAAATTTCAGCTTAAATAGCATGAATGAACCAAGTTGTATTTTGTTGTATGTAAATTCAAATTTAAATTCCAAATGTTCATATTATCTAAAGTATTAAAAAATACTCCATCTGTTAAAAGAACAATTGTCGCAGTTTTTTTGTTATTTACAAAAAAAAAAAAAGCACGACAATTAACGTAGAACATAAATAGCCTAGAAAAAAAACAAAACATTGTTTTAGTTACTAATTTAAGTCCTGAAAATGAATCGAGGATGAGTTAATTAGTTCCACAAATTATTGATTACTACTAGTGTACATTCTTAAAACAAATCAAATACATAAAAACACACACAAACACACATACACTATATTTATACAACACATTTTGATCCATTTATTTCAAATATAAGTAATTACTTAAAATGGTTATTTTATTTTATTATATTATTGGACCATATATCAGAGTTTCAGTACAGGAATCCAACATATAATAGACCCACGTTGGTATAAATAACATACTAACGTGGGCCCCACAGTATCATAACCTGCTATCTGTCCTATGTACAGTCATGGCTAGTTATCATCTGTCCATTCAGGGGAGAGAGACCACTGACGTTGACTCAATTCAGCCCATCAACATTTATATGGGCTGGGCCGAGCCCAATCACACTTCAAACTGTAACAGTAATTTGCACCGGCCCAAATAAGAATTAATACATAAAAAAACACATTTTTATTCGTATATTACAAGAAACACAACCAAACTCATTTTCTCAAATGAAGTAATTTAACAGCAAGTGTCTGTACAAGTAGAAACCGAATATATCTCATGTCGAACTTGCCGATAATAAAACACAGTATAACATTACAACTCCTATCGCCTTTAGAACATTACATTTCTATGTTTTGAACTGAATTCTAAATGTGAACTATAGACCGAATTTGTGGGTCCTCTCACTTCTCAAAAGTCGGGTTGACTGACTCACCATGTAAGTTCGCAGTGGATTTTCTGGAGGATTGAAGGTATCGAGTAAGGTCAATTGGTCTGTTCTCGGTAGCTTCAGGCTTCTAAATCTCACTTGTGGGTGGAGACGATATTGACTTTCCCTTGGTATCCGAAGATTCTACGTCTATATGTTTCTTCCCATTCGAGGTCTGTAAAAGCTTGACCTGGGTTTCCAGAAACTAGAAAAAGAAATGGAAGATATTTATTGTCTTTTGAAATTACAAGCATCTCATGAATTATGGAAGGGGAGAAAAAAAAAAGATCAAGACCCGAGCCAAACGAAAGTTACCTCAATTTGATGCTTAATTAATTTCATTTGTAAATCCAGTTGAAAGTTTGATGCACTCCCTTCCCCAGATTCCTCATTTATACCAACCGTTTGAGAAAGTAATGCATGTCCAGGTGACCTGCAATACAGAATTACAAAAACACATCTTGAGGGTTTGATTCAGTTTTAAAGGTCAGGGGTATTTTTGTAAAACTATAAAAGTATGAAAAAGGTGAATACCACGTTAGAGCATTCGGAGAAGGATAAACGAAAGACTTCTCATATATTGAGGCGGCAGATGCCGCAACATTGAGTCTAGCCTGATGATGGCTGACATCATTATTTGCCACACCACTAGTACTAGATTCTTGAGAAGTCGTATTAGTCGTGCCAGATCCTGTCCGAACAACAGTGTTAGTGAAATGGGTTTTGGAATAGTACGAACAAAAAGATCCTCATTCACATTTAATAAAAAAAGCACCTTGCTGCTGTTGGCCATTATTCACTGGTGCAGTAGAAGGAACCCCGTTTTCAGGTGGTATAACGTGTGATCTACAAGTAGGACATGTGTTTTGTCTTTCCAACCACGACCTAAGGCAGTGCACGTGAAAGAGGTGCCCGCAAGCTACTTTCTTGGCCACAGTCATCTCCTCACGACATATAATGCAGATAGCATCAGTTCTGCAAGGGCGGGAAAACATGGAAGATATCGTGATTATCAAAGAAAAAACTAAAAAAGATTTCTCACTTCACCCAGTAAATAATACTATGCTTACGCGCTGAGCTCTTCAGGACTCGCATCCGGAAAACGACTGTTCATGTTTGAAGCGATTTTGCGGTAGCGCAGGTAATCAGCCACTCGGATTTTGAAGTTGCGGAAAGTCTCGTATAGCTCCCTGATCAAGTGAAGAGGCACACCATAGCTCCTAAAGGATACAAAAAGACCAAACAATCACTGTTAAAATTAAGGGACAGTTGTAATATTTATATAAATGTGAAAGCAAGTATAATACTGTACAAAATAAAATCTCAGGGAAACCTTGGTAATTTGAATTCAGTTTTTTTTTTTTTTTGTAATTAACAATAATAATATTAATAATATGCATTGATTTTGTCAAAAAATATATCACTATTTTCGGACACTCGAAAAGAAAGAGTCATATTAACAGATTAGCAAAGCATATCCGAATTCTTAACCATGATTTGGATAATACACAACCAAGCTAGTAAGCACATAAAATCTGCCCAGAAGCTTATATGCAGGTATAACACGTATAATGGAGGGAATAGAAAGAAAAAAAGTGAGAGGTTGCTTACATAAAAATGACAAGGAAGAAACACATGCACAAAGTCAAGTGGATCAAGTCACGGATAAGCTCCAAGTAAAACGTGTAAACAGCCTTCTTTTCCCATTGCCCTTCCATAACCATATCACGGACATGGAATATATACTTCACAAAGGTTGATACAGTTGTAATAGCCAGTACCATATACCTGAAAGAAAAACAAATCAACACAAAATTAGCTTATGTCAAACAAAAGAGATTCAATGTATAAATAAATAAAGGAATAACTACAAGAAGTGTCATTGACGTTTGACCTATTCACAAATAACACCCACTAAAATTTAATGGTTGCCAAAATTCCACTGTGTTTTACTTTGTCTTAGCTTCACCCCGTCATAAGCAAAAAAAATTACAAAACCTCACTTCAATTCTATAAATATATTCAGCCAGCACCTTGGTTTTAACACTGAATCAAACCTCGATCGTGCAATTTGAAGCTTTGAAAGTTAGTTGGCTTTTATTAGATTAGTGCCTTAAAAAAACTCAGTAAAAGAAATCACTAACATTAAACACAGGAATCCTCGGGGTTGACCTAGTTAAAAATAAAAATCAGCAAAATCTCAATATTTTACTCTATTATACATTCACCCAGTCACAAGCAAAATAATTTCATACCCATTCCCATTTGCCATTTATAAAAAATGGCCTTTTTGTAATATGAAAAATATAACTTTTTTGTAATTAGATTGGAACCTCAATGGTACATCTGTAACAATCACAGTAAATAAATAATCTTACGCCACTGAACTTACTCAAAAGAAAAGAAGAGTGAAACCGAAGCCTGTCTGGTTTCAACCAAATACTTGATTGAATCGTACAAAAAGATACTATCAACAAGGAGGAGGAATCCCATGAAAGATATGATGCGGATATGCGAGAGCTTAGGGACAGTAGGAGTTGTTTCAATATGCTCGACCCTCTTTTGGGCCAACCAGTGCAACGACTTGATCAGAAGCAAAGCAGTAACCATAGCAAGAAACGTGACCGAAAAATCCTGTCTGAAAATAGTGATGGCGAAAAGTATCTCCATAACCTCCTGCCATGACTGCTCGTTCAGCCTCTCGACTTCTGCTTCCCGAAGAGTGCCGAGGAAAACTTTCTTGGTCAGCTGCCAGATAATGCACATGCCAACCAGACCCATATTCAAAAGTAACACTAAACTGATCTTGGAAGTTGATAGGTAAACCAGTGCAGGGTAAAATTGTCCTCTGCTGTTAAAGGCGTAAAAGACAATTGCAACGGTAGCCAGTAAACTAAAACCACCATAGGTTTGAAGCTTCATCATATCACCTGTTACCTGTTGATCACATTTAATAAATCATACAATCGTAAAAAAATCCAGAAAAAAATCAATTGTAACTTAAAATAATTAGGGGAAAAAACGGTTATCAACATAACTGCTTTATAAAATAGAAAAAATCGGAGCTTTACTGCATGATCGTTTAAAATCTACTAATTTAATTCGATTGGAATAATAATTAAACTAATTTAAAGTATATGCATCTCAATTGAAAACGAATTATAATCGAGATCAAGAAAATAAATAAATAAAAAGGGATGAAAATGCACTTACTGTTGAAGAAAAAGCGAGAGGCGAAACCCCAGATTTTTTTCTGAATGAGAGAGGGGAAAGGATTCGCCTGTGAAAACAATTTTGGGAGATTTGAAGGTGGAAAAATGGAGGGGTCAAAGTGAGGTGTAGGATCCACGTGTCGTGATTGTATTGGTCGTGTTGCCGTGGAGCCGACTGCAATAATGTCATCATCCTCCAATCAGATTGTCGGCCCAATTGAGACAATTTTAATCCTAATGGGCCGTGCCAGCCCAATTACTTTGAAATGCATATTCATATTGGGCTGAGCCCGTCCGCGTCCTTCCTCCACTTCTGCCCGTAAGCGTAATACGACGTCGTAGCATGAAATCACCACGCTCTCTACGAATCGAGTGAGTGACGAAAAGCACCTGAAAACCCTAATTTCAATGGCGATATCAGGAGATCTAAGTGTCTCTGCAGCTATGAGTCCGTACAAGTTCAATCCCCTCCGCACGACGTCGTTTTTTCCTCCGTCCAAGGTTTGTTCCAGCTCAATCCCAAAATTTTGTTTTTCTTTAAAATTTCAGTGCATTTCTATTTTTCTGTGTTTTTTAGTTTGTTTTTTCTTTGAAGTCTTATCATTATTTCTGCTTGGTCGTTATGGGAATGTCGTAAAATTTACAATAATTCTGAAGCTAGTTCCGAGAGACTATCTATGTTTTATGTAACTTGAATAGTATTAGATAAAATATGATTCTTTTGGTGATAGCTATAATTGATTTTTCGGAAAGGCAGATTTCAAAATTGTATCTGTAAATTAATATACGCATTGTAGCTGATAATAATAGTGGTCTCTCAAGCTTCGATTCCAGTATTAATTTACCTTGAACTCTGTGTGTGTGTGTGTGTGTGTGTGTTGGATCTTCCGGTTATGGGTTCTTTATTGTTTGTTGGCATGGAGTATTGGCTTAAAAACGTAGTTTTATTCGTTATTGCTATTTATGCAACACAGTATGATTCGTGATCAAATTTTATATTATTTCGTCGTGGAATATTATGTGCACTATGCATTGACTATATTGATGAAAATTTTCTCGATGCAAATTTAAACAATTACATGCATAAAAAAGGTGGCGCAATAAGGTTGTTGTTGGAAACATGGGATTTCCACACAATTCTATTGTGCTTATCATTGTAATGGATACTATGATAGTTTGTTGTCCGTTGCAAAAAGAATGACCTGCAAAAAT
The DNA here is from genome assembly GCA_954870475.1 of Euphrasia confusa. Classification (NCBI taxonomy): domain Eukaryota; kingdom Viridiplantae; phylum Streptophyta; class Magnoliopsida; order Lamiales; family Orobanchaceae; genus Euphrasia; species Euphrasia confusa. Next base: position 5,043,740 of record OX940961.1, read on the forward strand.
TTAGGCTCCAATTGGACTAAAGACTTTTGGATTTTGTATAAGTCTTGCAATTTAGATTTAATAACTTGTGTTCAATATTATAAATGTCGACTGAACTCTGATAGTCACTAAACTCTGATAGTCATAAACATTTTTGCTACTTTAGATATGAAATATATCAAATCACTTGTCTCTATGAGATATTGAGATTTATTTGTCTCAGAAATTAAGATTTGAATTTGAAAACTGCATTTTTGTTGATTAGTCTGCACCCCATGGCTATTTTTTCCGTAATGACCCCTTTTCCTTACAGGTGGATTGCAGTGTGTTTTCGAATGGCACATCCAGTATTTCTGAATCAATGCCAAGATATCCCCGTTCCCACACCATCCGTTGCCACTCCAAACAACCCCTCGGAATATTCAGAGAACACAAGCTCTCACTAAATCCCGAGGTCGAGAACTTCCTCCTCAACGCTATCCATTTGAATTTCCTCGATCGTCTAAACCTCGCATGGAAGATCATATTCCCTTCACCCGCGTCTAAAAGAAGTTCCAACGCAAACATTGCCAAACAGCGGCTGAAGATGATTCTGTTCTCCGACAGGTGTGCTGTCAGCGAAGAGGCCAAACAGAAGATAGTGAGCAATGTTGTGAGTGCCTTGTCTGATTTTGTCGAGATAGAGTCGCAGGATAAGGTTCAGCTGAGTGTCTCGACTGATCCGGATCTCGGGACTATATATTCTGTTACAGTGCCCGTGAGGCGGGTGAGATCGGAATATCAGATTGATGACGAAACTGGAACGATAACGAATATCGAGTATAAGGACACGGGTGAGAGCTCGGGCTCGGTTGATGTTAAGTTCGACTTTTATATTCCTGGTGAAAATGTTTAAGCATTTTTAGTGTGTGAGAATGAGGGTGATGATTGAGAGCTAAGAGGGAAACCTGCAGGTTGCTCTATATCAATCTTAATTGGATGCTGTAACCACCACTGGAGCATAATATTCTGTGTATATTTGTTTTGTTCTTTTATTATATGATGATTTGAAGCAGCTAACTTGAAGTGTTTTAGTTTTATCTTACATTTGGTATACTCTAACAACCATGAATGATTTGATTTAAACTCGAGAGGCAAGACCAATTTATCGTTGCATATCATTTTATTTCAGGAAAAAAAAGGCAGCATTGTTACTAAACAAGAACAAAAAGAATCCAAATGGAAGTGTATATTAAACAGGTAGAAAACCCTGATCATTTATTCATAAAAAATGCGATATAACTTGTATACTCATTAAAATGAAATCAGCTTATACAGTATTCAGAAGAATAATACACGATTACAGTCCATTGTAAAAAAATAATCTATCATGAGCTTTGTTCCAGTTTTGCTTTGAGTGCTTCAATTACCGCCGAGAAATCGTGGTCACTTAGGCCGTGGGATTTCGCGACTTTGTACAGCTCATTTGCAGCCGCGGCAATTGGAGTTGGTTGAGAAACCGACTCAGCCAATCCCAAAGCCAGTCGAAGGTCCTAACAAGAAAACGTAAAAAGTAATAATTGGCCTCAAGAAATTATCTAATGGTAAATAAAAAATTACCCCTGAATTTAGCTATATTACAAAAAAAAAAGTCAAACTTTCAAATTTAATAATACTGAGGAGATATTTGTGATTTTGAAAGATGGATTATTTGTATTATCAATAAGGTTTATAGCTTAATTACAAAAGAAAACTTGGGTATGAATGTATGATGGTGCATTATTATTTTTCTAATTTTTTATCTGGGTTTTTGTGCAATTATCCTAAACCTCAGGGTCAGTTTTTGTATTCATCCAAACAAGAACGTTGGGAGATACGGTTTCATACCTTCTGCTGATGCTTTAATGGGAATGCTGTGGGGTACAGAGATTGGACCATTGACGGACCTTTCATCGAGTACATTGGGGCGCTAATGGCGCCTTGCGAGATGACCTGCAAAGTTGATCATTCATATAACTAAATAATAAATTGTAAACGAAAAAAACAAACAAAAGCTACCCTTGAGGTTTTAGTATAATTTCCAAAAGAGAAGGGACAGCTGCAAAAATCACCATTGAAGTTTGGTAGAATCAAATGATTCAAATCTCATTTTGTATATTTTATGGTTCCCCCCTTCAATTTAAGGCAGAACGAAACCTCATTTTTTTGGTAATTAGCTCTACCCTCATGGGCAATTTTGCAATTATCCCAAAAAAAAAAACACAGTTTGGAAATGTATAGTATTTTATTTCTTAGAGAATACATTGTGGGATTCTTAAAAGTATATACCTCAACAAGCACGCTTGGATCGAGGCCTACTTTTTCACTAAGAACCAATCCTTCAGAAAACGATGCCATCATACTGCCAATATTTCAGAATTCAATAACAAAGTCAAGTTAGGTTCTCAGTAAATGATGTTCAAATATACAGAAAAATGTATCAAAAATTCGTGTAGGCATGGAATCTAGGTAACCTTCCCATAATCATATTGACAACAAGTTTCATCGCAGCTCCGTTACCCACATCTCCCAGGTAAAACCTCGACTATAGAGAAAAAAATCGAAAATAAATGTGAGAAAAATAAATAAAAAGCTCGTCTAGTAACTAAGAGAATAGAAATTTGGAGGAACCACCTTTCCCATGATGTCTAAAAATGGAGCTGCTGTTTCATAAAGAGATTTGTCACCTGAAAAAAAAAAATGAATAAGAAGTTTACAGTCATGATAAATTATAAAAACTACCCCTCAAGTTTAGCCTAATTAAAAAGAATCAGGGTGGAGAAATTTTCTTGAAAGATCTCAGGAGCATTCTTCTTAATTAGACTAGACCTCAATGATATTGTTTTTAATAACCCTTTCTTTGTAATGCAAGCATTAACCATGTCACTACTGCTGCGGTATATTTTTTTTACCAGCAGTAAGAAAAATTAACTTTCCATCTTCAGCTGGCTTCTTCGAGCCAGAAACCGGGGCCTGTTTAGACAAAGATAAAAATATTTTATTTTTTTTCATTATTGTCGAGATAAATGCCTAGGTTCATGTGTTTATTGAGATAGAAACCTCAGAAAAACTACCTCCAGAAATAGTGCTCCAGTTGATTTTATATGCGAGCCGATCAATTTAGAGGTGGCGCCATCAACGGTGGAGACATCTACATAACTATAAAATACAAGTTAAAATACTATAACATGTAACACAACTTTAATTGTATAAAATCATGTTTTAGAATTTTATTTTTTTTCTGATTATAACTTCAAGTCACTGTATATGATTTTGTTACTATACTGAACATAAAACTGCACAACAAGAAAATTGTTAAAAAAAATAATAATAACTTATTTCTTGAGAAAATCGGCAAAGTTTACCCTTTTCCCTGGCTCATACCACTTGCAGCTCCATTCTTTCCGCATGCTACATCCACCTTAATAAATAAATAAACGAAACATAATGAGCTGAGACTGCTAAGACAAAAACAATTATATTCTCAGAAAAAGATTATACGCACTGCACTTTCAGGATCGGCAAGCATCGCAAATGTGACATCACAGGAGGCAGCTACTTCCTCGGGTGAGGATTTATACCTGCATCAAAAAAATGCCATTTACAAAAAATTCTATGCCAAAAACTCATAATCAGTTAGACTGATGGCAACTACAGAGGAGCACACCAAGTTAAAGATTTTTTATTTATTTTATCCACGTTGTTTCCCCCATTGAGTTTTAATTTGCTCAAAAAATATTGTGCGAGTATTAGAGTGGTTCCAACAGATGAAGACCAAATTTGATAAATGTGCAACATGACAAGCATGAGATCGTTCTATTGTCTCAAAGTATTATTACATTAGTTCTAAATTTCATCTTCTGAAACCCAACGTTACAGTCTTCCAATGTAATTTCAGTTCACGAATAAATACAGTTCTTTTAAGTACTTACTTTGCACCCAAGGAGATGAGGGGGTCGCATTTGCTTTTGGTCCTATTCCAAACAGTAATGTCACATCTACAACACAAAACTGGTTAGTGGTTAGTGGCAACTTAAGAGCAAAAAAAACTTAAAACCGTGCTTCTTGAAGACATGAGGTGTATCGGGGATTTCGAACAAGCCTCAAGCCTTTCAGTAAAACTTTGAAAAAAAATGAAAAAGAACATCAATCAAGCTGTCATTTTTCTGTTATATAGGAACATACAAAAGAAAATATGTACAGTTTTTATCACTACATTACCACTGCATAATATGAAGCGCACACACACACACATCAAAATTTATAATGTAAACTCGATGACTGAATAAATCGACACACACCCTGATTTTAAGAGGTTCTGCGCCATTGGAGACCCCATAATTCCGAGACCCAAGAAGCCAATGCGAGCCGGAGTTCCATCTGTGTTGCATATCAAAATTCAATTTCACATTTAATTAAATAAAATTAAAAAAAAAAGTTAAAAAATGTACCTTTTGGAGGTGATGTGGATTCTTGAGAAGAAAAGGCTTTAACTTGAACCCGAAATCTGGGTTGGATAGGAATATAAGAAATGGGTTTGGCCCTAAAATAAATTGGATTCTGGGGACAAAAGCTTGAGCACATAGCCATGGCTTTAGCCATTAAATCCTTCTCAAATACAAACAAATAAACAAATTATATATATATATATATATATATATATATATATATATATATATATATATATATATATATATATATATATATATATATATATATATTTTATTTTTTACTATATGTTTGTCGTATATCTCAAACAATTAGTACTTTGGAAGGGACTTGAATTTATAATTTCACGAAGAAAAAAAAAGTTGAAAAGAGCAGCTGACATTGATGTGGTATGGGGTACTCTCATTATCCAGATAAACTTTCTTAAGAGCAAGAATCATTTTACTTTTGTTTCAAAGGGTATATTTGGTATTCACATATACATTTTTTTTTTCGGTATTAAGTTCAAGTTGAATACTAGTATGAATCTTGAAGTAAATTTACTAGTATATTTATGGACCATAAATATAGCATCACTATGCTTTTGCAACATGATCATAGTGAAATAAACAAAAACATCAGTTAGGAGATTATATTAAAGTAAGATCTTCAAGGACAAGTTATACAATTCAAACAATCATCAACACCTCCAAACCATAACTAGAGGAAAACCACTCCCATTTCTAATTATAATCTCATTCATCAGCATCTTCATCTTCATCATCGACTAATTCTTCTTCTTCATCGGCTTCATCTTCATCAAACTTCTCATCTTCATCATTCACAATGAAGCCACCCAATGTTTCGTCATCATCATCATCATCCATGTAATCTATACTTTTCTTTCCCGTCGGCCATTTTTTACTACTGATCTCATCTTTTCTACTCGGTTTGCCACAAGCATTGGACCTTGTGGTATATTTAGGCGGCATCATTTGAGTCTTTCTTGATCTGTCGATTAAACCGCCGTCATCCTCACTGTCTTCTCCTGTCCACTCTTCGTCGTTGTCATCTTTCTCCCTACCTTTGTTCCTCTTCCTTTTTGCACTGTTACTTCCTCTTTTGCCTTCGTTGTCATCATCACCCTCTTCGTCTTTCCTGGCTTCATCAAGAAACCAATCCCAATTCTTGATATCCCGAATCATTTTCTTCGGGTAAGAATCGAATTCGTGTCCAATCACCACAAAGCCAAACTCTGCATGAAAACAAGAGGAATGAATTAGAAAACAATTTACAGAAACCTCTAATAACAATCAGTCAATGCACTTCATAATTCCAATGTCAAACTAAGGAACTGGACACAAAGAAGCAACAGAGTTAGCAGAAGAACCTTTAACAGGATCAATATTCGAAATATCGACATCCTCACACGCCAAATCCTCAACACCTTCCGTTTCAAACCCGATCTCCGAATTCCCGGCCAACTCGCTCTCTGAGTCATTTCGTCGAACACTTTCCTCGCCGTCACCATTTTCAAATTTTCTCAGAGTATACCAGACGGGGTACTTGGCCGAGACGCAGAACCTATCAGCGTGCCTCATTTCTCCCCTCTCGAACCTCCGGAAGATCTTGACTTCATTATCACTGCTCACGAAAATCGGGTTCCTCCCGAGAACTTCGAACAGAGTGCAGATATCTTCTCGACGGTCCGCAACTCGAGGGATGAAAAATGAAACTTGGCGCCGAGAAATGGTGCTGTCGGAGTCGTTGAGGCCGTTACCTCTGCCGATTTCCCGGGTTTGACCCGCTTTGATTTGGGTTTTGGATCCGTCTTCCCCTACGACCTCCATTGCCGAAAACCCGATAAAATTGTCAATAAACAGGTTTTGGGCAAAGGGCATACATATATTGAAAAATGACGTGGCGCCTTGTCAGCACATAAACTAAGTCCGGCCCAACGTCAATAAGCTCTGTTAGTTTGGGCTTTTAGCTTAGGTCGGGCCGAGATGGGTAGCCCAATGGGCCAAGGTCATCGTGTCATCTCCTTGATTTACTCTCCAACTCACGTTCCCATCGCGGATCGTTGACTTTCTTTCGTTAATTTTTCCCGAAAAAACACCCGCCAAAATCAAAGCCTTAATTCAATCGATAAACACGAAAAAAGAAAGGCCATCTCCGATCTATCATCTCCGCCGGAGTCGCAACCTCACCACCAACATTAATTATATATATATAAATCCGCCATGCAACCAACTAACAATATTAATAATCATCCACCCGCAAACCTCATTATACTTAATACTAATTACAATCACAATATTAATAATAATAATAATAATAATAAAATAATAATAAATAATAACAACAACAATCAACATCGCAGCGGATCGTCGACGGCCCAAGCTTGCGCCGCCTGCAAATACCAACGCCGCAAGTGCGCGGCCGACTGCATCCTCGCCCCGTACTTCCCCCACGACCGCCACCGGCAATTCCTGAACGCCCACCGGCTGTTCGGCGTGAGCAACATCGTGAAGATCGTCCGGCACCTGGACCCCACCGCCAAGGACCACGCCATGCGGACCATCATCTTCCAGTCCGACGCACGCGCCGCCGACCCCGTCGGCGGCTGCCACCGCATCATCCGCGACCTCGACCTCCAGATCAGCCTCGCCAAGGCCGAGCTCGACATCCTCCTCCACCACCTCGCCATCTGCCGCGCCGCCCGCCACCACCACCCGCCGGACGAGCACGCGGAGTCTACGATGACGTCTTCGTTCGCGCATCATCGTCGTCATGATGACGTCATAAGCAACAGTAATAATAATGATGATATGATGATGAGGAGCCTTTCGATGGATGATTGTAACCAGATGAGGAGTATTCTCGACCAGCTGTCGGTCGATGAAGATCGTTACAACTTCATCCATTCCAACGAAAACGATAACAACATCCTCACGAGGTAGTAATTACTTACTGCCAAGCAATTAACAAAAAATATTTAATGATTGTTTTTTCTCTTGCAACAGCAATGTCAGTGAGACGTTCAAGGAAGAGGACGAAGCTCGATTTTCGTATATTCAAGAAGAGCAGCAGCATGTTGATGATCATGGTGATTTAAAAGCTGCTGCCACATTCTTCACGCTTACAAACTGTGACATTTAATTGTGTATACAAATTTTGTCTAATTAGCAAATTATTGAAATATTTATTTATATTGTATATCTTACACTTTGGTTGATTCTTTTGTTAAAAAGGCTGCGTGGCCTTTTGTATGGGCTGCGGCCCATGACTTATGGGCTTAGAAAATGGATGAATAGATGATCAATTCCATTTCAAACATCTGAAAAATCTGAAAGTATTTTTTAGTTCTGATTTGTACTTATAAAGATATTCTTAAAAGTCCACACAAAATCTTAAAATTGACTTGTCTTTCATAGTTTTCTGATTTTTATTCAAATTAGCTAGTATGATAAATGATAATTATATTAGATAGACTTTCGAGTTTTTCGACCCTCGTAGGTTCAATCATTATGTCTAAAAATTCAGTTAGACGTCTTAATTTGACTTCTTTTTTCAGGTCACAAAACATTACCAGCACTGTGTTAATTTGCATCCTTTTGCATCTATTATGCTTGAATAAAAAAAAGTTCAAAAATAAAATGAAGTAATCCTAAATACTTCTATCTTGCAATTTGTAAGAAAATATAAAATGTGATTAATTGTGAATTAATATGATTGCAAATAAAACATGAGAAATGTGAAACAGGAAATAAGCTATTTGAAGGCGAATTGGACAAGTTGGGTATATTCTCACATGGTGAGAATAGAATTATTTATGTTCATGCTTCCATTCCATTGATTTCCTAATGAACTGAACTTTCACATGTATTCATGAATATAGGAGTGAGATTGCAAAGTGGGGTTCTTTCAAAATTTATTTTACTTCCAAATCAGGACATACACCCTACATAAATATTACTCGATCTTGTTGATTCAGAAATGTTGTTATTTTCACCTGTTTGTGAATTACTGTTATTTTTTTATGAAGGGAGACAGAGTAATTCCACCATCACTCGATCGTTGGTCTTTCGATCGGATCGGATAAAATGTAAATCGAAAGATGTGCTCGAGTATCAGACACATGTGAGAGAAAACTAACATGTCTCACAGGACGAACTCATAATTGTTTATCGAAATTTTGTCTCACTTGAGGTTCGAATTTGCGTAGTCAAGAAATTACACCACATCACCACATGCTTTACCACTCTACTATGCCCTTAAGGGCGTTGTAAGTGAATTATTGTATCGAATAATGACGGTGGTTAGATTGAGTCGAGTGAAATTTGTAAACTTTCATTTATTTTTGATGTAATTAAGTCGATTGCACCACAATCGAACTTTTATTTAGTCAATCAAACTCGAGCAGTCTGATACATATATTCGTTAGTCTCGGTTGATCGGCAATATTTTGATTGCAATTTGAAACAAGGCTATATAGTTTGAGCTCTAATTCATTGGTGTATTCATCTTTTTATTCACTTTTATGATTCATACTTTTAGTAATTGTGTGATTAAAATTTATAAGCGCAATTGATATCACAAATATAATTCATACTCCTATATTTCAACTAATATATTCAAAATTAATCATTTAATATACCCAAATTAAATCAAAAAGAAAAAACCCCAATTGAACAAAATAAAATCTGCAAAAAATATATTCCTTCGGCACGAATCTTTTTCCTTTACACGGTCCAACTGAAAATTTTGATTCTCAGATCAACCTTGCACTTCGCCGGTGAGGGTGTTGCAACCGACGCCGTTTTGCCTGTGGGGATCGAAACCCTAATTCCGTTGCAGATAACCAGTATTCCGACCCGATTCGTTTCCACTTTCCCAATTTTCGCCCTCGCCTTCGTCTCCAGCTGAATTTCGATCGGCAATTTCCTGCTCCTCGCGCTAGATCTAAGAGCAGAGGTGTCCTCTCCTTCGGGAATCGGACCGTTCGGTCTCGAAATCACGCCTCTCAGAGTCGTGGCGTTCTTCGTGCCGTGCGTGAACGCCGGGAATTCTCCGTCTCCGATTTCCACGCCGCCGGAGAGTACTCGCACGGAGATTCGTTCGTAGGAGAAGGTGATCTTGCTGTTGCGGTTGAGCGCGACGAGGGTGACGTTGAACGCGGCGGATAGGGCGGTGTCGGTGAGGTTGAATCTGGAGAGGCGGAGAGAGGCGACGGAGAACGAGGGCCCGGTAGGGCGGTAGAGGACGTAGAACGCTGCGCCGGCGATGGCGGCGAGCAGGAGGAGGGTGATGATGACGAGAGTCGTCCAGAGGCAGCACGAGCAGCAGCAGCTTCTGCCGTGGCGCCGACGCGGCGGGGGCTGTGGTCGGTAGGCCGGGCGCGGGGCGTTGTAGGGCTGGGCTTTGTTCGCCGGGAAAGCTGGATTCCTGGTAGCGCCGCTCGTGGCGGCGGGAGCCACGGCGACACCGTTGACGGCCGGCTTCGCCGATGGGTGCCCTCTGTCCGTCATGTGGAGGGATAGAGAGAAATGAATAGTTTGTTTGTTTCAGTGGGGAGAAGAATATATTTAAAGAAGAGTGTGCATAAAGACTGAAAGTGATTAGCAACTGATTACCCAAAACGTCTAATCACTATTAAGTGCTAATCCTACTTTGAAATTTTCAATTACTCCTTCATTCACTTTTTTATCTAAAATAAAAGTATGAAATCTATTTTTTTTGAAATTTTCAATTACTCCTCTTCCTTCACTTTTGTATTGTTTACCTTTCTTTTTTATTATTTTTTTATTTAAATTTAATAGGGAGAGGAAATACAGTACTAGATCAGAGAAGAAGTAACTCAGAGAGAAACAAAACTCTTTGTATTTTTGAAGAAAGTAGTTAACTACTCTATTAATACTCTCTTCGTCCAGATCAAAAATCGAAACCAAATACAGGCCAAACTAAAATTTCAACCGATCGTACACTCGATCAACACCTTAAAAACCGAACTCGAGGGTTCATAAGGTATTCGAAATTTTGAATCAAATGATGATTGTGGGTTGATTGATTATCAACCCTCGCTCAAGGAGAAGTGCAAGAGGAAGCAATCCCATCCCACACTCAACACCTCAAAAAAGATGGTTTCACAATAATTACAAAGCAGTCCATCCCTTCTCTTTTCGACTCTGCCAACCGTTGCGCTACTCGGTGGCTCATAATTTTGTTCACAAGAATAGTCTCCAGTCTCCACATTCAAGCAAACTCCAATAATGACCCAGAACAAAAAAGGTTATCATAAATAGCAGTGCCAAAAAAAAAAAACTTAAAACAGCAATGGATTTAAGGCCCTTTCTCTCTTACACATAAATGCAAGCCAAAACAACAGGGATGATGGATCATAAGAATTATTTAAATATAATAAAAATATTACAAAATACAAACTGATAGATAGCCTCTCTGTTACTTTGTTATATCTTTCTTCTTTTATACCCCAGCTGCTTTGCCTAATCTCTCCCTCAATATCTTCACTCCCATGTACCTGCATTTTCAGTAAGGGTTAATTACAAAAACACCCCTGAGTTTTTTTTTTTTTTACGAATGATGTAACCTTACCGTCCCATCATCATGACTGTGGCTTGCGGATTGGTCCCTGGAGAGTCGTAAAATGTCGATCCATCCACAACGCGTAGACTCTTCACTCCGAGAACTCTATAATCCGAGCCGACCACCTTTCCCACATGGCAGCCTCCGTGATAGTGCCAGATCGTGATGACTGTGTCCTTACAAAACTGCGCCAGAGACTGAGTATCGTTTGTGTGCTTCGGCAAGAGGTTGACGTTCGCCTTCACACTCATGTTCAGCAGCCTCTCGTTCGTCTCTCGATCGATCTTGGTGAAGTTCTTGAAGTGTTTGGACTGCACAATCTTCTCTATGATGCGGATTCCGTCCACGCATCGATCCACATCGGATGGGTGGCTGAAGTAGTTGAACGTGATCAAAGGGTTGTCTTCGATATTTGTGTTTTTAAGGGTGATGTGGCCTTTGGATAAGGGCATGGCAATCTTCTCGAGGATGAAGCCGCCCATGAAGGCCTCGTGCGGGAGGTTCTGCTTTCTCTTCCTGTAGTGGTGGATTGCTTCGTGGGTTCTTCGATTCGGAGGGATTGTTGACAGCTGACCTATCTGTTTTTTTCAAGTTTAATTAACGAAAAATAAAGGACTAAATTGCAATTTTCCTAAATTTCGAATCGAAATTTCGACTCACCTCAGCTGAAGCAATACCATGGTCCCAATGGATGCTATCTTTAGACTGCCCAAAACCACTGCTGGCCTCGATATAAACTCCCAGCTTAGTGATCCCCACAGTTTCGATTAACGATTGCTGGATGGGGCCATTAGTCGGGACGAAAATCGTGTTTAACGGGTTATCAGCCATGTTCTTCCCCACAAACTGATTATCGAGAATCACAGAGATGTTGAACTTTTCCAGCTCCTTTTTCGGGCCGATGCCGCTCAGCAGAAGCAACTGCGGGCTCCCGATTGCCCCGGAAGAGACGATGACCTCACTTCCGGGCCACCTCGAGAGCATGGCTCTGTGTGTCATCCCGTTTTCATCTTTGAAGATCACTCCGACCGCTTTAGGCTTTTTCCCTGTCATCAGAGTAAAAGTAAACAACAAATATTACGAAGACAGATCGGATAATTACGAAATACCTGTTGTGTCGAACTCGATTTTCTGAACGGTGGCGTGGACCAGGACGTCGATGTTCTCGGGATTGGCGGAGGCGAGAAGCTCTGCAGCCGTGTGCCTCCGGCCAAACCTGTCGAAAATGGTCCCGCCGACTTTGGTCCCGTATTTGTGATCGTAAGTGAAGCCGTTGAAGGGGGAAACCCCTGCATCCAACAGCCCGTCTCTAACGGCCTTCTGCCACGACGAAAGCTGTGGCCGGAAAACGATTTGATCTTCGACCCACGGGTACGATTCCTTCACGAGCTCAGGGTCCCACCCGACTTTCCGAATGAATCTGAAGAACAAATTCCATAGCACAGAGTAATAATTAAATATATTAATTAACAATTTATTGAAATTTGGGGAAAATATGAAATACGCAGTGGGTGGTTGTACCTCGCGCCTGCGCGGGTGTAAAATCCGGCGTTGATGCAGCTGCCGCCGCCCAAAACCCTAGCCCTCGAATTGAACACCCCGTCGGTGGAGATGAACATCTGCGACGCCGACGTCGGCGAGACGTCCGCCAGCGAGATGTGGAAATTCTCCATGAAGGAGACGTTCGCGTTCGCGAACGGCGTCCCGCCCCTCTCCAGGAGGAGGACGGTGTAGTTTCGGGACAGGGTGGCGGCGAGGGGGCACCCCGCCGTCCCGCCGCCGACCACGATGTAGTCGTACGTCGATTCCACGCCGTGGGACGCGGCGGAGGACGACGGGGGCGAGAACGAGCTGGCCGGACGGATGAACGGGTAGCGGTACTCGTCCTGCTGCACGCCTGCTGAAACTGCATTGCGCAATGTATACATTCTCACATTCACTCCCCGATATTTTAGATAATTGCAAACATCACCCGGAAGTTTAGCTTAATTAAAAATAACACCCCAGAAATTGTTAAAAATAGCAAGAGAGGGACATGAATAATGACCTCGAGAGAAGGTGAGGATCAGGGCAATCCACACAAAAATAAACAAGTAGGAATCTGCTGAGCTGCCGGAACCGCCGCCGCCACCAACCAGAGCCATTGATCTAAGAGTAATTCAAAGAAAAAAAAACACAGTACACACAGTAGGTAGTTCAGAAAATTGTTGATGTGGCTTTCACTGTGTGGCCACGTTCTCTGTTGTTTCTATGAACTCAGAGAGCATATTAATTAGATACCACATGTACATATATATATATATATACATATCACTAATGGTGTGATCAAATGAAACAACTGTTATAGATCAGTGATGATTAGTTGCATTAATCAGAGGGGTGACTGAAACTATGCAAATTGTAATTTTTCCAAAGTTTAGTCTAATTACAAAAGAGCCTAGTTATTCTTGGAAAATTACAACATAGCCTCTCGAAATAATATTACAAAGCCATCTTTTTTTAACATATTCACCGCATGCATTAATTAATCTAATAAGTTTATGGAAAATCAATAGTACTAGTCTTATTTGATGATTTTTAATTGAATTTTGCTTGTTGATTCACTAGTAAAACTGTAAAAAACTAAAACTCGGCAAATAGTAGTATATGGTTTTGCTTGTACACATAATTAGAATTATGAGATAGTAAATGAGATACAGTCGATCGTAACAATTCTAAATCATCACCGATAGATTTTTTCACTCTACGAACACAAAAAAAACACTGCACGACATCTCAATCTTTAATTTCCAACTAATTGTCGAATTAATCAAAATCCTTCAAACTAATTGCCTAATTAATACTGTTTTGATGGGGGACAAAATATGTTAAATTTGCCAATAAGGTACTCAATTTAGAAAATGTTGAATTTTATGATTTTCCTATTTATTTATACTACACTACAGTACATTTTTTTTTCTATTTATTCATGCAGATATATTTAATGTCACGGAAAAACCCCAACTGTGAAAAATGGCTTATATAGGTAGACATCCATTTTGGTACAGTTTGGAGAGACAATTAATGCAACACAGCAACACCATATAGTAGTAGTAGTTTTCTTTATTAATTTTATTTATTTTCATTTTCACCCCATATATATGAGTAAATTAAATAATCGTAGTAATACTACACACCTACAAATGCCAGCTAATAGCCTGCATTTTTATCTGTTCTGTGGGATCAACATTTATGATGACAACATTAAAATCAAACTAACTACTAATAGTTATTTGTGTTTGTAACATACCATTACCAATACCATGTTTAATGTTTTCTTACATGGGATTGTTATATCATTTGGATAATATTTGCAAAATCTACCCTAATGTTCTGTCTAATTACAAATGGGAAATAAAGAAAGAAATTACAAAACACCCTTGTATTTTATGTTATACATGAATATTAATAAATATTTATAATTTTAAAATTTAGAAACAGGTCTTTTAATAAAGTATTCTAATAAAAATCGAATAAAATAAAATAAAATGTTTATAATAATCTAAATCAGTGTTTTTCTGAGCCACTGGATGTACACTTAGGTTGTGGAGTCTAAACTCTGAAGTCCACTTCAATAATTATAAGTGGATTATAGGTTGAAAGTACAATTATTATAAATTATTACTATTATTAAACAATAAATGTAGAGTGGCAAACAGATTAGCATATATTGTTAATTGATAAAATTAATTTTTTGTTTGTTTTGTAATTATCCATAATTAATTGATTTTTTTTCTAACATTTAATATTGGTTTCATAATGTTTGTTTGGTGAGATCAAATGTGTGTTTCTATTTATTATAACAAAATTTATGTTATAATTTTAGATACTGATGTAGCTAACCTCTAAATCAGGTTATATTATAAGTATATGATTAAGTTACATAATTATGTAATTAGCCGTGGGGGTGTAGCCTATAATAAATATTAATCACGCTTATAAAACATCAACCACAACTTTAGTGAATTCCCTAATTTGCCCTTAAATTCAGTGGCAACTGGCAAATGCCTCAACCGTAATATTGACGTAATTATGAGTCGTGGTAGCCACCTTAATTAGCCTCCTAACATAAGAAATAATGTTAAAATTATCGATGCTCATTTGATGCTTTTAGGTATTATACAATTTGCTAGGTGCAATTCATTTTCTTAGGTGAAATACAAGTGAATAAATTGGGTTGTTCGAAGAAGCCAACTTGAATTCGTGCAATTGAACGTTAGTATCATGTACTAGTAGTAATTAATTTACATTTGACAAGAGTTATGAAATACAGTACTCTCTCCGTCTCATACTAGATGTCACTCTCTCTCCGTCTCATATTAGATGTCACAGTAATATGGACACAGAGGTTAAAAAATAAGGGTAAATGGGTATTTATAAACTTTTTTATACAAAAATTCATCTTTCATACACCTCAATATAATTTATGTACTTATATACACTAAATAAGAATGAATTGACTATAATACCTTCAATTAAAATTCATCTCTTTTCAACCTATATTCTTTGTTCTTCGCTTTTACTGAATATGGTAGAAAAAGGTAGAATCACATTATCATGGTAGGATCTCGTTATCATTAAAAATTAATCATGGTACTTGGTTAATTCATAAATTTTAATTCAATCCAATCCAATCTGAATAAAATTGAAAACAAAAAAACTCAAAATAAATTTTGGGTTTTTTAAGCATTAATTCAACTCATTCAATATTCAAAACTTATCAACCTATTTTTTTTACCGAAATAAAAAATAGTAATTCAAACACATCTTAGAAATATAAAAGAAATCATGACACGGGCGAAAGAGGAGAAAAAAAAATAAAGATGCAATTTCAAATTGATTCCGATGTAGGTTTGGACCAAATTCGATTTGAGAAATATCAAGATTCATAAATCGATTTGGGTTTATTTTCTCGTGTATGAAGGTGTACTGAATACATATTTGGTACAATGATACCTAATTCGTCGGTGGCACGCAGAAATATTCTTGAATGACGATGAGAAAATAAAATCAACCAAGGAAAAATGTGATTTTTTTTTTTAAATTAATGTAATCCACATAATATAAAAGATAAGAATTTCTGTAGATTTGGGCAATTTTGTAAATTAGTAGAGAAAAAATTAATTTTTATTATAAGGTGTACATAAGTTGGTCTCTTATATAAAAAGGTATATTTTAAAATTTCACTCTAAAAAATAATATTAGTATTATATTATTGTTGACCAAAATAAAGAGGTATTGTGATTTTTTTAGTGGTACATTTACTTTTGGTAGATAAAAGTAATGATAATAAAAATGAGAATAAATCAAGTTCTCTCCAAGGAAAACGCCCTTCAACTTTAGCCTAATTACATTGAAAGGAACACGACGCCAAAACTCTTAACTCTTCACTAAATAGTAGTATATCTTACAAGTAAATACATCAATTTACCATCTAATGATACAAAAAATGAAGGGTTGGTAAAAACAAATCACATTCAATAACAGACCAAAACAAAACACAAATTACATGAAACCCACACGGGGGAATCGATATCTCCAATTTCTTTTCCGATATAAATCACGATTCAGAATTATGCTTCAAAATAACCAGGATCCATGATCCTCATAATAAACAGGTTCGAGTATCACACCTTACTGCACTTTCAAAGGACTAGAGTATTCTGTTCCGTTTTCAGCAGAAGTCACTTCGGAGGAAGCACTTGACGACACATGGCCAAAATCGTTGGTTCCACTTTGTATGCTCTTTGGTGGGACCGGAGGGTTACGTTGAGTATCAGTATTTGCGGGCCTTTGCCCCTCCTCAGCTAGTTTTCTAAGGAGGTTCATGATGGTAGGGAGAAATTTGGTGGATAAAGAGAGAAGCCCAGGAAGCTGCAAAATAATTGAAATTGGTTTAAACGGATTGAAAAATAAATCTAATGATTTGGAAATTACGAAAGAGAAAAAAAGACGACCTAAATTATAGTAGTATCCAATTAGAATACGTGGACTTAATAGAAAAAGCACTTCTACAGAGGAAGGTATAAGCAGTTTACTTACAGCTCCATTTCGGAATTCACCAGAGATGTCTAATTGCACCCAAAGGGCTTTAAAAAGCAGATAACCAACGAAAATGACACCCAAATATAAAGGATTTCTGTCAAAAGAAACCAGAGAGCATGAGCTGATTAATAGAAAGTAGACAGAATATGTAAGAAACAAACAGATACATCTAACGTACTCTCTGCTAGATTAGTCCCCTCCCCTCCCAAACATAAAACGAATCAATAAATGACACAAGTACCTCAAAAGGGTCATAAACTCATTGAAACCCAAAATAAGCATCGCAGCAATTGCCCATGGAGGTGGTAACCAGTTGTTATTTCGCTTGCTAGCCTCCTGAGAATAATATGAAAATATCAGTAAATATCAATCTTTAAGCATCAGCAAGTAACTGAATATGCGCTAATGAATAAAAATGTAGATGTAATCCAGAAAAAAATACCATTAACCTTATAATTCACCAATGGTTTCAGAATCCTAACAAGATTTAGATGTACCTGAGCAGCAATGGCTTGAGTAACGGTATACTCCGTCTCGGTTTTAAATTGCCTCCACAAAGATTTACACTGAACTGGAGTTAAAAGGGTTTTGGATGATGGAACCTGTATATGAATATTCAACCCAGGCCAAGATATGAGTACATAATGAATCATAGAATTGCTTAAAAGTACAGGTACTCATAGATCAAGGTTCGAATTTGCACAAAAAAGTAGAACTATAAGTGAAAAAACTGTTGTAGACTTGCAGATAATAATGTTCGAATCCAAAAGTGTTCTGCAGAAATTAAGTGATTACTCCCATTAAAATGAATTGTCAGTTTATGAAAATACTTATAAAAAATTAAACTATTCTGGCATCCCTCCACATGTGGAAACAGATAATCCTTTTAAATTTAGAAATCACAATAATACTTATAACAGTTTCAGAAATCAATGACTATTTGTAGTTCTTAGCGAATTAATAAATAAATAAATGCATTTACAATATATTTAATAGAAGGAATTAGAATAATAAAACTACCTCGTCCCAACTGCTTGAGGCAAGAGGGTCCCCTGTAATACTCCTATTGGTAGTATTCCCACTTTTGGGATCAACGAGAGCGAGGGACAATGTTTTCTCAATGGAATCAGCATCGTCATCCAAACGCATAGCAGCCATAACAGAAAGCAGCTTCATAGACTAGCCCAGAAAAAAAATTCAAATAAATCATAACAATATCACATGAAAAGAAAACAACAGTAACACTATTAGATATTGGAATTTCATAACATACAGCAGAGCGAGCAGTTTTGGTGATTGCTCGGATATCTTCATTTCCGGTCCAGACACGTGGCATCGAGTCCGAATCCTGACTAAATAATGTAGAAAACCTGCCAACAATAATCTGGTCAGTTCCCATTAGTAGAGAAGCAATCAAATGACTTCAAAATTATACTATAGGGGTATTTAGGTTTGACCATTATTCCAAAAATAACTATCAAAACTACAAAAGATCAAACTGATAACTCCAAAAAGATCTTTCAAGTCTACAAAAGATAACCATAAAGTTTGAATCAGTGTTAAAGTTAAGGGGCTAACTGTAATAGTATTTATTTAAATGTGAATAGGGGGATTTTTCAAATGATTTTTTTTTTTTTTGCTTTAGAAGGGGTAAATTGTGTTTCTTGTAGTTTTGAAAGTTAGCTGTTCTTTTTAATAAGGTAATATCACAAGGGTGGTTTCTTAATCAACCCTAATATATATTATAACTTCAAACACACAAATACACCTGTCTTTCATACGGATCAAAACCCTTCCTGCTTCCTCTTTCGCCTTTGATTCAACTATTGCTCTGGCATGATCCTCCAACCTCAAAAGCATTTTCTCCTTTGTTAACTCATCCATTTCAAAACCAGCAAGTGCACTTGAAAAGCCACTAACAGCTGATTCAGTCTCACGGCGGAGAAGTTTTCTTATGGCAGGCCATGTATCATCACTGGCCCCATCTAACAAAGCCTCAACAGGTCCAGACAATGCTTCATTTAATTTTTTCTGCCCAAGGGATTATTGTTAGGAAATTGCATCACATCATCCCAAAATAAACGGTCTTCAAATTATTTAGTCGCTCTAAACTCCAAAGTAAAAACAAATACCCAATCTACATAGGCAGCTTGAAGTGAGGATCTCACAGCTATAAATCGATCACCAAATTTTCTAATAATATCGCTAATACTCATACACTTGAAGAAATATACCTCATACATTGTCGTAAGTTCAGACAGCTTATCCGCACGGACAGCAGAAATATGTGCATCTATATCACGCCTAAGCTTATCTCTTACTTTAGAAGAGTCCCAATTTGCTTGGTCAATGTCCACATCTACAATAGATTTAGTAAACCATTAAATATGGATCACTCTTAATTGTCACCACTATTAAATGAACCAGTAACTGAACTGCAAGGACACCTCATTTTATTTAGTAACTGAAGGAAAAAACAAAAAGAAGATAGAAGACTCTTGTTGCAAGTTGAAACCACCAACTTTACACATAAAGAACAAAATAGAGGGCTTTAAAACTTTTAGAGATGGCATGTGCTACATATGTAAGTAACTATACCTGCAGATGCTACATCAAACTGTGACATAAAAGACTCTGTGCATTCACGAGCAGCAATAGCAAATCCTTTACCCCCACTCAAGGCATTTTCGAATGCTTCTTTGAATTTTTCCAAGGTTCCAGAGCGTATGTGTCCCAACATGAATTGGTATGCTGGTTGCACAAGCTAGTGTGACAAAAATAAAAGCAAATGGCAGATAGTAACATGAGAAAACCAAATGCCAAATGGTTTAGCCAAATTTTCCCAATTACATATATAAAATACTCCTTAGAATATTACCAAATTCCAAATGGTTAACAGTATTTATTAGGTAAATACAAACCTCCATGAGTGTTTCTACATATACTGTGCTTGGTAATATTTACCACAGCGTAGATTTTGACATAAAATTAAAAAGATGATATGTGCAAAATTCAAAGTCCTCATCAACTATGCTTCTAAGACGTATCCAAATCCCTCCAGATTAGTAATAGGTAAAACTTGACACTGCCAAAAAAGGGATGAGGTGTTCGAGTGGAGGGGAATGAAAGCAGTGTAAAATGCATTTTGCTAACTATTTGTGTTCATGCAAGTTGAAGTTAATAAGCAAGGGTAGAGAACAATTACTTGCAAAAGCTTCTCCTCGAACTGTTGCCGCTTGGACGATCTAACACCCTCATCAAAGTATGTGGCCTCTGCATCATACCTTTTAAAAGGAAATATGAACGAAACTTAGATTAAAAAAACATACTGTAAGATAAAATTTAGAGCAAAGTTGTTGCATAAAATCTCAATGCAGGAAGTTTTGTGAACATGAGCCGCTGGCCCATTTTATATATGTAATATATATCACTCATTAAGTCATTAAAATTCAGCAGAATAGGCAAAAAATAAAACATTAAAACTTCAACCCATTATAAAGAGAAACTTGCTCAATAATCTTTATTTTTTTATTTTCCATATTTAATAAAAGAATTATATCACATACCCACAAAGTTCAGAAGATAGATAAGAAGTCATTTTCAATTAAAAGTTTGGCACTGAACTAACCCATCACCAACCTGCTACTAGGCACAAAATATTTACTTTGGATATAGATAATTAATCATCATCATTCACCCACCATATTAGTATAAAACACAATTAAATTTGTGTCCCAACATTTTCATTTGGGTCTTTCTGTCTTATTTTCAGCTTCCCCCAGTCTCTTCTTAGTAAGCAGCCACTGAGTATCATATTTTTCTCACAAATCTCAAAGGAGCAAAAGGTACAAATTTAACATATTTTTCCATATAATACTCTACAATTGGAAAATTCTTCAATAACCACAAATATCATGTTTGGATAAAATTAAATCATTAAGAGACAAGAAATTGTGAAAACAAATTAGATTATCACTTACTCTGATAGGCAAACATCAAGTATTGAGGAGAGCTTCTTCCCAAACCCAGGCACTGGTTCAGATTGTACCGTCTCTTCTAGTTGGCGCCATTCCTACACATGTAGGGAACAAAGAAATATTAGGTCTGCATAAACATATACAAGTACCCCACAATCAACTTCTATCAAAAGATAAGTACCTCATTTTCAATAAAAGAAGAAAACTTCTCATTTGCAATCTCTTCGCAACGTACAGTGGCAACCATGACCTATCAATAAGCCATTGGATATTTCAGTGAAAAAAATCAAAAGATTTTTTTTTACAGTAAGCTTATGGATGGATTTAAAAAATAAATAAATTAGATACCTTATGTGCAGGCAGGTCAAGGTCCTTGTTCTCCTTGATCACCTTCCATATCTGTTGAGAGCTGAATGAAAAGCCTGAAGCAGGGACTACCCCACGCCTATCCCCAGCAAGCCCACCAGGCGCAATAGAATGGAAAAACCTCTGCCTAAGACTTGCCACCTTCAAAAAACAAAAAACAATCACAAAATATAGAATCCCTATTTGAAATTAATATTGTCCATTGTTCTCCAAAAGTAACCCATAAAAGTCCAAACAACGGAACCAGATACTGCATGAGGAGTTATTAAATATATACAACTTTGAGTAATCCAAACAAGAGGATAAAGTATAAACCTGTTCTTTAAATAGTTCTTCCTTCTCCTCATAACTGGAGAGAGCCACAACCTCAACCTGGGATTCAATCATTTAATATAAATTGTCTTAAGTGCTTAAAATCTTTCAAAGATAATACAAGACTGATCAACTTATCAACAACTTACATTGAAAAATTCACTTAGTGGAGTTTCCTTGTGAGCTTGAGGCTTAGGAACAGAATCCCATATCTACCAAAGAGGGGGCAACAAAAGAAGAATAGACGAAGAATATTAGAACCTAAGTTCATAAGATCCATAAAATAATAAAATAAAATAGAATAAAGCTGGGAACAGCTGCTCGTGATGTACCTTTTGAACATCTTCCCTTAAAACTGGTTCCAAATTTTCCAACGGTGTCTGCAGAGATGCAAATGTATTTATAATTATTTCATAGACCCAAGGCATGATGCATCATAATTTATCAAAGAATCATGGAATCAAAGCTTCAGCAAGGAACAATGAACAAGAAGGAAACCATACCCTTGTTTTATCGCGAATAACAAACATTAAAGTTGTCTTACGAGGACTAAATAATCTCATCATAACCTGTTCATCAAAAAGGTAAATCAGAAAATAATTTTCATTTCAAGTAACTGAATACAGTCATTGATGACTCACCTGAAATACAGTTTTTAAGAGGGGTTTATTTGCAGCCTGCTCACGCCCAATATCATGACACCACCTGCACAATTATCCCCCAAGAGAGAACCTCATAATTCACATAGTGAACAATTAACAACAAAATCGATGTTAATGCAACGCAAAGCAGCAATGTTACATGTTTATGAGGACTATATCAGAAACTGCAAGGGCAAAAAGAGCACTCTGCTTTTCAAACGCTGTATCATCCTGGAAATAAGCAAAATAGTGGGGTATTAACTACAAATTATAATAATTTATTTAAAAAGAGAGGAATGGAAATTTCAGAACTAATATGCAATATAATCTAAAATGGAATGTCCATGGCTAGATTAGATTAGGTTAATGATAGGTTATAGATGTTAGGTCATGGTGCTTAGCCTTGATGTTGGATGGATAGAGAAGTGCATACTATCAAGCAAGACTGTCCTTTCATGATATGTTTCAATGTATGACATGCAATATAACAATTTAATAATTTAAAGAACTATTTAGCAGCTTGTATAAAAACTGCACACAAGAACGAAAAATTTAGTAGTTGTGTGCCTCTGTCAACAAAATGAGAATCACGGAAAAAAATAAAATGACATATAATGCAAAGGATAAATGACGAGGTGCCAAATCAACACACAGTATCAAATTAATGGGAAGAAATTCTATTGCACCTCTCCCCTCTCTCTTCCATCGGTACCCTCTAAATCCATTACAAGAGTACAAGGCTCAATTCCAACACAGTGAGCCATCCATATGCCTTTTGTGGTTTGAGACCTGAAGAGATTTAAATGCTCAGTATTCTTTCAATTGGATAAGGAAGAAAATAAGTAATCGCACAGCCAAGAAATACGTACCTGCCCTTAAATGCATCCATTTCCCTGAAATTTGTACCAAACAGGTTGTTCAACAATGTACTCTTCCCTATCAAGATCACATAAAACAAAAAAAAAATCAAACTAATGGATGGTAGTTTGAAACACTAGTTAGGCATTGTCAGTAACATAGTCTATACTTAATAGGATCATAAACAGAGGACTGCTACACTGTGTATAGAGCCCCTACAATTGAGAAGTCGAATTGAAGGGAAAAAATGGTAAATTTGCGATCAAAATACATACCACTACTCTGAGGGCCCATGATGGCTACGACAGCATAAGAAAGCCCACATTCACCAAGTTTTACTTCCTTCATAAAATTTTCAATTCCAGCAACATTGAAAGTACCATCACCATCTATAAGGTGAGTTGAACAGCAATGGTCTTTTGTATCTGGAAAAAAATAGAATTCTAATCATTAACAGCATAAATATAAGTCAGCAAAACATTTACTTTGGAGAAGTGAATCCAGTTCATAATACAAAATTTACATGACATCATGAGATGACACATAAAAACAAACTAAAATACATACAAAAAAAGAGTGATGAGATAACTAAGCTCTTCGAACACAAAAAATCAAAAACCCGTTTTTATTTTAATTTTTGCGCAACCTGCTAAACTACATAATATTGAGGAAATCAGTAAGATCAAGAAACCCTTTCTTCACAAAGAGGGTGACTTTTAAATAACTCATAATCAAAGTGAATGCCGAAGTGTAAACTGGCTTGAGAGTAAATGATATTACAAATCTCCACTGATTTACACCATTTCATTGATTTCAAGTTTCAAATATCTATATGAAGTCGTTCTAGGAAAACCAATGTCATAACTTATACAGGGGATGAAAAATAAAATAAAAATAAAATATGGCATTTACAACACAACAAAAAAGAGAAGAAAAAAAAATGAACTCATTCTCAGTCAATCGAAGTATCAGCTCAGCTAAACCCTGATGCGGAAAAAGATATCACGATGATACAAACTGAAATCTCACCAAATGAATACCGATACAGTCAATTTTGACCTAGTAACAGCAATAGAATTACTTAACTAAACCCACGAATTGATTGCCCAGCCCCAGGCAATCATTGACAGTTAATTCCGAATAAATCATCAAAGTCGTGTGGTTTTTCATTAAGCAAGAACACTGAATAATGAGCTCAAGTCGAACTGGATCGATGACGTACCCATGAGTGTAAGTGATGAAGGGGATCCGATCGACGGCGGCGGCGGCTTTCCGACGATTGGGAGATCGGATAATCGAATGAGAAATTGATGAGTATGTCCGGAGTAGAGGATCTCAAACGGTGATTAGTTCATACATATATATTGTGTACTGTGCGTAATTTTATATTTTCTCTCTGACTAGAAAAATAAAACACTAAAAGAAAAAGGTACTCCGTATTTGAGAAATTATGAAGATAGAGGGTTTTGCAATTTTACAGATTACAGGTATTTTGTAATATTATTTTTATTTAATTATTTTGAAAAAGATCTTTGTCATATTAATTCTTTATTATGATTACTTGGTATTAATTAGAGTATATATGAAATACAAATATAAAATCGTTTATAAGAAAGAGAAAAAGCTTCGACAAGACCGGCTTCTGAGTCAGGGTGCGGCGGCGCCGGCACCGACTGGTGGTGCCCACCAAACCGCCCATTCATTTTTTTCTGTCAAAAGAAGGAAAAGCCAAAAAAAATTGACACAGGATCCGATGAGTCGTATTTGCCAAAGTAAGTCGTGCCCCCATGTGATCGATCGATATAAAAATACTGTAAATTTGATGGAATCAACTGCTCCAAGTAGAAGAAGAATCAACAACTACTCAATTAGAATTTAAAGCATCTCCAATTTACAGTACAATTTATTGTCGTATCATTATTCATCACACATTAAATATAGG
Organism: Euphrasia confusa; assembly: GCA_954870475.1. NCBI lineage: Eukaryota > Viridiplantae > Streptophyta > Magnoliopsida > Lamiales > Orobanchaceae > Euphrasia > Euphrasia confusa. The sequence goes on from OX940961.1 coordinate 5,068,951, forward strand.
AGTAATTTGTATTTATCAATTTATATTTCAATTTTTCAATAATGTGAAGTAAAATATTAACTTTTATGCCGGTAAGATGGACACAATAATATTATAATACACATTTTAATTTATATTTAAGAATATTTCTAATTATAGATATAATTTCTACGTGAAACAAATATGTGCTTAGGTACACAAAAAAAAAATACAAATTGAGAGACATTATTAAGATTTATTATAAAAAAATACTATAAGATATATTGAAATTTTATTATAATTTTTGATAAAAACTATTGGTTGGATATCCTACATATTAGAATAAGAACTCTAGACTCACATATATGTTACACAACTTTATTACCTTAAAAAGGCCTTTTAAAGTGTTATTGACTCAACTTTGACATGTTATTGAGTCTTCTCCCAAGGTTGAAATTGGTCCTCCTCAAGTGAGGGGGAGTATTGAAGAATATATTCGGCCCATTAATATAAGTGTAAAAAGTCCAATCTTAGATGAAGCGTTTGCATTAATCCATTCATCGGCCTACTCGTGAGGGGTGTGTTAGATATCCCACATCGATTGGAGCTTTCATTCATCGGTGATGAAAGGTGAATCAAAACTCCATTGATATTGTTGAGTTGATGAGAAGCAATTTGGGGAAGAAGAAAGCGGGAGAAATATATTTCATTCGCACTCACAAATTAAATTCAGTACAGGACCAATAGGAAATATATACTAAAACCTATTTACAGAAAAGTCCTCAAGACTTGTTTATTTGCACTTAACACCCTCAACTAATAAAACAGTAAAACTCCAACTATATAAAAAAAACAAGAAGTGCGCAAATCTTATAGCTCTCATCTCAACACTCCCCCTCAAGTTGGAATGCATCCTCCTTGCATCCCCAACTTGCAAGTCATCTTGTGGAAGAGATCAGCACCCAAAGCTTTGGTAAAAGCATCTGCAACCTGCAAATGGGATGGTATAAATAGTGTGTGAACTGTATGATCTTGTAACTTCTCCCTGATGAAGTGACAGTCCACATCAACATGTTTGGTCCGGCTATGGAAAATGGGATTTGCTGCTAGTGCCAAAGCTGCCTTGCTATCACTGAATATATTTGTAGTAGGCAACACAATCCCAAAATCAGTGAATATCTGTTTCAGCCACATCACTTCACACACTGTGAGGGCAACTGCCCTGTATTCAGCTTCAGCTGAACTCCTAGCAACCACAGATTGCTTCTTTGATCTCCAACATATCAGTGAGTAACCAAGAAAGATAGCAAATCCTGTGACAGACCTTCTAGTATCCACACAAGTAGCCCAGTCAGCATCACAGAATGCATTTAGTTTGATCTCTGCATTTCTTGAGTAGAAAACACCTTGAGTCTGAGTTCCTTTAAGATACCTAAGTACCCTATGTGCTGCTCCCAAGTGTTTCTGTGATGGCTGATGCATAAATTGTGTTAAGACATGAACTGCAAAGGTTATGTCTGGTCTGGTAATTGTCAAGTACAGAAGCTTCCCAACTAGCTTTCTATACTCAGTTGGATCTTCAAGTTTATCTTCATCCATTGAACTAAATCTTGCCTTTGTATCCATTGGAAAAGCTACTGAGTTACAGTTTGAGTAGCCATATTCTTTCAGAATTTCTCTAGTATACTTTTGTTGCCCTACACTGATCCCTTCTGGAGTATGAGCAACTTCAAGTCCCAAAAAGAAGCTGAGTTGACCCAAATCTTTAATGTGAAAAGCATTGTCAAGAAACTCTTTAAGCTCAGTGACCTTTTGACTGTTATTACTGGCAATAACCAAGTCATCAACATAGACCAGGAGTATGATAATGTGATCAGCTTTATTAATGGTGAAAAGAGAAGTATCAGACTTGGATTGAATGAAACCAAAGTCCAATAAAGCTGTAAAGAGCTTGCAAAACCACTGTCTACTGGCTTGTTTCAGACCATAAAGGCTTTTGAGAAGTTTACAAACCTTGTTCTCCCCCTGTTTTGCAAGCCCCTCAGGTAGAACCATATAAACCTCTTCCAAAAGGTCACCATGGAGAAAGGCATTGTTGATATCAAGTTGAGTCAGAGACCATCCCTTAACTGAAGCCAAAGCTAAAAGAGCTCTTACTGTTGTCATCTTGACAACAGGAGCAAAGGTATCTTCATAATCAAGATCCTCCTGTTGATTATATCCCTTGGCCACTAATCTGGCCTTATACCTCTCTATACTACCATCAGCTCTGTGTTTAATCTTGAATACCCATTTACAACCAATGGGTATTTTATCAGGTGGTAAATCTGTAATGACCCAAGTCTGATTCAGAGCAAGGGCAGTGAGCTCAGAATGCATAGCCTGCTGCCACTGGGGAACAAGAGAAGCCTCCTTGTAACTGGTGGGTTCATGAGTAGGACCAGAAGAAAGTGTAGTAGAGTAACAGTGAAAATCATTTAAATGAGAGGGTAGCTTTCTGGTTCTGGGAGGTCTTATATGAGGTGGTGATTGGATAACAGGAACATGAGATGAAATATCCTCACAATCAGTAGGTGGGGAAGGTGGTTGAACAGGGTTAGGAACTTCAGAATGAGTATCAAAATCAGTATGAATGAAGTGATGGGATGAATCAGGTTCATAATCAATAAAAGGAAAAACTGTTTCAATGAATGTGACATTTCTGGAAGTGTGAACTGTGTGAGAAGATAAATCATAGAGAAGGTAACCTTTGGATGATGTGGGATAACCTATGAACACACATTTAGTGGCCCTAGGATCAAACTTCTTCTTATGAGGTAGAGGATTTGACATAAATGCAAGACAGCCAAAAACCTTGAGACAATCATATGAGGGAGATGATTTAAAAAGAAGGTGATAATGAGAAGTGTTATGGAGATTTGGAGAAGGGACTCTGTTCAGTAAGTAAACTGCAGTAGAAATGCAGTGACCCCAGAAATTGAATGGAACTCCAGATTGGAATTTAAGAGCCCTGGCTATAGTGAAAATAGTTTGTTGTCTTCTCTCAACAATACCATTTTGTTGTGGGGTGTATGGGCAGGATGTTTGATGAATAATGCCATGAGAATTATAAAAGTCTGTGAGAATGAATTCAGAACCTCTATCTGTTCTGATGGTTTTAATAGATGTGTTGAATTGATTTGAGACCATTGCAAGAAAGCTTTGTAATTTGGCTTTGACATCGGATTTTTGGTAGAGAAGACAAATCCAAGTATATTTAGAATAGTCATCAACAATGGTGAGAAAGTAGTTAAAACCATCAAAGGTAGACTCAGTGAATGGTCCACAAAGATCACAATGAATTAAAGTAAAAGGAGCTGAAGATACAGTAGTACTTTGATTGAAAGGGAGTTTATGTTGTTTGGCCAAAGGACAAATATCACAAACTTCATTAGCAGTGGGCATAACATCAGAAATAAGAGGTTTTAAAAGTGACATTCTAGATAGAGATGGATGACCTAACCTGGAATGCCAAAGACTTTTACAATGGGAGGCTGTGAGGACTTGTGGAGGAGGAGTTGAAAGCAGATACAATCCTTGGTGATTTCTACCCATGCCAATCACTTGGTGAGTGAGAGAATCCTGTATATGACAACTAGACTCAGAAAATAGGATTTTGTATGAAGTGGTTTTGAGTAGAGTGCTAACAGAAAGGAGATTGACATTAAACTGTGGAACACACAGCACATTGTGAAGGGTGAGATTGGGATTAATAGTTACAGAACCTTTATGACTAGTATGAGTGACCTGACCATTAGGAAGATTAATGGACAAATGAAAAGGTATGACATTATGTGTGTATAAAGCTGCAGAACCTATCATGTGATCTGTAGCCCCAGTATCAATGATCCATACTGGAGAAGAATCAACACTGAATGTATGATGTAAAGAACTGGTGAAGGTGAAGTGATTACCTCCAGTGGCCATGCAGCTAGAAGAAGAAGAAGATGGTGAAGATGGTGTTGGCAGGATGCCATTGAAATTGGGAGAGGTGGGAGGCTGACAGTTACCAGAAGGCCTCAAATTCCCCAGAAATTGCACCAGTGTGTTATACTGTTCTTTACTCACTACATACTGTCCATCATTATTCACTGGACCAGATGCCATTTGAGCTGAGGACTGAGTACCCTGGAAACTATTGTTATTATTTCCATTTCCACCATTTGAACCTGTTTGCTGGTTTCTGAATTTGAACCCTGGTGGAAATCCATGAAGTCTATAGCACTTCTCTTTCAGATGACCCTCAAGTTTACAGTAGCTACAAACAGGTTTACCAGAAGCTCCCCATTTATTACCTCTGTTACCTTGGTTAGCATACTGAGCACTAGCATCAGTTCCATTTCCAGCCACAGGATCATTCACAGGAACAGACTCTTTACCTCTACTAGCATTCAAAGCAGATAACTCAGAAGCACTATGAATAACAGACCTATGTGTTTCCTCTTGCAACACATAACTGAAAACCTGATGTAGTGGAGGTAAAGGTAACATAGCCAATATCTGAGTCCTAAGAGCAGCATAGTTCTCATTCAATCCCATGAGAAACTGTATAATTCTATATTTGCCACTGAGGAATTCATAACTAACACAGTTGCAAGGTGCACTTCGAATGAATTGATCCCATTCATGCCACAGACCATCTAACTTGTTATAATACTCAGTTACAGAGAGACTACCTTGACGCAGTGAGCTGATGGTGGTCTGTAACTCATAGAGTCGAGGTGCGTTTCCTTGGCCATAGCGAAGCTTCAGAACATTCCACATTTCAGCTGCATCAGCTGCATATCGCACACATGGTGCCACACTAGCGCTACAGGAGTTGATAATCCAAGCAGATATCATCAGATCGCACTGAAGCCAGTCATCATAGGTTGGATCTGTCTCCGCAGGCCTCGGTAGACGTCCATCAACGAACGCCATTTTTCTCTTCGAACCAAGAGCAATCTCCATAGATCGTCGCCACGAAAAATAATTGTGATTATCCAGCAGCGGTGTGACAAGGACGCCGTTCGGATTATCTCCACTGTGAAGGAAATACAGATTTGAAGCCTCTCCAGATCCAAATCTCGGATTTGAGCTCGACGAACTCATTTTCAGAAACGAGAAGAAGAGTACGAATAAAGCAGAGATATATAAGAGGAAGTGAAATTAGCCGCGAACGCGGTGCTCTGATACCATGATGAAAGGTGAATCAAAACTCCATTGATATTGTTGAGCTGATGAGAAGCAATTTGGGGAAGAAGAAAGCGGGAGAAATATATTTCATTCGCACTCACAAATTAAATTCAGTACAGGACCAATAGGAAATATATACTAAAACCTATTTACAGAAAAGTCCTCAAGACTTGTTTATTTGCACTTAACACCCTCAACTAATAAAACAGTAAAACTCCAACTATATAAAAAAAACAAGAAGTGCGCAAATCTTATAGCTCTCATCTCAACAATCGGCCTACTCGTGAGGGGTGTGTTGGATATCCCACATCGATGGGAGCTTACATATATGTTGGACAACATTATCCCTTTAAAATGTCTTTTAAGGTGTTATTGATCAACTTTAATACTATTAAAATATAGTTAAAATTAAATATTATATTACAACATATAAAGTATATATATAGCTAATAACACTATCATGTACTGTAATATATACTAGTATGTATGTACAAATTCTTGATGCGTACTATAAAATTGAGTTTAATTTCAATATCAATCTTTTTTCTTTTTTAAAACACCATGTGACTATTAAACCTTTAAAAATAATTCAACTACAATCTATACTTAAAAAAACTACAATCTATAGATTGAAATTAAATTCAATATCAATCTTTTTTAAAATACTATGTGACTATTAAAAGTTTAAAAATAATAGATAACACTATATTTTATAATTTACAAAAAAAATGTAAATTTCTATGAGACAACGATGACATGAATAATGTTAATATATCGATTAAAAAATTATCATTTGAATATTCTACAAACAAACAAACACACACACACACACATATATATATATATATATATATATATATATATATATATATATATATGTAAATTAGGGATGTGATTAGAGATTTAAAATTTGTAAATAAAATATATTGACATTTAAACTAATGTTGGTAAATTAAAATTAAATAGTGTATTAAGAGAAAATAGACAGAGGTGCAAATACCATCAATATAATAAATATTATTCAAAGAAAATATAATTAACTACACAATTAGATTAATATTAAAAAAATTAACAGACTCGTATTTGATATTTTTTTATGCATGTTTTTAAATTTCTGAATATATTACTAAAATTTATAAATTTATAAATATACAACTCTAGATTAAAATGTCACTATATATATATATATATAAGTCTATACCTAAAATATAATTTTTTTTTTTATAAAAATGGTTAATTTGATCAAATAACTATTATTGATATACTAAAACAATATATCTATATAACTCTATATAATATCATAAAATTGATTTGTATATCATTTTAGAAATAATTGTAAAAATATAGTATTAAAAAAATAATACTGAACTAGTATTACTGTAATACCTCGACCCGCTGAGGGGTCGAAACCCGACCCTAATGGGCCGGCTCGGTTACCAATGACTGTCTTCGGCAGGATGCCCAGAAAAGTAGATGTATCTGTTGGTATGAGTAGTATATTCAATTCCTTTAAGCCTCTAAATTTTCTGAAGCGTTACAATCACCCACCTTTTATGCGCAACGTTCTCGTTGTGCGCCTTACTTGCCCAGGACCAACCATCCGTGCAGCAATGCAGGTACTCTCACCAACTTCTGGGTGGAGCACTTGGCCCCACAAGACACTTAGTTCCCGCAATTCCGGTCGGTACCTGCTCTGATACCATTTGTAACACCCCGACCCGTTGAGGGGTCGAAGCCCGACCCTAAAGGGCCGACTCGGTTACCAATTACTGCCTTTGGAAGTGATATTCTGGCCTCACTGTACCAACACTTGTCTTTTCCAGCGCACTTTGTTTTCACTCGTGCGCACCCGAAAGTCTTCCCAAGGGGTCACCCATCCTAGAATTACTCCAGAGCCAGCACGCTTAACTTTGGAGTTCTTGTAAGAAGCCTAGAAAAGTAGATTTAGTATGAGTAGTATATTCAATTTCTTTAACCTCTAAATTTTTTGGAGCGTTACAATTACTGTGTAATTTGCATTTTATATTATTTTTATAATAAATTGCCCATAAAATAATTTCCTTCAATATCTATGTTATCAATTGATTAATTAATTGATTTTTTTTAATTAAATAGGAGTTCAAGAAGTGGAGTAGAAGATAATTATGGAGTACGGTACTTAAAATTTTAAATCGGAAAACCCAACCCCTGAATCCAAGTAGACGAGCTGAGCGAAAATGAAAGACAGAGCAGCAGATGAATACACGCAATGGAAGTCAATAGTACCCGTCCTTTACGACTGGCTCGCCAATCACAACCTAGTTTGGCCTTCCCTTTCTTGCCGGTCCCTTCTCTTTCTTCGCTCTCTAGGGTTTTCTGTTTCGATTATATTCTATGTTATGGTGTTTTCTTTTTGTTGGGTTTAATGTTGAAAGTTGTGGAATGCATGGCGTGTCGTGTCGTGTGCTCTTAGCTGATTATATATTCCGGAATGTAAACTTGCAGAATTTTTTATTCGGACTTGTAGCTGAACTATGGTATTTTTTTTGGTGATTTTAGTGAAAATAATGAAAATTTGACACGTGTTTTTTGAATTAGAAACTCGATTTTGACACCGTGACTTCGCTGCATTTTCTCCGAAGAATGTCGGGAATATATACCACACTTATTTACACAACTCAAGTTAGTGTTAGAATAAGAAGGAAGGTTGTTATGGGATATGGGTAGGTTGGAAGAAAACGAACGAGTATTCAGCTGATGAAAGTCTACATTTGCTCTTTCACAAGAATATGAATATATACATTTTTTCAACTTCAAGGCCATTAAACGTTACATTGAATATTTAGTTATTTACTTCATTTATACTATCTCAGATGGGGGTTACATTGAATATTTAGTTATTTACTTCATTTATACTATCTCAGATGGGGACCTCTAGTGGAACAAGCAACTTACAAGAATCGTCAGCGTCTGTACATTTCTGAACAGGTATGACGCAAATCCATTTAACTCACATTAACGAGTGATTTTTCTATTCGGTGAGTTATATATCCAATACTTTGGAAAAGAGAAATATAATTTACTATGCTCGTCATAATTTAAATGTCATTTTGTCAAGAATCCTGTTTCAAATTAGTTTGAGAGAGAAAATGACTAATATAGGCTTAGGTTGTTTGACACAATCTATTAATGGCCTCTATTTCTTGGTTGTTGGCACACATTTGTTTATGTTTTGTGTATCATCAACTATAAAATTTGGATCGTCCCTAATGTGCCTTCATATCCTGACCTTTTCTTCATATAGACAGATGGTAGTGTTCCAAATACGCTTGTCATAGCAAATGTTGAAGTTGTGAAGGCGAGAGTTGCAGCAGCGGAACACATATCACAGGTAACATATTTATACTTTATTCGCAAGTTAAATGCTTCTTTCTGTTTGTGTATTTATCTGCAGGATGCATGCAATATATTTCTCATTGATTTTCCTCTCACAATATTTTTTGTCAATAAACCAGTTCAACGAAGAATCACGTTCACCATTTGTGAAGAAGAGCAAGACCATAATCCACCCTGGCGAGGTACCTTCCATATTATATCATGATATTCCACACCCCAAAAAAATGAAAAAGAAAGATTTAAGAGATGGAACTATGGAGTTTCTGTTGACATATACTATGTCTTATTGCAGGTGAATCGTATCAGGGAACTACCACAAAATAGCAACATTGTGGCTACTCATACTGACAGTCCTGATGTAAGAAATTACTTCCTGTCATAGATTTCATTTTTGCCTATGTTTTATGTAGATCGCCTTGTTCCTCCACATTGGCACATTCCAATTCCACAAACATCTTTTTCTTCTACTTTTAATTTGGCTAAGGTTCTCATTTGGGATGTGGAAACTCAATCCAATCGTCAACCTGTTTTAGGTGCCACTCCATCTCGTCCTGATCTGGTATGTCCCTAAATAGCTCTAATCCTGGTTAGTGACATTAGAATTTTGCTATACGATGCCTACTTGGATTGTGAGTTCTGAATTATTGATCATGTCTTGAAGATTACTGTTCAAAGATGGTTTGATTATTATGTATGCATTATGAATTCCAAGTTGTTTCTTGTATAGGTCTCTCGGGTCCTTTTGGACCTTTTTTCATGTACCCATCCGCAGTTGTATTTGATCCTGTTTAACGATCATTTTAATGGTGTTCGATGACTTAATACCTAGATACTGACTGGACATCAAGATAATGCTGAATTTGCACTAGCCATGTCACCTACAGAACCCTTTGTGCTCTCTGGAGGTCAACTCTCTCTCTCTCTGGGTGTGTGTATGTGTGTGTGTGTTGTCATATATAACATCATCATACTCATACTTCAAATCTTATTTGATCATGTATACAATTTCAGAATTTGATTCTGGATAATTGATTCAATAGTAGTGACACTCGCATGAATGAGTAAGCTTATCATTCTTATAAAACATGAAACGGTTTTCAAGTCCCAATGCATATTTTTTTATTAAATAAATTGAACTGAATTTTGCTACTTACAACGTGTTGGCGATTTTGGTTATTTTACTGGGGTGTGCGGGTGTGGGATATGTTATTTAGTTCTGCTTGGTGTAGGTAACCATAATCCTGTCTAGGTCCATCAGCTTGACTATATTTGATTTTACTACACCGTCCTTAAGCTTGCCTTTCCACTTATCCCGTTTTCTAATTATGCGAGGACTTCCAACATCACCATGTTGTTAATATGGAAACATTTGTGGCAGGCAAGGATAAGTCTGTGGTTTTATGGAGTATCCATGACCATATATCATCTTTGGCAACAGATCAAAAGTCTCCAGGATCTAAGGGTGGTGCACTGAATGGTAGACCTGAAAGCACCACTGTTCAAGCTCGAGGGATTTTCCAAGGACATGATGATACTGTTGAAGATGTCCAGTTTAACCCATCAAGGTAGAGATGCTGTCTAATTAAACCTATAGTTTATCGAGTAAAAACCCTAACTTGTAGTTCAGTGTCGTATCTTTTGTTCCAAAACCACACTGCCTAAACCTAAGACTTATTTTTTAATTCCATTTCTAACCATTAATCACACATATAACATCAGAATTTTATTTATTTGAAATATATATTCTTAGAATGTTTTAGTCGTATTACTAAAAATTATATATGTCTCGTGGCTGTGGGTGCACTGGAATTGGGTTACTATAAAATTGTGTGTGTTTATAATATCTGGAAACCATCCTGAAAAATCGCATATTTGATGTTCCATCTTAAATGTTGAAGAATTATGTTTCGTGCTGCTAAAAGTCACCTCTCTCTTTTAGAAATATGTGGCATGAATTATTTACATGAGCTCATTTCAACTTCTGATATAGCGCAATGGAGTTCTGTAGTGTTGGTGATGATTCTTGCCTTATACTGTGGGATGCAAGAACCGGCTCTTCTCCAGCTGTTAAGGTTTGCTTGTCGCCTTCATTTTTCATTAATTTTTTGGGGGCATCATTTTGCTTCTCGAAATGCTTCACATGGCTTTGTAATCTAACCAGTTGCTATCGTAGTTCTATTACCTTTAAACCATGCAGTCATTTCTGTTATGTTGCATTCATTAATGGCACATGGTACTTCAGTTTCAGCTCTATTATCTGATTTCCCTAAATTTGTCTATCTTTTCACAGGTTGAGAAGGCTCACAATGCTGACCTTCATTGTGTCGATTGGAATCCCAATGATGTCAATCTAATTTTGACAGGGTAGTTATTAATTCATGTCCAATTTAATAATAAACTGAATCAGATCATCACATGAATAATCAAGCAATCATAGATGCTATATGTGGATTCTTACTAGGGTTAATTACCGAAACTAGTCAACTACTACCCTTGAGGTTTGACCTAATTACAAAAAAAAAAAAAAAACAGTTTTAAACTTTCAAAATTACAAAACACCACCTTCCTAAGCTATTTTATTTTTCTTTCGCATTTACTAAAAAAGATATTTTAGTATGTTAGCCCCTCAATTTTGACATACAATCAAACCCATCTTTTTTGTATTTGAAAGTTAGCTGTTTTTGTTCTACAATAATTAGGTCAAAACTTCAAGGGTATTTTTTTTTGCAATTATCCCTTCTCATTCTGAAAATGAGAACATTTTCCCTCTTTTAGATCTGCCGATAATACTATCCGCATGTATGATCGTCGAAATCTTACTTCTGATGGGGTTGGATCCCCTGTCCATATATTTGAAGGCCATACTGCTGCTGTCCTCTGTGTTCAGGTATTATATCTCGATTAATCACTTGTTGCTCATATTATACATTGATTGAATAAAATGTTTCCACTTTCAACTAATAAGGTTGGATTAATGTTATTGACATCCTTTATTATTGCAGTGGTCTCCTGCTAAGGCATCCATCTTTGGCAGTTCTGCAGAGGATGGTATCTTGAATATCTGGGATCATGGAAAGGTTATTTCTGGAGCTCTTCGGATGTCTTACAAAACACCTTTGGGATTCAGTTTGATTATAAACACCGAAATATATATGGCCATATGGGGGATTATATGTTTAAAAGAAGAGTGTATGTTTATGTGATTAGGCTGAACTTGAGGGGTTAATCTGTAATTTTCCAAATGAGTTTACAAAGCATGCAAAGATTTAGGTAAAAAAGGCGTCTCCCCTCTTCTAAAAAAATACGGAGAGAATTAACCTTGTTCTTTCCATAACAAATTTGTTCTTCCAAAATGTGTGCGTGTACACACACGTGAAATTTGTTTTCTATTGTGCCTTAACCGAGTTGTTGATGACGCAGATCGGAAAAACAGCGAACAATACTGGAAATTCAAACTCCCCACAAGGCCTATTTTTTAAACATGCTGGACACAGGTACTAACAAGGCTGCATATAATCTTGGTTTTTTTTTTTTCATTGGCAGGCACCTTAAAAATGTTCTTTATCCTTTTGTTTTCATTTTAAATACTTGTTGACTTGGATTGAATACAGGGATAAGGTGGTTGACTTCCACTGGAACGTTGCTGATCCTTGGACTATTGTTAGCGTTTCTGAAGATGGTGAAAAGTCCGGCGGAGGAGGTACACTTCAGGTAATGAGGAGCTATATCTTATTTATAGAATCAACGTTCTATAAATAAACGTTATACCCTAGGACTTGTTATTTTATAGTTTTGGATCCTAATTTATTAATGGGGACCTATGGGCAGATATGGAGAATGATTGACCTGATTTACCGGCCGGAGGAGGAGGTGATAGAGGAGCTCGACAATTTCAAAGATCATCTGCTAACATGCTCTGCTTCTTGATTTCACATTTTGGGAAGATGTGAATCTTTTGTTCAATTAACCTTTTTGCCACTTCATCCTAACTTGGACTTGTTAATATTTCTATGAAAACGTAGCTAATCTTCTCTCTCTAACTCACTCACCAAGTTCGTTAAGCAATATTAGTATATTACAACACGAATTATATATTTCAGATGTTGTTCGTGCCATTGCTTTTATTGTAGTAGTATAACTTTAAAGAGTAGGGGTGGAATGTATTTTTTTATGACGCGAATTATTTATTTAAATTGCTGTATGTTGTCATATACTTTGAAGAGTCTGGGTAAGGAAAATCGATTACATTCCTCTATACAAAAACCATGTATGAAAATGTAAGCAAACACCATTTATTTGCTGTATGTTGTCATATAGCTTTGGCCTTTGGGTTTACCGAATAAATAAACAACTAACAAAGAAAAACGTGTTTTATTTATCCAAATCTAGTAACAACTTTATAAGACATAAATATAAATATATTTCCATTAAATACCAAAAAAAAAAAAGTCAAAACAAGTAAGTGTACGACCCATGAAAAATCGTTGTATCGTCTTCTTCAATAATACGGAGTACTGTAAATACTAAATAGTATTCCTGCATTTCATCACTCTTTACACATTTAAATTGCTTGCCCGGCGTGGAGTGTCGGATCGTGGGAAAATGGGTTGTCGGATCGTGGATCGGGCTTTCGCCGTTGTCCTATGGTTTCTTCTCGTGATCTCATCTGCGCACTCCTTCTACCTTCCCGGCGTTGCGCCGCGCGACTTTATAAGAGTACGTGTTTTTGTTTCTCTCGCTCTGAAAATTCACTGCTCAAGTACAGTCACCGTTTGATCACTATTAGATCTGCGACTAGCGTATTTGATTTCTAGGGTTTTGTGGGTTGATTCAATCGGTGGATTGATTTTGGATTTTGAGCTACACATCTTAACTATAAGAGTATTTCTTAGCATATTGATTTAATAGAAATGCGATAATTCCCGGCATATTTAGTTTGATGATTTCAGCTTTCAGGTGTGAATGTTTTGACTTTTGCTTCCGTAAAATCGGATACGCTGTTCCGCTCTTTCTTTTTTTCTTTTCGCCATTTAGCTTTTCGATTGTTGTGAATAATTTCTCGCCTGTTATTGCCAATGCCTGTTCTGTTACTATGATCTGGAATGGTAGTTGGTTACATGGTGTTTATTAAATAAATACTAAACCTACATTTGGTACTTGAATCCTAGGCTTGGCTGATGCCATGTTTTTCAGTTGTGATCTTGCTTTCATCATGCGCTAGTTCATGTTATAATTGTGTGAAACATAATTATAGACCTCATATCCTGTCTCTGTTTTCTTAACAGGGGGATGAACTTCAAGTCAAAGTGAACAAGCTGTCTTCTACTAAGACGCAACTTCCATATGATTTCTATTTCTTAAAATACTGCAAGCCACAGAAAATCAGTAATGTTGCTGAAAACTTGGGAGAAGTCCTAAGGGGTGACCGGATAGAAAACTCAGTTTATACTGTGAGCAACCATACTTTGTAGTTTGTTTTATTCCTTGATATCCCTTTTGTTGTGTATCCCTCCTTATATGTTTTATTTTGGCCTGTTGACTAGTTTCATATGAGAGACGAACAATCGTGCACAGTGGCTTGCAAAGTTAAGCTTGATGCTCGAGCAGCAAAGGATTTTAGAGAGAAAATTGACGATGAGTACAGAGTAAATATGTAAGTGCAGGATGGACGTCATAAAAAGTCATCCTTTTTGATTTTTTGTGTAACACAAAATAAGATGCTGGTAAATGATGATTTTTGTGTAACACAAAATAAGATGCTGGTAAATGATGATTCTTTTTAGATGTGAGAAGGTGCTGACATTCTAAAAAACCCTTGCAGGATTTTAGATAATCTTCCGGTAGCTGTACTTAGGCAAAGGCGAGATGGGAGCACATCAACAACTTACGAGCATGGTTTTCGTGTTGGGATGAAGGGGAATCTTGCTGGGGTTAGTGTTTTCCTTTACTTTTACTTGAAGTCTATCTGCTTTTTTATATAATTGTTAATGCATGTATTTTCCTTCTGTTGCAGAGCAAGGAAGATAAATATTTTATACATAACCACTTGAGCTTCAGAGTTATGTATCATAAAGATCCTGAAACTGATTCTGCTCGCATTGTTGGGTTTGAAGTTTCTCCGATCAGGTATTGACATTTGATTATTCTACTCGTTAAATTGTTATATTGCTTAATTTTGATTTATTTGGAATTCTTTTGATTTTCTTCTTCTTTTAAATTCATTCAACAGCATTAACCATGAGTACAAGGAATGGGATGAGAAGAACCCAAAGGTGTCAACATGTAACCAGAACACCAAAGACCTAATACAGGGTGGCGCCGTCCCACAGGAAGTTGATAAAGATAAAGAGGTCGTATTTACTTACGATGTTTCTTACAAGGTACATACACACTATATAAATCCTAGAAAATTTCTCTTTATCATCTTCTGATAGGAGGAGTATTTCACCTTTTGTTTTCTTTCTGCTAAATAATCATAAATAAATCGTATTTCAGGAAAGTGACATCAAGTGGGCTTCACGTTGGGACACCTATCTCCTCATGAACGACGATCAGATCCACTGGTTCTCCATCATCAACTCCTTGATGATCGTCCTCTTCCTTTCGGGTATGGTTGCCATGATCATGATGAGAACCCTCTACAGAGACATTGCAAATTACAATCAGTTAGACACTCAGGAGGAAGCCCAAGAAGAGACTGGATGGAAACTCGTACACGGAGATGTCTTCAGGTCACCCGTGAGATCAGGATTGCTCTCCGTCTATGTTGGGACAGGTGTCCAGCTATTCGCGATGTCCCTTGTCACCATGATCTTTGCCTTGCTTGGCTTCCTATCGCCTTCTAACCGCGGGGGTCTCATGACAGCAATGGTTCTCTTGTGGGTTTTCATGGGTTTATTTGGCGGGTACTCGTCTGCCCGTCTCTACAAGATGTTCAAGGGCACCGAGTGGAAGAGAAATACTTTGAAAACGGCTTTCTTGTTTCCTGGAATACTTTTTTCTGTCTTTTTCGTTCTGAATGCGCTCATCTGGGGAGAAAAATCGTCTGGGGCTGTACCCTTCGGGACAATGTTTGCCCTCGTTTGCCTGTGGTTTGGGATATCCGTACCTCTAGTATTTGTCGGTAGTTATCTGGGCTTTAAAAAGCCTCCGATTGAAGATCCCGTGAAAACCAATAAAATCCCGAGGCAAATACCCGAGCAGGCGTGGTACATGAAACCACTTCTGTCCGTGCTCATTGGGGGCATACTTCCATTCGGAGCAGTTTTTATTGAGCTGTTCTTTATCCTGACCTCCATCTGGCTGAACCAGTTCTATTACATCTTCGGCTTTCTATTTATAGTGTTTGTGATACTGCTGATCACTTGTGCGGAGATAACGATTGTCCTCTGCTATTTCCAGCTGTGCAGTGAGGACTATAACTGGTGGTGGAGGGCTTATCTGACGTCTGGGTCCTCGGCCCTGTACCTTTTCCTGTACTCGATTTTCTACTTTTTCACAAAGCTAGACATCACCAAGGCCGTTTCGGGTATTTTGTACTTTGGGTACATGCTGATCGCATCTTACGCTTTCTTTGTGCTGACGGGAACAATCGGGTTCTACGCTTGCTTCTGGTTTGTTCGGAAGATTTATTCATCTGTGAAGATCGATTGAGTGGGGAAGTGGAAATAAAGAAGTTTCATTCCAGGAGGGATGTATTTTAGAAGAGAAGTGGGATCAATTTGTTCGGCAATTTACTCTGTAAACCTTTTTGTTCACGCTAATGTTTGGATTTCGATTCCATTGACTGGGATGTGTAGAAGTTTTATGTGAGATAGAAGAAAGAACTGAAAAGAGGAGATGATGATTGTCTTTGAAGCTTTTATCATTGCTACTACAGAAATTCTAGCTTATGTATAACTGTTTGTTTGATATTATATACTTCTGTTTCCTTTTATTTCTCGGAGATCTTAGTCTCAACCCTTGATTTTTGTTTCTTTTTAATACAGTACAATACAGGTTCAGATTCATCCTCTGATAATAATAAGCTATCTTACTCTTAAATCTTTAGTCTGACCAAGAGTACCTATATTTTTATTACAAATTTCATGGGCAAAAATTAATCCAACGCACATATTGCAATGATCTTCAGAAACCATGCTGCATACAGTATATGCTATATGTATGTACAACAAAACTCAGAACAATTTTATTCTTTAGTTCACAAAAAAATGTCTTAGTCTTTTATTCTAACTGCATATAGCCTCCACAGACAGCTTCTTCTGAAGAGTCGGACACGGATCGCCTCCAAAGATTTCGGGTGTTACAGAAACCGTGCAAGATTGCTGTCCAATGCAGTACTGCAGAAAAGAAAAAAGAAAAAAACGAAGATGAAGGCCATGAAAAGTATATTAGGATGAAGTCAAGGTTTCAAAAGTGCCCCTGAGGTTTAGTCTATTTACCAAAAACTTCAGTTATCTTTTGAAAAGTTACATTTATCATACCTTCTCGAAAACGTCGTAAGAATGGAACGCATGACACCTCCCCTCGCGGTAATTACCGCAAGACCCCTCGGGGGTCCCGAAGCTAGCGAACCTGATGGACGATATCTTTTGGCCGGCATCGCACGAGAGGTGAGCTCTAGGCCTCAATGGCTTGTCCACTTTCCCAGATGCATGCATTCGCCAGTTCACTAAAGTCGGCTGCCACTCGTGTATATCCGTGCAAACGGACCCCACCTCTCGTTTTACCAACGTGATCCCGTGAGGATTCCCTCCCCATTCTTCGAACACGACCAGTAGATTCCCAGTCGGGTTGAGCCAGGCCCGAGGGACGTGGTACCTGACAAGAGACAGAGAAAATAGTTAACTTGGACCAAATTGTAATTTCAAAAACTTCAGGGGTGTTTTTTTAATTTAATCAGAATTAAAAAAATTAGTACCATCTCTGAGAAGCTTCCCCACATCTGGTTAAGCATTTTTTCTCGTCAAAGTAGCCGGTGTAGTTGCAGGGGGTACAGTCGCCGGACGCTTTATACTGAGTCCAATACCGCCCGATGCTTTGGCCGTTTATCCACACTTGACCTTTACTCATGGTGTTCATATCTAAGGCTAAAGGCTCGTTTCCAGCCGGAGCGTTGAAAGTTGTCTGAAAAAATATTTTAAAATATTGCACTTAGCCCCCCAATTTGAACAATAATTATATTTCAGGGGTCCATATTTGGGATTTTGATTTTTTTTTTTTTTTCTAATTAGGCCAAACCTCATTAGACAAGTGAATAGTACTACTCACCTTGTACCATGTCAATGGTTGCCTCTGGGCGACGTACGAACCTTCGACCCATTCCACGGAAGAGCTTCCGCTGAGTGAATGAAGGCTCATTTGTTCCCCCTTCATTCCAACCTGTCGAAGAAAACAAGAAAACGAATCGTAAATAAAGAAAGAAAAAGTTACTAACAAACACTGATTTCTGAAAAGGTTTAATATAGTACTCCTCCTACCTTGTAAGACCAGTTTTGCCAAGTCAAGTCTCGTTTTCCCTCATCGAGACCGTCGAGTGAAATCGGACCGTGAACACCAACACCCCACGTTTCAAAATGCGGCCACATATTCTACAAGAAGAAGAAGAAAAAAAGTTAAATCGGGCCATTTTGTGAATTAAGCAAGACTTCAGGCTGGTTTTTGTAATTATCCATACCTGGAGCCCAACAGAAATGCTGAGCAGAGAAATTCTGTTGACTCCAGCTCTCAGATTCACACCTTCGCTCCATGTTATTTTCGGGTTCCCCCAAATTCCATAAGCCGTCCCTGCATATAACAATTTTTAATACCTTTTTTTCGCTTCTAAGTAATACTCGATATTAATTAATTAATACAGCCTCTTATAACACACCTGATAATTGTCCATTGATGAATACATGCAAGGCACTACCAGCCGACAACACCGTAAGAACAGGCCACTTCCCTCCTCTTAGGAATTCTTCACTAGGATCAATCTTCACCCTACACGATTTATAAACACGAAAAAGTAATCAGTTAAAGGTCTTGGCTTTATTGATGGAATATATGTTGGAGTCATGAATATATTTACTTACTCTGTTGTGTACCACAAGTAATCAGTTTTGTCCCATGTTGTATTGAGCTGATCCAGCAATCCAACCAACGTAAACGAGCGCTCGTCGTCTGCATAGTACGATTCCGTCTCCTCGTTGTAGGACTGCCAATTGAAGCCTTGCCTAATCGCGGGGCTCATCTTCATCTCCGCACTTTGCGCGCCAATCTTTTCACATAACATGAGTTGGGATGAATAATGTTAGTAACATAAACTCTACCCCTGAGGTTTCATGTGTTCTTGAAAAAAAGGCAATTTTTGTAAAATTACAATTACGC
Organism: Euphrasia confusa; assembly: GCA_954870475.1. Lineage (NCBI taxonomy): Eukaryota > Viridiplantae > Streptophyta > Magnoliopsida > Lamiales > Orobanchaceae > Euphrasia > Euphrasia confusa. Next base: position 5,087,866 of record OX940961.1, read on the forward strand.
CCCTCAACTCTTTCTAAATTTTACAACCAGCCCAAAATTTCCACTGAAGTAAATGCAAAATGTGAGATGAAAATAAGGGGTTACAGTATTTGTAACAAGGAAGTTTATGTTTAATTTGTGGCAATTTATTTTTATTGTTGTGTGTTTTGGCATATTGAATTTAATAATAATTTAGCTGAAAAGTTACCTAATAATCAGGAAATTATTTTAAAAATTGTCAAAACTTTTACATCGGTTAGTTAATAATTGATGTGTACTATATAATTATAATTTACTTCACCTTGGGACATCGGGTATAAAAGAACCGATGTGTTTAGAAGTATATTACATCGGTTTTAAAACCGATGTAAATAATTCTGATAATTTACATCAGGAGTGTTGACATCGGTTAATGAACCGATGTAAAAGGCTATTTTTGTAGTAGTTTGCAAATAGGTGAAACCTGAAGGGTGATTTTTGTAATGATCCGAAAACAATTCAACCAAAAAATAACACATTACATACCCTTGCTGTATTGTACACAGTATTCTTGCAATCTGGGAGGATGCTGATAGACCAAGGAGGCAACTCGTAAAACGCGTTTCTAAAGGAGACAGTCACCGACCAATTCTCGTCGTAGTTTGCCAGAAAAGCAGCACAAGATCCGGTTTTCGATTCGAATACGGAAGCCTGCATGGTTAGAACGATCTCGGTTCAGGATTTCATCATCATTTCAAGGAGGGTAAAATAGGTAAAGCCGTGGAGCTTTCCCACGAGGGCATTTTTGTCAATGCAGGTTAACAAATCAATAATAACCCGAACAAAAACGACTACCAACCTCCTGATTCTTTCCGAGGGGTGTGACGGTGGGGTCGCCGGACACCATAGCCGGCTCACAGAGCTTTATAGCTTTGTGCAGATCCTTGAGATGGCCCCACTTTGGCTGCCTCAGTAAACCTGTTAAATTTTAGGAATAATTATGAAAACCACCCCTGAAGTTTAGTGTAATTACGAAAAACTCCACACATACCAAACTCATCGACAGGCGCATCATAGTCGTAACTTGTCGCAATATACGGACCACCGGCCGTCCTCCCAAAGTTCGTTCCTCCATGAAACTGAAGGTAAGTAAATAAATTAATGTTCAGCTAAATCACCCATGAGTATATATTTTCGAAACATATATAATAATTTGCACCAATAATATTGTACCATATAATAATTCAAGTAAACGCCTCGCCTCTGGAAAAATTTCGCGACGGCAAACGCCATATCTTCAGCCGGGCGGTATGGCAGCGGACTACCAAATGCAGTAAACCTGTAAAATATGTACATATACAGGTAACATTATTTTTTCAAACATTTTGGGATAATTACAAACTTCATGGGGTTATATATGTAATATCGAACTGTCCACATTTTAGGGATCTGAATGTAATTAATCATAAAAGAAAGGACTAAGTTGTAATAATGTTTTACCAGCCAGACCACGCCTCGGTCCACATCTTGGGTTTGTAAGGCTTGTTGGGATAAAAGTAATCGCAATAGAAATCGTTGCACGTGTCAATCTGCATCGATAGTAAAAGAAGTGGGTATGTTTTGTAATTTTAAAAGATTAGTGGGTGTTGTTTGTAATTATACAGAAGAAGGAATGCTAACAATAGGATCAGGGGCATCATCTTGCTTGCACATGGTCCATGTAACTCCGGTCCCAAGATCCAGAGCCAACTGGGCCACCCATTCTTTGTAAGCCCGGCCCGGTGCACCGATCTCGTATTCGATCGGCCCGTATTCATTCTCAATCTGTAAACATACATCACATCCAAAATAATACTACTAAGATATATTATTTCAAGAATTGGAGAAGGGTACAATAGGAAAACCAAGCATGAAAGAAATGTGTTACCTGTGACAATATGATTGGGCCACCTTGAGTTTCATACAACTTCTCAGCTTTCATCATATCCACAATCTTGATTGTGAACTTTTGCATTGCAGCCTATAATTATAATAATAAATTAATAATAATAATGTGAATATTTGGAAAGAAAAACATGAACTATGGCTAACCTTAAAAGGCTCATTGTTTGTCCTGAAACTAATGCCGGGAACATACTTAAGCCATACTGGTAAACCCCTGTAATTGAAAAAATAAATCAATCAACATTATTAATTAGTAAGAATATACTACTAGTAATTATTATTTCTGTTTATAGATGAATTTGCAACTACCCAAAATTCCACTCTGCACAAAGGTAAGGACCAATTCTGAGATTAACATAAAGCCCAGCTTGTTGCACCAGCTTTATAAACTTCACCAAATCATATCTGTCCTCAAAATAATACTGCCCAAAAAAAAAAAAAAATCAAAAAACATGTATACTATATATTATATATATTATAGAGCTGATGCAAAGGATCCGTAAAAGTTGCAAAAAAGAAAAATCAATTAACCTGTCCAGGTTGAGGTTCATGCCCATTCCAGAAAACGTATGTGTCGATCACATCCAATCCTCCGTCTTTCGCCTTGGCAATAAGATCTGGCCACATCTACAAAGAGTACGTACATACGTAAGTCGGATTAATTATATATGGCATGCACTCTGATAATTATATTATAAGTGATTAGTACAGGATTTGTGTGATTAGTATGAGTCCATGATGAACCATGCATTAGGGTGCATGATATAGTTCAGGTACCGAAAACCGAGCTCACGCTATATATAGATATATACCTCAGGTGTGCTCCTTGGATAGTGGATTGATCCGGAAATAAGAATCCGTCTTTGCCCGTTTATGGAGATCGCATTGCGATCGTATGTAACGTATGCTTTTCCGAATGAAACCCATGAGCCCAACATAACCATCAAACCAAGCAAAAGGGCATTGCACATTGCAACATTTAAAGCCATATACATATCTCACGTCAAGATTCTTATTACTTTTTCTTACAAACCAAAGTCTGTGTTGCTATGTAGTGTGTCTGTGAAACTATTATATATATGTGTATGTAAGAAAAAAAATTAATTAAATAATAAAAATAAGAATTTTAAAAAGGAAAGACAGTCAAGAATTTGGTGCTTTACAAATTGCAGCTGGTATTGATGACCGAAAAAACTGTCCGTTTTAAGCCTTTTTGGACCCCACAAGATGCATGGCTCCACTTTTGCCCTCTAGGCAAACTTCATCTGGCCAGAAATTCAACACCACTCCAAAAACAATAACCCGCCAAGTGATCTATCGAGAAACATTAATGATCATCGACAAAATTATATATATATTGATCGAGACATTTTAGATAGATAACAATGGAATTTGCATGGAATGTAACTATGCCAAATTAAAGAGTTTGGACTAAATTGTAATTTGAACAAAATTTGTAGCTTAGTTAAAAAAAGGAGTTTAATTAAAACTCTTTTTTGACTTTGCAACCCCATTAGTATTGTTTTGTCTATTCTGGAAATTTCAAACTAAACTACACTATAAGCTTGAGATTAATTAGTCAAACACGAATCTGATTTTCCCACTAAAACCTTTTAATTACGTGTTTAGACTTTAGATGAATTGAACATATATATTCATTAGAATAATATTAATACTCGACTCGACCCGACCCGTCTCGTTCAGAACATATTTCACAGAAGATTAGATGCATGGATGAGAGTGTCGGTCGAAGCTTGAGATAGATGGTCCAAAAACCGTTGCCCTAAATTGGTCAAAGTCGCCGGCTAGCTTAATTCGTGGACTAATCAGTATCTTGAGTTTTCATCAAATCCTTCCTCCACATGCCATTCTTCTCATCCCACAATTATTTGAAAATTTCAATCTTTATTCCACGTGTCATTCTTTTGGACTGATCGAATTCGGAATTGGGTTTCGGATAGTATCCTGACTTTTCTTGACAGATAGATAGTCAGATATTATACTGTCGTTGAATTTCGAAAAGAATAATAAAAACTTTTAATTTTTTGAATAATTTGAAATAAGAAAAGAAGATGACTTTAGAAAAAATAGTAAAATAAAAAAAAAAATGTTTTTCTTTCTAATTATTACTATTAATTTAAAATGTTTGGTCATGTTGGACTGCATATATCTGTACAAGTTTCACCCCAGCAAATCCAGTCGAAAAATAATCATAGCAACGGAGGAGTCGACATATTTGTATGTCGTTAATCGCAAATGGCCTCAACAGAAAGCTTCTTCCTAACTCCTACACACGGGTCGCCTCCCAAGGCTTCCGGAGTTACAGATACATTACAAGACGATTGCCCAACACAAGCCTGCAAAACCAAACATATATAAAACTTAAGTTACAACACAGGGGCATTATAGTAAAATCCTTTTCGTAAACATACGAAAAAAACCACCTTCTGAAAAACGTCGCGAGAATGCAACGCATGGCAGCTCCCTTCTCGGAAATCCCCACACCGCCCCTGAGGCGTTCCAAAGCTAGCAAATTTAACAGACACTATCTTTTCCCCGAATTCACAAACTAGTCGAGCCTCGAGTACTGATCGATTATTCACTTTCCCCGATTCTCGCATTTGCCAGCTGGCCAAAGTCGGCTGCCTCTCGTGTACATCCGCGCACACGGACCCCACGCGCCTTCTCGCCAATGTGATCCCATTAGGATCTCCTCCCCATTCTTCGAAAACCACCAAGAAGTTTCTCGTCGGATTCAGCCAGGATCGAGGCACGTGATACCTGATGGCAAATTCGTAATTAGGCTAAAGTGCTACACCTCGTAATTAATAATGTATTTTATTTTCGTCGTTACCATTTCTGAGAAGATAGTCCGCATCTCGACAAGCATTTATCCGAGCGAAAAAAGCCCGTATAGCTGCATGGGGTGCAGTTTCCGGTTGCTTTGAATTTGGTCCAATAGCGCCCGATGTTTCTTCCGTTTATCCAAACTTGACCCTTGCTCATGCTATCCATATCTAACGCTAACGGGTTTTTTCCGCTCGGTTGTTTGAAAGTGGTCTGGAAAAGAAAATATATTAATACGTCGAAATTCTCAAACAGAGTGATTTGTGTATACTCTCACCTTGTACCACGTCAGAGGTTTCCTTTTAGCTAATCTTTTAACTTTAACCCATTGAACAGAAGAGCTTCCTCGTTTCGAATAAAGACGCAAAGATTCTCCCTCCATTCCGACCTGTCAAAAAAAAAGAAAAAACAAGAAAGGCTAACGAAAAAGGAATATCGACAAGTGCTAGACATCTTCTTCCCAAAGGTTTAGAAACTAACCTTGTAAGTCCATAATTGCTCTCCTAAATTTATTTTCCTCTCATTAGGAAACCCCAGCGAAACATCATACACACCGTGAGGCCTCATTTCGAAGAATTTACCGATATTCTAAGACCATTCGCGAGAAAGAAAAAGTATTTTAAAGTTAATATCATACATCGATGTGCAGAAATCAAATTTATTTTTTTAAAGACGACTAACCGGGAGACCGGCAGCAACACTCAGCAGAGAAATCGTGTTGACTCCATCTTTCAGAGTCAGCAGTCCACTGAAACTAAATTTGGCGTGATCCATGCTTCCATGTGCAGTTCCTGCAAGAAAAATTATACATGTATGGGTAATAAGTTATCGTATTTTTTTTGTAATCGACTCTAATTTCAGAAGGCGTAGCAGTTCCGACCTGATAATTTCCCGTTGGCGAATACATACAATGCATCACCTGCTGACCACACCGTAAGAACAGGCTTATTCCCAGTTTTCAAAACATCGATCTTCACTCTACATTAATGGAATATAAATTATTATTATTATCATTATAATAATAAGTAGGAATTACTAATGCACACTTACTCTGTAGTCCCCCACAGATAATCAGTCGAGTCCCTGGTCGTGTTCAGCTGGTCCAGCAATTCATTCTTTGTAAAAGATCGGACGCCTTTAGATGGCACCACTTCACTGTATGACTTCCATTTAAATCCTTTCGTAACGGTTGTCATCTTCATTTTTGTACTGTGAGCACTGATCTTCATATGGGAAAATGGTGGCGAATAATATTAGTGGCATTCCTTCTATGACTACTTGTGCTTCTGACCAAACTAGATTTACAAAATTATCAGAGAACACATCAAAAAATAACAAGTAATTTTCATCTTTCTATCTTGCACGATAATTACAAAAACTACCCCTGAGGTTTAGTTATGTTTACATTTGGCCCAATCGTTAGTTGAGCTGACATCAACAAACATTTTCCGGTTGCACCCTTTAACTATATATATTTCCAATTACGATTTTTCACTCGACTTTCACACACAAATGATTAAAAACGACAATATGAACACAAACAAAACAATTAAAGCAGTATATTATCACGTGTTTAATTTATTTTTCCATACTCTTGCCGTATTGTAAACAACATTCTTGCATTTGGGAAGGATGCTGACAGACCAAGGAGGCAAGTTGTAACGCATATTCCGAAAAGTGACAGTTGCCATAGAATGCCGGTCATAGTTTGTGAGAAAGGCGGCACAATATCCTTTTTTCGAATGAAAAACGTGAGCCTGTGTGTAGTAAGAATGAATTGCTCGGTTTAGGGGTCCGTTTTCAATTTATTTTTTTGTTATAACAAAAGGAGTAATTAGTGAACACAAAAGTAATAACCAGACCTCCTGATTTTCGTCTCCCAAGGTTGTAACACTGGGATCTCCTGATACTAAAGCCGGTTCGCATAGCTTTATTGCTTCGTGTAGATTTTTTAGATGACCAAATTTAGGCTGCCTTCTCAATCCTACATTTATTAAAAACTGTCTGAGAAGAGGAATAAAAATATACAAAATATTACTATTAATGTGTGCATACCATACTCATCGAGAGGTGCATCATAATCATAACTAGTCGCGATAAATGGACCACCGGCTGTCCTGCCAAAGTTCGTTCCTCCATGATACTAACCAGTGATATTAGGACAGATACAGACATTAGAAAAATGGTTTCTTTATTATTTATTTTGTGATCACCTATCATTTTCGATGAAACAAGCAAATTCTTACCATGTAATAGTTAATGAAACTGCCCCCCTTTGCAATGAAAAGGGCAACAGAGAAGGCCAAATCTTCAACCGGGCGGTTTGGGACTGCACCACCAAATGCAGTAAACCTGTAAAATAAAATGTCGAGTTGTAACATCAAAAGGGTAATGGGATTTCGTTACAAGAAATCAACTTGTACTAATTTTACCAGCCAGTCCAGGCTTCAGTCCAAATCTTCGGTTTTCTACCATCGTTGGGTATAAAAGAATCACAATAGAAACCATTGCAGGTATTTATCTGCATGATATATAACGATATTTTAATAAACAAACCAGAAGCAAAGTCGGAAATTATGACGAAAAAATTGCAACTTCTTATACAAAGAAAGTACTTACAATAGGATAAGGGGCATCTTCTTGCTTGCACATGATCCATGGAACTCCGGTGTCGAGTCCCAAAGCCATTTTGGCTGCCCAATTTGCATAAAGCTTGCCTGGCTCACCGATTACCTTTTCCATAGGTCCATATTCATTCTCAATCTGTCACATGATGAATTTATCCAGAATCAGAAATCGACATTTAAAAGTACTAAAAAACTTGTACTACAAAAAAGAGCATTTTTTACGACCTGGGATAATATGATTGGACCACCTTGAGTTTCAAACAGTTTTTCGGCTTTCATCATATTCACAATCTTCTTTGTGAATTTTTGCATAGCATCCTTTCAGTTAAAAAGCAAGTCAGGTACCATAAATCGAAGCAAATATATCGATACGCCAATTAGCTATTGAGTAACGGAAAAAAAAGAAAGATCTCCATAAATGTGAATTCATACGACAAAAGCACCTTAAAAGGCTCGTTGTTTGTCCTGAAGCTAATGCCAGGAACATACTTTAGCCAAACTGGAAAACCCCTGAAATCATATTATTTAAATATAAGAAAACAAACTCATACAAAATATAATTTTATCGAAATATCCGTTTTCCATTTTGAATTTCGTAAATACCCGAAATTCCATTCAGCACAAACATAGGGACCGATCCTGAGATTAACATAGAGCCCTGCTCCCTGCACCTGTTTGATGAACCTCACCAAGTCATACCTGTCCCTGAAATAGTACTGCTTGAAATGCAACCAACAAAACCCAAACCTCACTTCACCCAGCCACAGAGAATTACACAGTATACTATTACTACTATCAATTATGGATATTTACAAAATCAGCCCTGAGGTTCTGTCTAATTACAACAAAAACACATAATGGTGAAAAAAAACAGAAACCTAACCTGGCCTTGTTGAGGTTCATGCCCATTCCAAAAAACGTAAGTGTCGATCACATCCAATCCCCCTTCTTTCGCCTTGCGAATAAGACCTGGCCACATCTACATTATGCAACCCCAATGAAATCTTTTAATCAATTTATCGACAATTCTTTAGGGGCACGAAAATTAAGAAAAATGATACGTACTTTCCGCCATTTATAAAAAACGTAAAATTTTAAGAACACAGACATTTTGAGCATAATTGAAAACACACCTCGGGTGTGCTCCTCGGATAGTGAATCGAACCGGAAATAAGAACCCGTCTCCTTCCATCCACAACGAGTGACTTGTGATCATACGAAACCTTAGCTCTTACGCAGTGACTCGATAAGAAGAACAAAACCAGAAACGAAAACATCAATGGAATTTCAAAAATCCTCAAACCCATTAATGAAACTCGCCCTGGTCGAGATTATAGCTCAAAATCAATCCTTTTAAACTCGCCCTTTTTTTCCCCACGCCAGTCTCCACCATGATTGCGGAGAGAGCTGCGGGAGCAATAAAGGTGCAAACTTTGGAAAAACAGAGCCGGGGGAATCGTAAAGCAAACGCGGCTTTTCGTTGAATTCATCATTCCTAATCAGGAAATTAATTAAGTAATTGAGGGAGTCAGTATTGTTTCTGAGCGATGTTGATTCTGTATGCGACTTTTTCGAGGATGAAAATCGTATCGCTTTTTGAAGGACGGAAAATAACGGTCGAGTTATACGGAGGTAGACCAACATTTCTATCGGCAAATAGGGTTTCGAGTTTCGACAAAGAGGATTTCTAATAAGTCCACGGTCAAGTACTATTACCTCTTGCTGTTAGTGTTTATTTTTTTATTTTTGTGAAATACAAATAAAATGGTTCGATCTTATAAGGCTCAGCCATTATAGTTGTTCGGAAGCCACAAACCATTCCAATTGGGGGTCAGAATTTCTTCGAATATGTTCATAAATTCATTCGAACTTTGGTAAAACAGAAATTGGAGTTTGGAGTTGGATTCCTTTTATTGGAACTATGTTTCTATTTATTTTTGTTTCTAATTGTTCGAGAGCTATGTCATTTGATACATTAAAGTGTGTGAGTCTCACGTCGAGAAATCGAAACCGAGAGAGATTCTATCATGAAATCAATTGGAACTAAGTGAAGTACACAACTTTAACAATATTCACAAAAGAGTTCCAATGGACAAATTAAAAACTGCTTTATTATTTTTATTAATGAATGAATGTTTGTTTACAATATTATTCAGAAATCCTATAATTGCAGTATATATGATAGTAAGTATATGTGTAGTAGTAGTAGTAGTGTATATCCTGTGTAAAACTTTCACACTGATCCCACAACTCGTTTCACCAATTTGATCCCATGTGGATCTCCTCCCCATTCTTCGAAAACCACGAGGAGGTTCCCGTTCGATTTCAGCCAGTATCGAGGGACCTGATACATATGCTGAGAAGCTTTTCCGCATCTGCTCAAGCATTTATCCTCTTTAAACAAGCCCGCGTAGTTGCACGAACCAGTACACTTTCCAGTCGCTTTGTTGCTTATCCAATATCGCCCGATGTTGTTTCCGTTTACCCAAATTTGACCCTTGCTCATAGTATCCATATCTAATGCTAACGGTTCATCTCCGCTCGGCTCATTAAACCAAGTCTGGAAAAGTAAACAAAACAAGCTTATAAGCTAGCTTATATATATATATATATTCCTTGGTACAAAAAAGCCGAGTGATTCGTGTACTAACCTTGTACCATGTCAAAGGTTTCTTATTAGCTAATTGATCACCTTTAACCCATGGAACAGAATTGCTTCCGTTTTCCGAATAAATCCACTGGTGTTCTCCTTCCATTCCGACCTGTCGAAGAGAAAACGAGAAACGCTGATTAAAATGATCATCACATCGGCAAAGGCTCGACATTTTCCCAAACTAACCTTGTATGTCCAGTTTAGCATTCGTAAATTCTTTCCCCCGAGTGAAACATGATTGATCCCAAGAGGCCATGTTTCGAAGAATTTCCCGATATTCTGAGCCCAATTCATTCATTCATTCATTATCGAGTTAAGTATTAACACAACGTTTGTAAAGATGGACGAAAACTAACCTGGAGACCGACAGCCACGCTCAGCAGAGAAATCTCGTTGACTCCATCTCTCAGACTCAGTACCTGTGCACTGTAATCAAACTTCGCATGATCGATGCTTCCATAAGCAGTTCCTAAAAGCATCCCGTTGACGTATGCATACAATGCATCCCCTGCTGACAACACCCTTAGAGTCGAGTTGTTCCCGATATTATAATGTCCCTTGCCCGAACCGATATTAACTCTATAACAACAACAACAACGGGGGCAATATCGTCATTTCCAATACCATCGCAACGACTAGAATTAATCAACTTTCACTTACCGTATCATGTATGTACCACAAGTAATCAGTCTTGTCCCAAGTTGTGTTCAGCTGGTCGAGCAATCCTTTCGCTGTAAACGAACAGCTGTCATTCGTCGACCCCACAGCTTCACTGTAGGACTCCCATTCGAACCCACCCTCGACTCTTTTCATCCTCGGTTTCTCGGTTTCAGAGTAATACTCTTTCGATGCCACCTCAGCAGTGTTGTAAACGACCTTCTTGCAGTCGGGGAGAATGCTGACTGACCAAGGAGGTAACGTGTACTTTTTATTCTGGAAAGTGACCTTCACCTCATTACGCTGGTCGTAGTTTTTGAGAAAGGCTGCGCACTTTTTTTTTCCCGAGCCGTAAACGTAAGCCTGCTGATGGTCTCCTTTTATCCCGAGGTTCGTGATGATCGGATATCCCGATAATAAAGCCGGCTCGCATTGCTTTATCGCTGCGTGCAGATTCTTGAGATGACCCCATTTAGGCTGCCTTAACAGCCCTGCATTTTGAACACTCGTCGTGTGTGAGAAAAAAGACGACTTAAAATAGGTTCTTGAGATGACCCCATTTACGTACCGTACTCGTCGAGAGGTGCGTCGTAGTCGTAGCTAGTCGCGATAAACGGACCGCCAGCTGTCCTCCCAAAGTTGGTTCCTCCGTGATACTAGTAAACGACGAATGAATACAGACACATCAGAAAAATGTAATCTTTATTAGTTTATAGTGTTACAATTTTCTGATTATCACCATGTAATAGTTTAAGAAAGATCCCCCGTTTGCGATGAAAAGGGCGACGGCAAAGGCCAAATCTTCAGCCGGGCGAGACGGGACCCCACCACCAAACGCAGTAAACCAGCCGGTCCAGACTTCAGTCCACATCTTCGGTTTTCTGGTATCATTGGGCTTAAACAAATCGCAATAAAAACCATTGCAGGTGTCTATCTGCACGATGTAACGAACATTAATGCTTAGAAACCAGAAGCGAAAAATAGGAAATTTTTATACTTACGATAGGAAAAGGGGCATCTTCTTGCTTGCACATGATCCACGGAACTCTGGTTTCTAGACTCAGAGCCATTTCGGCTGCCCATTTCGTGTAAAGCTTGCCCGCATCACCAAGCTCGCCTTCCAAAGGTCCGTATTCGTTCTCAATCTATATATGTATCACATACGTACAATGAAATTATCACTACTACTACAGTACTACTTCATTGAAAGAAAAACGAGAGCATTTAGTTTATTACTTACCTGGGACAATATGATCGGACCGCCTTGACTTTCAAACAGACTTTCGTCTTTCATCATCTTCACGATCTTTTTCGTGAATTTTTCCATAGCAGACTTGTAGTTAAACAATCACCAGAAGAAGAAAGAAAAAACATATCAGATACGGGTTATCCAATGTGAGTTCATACGACAAAAAGCAACTGTCTCGTTTTGCCTAACCTTAAAAGGCTCGTTGTTTGTCCGGAAGCTGATGCCAGGAACAAACTTCAGCCAAACCGGAAAACCCCTGAGACCACATATATATATATATATACTCCGATAAAATTTACTAGTGATATTATCGAGAAATGTACATTTCGCATTTCAAAAAGTTTGTAACTTTTTACCCGAAATTCCACTCTACACAAACGTAGGGACCGATCCGGAGATTAACGTAAAGGCTAGCATTTTTCACCAGCTTTATGAACTTCACCAAGTCATACCTCTCCTCGAAATTATACTGCTTCCAATGCAATGCAATGCAATCGACAAAACCCGATTATGGTTATTTACAAATTCACCCCTGAGGTTTAGTCTATTTACAAATCCAAACATAATAAAAAAAAACACCAGAAAACAAGAAGGAATTAACCTTGCCTTCTTCAGGTTCATGCCCATTCCAGAACACGTACGTGTCGATCACATTCAATCCTCCGGCTTTCGCCTTGGCAATAAGATCTGGCCACATCTATACATACATACATATATATAGATAAGAAAACACACATACACACACAAAAACACATTTGATCGAGCACGAATAAATAATAAAAAAAAAAAAAAAAGGCAAGGCCCCTTACATTGGGTGTGCTCCGCGGGTAATGAATCGAACCCGAGATGAGAATCTTCTTCTGTCCATTGATAATGAGTGATCTATTATTGTACAAAACTCCAGGTTGTTCACAGTGAGCCATTGAGATCAAGAACAGAAGCAGCAACAGAAGATCAAGAACTGCACTACTACTGATCAGACCCATTGAATGAATCCCGAAAATAGCCCTCGTCGAGATTGCAGCTGAATGAGCTGAATTCGGGATGCTTATATATTACTCGTTCCCGTCTAGCTTTATTTTCTTTCCCACTCCCACGCTTGTATCATTGAGGGAGTAGGGAAAGATGGAAAACAATAAAGATGCAAACTTTTTTGAAAAACAGAGTCCACCCCAGAAAAATAAAAAAAGTGAACGCGGTTTTCCGTTGAATTCATAAAATGCTGATTGAAGGAGTGACTGAGAGAGATAATCCAGTTTTGTTTTTGATTGATCCTCTGTACCAAGACTTTAGAAGGTCAATATGAAATTTGGGTTGGTTTTATTTTATTTTTTGTAAAATTTATAAGATCAGCTCATCTCAAACTAATTCAGTTTAAAATACCATAGCATATACTGAACAATTTAATTAAATATATTGTAGATTCAATTCAATAATTTGCTTTTAATTTTATAGTACTATGTCCTAATTAAGGATTGATTACAAGGTGTGCATTTTTGATTAATTTTTTTGTTTGAAACTTGAAAGAAGGGACAAAACTTTGTAGTCGAATCACGTTTGTAGGGAAAAGCGTGCTCGTGAAATTATTTAAAATCTGCACAATCTCTCAAAATATGTTAATAATTGTTCAAGAAAACCAGCTCATGGATGTCTATAACTTCAAATTAATATTGAAAATTAACTTCATTTTTTTAAGATTAAAAAGACATGTGGAGACATCGGCATGCCTTTCAACGATTGAAATTAAAACCCAGTGTGTGATGAATACTGCAAATAATTCATAATTGTTCTTATTTTTTTTTTTTTCGTCAAAGTCTTATAATGGCAATTTTTTGTAAATGATGTGATAATTAGTTTGACATAATTATGTATGTGTGATTATAGTAAATTAGGCAGGATTAAGTACAATATTAAAGTACAAACAATCGATTAGCTTGATCTTATAGAGCAACTAATATTTCATTAATCATGATAAAATGTACTTCAATTCGCGCCTAATTCATAATATCATCCACCTAACCAACCTAGACTTAATTTTTAGATTATGCAAAATGACCCCACAACTAGTAATTAATTACTTATGATTGGATTGGTGAAAATCAAAGCAAATTGGCATCTTTTCATGCAATATTACAATTGTAGATTGTTGTTACTGACGAACCCTAAGTGCTGGGGGCAAAGTCACATAGGTAGCCGTGGGAATCGTCTCAATCAGCTTGCAATCAACCGATTTCAACACTTGAGTCGCGTTCGGATTGGTAATTTTGTCTATAAGTTTCAACAAAATTCGCTCAAGCTCACCCCCGTCGGTCCAATCGTGGACCTCGGCTTTCAAAAGCGCTCGATTTTCGCAAATCAAATCCCAAACCGGGAAGTTTCTCCTAGGCATCACAAAGTCTCCGTATTCAAGCTTCAAACTCGGGCAAAAATCTCCAGCTCCGTCGCCTAAATAGATCACCTTTTTCCTTGCTTCCTTGTGGAAAGAGGATTGAATTCTTTCTATGATCATACCCTAAGTGACACAAAATTAGATCATGAGATATGAATAGTAATGCCACTTTTGTAATTAACAACAAAATGAAGAATTTTAAAAACAACATAATACCTTGCACATGTTTGGAGGGCAAAGCTTGCATCCATGAGGAGATGTGTGGAAATCAACATAAGGTGAAATTCTAAGCCTACCTTCTCCATCGACGCTACTCGGATTCGAATTAATCTCGGAAAAACAATCCTTAATCCCGAGATGATCGAGAATGGTGTCAATGAAGAACATGTTTGCATCACTCACTATCCTCATATCACACCTAAAACAATTAATAAAAAGGAAACACATAAATATCCATATCCAAAATCCAAATCAACTATATGTATATGATAGTTTTATTAAATATACCCTAAAGCATGAGCCTTTTTGATAGCTTCGATTATCCTAGGATGTATTGGAGCCTTTCTTAAAACCTCTTTGATGTCTTCTATTGTTTTCCCTCGTTCATGTAGTTCCTTCATCATTATATCCTGCATTTATTTTTTAAGAAAAAATGAGATGTTATTTATTTTTAATCACGTGTAATTAAGTAATATTAATATATACTATCAAACAAAAATTAATATATGTTGATATGAATGAGCTAACCATGAGTGAGTTCCAAGGCATGGTGGGGAGAAGTTGATCAAACAACTGGGTGGCCCCGAGCTCGTCCACGACCCAATTGTCGCTATCGAGCTCGATTATCGTCTTGTCGAAGTCAAAAACCACCACGATTTCGGCCATCGAAACAATATTAGTATTTTTTTTTTTTTAACTCTGTATGACTTGCATTTCCTTAGTACGAGGTACGTGTACATATATACACGCACGAATTAGGTCTCTCTCCTATAAGTGATCGTACGGTAAATATGTGGTGGGAATAAAGGAATATTCGTTGGAACATACTATCCAATGGTGGAATAATGGAATATGCTCTTGCTTTTTTTTTTTTCCTTTTTCTCCTAATTTTCAATTTTGGGATTTTACAATAAATGGGCTTTGTTTCGGTTAATATTTTAGTAGTTAAAAAAAGGATGAGTTTATTTACACCTCCACAATTACTAAACTCACCCCTATATAAATTTATCATCATAAATTTATAAATTTGATAATTACACCCCTACTATAATACCAAATTTACCCTTATTATATAAAAAAGAATTACTCTCACACCCCTCTCGTCGATCTCTGTAGCAGGTGAGGTGAGTTTCTTCATTTTCTCCTCTTCAGTTCAAACCCCAAAGTGTTAACTAAAAATCAATCCCTCGTCTCGTATTCGTGAGATAATTGGATTTTTCTCAATTTTATTTATTTATTTATTTACATTCTTTCTCACCAAAAGTGATAAACTGAGAAATTTTGAAAAATGAAAACTCCGAGCAATGATGTGTATTACTTCATACTAATAATCACTGTTTCGATCGCTCCAAGTAAATCGAAAATTAAATATATATTTCCAGATTCAATCATATTTATAAAAGAATTTTTTTTGAAGTTGAGTCTCACGGGCTTCTCCCGACCGCCTCATTTTATTTCCAGAAATTTTAATGGATGGTTCTATCAACAGCAGATGCCCATTTCCCATGGTATCTAACCCGTTTGAAGATTCACACGAAACCAATTTTTTCATAGTCCGTGATACAATGAAATTGGGACTATATTATTAAGATAAGAGAAGAGAAATAAATGTAAATCGAAAGAGAAACAAAATCAATAGGCAGAGTGTTTGAGAAGAAGGGCAATATTGTCATATTGATAATTTGTATGTGTTTAAAAATAAAAAAAATTAAAAGAGGGGTGAGTTTAGTAATTGTGGAGGTGTAAATAAATTCACCCTTAAAAAAAAGGAAAGGAAAGATGCATGGACCGAATTCAGCCCATCATATAGAAAATGGGCTTTGTTTGGGCCGAGACAATTCTTTACTAATTGTCCTGGCAAATTATTTTTAGAGATATTTAGGGAAAAGGGTATATTGATTTTACGTATTATCATCAACTCCTCATGTATTATCATCAACTCCTCATGTTTTTTTCTTTAAAAAAAAGTGTTCTATATTTTTAACTTTGTTAAAGAATAGAGTGTTAAAATATTTTTAATTATAGTGAAGGGTAATTTTTCAATTATAAAAAGATTATAATACCTTTATGATAAAAATTTAACAATTTTAATTAATAAATTATATATTAACAATTATAAACTAGTTTTGACCATTTAAATTAAAATTTATAAAATTAATATTTATTTTGAAAATTAAAATTACGAATAAAATTAAAATTTATTTTAATTAAGATTTAAAATTAAGATTAATAGATTTTAATTAAGATTCATATAATATAAAATTAAGATAAAATTTAAGTTAATGCGCAGTTATTGCGCATATAAAACAGTTTTTATAATTGAAATTAAATTTATTTAGAAAACTTATAAGGGTAATAATGGTATTTATTACCTAACTTGTAATTAGAATAAAGCATGTTGTTTAATTTTAAAAAATCATAAAAAAACTTCCCCTTAACCAAATTCACCCTTATTTTTATAGGTAATTAAATTAAAGAAATATTTTTATACTCACATATACATGTCTCAAATTCGACTTTTGAACTTTACGGTTCTCAATTCAAGTGATCAACCAATTGAGCTAACAACTCTTGACTCTTGGTCGAAGTGAATTTATGTGAAGTGAATTCTCTTCACAAATAAACACAAAATTCATTTGTGAAGAGAAATTATGTAGTACTCAGTAGTTAAATTTTAAATAATCAAAGTACTCTCGATTTTTTAAGGACTCGAAAAGTAATATTTATCGTTTTCAAAGAAACACTTTATTTAAATTACAAATGAAATTTACTCTTTTCATTCTCGATTTTTTAAGGACTCGAAAAGTAATATTTATCGTTTTCAAAGAAACACTTTATTTAAATTACAAATGAAATTTACTCTTTTCATTCCAAACTAATGGTCACAATTTTTTTACAAATTATAAAAAAAAAAATGTGATTATTAATTAGAGACGAAAATATTATACGTTATTACGAAATAGTGTTGAAATGGGTAAATAATGAAACGCGTGCAATTAATTAATGATTGTTTATGAGCCCAATCTCTACATCATGGGCCCATTTGCTTCCTTTGTGGCCTTGAAGTAAGGCCCACCTCTTTCTTCATTTGGGCTCAGAATTAGAATTTAGAATCATGGCTCATGGCCCATGTCTGGATCCATGATGACAAAAAACATGAGAAAATTTTGAAATATTTTTCAATATTAAAAAAAAACCTTGCAATTCCCATTTATATATTATATCATCAAATTGAAGTATTCAGTTTCCAAACAAAAAAAATGTGTGCTGAACATTCTTAAACTAATAAGGTTACATAACACCATAAAACACATAGTAACATTATTTATAAGTAAATAATTATGTAGAAAAACAATAGAAAGAAAAAAAAAAATTACATTGTTGTTATTTTATGTTATTCCATGCTGCTCGACACAGTATCTCAACATTGAGAATCACTATAAGAAATGGCACATTTATATATGCTTTATAGTATATTTCACCATGACTAAATAACTTTCAAAATTACCAACACTTTGATGAAATAAAAAATAATAATACAATAATTAGATTTTCAATAATTTAATAAAAAATTCTAAGCTCGATCATAAAAATATAAAAGCAAACCCAACTCACTATATCGCAAGATCGGGCCAACCGCCGTCGCCGCCGTCATCCCAGTCGGCGCCGTTGCCCCCTCCGCCGCCAATGTTCAAGAACCCATCGGTTTGAGGGACCACGTTCTGGCCCAAACTCAGATCTCCGAAGTAGTTACTCTCCCTCAAACTCGGCCCACCAAGCCCAAACCCGTCAAGCAAACCCCCGAACTGAGCCCCGCTCGACGAGCCCACTAACATCGAGCTGAATCCCCCGCCGCCCATCCCCACGAAACTACCGAAATGCCCCTGCCCGAACTCCCCCATCTCCGCGAAGTTACCAAACTGCCCCTGCCCGAAATACCCCTCTTCCTTCCCGCCCATCCCCGCGAAGTTACCGTACTGCCCCTGCCCGAAATAATCCCCGTTCAGGGACAAGAACGTCTCGTTCTCGCCCTTCTCCTCGGCGGCGGCCGAGGCCGTCGGCCGCTTGGCGGCCGACCCTCTCTTGGCGGCGCTCTTCTTGGAACCGCCCCCGACGGGGATGTTCCTGAGCGCACCTCCCTTGGTCCAGTACCTCCGGCAGCCCTTGCAGAAGTGTCGCGGCTGCGAGAGGTTGTAATTGTTGTAATAACAGAATTTCGTGTTCATGGAGTCGCACCTCGGACATTTCAGCTTCTCCTGCTCCGGCGACGGCTGAGGTGGCTGATTCTGGGAATTATAAGTTTCCATTTCACTGAAATTGAAAATAAAAATGAAATCTTTTTTTTTTTAATTGTATGTCTCAAACCCGTCGATTGAAATGAAAACTCGCGAAATCGACGAATAAATAGGTGATGAAACAGGACAGCTTGATTTTTTATTCTTTATAATAATTACTACTACTGTTTAATTTAAATTAATTAAAATTAATTTGGTGTTCGATCATCTCTCTGTAATTATAGTATCTCGATCACGCTGAGTTGACAGTGGCAGAGAGACCCGGGAAATTCCCGTTTTTTTTCAATAGAGTGTGATTAACCGAGATTTAATTCTTGATTTTCATGGTTTAAACAATTATTAATAATCATTCATGCTTCGTCCTAGTCCGGATTAGCGCAAGTGATTAAGGACTGATTATTAATCCATTGGTGTGTGTGAACGAGGTGACAAACAGGGTCAATTAATTTGTCACCTTAAAACATTCTAATCATTAGTACAACGAACGCTGACCAAATCCATTTCGGGTCAACACATCGGAAAATAGCGATTATGCTCATTCAATTCATTGACCGTAAAATTTAAATTATTACACTAGTAGTATGCAGTAGGAGATCACACAAATTCTTGTTCCTTACGCGTAAGCATTTTTTTCACCGCGACTTTTTCTTCCCGTGGATTTGAATTTGACGAGCTTGGCTCGGGAGCATCTAGCGATCGGACATTATTGGCTTTTAGTTGATTTTGATCGAAAGGAAAATGAGAAAAATAAATAAATCAAAAAGGGTTAGGAATGCAGAATATCCAACATGTTCAAAAACTTTTGAAATTATTAGAAGTTACTATATTAATCTTTTTTAGTATTATTTTAATAAAACAATCAAATTATAGAAACATGAGACATTGAGACAGACTAATTCAATCACGGAATCTGGGCCCGGCCTGTTTGTCAGGTGGGCCGAGAAGTGGGTACCATCATCTTATGGGCCCAACAGATTTCAAGTGTAATGGCCCATGATCCATATCAGTGTAACATAGAAAGTGACGGGTAGTTGACTCGGGACGGTCGAGTTACCAATTCAATTGTCGTGTCGAAACTGTACCTTGAAGGGGTTTACATGTCTGTGACTTGGTTTAGGTTGCACCCTGGTCCACTCGATCTGATTGGGTCAACATACAAAGCTCAATTAAGTAAATAAAGTAATCCAAGCTATAGACCGGTGACTGGAGTGGTGAGGGGATAAAGAAAGATGACATTTCACAGTATAATATATCCAAAGAACAAAGAAAAGTGAAGAACAAAGAACAAAGGAAAAAATAAATCTTTCGATTCATTCACAATTTTTAATTTAACATGATGTTCTTTGTTGTGATTGTACTGCATTTAATAAACTCTAGATATAAAATATACAGTATGTAGGACAAGAGTTTAAATCATAACATGACACTAAAAGTGAGCTGAAAGAACATATCCTAAATAACTCCAAATGCAAAAAAGATGAAACATTCAAAGTATAGTGCAAACTAATTTAAGTCAGATAGTGTATCATTTTACAGGAGAATAATCAAATCAAGAATCAAAAGTAAAACTTAATAAATGGCCTCCAAGTTAGCAGCGGCTCATCTACAGTTAAGTTAACCCAAGAAAATCACTACCATAAAAATAAATAAAAATAGGGACAATTTACGACGACAGACATCTTACTTTTCTTTTGTAGGAGAGCTACAATCACTTTTCTACCCGACACAAGACATAATGTAACCGCAGTTTTATCCCTTTCAAGGAATTAAGTAATAAAATTAAATTAAATATGGCCGGGTGAAAGCAGGAAAAAGTCGAAGGGGGTTACAGTATGCCCACGATCAAAGCCTCGTTTCTCTGCTCCTTTGTGAAGTCTTCATAGCTTGGAGCTTCGAGATAACTGGCAAGAGCCTCAATAAGCGCTTTTCGAATATCCCAAAAAAGATTGGTAACTTTTATTTTATTTTATGCATAATACATATACAAGCTATTTGCTGCAGCACAAGCAATCAAGTTTTCTGAAGGGTGCCAAGCCAGGTGGAGCAGCTTTGTAGTGAAATCGAACGAATTCCCATTAGCATCGCTTCCGGGACTTTCTGCACCTATAGAGAAAGACAAAAGTGAATCATTTATAATATTAGTTATAATTAATTACGAAAGCTGTCCCTGAAGTTTGCTTAATTATAACAAAAAAAATATCTGTTATCTTTTAAATTACAATATCACAAAGAACACAAATTCAATAGGCGTGTAATCTGTAACTTAAACACATGTCATAATGTCAAGCCTAAAAACCTTAAGGGTATAATTGTAATTATCCCTAAAAACTGA
Organism: Euphrasia confusa; assembly: GCA_954870475.1. Classification (NCBI taxonomy): domain Eukaryota; kingdom Viridiplantae; phylum Streptophyta; class Magnoliopsida; order Lamiales; family Orobanchaceae; genus Euphrasia; species Euphrasia confusa. The sequence continues at coordinate 5,109,036 of OX940961.1, forward strand.
ATATAAGAGAGGGGAATCAAAACCATACCTAGTCTTACCACACGACTGATGCTACTAGTGAGGGATCTGGAAGGCTTGGAAGGGGTCTGGATTTGCCTTCTGAATGCAACAGAAATTTAGCATTAAGCAAGATTAGATTAAACTTAAGTAATAATGAAAATGATTGACGAGTCTATTTTTCGATTTGATTAAAGAACCTCATCGGATTTTTGCTCGCTTCAAGAGTAGTCGCCTCATCACTTCCCGACGCACGCCCAAATATACGGAACATGTTGCTGTTTATTTATCGAGTCGGAAGAAAAAATATATACATAGTTAGGTTGACAAAAGACGAGAAAAAGTGGATAGAGCCGAATAGAAAAATCGAGCGCACCTGTAAGAACCAGTAGCGACTTGATTACCATCACCGCTCAGGCAGCATTCAAATTTGTCGAAAATGAAGTCATTTTCATACAAGTCACACAGCTGGACATTATTATTAAAGCAAAAAAATAATCAAGACGAACATCTTCATATAATCTGAGGCCATAAATCCGCAAGTACAACAGTTCACCTTAGGTCTTAAATGCTCGTGAACCTGGAAGGTTGACACAGGACCAGAGTCCATATTGATATCCCACAACTGAAAAAATAATTAAACTCGATTAAAAACCGACAAACTTAACATCACGGCTCGCTATAAAGCAGAAGATAGGACCTTAAGGGTCATGTAATCACGACTCAGCAAATATCTTCCGTCCCTCGCAAACTTAACATCTGAAATCGACGCAATTATCTCGGTGAAGAATGATCTCGAGCCAGGTGCCTCCTGCTCCTCAAATCTGCGTACGTGAATGGCAATTAAATAGCTCATCCATAGAAAATAGTAGCAAATAAAGTAAATTTACTTACAATTTAGAATGTGAATCGCACAATGCAGACTGTCTCAAATCAATGAGACGAATCAATCCTTTTGAACTACTATACGCTAATGTGTTGCAATGCGTAGGATGGAATTTTGCGGATGTTATCACCTCTGCAATAAGCAACAAATACCTAGCAATCAGTGTATATATAGCATGATCGTCCCAAACTACTTCTGTCACTTTCTCTAATTTAAGGAAATGATTCAGAGGAAAGACAAAAAATATCCACCGGACGCAGAAAAGCATAAGGGGAAAAAGGGAAAAGAAAATCAGTTACCAGTCAGATCCTCCATATTTTTCGGCTTGACATCAACAATGTTGAAACTTTGATTGCTTATTTCCAGGTTCCAAAGGTTTATTCGGAGGTCATCAGCTGATATAAATGTTTCGCCATCACTGGGGAGCATCACAAGAAATTAATCGTAAAACTGAAATCTTTTTAGGTTTTTAGGGGGTCAAACTCATGGTACAAGCAGACACGCGCCAAGTAAAAAAAATCTTAAATGCACCGTAACAAGAAGATAACAAGATTGGGTCTCCACCTGTTATTTGAGATCGAATTGATATGGTAGTCATGTGCATGAGCGTATACTCTCCTACATCTCGCAACAAGACTGGTCTCACTGCTTGTGACCTACAATTGTATAATCGCGTGTTAAAACGAACACGCTGTAAAACAAGAATGTGGAATGTGTCCACATAGATGAGTTCCTATTGCACAGAGAAATTCATAATCTAATAAACATTTATATCTAAGTTAAGTACAAGTACCACTGGCAATCGCAGTGAGGGGATTCCTCCCGTCGGAAATGATAGGTCATTGCTCAAAGATTTGTAAGATTGAACTACTGGACTGTCGCCATTAGCAAGATGTGGCTTTGGAGTAGAAGAAACACTAGAACTTGCAATACCAACATTTCCAGCAGCTTTAGACGGGTCCACATTTATCTGAGAAATTTTCTTGATTTTCTTTTCTTGGACCTGTATAGATAGTTAATTATATAAACAAAAACAAATATCCATCAAAGCAGTGTAGATTGGTTGCTACCGTGATCTGAGTAAAAAGGAAAGAAGAAGACTTGATCGATTCAATTCCAAGATTTTATCGCAAATGTATCATATCTCGATCTCCAATTAGACTTTGATTATTTGAAAATCTATTATCGGGTCTACAAAAATAAAAACAAAAGAAACTTGACATAGCCCATAGAGTGAATATAAAAACATTATCATATACAGTAAAAAGAACATATAACTTTGCCAATTTATTCCTTATAAGAGCGTTAATGCTTGTAACTTTGTAAGGTACACCAAAAAGGAACTTCATACGATGCTGCAGGAAAAACAGAAGGAACAAAGTCCTAAAATTAAGATCACACATGGTAAGAAATACGACGATTAAATCCTTTTTATTAACAATAACAAGATTTGACTTAAATGAGCACTAGGCTGAAGAACCATGAATACAAATTTTAATAAGAACATACATTTCTCCTGTAACGTATATACCTCACCTTCCAAAACTTAATGGTTTTGTCATTAGTAGAAAGAAGAAAGAGGGCCCCGTTAGATGCCTGGCACCACCGAATCTTGTTGATTTTCTCCTCGATCTCCAAGCTCTTGAGATAATCAAACTGACCAAAAATAGGATGTTCATGAATACACATTACTTAATGAAACTTAATTTTTCTCTTTCTTCATTTTACCTTCATTAAAAAATATTGATACTAACTACAGGCCCGTGTTTTTGAATAAGTGGTTATATTTGAAAAAATGAGATCAAGAAGTACCTCAGGTTCATGGCTCTGGAATTCAGTTTTATAACGGAACTCTGGGTGTCTACCAACTGGATAATCCATTCTCTCCAAATCTCTTTGATTTCCACTATGCTACATACAAGGAAAATAAATTAAAGTATACTGACTGTGTCATCAAACTATCAAAGTATATTGACTGTATAGTTGTCGAACAGTTACCTCTTTCTTATCTGTCCTTTCAAATAATACAACCCTCCCACCACGATCACCAGTAGCCAAATGATTGCCAATTTTATCAAACTCAATGGCAGAGATGATATCCACTGCATAAAAAGAAGAATTAATATTAAAGAAAAAATACTAAAGGTAAAGATAAGAAAAAGATAACAGGTCCATTAAGCAGAACATGAATCTACAAGGTTCGTGTAGAAGATGCTATAATTACTGCCAGGGCAATTAAATGTTCAGATCTACCAAGAATCAGGGTGAACTAATATAACCCCATTCATCTCAATGCTGTGTTCGGATGAATGGGAAATTATGATGATCGATTTAATCTCAATCCTTTTTTTCCCAATCTACTTTCCCTTTCACTAGCTTGAATCCCACTCAGGGGATATAGTTGATAACCTTCCCTTTCACTATGAAACAACTTCACACTTAGAACTCTGTTGTCTGTATTTCTAACTTATTTTTGTACGAAAAACGGCCAGACACTGCCAAAACGATTGAAACGACAGCATGAATTCAAGTCTCTCAATAAGTTCAGCATTGCCACATTTTGGCCACACACTTTTAAAAGTCCTGTATCATTTCAACCCGATATTGAGGATATCCGGAAGGCAGTGATCATCTTCTGCCACATCTTGCAAACTATGTCACATAGCTAAAAAAATGAATTTACCACAACAACAATTATTTATGCTCTCAATTATACCATAATTGTTGCATCAGAGAGTAAAAACACATAAAAATCGATGCTTGCAGTGAAAACAAGACCCGATACACTGAAGGCAGCATCAATCAAGCACGCGAAGTCAGAAAACGCAGAACCAAACTAAACATTAAACTCAATTCTTCACTTGAGTCAAACACAAAATACAAAACCCATTTCGATTATAACTTCAACTAATTCCGAGCAACTAAAAAGAAATATATCGAGCCAAAGATCGAATTCACGAAATGAAAAACCCTAACCACAAGATCCAAACCCAAAGAGAACAAACCCATTTAAAGAAAATCAGTCTTTTACCTTCCTGCACTTCCTCTCCGGCCGTTCGCTCGCCGAACACCTGAGAGAATTTCCATTCTAGCGGGGTCGCCGCAGCTGAGGCCACCTCTCCACCATCCCCACTATCCATTCTTCCCCACAATCAACAGAAAATCAAAAGTATGGGTATTAACAACAATCGGTCTAAAAACAAACAAACAAAAGAAAAACTAATTCATTTCCCCCTTTTCACTTCATTGGAGAAAAAAGCGAATCGGGGCTAACGGTCCGAAGAAGGTCGCTGAAGGTTTTGGATTCAGATTCAGAAAAAGAAAAAAAAAAACAGTGTGTACACACAGAACACGAAGATCAGTTGCAAGAGAAGGGGGGATCCAGATTTTTTCTCTCTCTATTGATACTCCATAATATAATGTGTGTGTAAGTAAATATGGAGAAATGAAATTTGGGGATATTTCTCTTTCTCTCTTATTGGAATTTAACTTCAGTGAATCTAACAATTTCTTATTCTATTTCATCACTGTGTTTAATACTATGCTTGCATTCAATTCTCTGTTTGTGTGTGAGTGTGTGTATTTCACGCGCTAATCTTACTTAGGGTAGTATGCAACCAGATTAAAACTTTGACTTGTTAAGGGAGTGTTTGGCGAATAAAAAAAAAAAGAAACCGGAAATTTTAATTTCCAACTTCCGAGAAAACACCGCGAAGATACCTTGTTACTTGTTTCTCCAGCCGGTTCAATAAAAATTGTTGTTAATATAATTGAAATGTTTTTCTTCTTCTTTTTTGTTATGCAAATGAATACTTTCTCAATGTCACACGAGAGAATTGGGAGGGGTGACCCTCTGAAAACAACATTTCAGAAAAATACCCCTTCCTCTTATTTTTCTTTTTTTTTTTTAATTAAAACATAATAAAATTAAATCAAAAATAAAAAATAAGTTTCCAAAATTACTAATTAACTTAACATTTTATCTTATTTGCACATTTACCCTCAAACATAAGAAAACCTTACCCCAAATCGTGTTCCTCGCTCCTCCATCACCCCGTTCGAATTACAGAGAAAAAAGAAAGAAAAACTCACCTGCACCGGCGACTCCGTCCAACTGAAATCAAACAATGTTCTCCGTCGCGTCCTCATCCACTGCAAGGGGCTCGAAAAGGCTTCGTCGGCCGTCCCCTTCCCCGTCCCAAAACCACTCCCCCAGCCAACTTGAACAGAGATCGAAGTCGCTGCACGACCGTCCCCATCACGGTGGCTTGACGGAATCAGAAGCCAATAATGCTTATCAGGTGCGTACACACGTCTTTCATTGTCGTAGCGTAGAATTGGTGTAGTTAGGAATTGTTCTTGGTCGACTGCAGTTGAGATAGTTCGAGTTTGCAGGTAGTGGACGCAGGGCGCAGCCTTCAGCTTGCGCCCTGCGTCAAATTTTGTTGTGTATGTGATGTGGGCGCAGGGCGCAACCTTCAGCTTGCGCCCTGCGTCAAATGTTGTGTGGAGACTGAGATTGACGCAGGGCGCAGCCTTCAGCTTGCACCCTGCGTCAAATGTTGTGTGGAGACTAAGATTGACGCAGGGCGCAGCCTTCAGCTTGCGCCCTGCGTCAAATGTTGTGTGGATGTTGTGATAGACGCAGGGCGCCGCCTTCAGCTTGCGCCCTGCGCCTTAGGCAGTCCAAAATGGTTTTTTTTTTTAATTTTTGTTTTTGTTCTATGTTTTTCAGGAAGAGTATCGCTTGTTATTTCGACATCAGAAATCCGAGATGTCATGCCACATAGCACATTCAGTGATAATGTGGTGAATGGAAAAATAACCTCTCGGCAAGGTTTCAAGAGCCTCCCCGGAATAGCCCAACTGTTGTCGATCTTCCCGTATTGTGCAAATGAGTACAATCAATTCATTACTTCTAGCGCAATTGTATTTAATTCATGTAATTTATCAAATAGACCATGTAATTTAATTATCAAATAAATTAATTACGCTAAGGAGCTAAGGAGTACAATCCAAGCATTAATTCTAGCGCAATTATATTTAATTCATAATTTATCAAATAAACCATGTAATTTAATTATCAAATAAATTAATTATTTCTAGCGCAATTATATTAATTATATTAATAAATTACTTATTAATCACATTAATAATAAGTTTAAGTACGCACATAATTAATCTTTCTAGCGCAATTATATTTAATTCATGTAATTTATCAAATAAACCATGTAATTTAATTATCAAATAAATTAATTACTTTTAGGTCAATTATATTAATCATATTAATAAATTACTTCCAATTATATTAATTACATTAATAATGAGTTTAAGTCCGCACATAATTAATTTGCATAAAAATAATTATATTATTTAATTCGAATCAATTTGAATTTAATTGAAACTTAAATTAATATAAATTATTTTTTTTATCAATTAAAAATCCAAGTAAATAGCGCAAACATTTAACGCAAACAATTAAATTTAAATTTAATCGTAAACTTAGCGCAAACAATTAAGGCAAAAAATTATATATAAATTCAACCCTAAGTACCTTAGAAATTCGTCGGACGATAAGTCGAGAATTAAATTTAATCCGTTGGATGATCTTGAAATGTAGTTTTACGTGTCCCGTCCAATTTTCGTGAAAAAATAATGTAGGGAAGTGCTCGATCCGATAATGTCGAGAATTTGTCGATTTTTGCGTCATTAGTGGATCGAGCACTTCCGGACATAATTTTTTCACGAAAATTGGACGGGGCAGTTAAAACAACATTTTAAGATCATCCAACGGTTCAGATTAACTAAATTACATTTTAATGTTTGATCATACTTGAATATCCTAAAGTTCAACTTAAACTATAACATTTAAACTTAAACCTTATAAGTAACAAGTGACCAAAACACTAAATACTTCTAGCCGTGCTTCGTTTAGTTAATTTGAACCGTTAGATGATCTTAAAATGTACTTTTAAGTGCCCCGTCTAATTTTCGTGAAAAAATAATATCCGGAAGTGCTCGATCCACTAATGACGCAAAAATCCACAAATTCTCGACATTATCGGATCGAGCACTTTCCGACATTATTTTTTCACGAAAATTGTACGAGACACGTAAAACTACATTTTAAGAACATCCAACGGTTTAGATTACATTAATTATCCACGAGTAAGTCGAGAAATTGCGAAAATAGTGTTAAACTGATCTGTGATGGGCGCAGGGCGCAGACAGTGGGCTGCGCCCTGCGCCCATGTGGGCGTAGGGCGCAAACCACTACCTGCGCCCTGCGCCCAATTTCACTCCACACAACAATTTGGGCGCAGGGCGCAAGCCACTACCTGCGCTCTGCGCCCAATTTCACACCACACAGCAATGGGCGCTGGGCGCAACTAGTTGCGCCTTGCGCCCATTTGTGAACAGAAAAAAAAATCAGCGATTTTTTTTTGTTTCGAAAAGTTTTGAAAACGCAAAATTCAAGCTCGATATTGAAAACACCATAAACACAAGTTATGTAGAAGTGAATGCTAACTTTTTTACGTTGAATTGTTGGTGGAAAATCGACGATGTCGGAGCCTTTTTTTTTGCGATTTAAGTTACGGGAGAACAAAAAAAGGGGAAGAAGATGAAATGAAAGGAGGGGTAAAGTGCAATTATTTAGTTGGGCCATTGTGTAAATATGTTTTATTTTAATTTCTTTTACATTTATTTTAAAAAAGGAGGGGTAAAGATCCAATTCTTTTTTTGTAAGGGTTATTTAACCCTTACTTACTATTTGTAAGGGCAAAAATCCGAAGGACTCATGTCACACCAGGGGATTGTATAATGTCGGGAGGAAATTGATCCAAATAGAATGCGAGAGTACTCTTGTAAAATTTTAAGAGTGTTTTTAACAAATTTCAAAGGGAAAGAAAGTCAAAATTAATGAGGTAAATATTAATAGAATCTATGTCACGCCCAAAACATAACATATTGTCATAAAACTCAACCAAAAAAACAAGGGGCCAATGCTTATGTAATCTGTTCGAAACTTGATCCAATTGAGTCTTGATTTTCAAAATTTTAAAGGAATCAGGGGCCTAAGCAGATTGCCTATTCTTCTTCTTCGCACCAGATTTGGACACCTTGAGGCTTCGGTGCACAACACTCAGACGAGCAAGGGCTGCCTTCTTGAGATCAGGCCTGTAATAGTTATCACCAACCTTCCCCCAACACAAAAAAAAATTGTAAATACAAAAAAGTGAAATATTATTGAAAATTACAAATAGTGGATTAGGCTTTTGAATGTGGTTAAAGTATTATCAAGACAAGCAACTGTGCCCTAATCATAATTAGATTTATGCACAGTTAAGTTATCAAGTTATCACTTCTCAAAACAGATCAAGCAACACTCAAAATTTTGTGTTGTGCAAATGAAAACAAGTGTAGAAGAAAGATAAATATAATTCACAAGTTAAAAGGCTGTCGACGCAACATAAAACCATATCCAGAATTATTACATTGAGAAATTATAAATATCAGAGCAACTTAATATAAATACAAATCAATACCTGGTTTGAAACAGCCTTGGCCATGCGGTGGAACTCTTTCTTCAAGACAGACTTGTTAAGTGAATTTGCGGGCTTGTTCTGCTTCTTCGTCTTTGTTGTAGCAAAGAGGACAGAATGGTCTTTTCCAGGTTGAATAGTCACAGTTTTCTTATTGGCCAAACCTAAATGCAAAGCAAGGAAAATGAAGAGTATCATTTAGTGAATAGTTAGTTACATCAAGCTCATACTTATTCAATGGAGCTCATATTTAGTTATCATCAAATTAACAAAAAAAAATACATCTAATTATTCGACGTTACCAAGACCATATATTCAGATGAAATTCAGGCTAAAATCGATCCCTAATTGCATTTTTCAAGAAGATCAAATCACAAAATACAGAGCAACATTTACGACAACAATCACTAGAGACTATATCATGACAATAATATAAACTGATGAAATTTAATGATAAAATTGATCTGAAATTGAGTTTTCGCACAGAGCCCATATCACTAATTTAGGGCAACAGATTTACCGGAGTGCTTGTAGGAGTGAAGGTTGGAGAGATTGTTTGGCTCCTTGCTGAACTTGACGCTGGCAGTTCCGTTCCCGAACTGCTTCACCAAAAAGGAGTTATTTTTCTTCACGATTTCCCATACGAGCTGCCCGGGAACCGTCGCCATTTCTCAAAATCCACGAACCCTAATTTATACAGAAGATTGATTCAATAAATACGCACAAATAAATGTATATATGCCGAATGACGAAGAACCGGAGGTTACCTTACCACTGAAAATGGAGAAATCTTAGGGTTTTGCTGTGACGGCCTTGAGATGGCGAAACAGCGATGTTACAAATATATATGGTGGAGCTTTAAACCCTATAAGAAAATTTAAGGTCAATTACGAAAATGCCCTTTTCTTTTTATTCTTCGATTTTTATTATTTTTCGTATTTAGTATCCACTCAAAAAAATTAATTTTTTTATTTTAAAATATAATTTTAAATATATATTTTTTTAATTTTTAGTGTGTATTGACGTCTTGTAATAGTTTATACACCCAAAAAAAGAAATAAATGTTTTTATTTTTTCATTTTAAATTCATATTTTATCCAACTATTTTTTTAAATTCCCTCACAACTATTTACTTTACAATTAAAAAATACATTAAATTCTTTACATTTTGATAAAAAAAAAAAAAAAAAAAAAAACAACAATTTTTGTATTGCATGTTTCATGATTTGAGGGGAGTATTCTTTTTTTTTTTTTTTTAATCATGATTCACTTTCTTTTTAGATATATTTTGGTGTGTGTCATTTTCTTGAGATTGAAGGAATATAATATTTGAAGGTATGTTAAATTAATTGATTGCAAGAGAATTTGATTCCCTTTTACATCCCTCCTTATTAGTTACTTATTACACTATACTAGTATATGCATATTACAAATTCTTAGTAGATGTGTACGTACACCTACATAAAAACATTACACACCATGTCGATCAGTGTAAGCCACAGGAACATGTGTCGGCTTTGCTCGATTTTCGCCGCTATCTCTCGGGGGAGGAGGAGGAGGAGCAAGAGACAGAGAGCTAGTCAGCCTCCTAAACCTCTGCTGCACTTTTTGTATGGTTTTAGGTGTTTTGTTTCTGCAAATATGAAAACCAACAGCATCCAAGTACCAACCACTTTTTCCTTTGAACCCAATCACTTGCCCTCCTTCCATTGTGAAGAAAAAGGGGGTTCCTTCTTCTACCCCAAATGGCCCGAATGTTCTCCGGTTAGTCTTAAACGTAAGTGATCGAATAACCGAGCTGCCCCCGTGGACCACCGGGCAGTAGTAGCCCGTGACAGCTGTCAAGAACTCGTCTGGAAACTGCAGCTTGATCTGTCGAGATCCAAATGAACAATTTTAATATAGTACAAAACAAGAACAATGCAAAAACTATTGTTATTACCTCTGCAGTTCTTGTACCTCCACCGCCTCCACGCCTCTGCCCTGAAACCGGCTTCCCGTTTTTATCGTAAACTGCACGAATCGAGTCTATACACCAGCCGTATTTGAGGGTAACTTCTCTCACCCCGTTGTGAAATCCATCGTCCCAATCAGTCCCTCCGTTGCCTCCCCATGGTCCAACAACAATGGCCTTCTTCTCCTCCATTTGATCCTTGTTCTTGAATTCCTACAATCAGTACATGTAGAAAAGGATGACAGAACTGATGATCAAGACATTCATCATCAAATATCTCGATACGAAAATTACTTACCATGAAAACCAGTAAGAGCTGCAAACAGATGACTGAATGTTTTTACAAAGGAGAGTGCTTTGATGATGGACAAGGATATATATAGACACACAATACATATACTGCTGCTATATATGGAAAGTGACTGGGGAATAATAATATATGCTTTTCACATCTTGTGCTGAAGTGATCAGATAAGCATCTTGTAAGAGGTTATATTCATTTTGTACACAAAAATTTCACTTAGTCAATGTGCATCCATAACATAGCATAAGATTCTTCGCTTTCTAGTCATTTGTCATTTAATATGATTGGAATCATTCAAAGTTTTTGTGTTGAACATAAATCACTATAATATGACTTTGGAGTTGCGGGGTGCACAATCATATATAGAAGTGATACGGAACAATGAGTTGGATAAGTAAAAAAATATGCATGTTAAGTTTAATCACGTGGCTGCATGGATATGCATGCATGGTATAATATGATTTATTATCATATTGTGCGTAAATTCGAAATTACATGAATAGATTATTCGTAAGGGTGTATTACGAATGGGTGTCTTCACCAAAATGTACTTAATTCAACAGAAAGGTGTGTCCCTCTCTAAAAGGGTGTGTCCCTTTACAAAGGGTTGTGTCCCTATACAAAGAGGTGTGTGTCCCTTACCAACGGGTGCTTTATACCATATAAAGGGATTGTATATTTCATACAATAACCTGAAAATCATATTCATATGAACACACAAGAACACTTTTGTTTTATCAAAGCCGTGAGAAACAAAGAAATCATAAAGTATCATAAGTTGCTTGATTTCTAAGCTTAAGAAATCAAGTGTGGTATTGTCTTATCCTTGAAGAGATTTCGTGTAACCTGAGCAATATAGGTCGAAATACTCTTCCTAATGAGTTAGACTTGCAACTCTGATGTTATATAAAAAAGGTAAAAATAAAATAAAATCAATGTTATATACGAACAAACTGATGCGGTCAAGATCCGGTCGTTTCTGAAAATTAGTTATGCCTCTGAGGCATTACAGGGTCAATTCAGATCAATTTTAAGTTCAGAAGGATTTTAAAAACAAAGAAAAATAAGGCTAACGACGAGTACTGGTACGTCTAGGTTTCCACTTGAAGCTATAGTGCATCTCCTCCACACCACCAATTGGTATAATCTTAACAACATCTATGTAATGTCGCCAGCATTTGTTGGAGTAGAATCCGCAGCAGCTAGGGTTATCTTCCCTCTCCATTACCTTTGTCTGCATTAACTGCAATGAAGGGCAAAATTGGTATTAGTAGGATTGTTTTTAGTTGACAGGGTTGATTTCAGAATCGATTCCACACCAAAGAAAGCTTACGTTTATCAGTTCACTGCTGGGTGATACTAGCGACATACTCGTGCCATGGGATTCCCGCAACCAGTTATCAACAGTTTTCGCAACGCTTGCTAAAGACACTGTGAGTTCCATATGGCCAACGAAGTTTGGAAAGAGATAGACTTCTCTAGGATCTTCGTAAATTGTCATACTCTAGAAACAGCAAGATAAAAAAAAATGTGAACTAGAGAAAGCTAAACATTAAAAACAAAAAAAAAACGGTGACATCTTATTTTACAAAACTACCCTTTTAGCCAAATTACAAAAAAAAAAATTACATTTGGGGTAAATCTTTTTTTTTTTTGGTTATTACTGTAAACAGGGTACAACTAGAGGGTCGTTTTTGTAACTTAATGGCAATTCAACAAATAACATGGAAAAAACTGCAAATTCATAAGCAAGGTAAGCTTTATGCATTGACACAAATACCCCCATTTTTACTTATATTTGCATGGGGCTGTTTTGAAATTTAGTAAGATAATGAATTATGGTTGTTATTGTAGTTAGGCTACACCTCGAGGGTGGTTTTTGTAATAAATCCATAATTACAAAAATTGTTAAACCGATACCTGTTTGGAGTACACAATCAATTTAAAACCCTTCGACCCATCAAAGAGCTTGAAAAACTTCTTGTACTTGGCAGTACACTGATTTGTCCTCATAACCAAATCCACAACAAACCTCGCCTGACGCAGACCAAAAACATTAACCGCAGAAAGAGGCATCCCATTTCCACTGAAACTCAGTGAGCCCAGATTCGGCGCATCAATAATAACCTCCTTCAATTTTGCACACTGAACTAATTCCAAACTCCTCAATGTCTCGCTTAAAAAAGTGAGCCTCTCGAGATTCCCACATTTCTGAAGCACCAGTTTCTCGAGCAAAGGGGACTTGGAGGCTAGTTCCCGAAACGCATTATCCGTCATTTTGGAATCCTTCAAATTCAAACTCTTCAAATTCCCTGACCCTTTCAAAATGATTTTACACTCCTGGTCCTTTTGTCCATGATACAAAAAGCACTCCAGCCCGGGAGCTGAAATCTCGATACAGTCAACTCTGCCACACTCATGGACCTCGACCCTCCTAAGCTTCAAAAGAGACGAAATAGCTACTTTTGTTATATCGCTACAGCAGACTAAGCGCAGATCCTCTATCAACGGGCAACCCTTCTCGAATTTCTTGATCACGTCGTTGTTGATTAGAATGGTGTCCTTTATAGAGAGCTCTCTCAGGTTAGCCATGCTTATGGGCGTGTGCCCAAAAAATACATACCCTGAAATCTTTAAGGAAGCGATCGAATTGGACAGAAGCACTTCACCAGGCAGGATAAAATGCTTTCCCTTAGTATTCACATTAACAACCAATTCCTTTGTGTTTTTAACCAAGGCCAAACGAATCCACTTTTCCATAGAATCCTTTAACCTAGAATCAACGTTAGTCACATACAGCCTGAACTTGTCTATACAAGGAGCCGGGGCAATTCTAGTTTCCAAAACCCTATCAACATAAGCCCTGAATTTCTTCTTCTTCAACTCGCGTGATTTGATTCGATTGTGCTTTCCGGATCCCTTAGGGCCCCGGAACCATCTCTGGTCAAAGTCAAATGTCAAGTACGAACCGAACATGTTTTTCCATTTCTTACAAAGGATGGTTGTCCGAGCAGCGTCTTTAGCACATTTCAGGAATGCGAAGATGTGATGGATGATCGGTTCGGGCAGATCGGAAATCCGATCGAGATTTCCATCGGGGGCCTCGTTATTTGCTCCGATCTTCCTCCTCTTCATTTTTGTGCCATTATTAGAGTCGATGCCCGGCTGATCGAGTTTCCGCTTCCTCTGGAAGTCAACGCCGAGGCGATCACTCTCCCGATCGCGCGATCCGGATTTGTTCAAAGAACGGCGCTTCCTAATAAGGCTACGGAGAGAAATTCCACTCCGAAACATCGATTATCTGGAAAATTTAATCAAACAAAAATCAAAAAAGATCATATTTTTATTCCAAATGCAGTAACAAATCAATAAAATTGCAATACACACCGTTCAAAATATCACAAAATCTATCAACACAATATTCCTGGTAATATCACAAAATATATCAACACAATATTCCTGGTAATTTCTGTACAAAGCAAATGCAGTAACATATTTGCAACAACAAATTCTATAAAAAAAAATGAAAAACACAGTACGGTAAAATCAAAGGATCTTAAGATTCGGCAAGAGAAAATTATGAATTTTTGAAAAAGAAACACAAAATTGCGAGTGCTGAGAAATTACATAAACCGGGATTAGGGAAAGCACAAACCTCCACGGACAGAAACTGTGAAGAAAAACAACCCGAAACGAAAGCTAATCTTTAAACCAGGGATTTAACGTATCATGCCTATTTAATGAGTTGGGGGTGTGGTTTGATCGGGTCGGGTTACGTTACTAGGGTAAAGGCCGATATGCAGTTGGACCAGGTAGCCCAGCGTGAGTGGCTCAGACAATTATCATACTACTAGACGGCCCAATAGGCCCAATATTTTACATGGTGAATCGTGTCCAAACATATGTAATCCTTTTTTATATAAAATGAATCGATTTTATTTAATTATTGGAATTTTGGGGGAAAATTTTTGAATACAAATAATAATAGAATTATTATTTTAATATTCGAATCTTGTTGATGTAAACATGTATGCGGAATATTCGATTCGAAAAATATATGTAGTTTATGATATCTAATAACAAAGTTGTTTTTTTCATAAACGACGTTGTTTCAACTGAGGCAGTGCAGAATGGATGAGAACTTTGATAGATCGATTTCTCACGTGTTAATGTACGTCAATCTGAGTTTCCAAGTGCTTCTAGATACCCGTCAGCTAGCTCACGCATACCATGTGTGCATCACAATTTCAATTAGAAAATTGTGGTGGAGATTCGCCCAATTCGAGTTCATCGTATGGTTCATGTGCGCGTGTATATGATAGTTCAATTCACGAGTTGTGTGTAATCTAAAACTCTAACTGAGTGATTTCCGATCGCCTTGAGCTAGAGCATCAATTATACAGTAGAACCATCTCCCTCTCCGAGCTCGTAAAAACCATTTTCTTACCATGATTTCAAAGTCCATAAAATGGCAAGCTCGTCGGCATATAATGGCAGAAATACGAAAAGAGCATAGTAGACTGATCAGTTTTCATTTAAAATTTGGTGGTTCTTTAGGTGAAAATAGGTTTCCATTTTAAATGGTTATTTAATTCTATATAAAAGGGATATGAATAGACTAAATGGAGGGTGGTTCTTTAGGTGTGAACCCTTCAGAAATAAGCTTCCATTTAATTAAATGGTTCTTTAATTCCATATAAAAAGGGTATGAATAGACTAAATGGAGTGTGGAGCATTTTAAAGACAAAATGTCTCTTCTTGGTGATAGCCTGAATGAGCTCAAAACGCAGCATGTCAGCAACGAGGCGTTCGCGTTTAGATGTGTCTTCTGGATTCATGCCTTGTGTCCCAAAAGCGTGAGCTACTAGGTTACTCAACTTACATAGGATATAGAGAGGAGTGACTTCTTTTGGACTCATCAAGAGCCTGCAAGATGCGGGTATAATTGAAATATTTCCAACATCAATCTTGTTACTTGTCTTGTTTTCATTGGTGATTGACCATATTTAGTTTTCTCTCCACTCTCCTGATGATAAATGATCCAACCCTACCAAACAAAAAAAGATATGTTAAATTATGTTAAAAAAACAATAGGATAAAATTGCAAAAACAATTTTCTTACCAAGATTTCAAAGTCCATAAAATGTGGTGGTTCTGAAAATAGGCTTCCATCTTAAATAGTTCTTTAATTCCATATAAAACGGGTATAAATAGACTAAATGTAGCGAGTGTGGAGCATTTGAAATGGTTTTTTAATTCCATATAAAAGAGGTATGAATAGACTTAAATGTAGCGGAGCAGCTGTGGAGCAGATGAACGTTGATTCAAAACCGTTTAGTAATCAAAATTACCAATCCATACCTGTCGGATCATTAATAAAATTCATAAAATTCATAGCTCGGATTCTTGTTGTAATCAATTATACAGTCGAAGTTCAATTGAAGCTCTCGTAAAATCATTGTTTGATTTCAATAGTGTTACACTCCAACAAGTTTATAGATACTTTTAGGTGTGTTTGATTGCGTGTTGACGTCTGAATCAAATTTCACCATTGTTAAGCTCGAAGGTCGATTCGAAGCTTTTGAGCGCGCAAGTTGTGATCAGGTTTGATCTTGTGTGAATCTCAACACTAATATTATCGACATCTGGTCTACTTGTGAGATCAGAGAGGGTTAAATATTTGAAATCGATTGGAAGAAAAATATTGAACACATATAAATTGAACAAGCTTATCATCTGAACAAAATATTTTAAGATGTTATGACTAACATTGACAATGTCAGGTTCATAATTATTTGCTTATGAATTAATTATTACGCACAATTATTAAATATCTCGAAATAGATCATCAAACTCAAACATAAGCTGAACTTTATCAAGATATATATTTTAAGTGTTATTAGTTCAACTTTGACAAGGTATTATATGAAGTCCAACAAGAGTAAAGTCGACAAAACCGAATCTACTCGTGAGAGAGCGTCAGTAACCCGATCCATGCATGCGTGCATGATACGGGTAACTAATGAAGTTAGCTATCTAGCACACTTTTTCATCAAGTTTATAAATTTCAAAAGGCATGACAATACGTACTATACAAACAAAAATCCCCTAAAAACACATTACGGGATTCGTTTTCGTTTTCGTTTTCAAAATTACAACGTACTTATAACATAAATGCAGTATATAAACATTCCCTCCTCTCCTCACTCGATCTTCCACGCATACAGAAAGAGACAGAAATCAGAACACTTGGAATAGCTCTTGACCGAGTAATACTTGCTATTCCCGCTGCACTCACTGTCCTCTCCGCCTCGGCTACTTCCATTATCCTCGTCTTCCTCGCTCTCCGCCTCTTCCTCCCCCGACTTAAATATAAACAGCCCATGACTCGAACCAGGCTCACAAAACAGCCATGCATGCACGTCCCAAAACACCTGCACCGGCTGCTTGTTCACCACCACCGTCTGATTTCCCCTAAACTTCCACTGCAAATTCTTTATATGCACCACAACTATCCCATCCATGCTTATCCACATCTCCGGCTCCCTCGGCCCTGAAGTCGAGCTCTCCACCACTATCTCGTGCTCCCGTTTCCTCTGGTCGAACCTAGCCCTAGTCGAGAACGACTTCTTACCGAACACATTCTCCTTCTTGTAGAACATCCCCGCGTCGACTAAAGCGGGCCGGGCTTTCGTCCTTTTGTAGGCCTTCTTTTTCAGGTCTCCGAGCAAAAGCACGACCTCTTCGTCCGAGACTAGGGCGACGTAGTAGTCGGAGCAAGGCTCGGGGGAGCCGGTGAACTTGGCGGAACGTAAATCCCAATAGGCCTCGACTTGATTTCCGTCGACCTCGATTGTCTTGTAGCTTTTCTTGGCCCAGAAGTGCCAGGGTTTTAGGTCGATTCGAGATGTGTAGACTATGTCGTGCTCGGAGCTGTCGATGGAGATGTTGAGGGAGTAGTTCATTAGGTTTTTGCTCCATAGGATCGTAACGTTTCGCCAGAATCCGGCGATGTGGGCTTGGAACATGCAGGTGACGGTGGTTTGTGGGGTCCGGTTGGTGACGGGGTCGTTGCTGAGGGAGGAGAGGACGGATTGTTGGGAGGAGGAGATGGAGTCCGCCCGCATAGAGGCGGCTCGGAAAGCCATTGGGAAATTTTTGAGCTCTTTCTTCTAATAATAAGGTTGCATGGTGTGGTTATGGTTTGGGAGGAGGTTGGATTTCATGTAGGGAAAGGTTTGGACGTATGCATGGAAACATAAAAACGGATTTTCGGGTGTTTCTAATAATAATAATAATTTTTAATGATGGATTATTGTTTTTGTGTTTGGATTAGGTTTGATCAAGGGAGATTAGGAGGGTGGAAAAAGTTTGAAAGGAATTTTGTGGAGGAAAATTATTAGTGTTTGGAACTTTGGAGGATGTTGAGGCAGAGGTTGACCTAAAAGAAGGGTGTTCCGTATTCCCAAAATAGAAAGTTTTTCCACGGTGCTTTCTATATTCTCTCCTCTTCTTTTGGGAGGGATCGTTGCTCGATTCACATTCAATGAAAAGTTTTGACAACAAAATTAGAGATTACTCTCCTATAAAATATTTGACTAATAATTATTAATTATATTTTATTGTTTATTTGTTAATTTGTGATGGGTGTTTAATTTAGGGTTTATTTGCTATTTTTAGTTATTGTTTATTTTTTTATTTTTTATGAAAGTAGAAGTAATCTTATTCTCTTAATTATATTCTTAAGATCATAAGTGGTTTAAACAATATTTCCATACTTTTTATTTATTTTTTAATTATGTTAATAGTAAAATATTTCATACAAATTTAACCGGTAAATTTCAAATTTATTAATTTTTGTAACATAAAAAAATATTTTTAAATTAAAAAATAAAATAATTATAAATAAATGGGTTAATTGCATTTAAAAATCTCAACCGAGTTGAAAAAAAAAAGTCAATCTTTCTAAAATTTGCATTTAAAACCATGATGTGTTCAATTTCTTGATTCTCTGGATTTCCAGCGCCGATATCAATAAACGCGCTTGCTGCTATTTCCAGGAGGCGGGTGCACGATTGAATCTATATGGAATCTCAACATATACGTGTTGCAAATTAATACTTAATGGAGTCGATCTTGCATTGGTACCGGCAGCAAAAGGCGGCCGAGAAGCGCCGGTGTGCTTTTCCGGAAAATGTGGGACGACATAGAGCAGTAATGTTGATTGATAATGGTTTTTATTGCAAATTTTAAAAAGTTTAGCTTTTTTGCATAAAGATTGAGATTTTTAATGCAATTAACCCTAAAAAAAATCAAGATAATCAATATTTAAACACATTATTTGGACATAAGGGTGTTACTTATATCAAATACTATAATTCAAATTTTGTCATTTGTATTATTTTTTCATAAAATGAACACTAAAAGTCACTTGCAATTATCAATGATCATACAAAAGTTACAAATCATGTTTTCATTAGACTCCGTATATATTTATCAAAAATTAGCATGTTATATATGTACACATTCACATGTAACAATCACTCGACTGGTTACCACCCGTATTGTCTCCCTCCTCGCCAATTCTCTTGAGTACACGAAAAGTAAAATATAAACCGAATCAAAAACCACATCAAATCGATTCGTCAACCAGATCCAGGAACTGCGCCGGCCTCTTCGGAAACTTTTTCGAATTGCACTTTTTCAGCGCCTCAGCATATTTCAGCAGCTCGCTTTTCGCCTCGTTGTGACAGTCTTCTCCTTCGGGCTGCACACCTGGCGACCAATCCTGATCGTCTTCCGTTAGCGACTCCATCGTTCTAGACGAACAGTTGCTGCTCTCCCACGCTGCACTCTTTCGTCCCCTCGAATAAGACCTCGGAATATCGAACGAGCGTCGACTAGCAGACGAGCCCCCGGACGAATTCCTCGAATTATCGAAATGAAAATCGTTGCAGAGCTGAGTGGCAAAGTCATCCACGGACGAAGCCCTCTCGAGTGGCGGCTTCTGACTGCTTTGCACCGGAGTAGTACTACCTTTTCCCCTTAGTAGCTTCTTCAACTTGGCGAAAACTTTCGGTTTGCTCGGGTTGTCTGAATTCTTGGGAGATGGTTTCGTGTTCAGACCAAGAAAATCACGTTCGCCTGAGTCCGTGAGGCAAGACATTTGCGAGGATGACCAGTGGCCGGAATCGAGATCAGATATGCTTTCGGCCAAGTTGTCTTTATTTGCATTTGTAGGTGTGGACTGCTGTTTGGCTTTCTCCTCCAGACTCGGGCTTTGTGTCCTGTTTCCGGCCTGATATTCACTCAACTTGTGCCGTAAATAAGTGTTTGTCCATCGCAGATAGACTAGCTCTCCTACATCTTTAGATCGATCGGTTTTGAGACGATCGATTTCGTTGTGTAGGGTTTCGATTTGTTTCCCTAGACGTCGGCGCTCCTCTCTAAGTTCTAGTACCTGATGCATGAAATTTGTAATCAAGTAACTTAATATTCAACTTAAAAAAGTAAAGTTTAAAAAGTAAGTGGAAAAATAGGGGTAAATTTGTAATTTAAAGTGAAAATGTAAAAATTTTAGTATTTCTTTTTTAAGGGTCTGTATAATTAGTTGGGACATCCAAGAAAGAAAATGTGCATAGTTGAAACAGAGGGAATATATATGTATGGAAAATGAAAAATGAAAAATGAAAAGTACCTCTTCATTGTCTAAAGCAGTTGTAGCAAGCATTTGCACATAATCCAATTTCTGCGTCAAGTCGGCAATTTTCTGCTTCAATTCCCGATTCGTCTCCTTCATATCCTCTAACTCCTCCTTCAACCCCTCCCTCTCCATCACCGCCATCGCCAATTCCTGACTAACCTCAGCAGCCTTCTTTTCCTCATCGTTCATCTTCATCAACCTGTCTTGAAGCGCCAGAATCTGCTCCATATTCTGTTCGGATTCCGACTTAAGCTTCTTCCTCAGCCCCTTTATCTTGGCCCTAGCCGCCTCGAGCTCCGTGACCACATTCGTATAATCAACCATCTGCGCCTCTAATCTCTTGTTACTCGAAAGCAAGGACTCGATCTTGAGATTGTAAAGCTTAGCCTCCATTTTGTTTAGCCTGAGCTGGTTTTTCAACTCCACTAGAGCACTCTCCTGTGCTTTGACGCCGTAATACTCAACCAGTTGAGTTTCCAGATGTGTCTCCCTCTCTTCGAGGGTTTTGACTCGGGCTTGAAGTCTCTTGATTTCCCACTCGTATTCGTCATCTTTTGGGAATTCTATTTTGTGCATTAGAGACTCTCCGTTTTTCTTAGGGGAGAGGTCGTATATTGTGACAGGAATGTTGCATTCCTTCACAAGCTCTTTGAGTTCAGGTAAGAGACAGTTGTACTCTCCAATTTGTCGGCCGCTCGAAGTGCGGCGACTGATGATATGAGTGGATGGTACTTTTCGGAGAGATGAATCCTGTAAGAAGAATAAAATCTAATATAAACTAGGAAAAAGTTCTCACGTTTTTGGTTCTCGTTTATTCATGAAAAAAATAATCACGGAGACGTATGTTTTACCTGCAAAAAACGTACTCCGTCCCTTTCGGCATGACCTGCGCATGATCAAACATGCACCCCATATGATTGAATAAAATCCATTACCATAATCATCAACATTTTAGGAACAAAAAATCTGACCTTGACATGGAAGTGAAGGTTTGAATTTAGGCCCCTTTAACCTTCTTGTTCTGAAAAGTGTATACACAATCCCACCAATAGAAATAACAATAGCTACCCGTAATTTTATCGGAATGTCATTTCTGTCCCTCACCACCATCATTTTGAAGACCTCGGAATTCATCGTTCAGACATTTTCACAAACACATAATATGCACCTGCAAAATTACGTTATCTTCAGGCATGAAACACCTTCGTTTTCATCCAATACGCACGACCCAGAATTCAGAATTGCATTATCATAAAACCCTTTTCATTTCTTTTTTCAATTTACATTAAAAAAATCGAAAAAAAAAAAAATCACGAAGCTTACAAAAATGGAACAGATTTTTTGGCTTCTACATTATCGAATATGATAAATCTGCGCCAACTATAATAGATCAAGAACGTGGTGAGAGACAGAATGAATTTTGTTTGGGCGATGATCGAAGCAATCGCCATCTAATATACGTCTCGTGACGTAAGCAACCAGTGGAATCGCCATTTTTGGCCTCAAACGAGAAGTATGTTGGATATCAATATTTCAAATAAAACAATTATTCAATTAATTGCAAATTTGAACTGCGAGTTTTGAGTATTTGCAGATGAAGCCCCTATATTTCGGCAAATTTGCAAATCGGACAAATGTGGTTATTTCATATGCATCGAAAACTAAACCTAGATTAGGGCCTAATGCATTTGTTAATTGTGGACACTACCCAGTCTACCCCTAAGATATTTTATAAGATAATACTAAATGTCTTTTAATGACTCTTCAAAAAAAAATGTCTTTTAATGCAATGGCCATTATTTTATTTTTTGAAATGTATATTGTTAATAATATGATTTGTAATTGTTAATCTCGAAAAGAATAAGGTGACGAGAGCATTAGCCGATCGATTTATCGCTAATCGCGTCAAAATTTAATTATCGGGAAATGAAATTTGTGGATTAAAAAATTGGTGACCCATGTTTGAATTGGATGAAACATGTACTTAAATATATAATAGTAATTCAATATAAAGTATTAGCCTTTAAATATTAAAAGAAAACAAATGAAAGAAATCATATTGTTTTCTTAGTTCTTGCATATTATCTCATAGATGGATAGAAATTGACTCAAAACTTGCAAAGATTACAAGCTTATAAAGTTGTAAACTAATGTCAGTTTTTACAAATCATAAATGGATAGAAACGGACTATAAAATAAGAAACTACAAATCTTTTAAACATGTAAAAAAATTAAACATACTCCATATTTCATTTTAGACATTTGTTGCATATATGAAGTATGTATAATGTGTATTGATGCAGACAATAATGCAGTCAATGGTAGCACAATTACCAAAACAACCTCACAAGTTATGCACAGTATGTCCTTTTACCAAATTTCAAGAAAGGAGATGGCGATGCAACAAACAATATTCCACAATTCTCAAGAAATCCCCAAAATCAATCAAAATAACAATCAAGTCCTAATCATTACTTACAAGAAACACAAAACACCTAAATCTTCACCAATAATCTCTCACCATTCTCCTCAATATTGAGCCCAAAGGATGCCACGTGTCCCTCAATAAAATCCAAAACTGAAAAAATTGAAAAGTTTGCATTAAAAGGCTAAAACTAAGTTTTGCTTGGGGCTCAAAAGAAAGGAGGAAAATAAAGGTGGGACTTTTTTGTACTTTATCAAAAATAGAATCTTAGATTTCTTTATTTTTATTTTTCTTCATTCTTTTCTCCCCTTTTTCCCGCAAGAAATGAAGTTGATGTAACTTCCCTTCCATCCAAAAGATGAATTCTACTTCAACAATAGTTTGTTGTGTAAGGAAACCACATGGATGTTCTATACCTAGCTTGTTCAAACTCGAGAATTACAAATTTGAATCTAAGAATCGAGCGGGAAATGTGACTTTTATTCGATAATTACAAACGACGAAACCGGATCCACGAACAACACTAGAGAATGCGAGCACAAAATTGATTTCATTACATTTCTATAACTCACACAATCTATACTAATATCATTAAGATTCAAAGTCCTCTTCAACATGAGGGCAAGTCCTCTGCATTCTAACTCCGCTAAAGCTAGCTCTAGACGCCATTAATTCATCCAACGAAAGCCTCTTCTTCGTACCCGGGCCGGGCCTTTGCTTAGGGGCGCTGTGAGACCTCACCTTCGCCCTGAACGATTGCGTGTTCGCCATGTAGCTCGGGCAGTGTGAGTAAGCCCGGAAGACGCTATCTCCACAAACGCTCTTGGCCGGTGTAGCGGGCCCCGGCCCGGACCGGCCCGGGCAACCGAACCTAGGGGTGTTTTGGGCAGTCGCGAATTTATAGTCTTCAGCTTCTGTGAATCCCCAATCGAAATCTTGGCGGTTATTGACGGGAATTGGAATCGGCGAGGACACCACTTGATAATAGTACTGATGATCTTCGTGACAGTACTCGGACATGCAAGCACTCAATCTTCTCGATCTTGATTTGGGCCCGCCCGTGTCGATTTCCACTATCTTCGGGCTTTCGGGGTCATAGGAGGATGATAACCTTTTGCTGTGGAATTCACTCCTTGTATCTTCAAACCTCTCCTGCAAATTACATCACATGATCAATCAATTGACCCCAACCATCTAAAAATCGAATCTTTAACTTACAACGGATTTCCTAGTTCTTGTTACGGGCTGGGATTTGCGTTCGTTGCTCATCGAGCGACGGGCCCTTTGGGACCGGATGGCGGTCTGGGCCCGAAAAAGAGCTTGCATGCTGTGTAGAGTAGCTGCGGCCCGCTTTCTCACGAGATAGCCTCGGACAAGAGCTTGCAATTTGACTAGCCCCTTTAGGGCCCGAAGTGCTTTTCGGGCCTGCCCGAACAAAAACAGAGTTGAGAATTCAAATTTGAAAAAAAATGTGCAAATAAGGAAAGGCAATTATGTGTGAAGATCAGTAGACACATGAATAATTATGCTGACACACATTTGTTCTGTCATTATCAATTAATAGTAAAATTTATTTATTAAGGTAAAAAGAACTCAATAAATTCAAGAATTTGAAAAATTAAATTAGTTACCAAATAGCCTCTGAACACGGCTTGAATCTTGGCAGCGGCCAGCCTCTCTCTGCCGTCCTTGAAGAACGACCCTCCTCGGCCCTGGCTGGTGAGCCGGACCACCGCCACCGCGGCGTTAGCGGCGGCGACAGCGGCGTCCGCGGCGGCGGCGGAGGCGGTCGCGACGGCGATTGCGTGCTTGCTCTGCTCCTTCCCTGAATCGGCGATGTAAGATCTCATCCAATCGGAGCCTTCGGCCGGAATCTGGGTTGACGGCCGGGATTCTTTGCCGGATTTGACGAAGCTCCACCTTTTTTTGTCGCCAAGATTCGATTTTTTGTCCACGTTTTCTTTGTCTTTATTCATCCCGAGCAAAGCTTTCAGCCACCTCGTAGCCTTTCCCATTTCTTATGTTTCTTTGGCGTTCAGATTATTACAGAGTAAAAACAAGAAAGGGAGAAGAAAAAAGAGGTTTGGGTTTTAGAGTGAAATTTACACCGAGAGAGAAAAGAGTGTAATTTGAAAGAGACAGAATCATTTATTTATATGCAGAGTGTGAGAGAACCTGTGAGAGACGCAGATAATTTTGTGTAATTACGAAAAACGGCACAACTGTTTGGTATAATTACGGAAAAGCCCCAAAATACATAGTAAGGAGAGTATTGTTTAATAATGTAATTAACTAGGTAACTATGTAGATAAAAATTTACTGCCCTGTACTATCATATTTTATTTGTAAATTATAAAAAAAGTACTATAAATTACAAAAAAATATATTACTCGAATGCGGGAAGGAGAGTAGTAGTTTTTAAACTATGCAAGCTGAATGTGTTTAAGACTAATATTAAGAATTAAAATTAAAATAATTAGTTAAGAAAATTTTAAAAAATAAGTGAAAATTTAAAAGTAAAATTGTCTTTTATAATAAAAAAAATTATTATTTTTTTATGAAATGTGTGTATTAATACAAGAAGAACTAAAAAAGAACACTGTATTATTTATTTATTAATTACTGTAGTACAAAGTTCTGATAAGGATGGAGAGTTTTTATTTATTTATCTATTTAGTGAATTTCAATGTATTTATCTGACAGGGCCTCGTGAGGATATGTTTTCAGACAAAAGGATATGGCAGAAATAAACAAGATCAAAAAAATAATGATTTTGAAGTGTGGAAATAGATATAAATAAAATTTCAGCAACAACCTAAATTTACAGACAAATATCAGTGAAATAATGTTTATTTTTTAATTTATTTTTTACATAGAGTGTCAGAAATTGTCACGAAATTATGTTTTCTTGAAAGTTACTCTAAGAACTCAAAATTTCAAAAAAGCAATCAAAAGCCCCTCACGTTCTTTCAATCGACCCATAAACCTTAGTATAATTGAATTTGGTACTATCACCATTCTGAAATATATTTGCATATTTTATTACAAAAATTACAAAAATCAATGTTGGTCTAATGTATTGTATATTAAGGACCATATATATTAAGAAAATTTTGATTTAGTAATTTTTTTTAAGTGAACTAAAAAATAAATTTGTTTTTCAAAACGAAAAAATAAAATAATTATTTTCTTTTTCATATTATAAATATAAAAAAAATTCTAATTTTTTGAGATGGTAATAATAATATTTTTTAAAAAATTTGATAAGAGTATAATACATAATTAAGAAAGTTTAAAAAATACATAATTAAAAAAATATAAAGATATATAAATTAAATGAACAATTTTAATAATAATGGAGTAATAATATTATTTTTATTTAAAGATAAGAATGAAAATAAATTTTGACAGTATAAAAAAACAAATATTGGGTGGCTTTGGCACATACATTTATTAATTTATAATTTCGTCTGTCCCCAGGAGCATAGCCGAGTGGTAAGGCCTATGATGATGTGGGTGTAATTCCCCGGCGACGCAGTGTTCGAATCTCGGGTGGGACAAATTTTCATTGAAATATTATGAAGGTTTGTCCTGGGGTTCGACCTGTTGGCTCTCTCGCACAGGTGTCTGCTACTCGGGCACATTCCTCGATTTACATCCTACTCGATCGAGGGACCTCCGATCGAGTGGGGGTGGAGTTTCTCGTCTCTCCTCCTTATAAAAAAAAAAATTTTATAATTTCGTCTATAACTTGCTTTTACGGAGCGACGTGTAGTGAAAATGAGAAATGCTGCCCCACTAAGTATTCTCTGCGGCTGACACAATTTTGTACTGTTCCTATTTTATTTTAAAAAATCAACAAAATATTATTTATTCACTAAAAATTATAGAATATAAATACATTTTAAAATTAAAAGTAACATAATTATAAATAAAGTTTAAAGTGATTTAAACCAAGTAAGCCTAAAATTGGAGTACTTATTTTGTCACAACTATTTATGCACATAATTGGGACAGATCGATAATGCTCTCTTTGGATTTTAAAATCCACGACAATTTTAAAATATATGTAAATATGCAAAAAAAACACTCCACTTACTTTTTAAACTTCAAATACAACTACGTGCTCACAAAAATATTCATTTTTTTTCTCACACACAAAAGTATTGTAGTATCTATTATGAACAAAAATATTCATTTTTTTTTCTCCCACACAAAAGTATAAGTATTGTAGTATCTATTACTCCCTCTGTCCCAGAGCTATAGGCACGTTGACTTTTTTTTTACCGTCGAATGCATATGATAAACAATATACAAAAATTATGAAAAAATTACTAAAATAAAATTTAACTATTAAATTTTATTTTAGTAATTTTTTCATAATTTTTATATACTGTTTATCATATCCATTCGACGGTAAAAAAAAGTCAACGTGTCTATAATTTTGGGACAAAGGGAGTATGATTTAGAGAGAGTATGCAAGTAACCGAATACTATAGAAAAAAAAATATCAAATGAGCTGGCCCAACACTCATAGAGGAGAGCCCAGTAAGTTGGCCCATAGACTAAATATTCTTTCTATTGGGCCTGAGTACAAATTACCCAAACCCATCTCTATTCAAAAACAGAGTCATCATACAAAGCAATACAATACAATACAGGATCTGTATGTATGTATAAAATGTATACTGTACTTTCTTTTCCTAAGAAAGAGAAACTGTAAGTTTTTACTTGGCTGGCAATGTATGCAGCCGCACACTCAAAAGGCGAAATGGAAATGAAAACGAATCACATGTATATAGTTCCAGGTAAACCGAGAGACGAAAAGGAAAAAAAAAATAGAAATCGCACTTCTTGAAGGTCCTACATGAATGAATGAATGATCCAAGGCCATCAGCTACTCAGACATCTCATCTTCCGCTCCACTGAAATTATCGGCGTCTGTCTCCTGAACCATTCTACGCAGTCTACCACCCCTTCCGCTTCTTGAGCTTACCTTTGAATCTACACGATCCTGCTCAAAAATAAAATATTTCAATACAAAAATAAAATCAAGAATTGGAGAGTGAAGAATTTATTTACTTACCTCTTCGTCTCTCAGTTCATGGACTGCCACAGTTGATCTCCTCCTTACAGTCACACTCTTTGGCACAGGAAACTGTTCCATCTCCTCCCCTGATTTTGACTCTCTTGCCCTCTTTTTCCTCAATATAAACCTTGTTGGAAGAGGCTGTCCACAAATACAAAAGTCAATACCAACAACCAATGAAAAGAATTTATTAATAGTTGAGTGAGAAAAGGAAAAGAAGAAATAAGAGTAATAACCATGTATTTGGCTTCAGATGCACCAAATGTGACAAGGTATGTCGTAGGATCATCGACATCATCACCGCGCACCTGCCAAGTCATAACAAGACAAAATAAGTCAATAACAATACCAAAATACCAATAATAATAATAATATCAATAAAAGGAACACTTATTGTGATATAAACATACATCAAAGTGATACTCTCGGACCCATGTGTACGCAACATCTTCATTTTCATCAAATATATCCTTCTCTATCTGCCACAATACAAGAAATGATGAACAAATAATCCTGAGCTTCTCAACTCTTAATTTGGAAAAATAAATAAATTTTACCTCATCAACTGATGGCACCATATATGCCAAAAACTTATCAGGGTTCTCAGCATCAGCGCTTGAGGACCCATAATTTTTCATAATTGCCTGCCAAGTAAAATAATGCACATTAGAATCGGGTGTATTATAATATCCTAACGTACTTCAAAACTATCCAAAATTAAAAATACTCTAATCTCTATTAGTGAATACACATGAATCAGCAGTTAGGAACCTGGAAAGCCAACCCAATGGAAAACTATTCCGTTAGATGTGTGCATGTATATAACCAGCCTCTATATAAGAGGTCTAATTCTTACACGATAACTTTTTTTGCACGGAAATCCAATTCTGTCTACCCAACACATTTTACCCAAAATTCAATACTTACTTCATTTACTCATCAGTGAGAATATGACAGGATAAAACAATTTTGCTTTAGTCAGAATACAGAATTCTGCTGAGAAAGTATAATACATACTATATAACACGACATCTAAGTATTAGTGTATTACTTACTTTATGTTCATACTCTTCCCTCTCTGCTGCACTTAGTTTCATGTAGATATCTGAATCAGCAGTTGGATGATTATCAAAGGTTGCAACCACAAACTGGTCTTGATACCTGGAAAAATAGAATTGCCTATAAATTCAGGTCCAACAAATTATGCAACAAGCCTTGGAGCAAATAATGAAAATTCGCACGTAGCATAATAATATGATTAATATCCATCAAAATCCAGTTCTTTTTAAAATTACAATACTCCTTATAGGTACTAGGAATAGGAACAACACCTTGTTTAACAATACGATCTCTTGAAGGTGTACTTCGTAAAATAGGAACAAAAATATTAAGGTGGCCATTGTTATATTGAAAGATAATTTTGTAATCAGACTAAACCTCAAATGATTCTTTTTAAAATTAACCCATATAAATTTCAGCAACTACTCTGAAGCTTAGCCCAAAATTATAAATACCCCTTTTTATCCTTTGAGGTTGAAACTTGTTTGATGAATTCACCATCTTGATAGTGCAATTCGTAAAACAGAACATTATCTAAAAAAAATTATAATATCTCAGTCATGACCCCATGTAGGAAGATCTTTGATTGAAAATTGAAATTTGCTAACAGATTAGAAAAAGATATATCTATAATCAGTTTACTATTCAGTAACAAAAGCTAATATCAAATTGTTGCAGACAAAGATTGTAATTTCTCATTGAGAAAGTCAAGACTCTGAGATTATGTAAAGGGCGATATGATACATAAAGTACATAAGAACAACATGAGCACAAGGCAGGGAACACACTCTTTCTTAAGAATCTCATGCAAGAAAAGTAGCTAACAACAAGTGCTTACCGTACAAAGATAGAATAAAGAGAGACTATATACCGGTTAAAATCAGGAAGAAGAGGAAGAACCCTTTTCGGTTTTAGTTGGGGGTTGGTTGCATGGACAGGCTTTGACTTGCATGCCTCAAATGAAGCCAAGATATCCTTAGTTTTCCTTCCCCTGAAATGTTTGTAACCACAAGTCAACAAAGGCAAAATCTCAAATGTAAATTTTGTCTGCTAAGAGCACAACAGTAAGTCAAATAACTAACCGACTGTTGAGGTTCTCGATAAGATTCCGACCACGAGACTCTCGCAATTCTTTTGCTTGTTTCTCAGACAGAGACTGTGTTAAAAACAAGAAAATATCTAATTAAGCTTCTTTTCAGGAGTGTGTTCTCTAAATTCTTCTTGGAGTGTAGTTGGAGAGAATATGAGTACCTGCTTAGTTGAATCCATGCTGATAGGAGATACATACTGAGTTTTAACAAGCCA
Organism: Euphrasia confusa; assembly: GCA_954870475.1. Taxonomy (NCBI): domain Eukaryota; kingdom Viridiplantae; phylum Streptophyta; class Magnoliopsida; order Lamiales; family Orobanchaceae; genus Euphrasia; species Euphrasia confusa. The sequence continues at coordinate 5,139,302 of OX940961.1, forward strand.
AGAGACGCCTTTGTCAGTAGGTCTGTCTTTCTTTTTAATGCCATCAGTCTTGAGCGGGGTTATAGGATCATCATCACGCAACAATTCCTCGTCCTCAGGATCAAGTTGTATCCTTTCACCCTTGGGACGACTGGTCAACAAAGATTGATAAAAAAAATCAGAGAAAAAGTAATTAACAACAAATAATCTGAAGGCCAGGAGTTTACTTGTAAACACTCAGATCAAGAAGGTCCAGAGGTATCCCAAGATCTGGTTCAACATACAGCTGAGGCTTCCAGTTTTTCTCCAATGATGTAGTTTGATATTTGCAGTATCTGCAGTAGGGTCAAATTATGAATACTATATGAGATTTGACGAAGTGAAAAGAGCACAATTCCCGTAGATCTTATAAATTCCCAATTGAATTTGTTTTTACATATTTTATTTGCAGTTGAGAGAGTACACTGTATGATTAAATAGAGAAAAAATGCTCAGTCCTCAGGTTATCAGTTTCTTTTTAGTTTTCATGTTGTCTTAATGGAAGTTTGTAGAAGATCTCATGTCGCTTTCTTACTTCCTTCCATTTCTATCAAATCCCCAATTAAGGACAATGTGATTATTTAAAAAAAAAAATAGGGATAGAAAATTAAGAGCACTCTGTAAGCAGAAATCAATCATACCGATGGAATATCCATCCAATTCAACGGAAATTCCATTATAAGAGAACAAAGCGGCTACGGCGGCTACGAGAAACAATGACTAAAAGTAACTGAGAGATTAGGGATGCAAATCAGATGGAAAGCACAAAGAGGAGTAAACAAGTAATTTGGATGAATCAGAAAATATTATCATCTCATAAAAACACGTACAAAAAAGGAAAAATAAACAAAAACAGAAAATGGTTTCATACCGATCTGGATCTCTTTTTAAAGACAAAAGCTTGATCTTCGCAGATGGATCGGGCAATTCATTTCGGAACCTACACAAATCACAAATTAATGGTCAATCTATCATCATATAAAAGCTGCAAAAATAAATCTTGTCTATCTCTAAAATCAGTGATCGGTTTTTTGGAGAAAAAAATCTTGTGTGCATCACCAAAATCAACAAAGATATCTAAGAAGCTTGTTCAGTACCTAAAATCGCACACAAACGTGCTCTCTTTCGACTTTTTTGGCATTGAATTAATCTTAGGGTTTGTTTGCTTATGGCTATAACAAGAACTATAGAAACTGACAGTCTATGGCCTTTTTATAATCTTTATAAAAAAGTGCGAGAAGCAGATTAACATTTGGTGTTAATTAAGGAAAAAAAGCACCCCGACTTGCGTACAATGGACGCAGAGTAAAGTCAGGTCAAAATATAATCTGAGAAGGGCAAATGTGGATTTTTGCCAAAAAGACGGTATGTAAAAAAAGATGGGCCTACAATTAAACTAAAACTTCAATTCCAAAACAGAGGGCTTTGATTTGAACTCAATGACTCACAAAATTACTAATTTATTAGTAAATTTAGAAGCAATATTGAACACATACTAAAATGTTAAGCCATCGAATTCAGTCTCACTAACACATGTAAGATTAATGAATTATTAAAATAAAATATTAATATGTGCAAAGCTATTACAATATAGACTGGTACCGTAAATGTAACAAAGGAGTACTGTACTAATTAAGCGGTAAACCATTAAACACTTAAAGATGTGTACATATAACATAGATAACTAAAATCTACATGCCTAGTATTCACGACTTCTGCATGTAATTATTCAGGTAAAAATAAAATATATCGTCACCATCCAACTAACAAGATAAAAAGCAACTGAACAAGTTTAGTAATGGGCATAACGGCTCTCTATTGCTAAATGCCAACAAAACTCAAAAATTCTACCACGTGCACTCTAAGAACTTAAGTGATAAATGACACGCGTGTGTATTGTCTCCAACATCCTGCATTAATTTATCAACGAGAACTAATGCTGTAACATCTATAGGGAAAGTACAATGAAAATACTCACTTCATCTTGCAGAGGAAAGTTGTCGGCTTCTTCAGTCGGTTTTCGATTCTGTCTCCACTCAGCAGTGGAGTACCCCTTCTGTCACCCATATGGGACCCACTAATAGACCCGTGGCCCTTCGAGCCGGAGGCCAACATTTGGGTTTTCTGAAGCACTTTCTTTTGCGACTCCCTCAAATGCTGCTTAAGTTTCTCCTCCTGCTTCTGCTTTTCATACTCTTTCTTTTTCCTCAACCTTCTCTCTTCCTCTGTCTCGACCCGGCCTGGTTTAGCATGCCCGCCCGATGATTTGGCGCCCAAAGGCAATGGAGGCTTGTGACTGTCTTTCTTATGTGAAGCACCAGGGTTGGATTGTCTGCTCTCCCTCACACCAGACGGAGGCAAAGGTGGAGGTGGCAAGGGCTGAGATGGTGGAGGAGGAGGCGGAGATGAAGTGGGTGGTGGTGGTGGAGGTGGCTGATTAAACTGGGAATATTGAGACGATGGAGGGTAGTAGTTTGGAGGAGCTGGGGCGGGCTGAGGTGGCAGAGGCGGAGGAGGGTAGGAGCCTGATTCCGGCGGCGGAGGTGGTGGCTGGTATTGGTACGGCGGCTGCTCAGGCGGAGGTGGAAGCTGGCTTCTCGGCGGAGGGTTCAAGTGATGTTGTTGTTGATAATTCGAGCTAGGGTTTGTCTGGGAATAGTTCTGGTTGTAATTGGAAGCGTCGTTGCCGCTGTAAGGACCCCAGTTCTGTGAATACTGACTGCCACCGCGCGACGGCGGCGGCGGGGGCGGAGGAAGGGGGGTTTGGGTCGGCGGCGGCGGAGGAGGGGGATGGAATGGTCGGTATGAAGCCATTTCTGAAGCTTAAATCGGGGTGGAAAAAATCGGGATTTTTAGTGTACAGTAAACGATCAAAAATCTGCTCGATTTCGGATTATCAGGGGCATGCAACACGAATCCCTTGAACGGAAAAACGGAATTAGAATTTTTCAGTTTTTTCTCGATCAGTTCCCCCAAAATCAAACCTAAAAAAGGAAAAAAAAATTGAAACTTGAATTCTTGCTTTTGCTGGGTCCGAATTGGAACAAAAAAAAAAAAACGCAGATTGAAATTGATATAGATACACCGGGTGAGAGATCCAACCTCAATAAAATTAAAACTGGGGAATTGAAATCAAAGAACCAATTTTTAGTTGTAAAAATAACCCTAGCAATCGGGACGAATCACGATCGAGAATCTATAAGCTTTTGAATTTCGGGAACATGCATTTTTAAGATTGAAGAGGGTGTTGTGGGCGGTCGGAGTAGAACAGTGAGTAAACACTGTTCAGGTGCAGAGGGTTTATAAACAGTGTTGGGGGCGAAGGGGGCTGACTGTGTTTTATTTTATCTGTAATTTGTAATAAAAATAAATTAATTAATTTACATACAAGGGACCGGCGATGACTCGCATTTGACCCTATTGGAAATAATTATCATTAATTAAAAGGGCAAGTTTTACATTTTTGAGTTTTGGTACTTGTTAAAAACATGTGTCTTTGTACATCACATTAAAAATTTAGATATTTTCTTTTTATAGTATTTTTTGAATTTTGATAGTGTTTTTTTTATAATGAGAAGAGACGAGAAACTCCTTCTCATTCGATTGGAGACTCTTCGATCGGTAGAATGTAAATCGAGAGATAAACATGTCTCACCCATGACAAACTTTATAATATTTCAAAGAAAATTGGTATCATCGTTCGAACTTGCGTAGTCAGGAAATTACACTCACATCACCACATGTTTTATCATTCGATTATGCTCTGAGATCTTGAATTTTAATAGTTTGAGACCAATAGATACAAGAAACAATTTTGTAAGTTTTTTTCGGCGAAATAAGTGTTCGAATTTAGAAATAAATCATTTAGAAATAAATCGAATGACAATCATTATATTTCAACTGATAAGTAGAAATATGTGACCATTCTTATGGGAAAGAAGAAATATTAAACTTCCACCGTGGAATGATTCATGAATGAATTAATCACAAAATCTCTACTTGTTCCAACTATTGAAAATCTAAATAAGGCCACATAAAAGTATAAAATTACTATTACACCCCATTCTCAAGATTGTTTTACAAAATTGTATATTTACACTTTTACACAATAAGCAACCTCACATAACTAGCTAGCTCTACTAGTTCTCTTCAACATCTACCTCATTTGGAAGTTCAGTGTCTTGATGCAATAAGCATACGTAAACGCGAAGAAAACCGCGAACCCGAGAAGAACCGCAGCCACAGGCCCCTTAAAATCAGGATCATATCCAAAATGAGTTTCGATGTAAGCTTTGATAGTCGGTTGCGTGCTCATCCCAGCCACTGTAATAGTCGTCTCCACATCTCCGTATTGTCCTATGATTAATCCGTAGACAGTCCAAGCCACAGGACAAATCCAGTAATACCATATCCACCACTTTGGAATTTTCTGATCATGAAGAGGAAATGAAAATTTAAGATCTTTGTCCGAGTTCAATAACTTATTACACGCTTCGAAAGTAAAGATTTATACTTACTGGTCTGGGGATGAAGAAGCCGGAGAAGAGATTGAAAAGCGCGTAGAATGCTGCTGCGAAGATCGCTGCTACTTGGTAGTTTGGTGTGATGGATACAGTCATCATTCCGTAGTACGTGAAGTAAAGGAAGGAAGCGAATGTGACGAAGTAGAACCAGAAGAATTTTGCCACTGTCCATTCGAAGCTCACCATCGCATAAACTATCACGGTGTAGTACGTCGCCTGAATAAGCACGTACGGTATTTCTACAATCACCTGCAAGATGATTACGCGATTATGGATGATATTAGAAACTACCCCTGAGGTTTAGAGTAATTACATAAAGACCCGAAAAACATTGAATTGTAAATGTTTCACCTGTGCCATCGCGTACGGTAGTGCTGAGTACATTCCGGCGGCCCTTTCTCTGTAAAAAACAGTTCTTTCTATGGCTACCACAGGTTGTACGGTCGAACAATTATTAATCCCGACAAATAGAACCGAAGCATACATTGCTCCGATTACGGTCATAAGATCAGTATCCGAGCTCCTGCCAGAGGAAATTAAAAAAAGGCATATCAGCAAATGACTGATTTTAAGGCCTGTTGCTAACATGTTGTGAAAAAAAAAATACGAACGTTTTTCTGCCGACTCTCCAGAAAACTGTTCCGACCATAAGCGCACAAGCTAAAGTGAAGAAATTTCTGACGAGATTATAATCCGGACTTCTCCAGTAAGTCCACCATTGTTTCCAGAGGCAGTTCTTAAACTGTCCCCACGTTGATTGCGAGTATTGTGTGTTGAAGTACAAGTCGTTCATCCCTGGAGCGGGCACGCTTAGTTCTTTCACTAAGGCTTTGTTTCGCCTGAAATATATATACATGTATTTATAAGTTAAAAGCACACAAGCAAACAAAAAAAAAACTACTTATGTTCTTATATTATTTTTACTTACTGATACAAGGGGGTCGTTTTGTAGTGGTCGGCGAAATCCATCCCGAGCCTGGCTTCTGTGCCTACAGAGCTAGCCTCGAGCATCCACGTCGCCGGATTATATTTTTCTTTGATTCTTGGGACACCTGGAACTGCCTATATTGGATGAAAAATAAAGAAATTAAACAACTTCAATCTTTTAATATAGTTTTCGAAATCTAATTTGTAATTACCTCAAAGTATTCGATGATTTTCTGCGATTCGCGGCCTAAGGGTCCCGCGTAGATCAGTTGCCCTCCCCTTTTCATCAGAAGTAACTGACGATGCATTGACAAACGATGTCCGAATGAGAATAACGTAAGATTACATATTTAGACAAAACAAAAAAATAACAAAAGTTACCTCATCGAAAGATTCAAAGATATCGATGCTGGGTTGGTGGATCGTGCAGACCACGGTTCTCCCTGTGTCGACCGTGTTTCTTACTGCCCTCATGACTATAGCTGCCGCCCTCGCATCGAGGCCGGAAGTCGGCTCGTCCATGAATATGATGGAAGGGTTAGCAACAAGCTCAACAGCTATCGTCAGCCTTTTTCTCTGTTCGGTCGATAATCCAGTTACACCCGGTATCCCTACAATGGCTTCCTTGAGATTTTCCAACTCGACTAGATCCATCACTTCCTCGACAAACGCCTGTGTAGTACAAATAAGAGGGGGGTTTCGTATAAACAGTAAAAGGTATGTGTGAAAAGTAAAAAAAATGATCTTACCATCTTCTGTTCCTTTTCGACTTGAGTAGGAAGCCGAAGGAAGGCGGAGTAAATCAAAGACTCATGGATCGTGACTTGAGGCGAGTGAATATCGTTCTGTTCACAGTACCCAGAAATCCTGGCAAACGTTTCTTGATTCTTCGGATATCCAGATATCCGGATGTCACCTTCAACATAGCCGCCTGTTTTTCTCCCAGCCAGAACATCCATCAGTGTAGTTTTTCCAGCCCCACTTATTCCCATCAAAGCAGTTAGAACTCCTGGCCTAAACGAGCTGGTTACTTCACGGAGCAATTGGAGTCTGTCCTCGGTTACTCCTTGCTCCTTCATTTCCGGAGGCATGTCGACATAATAGTTCACGTCGTTAAAGGACATCGACAGAGGAGTGAAAGGCAAAACCATCCCTCTCTTAGGTGCTGCAGCCGAAGCCGCTACTCCTCTTACAGTACCCATGCTCGAGTTTTCACTTCGACTTAGTCCGTAGACACCTGTGAGACTGCTCATTTGCTGGGTCGACATCTCCACTAATAAAAAAGCCAAAAAAAAAAAAACACATTTTGAATTTTATCTTCTTGAAACGATGATGAATATATACGCTTGATGATTTCTTACTCGTGTTGTTCCCATCATGGGTAGATAACGACCTACGGAAAGAGTCTTGCCTCGCCTCTGTTATTCTGAGTCTCGGTTTTCCGTCCTTGTTGTCTTGTTGCTCGTTTTGCATCTCCCGAGCTTGCTCCTTCGATATTATGGCTTGTGGACTTCCGAGCGCTGTACAATTGTGAATTAAAGATTAAGTTCCATTCTTATTACAAACACAGAGAGACACATATTAGACAGATGGTTAGAACTTACGGTTAAGATACATGAGCGCGAAAGTGAATAAAATGTTAAAAAGCAGCGTGAACCCTACGAGCGCGCCGAGCCCGATCCAATACCAGTTCGCTTCCGCAAAAATGTTAAAGTTGTTCAAAACAGCCACTCCCAATCTCGTCCTATTGTCCGAGGCCTGCATGCATGGGATCACCGAACATTCGTTATAAAAGTCTGCAAGATGAATACGTACGCAGATTTTTTTCGTAGTAGATATATTACCAGTTTGTTCATCCATCTGGGAGCAAACAATTCGTTCACAGCAATGGCATTGTATCCATAGGTCAGGGGCGAAACCCAGTAACCCCACCCCCACCAGTCTGGGATTTTATCTGCAATTGAAAAACGAGTTTAATAATCAACGAAAGAAATCCATAGTAGACGAACCCTGATAGTTACACAACTGAATTTGTAAATTTCGTTCTCATAATATTGTGTACGAAACACGGAAATCATATATGCGCGACAATTTATAGTCGATCGAGTAATAACCTCTAGGAAGAATGAAACCACCCAAAAGGAAGACGAGTAAGAGAGTCAAAGCGCCACCGGTGCTTGCGATTATCATAGTCCTACACACTCCTGCTATCAGCCTGAACAACCCTGCTGCCATTTGCTGTATAACGAATATCAGCATGAATTGCTTGAAGAACCTGAGAGTGGAAAACATTAAAACCTCGATAAACTAACCAAGTCGAAAAGTAAAAAAAAAAATCATATTTTTACCTGCTAGGTTCCGGCGCGAACCCAATTGTATAATACGTCGTGACCATCCACACAACAGCCTCAAACACTGAAATCGGAATCCTCAGCAAAAACGTCGGAAGTGTGAAAGTCCAGGGAGGGTGGAACAGAAGGTCCCTGTGCTTGTAAAAAACCGGCAGCCTCTGTATCGTGAGCGACAGCTCAGCAAACCCGTTGAAAGTATTACATATCATGCTGAACAAAAGCGCCCCGACGTAAACAGCCCCGTCCTGCTCGTTTCTCGTGTGCATCTGAGTCCTTAGAAAAAGAGTCGACGTGATAATGGCAACGATGAATATCTGCACGGTTTTAAAGACGTATACGAACGAGTTCCGCTTTATCAGAAGCCACTCCTTGTCGAAATTCGCCTTGAGGAGTTCCATTTTGGGCATGGAGTATTTCTTGAAGACAAGAGAAGCCTTGTGGCTGCGAGCTTTTTCGTAAGGCACGGACAGCTCGTTTTCGAGGCGGAGGCCCACGTGAAAGCGTTTGAACCTCTCGGCGAATTCGGACACGGGTATGTATCGATACGCATTGCTTCGGTCAGACCAGTACTGTTCTTGGTCTTTTCTCGAAGTCACCTCTTGCAAGAAATCGGCTGTCCCTTTTCTCTCGGGGCATCTGAACCCGCAGCTCTCGAAGAACTCGACCACGTGGGCCCGCGGGCCCTGGTACACGATCTGGCCTTCAGACAGCAGAACCACGTCGTCAAAAAGGTCGAAGGTCTCGGGAGCTGGCTGGAGGAGGGACATGAAAATGGTGGCCTCTGTCAGGTGCACAATCTGCTGCAAGCACTTGACTATCTGAAAAGTGGTCGAGCTGTCGAGGCCGGTCGAGATCTCGTCCATGAACAAAGTTTTCGTCGGGCCCACGATCATCTCTCCTGTCGTGACGCGCTTCTTTTGGCCACCTGAAATGCCTCTTATCATTTCATCACCAACAATGGTGTCTCTGCACACATCTAGTCCCAGTATCTGCATTTTGTTTTTGATGCAGTCGAAAAAAATACGGTTAAATCTACGGTGAAATCGCGTTTCGAATAACTTATAAGTCGTTATGTCTTATTTAAAATTAAATTGATTGAACTTTATAAGTTAATAGTAGCTTTAAACAGAAACAACCTCAAATCAATATTCAAATAACAAAAAAAGGAATCATTTTTAAACTAAATTAAGAAACAAACAATTTTGTTCACCAACAAATTTCAATGGTCTTTCTTAATGGGCCAGACCACACCAACATCTCATGTGGGCCCTTCAAAGCCCAACAACAATGGTGTGATGGTTCATTAATTCTTGGTTGGTTGGTGACTCAGAAATTTTCACATTTGTGTAAAAATAATATTTTTAAATATTCTAGTACTACAAAATAGCTGAAACAATGGTGTGAGGGTTCATTAATTCTTGGTTGGTGAGTCAAAATTTTGTCATTTGTGTAAAAATAATATTTTTAAATATTCTAGTACAAAATAGCTGAAAATATTTGATGGCTTCAACAAATTTGGTAAGTCAAATATATGTTGAGGGCTTTTATGTAATTACCATATTTTATATTTTGGTAAATTTAAATTATTTTTACCCTGAGAGTATAGTCTGTAATGAGGCTGCTCTCAATTCCCTGCATAGCAGTTGCCTGGAGTATAATATAATATATCAAGTTAGAAAAAGTTGAATATATATAATCAATTATAATAATAATTAATTTAACATATGATTTACCTTCATGAATAGATCAACCTCTGCCTCTGGAAAAATACCAGCTTCTCTTTCCCTTCTGGCAAGCTCACTCAAAAGATCTGTTGATTAATTAATTTATCTATTTTTAAAAAAAAGTAAAAAAAAAACAAATATTACCCAAAACTAAAATTATGATTAAAAACATTTGAGTACCATATCTTGATCCAACCCCTTGGCACCTAGCCGAAAAATCCAGGGTTTCCTTAACGGTCATTTCTCCGACATGGACGTCGTTTTGGCTGATATACGCTGATGTTTTTTGAGGTACAAACTCATTAAGCCTATGCCCATTGTATGTAATTTCTCCTCGTGTCTGTTCCACAATATAATCAAACAATATCTTAAAACTGAGTATGACATTAAATATAAGTTAAGGTTTATAATATAAAATGAATAATATAGCTAGCATGATAAATAAAAAAATCAACCTTTAAATTCGGGTCTAATTTTCCGGCCAGAGCCAACAAAAGGGTCGTTTTCCCGGAGGATGGTGGTCCTAACAAAAGTGTCATCCTGTCACAAATTTAATTTCAGATTTTTAGGAACAAATTTTATTATTTCATTTTTGAGAAAAAAAAATATGCAGTACTTATTAATGAATACCTAGAGGGTTTTAAAATGCCTGAAGCATCTTTTAGTATAGTGAGTTTTGTTTTCTCAGCGAGCCTAATTCCGAAACAGCTCAAACCTAACTCAAACATATTCCGAGCTGTGTTAGCCAGTGTTGGCAGGGCCCGATCTCCGACGAAGCAGTCGGCCTCGACTGTTAGGTTTTCGAATCTCACTTCTACAGTTGGAAGATTAATCCCGACTCTGCAATCGATCAATTGTCAACACAAAATAATTAAAAATGTCAAGTTCAACTCATCACATGATTGTACAATGATAAATTCAAATATTGGAAAATGAACTGTTGTTAAGTTGAATATATAATTAAGGCAGCTAAGAAAAATATGAAATCTAAAATACATGATTAGTACATCATACTGATTGATTTTGATAATTTATTTATCTTTTTGTTTTTGTTATATTGGTATAATGGTATGGTGTGACTTAAATAGGAAATTAAATTTTATTCAAAAGTAATTTTTAATAATCAGTAATTTCCCAAAGAATTATAACATAATTATTCCTACCACATAAATGATAAATCTTGTCAAATATTAAGATAATCCTGATTAATTAAGAAAATATTCTAAATTATTTGCTCATTTCTAAATTAAATAAAAAAATCTTACTTATCAATCCGATCTCGGAGCTTGGTGAGAAACCTCTCGTTGTCTTCCTCGGCAACCTTGAAGAATCGGTCGATAAACTCTTGCCGCTGCATCATGTCGAGCTTCCGGACGTCGACTTCCCTGTGCACGACCTTCACGCTCCCGCTCGTCGGCGTCTGCATAAACGAGGTGAGGAGCGTTTTCCTCAGCCGGTCGTAGGTCGGAAGCTTTTCGAGCGCGGCCCACCTGAGGGCCTCCTCGTCCTCCTCGCCGCGCGCGCTCCGGCGGTGGGGGGTGGAGCCGCTGCTGCGGGAGAAAACCTCCTCCATGCCGCGGCTCAAGCTCCGGCTGGTCTGCCTTCTCGGGCCGTCCATTGCTGCGGGTAATTAATCAATTGCGTTCGATCACTCAACGAATATATGAATGAAAAAGGAAAGGAGACAGAGAAATAAAGGAATCAAAATTTTGACATTTTATCGAACAGTTGGTGGGCAAATTAAAAACAGAGTGTTTTGTTGATAAAATTCCTCGAGCGTGAGATTTTTCTATTGCTTACCTTAAACACGAATTCATGCCTTCTTATATGGAGTGATTAGGGGTGGGGTGGGGTGGGGTGGGTGGGGGTGGGGTGATAAATGGACTACTGTCTATAATACAATCTTAAAAAAAATAATAGAGTATTGATTTTTTACTTAATACACCTTGTTTAATTATTCCCAATATATCTTTTATATAAAAAAATATGTTTATTTAAGGAAAATAGATCATTGTGTTTGTGATTTGTATGCCGATGGATGTTTAGTGTAACGGGTGAGAAGTGAGAACAATATGAAAAGAAATTTGTTGTTTTTATTTATAATTAATTTTGACCAAGTATTTGATCATATTATAGGCTTTATAGGTAGCTTTAGATGAAATCGATTGGTTTAATAGACTTTATAAATGACCTACAAATCGATCACACAAATTGACACATTCAAGGTGATTGAATTTCTATTCTCCTTTTCATATATGTATACACAACATGATTTGGAACATACTAAAATCAACGAGTATTAGTACAATTAGTAGGTGACTCAAGTAGTCATTATTTGGCGATCAAATAAAAATAGTACGGAGTAGTAAAGGAGATAAAACCATGTATAACATGTTGAGTGTGGGTCTTAGGGATTAGACGACCATTTGGACTCTTTCCTCTGATTTTTTCAATAATATGGTGTATTAGGTAACCTCCACATTCCATAATAATGTGTTCCACTTATGTTGTCAATGTTCTTATGTCACATAATACTTGAGAAACTCTACCCACGAAATGATCGAGGAGGTGGGATGTAAATCGAGAGATAACACTTGTACGTGGGAAAAAATTAACAAAATTTTCACTTCATAACAAGTTTTATAATATTTCAATTAAAATTTTATCTCACCCAGAGATCAAACTTGCATTGGGGAATTTGCATTTACACCACCACAACTGTTACCACTCTATTCAGTCCGTTGTGCCTCCGATAGTACACTTTTTTATAAATTATATTGAAAGTGTGTCAACTTCTCTGAAACATAAATATTATTTTGTAAGTAATCTTATCTCCGTGCTTAGTTTTCCCAACAAAATTGATCACAAAAAAAAGAAGAAGAAGAAATTGAATACTGTTCACGATTGTGAGAAGAGGGAACTAAAATTTTCTATATAGAATACTATATTGTAAAAATTTTCAATAATAATATAGATACTACAATTTAATTTCGTACTTTACAAAATATTTTAATTTAGTTATTTTATACATATATAAGAAATAAATATCATATAATATTTTATAAGAAATAAATATCATGTAGTTATTCAAATTTAATTATCATATACATATATATGATAAAATATTTTTAGAATATCAATTTGAAATAAATAAGAAACAATTATATACAAAATTACCATTTAATTATAAAAAAAAGTACCAAGATATAAAATATGATAATATATCATTGTTACAAAAATAACTTAATAAAATATTGTGTTGATAATTAATAAATAAATATATAAATAATCATCATAATCATCATAACTACATAAAATATAAGATAAATTAGATTAATCTACAAAAAAAATTAGTTGATAGATAAATATTTAAACAAATAATGTAAAAAATGAAATAATTTTAAAATTTAAATTTTGTTTTTTTAGTTCATATTTATTTTATAATGTTTAAATAGTTAATCAATTGAACATAATTAATTTGAATTGAATCAAAGTTAACTTCGTCAAATGTAAATTTTTAATGTACATTTTAACAAAGTTTAACAAAAAAACACCACATTTGAGGTCTACACAAAAGACAAGGCTAGTGAAAATCTAGACTCACCAAACCAAAATCAAAATCGGAGGAGTAAACAAATATAGTGCCATCGTCAAAATTGAATTTTGAATCTGAATCAAACATAAATATTGGTCACGATTTTAATGTTTTGAACTCAAATTTTAAATTGTCACTTTGTTATACAATCAAACTTTATTTTTGTTCTCGATTAACATCCATATAACATATACTTACTACATATGGCAACAAATTAAATATATAATAAAATTGCGGGGTTCATGCAATATCATACAAAGAATAAAGTGAAAATTAAGATCCTAAATTTCGTCGTCTTAATTTGACCTACCACGCAATATATTTCATATATATACTATATATACATTTCATATATATCCTAAATTTCGTCGTCTTTAACATCCATATAACATATAGGAGTACTATATATGGCAACAAATTAAATATTTAATAAAATTGCGGGGTTCATGCAATATCATACAAAGAATAAAGTCAAAATTAAGATCCTAAATTTCGTCGTCTTTGACCTACCACGCAATACATTTCAGCATTTCTTAAAAAACAATATGAAATCAGCGTCAAGTAATTCAAACGTCACGTATTTTATTCTTTTTTAAATAATTAAGAGGTTTAAATGGTTAATTATTAATTGTCTCAAATTCAAAGCACCTATACGTAAAAAGATTGATGTTGAGATTTTTATAGCAAAAGGGTAAAAAGGTAAAAAAAAAAAAATGATGGATCAACGCGTATCCGATTTCACATGAAAGTTTCACACATGGCATGGCCCACGTTGACATGTTCAAACCTCAAACAACAATTGCATTTCTTTGTCACAATTATTTATTTTATATATTCATTTATATTTAGTGCTGGAAATTTTGGCTGGATCGATAGGTCAATGGCGTTGGAAAAATAGTCACATTCTAGTTTGACCTTTTTATACCATGATAATAAGTCGATTGTTGTTCACGGCGAAAACAACATCCACCAACCCCTCCGAAATTAACCTCAAAAACAGTGTAATTAAGAATTAGTCAAAAAATTAATATATAAACAATGCTTGCTCTGTTGCTCAGTTGCTCTCTTGTAGTTAAACTACGTACAACCAAATATTAAGTAATTAATTAATGAAAGTATAGGTTTCAAGGGAGATGTCGTTTTAGTATAAATGTTCATCGAGTTTTTTTTTTTTTCTAAAACGAATTCGTCAAAAAACAAGAAATGATGGGTATCGATTGTGAACACATGAGATATATATATCCAGTCGTTCAATTTTCAACAATTAATATATCTATGTTTACATTATCATGTATTTATAGACTATCCTCATTTGTATCTCTATTTATAAATAGATAATTTGATTAACATAAACATGTGTGAAATGATGTGTTCTTATACAAATGGACATGTACATATGTGGATGGGAAGAATGTGTAGAATTTCTTTACTTTGAAGATTTGGAAATATAAGGCCAATAAATGTAAATCCTAAATCACCAGATTTCTAAACGAAAGTAAAAGGGGTCTCAAATCTCAATTGGGCTTTCCACAAAAAATTGAACATGCCCTAAGAGCCCACGTGAACTTGGAACCTAGTTCAGAAATATGTTTATATAACGTTATTTAATTAAACAATTTGTATATCAGTTCAACAAGTCGTTGTAGTATAGTGGTAAGTATTCCCGCCTGTCACCCGGGTGACCCGGGTTCGATCCCCGGCAACGGCGATTTATTTTATATTTTTGTCTTTTTCCTTTTTCAGTTATCTTTATTAAATAGAATATATTGTATTCAATATGCATTTTTATCAACAGCCCGTCTAGCTCAGTTGGTAGAGCGCAAGGCTCTTAACCTTGTGGTCATGGGTTCGAGCCCCATGGTGGGCGTTGTTTAGTTTTATTTTTTTATTAATAAGTTTGGTTCGAACTGAAAAAATATTTAAAGAAAGATTCATCATCAAATCCATTCCAAATTTTTTTTATTGTATTAATAAGTTTGGTTAGAATTGAAAAAATGATTTTAAAAAAGATTCATCATCAAATCCATTCCGATACGATTTGATTCAGGACAGAGATCTTATTACATGGAATTAATTAGTTAGGTAGTAGTAATACACGGCACAGAGCAACATTAAAATAATAGTATTAAAACAATGGTCACACTTCCTTCACAAATAACAAAGAAAATGTAACTATAAAAATATGAGATAGTATTTTTTATTTATAAAATAACTATATCATACATTACACAATTTCTTGATCGATAGAAGAACATTAGATATCATTCACACATATAATAATGAAAGAGGCCTGTGGATTTTTGGTCACAATTATAAAGAATGTGTGTTTTTTGTGCTAGGTTATAAAAGGATGAGTTTTTTACACCAATTGTAATTGAATGGTCTAATATACCCCTCAAAATAAAGAAAAAAGACAAAATAATTAAATAAAACTCTCCAAAATCGATCCCCCCTTTTTCTATTTCTCTCTCACAGCCGCAACCCCTTTTTTTTTTGCGATTTTCACAATTTCACCGGAGAGCGGAGCAATGTCATCGTCGGCGACACCATCGGATTCTGAACATGAGGAAGAACAACAACAACAAGAACCGAGTCTCCAACCTCCGGTAATTCCCAAATCCGAAACCCTTTTTTTTCAATTTTTTTTTTCGAAAATTCGAGCAATGTGATGGATTATATTGTGCTTTAGATGCTTGGTTGAGTTCTTTATTGTGTTATACTTCATTTAGAACTGTAAATGTGAGTTGAATTGTTCTGAAATTCGAGTTTTTGATTTCTGTTCATGACTGCTCGATGGCAGTCGATTAACTCGATCGATTAACCCTATCGACTAACCCCTTCGATTAACCCCTTCGAGTAGTCAGCCCTGTTAATCGAATGGGTTGGTTGATAGGGTTAATCGAATGGGTTGGTCGATTTGGTTAATCGACTAACCATCGACTAACGCCTTCGATTAACCTATTCGAGTAGTCTGCTGTTAATCGAAAGGGTTGATTGATGGGGTTAATCGATGGTGTTGGTCGATGGTGTTGGTCGATGAGGTTGGGCGATGGGGTTGGGCGATGGGGTTGGGCGATGGGTTACAGATTTTTTTTTTTTTTTACTCACTTTTATAATCTGTGTTTAATCGATTCGGTTCTCCATTTGTGCAGGCTGGTTTCCGATGGAGGAGACCGGATTTCGTCGACATTTCGAGGGCGATAAATTGCGGCGATCGACGCGGCGTTCTGAAAAACGTACGAGATACTCTTAGGGAGGTTGGTGGAGACGAG
This sequence comes from Euphrasia confusa, assembly GCA_954870475.1. Classification (NCBI taxonomy): domain Eukaryota; kingdom Viridiplantae; phylum Streptophyta; class Magnoliopsida; order Lamiales; family Orobanchaceae; genus Euphrasia; species Euphrasia confusa. The sequence goes on from OX940961.1 coordinate 5,155,712, forward strand.
GGCCTCGCGGAGTACGAACAGACGTATCTCTTCAGTCAGTTCCTTTCCATGCCCAGTGCAGACCGATCGAACAAACCTCTGCACAAACTGCTATCGAGAGAGATCGTTAGCAAGAGCAGAATACCAGACTTTGAGCACTGGTTTGCTATCGGGGATCGTATTGTGAAGTTCCGAGCACAAGAATACGCCCTGATCACCGGCCTGCGCTTCGGGGATAGTAACTTCGATCCCACAGACAAAGGCCATGAAGCTCCCATTACAGGCATCCATCGGAGGTTATTCCGTTGCAGAGTGATGAAGATTGAAGCACTGCTGAGTTCGTTCAATGGTCTGCGGATGGGCCACGAGCTAGGTGATTATTTCAAGGTTGCCAACATCCTGATTCTCTACTTCGTTCTGATTGGTCGAGAGAAACTGGATGTCGAGAACTGGGTCTGGACACTGGTGGAGGATCACGATGGCTGGGAGTGGTTTCCTTGGGGTTCTTACACGTTCCAGAACTTCTCCCACTACATCAGCATTACTGGGATGGCAGCTGATCAGGCCGAGAAAGCGGCTTATCACTTTTACGGTCCAGTTTGGGCCTTCCAGTGTTGGGCCTTCGAGGCCTTTCCTGCTTTAGGGAGACAGTGCGCTACTCGGAGCCGAGAGACGCGAAGGCCCCGGTTTTTGCATTGGACGCAGAGGAAGACGAACTTCGATTTCACGGATTATTTCGAGGATGAGCAGGTAACCGTCAATCTGTTTTTGTTAATAATTTTGAATTAATAATTTTATCGATTATCTAATAATTTTTTTTTTAATTGTTTTCTTTTAGCTTGAAGTTCACGAGACCCTCACACCGACACCGGAGGAGGAGGAGATGATGTATTACCGGAGTTTGACGGAGGCCGGTGAGCTTTATGCCGTCCCGTACCATCCTCCCCTCCGCTTAACTCACGCAGCGGCAGCGGCGCCGGCACGAGCACCGGCACCGAAGAAGCAGATGGAGAAGAAGAAGAAAAAGCTTGTGGATCGTGTGGCCGAAAGCGTGGCCAAGACATTCAAGAAGGCGGCGACAGGTATCCGCACGCGTGACGATGTCACGCCCAGCTCTTCAACAGAGAGACTAGAGAGACGTAAATCTCGGAAAGCTCGACATGCTTCTCCGCCTCCTCGACATGCTTCTCCGCCTCCTCGACATGCTTCTCCTACTATTCCTCCTCGAGGTTCTTCTCCTCCTGCTCGAGATGCTACTCCTCCTGAGTCTCGAGCTCCTCCTGCATCTGAGAGAGTGGTGGACGATGATCCACCTATTTATCGTCGGAGTGACCTCGAGAGGATCTTGTTCGACACGTCCGAGAAGGGATTCACGACTCACATCGTGAAGGCCGTCACGGAGAGCGTGACGAAGAGTGTCACGGAGAGCTTGCTCTCCAAAATGAAGGGCTTCTTCGGTATGAGACGACACTCGCAGCCACGGCCTTATCCTTCGAGGCCAGTGTACGAAGAGCCTTCCTCGCCACCTCAGACTTCACCTCCTCGTCATTCCTACCACGCATCGGACATTGCTGAGACTTCTTTGAGCAGAGCACCAGCTCGATTATCGACGTCGGCGATGCCTGACCCTCGGTATTCATATGCAGACGCTGACGCATGGATGCGTTACCGCATGCAGCCCCAGCCCCAGGTGCCTCCGGCCTATCCGTTTGAGTATCCATTCGAGAGTTACCAGATGCCGGGTCCATTCGGTCCATTCCAGGGTCCAGTCTTTCCATTCCAGGGTTATCAGATGCCGCCACCGGCCTATCCATTTGAGTCCCCCAGCTACCGCACGCCTCCGTCGATTGTTCCTTTTGATCTGGAGACGTCCAGCACTCCGACACCACCTGTTGTGGTCGATGTCGAGACCCATACTGGGAGGACCTTTGATATCTTCTCACAGCCAGCTGCTGATGACGAGGAGGATGACGACGAGTATGCCGGGGACCTCGGGTGTTTCAGTGACGAGGATGACGACGACGACGAGGAGGGTGACGAGTCCGAGCAGGATGCCGGGGAGAGCAGCCTCGGACCTCGTGTTGTTCAGCCTTCCAAGTTCCTGCGTAGCCCTTTCATCCGACAGTTCACCAGGGCACGCGGTAGAAGAAGCTGGAAGCTGTACGATGTGTACAGAGCAACGGGGCCCGATTCCTGCGTTAGGGTGAGGTGCTGTGATGATTTGATCCTTGATCAGAAATTCTTCGACGATGTGGAAAATCCCTCTGTTTGGTTCAGCTCTCAGGTAATATTTTAAATTATAACCTTGTTAATTTATGTTTAAATATTAACAACGTGTCAATTTTCAGGTGCTCGACTTGTATATTGCGTTCATGAAAGTGAAAATCAGAACTAGGACAGGGGTGAAGGGTTACGTGAAGGACTTTACGCACCAGATCTTCGGTCCCGACTTATACGTAAGTGAATGTCTTTTATCTATGTTAGTTATATTTTACTTTTATCCTGTTCTTACTGACATAAAATTTAATATTTATGTCATTTTCAAAGAATGATTTCTGCATCGAATACGGGAAACTGAAGCATACAGGGACTTCGAGTGATTTCGAGAAGAGATACAAGAATTGGCAACCACCTAAGCGTTTTCTAGACATTGTCGAAGCGGGTCCGGCTCGTGGTGAGCATGGTTGGTACAATATCCGTCAGGTATGTTAACTGAATTAGGTTAATCTTTGGTTTCTATGATTTCTTATATTTTCATTGTTTGTATTTTCAATGTTTGTATGTAAGGTGGCCATGATTTGCAACATTGATAACATTCACTGGGTCGTGGCGGTCATTGATTTCGAGAACTGGACTGTCGAAGTGTATGATTCATTGTGCAATCTCAGAGCCGCACAGCTGAAGCCCCTGACAGATTTGTTGCCTCGATTGTTGAGATGCGGACACTGGTGGGACCAGCACTCGTACTTGTAAGATTCTTTCATTTCACTGTGTAATGTAGTTTTTTTTTCTAATATGATATTGACGTGAGAAGTGTTTCATTCATTTCAATGTTTTATGTTTCAGGGAGCGTAAGAGGTGTGCTTTCAAGTTTAAGCTGATGCCCAGGGCTCAACAAATAATCCAACCCGACGGAAACTCGTGTGGGCCGATTTGTTGCATGTACCTGGATCGGTTGTTCAACAAGAAACAAACTCACGAGGACAAGACTATTGATCTTCCTTACATCGTTAAGTATAGAAAGTACATTGCTAGGATGATTTATTGGTTAGCTCAGGAGGCATACACGGAAGAAGACGTACGAGCTTAGTATTTGTGTTTGAATATACTTGTTTAGGATGATTTATTGTTTAGTATTGTTGGTATTTTTGTCTTGGATGTGTTGTATATTGAATGCTTGGTTAGAATGTTGCAGGTTTGGGTTTAAAAATGTGTAAAAAAGTCTTTTATCATTCTGCCCAGAGGTTACTCGAATGGACTGTTCCATCGAGTAACCATCGAGTAATCAAGAACAGGTCCATCGATTAACGTATAATCAGGCCTGAATCTGCAAAAGTACTCTAAAACGGTTACTCGAAATAGGTTAATCGATGGGGTTACAAGATGAGGTTAATCGATGGTGTTACAAGATGGGGTTAATCGAATTGGTTACAGGATGGGGTTACTCGAATGGACATCATCCTGTAATCATAAATCTTCAAGGTTGGTCGATGGTATGTTACTCGATCAACCATCGACTAACCTCCTAAAATTAGTATTTTTTTGACCTTTTTTTAGATAATTAAGTTGTTATTTGCACTAATAAGTTCAATTTAGAGCCATAAAACATTAATAAAACAGTTTAGATGATCAATCGATTCGTTTAGAGTGAAAACAAGTGAAACGTGGAACATTAGTCATACTTTTCTAAATATCTTAAGTAAGTTTACAACAAACAAACTATGATATTAGTTCAATGTTGACATGTTATGGATTAGAACTCCGAAATTGATCATCAAAACATGTTTAATAAGTGTTTTTTATCATTAAAATGAAGTTACATACTCAAAAACACAATTAGAAATTAAAGAACGGCCTTAAAATTGAAAAAAAAGGGTACTGTTCTTAGTTACTCGATGGTTACTCGATGGTTACTCGATGGTAACCCTAATGTACTCGATGGAAACCCTAATGTACTCGAAAGGGTTAATCGAATGAAGGGTTAATCGAATGCAGGGTTACAAGATGGGGTTAATCGAATTGGTTAATCGATGGGGTTACAAGATGAGGTTAATCGATGGTGTTACAAGATGGGGTTAATCGAATTGGTTACAGGATGGGGTTACTCGAATAGGTTGCAAGATGGGGTTACTCGAATAGGTTACAAGATGGGGTTACTCGAATAGGTTAATCGATGGTGTTACAAGATGGGGTTACTCGAATAGGTTAATCGATGGTGTTACAAGATGGGGTTAATCGAATTGGTTACAGGATTGGGTTACTCGAATTAGGTTAATCGATGGGGTTAATCGAATTAGGTTACTCGATGGTGTACAGAATATGCAGAATGCCTTTTCTGTTTTTTTACATCCCCTAACCTGCAAATCACATAGGTATAACAACAACCGCAAATATCCAAAGAAACACACTGCATATATCCAGAAACAAGATAACAAATCAATCCTAGTCATACGATGTAACGAGAAACACGATAACAAATCAACCAAACACAAGAAGAGCCCTCAATCCACACGCATCGGACATTTTGTTTTTGTGTGTCCCTCGATTCTGCAAATGCTGCACTTTTTCTTCTTCCTTCTTCGACCCGATTCTTGCGTTCCTGAGGCTTCCGGAGGGACATTCAAATCAACGCCTGCAGGAGGGATGTAAGCCTTGCAGTTGCGTATGTTATGTCCTACGCCCTTACATTTCGTACACACCAGCACACAAAGACGCGGTATTAGGTCTTTACTCAAACTAATGACGACACAATATTAGGTACGAAGAACAAACCTGAACACGACGAGCAGACCCAGATCCCTCAACTGCAGAACGAACCCGACTCATCCGCGGACGTCCAGCCTGACTAACCACTTCCGGTGGAAGACACACGTACGAAGCTACTTCTGGAGGGACAACCCAATCATCAACGTGTGGTACTGGCACAATAGGAGTCGCATACATCTCTCTCAAGCTGCTTTGCTTGAAATAGGGGCCGACGAAATCGTACAATGAAAATCTAGCCCGTCTACACAAAGTATCAGGTTAGTGGCATTAATTAATTGAATGTTTAAAATTAAAAAAGAAGATGTAAGGAAACCGATATCATACCGTATAGTGGCAGCAGCATGACGACACGGAATAAGGTCTAAGTCGAACTCCCGACAGTCACACGTGCGTCTCGCGATATCTACGAGATAGGACCTGCCGTTTTCCTCAACTCTGAACACGGTCCCCGCACTGACCTCCCGAACAGGAAAATGATGACTCAACTGATTCTGATTAGACACCTTTGCGAATGCCTCTTCGGTCAGCTCATCCTCTCTCTCGTTAGCCTTCTTTCGTTTCTCGTCAAACCATCTCTCAATCATCGCACGAATCGACTCGAGCATAGCACAAACAGGCAATCGTCGTGGCCATCTGATAGCAGCGTTGAAGACTTCGGCCGCATTCGATGTCATGAAACCATATCGTCGTGCAGCACATTTCGACCTTGCCCAGGTCTCAACACCGAGTCCAACGAGGCGCCTATAAGCACCGTCTCCACTGGCTTTCTCCAAATCAGATAAATACTTTTCAAACTCATCCTCTCGATAACAGTAGGCAGCTTTGTGTACAATTGTGACCACATGAGAGCGGTACATTGCTAGATTCTTCTCGAGGTGGTGACAGCACAACGCACGGGTTGCGTGGGGATAGGCACTCCGAATGGCATTCGCGATGCTCTTGTGCTGGTCGGACACAATGAGCAGATCGTCTCCATCGTAGCAAAGCCTGAGGTTCTCTAGAAACCACGTCCACTCCAGGTCATTCTCAATCGGACCGATACCAAAGGCAAGCGGGAAAATCTGCTCGTTTCCGTCCTTCGTGACGGCAACAAATAACACACCACTGTTTTTCCCCTTCAAATGAGTGGCGTCGACTACTATGATGGGACGCAGAGTGCGCTGCTGAAATGCACTAATGCACTGCCCAAGTGCAACAAACATGTGACAGAACACGCCCTCACTGGTCGTCTGAATCTCATACCGAGTCCCTGGATTGCATTCTTTCAGCACGTGCAGATATGACGGGAGCATCTGATATGAATCCTGATAGTTGCCGTACCTCATTTCAACGGCCAGGTTCCTCGTCCGCAGGGCGAAGCTGTAATCGATCACTACTCCGTACAATCTCCTCAGATCAAAAATCATCGTCTTCGGCTTCAGTGTGATCTCATCGTCGACTAGCTGACGTGCAAAGTAAGTAGCGGCAACCTTGCTCGACACGTGACGATCGGCAGTCCGACTCAAATCATTGACACACTCGTGATTCAAGTTCAGCCTCGTAATCTTCCAGAGTGTTTCGTCATTCCCAGTAGCACACAATTTGAACGGGCAGTTCTCAGAACCTTGCTTGCAGACGAACGCTACCCGTTCAGTGGTCGAGCGTTTAGTGGCACACTCCACCATATGCTCCATGTGATACATCCCCACCGCTATCTTCAGATCCGATTTCGTTCGGAATGTCGAGCCGACTGCAATGTGACCATACACCAGTTCGGGAGGCTCGACCGATCGCAATGGAACCGCGGGGTCAAACTCCGACAGTGGAATGATCCAGTTGCGCAGTGGATTATTCTGAGCATTCTGAGCTGCTTCGGGATGCTCGCCGGCTCCCACACTAGAACTCGAGGACAGATTACGGCGTGACAGAATATTTGTGATGACCCGCGGCTGTCTAATCCATTCTGTCCATTCAGTGGTCAACGACTGCAACAGATCGGTCTGACGAGCTTCTTCGTCGTCCTCGGAATTCTCAGCATGCCTCTCGCCCTCGGTCGGTACATCCGGATCCACTTCTGGAATATTCACCTCGGGGGCATTTGGTTGTGCCTCCTGTATCATCTCGGTGACGAAAATGAAACAATCGTCCTTTTGCTCGTCTAGCATGCGGGATACATCGTCGTCGCTAAGCAAAGGACACCGCACGCTCCTAAAATCATTGCCTCGTGTTAAGATGAACAACATGTACTCGATATTCGGCGGAGGGCGCAAAACGGCACGAATCTGTCTCACAAGACCATCGAGGGTAAGTTGATCCCTCCTGAAGAAAAGGCACATATCTATCCCTTCGACGTAGACCGCTCGTTCCCAACGACCACCGTAACGTATCGTGATTCGTTGATTCGACATCTACAATTACAAAAAACATTATTGAATTAGGTTAACTAATACAACATATCCATATAAATCGACGAAACAAACCAAAAAATACGAAAAAATGCATTTTTTGGCAAAAAACAGGCCCTGTTACTCGAATGGACTGTTCCATCGAGTAACAGGATGGACTGTTCCATTCGAGTAACAGGATTCGATTAACGTCATATGCATTCGATTAACCAATTCGATTAACTAATTCGAGTAACCTCAATTCGAGTAACCTCAATTCGAGTAACCTCACATTACTCGAATCTGTGTTCCTGGAAAGAGGTTACTCGAAACCTGTTACTGGAATTAGGGTTAATCGAAATTTCGAGTAACCTGATTTCGTTTAACCTCAGTCGAGTAATGTTTAACTTCATAAATTCATAGTTACTCGATGGGTTGCTCGATGGTACGCTCCATCGAGTAACCCATCGAGTAACCAGCGCTGAACAGAAAAATCGAAAAAAACTTGAACGCGTACCTCTCGTTTTCGCTCCTTTAACCTCGCGTATGTTCGACGGCGTTTTCCAGGATCTAACGGAGCAACATGATAGAGATTTTATGTGTGGGTTTGAGAGAATTTTTGAATTTTTTTTTGGTTTGGTTTGATAGGTTTTGTTATGAATATGGATATGAATGCACAATTAAACCTACACCAAACCCTCAACTCAACAAAAAATCTGATCTCGTGGGCCTCACAAGTTATTTTGATTTTGTTTTTATTTTATTTGAGATTGTTTTTGTTTATTTTGGATTTATTTAAATAGTAAGGGTATAAGAGACATTTTATGTTCAATTGGTGTAAAAAACTCATACTTTTATAGATGGGGACTTTAAACTCATCTCTTTATCAATTGTGACTAAAAAGTCACATTCCCACATAATGAAAAGTGTTTTTAATTAGTAAGTAACACATGAATACTCAATAAAAGACGATCGATTTTGGAAAAGGAGCCCGCATATTTTGAATCATTGTAAGAGTATTTTTTGTAGCTAGGACAAACAAAAGGCAAAAAATTGAAAATAATTGAGGATTATAAGCCCCACTTCCACTCATTATTTATATGGTTGCCTCTTATTCAGTACGAAGTTGATCAATTCATGTACTTATTAAGTAAACAACTTAATTAGTGTTTGTACCAAATTTTGAATTTTATTGAACTTGATTTAAAAAAAAAAAAATCGACAATATTTACAATGAATCGTGTGTGAATCGATTTATATATAGGAGTATACACTTTGAATCGCCCATATATAGTTTCAAACTCGAAAAGTAAATGTTTGAAATTGGTAATGTGAATGGAGCACGGCCGGGTACCTTAGCTAGTGTCGAGATCGATCGAGCTAAGTAGCGAAAGTGATTGTTGTTTTGGCATGATGCAATGCACGAAAGAAATTAACCTTTTTGTAAAGCTTATTTTGTTCAACTTTATACATGCATGTATACTTTTTTTTCTCACCAATTAAAGTATCTCATGAAAACTCAATAAACTCGTTGCTTTTGAGGTAGAATATATAAATATCAATACCCCTTGTGAAAGGGCACTCGACCTATATATATATATATATATAGTGATTTTACTTTCTTTTTTTGCGCGCTTTGACTTTATTATATACTACTACCTATATTAAAAAGGTATAATTAAATAAAATATATTTTTGTATTTCATAATTTACCCATATCATGCAATCATGCATTATATATTGCGCGCTTATTCAATAATTATAAATTAAGTATATTTTTTTTTATAAAATAACAGGCGCCATTTACTTTATTTATTTTATAGATACTACATTAGATTAGATGTATATTTATATATATATTTAGGTAGCTATATATAGATTGAAGTGTTAATGCTTACCAAGTCAACCAACAACGTAACAATATAAAGTGGAGTATATATCAAAGTTGCTCACTTGTATTAAAAATCCACAAACTTTTTTTTCTTTGTAAAAGTAAAACAACACATTATTGAAGTTAATAATTTACTTCAAACAGAAGGATCAGAAGAAGATAACTTCACCGAAGTGTATATAGTATGTTGAGAGTCATCGACCTCTAACTCACATACAATATACTTAACTCTATCTTGTATTATATATATAATGATCACAAATAACATATGATCATTGATACTGAAAGGAGTACGTATATTAACCACATTCGACTTGGATTCAATGGCGCGCCAAGTAGGTGCATGGTTTCGTCGATAGATAATCAACGATAATAACACGTGACAAGCTATCAAATTAATAATATACAATGATAAACTTGTAATTAATAAAATCCAATTACAAATACCATGCAATTATATAAATATTTAATTACTTAAAATTGAATTTATGCATTGTTCATAGCCGGATATATAAATCGATCGCTATTTTTTTTTTTTTTGGCCCATGCATGAAGAAATTCACGTTATATATATATTTCCCGGAAGAATTAATTACTAATAAATATTTCACAAAAAGGGGTCGGCAGAAACAGGAAATATCAAGACTCAAGAGGACCCCAAATACTTAAAATTCTGCATCTTGAGGTCCTTGTAGAACTTGACGATGAACTCCTCCGCCGCCTTGTCCACGTGGCCGTCGTCCTTGCCGGCGTCCACCTCCAACGGGAACGGCGAGTCCGTTATCCTTAGCTGCCTCACCATCGGCATCGGGCTCGCCCCGAAACCTGGGAGCGCCGGCGACGCCCCCGCGCTCCTGACGACGATCTCCATGGCCGCCGCCATGGCGGCGCGGTCGAAGGGCGGCAGCGGTGAGGAGTGGTGGTGGTGGTGGGCGCGGCGGTGGTGGAAGACGAGGTGGTGGAAGGCGGCTTTTCCGGCGATCTTGCCGCGCTTGATGAGGGTGGAGAGGTCGGCGAGGAAGTTGCCCTTGGAGGAGATCATGCCCTTTCGTAGCATGAAATATACGACTCGGATCGTCTTCCATAATTTCTTCGTTATCATCCCTAGATTTTCTTCCATTCTTATATATTTAGTTTTTTTTAGAGAAAGAGAGATGAGATAGAAGAATGTTTGTTTATTTGATTTTAGATTTTATCAAGTGATTCGGAATTTCGAGTTGAGATGATGTTAGAGAGGTGTTTTTATAGGCATAGTGGAGGTGGAACACGACAAAGCTTCGAGTAAAAACGACCTCAGTTACAACAATCACTTCGGTGTTAATGACTGCTTTCAAAAGTGATATCTTATTTTTCTGAATATTTTTTGCTCATTCTTGTGAGCTAGCTATCAAAACATTTTACCAAGGGTTTGTCATTCAATAATTTTGAAATATAGTTATTATTAGTAGCATAGTATTCAATTTTGAGTAACGTTTTATGGAGCTTACGATTTTCGTACTATGCTCGTCTCAATTATTTATCCACACTTTTTTTGAGATGCCTCAAATATTAATTATGAATACTCTTAAAATATACAATTTTGGCTATGTACACTTATTTTTCAACAATTACTCTACTTTTTAATTTAAATATACAATTATATTCTCAACTTTTTAGGTTAAAAACTAAAAAATTATCAATATTTTTCTTAATTTAGATCAGTATTGTATGTATAATTGTGATGAAATTAGTGTTTTGCCATGAGTAAATTACGGAGCAATTTATGCACAAGTATTTTTTACCACATTTTATCCACAATTATGTCATTAGAAGTCACTCTTGTAATTTTGAAATTGTTATCCGTAGCATATTTAATTCTTGTAAATATACTTAGAGCGAGTTCTTACGGAGTTGTGATTGGTGAGAGTATTAATTGTGCTTCCCCAAAATACCCCGGGATACTTGGGATCGAGTTGAACATAGTTTTGTCAAAAAGTGTGTGTGAGTAGTTTTTTTCCAGTATAAATCAATTCACGGGTACGTCTTTTGTTGCTTTTCTTTTCATTGTGCGGCAACAACATATAGTACACTTTTTTTATATTTTAAAAGTGATACTAGCTTTTGTTTCAAATAATTACTGTATTAACTACGGGGTATTTTATTTTCTAACACATGGTAGTGAATTTAAATTGTTTCGTAAGAATTCAAATGAAATAATAAAACAAGAATTTAACAAATTTAGTAGGAAATAACTAAATATATTATTAACCATGATCCAAGATGAACAAAAATATTCAAGCATTCTTTTTGAAAGTACGAGAAAACAAAAAAAGCGATCATTTGGCAGTGAGAAACATGCAGTGTCACTACTACAATTCCAAGACTTTTCTCACTTTTTATTGGTTGGGCAATTAAACCATCAACAATTTATTAAAGTACTTTATTAATATATCTCCATATTTTCTTTTAATTAGTTTTCTGTCATTTTTTTCATTTTCAACACATGCTTAATTTTATATGTTTATCGATCAGGACCGCCGGTTCGAGTAACTTTTTACTGAATATATTTAGATCATTTAATATATTTTTTAAGTTAAAAAATATGACCAGTAATCGTATATGTCAATCGAGTCAGACTATAACACATGTTGGGTAAATAGACATATTTCCTTGCGAATATTCATGGAAGGTGAATGATCCATATGAATCAAGTACAATTCAAATCAAAATTAAGTATATACGAGTATGAAACATAACATTCAAACAAAGTTATGTAATTTTTAAATAAAATGTGATTTGAAATATGCACCTAGGTAGGTATATATATTAGCTCCCAAAGGTTCCAACTTTTAAGCAACTTCCTCCTTCCTTCCTTCCTCTAGGATGATACTACTACTTAACTACTATATTCAAATTTAGGAATAAAAAAAATAGTACTACATGAGCTTTGTGTCCAGCTGTTCACAACTTCAAATTATATAGTACTAACATATACTAGTACTATATAGTATATGATGGAAAAAAAGGCTGTTAAAGCCCACCACTCCATTGCCAAAAAGCCAGAAAAACTTCTATATTTATATAGCCTTTGTTTTAGCTTTATTGCATATGCTATGAATATTTTGAACCCTAGCTAGCTACATTAACTTGCATATGCTTTAGCTATTAATGTAAGAATCTCTAATTATTAATAAATCTTCACTTAGGGTTTGAAAACACAGTTTCAAATTTCATTTTGAGAGAAAACTACATGGTTTTTAATTTTGTGACCACAGTTTCAAATTTCATTTTGAGAGAAAACTACTCCTACGTGGTTAATAATTATTTTCAATTGACTTGCAAATAAATAATACTCCCTCTATCTCATAGTAGTTGTCGCATATCCTTGTAATATAGTTCGAAAATCACGAAACAATGTTTGGATATTTTACTAGAATAAGTAACCAATTAACTACAATACTTATAAATGTTACTATGAGTTTAAAGTTGTAATATTTGTAAGTTGGACTACGCACACATATTATTCTCATGATGACTGATGAGGGATTCTACTTCTATTGGAACACGCCAAACACTACGTGCTTTCCTTCGAGCATTAGGTTTGTTCAGTACTCGATCATCGATATAGTATCTCTCTTGTGTGTATATTTTATTTATTTTAAAAACAATGACACGTGGCCATATCTTTCTTGCTAAGGAAACCCAAAGTAGAGTCAACAATATTTTTTCATGCACGCACATAGTATATAAATAAATATTTACAGCGTGACACATGTTTACTTAATTGGCTTAGGTTCAAAAAAATCAGCCTAACTTTGTCCACTTTTTAAAATTACTTAGATATCAGCTACCTCAAAATTATTACAATCCCCATTGTGAGTTAAGGCCATCTCCAACCGAACACAAAAACTCAAACTCAAAAATAAGTTTTATTTTAAGTTTACAGTAATTAGGTTCAAAAAAATCAGCCTAACTTTGTCCACTTTTTAAAATTACTTCAGATATCAGCTACCTCAAAATTATTACAACCCCCATTGTGAGTTAAAAACTCCAATAATTATATTTATATATGTTTGAAAAAAATTAAAAACAAATTAAATGAAGGAAATAATTATATGACTTTTTTATAATTTTAAAATAAAATTTAAATTTAAATTTTAAAATGTATCCACAACTGTTTTACATTTTGTTTTATAACATTTACATTTAAATTATTTTTTGATTTAAATGTGAATAATATTTTGAAAAGGAGAGAACATTTATTTGGACACGAAGGGCATAATAGTCCACAAAAACTCAAAGTACAACAATGTGACTTGTGAGTACAACGTAGTCCTCTTTCCTTCCCTTCTATAAATACCACTTTCATGCATCATCTTTGTTTCTCATCAAAACTCAAAAGCAAAATCCACTTCATAAAATAAATAAAAAACAGAATTATACAGAATTATATATATATATTATGGAGCAAAATCTACCAATCATCGCCAAGAAAATTTGGAAAATCGTCCGAGTGATTTATTTCATGTTGAGAAAAGGCATTTCAAAGGTGAAGCTACTTTCCGCTCTCAACGTCATGATGAAACGCGGCAAGCTCGCCGGAAAAGAGGCCATCCAGAACCTCATTTTCCACCACGCCGCCACCGCCACCGCCGCCGCCGCCGGCCGCGACTACGAGTACACCTGCCGCGACAGCCCCGCCGGATTCCACCTCATCGCCGCCAGCTGGCGCAAAAATTACTACTCTGCCCCTCCCTGCACGCCGCCTCTGACCCAGGAAGACTTGGTTGCTTCGCCCGCTCTGCCCGGATTCGGGCCGAGCCGGGCCGTGAGGCAGCTGAGGATAACCGACTCACCTTTTCCGGTGAGGGATTTCGAAGACAAGGATGATCAGGTGGATGAGGCTGCTGAGGAGTTTATTATCAAGTTTTACAAGGATTTGAGATTGCAAAATTAGGTGGCTTGTTGTTTGGGTTGTTCTTGATTTTTTTTTTCTGGTTTATTTTGTATTTTTTATTTTTATTTTTATTAATTTTTCTGACGATCCAAATTGTTTCATCATTTTTTTTATGAATGAAATTAATAACAATACCCTTGAGTATTCATCATTTTCTACACTCACTCCATAAGTTGCAGAAACAGAGGAACACAACAGATTTTTCATTGAACAAAACCAACTGTCTGTGAATATAAAAGATCACACTTCAAGCCCTTTAAGAAACTATCGGTACTTAGACAAACGACCAATTTACGAACATAAAACAGAAGCAATGTGGGTTATCTTCATCGTTCAGAACTTTCCAAGCAACGGCTCTCTCGTAGGAGATGGGCCGGCTCATGCTCGACAAACAGACCCCACCTTCAAGTGTTGCAAAGCCCTGTCATAAAATTTGTTAAAGAATTAGTCAGAGTTGAAGTTAGGAATTGCTGCATTTACAAGTCTAAGAGTGGGGTAATTACAAAATCAGCCCGCGAGCTTTAATTTATTACAAAATAAGTTCATTTAAATTACAACATGCACCCTTAATGGATCGACTGACCTGCTGGATAATCTGTGGAAACTCAGAGTAGAGTTTTTTCCTTCCATTATCGTCAAATATCTTTTCCAGAGATATGTCCTGAAGTGCGACTAATGTTGTCTCAAGCATGTCGAGCCCGGCCTGGTTCGCAAACGTAAAAACAGGCACGGGCTGTACATGTTCGGAAGATTAGAATAATAATAGAAAAAAAACCCGAACATATTATACGATGAAGTATATTACCTTCATGGAGCAACATAAGATGGCGTCCGAGTTACGCCATAGAGCTTTAAGGATCGATTCACTCCCTTCGCCGTTAGATTTGTGAAGCTCGTCTCCGCTATAGTTCCTGCAGATGCATAGTTTTTAATCGTAAAATAAATTCCATTAAATCTGAAATTCAGGGGAGGGCAATCATAATGTATACCTGTAACTTTGGCAAACCCAGCGAGCGAGGGTGTGAGCCTCAGGAGTCCCGAGTGGGGACTGAAGACCTCCATGCGGGCCCGAGTGAGTCGAAGAGAGAGCAGATGCCACCCTTTGGACGGACGAAATAATCCTCCTCACATATTGCCGGGCCATCTGAGCTACACTATCTTGCATGTGGCTTTCGAATGCAAACTGAAAAGCGATTGTCATGACGGATCTCGTGGGGCCCCCGTTAGCAGCAGCAAAGCCATTCAGCTGCTTGTTGCCAGATGACCCGGTTTCAAGAGCGGATGCGAGGTCCAAGGTGCGGTTTGGGATTGAAGCTTCCTAGAAAAAAAATATATAACATATATTCAGCTATTTTAAACTGGCTTTTCGTAATTCTACATTGGTTTGTATCCAAACAAAGGACTCACCTTGCCAGAATCGAGAGGAATGACGCGAAAACCAGATGGCAGAAGAGGGGCACCTTCCGCAAAAGATGCGTCCATCGGTGCAAATATGAGCTCAGAACACGTGCCGACTGCATTTTCATCCATTCCAGTACACATCTGCTGAAGATTCCAGAGACAAGTACATGATTAGATTCTTTTTCAATCCATCGAATATATTTTTTGGCACGCGAATTCAACATGTTTTTTGTTCATCATAAATAAGCTGATTGATAAGCGAAAGGGTGTTTTGTTTCCCTTTATAACTTGAAAGATGAAGAATATTTATAGAAAGTTTTTTTGTAACTAGGTCAGACCTCAAGGGTACTTTTGTAATTATCCCTGGAATTTACCTGCAAGAGGAATATGTCTCTAGGCATCATCATTGCACCTTCAGGGGTATCGCCGACACCTTCCAGCTTAATAACCTCGAGAAGCTATAAGGCAATACAATTACCAAAATATTGCATTAAATGATAGTAATAAGAAAAATGATAAATCGATAATAAATTAATCAAAAAGGCGATTTTTTATGTGCTTGCCTCTTCATGCTCAATCGTCTGAGCCAACGGAAGGACAACTTGGGCCCCAAAATTACTGACTCGAGTCCCTAAGAAAGTACACGGACCGATTTTAACAGCTGATGCTGAGTAAGCATCGATGTTGTCCGCCCATTCCGATCTGTGTTCCCGCAAAAAACGTAGTAGTACTGCAGGTGGAACATTCTGAAGACAAAGAAAGAAGAGTAAACGAATGAGAAATTCAAACCCAAAAACAATGATGATACAGGATACTAATAATTTGAGGGCAGTTACAAATCTACCCGATTGATTATGATTTTTTTTAACTATCTTTCAGAATTAGAAATACGCCCCATGAGGTTTGTATTTAACCGACAAACCTGTAAGAGCATAGATGCTTTGGCACACAGGACTGAACTGGAAATGGAGGTATATCCATTGGTAAAGGAGATATTTAGCCCCATCAATGTCTCGGGATTGGAGTTGACTAGAATGGTGACATCGTCCATTCCATCGTTACTACCTATCAAAGACCACCCATCGTCGCTAAATCCATTAAGAGCCTCGTTAAATCCCCTGCAAAAAAGAAATATGAAAATGTCATGCTCAGTGAGACGGAGAATAAAATATTAAGGACAGAAATTATATGAATCAGCCGTGAGGTTTGATCTAATTACGAAAAAAAATGGTTTAACTTTTAAAATCTCAAAAAGACTCGTAGGTCACTTTTGTTATCAATTCTGCGAAGTAAGACCCATTGGTGCTCTTGATTGAGGAAAGAAAAGCCCTGACCTGATCAAACGGTGGCTAAGAGCTCGTAAAGCTGCCGGTCTTCGGCCCCAGTTGCTTTCGTTAGACTGTGAAATGTCCTGAGCTATCTGCCTAAGTTGACGAAGTGCCTAAAGAGGGAGAGAACATTACACTTGAGAAAAACTGATGAAATTTAGCAACGGGGAAGGAGTTTCGTCGCTAAAATAAATTCAAGAAAAAAGAACGAGACTTCCGTCGCTAAAGTAAAAAACTCGCCAAAAAAAAAATTATGACGCGTCCGTCGCTAAAGTTTTCAAACATGTATCACATGAACAATTGCGATACATAACTTTTGCGACGGATTTTCACACATTTACGGTTTACCGCGAAAGGAAAAGAATCGTAATCATTAAAGTTAAATAGAAACATTTTATCAGAAAAATGAAACACTTCATTCCATAAAAATAAAATATGTATTCAAGAACTTAAGAAAAGTTGTTATAAAATTCTCACTGGTATGGTGGTTTTGTGGGCCAGGGCTGTCGAAGATTCGTAGAGAGGGCGCAGCACCTCGGGAACGCTCCACGCCTTGAGAAAAATAAAATAAAGAACTTGATAAGGAATCCCATACAGTGAAGGTTTTTGATAATATCACGGGTAAAGAAAAACATTTTTTACCTCCAAATTCATGTGATCAACAATGTGGATAATAGATCCTCCTCCGTCGCAAGGTCTAATTAGGTAACCGCTAGGTAACATCTCTGCCCTTGCAAAGTTGTGTACAGGTGGCATGCTCGGACCGTTTTGAGTATTGTTAAGTGATCTTTCACAAACCTTAATATTTGCGACACCGATAAAATTGATGGCATTATGTTACCTTTCACAAAAAATCTAGTTCCATAAAAACAATTAAAAAATAAATAAATATGCATACCACTAAACTACCATCTTCCATCATGGAGGTGTAGCGTAACAACCAGAAGTCACGACCAGGCGCCAACGTCGTCAGTGCATACAACTAAAAAATTCAATTGTTCATAAACCCGTCAATACACACACACAGTAGTCGCACACATAAACTTCAGTGTCTATTTCGTAATATTGCAACATAAGAGTACTAATCACCTGCATGTACAGAAGTTCTATGGTTCCTCCATTTGCAGTTGGAAGCACATTGATAACATCAAGGGATCGGCAGTCACGAAACCACGAAGTCCGATCCTTTAGGATTTCTGCAACCTGAAATAAAATGTGATAATTAATTTTTCCTTTCAACTCGGTCTCAATATCAATTACAGCATATAAATAATTAGGAACATGCAGAGAAAATAAAAAAAAATGGAGAACTTACTCTCGTGGGCTCAAGACAGACCAGACCACAGGCTCTAGCTGCCACACCTGTGCAACCGTGAGAAATAGCTACGATTCCAATGGAATCCGGACCAGGCTACTCCAAACAAAATTATTTCAAAAAATAAAATAAAATGGTGAGACTGTGTATGCATGCATGGTCAAAGCAGATATCGATTGATTAAGTTTACCAATAACAAAAACCGGTTCGATTCTATTTTACATGTTCATCTTCATATGGAAAAGGTTGATGAAGAACCTTTTATTTTTATTTATTAAATTATACTTAAACCGCCTAATAAATAGATTCAACATATATAAGATTGAACCTTCATTCCAGGCATTTGGAGCCACTCCACAGCAGTTCCAGTAGCCTTAGAAAGAAACTCTGTTAAAGTCTCTTCTGCAATGGACAAAAGCCTGAACACACACAAGAAAAAAGGAACACGCATATTCACAATAAGAGTAAAGAAATAAATCAAAAATAAAAATAAAATTCTGGGTTTCACATAGAACGATAAAGACATAAATACTCTTATCCCATCAAGCAAAGGACACAACAACCACTGAGGGCCCCACTAACTCACCCTGCAGGACTTGCATCTCTTGGCCTCAAGTGTTGTTGTTGTTGTTGACCACTCGTCACCACTGACTCACTACTTGTGTCTTTTGTAGCAAGTCCCTTCTTTCAAATAAAACAAAAAAAATTAAAAATAATAATCATGTTAATTGTTCTTGAAAAATAAAAACTATCAAGAGAGTGTTTACATTACAAGAGATTTTATAAAAAAAACTGATTGTGTTCTTTATGGTATTCAAGAATCAAGATACTATGGACCATGGAATAAATGTTAATTGTCTTTGAAGATGAATTTCTTACATTTGGAGCCTGCTGCTGGCGAAAATGGCTATTTTCGTATACTAGTTGCGAGACTTGCTTTTGCAGCCTATCGTTTTCCTCCATCAACAGCTTATTCATGGCTGATAGCTTCCTGTTTACACCATGAAGCCGCGACGACTCCTTCCGCTGCTTCTCTCTGCATCTGTTTTCTCATCAAATAAAAAAAATCCCAATAAGAAAAATGGAAATCAGTGATCAGAAATAAAATTCACAAGATTTTTCAGACAATTTTTTTTCCATCAAGACTAAGGTAAATTTCTGATCCCCAAAAACCTCATAGTGATTATGACTAAAATTAGACTAGATCAATTTTACCAAACATTCCAACAACGAATTAAACGGCTAAATTTGCAAACTTTTTATAAAACAGAGAGGATGGTACTAATTATGAAATTAATTACCTTCTGTTCTGGAACCAGACTTTGATTTGCTTAGGCTCGATGTTGGATAGTATCGGGCACTCACGAATCAGCTGCTGGCGTCTCGTTGAGCTCGGCTTGGGGCACTCGTGATACAGCCGCTCGAGCGTTTCGACTTGCTCCGGCGTGTACCGCACATACTTCCCGTCCGCTCCTACTCCGCCTCCGATTTCCTTGCAAGACATCGACATCTCTCACACAATCACACACACAAAAAAAAAGTTTTTTTTTTAAAATTTTATTTCAGCTAAGCAATTTATCAAACACTGGGTGGGCAGGGGCAGCTCGAGTATGAATTCGTTGTCCGATTACAGAATGAATAACCCATATAAGTAAATTCGGAGCTCTGTTTTTTTGCGCGTCGTCAATTGCAGAAAAAAGCAAGAAATCTTGGTGCGCATCAGACAACAATAGATAGCTGAGTTGAAACGGTGGTACACTGCGTATCGACACCGAACGCTAAGGGCAAAAATAAAGGGGGAACACAAAAAGCAAATCCCGGAAAATCAAATCCCGACAAAGATTAAATAAATGAATAAATATTTAGTAATTCGTATAGAAACAAAAACCCGTACCTAAAAATGAAAAAATGAAAATAAAAATTAAATCTTGATATTAATTCGCGGTGCATGCAAATTAACAGGGCGAAAAATGGATCTGGGATTGATGACATGGGAACTGAAAAAAGGAGCTTGCTGGTAGAGAAGATGGAAATTGGAAAGAATGCTTTTTTACTATTTGGGATTTAATTTTAATTTAAAAATATTTTTTTATTCAATCTTTTAGTAATTAATTTATTTTGATTAATTTCTTTCACTCCTTTTTTTTTTTCATGTACGTAGTTTGTAGGGATGAGTGTGTGGGGGCATTTGATTACAGATACTGTGTTGTGCAGATATACAGTCACAGAGACTCTGGATTTGGAATATTTTACGAGCACTGTAAAATCTGTCAGGGCTAATTTGTCATTTCTTTGTGAGCATCTTTTCTTGTTCTATATATAAATTTCACTGTGAAAGTATAAATTATTTCAATCTTTAAATTGTAGTACTACTTTTGTCACACATTTCTTTTGTAAATCAAGTAAAAATGAATACATAAAAAGTAGGAGTACTTGGTATACCATGAAATTTATAGATTTGTGAATTGTGATTAATAAAATTTTGGTTTCTTGAATTACAATACACGGGCATTGCTGCTAAATTGGTGGCATAAAAGAGGAATAATATAAATATGTAGAAATATAAATGCGACTATAAACGAAGTTGTGATGGACACCATGATGGATGCTTTGCATGCGTCTTGTAACAACATACTGTATTTAAAGTGTTGTGAATGTCACATTAATCCATAACAATTCAAGCTTCCAATTTTCAATTATTTTAATTTCAAAATTTAATTTCGAACTCGCGCTGTTTAATTTACAACACAGTTTACAGTTATATAAGCTAAATCCAAGCTCAAGATTGATGAATAAAAACGAACTAATGCTGCTCGTATATATAGTCGATGCCCTAATTTTTGTAAGCAGTGAATTGATCGATATGATATGTTAGCCAATACGTATTATGGCAAGTGGCTATTAATATTGTACTTGTTCTTTAATTCACAAGCTGATTAATTATTATATGCACCAAACAAAGGCCATATCCCATTATGATATCATGAATTCACAACTAATTCCTTGCTCCCAAATAAACGGCTTTTAGTTGTTGAAAAAAAAAAAAAGAAAAAAAAAGAGTATCTATATATGTTTAAGGGAGCTGAGTGTGTTTTGAAAGCCTTTCCGAACTCACTGAAATCAAGTCTTCAACAGTACTTGTCAACCAATGAAAAATAAAAGTGGGAGAAGTGGTTAAATGTCATAATATGTAGCTCGTGAAGCTCTTCATTAAAAAAAAATCACGAGTGCTATACTGAAATATATGTTATCAATTTAATATATAAAGTGCTAATTAATTTGTATGGAGAAGACTATATTGCTGATCATGGCCAATTTCTGCTGCCCCATTGAAACTGAGCCGAAAACATTGAATCAAGGCCAACTTAGTATTGCTAGGGTATGTTACCTATCGAATGAACCCAGTATCGTGCATTGAATCAGCCCATTTTCTTTATATTGTACTTGCTATTTTTTTATGCAGGAAAATGCTCTTGACATAGTTCATAAGAAGGAACCACCACTTGGTGCCGCTGCATCCTCAAATATACCAATCAACGAGGTAATACTTATAAAATTGTATAATTACTATGGAGGAAATCTTTAATTTTGTCACCTTTTGACCCGATAAGTATATAAGAATATAAGAAAGCATATATTAGATCTGAAATGCTATTTGTAAATGTGTTTAATTTGCATTTGAAATATTTAGCCACAGGTGCACTTGAAATCTGTAATTGTCGGATCAACGACGGATACGATTGTGGCAGGGGTGATAATTTCAGATGCAAAGCAGCCAAACAAGGCGACTGAAGGGTATAACTGCAGGGAACAAATTAAATTGGAGGAGACAATTAATTGCCAATGCTCATCTTCTGCACTTACAATGGAGTCCTCCCCAGAGAATTGTAGTAGAGTTAAAGAGCCCCTTTCTGCCCCCTTTTGAGTTTGAGGCTTAATTTCTTTGTATTTTTATATTTTGTAATGTGTTGTGACTATATATTTATTCCTTAGTAATTTTGTGTGTAATAAGTGGAAGTAATTTGTTATGATCCTGGAACAAATCACTCAACTAGTAGACAATTGTACTTTTTATTTTCAACAAGCTGGAATAGCTCAGTTGGTTAGAGCGTGTGGCTGTTAACAACAAGGTCGGAGGTTCGACCCCTCCTTCTAGCGCGATTTCAAATTTTTTCAAATCCACCATTAAAAAAGTCATATTGTTGAGCAGTAATAGATTATATATATGCAAATAGCTGAATTTTCAAACAGTCAATATGTCCGAGTGGTTAAGGAGACAGACTCGAAATCTGTTGGGCTTTGCCTGCGCAGGTTCGAATCCTGCTGTTGACGATTTTGCTTTATATTTTGCATTTCTAATTCTGTACACCATGGGCATTTTTGTCATTTAACACACACCACCCTTCCCCTCCGTTTCTTATCCTTTCGTTTTTTTATCCAAATTGCATCTGAAGAACTCCAGAAAATGGCATCCACCGCCCACACAAACTCCGTCACATTCTTTTCCACCGCCACCGCCCCGACCCAATCCCGTCGCGCCGCCACCGTCCGGTGCGGCCCGAGAGACAACCGCGGGCCGCTCCTCAAAGGCCGGATCCTTAGCACCGAGGCTATCCAAGCAATCCAAGCCCTCAAACGAGCCCACAGGTCCGACCCGACGAATCTCCCCACTCACGTCCTGTCGCGTCTCCTGAAAGCCGATCTCACCGCCGCGATGAAGGAGCTCCTGCGCCAGGACCACTGCGCCATCGCCGCCAGAGTGTTCGACACCGTCCGATCGGAGCACGGCGCCGATCTCGACATGTACGCCGATCTGGTGCAGGCGCTGGGCAGGAACGGATTGACCGCGGAGATCGATTCGCTGATCGTCCAGATGGAGGAGGGCGGGATCCGGTGCGGCGGGAGCAAGGGGCTGCTGAGATTGGTGAAGGGTTTGATCGCGGCGGAGAGGAAGGAATCGACGGTCAGGATTTACGGGATGATGAAGAGGGATGGCTACGTGATGGAGGAGTACTTGGGGAGGGTTTTGAGCAAGGGTTTGAGGAGGTTCGGGGAGGGGGGTTTGGCCGATGAGGTTAATTTCGAATTAGGGAGATTGTATAAGGGTATTTTCGTCAAATCACCCGCTTAAGGCTCTACGGAAAATCGTCAATACAAAATCGCATGACTGCTGTTCAAACGTTTTCTGTTATTTTTCTGTGCGATTTCAAATGCATCTTGAAATGTCAGATTACTTACCATAAGATGTTGACGAAAATGCCCCTATTAATATTAATATTAATTTTATCTTAATGAAAATTAATTTAACGGCCGAAATAATTATATAATCTAACTGCATACGAATTGCGCAAACTGAGAAAGGGCAGTGATTGTGCACAGCGCTATCCACAAATTCCACCATCTTTTCTTCTTCAAATTGTTACGAAAACACACACACTTATCGATCCACAAGAAATGGATGGACAAACCCTAGATTCTTCATCTTCATCTACCGGCGGCGAATCTATCGACACTCCGCCGGAGGACGCGTGGTATAATATTTACCTGAAGCTACTACCTCAATGGCATTCTGTTTACTCCTCTACACAGGTAAAGTAATTCATTCTGCTGCTTCTGTTTTTAGATTTTTTTTATACGTATTGTATGCTGAATTGAGGTGAAGGATTTAGCTTCTTTAATGGTTTAAGGATTTTGGTAGGGGTGATGTTTTTGCTGTTGTGTTGTACTCATTTTTGGATTTTTTTTACATGTTTTTCATATCTAAGTTAGCTAAATTATGTCAGCGATGAATTGTTAATTAAACCACTGCACTTTAGTTTAGACTTTTAGTGGAAGGTATTCGTAGTCGGTGAATGCACAATTTTCCTCCCCTGTAATATTGGCCTTCTTAGTAACAAGGAAATGAGCGAGATTAAGGCGAAGTCGACAAATTATTTCCAATTGATGACGCTTTCGTTCTTGGACATATACTCACTGCGAACTTGTATGTTGACAGCCGGTGATCCCAATTGAGATATCAAGAGTGAATCAGTTTGATGCTGCCAGGCTTGACGTTGAGATGTCTGCCATGTTGAAAGAACAATTGGTTAAAGTATTTTCTTTGATGAAGGTAAATAAATGTCGTGCTGCTAATCTGCTTTTACACTGTCCAGAAGTTCCATTTATATTGCTACAAGTATTATTTTGTGAGTTCACTGTCATATAGTAGTATATTTGATTATTCCCGTTCTGTTTTTTGGGATTAGCCAGGAATGCTATTTCAATACGAACCTGAACTCGATGCTTTTCTCGAGTTCCTTATATGGCGATTTTCCATATGGGTCGATAAGCCTACTCCTGGTAATGCTCTCATGAGTTTGAGGTATAGAGATGAACGTGCAGTTGAAGCAAGGGGAAAAGGTAGGTGGTTCATTTAGTTTCCTGTTAACTCCCGGTTAATTGTTATTGTTCATCGACTGAATCTCTAGTAAAATTTGTTGAAATGAGTCAGATAGTCAAATAAGGTTACTGGTTCTAGTAAAACGTTATTCAAGGTCAGTGAAAAAATGATTCAATTTCTAGTAAGAACTCACTACAAGTGCATGATTCCTTTTTTCTGTAATAACTGGAAATTTGAAATTTTGATTTTGAAATTGATTCCATACATGAACTATACATCCTATCAATTTTGATATGCTATGTTATCCTCTCATAATATATTTTATTAGCGAGTCAGGTGAATGTGAAGATTTTCGTGTTTTATTTTGCCTTTTGTAAATTTATTTGTGTCCCGTGGCAGCACCATGATCAAATCTCATCTAGGGAGAATCTATCCATTTCTGCATCGTGAGGGGCTTGAAGTGAGGGGTTTGATTGACATCTTCTCCGAAAATTGAATGATCCAAATGTAGTTTTAAAACAGACAAACATAGGACAAGCGTGGTGATGTCAGAAATGGGTTCATATTATTATGGGACGGAGGGAGTATGTTAATACTCATAGGCTTCTTAAAAAATATTTTTCTTTAGGTTAAAATAATATTTTTTTTCTTATGTCAAAAGGTCTCTCTATGTTTTTTTTGTTGAGATGGACATATAAAGTATATGATACTGGTCATACTACGAGATGTTGATGAACTAAGAACCTTAATATTATCTATGAGGACTAGTGTACGTCTATATATAACTATTGGATTCCGGCAGATCCATCTAGGGCGGCTGCCCTTTGCTCGTGCCTGATGCTGGATCCGCCACGGTTTGTCTTATTAACTCTGGTTAGGCACCTCGTTGTAGCTCTTACCAGTAAATGCACTAGTGTTCAAATATTCATTACTCTTAAGAGGGTCCCTTACTGTATAATGTTTCCAATGGGGACAAGGGTGAAAAAATCACCTTAGTCCTTTTGCCCTTGCATGATGCCCATGTGAAATGACCATATAATCTAGACATTTTAAGACTTCAAAAACCTATTGAGAAAAGACTTATTATTTGCTGCATGTCCTTCACATCCTGTTTTGAAGCCAAGCTTATCATTTCTTTTTTGGTGATTGATTTGATTATCGGGGGTCAAATTTTGTTTGTCCAACTCTGATATGTATTTAGTTATTCTTAATTTATCTATATGACAGTATACCTCAATAATTTAATACTCAATTAATTCATAATATTTCTCAAATAATATATTTTGCGTTATTGATTTGGGTCCAAAATGTTAAAAAAATCCATATAATAATTAAGTATATTTTCCTTTTACATTCTTATAGTTAGAACGGGTCTAGAGGGTCCAGGATTAACTGTTTCTCAGAAGATCTGGTACTGTTTTGCGACTGTCGGTGGTCAGTATATTTGGGCCAGGCTTCAGTCTTTTTCAGCCTTCCGTAGATGGGGTGACACTGAACAGGTATATAGTTAAATGTTTGTTGCATTTTATTCTTTAATTCCTTTTTGTGTTATTATACTTAAAACGCTGACATAGAAATATGTGCGCGCAGAGATCACTAGCTCGGCGAAGTTGGTTTCTGTTACGACGTATAGAAGGCCTGTACAAGGCTGCATCTTTCGGAAACTTACTCCTATTTCTCTTGACAGGAAGGTATTTTATGTCCCGACAAAAAGCCTTTTGAGTTTTTTCTTATAATTGTTTTTACATATGCTGGTAAAATAAAGTTTTTCAATAAATTATCTGAAATATGAATATTCACATTTTGATTCTCAGTGACTACATGGAACTTTGTAGGGTTCTGAGTTCCTATACATATACAAACTTATATATATATATATATACTAACATTTTTATTCGCTACTTAACTTTTTAATCTTGTATTAGATTTATGGAAATATATTATACTATTTTCGTAGAAACCTTTTCTTTTCGGACATCGAGTAAACCCGATTTTTTATCAAACATTCCTGCTACCTATTTTAGATTGTGTTTATATATCACACCGCGTTCTTAAAGTTTGGCATCTTGAATCCTTATAGGTATAGGAGTCTAATCGAGAGAGCCTTGCAGGCAAGGCTTGTCTATCAAAGCCCTCATATGAATCGAGCTGTAAGCTTCGAGTATATGAACCGGCAGTTGGTGTGGAATGAATTCTCGGTAAATCCCCTTTTTTAAGTTCAAACATTTTACTTATGTTGACGGGGGCAAGGTGCAATTCAAAATACCCTTAATTAACATTTGCGTGGAAGTGCAAATAAGCCCCCCCGATGATTTTACCATATGCATTGAGGTGCAAATACCTGCTTAAACTATTTCTTGGTGAAATCAGAGTATCAGACATTCAAATCACATTTTAGCACTTCATGATTTAAACTTCTCTGTTTGTTTAATTTAGTCAATTTAACTCTGGCAAATGGTAAACGAGGATTATCAGTATCCATTGCCCTCAATATTTTTTAAGAAAAAAAACTGTGGCAACAAACGATTATCATGCCAACTGAAAGCATGTGGTAACATGTAGGAAATGCTTCTTCTGCTGCTTCCACTTCTCAATTCATCATCAGTTAAGAAGCTTCTCCGCCCATTCTCAAAGGATAAATCTTCGGACATGGAGAGTGATGAAGGCTTATGCCCCATATGCCAGACAGCTCCAACGACTCCATTTTTGGCTATCCCATGTCAGCACAGGTTTTTAAAAAAAAGCATTTTTCGTAATTTTCCTGTCATTAATTTGCATCTACCGTCACAAATCAAACACTTCCAATAATTTCAGGTATTGTTACTACTGTCTTAGAACAAGGTGTACTACAGCTATGCCATTTCGGTGCTCCCGGTGCAGCGAGCCAGTCGTAGCTATGCAGCGACATGGAGGCACTGTGAACAAGATCGACCGGTGAAGTAATTGGTTTTATACTCCCTTAATAGTTAAATTCATTATTGGTGCAGATGAAATATTAGTGAGAAATTGTAAAGTAATTAGGCTTTAAATGATTACATCACCAACTGGAAAGATTAATACTATAGGGATCCAATAATGAAAGCGTTGCACGCTCCTATATGGATCGAGACAAGGATTATAGTACCGTACCTAAGGTTAGGACTTAGGACAATATTTGAAAAAAAAAAAAATTGTGTAGAATCCAACTGAAAAAAGTTGGGGTATTTAAAAATATTTGAAAAAAGTGAGAATAGCAACAATTATTACCCAAAAACAAAATGTAAACTGTTAATGAAAGCGAAAGGCTCGTATAAATATTTCGCAAGAGCAATGATGTGCGAGTGGCCATTGATTTCAAAAATGTTTTCGCCTTGCTTTTTGGACTTTAGAGAGCTCCAATGGAAACATTTCTTAACACATGACTTTGGCTTTGACATGAAAAAATATACTACTAGTAGTAGAAAGATTGAAGAGTTGATATACTATTTATACATATGTATTCTGAATCCAAATGAAATTATGTAAACCAAGGTATATAATCGAATGTATAAATAAATTAAAACGCCTTGGGTAGCTTTTTGACAGAAAAATCTTCGATTAATTATGTACATTTACATACATCTCCAAATAAAAATAAATTTAACACTCTTACTTTTACCGAGGTCATTACGCATTTCAAATTGTATTTTTTACATTAATTAAAAATATATAAATGTGTTCATAAATAAAAAGGTCATCATCTTCATTTTTCACTAGGCGGAGTGAGTTTTATTCTTTTATGAAAAGAGTGTAAGAATGCAACTTACATTCTTCAATTAAAATTCCCTTTTCCCTCATTTTTTTTAGGAATCTTATTATTGTTATTATCAAAGAAGGACGTTACGTTGGGAGAACAAATTCCTTTGCACAAAGCAGATTATCTTTAATACACTTATAGAAATGTTTTATCTCTCTCGCTTTTTACTAAATATGTATGCGATGGATAACAAATTAATTCTATCCATTTATGATTCATATAATTAATAATTATATATATATATATATATATATATATATATATATGGTGTTAAACCTAACCCTAATTGATCAAACCCTATATCTCTCTAGAAATTGCTGGTTACCCCCTCAATTCAAGGAAATAAGACATTTGTTTTCTGGCCTGAAAACACTCCCCCATCAGCTTTTTCTGTCTTTCACTTTATAATAAAGTTAAAGCAAGAATAAAAAGAAAAGATGTTTTATATTAACAATTTCTTTTTTCTTTCTTCCTCCTTTCTTTTCATTAATAATAAAAAAAGGATAAAGGGAGAGATGTTATAAAGAGGATGAGAGAGAACAATTCTTACATAATCTTGATCATCACTTATTTCAAATATAAAATACATATATTGTATTTCGATCCTGATTCATGATATAAATTAATATTTATCGAAAAAGCGACAAAGATCGAAAGCAAATACATACATGAGGGGAGAGGCTTTTCTTTCAAGTAGTATAAAATACTTATCCTCATGACAAAGACATTGTCTTTTAATAATTTCTTCAACCTCTTCTGAAGAAATTAAAGCAAGATTCATATACTTCTTCACACAAAGCTTCAAATAAAAATAAAATCGAAAACTCCACTACAAATGATGGCCGGAAACCCAAACTACTGGAGCATGAATGACATGCATCCACTTCAGCTTTCAAATTCTCAGTTTGTTTATGCTAATAATAATAATATTAATAATCCTTCACTACTCACTTCACAAAGTACAGATCATCATCATCACCGTCATCATCCCGCCACTCAAGATTATCCGGTCAGGTCTTGGAGCCAGCTCCTTCAGTAAACCTCTTCTCTCTTTCTATGTAGTTTTTTATTTTTTATTTTTTTTTAACTATTATTAGGGTTTGTATATATTGAGGTTTCCTTTATTTAATTAATTGATTTGAATTGAAGGGCTGGTGGAGACGAAGAAGAAAGATATGAAGGAGGGAATCAAGTCTTGAATTTAAACAACTCGATAGTGCCTAATAATTTCACAACGGTTGATCATCATCATCAGGCCATGGCGGCCAGTATATCCGGCTGGCCGCCACGTGTCGTGCCGGTGTCGTCTTCCCCGACTTCGTGCATCACGTCTCTGAGCAACAACAACTTCTTGAGCTTCTCCGGCGCCCAAGAAAATTCATCCGAGGTACAATTTAATTAGTTGTTTTTGATTTTGAAGTGATTAATTTTGAAGTGTTTTTGATTAATAAAAGTTAATTGGTATAAATATCATGTATTATTAAAGTGCAACAGTACAAGCACTGGTGGGGTGCCAAAGAAGGCTAGGGTTCAACAATCTTCATCACAACCGCCTCTCAAGGTCATTCATTAATTACATTACTAATTAATTTAAAACTAATTAACTAAATCAATTTAATTAATTTGAATTTGATCAATTTAATTTTGATGCTTGCAGGTGAGGAAGGAGAAGTTAGGGGATAGAATTACAGCACTTCACCAACTTGTTTCTCCATTTGGAAAGGTCAATTCATTACTCTAAATTCTACTCTTTAATTAACCATTAATTGTGTATAAATAAATATATATAGCTGTTTTTGTTACAAAAATAAAAAACAAAGAGCTTTTTATCATATTTTCTTTATAGCAAAATTGCATATTTGAAATTATTTATGATGGTTATCTGATAATTGCCAAAATAAAAAGAGTGCACTGAACAATATAAACACTAGTGAATTTGTGTTATTATTTTTTAGTGTAGTAATGTTTTTAATGAAATTTTGAACTATTGTTAACTTATAAAATCATTTTGTTATTTCTTTAAGATTAAGATATTTATTTATAAATTATTCTTCAAATTAACAGAAAATTAATATGTTAAATATTTCAAGTTTTAGACTTCATATATAATTCAAAGTGACCTTAATTA
The DNA here is from genome assembly GCA_954870475.1 of Euphrasia confusa. Lineage (NCBI taxonomy): Eukaryota > Viridiplantae > Streptophyta > Magnoliopsida > Lamiales > Orobanchaceae > Euphrasia > Euphrasia confusa. The sequence continues at coordinate 5,186,193 of OX940961.1, forward strand.
AAGGTCACTTAATTACTTTTGCAACTACTTAAACATTCGATTTTTTAAAATTTAATTTAGTTCAACTCAATTTAAATTCACACGAATTCAATCTATAAAAAAAGTATACAAAACAAATAAGTGGGGAAATGAACATAAAAACATGAATAAAATTATTTTTATGCACTTTTTCTTTAGTGTATACTCTATAAGCCCATCAAATTAAAGGCTGTTTCTCTTGAATTAATAATTAAAGAATAAATAAATAAAGGGTTACAGAAAAATAAGACTTTGTGACATAGTAATATGTTTCTCTCTTTTTCAGACTGACACTGCCTCTGTCCTGTCTGAAGCCATTGGCTACATTAGATTCCTTCAAACCCAAATTCAGGTTTTTTTTTTCTTCTGTCATTCTTTTTATTTTATCTTATACATGAAAATGTGTTCAATAAACTGATTAAGGGGCATACTAATTTACCAATAATTTTATTATGTCTGTTACAATATTATAACAAATTGTTCTGATAAATGCAGGCACTAAGCACTCCATATATGCGCAATCCATCAGCAAATTCTGTAAGCCTAATTTTCATTTTTTAAATAAATTATTTTCCCCACATTTTCCCATGCAAGACCAAGATTTTCACACACACTGTACAATACAGACATGCGTATTGGAATGCGTATTTTTATATATTTTTTCACTTTTTTTAGGTCCAAGAAAGGAATTGTTTATTTCCCGAAGAGGGTGTTGGTGAGGTATGTTTGTGTAATTGTGTATATGCTTTATTGGATCCATCACTTGCAAAAACGAAGCTTTGAATTAGTAATAATTAAAGTGTTATATTAATAATTCAACTACATACATTAGGATTCTTATTTAAAGCTTTGAGTTCATGATCAAACTTTCCTATACTGCAGGACCTGCAAAGCCGAGAAGCGAAGGACTTGAGGAGTAGAGGGTTATGCCTTGTTCCGATTTCTTGCACCGACAATGTCGGGGATCATGACAACGGGGCTGATTACTGGGCCCCGACAGCTCTTGGTGGCGGGTTTTGACATTCAATTCTATAAAAAAAAAGCGAGGAATTGAATATACATTGTTAGTGGTATTAATGTGTTGTATGGTAACATCAGAAGCAGTCATCCTATATTACATTAAGTTGACTGCTTCTGATGCTACTTAATTCATGTTAATTAGCTCTTTTCTTTTCTTTTTAATGTATGCATCTTCAATATTAATGTTTGTGATCATAGCTCATAAGGTGGTAATGAATTGAAGGACCCTATTGATCATGAAGGGCCTTATTGTAATTTGATGATCTGAATTATTGTGATATTTTAGCTAGCTACTTAGATAGCTAGCTGAATTTTATGCTCTAGTAGTGTATGTGTATGCACATGCATGTTGGATCGATCAATGTCACATCTTCCATCGTCTGCATCCATCGCATCTTCAGATAGAATTTGTTTTGATCTTTAATATATAGTAAGTATGTATTTGTCGTGCGTACATAGGGGATTTGTTTCGACCCTAATGATCTTGGTTATGCATAACTTAAATCAAATTCTTTCAATATGATTCAATGTTTTAGCACGATTGGAGCGAGAAATGTTTTTTCATCAACGAGCTAAGCTAATTACAGCTAGATATATAAAAATGGCACTGTTTTTCTTTCGTAATCGTGACATCAGAAATGCATCACCTTTGCCTGTGTTTAAATTTTTACATTTTTGTATAAACACAAAAACTTTACTTTTTGTGTAACTTTGATAATGGCACTTATTATATTTTCAAATTCCACTCCAAAAAGGGGTTATTATTCAAATAAATATTAAATAAACAAATACTATAAAAATGTTGTTTTGAAACATGTGTATGTACATAGTAGGGTTCACTTCAAAGTTCAAATATGTGGCCAAACAAAAGGTCAACACAATCATCAATTCATTATGTACTAAAATAAGAAAACAAATTAAGATGGGGTTCGGGTGTCTATCTAGGAGTATATGCTTTTGCTTTTTTTCATATCAAAATTAATAATTGAATATGATTAGGGCTTTAAATTAGTTTTGTCCCCTTTAAATACTTTTGTTTTTATTATTTATAATTTGTAGTGATGAGATATAAAGAAAAATAAATGAAAATCAAATTATTAATCTTATATTTCCCTTTTATGTTTTAAAGAAAAAAAATGCTGCATTTTTTTATATTAAATGAACGTGTCAAATGTTTTTCACAAATATTATATCTAAAAAAATTGTGACATTTTAAATGAGACATTCTAAAAAAAAAAAAAAGTAGTAATACACTCTCCAAAAATTATAGGGCAAAAATTATAGGGAAAAAATTATAGGGCAATTTATACTGCTATGTGTATAGAGTATTGTACACATAGTATTAATAAAGATTATTTTGATATATTATAAAGAATATTTTTGTAAATAAATAATTTATATTTTATGCAATGATTATTTTAATATATTTCAATAAAGATTATTCATTTTTACAATGAATAGTTTTTATATTTATATTATAGACTTATATGTACATTAAAATTTATACAAATTAATAATTTTTGGACAGTCAAATTTTTTTAATTTAAAGAGTTTATTAATTTATGAGATTTTTTTTTTAATTTTTTTAATTTAGAAAGGTTATTAATTCATGATTTTTTTTTCATCTCAGATAGAAAAATTCGAGATGTTATATCTTACTCCATAGGAGCAAGATACCCATCTTGCGCCGATTCTCGCCGTCGATTCTCGCCGCCTTCAAGAATCGATTCTCGCCGCCACCGACCACGACAAACGCTTTTTCCTCAAGGTCAATTTCATCTTCCCCCATTTGCAACTGATCAATTTTTACCTAATCGTGAAATTAATTTTCTATCGATTTACGTCACATACGCCACAATCTAATCTCACCCTAATTCTCTTTCGGTTTTACAGAAAAGTTATCTCCCAACACAACCTTCGTCACCACTCTTCTTCTCCGTCACCGCGCGCACAACCGTCAAACCGAAGCTTATAAAAGATCTACTTCTTCCTCCCCTCCTCCAACCTTCAGCACCGTCTGGCCGCCGCTGATATTGAAAAATTTCTCGGAAGAAATTGATTGATCGATCAAAATCGATTATATAATACCTAGGTAATTTTCTCACTTTCATGAATTTTGTAAAACATATATTTCTAAAATCCCTAGTTCGTGTAAATGTGATTTGATCAGTGATTTTGAAGTTCGAGTTTAGCATGTTTGAGTTTTTTTTCCTTCCTTCTTATATGGATCAGAGTATCTTCTCTTTGTGTAGTCCGTGTAAATGTGATTTGATCCATCAATTCTATTTAATCGGTGATTTTGAAGTTTGAGAGTTTAACATGTTTGAGTTTTTCTCATTCTTTCTTATATGTACTCTGATGTTGTGAATTATTTTTTACAAATTTCCATGTGATCGATGTAAGATTACTATGCGGACTACTTGTGAATAAAAATACTCGTAATTGTTATTTTTTCTATAGAGTGGTGTGACATCATTCATAGACAGTGTCAAATTTTATTTTATTTTCAATCTTAATTTTTATATCTATTAATCATTACCATCAAATGTTTGTGCATCAACCGTAATGAAAACACATATTTTATAAAATAAAAATGAAATATAAAATAAATTGATGGAGGCTTAAGCCACCATAAAAGCTCCATACTAACTTTCAACATTTTTTCCTCTTTCCCTTATAGATTAAGAAACATATTTCTCATAGTAAAATTCATTTTGAAACATTTACTTTGGCTTGTTCTAACTTCATTTCTATTTGGCATGGTCAGAAACGTGAACTAACTAGGCTGGACGACATTGTCCACCAATTTTCTTCTGTAAACGTTAGCAACGTTAATGAACGAAATAGGCTGGGAGGTAGTGAGAATGACTGGCTTCCTGAAGCCGTGCTTCTTGCTCGAGAAAGACTTTTGCAAAGTCTGAGAGGTGTAACTCTCTCTAGTGGCAGGGTGGTTCAGATGTATAAAGCTTCTCTATACCTTCCAGGGCATTGATTATGCTAAACATATCATTGTTGGCGTAGGTAGCATAACTAAGAATCACACCACCAATTTTTAAAAAACAATTAAATCACTTTGTAATAGAGTTCTTGTTTGTATTCTTAAGTTTGCTTGTTTGATTGGCATGAACCTTATAAAAGGCCAATGAAATTTTTGAGGTACTAAGAACTGCAAGCATTATTGATTATTTGTCGCAAATGGCAGGCTGAGTTCAAAAGAATATATTTCATACTTCATATCAGTACATTATCATCTTTCATAATAATAGAGTTCATCCTTCATTTATAAGATTGACAATATTCTAGTTTAATGATTGTGTATATTTAAGATTGACACCATTCTTGTTCAATGATTGTGTATATTTGACAATTGTACACAATATGTCATACATCATATTTTTACAATATCATATTTCATAATAATGGAGTTCATCCTTCATTTTTAAGATTGAAACAGAAAATGAAGTATCATTATTTAAAAACTGAAGCATCATCACTTAAAATTGCAGTATCACACCTTTAAAAATGAAGCATGACCATGGTCGATGACAACAAACAATCGGAAGGTCTTGTATCGAAGTGGCGATCTATAACTCTAAACCCTAAACGCTAAACCCTAAACCTTAAACCCTAAACCCTAACCCTAAACCATAAACCCTAAAAACTAAACCCTAAACCCTAACCCTAAACCCTAAAACGAAAATAAAGGTTTATAATCTTTAATTTGTTGCATCACACCTTTAAAATTGAAGCATCATCATTAAAATATGTAGTGTCATCATTAATTAAAAATGAAGCATCATTATTTAAAAATTGAAGCATCATCACTTAAAAATTGCAGTATCACACCTTTAAAAATGAAGTATGACCATGGTCGATGACAACAAACAATCGGAAGGTCTTGTATCGAAGTGGCGAACAAACAATGGGTTTAACTAGAATGATAAATTCATCATTATACATTTCTCAAAAAACACCAATCTTCATTTTAATTAACATCATTCTTCATTTGTTTTAATATCACCCTTCATTATTTTTAAAGTGAAATTTTCAGTTCTTTACTACTCCATTAATCAACTATTATCATTCTAAACCATACAACGAAAATATTACATAATCCTATATCACAAGGAAAAAAAATCAAATCAAACTATCTTGACAATTCCTATAAAAATCATAAAATAATTTAAACACAATAAATAAATACATAAATTTCACATAAAATCTAAACCAATAATTTAATAGAATTAATGATAAATTCATAATTATATAAACGCGCTACTCTTTTCAGAAGAACACCAATTTTTATTTTTATTAACATCATTCTTCAATTTAATGAACATCATCCTGCATTTTTATTTTTATTAACATTATAACGTTTTTCCTCGCCTTGTGGACCATCAGGATTGCAGACGACTTCTCAGAGAGCTATGTCAGGTGCATGGCGTAGATGAGAATGCCTTCTTGCTTACCGGTCCCACGGGAAGCCTCGATGAGATTGATCAGGCTGGGAATGATTCTCGTGCTGTGGAAACAGGCCAACATTATGAGCTGAGTGTCAGATTCTTTTCTCTGGATAGCGCGGTTCTTGTAATCCGATGTAGCCATCCGCGTCGGTTTGTATGTGGTCATCACGATAGGCGTCGTTATAAACGTCGTGAACAAAGCCATTAATACCATAATCGCAAAAGTTTGGTCATTCAGAACCTAAATAAAATCACAAGGCAATAAATTTATTTTTCAAAAAAGGAAGAAGCAAGAATAAAAGTGTGAGTAATTTACCCCTCGGTCTTTTCCAATGTTAAGGACGATAAGCTCCACTAGACCTTTCGTGTTCATGAGGAAACCAAGTATCAGCGACTCCTTAAAGGGGATCTTACATAGAAGAGAAACCAGAAGAGTGTCGACAATTTTCCCAAAACACGTAGTCAATATAACCAACACAAGAAGACCCCACGACTGAGCTCCTTGGATGGTGGCCACGTACGTTTTGAGCCCACTTGATACAAAGTACAGAGGAAGAAAAAGGCAAATTTAACCTGGACAGGAGTAGATCCAGAATCGGGGGCGATACTTGAAATCCAAGAGCAAGGAGAGCTTCTTTGAGTTCGGTTGCATCAATTTTTCCGCTTTTGTCCCTAACAAATCTCTCAAACATAACCTAGACGAACGAAAAACAAACCATATCTGATGCAAAGGAACAACATAAGCACAGTTGAATGGTCGTAACATGTGCCAAAAACGGAGTATCGACTAACCCTCCAGCTCTTAAGACTGTAAAATATTTGCGTAAATTCCTTTGGAATTGTAACGAGACATAGCAGCATAATCAACAGACGATGTCGATACATTGAAACGACGACTAGTTATAAGGTGGTATCTAATATGCACAACAATTCAATCAAGTTGATATTTAGTTCTTCGGAGAAATTAAACAAAATTCCAAACAGTGAAACCATCATAACCACATAATTTGAAGATTCAGGTAGAATTGGAAACCCTAGAAATGCCTAAAATTCAAATCAACCAAAATCAGAGCAAGGTGAAAGTGAGGAATCGCATACCGATCTTCCTCAAGTTATTGTTGGTGAAAAGATACATGAGCAGGTGAACAGTCCGCGTCCCGAAGCTCTCATTGTACGACGAGAGGACAAAGTGGAACTCCTTGTCGTCGATGAAGCCGCTTCTGTCCAGATCGGCCATCTGAAAGTTCGCAATCACGTCCGGATCGATTCCGAGTGTAAAAGCAAACAGCGCGGGGGCCGAGAAGGGGCTTCCGTACGGCGGATAATCGCCATAGGTTTGGGGCGATGGCGGTGAATTGTTGTGCGGGTGTATTCTACTAAAAGAAACTATGTATGGTCCGCTGAGAGAGAACAATTGGAAAAAAAAGAAAAAAAACTTAAATTAATTGACTAATAATTATATATCGTTGATCGGGTGTAAGATGCACATCTTACATTGGGAAGTAAGATATAAATTGTCGAAAAATTTTATTAATTAAGAGAAGTTATTAAGTTATCGAATATTAATTTATAAAAGTTTGAACGTATACATTGTAATTATAGGAAGAGTGTATTTAAAAGATCATTAATGAAGGGGCTTGGATTTGGGCTTTAATACTGTAAAAAAAATTTATTTAGTTGGTCTGAGAAAGAAACTAAAAGTCCCAACAGGCCCAAATCCAACAAACAAAACCCACATGATTTATGTATATTATAGGGGAGAACACTTTATTTCTTAATTTTGATTCCGTCCCAAAGTTAGCGGGATGAAACAAGATTAATTTTGAAAAATGGCAATCTTGTCTCATTATAAAAAAAATAAGGGCGAGCGCTTTATCTTGTAATTTTGATTCCATCCGAAAGTTAGCGGAATGAAACGAGATCAAATTTGAAAATAGCAATTCATTCTCATTTCGTCTTATTTTATTTTTTCATAATGATACGAGACCGAATTGTAACCCGTTGTATCTTAACCCGTCATATAAATATAATTCTTATTTTTTTTTTACATAAACTAATAAAAATATTAAAATATTAATTATACTTTCCGGATCTCTTGAGCAAAAGTATTGTAATTAAATTTATTGTTTAATTAATATATTTTCACAATCTCGTAATATTTCATAATAATTTTATTTTTTTTATATAATTTATTTTGAAAATAATTAAATACTCATATTTTGAAAATTGTAAAAAAAATTAATTAAATATTTTTATAATGAATATTTCAATTTTTTATTTTATTAGTAATTTTATAATTTTATTTAAAATTTTGGGATGTTAGTTCAGATCTAAACTCAAATGAGATTGTAACATGATTGGAACATGTATGGCGAGATTGTAACATAAATTACATGATGATTGGAACATGTAGGGCAAAATTTTTCGCTGAAATGCTATTTGCACATTGACATGAAAGTTGATATGACTTTTAAGTTTTTTATTTTTAATTTTTAAGTTTTTTAAAGATGTAAAATATATTAATTTTATAATAAAAACATATTTTTTGAAAATATTAATTAAAATTCATTTTTACCAAAAGTAAATATTTTTACATTTTTGAAATCTACAAAATTCGCACATAATATAAACATCAATTTTAAATATCAATTAATTCATGCGTTTCTACTTACCTGTACATGCAATTAAATTCGTCCCGATTGTCAAAATATATTAGTTTTTGAGTTTCTGAAAATCGCATAATAAATATAAACAAATACAACGAGACTTCTAAATTATAAAATTGTCATAAAAATATTGAAACACATTAATATAAATAAATTATACTATAAAATATTTATTATATTTTAAATTATTCAATAAACAATTAAAATACTAAAATAAGTTTAGGGCGGTTACACACGATGTTGACATAAAAAATGACATTTAAATTACAAAGTGTATAACGCCTTAAATTTATTTTAGTTTTTTAATTGTTTATTGAATATTTTAAATTATAATAAATATTATATAGTATAATTTATTTATATTAAGGTGTTTGAAAGTTTTTATGATAAGTCATTTATTGTGCAATTTTTACAAACTAAAAAACTAATATGTTTTGACAATTGAGACGAATTTAATTGCGTTTACTAAAAACGCATAACTTAATTGATATTTAAAATTGATTTTTATATTAATTGAGAATTTTGTAGATTTCAAAATGTAAAAATTATTTTTATTTCGTAAAAATAAATTTTAATTAATATTTTTGAAAAACGTGTTTTATTATAAAATTAATATATTTATATAATATAAATAATTAAAAAAATTAAACAAAACATCACTTCGACGTCCAGTCGGTGTACAAATAGCAGCACTCAATTTTTCGTCACATGTGTAACACGAAGGGCAAAATTGTTAAACGTCAATTTCCGTCCCGTCCCGTCCGATAATTTCAGACGGGATTCCCCTCACATGTCTATCTCTAGTATATTTACCGGGACAACATTATCTAAAATGATTTTTATTAATTCAGCAAGCAATAATGGCCGATAAGGAGTTGAACTGGAAAAGCACTGCCCTTCTTGTAATCGATATGCAGGTATAATTTTATATTTTTTTGTGAATTGGTTCCATTGTTTTCTTTTTGTCTAATATCATTTTGATTTATTTATTTTTGCAGAAGGATTTTATTTTGCCCGGCCGTCCGACGTATGTGAGAGGCGGCGAAGCTATTGTTCCTAACGTCATCAAGGCAGTTGAAGTTGCTCGGAACCGTAACATTCCTATAATCTGGGTAAGTAACCCTTTTCCCCTTTGCCTGGTTTTTGTTTTTGTAATTAGTACTATTTTGGCTCTGATCTTTTGAACCAGGTTTGCAATTTATGGTAATTAGTACTACTTTGGCTCTGATCTTTTGAACTGAAACCGACTCAAGTGAACTGAATTGAACTGAATTGATTTACTTATAAAAATAATAATAATCTTTATGATTTGTAAAATATTTTTAAAAAATATTAATAATATTTTAACATTAACTAGATTGTATACCTTAATTATTGATTCAAATTATTTTTTATTTATTTTATTTTAATTTATTTTGAAACGAACTTAATCGAACTGAACTGAAACGATATGAACTGAACTGAAATTAAGTCCAAAAGAACAGAGTTTTACGTGTTATGTGGTCATTGAAATGAGAAAAATCATTATAGGTTGTTCGTGAGCACGATCCATTGGGAAGAGACGTCGAGTTATTCCGCCGACGTTGGTATGCACCCGATCAACCAAAACCGGTCTCTAAGGGTAGTGTGGGTGCAGAATTAGGTGAAGGGCTCGTGATCAAAGATGGTGACTACAAGCTGGTGAAAACGAGGTTCAGCGCCTTTTTTAACACACACCTCGATTCTTACCTTCGTGGTGTTGGGATTAATAACCTTGTAATTGTTGGTAAATAACTTGAAGCCTTGAACTCTTTCCTTCTTTTGTGTTGTAATTTTGTTTTCCGCTTCAGTAAAACCTCTACAAATGAATAATTGTCCGAGGCTGCTAAAACTTTTAATTCAGATTTATGTTACATGATCGAGATATAAATTTTGCACGTTGGTCCGAAGCAAGAATTTTTCAAATGAGATTATTATAAATATTTTAGGCATTAATTTGATTTTTACGTGTTATAGGTGTCCAAACTCCAAATTGTATCAGGCAGACTGCTTTTGATGCTGTGGCTTTGGATTATCAAAGGGTTACGGTTATTGTTGATGCGACTGCTGCTGCCACACCTGATATACATATTGGTACTGAATTACTAATTAAGTTAATCCTTGAATAATTTCTTTACTGTTTATTCGGGCTTAAAAGTTCATTTATCCTTGCTCAGATGTTTACTTAGGTTGGTGAATGTCTGGAAGGGTTTCACTACCAAAACTATTAGGAAACAAAATCCAAATATCCAATTGATTGGAAAATTCGACCAGAGTATTTTTGTTAAATAAAAGTAAACCTCAGGACGGTGTTCGTAAATCGTAATACGTTTTGGGGGTATTTGTGATGTTAAAAAGTTTGGGTGCTACTTTGTAAATTAGGCTAAAGGTCGATGGTAGTTTTTGTACGTAAAAATAAAATAAGAGTATGGAAATTGACTCATGATTTATTGTTTATTAGAATTTGACCCTTATATGATTAATTAGTTAATTATTTCGTAGAGCTCAACTGTAAATGTGGTTTAATGTTCATTCTCATGAGTTAGAACTTAGAATATATATACACTTGAGGCATGTAATCTACAGGTCAACAACGTTTATCGCTTACACCTCAAGTAATCTACATTGTTTTATTTCCCTCTTTCCAAATCTATTATATTGAATTTCAAAAATTACACTTGAGGCACGGGATCTCTAACACTGTTTTATTCCCTCTTCCCAGCAAACATTGTTGACATGAAGAATGTGGGAGTGGAAGCACCGACACTTGAAGAGTGGTGTCAAATTTGATGACTATATACATCGGCATTCGTGGTATGATATGATTAAGCAAGAAACCTAAATTTCTGATAAATATTGTACTATTCTGTTTACTTTTTTTTTTTCTGTAAATTTACAAATACTCTGCCTGTATTTCCATTGTGTCATTTTCCTAGAGAAATGAGACTTTCAAAAATAAGATGGAATGTCTATAATATACATTTACTTTTTTTTTCCACCAACACACTCATCTCCAAGGGCCCTCAACTTCCTCTCAAGCCTGGCCCTTGTGCCTCTGTCAAAATCTACTTTCATTTTTCGATCCTATCAACAGCGTTTGATCTATGCATATTCGTCTTTCTAGTGATACTGTAACCATTAGGGTCAGAGTCGGGAACCCGACTTCTTTACTTCCTAATTCAATCAAAAAACTAGTGGCACGCTGTTGGGATTCTCCTGCCACCTAAGTCCTCTAACCTATCTATGTAAGATACTTTCTTGTGTGTGTTAGTGTTAGGCTGTAACTTGCTGAGGGTCCTTATGTTGGATTCTGTCTTGCGGATCCTTTTTGGTGATGTCCGAATCTGGGCCTTCTAAGTTCCATCCCATGAAATCAAACAGTGTCATCGCGTTTTCTGAGCTGTCATCACTACCGTTAGATGATCTTATAGGTGTGCGGTCTCTCCCTGGCGACTTGTTTGATTCCGCACTCAATTGGTTTCTGACTTCCGAGTCGACATTCATGACATCATCTATTCTCGAGAGGACTGAGAATGCTCGGCTCTCTATGATTCTTGAATAGCTTTCCAAGATCGCATGCCCCACATCCTGAAGAGCATAAATCAAATCATTAGAACCAATTAGAACCTCTGAATCTTTGAAAAGTGATCATCAGCAATTATTCTTACTCGGCTGCATTGGATTTTGCTAATGTCTAGATCGGACTGGGGCAGTCCCGGAAACCGATGCTTCAAGACCAGCAGAATCGTCTCTCCTCTGTCTTCCAAAATCTCTCTCTTCTCGAATCTCACGGATGAGCCCCAAGACGATTTGTTGTCTTTAGCGTTCATCTTCCTATCCCAGATCACCACCGAAGCCTCGATCTTATTTTTGAGATCGAGGATTTTATGCTCCGACGACAAGTCCACTGAAGATAGAAAATAGTCCGGGTCAAAGAACTCATCCGTGATGTTCTTGTACATGGAGTCTCCCAGACTCGCTTTCCCAGTCTGTCACAAGCAAAATGGGTGCTGTGCTTTCAGAATAAATGTTTTATTGTTTCGCAGGACTTAAATAATGTGTTGTACCTTAGGTAGAGCTTCTAGATAGCTCTCTGGGATCTCCATCTCCGACAACACGTGAGCATTTATAGCCATGGCGGCCTTCAACACTTGGTTAACCGAATCTTTCTGATACTGCAGCCATTTTCTCGTAACCTCGGTCAGACCATTAGGGGGGACCTTAGGAGTAGGAATCCACCACTTGTCTGATCTTACATTTTTACAGTTGTCCTTATCGTCCTTGGACACGTAGGAGAACTCGATTTGGTCTTTGAAGTTATCTAGACAATCCTGTACATACAAGTTGTTCTCTCCTTCTAAAAACCAAAAATAAAATAAAATCAAGAAAATTTACTGTGGGAGTTTGTTTCTTACGAAGAGCATAGCGTCGAGCTTTCGTAAGGTGGGGATGTTCATGTGGAGATCTTTTCTTTGTTTTGTAACCATAATCTGGTAAAGAAGTAGGTCAGTAGGTTTTATATATATATATATATATATATATATGAAACGACACATATTTTTCATTGAAAAAATTGTGTGAGAGACACCTCCATGTTCGTTCCGTCTTTAGCTTTTTGTTTAGAGGGAACAAACTCAACAATGTGGTCTGTGACAGATAAGAGCCAATCAATCTCTTTTCTCCACTTTGCTTTGGTCTCTGGTGCCATAGGCTCTAATTTCCTTTGTTCTCCAAATGCAGAAGCTGCAAATTACAAAACTTACCCCTAAGGTTTACCTTATTAAGAAAAGCCCCAATTATCTCTTATGTTTGGGACTTTGGGGTAATATTGGAAAACCCCATCAATCTAATTCCGCCTTACATTTGCAAAATCAAAACTTATGTAGGTTTCTTTGTGAATATCACAAACTTTAGGGGTAATTTTGCAAACCTGCTAAGTTCGTAATTGCATTTGACAGTGCCAAAGCTGAAGAAACCCCTTTCCCCCCACCGGACATATCCTCTCCCAGGAGCAACTTTGAAAATTTCTCCTTCATCATATCCATATCTAAATAATAATCAGCAATAATAATAATAATAAATCAAGAACCTATATATATATATATTGTTTTGTTTTGTTTTCTTTACCTGAAAATTGCCTTCCATTAGGATTTGCCGTGGGCCCATCATTGGCCAACCGAGTTGTGATCACCTTATCATCCGGTCGGACGAAGATGCAGCTAATTTTCTGCTCGTCCAGATCTTGTGAACAAAGTGAACCGTGACTCCTTGATGATTTCATCATGCCGTCGACGTCATATGTGATGTTGCTTTCGACGATGATCATGCTCTTCTTGTTCGTCTTATCCGAACGTTGTTCATGTTCATCCCCTTAATATAACCCAGATTGGATTTGTTGATTTCCTCTGTCGTCCTCTATAGCTCTCTTACATTACAAAAAAAGATCAAATGATTTGAGCAGAAAAACAATGCAGGATATGTGATTTTTTTTTTCCTCCAAGAATCTTGGATGGAAAAAAATGAAAAAGGATTAAAAGAAAAGATTATTTGGCCTTGTTTTTCCTTAGTTTTTTTCTGCCTGTTTCGGGACAATGGGAATTTTTTTCTTGTGATTTTCGTTGTGGGCATTTTGATTAATTGTTTTCTTTTTCATTTTTTGGATGGTTGTGTTAAATTATTGAAGGTTGAGGATTTTCCATAATTAGAAGTCATTTTGACTATTGACCGGGTAGAAATAGAATTGAATGAAAGAAAAATTCCAACTCAAGTGAAAATATTGTTTAGTACATAGGAGATATTTTTTTAGAGTTTAATTTAATTAACAATCATATCAATTTTGTAAGTTCCAAAATTTGAACTCGAGAAATGAAGTTCGAACTTAAAATACGTAAGTTAGTATTTAAATTTTTGCCGTACTAAAAAAAAACTCGAAAAATGTAAGTGAATATTTAAATTTCTACAATTGATCAATGAGCTAGTTTCACGAACTCTAGAAATGTATTTAAATTTATCCAATTGACGAGTTGTAGTTCCACGAAAAAATATTTAGCAAACGCTATTAGTACTTACATTTGGGGTAAATTAAATCATAGGGTTTGAATTTAGATTATTCATTTTCATATTTTAATTATTAAAATTATTATTGATGACCTAAATCAAAAAATTAGTAACAGAAACGATTCTGTGATTTTCCGAAGGGAACGAAAATGGAGAACGTCGGCGTGCTGATGACCTACCCAATGTCCGCCTACCTGGAGCAAGAGCTCGAGAAGCGCTTCACCCTCTTCAAACTCTGGGAAACCGAATTCCTGGATCGCCGGTCCGAGTCGGTTCGAGCCGTGGTCTGCAGCACCAAGCTCGGCGCCGACTCGGAGCTGATCGACTCGCTCCCCCGCCTCGAGATCGTGTCGACTTACAGCGTCGGACTCGATAAGATCGACCTCAATAAGTGCAGAGAGAGAGGGATTAGGGTTACCAACACCCCCGATGTGCTGACGGCCGACGTCGCCGACGCCGCAATCGGCCTGGCGCTGGCGGTGGCGCGGAAGATCTGCGCCGCCGATCGATTCGTGAGGAGTGGTTCGTGGAGAAATGGGGAACTCGATCTGGCTACCAAGGTTTGTGATTTTTTTTCTTTTATTCGCGATTTTTTTTTGATTTCACAGTTAGATCTGATTTTTCAGTTGAGCGGTAAATCAGTGGGCATAGTCGGGCTAGGCAGAATCGGGTCGGCGATAGCGAAAAGAGCCTCCGCCTTCAACTGCAGCATCGGCTACCACTCGAGATCCGAGAAACAAGACACGAAGTACCGATACTACCCCCACATCCTCGACTTAGCCGCTGATTCTCAGATCCTATTCGTGGCGTGCGCCTTGACCGACCAGACGAGGCACATCGTTGACCGCGAGGTCATGAATGCTCTCGGCCCGCAGGGGATGCTAGTGAACATCGGGCGGGGCCCGCACGTGGACGAGAGGGAACTGGTGCGGGCCCTGCGCGAGGGGCGGCTGGGTGGGGCCGGGCTCGACGTCTTTGAGAAGGAGCCCGACGTGCCGGCGTCGTTGATGGGAATGGAGAATGTGGTTTTGGTGCCTCATGTTGGGAGTGATACAGTGGAGACGAGCAGAGCCATGGCTGACCTTGTCGTCTCCAATCTGGAGATGCATTTCCTTAAGAAGCCACTTTTGACGCCCGTGGTTTGAGTAGTGTGAAGCACCTGTAATAAATTAATAATACTTGTTTGGAATAATATTAAGGGTTGATTGTTTAAGTGTTTTTGACACTTTTCAAAGTTTAACGTCTAAAGTTTTAGACATATACACTTTGCACCTCTCGGAATGGAATAATCCGCCGAATATTTTCTTAATCAAGGTAATTTTGTATTTTCAAATTATTTTAATTATTTATTTAATAAAATAAGTAAATAAATTAATTACATCTTGGAGGAGATGATGGTTTTTTTTTTGTCAAGTGAAAATAACTGAAACCAAAATATCTTTTGTAAAGTCACGTGGACAACACATTTTAGAAATAGTCGCGAGAATATTTCATTTCGGCTTTCGACAAGTTATATAGTGTAAATGTTTAAAATTTCGAATAGTGATTCGATAATAAAATTTCAATTAAGTTGAAAATTGTAAAAAACGCTAAACATGAGGTTGAAAAGTATAATTAACCATATTAATAATGATCAAATTACATAAAAATCTCTCACTCCAAAATCTCTCATTCCAGATTTCTACAAATTTCTTTAATAATAAAATAAATAATTTTTTAAAAACAATAAAATCTAAAAAATTATATAAAAAAGATAAGAAAAAATATGAACAATATATTTAAAAAAAAGAAAAAAAAATATGAATTTGAAAAAAAATATTTTAAATAACAACGTAATTCAAATATCAATAGATATTTGTAAAAAATAATAATATACATGAAAAAAATTGTAGTATTTATTTTTATTTTTGAAAATTTTGTATAATAATTTTTTGGGAAAAATGGCAATAAGACCAATTTTCAGCATTTTTTCGGCAATAAGGTCAATCTCCAATTTTCGTGTCAATTAGGCCAAAATGTTCCGATTAGGCCAAAAAAATGTATCCGGAAAGACGAAATTACCCTTCCATATTAACTTCACAATCGAGCCGAGGGGAAATTCATTCACGACACATTCAATTCCCAAAACATTCTGCTCTCTCTCTCTCTCTCTCTCTCTCTCTCACCTCCGATGCCGTTGAAATTCAATTCCGAGCCGAGGGAATTCATCGTCGTCGCCGCCGCGTTCAAGCTAAGGAGAGGGGGAAGGTCGCCACCGGTGAGCACCTTGAATTCTCCGCCGCTAAGGAGAATCGATTTCATGCAGTCCGTCTCCATCGGCAACGATCGATCGATCGATTTCATCGCCGCCGCCGCCGTTTTTGGCACAGTTCAAATGTCAGATACGCCGCCGCCTTCCTTGCCGGCGATTTCGAATCCAGGTACGTGATTTCGAATCCACGTACCCAATCAGTGCTTAAATGTGTGATTCAGCATGCACGCACTGTGTGCGGATTTTAATATACATGTTAGTGTTTTTTCGTTGCATTCAGTGCTACTCAGTGTTTTTAGTGGTTATACAGTGTGTTAGGGGTTGTCAGTGTTTGTATGTGCTGTTCAGTGTTATTCATGGTTGATCAGTGTTTATATCTGCTGTTCAGTGTTTTAATGTGCTACTCAGTGTTTGTATGTGATGTTCAGTGTTATTGATGGTTGATTCAGTGTTTGTGTGTGTTGTTCAGTGTTTTAATGTGCTACTCAGTGTGTATATGTTCAGTGTATTTGTGTTAATGATGGTTGATCAGTGCTGTTAGGGCTGTTCAGTGTTAATGATGGTTGATCAGTGCTTATCATGTTCAGTTAGTGTTTTTATGTGTTAGTCAGTGTCTTTCGTGTCATGTTCATTGTCTTATACTCTGTTTTTTTTTTTTTTCTCGCAGACCCTCCATTGTCTTGGGAACTCTTGACCACGAGAAATTGTATGAAAAAATCACAGAAATGATTCCATGCGTGCGAGAAGGGATTATAATGTCCCGATGGTGTCACCTGGGTTGAGAAAGAATGCAGCTCCAAACCATTGGACGCTGCTCGTCTGCGACTTCGTCCAACGGAAATGGCGATTCTACAACTCGATTCAACCCAGGGGGTCGAAATCGAAGGACCATTACATGGCGAATGCAGCGGAATTGGTACGTGTACTGTTTTTTAGTCGATATTTAAAAATGTTCCCTTTTTAATGATAACTGATAAACTGTTTGTTTCGTACGTTTCGGAAGGAAAAGGTAGAAACCAACGTGGACCAAAGGCTTGAGAAAGCGGGGAAGTCTGGTTTCCCGATACATGAAATCGAGGCCGTGAAGCCTCTCCCACAGCAAGCCCCATCTCTGTAAGTAGTTGAGTGCATAATTAACTCATTCAGTGTTTCTGTGTTTCATTTTATGCACTCAGTGTTATATTTATGCATTCAGTGTCAGAGTTTTTTTTTTTCTTTTCCCTTTAACTCCTCTGCGCCTATGTGTGTGTCCAGGAATGAATGTGCTTTGTACGTATGCTACTACACATGGAGAAAATTATTAAGAAAGAGTCCATTCCGGACGGAAGAGTTCCAATTATTCAAGGCTCACGTGATACGAACCATCCTGACCATGAAGGAAAAGTAGTGCGCTTCTTGGCCTGTGGGTTGTTTGTTTAGTTCTGGTTGAAAAAAACAAGAAGTATTTTTTTTTTCTCTGTAAATGTATGAACATGATTGTGATTGTGTTTTGGGTTTAGTTTCTGTAAAAAAAAAATGTTTTTTGTTCATATTTCTATGTAATTGTCATCTACTCAGTGTTAATATTGCCTACTCAGTGTTAGCAGTGTTTATTCTGTATTTCATTGTCATCAGTGTTAATCTTGCCCACTCAGTGTCAGCAGTTGAAAACTTCTTGAATTGCAACAATAAAAAACAACCAAATGCAAAAATTACAACACAAGAACAATTAAAAACACTATAATAGCATAAACTGAGCAAAAGCAAAATCACATAATGTTAAAATTCTGTTTTTTTTTTTTAATAAATGACAGTCAGGGTGTTTATGAGCCAACCAGTGTCTGTCACTGACAGTCAGTGTCTTTTCACCCCACTCAGTGTCACTGATCACAGAAACATGTCAAAAACAACAAAAAAACCCAATAAGAAAAGGCCTACTAGGAGGGTGCATCTCCTACTAACTAACTACTGTATAGGCTCCGTGCACGTTTTCTTGTTGTGATTGCCGACACGTCCGCACCTCCCACACTTCATGGCTCTCGGGATGTGCTCACCCCTGGACGGAATCTTCTTCTTCTTAGGTCGCTCTTTTCGGGTGTTGAAGATGTTCAACCTCTCATCCTTGATGCTCTTGAACAGATGGTAGAACGGGGTCTTCGCCAAATAGTTATCGTGGCTCACTTTCATACTGCCCTTGATATCATCAAAAGTCCTGATGATGGTGAGCAAGTTAGACCTCATCTGCTCATAATACCTGGAAAACCAAAACACACACTGATGTGAGTACACTGAATGCACACACAAAGCACTGAATGGCACATAAAAGGACTGATTACACTGTGGCATGCAGAGGCACTTGAATGGCATGAAGAGGCACTGAACAGGCATATACAACACTGAACAGAACATTTTAACACTGAACATACACCAACAACACACAATCAAAACTGAGTGGCCATGCAATGGCACTGAGTGGCATGCAGAGGCACTTAAGTGACATGTACAACACTGAACAGAACATATTAACATTGAACAGCCACCAAAAACACACAATCAACGCTGAGTGGCCATGCAATGGCACTGGGTGGCATGCAGAGACACTGAACAGGCATATACAACACTGAACAGAACATAAAGACACTGAACAACCACCAACACACACAATCAAGCTGTTCAACACATAATCACACCGAACCTCCATCAAAACACATAAAAAAAACACTAGACATTCATTCATGCAAATGGAAATTAACAGATTGAAAGTGAAAATCGAATTAGGGTTCGAAAACACTTACTTCCTCTCCTTCTTCTCGCCGGCGGCAGGCTGAGGGCTCTCCTGCTCTTCACTCGACGGAGTGTACTGAACAAGCCTCCGTTCAGTGTTGTCGGAAGCAGCAGTGGCGGTTGGAGTCGATTTCTTCCCGGCGGTTTTCTTCGCGGCGGCGGTTTTCTTCGACGGAGCCATATGAAAATCGAAAAGCTAGCTTGAGATGAGAAGGAAAAGTGATAGAGGATTTCGTGTTGTTGGTGGTGGTTTCGAAAGCTTGGTATTCTGTGTGTTGTAGCGGGAGCGAGAGAAAGGGAGAGGAGGTGTGGGTTTCGTGACTTCGGTGCGGGGAAAAGAAATAAATGAGGAACCCGTTTGTTCAAATGTGTATATATGCGAGGGCAACGACGTCTTTGCACATTTTAGGCGGCCTAATTGACACGCGTAATTTCTCGAAAGCCTTATTGTCGAAAAAATGCTGAAAAATGGCCTTATTGCCATTTTTTCCTATTTTTTTATACACGAATGTATTTCATATAATTTTTATTTTGAAATATATGGAAATCCCATTAAAATATATATATTTTACAATTTTTTATAATTTATGAAAATTTATATAAATCAATAAAAAAAGTTAGTGAAACTATGCAAAGACTTTATGGATTTCCAAAATTCACTTACTTTTTAAAATTCATAAAAATTTAATAAAATTTGAATTGATTACTCGTTATTAGTCAAATGTTCCAATAATATAAATGAGATGTGAATCTTCTTAGTCAAATGTTCCAATAATATAAATGAGATGTGAATGTTTAGTCGCATGAAGAATAATAGAATATTTAGAAAACAATTAATTACTTCTTGTTATTATTATAGTGAAATGATGAAATTGATTAATTAATTAAGATTAATTACAATCATTACTGTCAACTTATTTATTTATTATTTATAAACAAAATATAAATTTAAAATCTATTTTTGGATTCTTCACGCTTGTTTGAATTTTTGGATAATTTATTTATATGTTAATAATATTTGAAATTCAAACTTTATGCATTAACAAAAAACTGCTTATTTTTTCAAATTAATATACAAGTAAAGTATATTTGAGTAATATTAAATAAAAGGGAGATTTTCAAAAAGGGTAAATATCTTACTCTAAAATACATATTAAGACCAATTTTTACACTATTTGTAAAAAAACAAGAATTACCCAAACAACCCTTTTAGTTATTGAAAAAAGTAGTAATAAATTTCATTACTCACCATATAATGGAGACACTACAAAAAAAACCGTATTAAATTTTAATCTTTCCATATAATCTAACCTACTAACATTACACTACACGTATATCACAAATTGCAGAATCGAAACAGAAACGTAAACCTCACTTCTTTGCGCATATTTGTTCTCTCTCCGGCAGTGTCGTCCTCTCAAACCTCGGAGGTACTCGTGTTAAGGTAATTTTTCTCAATTAATTATCAATTGCAAATTTTGGATGATTAGATTGCATATTTGATTTAGGGTTCTTGGATTTGGGTTTTGATTCTACCCAAATTATCAGTTAATTACCCTCAAATACCAAAGAAATATCATTCTAGAGCATATATCTCGATCTCTGGCTGGTGAAGGTGGTTTGAAGAGTTGCATTAAAAATACACTTGTCAGAACTAGTGTGAAGGTATGTTTTTATCATCTTATCTTACAATATAATTATTTTTCCCTTTCTTTTGCTTAATAGTTGCTCTTAGTTTTATAAGAAACCAGCATTTTTATTTATATTAAGACTTATTTTATTGTCATACACTATAGGAATTTGTTTGCACCTCCCGGATTGGAACTTTGTGTAGTCCCCATAAGGCAGTAAAAAACAATTTGGGTACGGCATCAAAATGGATCTGTCAATGAAATTAAAGATCGCACAATCACCGAGCTATGTGAGCGCACAACCAGTAGTGTGAAGTACTGATAGTGTGAAATCTGTCAGTCACACTACACCTTATGGTCCCAAAAATTTAAACATTAATATCTGGTGAAGTATGAATCTAATAAATACATTGTATGATTCTGAGTAGTGTAGTTATTAGTGTCTAATCTAATTCATTTGTATTTTCAAATAATGCAACGTCAGTCCAAAAACATCAAATCGAAATACTTAAGAACTGTAAACAGCTTAGCAACGTGTATGACAATTTTTTTTTATTAACCAGAGTGGAATCAAACTTGGGATCGGTCGTGGAAAGTTTCCTCGAGAAACGTTGGCTGTTTAAAAGGTTAGTATAATATGTCTATCACTTTATACAAGATCAGTATAATATGTCTATTACTTTATGGCTATTAACTTGGGATCACTTGTTTGTAACATAATATTACACTGTATGTGTTTCTTTTGGATAAATCTACAAATGAATTGAATCATATAGTGTACAGTAGCAGTGTCTGTCTGATAAATATTTAGAAGACATGATCGCAAGATTAACACATAAGAGGTACAAACCCTCAAGGTGCAAGACATAAATCTATTTATAACACTATACTTATATTCACTGTATTAGTTAGGTATAGTGGTCGAAACTTTTTCATAGACACTATAAAAAACACTGTCGTGTATTTTAACCAAAAATAACACTGTTTAGAACAGTATATCAGTGAAAAAAGTTTAAACATGATACATTATTTGATTATATCCATTTGTAGTTGATAGTGTAAGATACATGATTTGCTTTAAAAGACAGCATGCATGGAGTATTTAATAGCTTAATAGCCACGGATGTAGTAAGTCGAATATATGAATATTAGAGTGTAACTTTTCAGTTATTAAGTCACTTGTTTGTAACATAATATTACACTGTATGTGTTATACCAATTATGTACAGTAGCAGTGTCTGATAAATATTTAGAAGACATGCATGATCATGCATGATCGCAAGATTAACTCATAAGAGGTACAAATCCTCATGGTAATAGACATAAATCTAATGCAAACATTGAACTTATATTGGCAGTGTATTATTTAGGTATAATGACTTAAACTTTTTCACAAACACTATCAAAAATACTGTCATGTATTTTAACCACATATAACACTGTTTATAACAGTATATTAGTGAAAAAAGTTCAAACATGATACAAGAACATTAGCTAATGAACAACTGTCCACTTGTTTCAGTTTTCAAATATCGGAATATATTAAAAACTCTAATTACTATATATAATAGTTGTCGCATAAATTTGTTTCGTCGCTTGTGAAGTAGCTATGGTTTAATGTAGAGTAATAGATCCATTTTAATCAAACAATGTCCCAGCACAACAACCGTTAGTGCCATTAGTTAACCCATATAACCAGGGTTGGATAATTTGTTGATTAATAAATAGTGTTATCGGTTACATACACTACATATATAAGTCACAGTGTATATTATAGTTCAGTATTATATATGTATAATGCTACGGAGTATTTACCAATATTATTAATTGAGTATCTGTGTATGACTGTTTATCTTATGCAGGAGAGGGAGAAGAGATTGAGAAAGAAGGAAAGGAAGAAGGTTGCGGCAACAGATGTCTCAGATACCAACATATGTGAAATTGGTCCGGGCTCTGAAAGCGCTGTGGAACCTACTGGCAAGGATGTTGAAGTCAAGGACATGTCCTCTTCTGTGGGCTCCAAGAAGCCTAAAAAACATTGGTTGTTTGGTAAACAGGGCAAGACAAAATCCAGTATCCCTCCACCTCTCCGTAACCGGAACAAAAAAAAAACTGCAGCAGTGGATGTGGGTGGGGATCACAAGCTTCGCTATATTGTTGGTTTTCAGGATGGGGAATATATGTGTGTTTTCAGGCCTTAGTTACAAGCGAAGGGTCCCTGTTATGACATAATCTAGCTCGAGGGTGTACGACTCAGATTTGACTGGTGGTTTCTAAGATATATAGAATATATAATATATTTATATACTTGCTGAGGGATTATGTTGTTTGTTTAGATTGTAGTTTCTGGACTATATATTTCATATACAGGGTTGATCTGTGTGGGGTTGAGTTGACCACAACATTTGGGCTGTGGATTTTTCTTTTGGAGCTCAGCTGCCATTGACTATATATTTTACTTCTGATGTGTTGTGTTTTTATTGTCTGTATCTCACTACTTGAGCAAACACACATGTTTAGTTTTATAAAAATCTGGATAGCATGATGAATATGTGTAGCAGCAAACCAAGACTTTAATCAACTTGTCCTCCTCCTACTCCTAATGCGCCTTCCTCTAACCATGTTATCGATCAGAGCTTCAGCCACACCCTCCCCAATCCCTTCAAACAGCCCTCCGATAAACTCAATAACCACCTGTGAAGCAACACGGGCTGCTGTCCCAAGTGGGTTGGGCTTGTCGGGCGTGGGTATACCGTTGTCCTGAAGCCCGTTAACAAAGGACTTAGCGCACACTGCGTGAAACAAGGTACAACTCGCATGTTTTGCAGCGGTACATACGGCCCGATCTCTTCTTCCTGCACTCACCACAGAGAGGCGGCCTGAAGATGCAGACATGTTCCTAAACACATGTTCCCGACCCGTCTTCAGGATCATCGAAAACGTGTACCCGTTGTCGGGCTTTTCATTCAAGCGGCATAGCTCCCTGACCAAGTCGAAAGATCGTTGGACGGGCCTGTGCTTCAGATAGCTTGATATCATGTGTAGATGTATGCAGACATAGTTCGGTTGGACAATTCATCGAACACCTGGCGCGTAACGCAGACCGGGAGACTTGACGTCGAGGATGATGATTTTGATGGAGATGTGATCAGATTAGGGATGAGGCCTGATTGGGGATGTGGGTATAGATATTCTGGCTGTCGGAAGTGTGGAACTAGTTGATGAAATCCTGCCGTGACGACGCGGGGAGGGCTTTGTCGAAGAGTAATATCTCTCAAAGAGAAAAACTAAAACTGCGAGTTTTAAAAAAATATAAAATTAATATAATATAAAGGTTAAAAAAGACAAATCAAATTTGAAAATTTTACCTAAATTGTGATTACATTAAATATCAATACATTTAATTATATATATTCCAAAAATTAATTACCTTTTTTATTAAAAATGTAAACTATGGTATTTTTTTTTAAATCATAAAACCATTTTAATTTTTTATCTAAATTACTCTAAATAAAAAGATAACAAATGAAAGAAAATCTTTTTAAAAAAAGAATTGATTTCATATTAATTATAGAAGCTGAATTATATATATGAATGGTACACTGAATTTCAATATGTAAATCGTAGAAGATTGAGATTTTCCAAATTAGATGTCAATATATTTATTAGTATTATATAATTTTTTTCACCTATAAATACACACACCTCATACCCTTTAAAATCATTACACCCTTGAAATTAAAATTGTTTTTTACAAAAAATGAAGGGCATTAATATTCCGCTGGTGATCATTCTTCTATTGTTTGTTATAATGTGCAAAGGTGAAAATTCGATTAATCGAAGATTTTGTACGAAAGAAATAATAATCGAGTCTTTATGCTCGATACCGACTTGTACTGCACTGTGCAAACAACAAATCAAAGGAAACGATGTAAGAGGCGAATGTATTTCTGACAGTGATGTTTGTACCTGTGTTTACAGTTGTTAATTAATTTATCATGTGCGTTTAATTTCTCTCGGAAATTAATAAAATTTGTGTTTTTTTAATTTTTTTTATCAAAAAGTTAATTATTACTACTATAATATATAAAAAATTTAATATATTATTTAATTTAGGCAAGTTTTTCATATTAAAAAAATATATTTTAACCACAGATTAATTTAATTTTTTATTTATTAAAATATAAAATAATTAATGTTACAATTATAATGCACACCAAAAATTAATCATTTGTAATATAACAAATAGAGCTAAATATTTTTTGTTTAGAATTATATATACTACCTCTATCATGTATGTATGATTATACTTTCCGTTTTGATTCGACTCGAAATAATGGTTACTCTCGAAAATGACTGTAAAGTGTACAACATTCTAGTTATAAAAAATATTTGTCCATTACTTTTCATTGAAATGATTTTTTTTTTTTTTTAATATAAGCAGATGTTAAAATTAATATGTTCAATTCAAAATTTTCAATTATTTTAATTATTACTACTATATATTCTATTAATGAAAAATAATAATCACATTTTTTTTACCTTCTCTCTATTTGATCTTCAATAAAAAAAAATATTAAATTTATTTGTCAACTTTTTTTTTTCAAATTTGATACGTGTAATTAAAGATTTGAGTGAGGGGGAGAAAAAAAAAAATCCACCTCTTGAATTAATAAAAATGAAATCTATAATTTTTTATCAATAAAATTTTGGTATATTTGGAAAAGGAAATTTATGTTTTTTAATTTACCATCTAAATCAAATAAAATGCACTTTATATTTAAAGATAATGGTTTTTTAAGTTATTTATTAAGGTAGTAACTACGACTTAATTATAATTAAGCACTTTATATTTAAAGGTAATGCTTTTTTAAGTTATTTATTTATTAAGGTAGTAACTACCACTTAATTAAAATTAAGTGCATGGTTAATTACTATTTTATCTTTGTTAAAAAATAATACTCGGAGGGTTGTTAGCTCAGTTGGTTGAGCATCAGTTGGTTGAGCACTTGAATTGGGGACTTGAGGTCTTTGGTTCGAATCCAGACATGTCAATTGACATAGACAAAAAAAAAAAAAAAAAAAAATAACTACTCAATAAACTCAAAAGCTTAAAATAAGCACATATCTCATTTTTATAATTAAAAAAAACTGAATTATTTAATTATAAATAAACTTAAATATTTACCCTTTATTTAAAATTTCCTAATTTTTTTTAAGGTATTTACCTTATATATTTGTCTGAGGTCTAAAAAAATAAAATCTACTATAATTTCTTATCACAAAAAGTATTTACCTATAATCATCCATTTACATTATATATATATATTGATTCATTGATTATAATTCTACACCTATAAATACACGCATCATTTCTATCATACAATAAAAAAACTAGCCTTTTAAAAAGTTGTATAATTTACAAACATGAAGAGCATCATTGGCTTAGTGATTCTTCTGTGCTTTGTTATTCTGTGTAGAGGTAATTATTTCTTCTTATTTTTTCATTACTTCACATTTTATTTGATAATCAATCTGCTAATTAAAAAATATTAATTAATTTATAATTTTCGATTGACGACGACGACAGGTGAATATTCGATTGATCGAAGAATTTGCAAGCAAACGTTTTATCTGAGAGGCGAAGATACATGCACTCCTCCGTTTTGCTCTCAGTTTTGCAAACAACAATTAGGAGGAGCAGTTAACTTGAGAGGCCAATGTGGTTTCGAGAGTGATATGTGTAATTGTCTGTATGATTGTCTTATTTAATTCATTTTAAGAATACATTTTTTTTATTTTAATAAAAAATGACTTCTCTCTAGTTTACAAAATTAGAATACCCAAATTTTATAGAAATTCTCTTCTTTCATATTCTGCAGATTACACCACCTACACAATTTTTTAAAGAAAAATACTATTTTCCTTTGTTGAAGATTTCCTTTTTATCAACGTCTTTCAAGAATATTACAGCGTCATCACCACCGAATTAGGTATCACTACCAGAGATTCAATACACCTTTGTACACGAGAAAAGAATCCCAATTCGATTCATGAAATTTAATTTTACTTGAATCGATTTTGGCCCAAAATTTACATGGAAATCAATTTAAAATAGAATATGTGGATTTGCAAATATGAGTTTTAGTTGAGGGTATTGAAGTCAATTCATAATGTATATAAATACATAAATTATATTGAGGTGTATAAAAGATGAATTCTTGTATGAAAAGGTTTATTAACACCCATTGAGCCTGTGAATACAAATTATTGTATAAAGTTTCAGAATCTCGGATAGTTGAATATTAAAGTAGTTACGAGTTTACATTTTCTTGATTATTGTAAAGTTCAATGTTTTGGATTGTTATGTTTTTATTTTTTGAAAATTAATTAAAAATTAAAAAATTTGGGAGTGTATTTGTTTCATTTTGTTGGGGACTATATCTTGATGTGTCGAAAAGAAAGATTTATGCTGCTCCTCGTTTTGATTCGTGCACGATAATCATGTGTGAGTATCGGTTATTGACAAATACGCATCGATTTCCCAGAGGAAGACACTTGTTGTCGAACCCAATAAACTTGTAAATAATACAATACATATATGTTGTAAGAATCCAATAAATATTTTTGAAGAATACACATTGTGAAGGTAATGCAAGCAAACAATGTCGAGGAAATTGGATATCTCAAAGAAGGTGCAGGTTTATTGTTGAGAAAATGTGCAGACGATTGATTGCAAAGAAACATGGTGATAATATTACATTGAAAATGGTACAGTACAGATTTCTATTATCTATATACGGAGTCCAATTAAAATCTTCATAGGGGAGAGACGCTTCTAGAATTACATTCTCAAGCTCCGTAACCTTCCACTAAAATCGGCTCATCTTCACCACGCTTTTCCCCATCTTCATCCACGTCACCAACCCTTGCAATACATCAACGCAATCTCCCGGCGCCTCCGTCAATCCACCGCCTTTATCGACGAGAGCGTCCGATGACTCTTCCCATGGATCCTCCACGCACCCGCCGCCGCTTTCATCTCCGTCTCCGAAGGTTGGGACCACCGATCTCACGGCGGACGCGGCTTTCAGAATCGCCTCTTTCACGGATTCCGGCGGCAGAACGCAGTCCTCCAGCAGCGGCGGCTTGATTTTGTCGAGAAATGATTCCGCTTCCATTGTTTTTTTTCAGAACCTTAGATAGATTGAACTGTGTCGATGGATTTCCTTTCTCCCCCTTTAGATGACGGAGGGTTTTAATTTCAATTACGGTTTTGACCCTATCTGTAAGGCGGTAAGAGGGGTAAAACTGTAAATTAGCATTCATGGAGTCGGTTGTTTAGCGATGGCGGCGCCGTTCAGCGCCAAGTGTCGAAGGAAGTTTCGCGTATTTCTATTTAAGCCCCCCAGCTTGATGTAAATTATTTTACTTCTTGGGCTGATTGGCCCAATTAGACGAGGCCCAATTAACATCCTCAAAACCCAACTTTGTAGCCCATCTTCTTTTCCTTCAAATTCATAATTGTGTGTACTGTATAATATTTTCAGGGCAATGGAAGTATAGAACAGAAGGCTTTGGTACTTGCGGAGTCTAGTTTGAAGGGTAACTTTGATTGTACATGTTTATTAAATTACTAGTTACTTCAATATATGATTATTGATTACTGATTAGTATATGGATTAGAATAAGTTCTGAAGATTCAACACGAAATTAGCAACGGCTGCAGCATAAATCAAGAACATCATTCCCTCAACATTACTCATCATCCCAAACATTCTTATTCCAGACAAAAATCAACAAACACAAAATGGATCATCAAAAAGTGCTTCCGGCAACTCCATCCCCAAATTCCTCAATCGTCCTGTCCTCACGGATATTCAATCCGGCCATGGATTCATCCAAGCTGCTACTAGCCTCCGCCAGCTCCAAGGGATCGTTGTAATTCCTAACGGCCCGAACAATGGCCCGAACCTTCCTATACGGGTGGACACACTCAAACACTTCCTGCCCAACAAAAACCCCATCACACCCCAACTGCATCATCATCGCCGCGTCAGCGGGGGTGAAAATGCCCCCGGCGGCGAAATGAACCACCGGCAGCCGCCCCATCTGCTTCGTCTGGACCACCACATCGTACGGCGCCTGGATCCTCTTCGAGAACGAGAACACCTCGTCCTCGTCCATGTTGTTCAGAGCCCTAATCTCGCCCATCACCCTCCTCACGCCGCGGACGGCCCCCGCCACGTCGCCGGCGCCGCTCAGATCCCCCTGCGTGCGAATCAGCGTCGCCCCCTCCCGGACCCGCCGCAGCGCCTCGCCCAGATCCCGGCACCCGCAGACGAACGCGGCCCGGAAGTTGTGCTTGTTGACGAAGTGGCAGTCGTCGGCGACGGCGAGGGTTTCGCTCTCGTCGATGTAGTCGACGCCGATCGCCTCGAGGATCTGGGCCTCCACGAAGTGCCCGACCCGGGCCTTCGCCATCACCGGGATCGAGAGGGCCTGCTTGATCTGCTTGATCAGGGACGGATCGGTCATGCGGGAGATGCCCGGCCCTCGCGGATCGGACACGACGGCGCAGCACGCGCCGGCGGATTCGGCGATCTTGGCTTGCTCGAGATTGGTGACCTCGACGGCGGCGCCGCCTCGGAGAAGCTGGGCCATCGCGACCTTGATGGGGAAGGGGGTTTTGTTGGCGTCGGTGGTGAGGGCGGCGCCGCTGTAGAGAGTGACGGCGTTGTCGTCGGCCATTGGTGAAATTTTGAGCTCGAAATGTGTAGTGGTGGTAGTGGAAATATTGAATCGGAAAATGGATTTGCTTTTTTTTTCGGTGGGTTGAAAGCGGAGACGATGGGATTATAGAACTTTCGGTGGTGGTGTAATGAAATATGTAGAAGCTTCTTTAAAGGAATTGAACAGAAACAATTCCAGCATTTTACTTTTTGTTTTTTATAAAATCAAACTAGATCATTGTTTTCTTTGCTAGGAGAAAAATACTTTTATAGAGTTTTGTTTATTTCGTGATTGAAGTATATGATTGAGGAAGTTTATTGATTGATATTCTTAAAATTATTGATTGAAACTTGTAAAAGAATCACTCTCCGTAAATTGTTATGCAAACAATCTTATAACAATATTTGAGGTCTTGAGTTTGTGTTTTTAATCAAGTAAAATAATTTCGTAAATTGTTATGCAATCAATCTTCTAAGGATATTTGAGTTATAGAGTTCGTGTTCTTGATCAAGTAAACTACACTGGCCAAGTCGGTGTGACAGGCTCACCGAGAAAATGTTGATAAAGAAAATCGAACTCGTAACCTCTCTGTCTTACCTCTCCTACTCCATCAACTCGATTACTTAAGGGCAAATGTTTGTGTTAGTGTATGTTTGATTTAGGGCATTTTGAACCATATTGCACATTTTAGGTGTAAAATTTGTTACACAATTGAAAAATAGAAAGGGGGCAATATGGAACATCAGTATTTACTTATTAAGGGACACTAAACGACATAAGCCACCGTGTTAAACGACATGAAAGTTAAAACGCGTACGGCGCCCGGCTAATTCAAAAAATAAATAACCGGGTCCCACCAACGGAGACTGGTTTTTTCACTTTCTTAAGAATTTTGAAATCGAAGATCCACCGTTTTGCTAATTACGAATTTATCCACCCAAATTATTCAAATTAACATATTCTTCTTCTTCTTTACTTAGATCAAAGTTTCATTCTTCTCTGAAAAACCAGATTTTTTTTGAAGTGGGAACCAAAATCTCAGCCGGTTGAATTTCAAATCTTCAATTCGAGTTACTGCTCTCTCTCGCTCAAGTCCAGGCACTGCATTTGTCTGTAATCATCCAGTTTTCCCCTTTTTTTATTTTTACTCCTATTTTTTAATGGTCGGCGAGAAAATGAATGCGGCGGGGAGGCAGAGATCGGGTACATCGGCGTCGCACCATCAGCGGCAGTACTCCGATCATTACATCGAAAACGCACCGAACGGCCGGTGGCTGCAATCTGCTGGCCTGCAGCACCTACAGTCATCTAACCCTGCGGTTCCTCCAGTTCAGGTTTACACTCGTGTTAATTTCACAGTGAGAGATATCTATTTAGATCTGATTCTATGTATTTTGAAGCCCTAAAATACAAATTTTGCTAATTTTTTCTGCTTTATAATGTGCAAAAAGGATTTTGGGTACTACAACGGAGGTGGTCAGGGTTCGAGAGCGTATAACAGTTTGCAGCCGCAGAGAAGTTTCAGTGGGGACAGCAATTTGTTCTCAGAGCCGTTATCGCCACCGGAAAATGCACGGAAGAAGTACGAGCAAGAGCAAGTTTCGGCCAATGAGAGTAGCCCCGGTCTCTTGGATCTTCATTCTTTGGATACTGAGCTACTTCCTGAGGTATTGTTCTTAAATAAGAGCAAGTTGTAATTTTTGAATATGCAATAAAAATCAATAATTTGAATTAGATACTGTGTAATTTATTTATGTTTGTGTATTTTCGATACCGTTTGCCGTTTGATTTCATTACTCAACTGTTTGCACTACAGAAATATGGTGCAAGCATGTTGTCTCTCATTCAATTTGGAGAGAATTGGGGAGAACTACTGTCTACTGATAAAACCAATTATCAGTATGCATTTGGAAGTCCATAAGCTGAAAAGATTAACAACAAAAAAATAATCATTGGTACATAATCATCACCTGATTATACTTGAAACCTAAAATTTTTGTACCCTTAATCATCACCGAACATCCAAGGGCACTTTTTTTACTTTTGTTATTTAGTTTTCACCCGATTATGTAAGCTGGACCATTTGTCCTATATTTTTTCCACCTTGTCCCTTTTTTCCTAGAACTCATTATATAAGCTACAGTTTCAAGTCTTTATTTTACTAAAGGCAGTTATATTTTGCATTTTGGATGTCTATTTAGTTTGTTTGATGCTCAAATCTTATACCATGCTCTCCTTTTTTTTTTTTTTTTTTTTTTTTTCCGGCTGAGAATAGATGTCAGTTCCTGGTCTTTATGATGGCCCTGCAATGAATAATTTTTTACGAAGAAGAAGCTTTGATGACTCTGACCCATACTTTGGAAACAATAAACAAACTGGAAAAGCTTTTGGCTTGCCTGAGACCAATGTTCAAAAAAGTCTTGCAGCTGACAATGTGAAGGCAAGCAATGTCGCAAAGATCAAAGTAGTGGTATGTATATTCTGAATGATAATTATTAATGATAAGCTATTGAGTGTGTGTGTGTGTGTGTGTGTGTGTGACAAGCGAGTACGATTTTTCCCAGCCGCCTTTTGCTTTCACTCGATTAATCAATCTATATATTGTTGTTGGATGGTGTTTACTGTATTGCAGGTGAGAAAAAGACCGCTGAACAAAAAGGAATCATCAAAGAATGAGGAGGATATCATAGAAACCAATTCAAATTCTCTTGTTGTCCATGAGACAAAACTTAAGGTTTGTAAAACAATGAAAAAATAGTTGCCCAGTTTTTGTTTGTTGTTGATATTACATCAACACAACAATGTAAGTGGTTTCGCAATATTATTTTTCTTCCCTTTGAAACATTTATTTCCTTCTAGCTATTTGCTTTCTCCCATGCGTGATTATATTAGTCTATATTTCTTGCAGAATCTATCGTTTCCAAAGATAACCTGATATGTTATTTTTACTCAATTACTCTAACAATGAACAACACAGTTCCAGATTATTATTTGCTCGGAACCATGTTTTACGTTGAAAATCAAATAATTTTATTAGCGCTAATTTGCCAGATTACTGTCTGGATCTCTTATGTATGATATTCATCATCTTTAGATCTTAATATTCTGCAGGTTGACCTTACCGAATACATGGAGAAACATGAATTTGTATTTGATGCCGTCCTGGATGAAGAAGTTTCAAATGATGAGGTAATTATTGCAGCTCATTAAAAAAGATGAGGTGAAATGTTTTCACACTCTTTTCTAATATGTGGTCCACATTCTATCACTTTAGGTGTATCGTGAAACTGTAGAGCCAATTGTTCCGATAATTTTTCAACGTACGAAAGCAACTTGCTTTGCTTATGGCCAAACAGGTAATTGACATGAATTGAAAAAGGAGTTGAAATTATGTTTGTTCTAATTACTCTGTGCAGTATGAACACCATGATGCTGATCTATGTGTGTTTTGGAAGGTTTGTGTTTTGATTTTGTTTCAGTTCTCAATCAACTTCTCTTGAGATTAGATTCATTACAATTATGAATAAAAATTGCCCCACAACCATTCCAGTTTTTATCAATATCCCTAAGTTTTCTGACTTACATAATATTTGTTGGACTCTAATAAATACCACAGTTGTGAACTATGAACATTTAATATTAAGCACCAGATTGTTTACTTCGTAATTTATACATTATTTTATCAGCAAATAGGCATTACCTTGTTTCTTTGCCCCCTTAAATCTCTCTCCTTTTCACCATTCTGGATTTTTTCTCAGGAAGTGGCAAAACATATACTATGAAACCTTTGCCCCTCAAAGCAGTAAGAGATATCTTGAGGCTCATGCACCACACTTACAGGAACCAAGGCTTTCAATTGTTTTTGAGCTTCTTCGAGATATATGGTGGAAAACTCTTTGATCTGCTCGGTGATAGAAAGTAAGCTGTTTCCTTTGGTTTGTAGTCAGTTCTAAATACTTAAATCTCAAGATTATCTCTTAAAATTACAAATAGAATATGACAACTGGCAAGGGGGTATTTGTAATTCAGAAAGTACAATGAGTTTTTTTGGTTATTATCCATTATTGCAATTTGATCTCTAACTAAGCTTCTTGCAGAAAACTTTGTATGAGAGAGGACGGCAAACAGCAAGTGTGTATTGTGGGCTTGCAAGAGTACAGGGTAGTAGATGTTGAGACAGTTAAGGATCTCATTGATAAAGGAAATGGAGCAAGAAGTACAGGGACAACAGGTGCCAATGAGGAATCATCTCGATCTCATGCCATTCTTCAGCTTACCATTAAGAGGTCTGCAGATGGTAGTGAATCGAAACCGGCACGGGTTGTTGGTAAGCTCTCCTTCATAGACCTTGCTGGAAGCGAACGTGGTGCGGATACAACTGATAATGATAAACAGACCAGGTACATGCCTAAGTAGCTTTCTAGTTTCCCAGGGAGTATATTATTCTTACTGCGGTTTAATGATGGGAATTATTCTGAGGGTTATTTGAAATTACATGGGCTTAGTTGGAAAAAAAAATTAGATGACCCTTATTTTAATTATAGTTTTCTTCTGAGGCTTGATTTATCGAAAGTTCTAAATTCGGGGCTTGGATTAAATTTTCTCAAATGAAGGCCCAAACATTGCTCATGTTTCTCAATTGGGGGCCTACTTTTTGCTAGTAAATGGAAACCTTAATGAATGTGTTTGTAATATCCTGAGGGGGAATTTGTAATTTTGAAGAATACTGGATTTTCTTTTCCCACGATATTCACTAATGAAAAATCATAACAATATTATGCATGAGGAGCATAAAGTCGCCAGCTGACATTGCAGAATATTGCTAGTTGGCACTGATGTATAAAACACGATCTTCTTTCTTCTGAATCCTTGTCCAAATTCCTGAATATGCAGAATGGAAGGAGCCGAGATCAATAAAAGCTTGCTTGCGTTGAAGGAATGTATTAGAGCACTTGATAATGACCAAGGGCATATTCCATTTAGAGGCAGTAAACTAACTGAGGTTCTAAGGGACTCGTTTGTTGGAAATTCTCGTACGGTAATGGTATCATGCATTTCACCAACCTCAGGGTCCTGTGAACACACCTTGAACACTTTAAGATATGCCGACAGGTGAGTATCATCAATTCTTAATGTGTAATTATTTCATTTTCACTCCATTCATGTTCTAATTCTACAATTTCTTAATGTACTCATGGCTATGAATTCTACATTTTGTTACTACTAAGACCTTGTTAATTCAATACTAGATTAATTATTTTCTTAGGGATAAATGCTAAATTAATTAATTATTAATATCTCACTAAATCAATGATGTACTAGTTTTAATTTAGCGGTTGCAGTATTGTTTAATTTATGGAGGTTTTAATGTATATTAGGGTAAAGAGCCTTTCGAAAGGGAACAACTCCAAAAAGGATATTTTATCTTCAACCTCAATTCTAAAGGAGTCAACAACACAAGCATTGTCTTCAATCCAGCCGGCAGCATCGTACTTTGAAGATGATATGGGTGATTCATTGCCTGAACAAATTGATAAAGAAGAATATGACGATGATTTACTTGAGCAAGAGAAGATACATTTGAAGAAGAATACAAAAGTAGAATCTTACAACTTTCTGAATATGGATGATAGAATTAAAAGAGTTAACAGGCAAGAAAAGTGGGAAGAGCCTCCTAAATCAGAAATTAAATATTCGAATCCGAACGATGATTTGAATGCGTTATTGAAGGTGATAATAGCAAATATCAACCTATTGGGAAGGTAATAATTAAGGAATCAATTTATTGATTAATTTTTTGTTGTCCTCCCTGTTAGGAAGAGGAAGATCTCGTTTACGCTCACCGGAAACAGGTGGAGGAGACTATGGAAATTGTCAGAGAGGTATGTTATGATGTACTAGCACATTATCTTGTAACTTAGGATTGTCCGAGAGGTATGTTATGATGTACTAGCACATTATCTTGTAGTTAGTTTAACTACAAAAAAGGTCAAGGTAGAAGTTGCACAACCCTATCTTTGAAAATGAAAAATCTTTTTCCTATTTTACTGTTGGATCCTAAACAGTGGGTATTTGTTAAGTCAATACAACCCAAAAGAGAGTAATCAAGGGAATATTTTGTAATGTGAAAAAATAAGTGATTTTTTTTGTAACTAATCCAAACTTAAATTGTATGTTTAAAAAAACAAAATTATTTTCTTCTCTTCTATTGATTTTTTATTATCTATATTCAACTTTTTGCAGGAGATGGATCTGTTGGTTGAGGCCGATCAACCGGGTAATCAGCTAGACAATTATGTCTCCAGACTAGACACGATCTTATCACAAAAAGCTGCCGGTATCCTACAGCTACAAAAACGTTTGGCTCGTTTTCAAAAACGCTTGAAGGAGCATAATGTTCTTGTTTCTTCTGGCACTTGAGAATATCTTACACTATATTTTGCACATAAGAGATTTGTACTGGTTTCCAAAAACCCATATTGAATTTTTACAATGTATTCATTTATTAACAAAGTACGGTGTGAAGATGTTTGGACAATATATGGATTATGTGCTGAGTGTTTTAAGCACATGTATCCTTCTGGTTATAATTCATTTGTGTGTAATCAAAACATTCGGATCTGTCATATTTATAAACCATGTGAATATCTTGTTTTAATGGATTAGAGAAACTTGTCCTTACGAGATGTCGAAATTCTAGCCTACAAATGTATCCGATCAAACCTATTCACAAACGGTGTGAATATCATGTTTTCGCCAGTATTCCCAACAATGCATCTTAGAGCACGAAATTCTAGCCTACAAATGTATCCGATCAAACCTATTCACAAACGGTGTGAATATCATGTTTTCGCCAGTATTCCCAACAATGCATCTTAGAGCAGTCGATCACAATCAAGTTCAAAGGATGAATCTTGTATTGTGAATTTGTGATAGACATAATGCATTTGAGGATCTCAGCAATTAGACTACTTTGGGTTAGAATCTATCAAAGTGACAACTGATTTTTCATTCTTATACTGCAAATTCATAAAAGAGCAAATAAATCAATTTGAAATAACTCTTCCACAACACAAATCAACAACAACAAAACCAACACCAGCACCAAGCTGTCTATTTTTCTTTTATTCTTAAAAGGATTTCATCATCGTTCATTCATCTTACAGAGAAGGTGAAGAAACAAACTGTCTGGGTAAACCGAAAATATCTTTCTCTTCAAATGGAGAACTCCATTCCCGAGAAGCACCTGAGTTCGGATCCTTTATATCCATCCCTTCATTCAACCCCCTGACCATGACACCGCTTCGATTGGACACAACCGTACCCCCCATAGCAAATGAGTCGAACCCATGCACGGAGTAGCCCTCGACAGCCCAACATGGCCTAGGCGGTAATGCACTGCGATCCAAACTCCAGTCCACGTTCGCATAATCACACTGCAATATCGACCCACCCATTTTCCAGTCCACCTGCGACCCTGACCCGATCGTCCCTATCCCAGCAAAAAGACCGAGAGACGAAGCCGGGGCAAGAGCTGGCATAGACGCACCTCTACTACTGGACATATATTGCGGATGCTGCTTCTGTGAGTTGTGGTGAAATTGATTGTACATAGGATTTGAACCAACGGCAAAAGACGGCACATGCACATTGGGCTTCACTGTCTCAACAGAATTAGAATACCAACCCATATTCGTCCCGGGAGGGGTCGAGCTATTGCTCGTGGTAGAAGCTTGCTTTGGAGTGATAATATGTTGTGGTCTCTGCATGACTATAACCGGTTCTTTAACTGACCCGAGCTGTAATTTCCTTAATTCATTCACATACTTGTTGGGTTCTCGCTCTTCCGTCTTGGATGGATTAGACCCCACACTTACACTAGCAATAACAAGCTGAGGTGGTTTGGTCCATTCTGGTTTTACAGGGGGGGCTTGGGCTTTCTTCAATGCATGCACGTTTTTCACCCCAGTGTCGACCGGTTGAGGTTTTGCAAAGTTGAAATCCCTTTCGTCCCTTTTCTGTTGTTGAAAGATGGTTGGTTTTGTGTGTACTCTTGTCGGAATTTGATTGTTTGGTACCGGTTGCTTGCTAGGATCTCCTATTTCTTGGGGCTTCGTCGAAGGCACTACAACAGCAGGAGGCTCCTCCTTTTGGGCCTTAAGTATTTCTTCAGCCTTGTCAAGATTACCCTCGCAGGAAACCAATACTCTCTCCACCTCCTGTTTGGAAGCCCTGTACCTGATCTCCATTTCCGTAATTCGGGCTAGCTCTTCTGATATGTCAATTTTCAAATTATTACTAATATTATTATTACATTCGGTTAGCTTTTCTTCTTCACCTCCTTCGAAAAGCCACGCGACTGACTCCTCCACTCGGCCTTCGTTCAGGATCAGGGCCATCGTGGACCGTTCACGGGAGAAGCCCATGGACACGAACTGCTGAGAAAGGGCTTCTAGCTTCCGAGACATAAGGTACCCGCTACACCTCTCGTGGAGCTCCTGGGCTCGCCTCTCCTTCTGGCGTTGGTGTTTCTTCTCGTTTTTGAGGCGTATTTTCTCTCTCTTGTCGTTGTCGGCTCCGGGCACTGCCGGATGAGGTGGTGATTTTTCTTTGTGGTCTTCTGACTCGCCGGACCAACTTCCATTATTGGAGGCAGAATCATACTCGGCATTATTATGATCATCTGGATCGTCTATATTTTGAAAACGGGTATTTGAATGAAGTGGGCTAGATGTGGCCACCGGTGATGTTTCAAAGGTATGGAAGGTTCCGGAAAGAGGGTTGTATCCGCTTGCTGGGGCTCCAGTACTGGTGTTAACATGAACAGAAGGCTTTGAAGATCCCTTTAGTGGTTGTTCCTTGCCGGCCTTTTTGTCTTTCGAATTGGATTTGGAAGCTGCAGACATATTATCTTCAGTGTGAAGTTATTGGTTCCTGTAACACTGGATGATTAGAGTAACATTAGTAAATCAACACAATATAAAATTAATCATCTATTTTTCAATTTTTCAATTGAAGATCTCATTGACAAAAAACTGAAAAGAAACAGAAATAACTCATCATTCTTCTGAGGATTAGTAATGTAAGGATTCACTTTTACAGATTTCTACAATGTTATTGAATCAACTAAAATTTGCCTTATCCTTGTGTTATGAATGAAGTAAAGTAGCAATATTTTAACAAAATACAACAAGTCAATACACGAAACCAGTGTTCTAAAAAACGGCCTAGGCGGCCGCCTAGGCGCCGCCTAGGCGCTAGGCGCCGGTCAGTCTAGCAGTTTTCTTCTAGGCGGGCTGGTCTAGGCGGGGGCTTGAGAAAGTAGGGTTTTAAGCGGTTTTGGACTGCTTCTGGGCAGGCTAGACAGGTCTGGACGGCTTCTCATCGTGTTTGGGCGGCTTCAAGGTGGAATTCAAGCAAAAATTTGAAAGAAAAAACTTACAGTAGACAGCACTCCACCGCAGCCCTCTTCCCCTCTTTTTTTTTTCCAGTCTCTTTTTATGAACTTACGCTATGTTTCTCTCTTTTTTTATCTTCTTTAATTTTTCTTTTTTTTCCTTTTTAGTTTCATTTTCCTTTTATTGTTTAAGCTTTCTTTATTTATCCATTTTTTCATTTACTGTTCTTTTTCTTTCCTTTACTTATTTATTTCCATTTTCTATTTTATTATCTTTTTTTTCCTTTTTGTTTTCACTTTCCTTTTAATTAGTTTTCTTTCCTTTTATTTTTCCAAATCTTTTCCTCTTACTCTTTTTTATTCTTTTTTCTAATTTTCTTTTCCCCCTACTTTATATTTTAAAATTTTAACATTTTATACTATTTTTAATAAATAATTGAATGCATTTTGGAATGTATTAGAAATAAAATTGTACTTATATATGAATTTCTATATAAATTATTATTAATAATTTAATATTCTCAACAATTTTAAACTTTTTATTAATATTTTTATTGATAATATATATATTTATATTAAAATAATCAAATCCGCCTAGATCCGTCTAAATCCGTCTAGGCCCCCGCCTAGCCGTCTAGGCGCTAGGCCCCAGGTCACCGTCCTATTAGCGCCTAGCGTTTTTTAGAACATTGCACGAAACATACAGTCATGGAAATATTGAAACAGAAACTAAATTACATGTCAAACAGAAAATTGTTTCAAACATAATAAAATAAATAGTTGATGCAAATAACCAGAAATTGATCATAAAAGTCAATAATCATATTTCAACAGTTTCTATTGAGATCAATCCTGCCTGCATTAGTTCATCCTGCATGTTTCTCTACTCCAAATCAGTTACAGGGATCCAGAATCTCTAAACTCCTTCACCTCAAGGAAGAATTTGGAAGATCTAATTTTTTTGTAGTCCTAGAATCCCCTTAATCAGAAGTCCGGGTCGATTTTTTTTTAATCTATCAAATAGCATTCACCTGCACATTTATGATTTCATCTTCTTCATAATCAGCATGTATAAGTTATTTCAGCCAACATACTGTCATCTATCCGACCCATTATATCCATTACCTAAAAGCCACACGGAAGTACCAACAGCTAAGATCCAATTCACATTTTCCCTCAACCACACATCAAATTTCCGACGAAACATTACAAGCTCAATTTAATCATCCACATTCCATAAAAAATCAAATCAAAAAATTACCAGAAAAAAAAAATTGAGTAACAGACCGATCGATCAATCAATACCAATCATACCATTACATCACCAATTTTAAACCATAGAAATAGAAAATATATTTAATATCGGCTGTCCCGACCTCGTTCCTAGGACCGCCGGCCGATCGACCGGAGAAAAAATAGAAAAAATGGGATTCGAGCCTCACCTGCAACAGATCGATACGATCGATGAATACACCGTGCTGAATTCCCTGTCGGTTCGAAAATGAAGGATTGGATTTAGTGTCAGCGAGAGAATCACAGACAGAGAACTCGCTCGCGAAGGGAATATATCTAGAGAGAGAAAAAATGTACGGGTCGCACGAGGATGTATTTATATAGTGAGAGAGATGGGTAATGCGAGGCTGGAAAGTGTAAATGAATAGAGACGTAATTAGGGTTTATTTTTTAATGGATTAAATTGTGACTTGTACATAAATTACATTCTTATGTATGTATTTTGCCCTCGGTTAAAATGTACAAGTGATGGGAGCAGTCTTGACCCTTTTAATTATTTTTATCAATTTAATATTTTGTGTAAACGAAAATTAAAATAAAAAAAATATAATTGATTGAGAGGAAATTGTTAGTCATACCTACCACCACCGCGTTCAGTTCAAACTGGACAAAACCGCAGCAACGAAACGGCAGACAAACACCGGTAGTTCCCTTCCCAAACCCATCTTTTTCATATATAGGCACATTTTTTCCAGCTGATACGGAAGATATTTATGGTGAAAAAGTCTTCATTCCGAAACATATAGTTACAGAATTATATATACAGTAGTAACATCCCAATGGCGGCGGCGACGATGAAAAATCCCGATACGCCGTCGGCCCACCGTCCCCTCCTCTCCGATCCACAGCGACCACAATACGTCGTCGTACTGCCTCCCTACCTACCCCCTTACCGCTCCAATCGCCTCACCCGCAGATCATGCCAGCACCGCCTAATCTATTCATTCGTCCTCCTCCTCATCCTCGCCGCCGCCGCGTACGTACTCTGGCCTTCCGATCCGAAGCTCTCCGTCGTCCGCCTCAGCCTCGAACGCCTCCACTTCCACATGACCCCCCATATCTCGCTCGACGTAACCCTAGACCTGACAATCAAGGTCTGGAACAAAGATATCTACTCAATTGACTACGACTCCCTGAACGTCTCGATTGGGTACAGGGGGAGCAGGCTAGGGTTCATCACCTCCGACGGCGGCCGAATCAGGGCCCGCCGCTCGTCGTACGTGAACGCCACACTCCAGCTCGATGGCACTGAGGTGTTGGGCGATGCAATTTTGCTGCTCGAGGATTTGACGAGAGGCTCCATTACGTTCGATACTGAGTCGGAGATTAGTGGGAAGCTCGGGCTTTTCTTCTTCGACGTGCCACTTAAGGTAATTTCTCTTCATCACTAAAACTACATACATTTAAATTGTAGTTTTTTTTGGTGAATTTATTCATATTTTAGGTCAATTTTACAGTGGTTGTATTGAGCATGATGTTAATTCGAATAAATTTATACTATAGTGAAGTTTGTTTTGGTGATTATGTTGTTAAACTTTCACAACTCTAGAAGGTTTGGTGCACGTATGACCGGATACTTGATACTTGCATTATGTGGGTATTATAAGAGCTCGCCTTTTCGTTTTCTCTGAGTTGCTTGAGGACTTGTGATTATGAATGATAGTATTATAAGGCTGAAGGAAGATGAAGGTCATATGTTCAAATTTTTAGTCAATGAGTGTCCTTTTAATAATACAAGTATCACTCAGGTTCACTGTTAGTTCAGACTATGTGGTAAATGCTCGCCAGTCGAATTGATTTGATGTTTGACGAGTTACGATATGGTTGACAACTTGAGGCTACGTTTAATTTAAGGAAATGTGATTTAGTGAATGCTGTACAGAAATTAGATTTGAATGATAAATAAAAATAGACATGCTAATATGATATGCAAAGCTCCTTAGTACATCTATATACCCTGATGTTGTGATGTGCACTTTGATTTGAATAGTATTATCATCACTTTGATTTAGATTGTTCATATGATAAGTTGGTGTCACCAAAAATCTGTACTTGTATCATTAGGTCGTGTTTTTTCCTTCGTTTGAATTGCGTGCACATAAATTACTCTACTTGACCATCTCGTCTGACTCTATATTATCATCAATAAACTACTTTTCACTATTCTTTTTTAATGATCTCTTGCAGGCAAAAATATTATGTGAAGTCATTGTGCACACACGTAATCAAACTATTGCTCGTCAAAATTGCTACCCCGATTGAGGTTATCTTCTATTTTCTTACTGATTTCAGTATTTCACCATCCTGCTGATTGATCATCATTCTGTCTTGTAGATTACAGCGTTTATTAAGCAAATAACATATGGATAGGACAATGTACCATTCACCAGTTGAGATATGTTGTATAACCACTGTGCTAAATTTAGTTCCAAACTAGGGATAATTATGAAACTGCTCTGCTCTGAGGTTTTTACAAGAAAAAAGAATGTGTAAACAAAATGTTTTCAAAATTCCTATAAAAAGGTCGAGTTTTACGTCTGTCTTAAATTTAAAGGGTATCTGTTATATTTTTATGGTCGTTACAAGGGTAAACATTTTATGCTTGTGAAAGAGGTACCAAAAATGTATGGCAATAATAGTTAATTAGACCTTGAAGGCTTTTGTATTTTGTAAACTTCTATGAGTTGTCTTGTAATTTGTAAAATACCTAAACCTCAGGGGTGGTTTTTGTGGATATCCCTACAAACTTTAGCAAAACAACATATCATTTAGCTTGAAACTGCCAGAAAGATTCGTGCAGCCCACGTTTCATAGTCTTGTATAGTAAAGAAAATGTAGTGTAGTGAACCTTCTCTTATTAGCAAATATAAATACTTATTTTAGAATGATGAGATATTGGTTATTGCACAGGACTAAGGAGGAACTTAAGGAGGCAGGACATCTGGCATCTGGGCAATCGTCAATCGGTATAAGAAGAAAATCGTGTAAATTTATAAGTAAGGTTTCTAGTACGAATCTGTCTAATTACTTAAAATTTTATCATATTATTTGTAGGAACTAGGAAGTTCTTTAATGAATGCATTATACCACATATTCAGAAAATGGTATCCCTGTCTGCTTATATTTCTTGATCATGTAACATAGCTTATGCTACTCTCGATTTCTTTTTAACTAATAATATCCGGGTGTTGGTTCTGTATAGCCAATAACCCTTCATTTTACTGCTCCAAATTTGTAGATTTGTACAAGGAAGTCAGGTTATTTTCAATGACATACATATTACATACACATAAATACATACATACCCTTGCCTAGAAAAGCTAAAAAGGGAAAAAACACAAACAATTTACAAATACAGCTGGGATCTTCTTGTAATAGGGGGAACCTCCGAAGTTATTGGTAATGCCTATAGTTGATCAATATGTCATGATCATAGAATAAATACAAGAAAGCGTTTCAATGATTATTAAGATGGAATTCATATAGCTTTGAGTTGATTCAAGAGTTTATATACAATCACGTACTTGTTTGAGATGCAAAATTAAGTAAAAATGAGACTATGTACTTGTTTGAGATGCAAAATTAAGTAAAAATGAGACTAACAGTTTGTTTTTTCTTATGAATTCAACTGAATTGAATTCTTTTGTATATTTTTGAATTGAATTGATTTTTTTTATAATAATTATTATAGTATATTGTTAGTTTTTTCAAAAAAAAATATTAATAATATAAAATCATTTCTTTTAATTGATTCATTTTATTTAATAAAATCACACATTTTAATTTATTCATTTTATAGCATCAACTTAGATTATATATTTAAAGTCATTCATTTTATTTTTTTTAAATGAACTAAATCGAGATAAAGTGAAATAAATTGAATTGAAATTAAATCAAAAAAAATATGATCTTAATATAATATATAAATAAATATGATATTATTATTTGAGAAGTAAAATAAAGATTTTGATATAAGGTCAACAATAATCTTTTGAGTTTTGACAAAAACTAATTATCACAATAAAATTCAGACCCCTTTATTCAAAATTTTATTTTATTTCGTGGTAAGATGATATAAGGTAAATTTCTCTTCCTACATTTTTATTTTGTTTTTGAATAAATTTGATGTATATGGCGAATTTCCCTTCTTTATACATATAAAAATCTTTAAAATTGGAGAGTGCTATTAGTAACTGTTAATTATATACTCTTTTTACAAATAAAGGAAATAAGTACACACAAAATTTGAAACTCAATTACTGAAACATGCCGTTTACCCACAAAATCCACAAAACTAAATAAATAGGGCCTTCACTATATAT
Organism: Euphrasia confusa; assembly: GCA_954870475.1. Taxonomy (NCBI): domain Eukaryota; kingdom Viridiplantae; phylum Streptophyta; class Magnoliopsida; order Lamiales; family Orobanchaceae; genus Euphrasia; species Euphrasia confusa. The sequence goes on from OX940961.1 coordinate 5,230,825, forward strand.
ATGTCTAATTAGCTTTGATATTTTATTTATTCATTCAATATTATTTTGTTTAAAAATAAAGAAAAAAAATGAAGAACACGCAAATGGCTTTTGTTGCTGTTATGATAATGAGCGTGATGATACATTTTGGCGATGCTCAATATCATGAGGAGTCGATCTACAGCACGTTACATTGTTGGAGCGATTGCATAGACAAATGTTACTATATTGCTTTTTGGTGCTATCCAGGTTGTTTGAGAAATTGTTCATCTCGTGGAAGTAAACCTGAACCAAAACCTGGACCGCCAAAACCTGGACCACCAAAACATGTACCAGAAGAATTATATTATTAATTGTTTGAATTAAGGTCGATTGTGAAGATAATTAGTATAATATACACATGAGTTTGTATTTGATTTCATTTGCAATATTATAATACACTATTTCATCATATCTCTCTAAAGATTTATATAAGTATTATTGTTCGTATATACTGTATTATAGTTTGATTTATTATTATTACGTGCACGTAATCTAAACTACAAGAGTAATTGCTCTCAGGGGCATAGTCGAGTGGTAAAACCCGTGATGATGTGAGTGTAATTCCTCGGCGACGTAGGATTCGAATTTCGGGTAGGACAAATTTTAATTGAAATATTATGAAGGTTTGTCCTGAGGTGAGACATGTTGGCCCTCTTGATATACATCCTACCAGATCGAGTAACCTTCGATTTACCAGTTGAGATAAATTGTAGTACTATAACCATTGTGCTAAATCCAGTTCCAAACCAGGGATATATACTTATGAAGCTGCTCTGCTCTGAGGTTTTTACAAGAAAAAGAATAAGTTCTAAACAAAATGCTTTCAAAATTCATATAAAAAGGTTGAGGTTTACTTCTGTCTTAAATTTAAGGGGTACCTGTAATATTTTTATGATCGTTACGAGGGTAAACATTTTATGCTTGTGATTTGTGATAGAGCTACCAAAAATGTAAGATAGTAATAGGTAATTATACCTTGAAGGCTTTTGTATTTTTGAAACTTCTATGAGCTGTCTTGTAATTTGTAAAATAGTTGAACCTCAGGGGTGGATTTTTGGTATTTCCTACAAACGTTTGCAAAACAACAAATCATTAGCTTGATGGGAACATTGCCAGAAAAAATCGTTCAGCCCACGTTTCGTAGTCTTATATAATAAAGAAAATGTAGTGTAGTGAACCTTCTCTTAGTAGCAAATATATATATATTTGTTTTAGAATGATGAGATATCTGGGCAATCGTCAATCGGTATAACTGGAAGAAAATCGTGTAAATTTATAAGTAAGGCTTCTAGTACGAATCTGTCTAATTACTTAAAAATTTATCATATTATTTGTAGGAACTAGGAAGTTCTTTAATGAATGCATCATACCACATATTCAGAAAATATATATCCCTGTCTGCTTAATTATATTTCTTGATCATCATGTAACATAACTTATGCTACTCTCGATTTCTTTTCAATGACATACACATTACATACACATAAATACATACATACCCTTGCCTAGAAAAGCTAAAAATGGAAAAAAAAAAAAACACAAACAATTTACAAATACATCTGAAGGTATTATTTAATTTGTGATTAATTAGTTCTTCCTATGAACCCACTGGTATTGTCCATGGTGGAGTCTACACCGGAAAGAACCGGGATGGCAGGTGGGTGAGCAAACGCATACCTTTGTATTACCCTCACCAACTCCTCTGTCCACCACCGCCTCTTCTGTGGTGGCACCACCGCCTTGTCTCCGGCCATCCTCCGCACTTGAAGGGTAACACATGTTGATTTTTGCAAGACAGAAAAAAATGGGGCCTTTAATTTGTAGTTTGGTGTAATAAGCAAGAATAAAGAAAGAAAGAATGATGGGAATTGAGGAGTGATTCTTAGAAAGGTATAGCTTTATATAGAAAGGGGTTTTTTCTTTATGATGCAAAGCTTATCCTTTGTACAAACTTTCTTAAGCTGTTTTGGATTGTGGTGATGCGCCAGTTACAGGCTCAACCACTTGTCAACTCTAACTGGGGAAGCTTGCGTTTTGGGTTTTACTGCGTCTGTGGATAGTTCCAAATTGAATCAAGGTTTTTTTTTTTTTTTTTTATTATTATTATTATTTAATTCAAACTTATGTCATTGAATTAAAGTTTTTTAATTTCCATAATTATTTATGGGTAGTTAAAATATCCTTAGTTTTGATTAGAAAAAAAAAATGATACGGAGTAAGTTAAAAAAATTGTTTGACAATTTTATCATCTTAATAAAATATTTTAAAGTATATACTGTATTAACTAAATTTCAATATACAGTAAGTTTGGATGATTATACAAATGAAAGAACAAGTAAATATTTAAATTTAAACATTGATATTTAAAATTAATACAATATGCAATTTCTCTCACAGCAGTGGGCCATGATTTCCACATGACTATTAAAAACACATTGACAATATCAAATAATAAGATTTCAGGAAATTCATACTTACCAAATCAATACTCCGTATTACATATGTGCTGCTATAAACCATATTGTATTTTTTTTTTTTTTTTACTTTCATTAGTCAAAATAGAAAAAAACAAATGGAGATTAATAATACAATGGATGATAAGGAGATTAATAAGTACGGTGATTCCTCCTGCTGGCCGAGATTCGGTTCAGAGTCGGAGTACCAACGATTCGTTTGCCCTGACGATGACATCGTGCCCGTGAAACGATCAGAGCCGTCCATCTCGATCTGGACACTTCTGTGGAGGAGAATCAAGAAGCAGAATAACAAAATCGTGCGAAGTTGTTGTTCCAAGTCTACGAGGTTCAGCTACGATCCATGCTCGTATTTGCAGAATTTCGATCAGGATGGTCCAGATGATCTCAACCGTTCATTCTCCGCAAGGTTTGCTTCCCTTCCATCTAAGGGAATGAGGTATAGTTGAAGAAAAACGTGTGCATTTGTGAATTGTGATGTGTTCAAATACTTTGCTATTTTTTATTTCTAAAATCTAGCTTAAATATACATATACATATGGGCAAATCATGAAAAAATAACAATAATAATAAATTATATTTTCTCTGTTTCTTGGAGATTTTCTGATTACTACTATATTAGAAAATTATACTACTATAGTACTATTATCAAATTCAAATGTTCTGTTTGAATCATTCTTTTTCATTTTTATTATTTAAAATTTTAATTAAGTATTATTATAGTATTATACTCTATTTAATTATATCAATCGACATATATAAGAAGTTGGTGATAATTAATTGGAACATGTGGTGTCATATCAGTCATAATAACAATTGGATTACTTACATTTTCGTGTTTTCGTGTCTCTAATTATTTAGTTTTATTTCATTATTTGATTGAGAGAATAATTTGATGCATTATTGACTAACTATAATTACCCAGGTTTGTTTGATTAATCAAAGATTAATTTATTAAATTGAACTATTATCAGTAAATCATGGCATTTTGACCTGCAATGCTAATTTAAGACCCAAGTAATCAACTCAAAAAATGCAAATAAAAAGGCATACGGCACACCCAAGTAATCGACTCAATCCCTTAATACTCCTCATATAATACTACTAACAACAAAAGGCTGTAAATATATAAGTGTTTTTTTTTTATATGTGCAAAATATATAAGAGCATCTCCAATCGATACTAAAAACCTATTATGGAGTAGGACAGATGCTCCAACCGATACCAAAATATAAACTTATTATAGGTATTATAGTGGGACCCACATAAAAAATACTTAGATTTACGTTTACCTTAAACTCAAACCAAAAACTATTTATTATTTATAAAATTATCCTTTTATTTTACAAACTAATAAAAAAGACCTATTAATCTTTTATTTTAATTTTTTATTTAATATATTTTGTAATGTAATTTTTTTAATAATCATATATTAATAATTAAAATAAAATTTTATTTTGAAAATAAAAATAAATATTTATAATTAAATATTAAATATTTCATGTTTGCGCAATTTTGTCATATTTAATTAATATTTTATTATATTTTTTATTTTTGAAATTTTAAATTGAAAATAATATTTATTAATTTTTTTAAATTTAATTTCATAAGTTACGAGGTTAAATTATAAATTTGTAAAGATATTAATTATTTATAAAAATAGTATAAAATATTGTATAAGAAGAATAATTTGAGAATATTCTTTTAAGTTTAAGTATTGGAATTTCGGTTGGAGCTAATTTACTGTAAACTTAAAACTAAACTTATTTTTGAGTTTAAGTTTTTGTGTTCGGTTAAAGATGGCCTAAGTGTAGAAAAAAGAAAAATTAAGTATTTACAGAAAAAAAAATTATATGTGCAAAATATATAAATTGTTTAGAAAAACACAAAATAAAGTGTTTACAGAAAAACAAAACTGGCCTAAGTGTTTAGAAAAAAGAAAAATTAAGTGTTTACAGAAAAAAAAAATTATATGTGCAAAATATATAAATTGTTTAGAAAAACACAAAATAAAGTGTTTACAGAAAAAAAAAATTATATGTGCAAAATATATAAATTGTTTAGAAAAACACAAAATAAAGTGTTTACAGAAAAAAAAAATTATATGTGCAAAATATATAAATTGTTTAGAAAAACACAAAATAAAGTGTTTACAGAAAAACAAAACAAACGCCCACCATGGGGCTCGAACCCATGACCACAAGGTTAAGAGCCTTGCGCTCTACCAACTGAGCTAGACGGGCTGTTGTTCCAAGTGCATGTTGAGTATTATATATTCTAATTAATACAGATAACTGAAAACAGGAAAATAAGGAAAAAGGCAAAAACATAATATAAAATCGCCGTTGCCGGGGATCGAACCCGGGTCACCCGCGTGACAGGCGGGAATACTTACCACTATACTACAACGACTTGTTGAAATTCTTTGTAAACGCTACATAGACAACGCACTGTTATATGATACAAGTATCTATACAATTTTCGATAAATTAGTGTAGAAACGAAGCATTTTCCTATGAACTTTTTCAATTTGAATTGTAACATTCTGAAGTAGCAAGAAAATATAAGACAACATTAAAGTTGTAAAGAGTGATAAATTAGTGTAGAAACGAAGCATTTTCCTATTATCTTTTACAATTTGAATTGTAACATTCTGAAGTAGCAAGAAAATATAAGACATCATTAAAATCGTAACGAGTACAAAGGCAATGATATGTGACCAATCGAGGAATGACTGCTTCAATTGAAACCAAATAAGTCGATGGTTCATCAAAGCTATTGCTATTCCACACAACTAACCAATCTCAAACAGATTTTCATAGAGCCACCTATTCAATACCAAAAAAATATGTTTTCTGAACTCCAAGTGTTTGCTAGTCATACAATAATCAAATAAAAACCCACGTGACTGCCAGCAATGATACGAGAGTGTAAATAATGGTCGGTCAAACTTAGGCAGAATTATGATATGTCTCAGGTTTGTCCGTTTCCATGGGCTCAACTGGCGCCTCGTTTCCAGTTCCTGCAGTTTCACTGGTATCGGCATTTGGGCCTGGACTTGAATTACCGTTGTTGGCCCCTTGAGACTGTGGTTCACTTCCTTGAGAGGTTGCTGGGGAGGGTGGCTCTGGAGTAGTGGCTCGTTTTGCCGCTGGCTTTGGTTTCGTCATTATCGGCCTGCAAACCCTGTGGAAGCAAGAGAGGTTCCAGATATCAGAAAACTAAACACACATGCTGACATGCATCCAAAAAATGAAAATAAACAGACATCGTTTAAATTACTCCAAGGGATAGTTATCAAAGAAAATAGTCCGAGTTTTCACAATACCTATCAAGGGCCTCAGCCTTTTTCCGCACATCAGCAGACAAGAGGACTGGTGTGGCATGCTTTGGAAGTGTATCCTGATGCTGCTGTTTCTCTCTCAGCCAAGCTTCAGCTTCCACACACTCATTCAGAACCTGGAAAGCAGAGAAACATTAAATCACAAAATTTGATTGTGCGAGGTTGAGGGGTAATGAAGTAGTAGTATACCTTTTCTTTCTCTGCTAAATCAATGTGATCGAACTTGGGTTCGCTTGACGCTGCTGCCTCTCTATAACTGCTGATGCATTGACTAAGTTGGTCAATCACAGAACCCCTCTCCGCGTGCTCCTTGTAGCGTGTCTCTATCGGATCACCTTGCTGCAGGATTTAATTCTAAATTAAGAGAGAAAGAAACGATATCCGGAGAAAGAGGAAAATAAATGGAACTATTTTTATTATAAAATTAGTAGGAAAAACTATCTATACACTGGCCCCTATTAAAATGATTTTAGAGCTTACAAGATGTTTGTAACATCATTTTTGTAATTAACTAGTTAGAGATCCCTTTTTTAATGTGGAAAATGCGTTGGTGATGATCTTTACCTTCTTCAACTCCTCCAGTTTGGCAACATACACACCTTTGGTTTCATCCTCACCATCCTCATACAACCAATCTTCAACCTCCTGGAGTGTAGCAATAAACTGCTCCTTCTCAGAATCGGTCACAAAACCGTGATACTTGTCATTAAGCTGAAGAGAGAGAAAATAGATATTAAGGCAATTAGCAAGTATTTACAACCCTGAAAAATTGAAATTAAACATAAAAATTGAAGAAACGATTTTTGCTTAAGAGGATCCATAAGACTGATAAAATCTCAATGGTCTTTCTTTAGAAATACGGAATTTTGTAGCTTTTAGAGAGGCCCAAAATTTCAGTTAAGGCTTTTGTAGATGTTGATTAGAAATTATGAGAACCATCAATCAATAAAATATCAGCAAACAATTATATTCAGCATATAATACAACAGAAAACTATTGCTTCGACATACAAACCTTGTTTCTCGTTTCATATACATAGGCCTCAACAGCATTCTTCTTGTCTTTGGTCTCCTCCATAACACGATCCTGCAAAGCCATCTCAAATTCCTTCTCCACGGCTTTTTGCAGATCTGCAGTCGCAAGTCCTCCATAGACAACCTCAGATACAGGCACACTTGTCTTTGTAACCTTCTTCTTTGGAGCCTCCACCTGACATAAGCATAAAAACAAAATAAATTCATGGGGTGATAACAAGAGACAAAGAGGAACATTATCAAGTTAGAAAGAGGAAGAAAAAGAACAGGTGGGGAGATCGCATGTATCATTTTATCTTCCTTCCCCCACATTATTACTGCCCATAAGAGATACACATAAATTAACTTCAAAACACTCATTAGAATTATACTACTACTATTTAAGCTTTAGAATTTTACTATTTAAGCTATTTCAGATAAGGTGAAACAGAGAGAAAGAAGCACAATCTTCAGATTTTTACTATTTAAGGTTCGAATGTTAACCTTTGCATCTGTTTCCATCTGAACAGGTTCAGGCACAACATTATCAGAAGCAGCTCCATTAGTATTAGAATCTTGCATATTTACATCATTTCCAGTGGAACTTGGTGGGGCATGATCATCAGGAAGCTCGTCAGTTTCCATCTTGGTTGATTCCTTTGCAGACTCCTGAATGACTGGAACTACTGTTTCTTCCTCTTCCAAAAGCTGGTTCAGATAGACCCATTAAATTAAACAAATGACATAAATAGCACTTTTGGAAGTTAGATTTAAGAACCTATCGTAGTAACATTATTAGATAATAATGGTTTCTATTTCACACCTAATAGTATCAGACTCAGTCTTAGGTAAGTATCTAATTTATTATTTATCACTCTGAGTCTCTGACTATAGTTATCATGGCTGCTCTAATTCGATAATAAAAAGAATTCAACATCTCTAATAAGCCAGTACAAAAGCAATACCTGATTCAAATCATACTAAACTTAAATTGAAACATGTTATTCATATGGTAAGGGTAAAAGTAAAAGGCTTAAAACTGCAATCCACAACTATGTGAAGTCAAGAAATGTTATATTTCCAATATTATCAGGGCCATTTTTCATATTTCAAATGATACGAACAAATCGTTCAAAATAAATGGTAGTAACCCCACAAAAAAGATTTTACCAAAACAAATCAGCAAAATTGTCATCTTTTCAATATTTAGTAATTAAAAACTGTAAGTAAATATCATGAAAAGAAGAGTAACATAATCAAGTTATCATGAGATCTCACCGTCGCTGATTCAACCGAGACAACTCCATGAAGATTCAAGCGAACTTTGACCTTCAGTATCGCCCTCTCGCTATTTTTTGATTGGAAAGGCCCAATCTGTGTTCAATAAAGTGATCATGTGAAGGGAAACCATGCAAGTTAAAATTATGAATATATCTAAAACATTGCACAGCAAACTTACCGTGTAACTGCTAATTTTGGCAGGTGCTTGCAATTCAGCAGCATCAGCATACTGTACATCTAACGTGAAAGTGCCAGACCTATAGAAAGTCAATGCCTTCACGCTTGGAATTGAATTACCCTTGGGGAAAACCACAGTGCTCTGCTGATTATCCACTGCACCATTTTGACTATCCGAAGCAAGACCTTTCCATGACAAGGCAATGGAGAAAGGGAAGTTCTCAGTAACCTGTTAAAAAGGTAAGAAGATTGAAGGTCAACCCTAAGCCGTCTCACACATAAAGAAATAAGTTCATTCTAATGTCGATCACACCAGAACAAGTTACAAGACACCATCTTTGGATGGATCAAAGAACAAGGAGTAGTCACAATGAATAAATAGCTACAATGAATTGTTACCTGGAACTCACGGACTTTAAATGTTGGACTTAGAATAGCACATTGTAAAGCACAGCCTTTGGCTACACATTCACTTGCATTCATTGTTCTCCTGGGCTCCTTCCCAAAGAACTCAGTCAATATCTTGAAAACCGCAGGAACCCGAGAACCCGAACCAACAACCTCAACCGAGTGTATGTTCTCAATAGTCAGCCCAGCTTCGGCAAGAGCCTTTTCCAATGGCTTTCTCACGCGTTCCAAGATGGGAATGCTAATCTGCTCAAACTCCTCTCTCTTGATGAAACCTCGCACATCCTTCTCTTCCATCAAACATTCAATGTTCAGGGGTGCCTCGGGATTCGCACTGAGAACCTTCTTCAGCTTTTCACAAGCCGCTCGCAGCCTTATGCAAGCCCTGGCATTCTGATAGACATCAATCTTATATTCGTCCTTGAATTTTGCAGCAAAATGCTGAAAAAGAGCTTCATCGAAATCTCTTCCCCCCAATGAACGATCGAAAGCATGAGCCAATATCTTCAGTTGACCTTTCTTGAACGCAGCAATACAAACTTGCATACTTCCATGCCCGACATCAACAAAAGCAACATTCAATGGCTCATTTTCGGGCAAGTCTGTCTTATAGATACCGTAAGCTAAGGCAGTAGCAGTGGTCTCGTGGAAAAGACGAAGAGGGTTTAACCCAGCAATTTTGGCAGCATCTAGGACAGCTCTCCTCTGGAGATCAGTAAAGTAAACAGGTATCCCAATGCAGCAATCAACAACTGCTGCATTCAGATTCTTTTCGGCAATTATCTTCAAGTCGGAAAGCACCATACCCAAAACCTGGGTAGGTGTGAATGTCCTGCTTTCTCCCAAATACCTGGCATTTATCAGAGGATATCCATCGGGGCCTTCGGTCACTGAGAACGGCAGCGATTTGATATCGCGTTGAAGCTCGGGATCAGAAAACTGGCGCCCGATCAGCCTCTTGATTTGAGAAATGGTGTTCTTGGGGTTCATCATGCTCGATGCTGCACCAGCTGTCCCAAGAAATCTCTGCTTTTCTCCGAAACAAACAATGGCGGGAGTTTCGCGCTTTGACTCGTCATTAAGCACGACGTCAATACCTCTTTGCCTCGCAACTGCAACAACGCAGCTCTCATTCCCGAAATCAAATCCAACTACGCTCATGTTTGCTTGATGAATTCAAAATTTGAAGCAGTCACTGGAGCTAACAACCTGAAGCACAAACAGTACGAAAAATAAATAGCCATTCCTCTGCCCCGGAGTTACATACATTAACAATTCATATCAACATTTAACTAAATACAACCACCAAATAATTCCCCGGGATATAGTTATATATACAGGTATAGTCCGTATAGATATATATATGAACAGTGAGAAAACAAATTCTAACTGGAAAACCAAAAAAAAAAAAAAACTACATACACCCGATCAAGCGAAAAATCCAACAGAGCATAAAAACGCATCAAATAACGAAGAGCAAACACTCGATTAGATCTGATAAAAGTGTATCCTGTAAATAACCAAGGAAAGAGTTTCAACATCAACACTACCTGAAAACAAATCGAGTGCTACGCACGCGATGATAATTCTCCAGAATATTCTTTGGGTGGCAGTGGCAATGCGGCAGCCTTCGAGAATGAAATACTGAATAATTTTGCAGCAGCTGAAAACCACTTATATTAGAGATGGAGGGGGAGAGAAAGGGGTTATAAAAGAGAGGGTTTGTGCTCTGGGAAAGTTCGGGTTTAATTATTTTTTAATAGAGAAATAATTAATATTATTATTATTGGAAAAATGAAGAGGTTGGTCTAATGGTCCTAGATGGATCTAGGAGATACTTCTCGCGTGTAGAAAAAGATTTTGTTCTGAGTTTTTTACTTTATTTTATTTTATTCGGTGAGCCGGATCACTCAGTCTTGGCCCGAAAGATATATGGGCCTGGGCTGTAGCTTGTAGCAGTGATATGGCCTAATTTATGTAATTACTCATTAAGAAACTAGGAATACTCAACAAAATTTTAATAAAGGAACAATTAAGAAAAAATATTAGTAAATTTTAAAAATAAATACTTTCTCACCATTTAATGTCATACACGAAATTTAAGAAAATTATTATTTTTTAATTTTTTAATTAAAAAGTAAAAGTAACAATATATTTAAAGTAAAATATTTGTGAGTAAAGTTTAAAAAATAGGTGGAGTCAAGTAAAATAAAATTGTATATTAAAATGAAAAAATTAGAATAATTATTTCTTTTTTTTATACCCCTAAAAAGAAAGTATTTGGACACCCCTACAAGAAAAGTATGTCAAATGTCTTTGGACGTAGTAAAAATTAAAAAAAAAATTAAATCAAAAAGTAAGTAAAGTTGAAAAAAAAAGTATATAAACTAGAAATAAAATTGTATTTTAAAGTAAATAAAGCTATAAATTTTATTTTGTATATTGCGAGACAATTTCGAAAAAAAAGTTACAATCATTATGAAACATAAAAGATATTAGATCGAGGTCGATACTTTTCCGTATGCACCCCACAAATAAATAATTATTTATATTTTATTTTAAATACAATTATATTTTTAAATAAATTTCTAATTTTACATTGTTAGTAATCTCTTAAATACATTATTTATTGTTTATTAAATAAGATATAACAATCTATCATTAAAACAACTTATTTAAAAATGAAACACCTAAGTGGCTAAGTATAATCTTATATTCATGTTAAAACATAATTTTATGCTTACCTTTTTTATAGTAATAAAAATCCTTTTTAAAAGGAGTAATAATATTTTATTATACCTCGTATAACTACAATTAACAAATAATTTAATTTACATGTTCTTTTGAACTTAATTTCTTAATTTCAATCAATTTAGTTCAGTTTAGATTATTTAAGTTCAGTTCACTCCGACTTAAATCGTTTTAATCTAATTCATTTTATCTCGATTAAGTTCTGTTTTAAAATAAATTAAATTAAAATAAATAAAAAAATAATTTAAATTAATAATTTTAAAGTATCTAGTTAATAATAGAATATTATTAATATAAAAATCAATTCAATTCCATTTAAATCCATTCGGTTCAAATTTCATTCCAAAAGAACAAGTATAGTTATAGAACAATTCAATTTAAAAACTAAGTATTCGATTCTAATGATAAATAATACACTTATGTTATTTAATTTTTAATATTGCTTTTTACACATTTATTTGTTCTAAATAAACCTCCCATATCATACAAATAATTTGTCAAAGTAGTAAATGGTTTCATAATTAAATTTTATTAAAAACGAATATCGGTTTGGGATTAGAAGCTATTCAAGCTAACGACGTAATAATCGTAATCGATCGTTTGCCAGAGTCATAATTTTCCCTTAATTATTATTGATCATGCAGTATATGTTTATTTTTCTATTTTATGCATTTTATTTTACAGTTATTAAAAAAAATTTAAGTGCATAGCTCATTTTAGATATCTCCGTCTCTGTTGCCGTCCCGCCGCCGCTGCTCCGGGAACCTCCATTCATTCTCATTCAGAACCACGACTAAATCCACGAAAGCGCGCAGTACATTCCTGTGAGCCTTCTCGTTATTCAGATCCAAATAACGAAACAGCAGTTCCTCCAGAAAATCCCAATCCACTCTCTCGCCGCGCTCCAAACGCACCTCCACCATCTCCGCCATCGACCGCCGGAATTCCATGAACGGATTCTGCGCGTACGTCAGGATCGCGATGCAATCGTCTTGCACCGTCCCCTCCGGAGAATCCTCGCCGGATAAGAAGACCGACGGCGGCGGCTTGGCTAGGGCTCGCGCGGCTTCCGGTTCGACTTCCTTCGATGTGAATTTCTCGCTGCGAACATCCTCTTGGTAAATCGATTTGAAATTCGCGAATAGGAATTGGACGGTGTCGGGTAATGTTATGCCGGTGGCGGTGCCCCTCCTTTCGCTGCCGCCCACGTGAAACGGCGTCGTATCAAGGTGGGTGCAACCGCTGTATGCCTCGGATTGGGTTTGTTTGCTTGACAAATTGATTTTTCGCGAGGAGTAGGATAGACTTGACATTTTTTTATTTATTTTTTTTAAATAAAAAAAATAAAAAATAAAATTGGATGACAATTTATAGGGATGAACAATGCTATTTATATTTGACATTTTGCAATTTCCCTTTGAGATTATTTAGAATTTCAACTTAATGAATATATTCTATTACTATTCTATGAGATTTTGTACTTGTGATCATTGATTCCATTTCTCATTAATTTAATTCAATTCAAAAGAAGTGTGATAATTTGTAGGTGTGTATATATTTTTTTCATAATTTTGCTAGTATATCATTAATAAAATGAAATGTAAATTTATTATTTTAAAAAATTGACATAATTGGGCTTATGATGAAGTGGTTTCAATGAATGTGGGCCTCGGGCCCATTTTATGTGTGCTGTCATTCCTGAGAACTTTACCAGTGATACAAACACACAAATCTTGATTTTAACTTTTCAAGAATAAAGATACAAAAGAATTAATCTAAGGGGCAAAGTGAGATCAATACTCCTGAGTATTGATCATAACCTATCATTTAAAATGTATGGCATATATCATACAAAATAAGCAGGACCTTAATATAGATTTTTTCGCACTGCTCTGCACTCATCTAGAAAGTGAGGATTGATTCAAGTCCGTCCAAACATTCATCGGGAAAATAAGTCCTCGACACTACAGTGGCCGTTAGTTTGAGCATCCCTCCAGATCCAGTACTACTGTCGTCACTATAAACCTTGCTTATTCCCAGTTCCAGGCATTCAACCATCTTTTCACATTCGTCTCTACCATTACGAAACCACAGCAAACACAACCTGTCGCTACCCGAAGCAAATACCCACACAGTCACATAACAAATCTCTGTCCCAGCATCAACTCCTTCCGGCATCTCTACAAGAAACCATCGCTTTTGAATCAAATCATAACCGTGCAGCCGCATCTTTTTATAATCACGTTCTTCTTCAAGGACAGAGTAGATAACACCATCAAGAATCGCACCTGGCCTATGGCATTGACCGAATTCTTCACTGACAATTTCCCATCTCCGTGTTTCCAAAGGGTAGGAAAGTAGTTTTTGAGCGCAATCCGAATAGACGATAATGCCCCTCGCACCCTCGGGGTCGACATGTTGAGCTTGGATCAGAGGAAAACTAGTTCGGCAGCCTGGAGAATGAAATCTGTGCCACTGGTTAGTGTCGGGGTCGAAGTATTCACCGTCTTCAGGATCTTCCCGTTTTAATCCGCCAAAAACGTAAATCTTTCCGTAGATAACAACAGCAGCCGGTCTTATCCGTGGTAGGTGCATAGGAGCCAGCTCTTTATACCCGTCTTGAGGTCGGAGGGCATTGAAAAAACGGACATGGGAATGTGGGTGGAAGGATAAACGTCGTCCCATTTGATCCGGGCATAAACCAAGATGGCAAAAACCACCAATCATGAAGATGTTGGATCCTAAAGCAACAGAGGTAAACCCTGATAAAACCGGAAGAGGATTGACTGTGTCGGGATGTGGTGAGATAGTCAACCTAGTTGTTTCGGCAAATTCCTTATCCAATACGATACAAGTGAAGCTGCAAGGGTTCTTAGAGCCCCCGGAAATGTCACGGTCGTATATAACGTAAAAGCGGCTGACTCTTGTGGAGGAGCTGGCACCCGGAGAAGGAATTAATGATGAAGATTTGGCCATGAGCAATCAGAGTATGTCTTGTGGGATTAAGCATCAGAAATGAGATTGAAACAAAAAATAAATTAATTAAGGAAATGAAAATAATTAAATCTCAATTTAAAAAAAATACACATAGTAATAGTCCCTCTTATTCAAATACTATGACTATAATTCATGCCCATTGTCCATTGAGCACCTATTAAGCAAAAATTAACTACTACCTATTTTCCTCTTCATTAACTACGACATTTAAATTGAAAATAATTTCAAATAAAAGGACTCGGTAAAAAGAATAAGAGGGATTCTGGTATCATGTTCTCCACAAAATAAAACATTACGATAACTTCAAAAAGAGACATTGGAGCAGGTAAATAACAACAACAAAATTAATACTGTACGAAAATTAAAAATAATAATAATACAAAAGCTGCTTACATTTGTCTGATAAATTTGGTGGGAATGAAAAGAGCAGATTCAAAGAGGATGGTGTTCGAGATTGTGTCGGTGAAAAACTGAGAATAGGGTTAGAAACGTATTTAGATTTTACTGTCAAATGGCCGGACCGGCCAATCCGGTCCAAGTATATCGACGCAGCTCAATTTTCGGGTCGGCCCAATCTAGACCATCCGGCTCAAACTGGACCGCCGAATGGTTACCGAGAAATATTTAATTGCTTAAAATTTTATATTTTAAAAATATTTTTTTCCATATTTTAATGATCTATTATAATAAAACTAAGAAACTATAAATTTTCTTATTAATATTCTTTCAACAAAGAAGGTTTCAAACTAAAATATACTAAAAAAATTTAAAAAACTCGTCATATCTTTACAAATTACTACTACTGCAGAATATATTATATTCTTTTTGTTGGATTATAATTCCTTGAGAGGATCACTGAATGAATTCACAATATAAAGCATGAAAACATGAATCTTTCCATTGATAACGACACACATGCACCTTTCCGGGGTCAACGACGTTAATTTCCTTCATTCAAATGTAATCAAGCTATAGTATTTGTTCTACTGCTTAAACACATAGACGTCAAAGCAAATATCTACCAAAGACATCAAAGCAAACATCTGTTGTTTAAAGCATCTCTACCAGGACCTACAAATTTAATGCCCCTTCAATACTGCCGTACCTGAAAAAAGGGAGTTGATCTAAGATACTGAAAAAACAACGATTTTATATAAAGATATGTAGTATAAATAAGATGTACTACCAACGTGTAAGCGATCCACCTGGAGAGTTTCTACATCGCTATAACCTGTTAAATTTGAACAACAGAATGATCAGTGAGTACTCACATTTCTACATATTCAAGAGAACAATTCAACTAAAACAGTAACTTAGAATTGTTCAATTTAAGATAAGAAAAGGGACACAAGAGGGTCAGTTTCCAATAGACGCATAGTCGGGATTTTCATGTAGCTACACAATCAACAGAACGGGGCATTTAGAAATTAGAATCTAGTATTTAGCACTCAAAAAATTAAGAGAACAGGCAAATCAAATACCGATAAATCTAACACCATAAGAATCTACTCAGCACACAAAAAATAAAAAGAACATGGCAAAGTATGAGAAAATTACTCACAACTACTTTAACAAATGGTCGCAAACCCTATACCATGAGCAACCATCCCTACAACATCCCTGCACATCCATTAAAACTAAGTAAAAAATACTTAATAAACAAAACACAATATCTAGCTTGAGAATAAAAGAATAAAACCTGTGAAAAATTTCCGGAAAACAACGCTCTCGCACACAAGTTGCTGAAATAAAAAGGATAAGAGTTCTCAAACTTGTAAAAAATAAATCAAAGAATAAAATGAGTATCAATAGATACCTATCAACCAATGCTGGAGAATTAACACGAATGTTGAGAAGTATTGCCTCAACTAACACCACATACAGGTCTGGTAAGTGTCTACGAAGGATGCCCTCAATCTCGGTATACATGAGAAACTAATGTATAAATGAAATGTTAATAGTAAGAACATGTTCAAATATCTCATAAAGGAACTACAGTAAAGTAAATGTGAAAACACTTAATTTAACTTGCCTTTGGACGAAGTTTTGAATAGCGTGGCTTGTTGTATTGTTCTAGAACATCCATACAGTACTTAACAACATCGAATGAACTCTTGTAAGTCCTATTCTGGTAGATCGCATACAGCACAGCTTCTTCCCCTCCGGCGCTCTTCAAAGCATCAATCTTGATATGCCATTCAACTTTGAATTTAATGGAAGAATAGAGAGAAGGACCGAGAAGTATCATCCTCCTACCCATTAGCTCCCTCAATTTGAATAAAAATTCAACTCTTTCGTTTTGGGTCCAGAAAAAGGGTTGATCAATTATCATAAAATAGTAATACAAATCGAAGGAGCTCCTGTGACAGAAAAAATATATATAAAAAAACAAACTACTATTTTGTATCTTAAAGAGATTAATGTTTAAAACTCTTACTTACAACTCAGTTTTTAAGGTAAGATCTAACAGTGATTGAAGCTCCAGATTGTCGCAAGGTGAGGTCAGATCTTTATTCATATCTGGTGGGTTGGGATACTCGATAATTGAGTGGAAAATACGACTTAACCCTTTGAAATCTCTTAAATTCCCATCCATTGGCGTTGGGAATACAAAGTATTTATCATCGACAAAAACTTTGATTTTCCCGACAGAATTACAAACAAATATTCCATTAAGGTCCAGTCCCAAACAGTTGTAGTTCATGCGTGACAAGATCCACAACCCCCTTATAACACCACTGAAAAATAAATTAAAAATTCAGCATATTATATTTTCAGATAAATGTAAAAAATGTTTAGCATGTGATATGAAATAATAATAGAAATCATAAATCAATTACAATAAATCAGGAAGGGTTGATAATTTCTTTATTTCCTATATGAAAGTAGATAGATTATAAATACGAGTATGATTTTTGAAAGAAGGGAGAGAAAAAAAGAACTTGTTAGAAGATTAATTATAATTCTCGTTTCCAGTCCAGTTATAACACCACTTCAACAAAAAATAAAATAAAAATTGAACACATTAAACTATCGAATAAATGTAAATAATGTTTAGCATTGATAGTGTATGTTTTTATAAAAATTAGGCTAATTGATCAAACAATCACTAATTTCCTTACTTCCTATGTAAAGTAGATTATAAATCTATGATTTTTCAAAGAGGAGAGAGACAAAAGATCTTGCTGAATATTAGATATAATTCTCTGTTTTTTTTACTATTATATTTTTACTACTTGTTAATATGGTAGCAAATTATATATAAGACCATTTAAAATCTTACCGAAATATCCTTTTCAGATCAAGCTCGATAAACTTCCACCACTTGGTCTTATCAGTGTTTTCCCCTTGTTGACGGATAAATTCTTGATGCCGTCCTTCCAACCACTTGCCAAGTGGGACAGCAGGATCGACCATAAAATAATATATTGAAACCTCTGTCCCATCTCTTTTCAACACTTGGGTTTTTTCACACACAGGAGACCTGGGCTGCAAAATGAAAGATATTGCGTCCGGACTACGTCTGTGAATATCATTCAAGATCTTCACCTCTCGGGCAGCCTTTAAAGGATCTCTATATCCGATCAATGTATCTTCACCATACCCAATCAGATAGTCAGATATGTTTGTATCTTGAAGTCCAAAAAATCGTTTCCATCTTACGTCAAGAAAGACACGGTCATTGTTCAGCTCGTGCTCATTAATGTGATCTTTTAAAAACCAACAATGCTTCAATAGTAGTACCTATTTTACAAACATAAAGAAAACAACATAAATTGGAGTATTTAATATCCATAAAAAGTGTGGAATCCAAGAACAAGTATGATGAAATCCATTCATTTAAAATCAATCTTTAATAGTCGAATTTTAATAAAATTCAGTAGTTTCAAAAACAGAGAGAGTATAGAATATCTACTGCCGGAAATATTGGACTTAGAATCATGACATCAAAAGGGTCTGGAACTGTAATTATAAGGAAGTGCCATCTCATCATATTAAGTGTATACGCATCTTTATTAAGTGATCCCCAAAACCAAAAATCAAAATGACTACTAACATTAGAGAAATAAAATCCCCCCAATTACTAAGTTAACATCTCAATAATTTATACTCAACAAATTATATATTCTGCACACAATCCAGAAAAATTGAAATTAAAAATAAAAATTGAAGAAAAGATTTTTGCTTTAAGAGGAAACATAAGACGGATCAAATTTCAGTTGTGACTTTTGTAGATGTTTACTTTGAAATTATGAGAACCATCGATCAATAAACTATCATCAAACAGTTATATTTAGCATATAATACAACAGAAAACTGTTGCTTCAACACACATACCTTGTTCCTCATTTCATAAACATAGGCCTCAACAGCATTCTTCTTGTCTTTGGTTTCCTCTATAACACGATCCTGCAAAGCCATCTCAAATTCCTTCTCCACAGCTTTTTGCAGATCCGCAGTCGCAAGTCCTCCATAGACGACCTCAGATACGGGCACACTTGTCTTTGTAACCTTCTTCATTGGAGCCGCCGACATCGACTGACATAAGCATAAAAGCAAAATAAATTCATGGGGTGATAACACTATTCATACAAGAGACAAAGAGGAACAATATCAAGTTAGAAAGAGGAAGAAAAAGAAGAACAGTTGGGGAGAGCTCAAGTATCATTTTATCTTCCTTCCCCCACGTTATTACTATTTAGAAGATATACACATAAATTAATTACAGAAAACTATATTTAGAATTATACACTATTTAAGCTTTAGAATTATACTCCGTACTATTTAAAAACCTATAGTAATAGCTTTAATAGATAATATTAGTTTCTCTATCATCCCTAATAGTATCAGTCTTAGGTTAGCATCTAATTTATCATTCTGACTATAGTTATCAGGGCTGCACTAATTCGGCAATTAAATAGAATTCAACATCTCTAATAAGCCAGTACAAGAGAAATGTCTAATTCAAATCATACGAAAAGTAAATTGAAACATGCAATTCATCCGGTAAGGCTAAAAGGCTTAATACTGCAATCCACCACTACGTGAAGTCTAGAGACGTTATGTTTCCAATACTACCAGGGGCATTTTTTCATATTTCACATGATACGAACGAATCGTTCAAAATAAATAGCCGTAAACCCACAGAAAATATTTTACAAAAACAAATGACAATTTCATGAAATATATAGAGTTACTTAGTTAAACTACAATGATGTTTTAACTATATTACTCTACACAAATCAGCAAAATTATCATCTTTTCATCTTCTATGAGTATCAGTTATTAAAAACTATAAGTAAATATCAAGAAATAAGAATAGCATAATCACTTTATCATGAGATCCCACCATCGCTGATTCAACCGAGACAATTCCATGAAGATTCAAGCGAGCTTTGACCTTCAGTTTCACCTTCTCGCTATTTTTTGATTGGAAAGGCCCAATCTGTGTTCAATAAAGTGATCATGTGAAGGGAAACCATACAAGTGATGGCTAAAGAAAGTTAAATTTATGAATATAGCTAAACATTGCACAGCAAACTTACCGTGTAACTGCTAATTTTGGCTGGTGCTTGCAATTCAGCAGCATCAGCATACTGTACATCTAACGTGAAAGTGTCAGACCTATAGAAAGTCAATGCTTTCACGCTTGGTATGGATTATGGAATTACCCTTGGGGAAAACCACAGTGCTTTGTTGATCATACACTGCTCCACTTTGACTATCTGAAGCAAGAACTTTCCAAGACAAAGCAATGGGGAGAGGGAACTTCTCAGTAACCTGTTAAAAAAAGAAAACAACAGACCGGCTCAATACATGCTCAAGGACCCTTCCAGAATAAGAAGTTCACACAAAAAATGAGAAAAGAAAATAATGGGTAAAGGTCACTCAGGAGCAAAGTTGCTGGAAGGACATTTTACCTGGAACTCTCGCCCTTTAAATGTTGGGCTAAGAATAGCACATTGTAAAGCACAGCCTTTGGCTACACATTCACTTGCATTCATTGTTCTTCTTGGCTCTTTCCCAAAGAACTCGGCCAAGATCTTGAAAACCGCAGGAACCTGAGAACCCGAACCAACAACCTCAACCGAGTGTATGTTCTCAATAGTAAGCCCAGCTTCTTCAAGAGCCTTTTCCAATGGCTTTCTCACGCGTTTCAAGATGGGAATGCTAATCTTCTCAAACTCCTCTCTTTTGATGAAGCCTCGCACGTCCTTCTCCTCCATCAAACATTCAATGTTCAGATGCGCCTCGAGATTTGCACTGAGAACCTTCTTCAGCTTTTCACAAGCCACCCGCAGCCTTATGCAAGCCCTGTCATTCTGATATACATCAAGCTTATATTTGTCCTTGAATTTGGTGGCAAAATGCTGGAAAAGAACTTCATCGAAATCTCTTCCCCCCAATGACCGATCAAAAGCATGTGACAAAATCTTCAGTTGACCTTTCTTGAACGCGGCAATACAAACTTGCATACTACCATGCCCAACATCAACAAAAGCAACATTCAACGGTTCATTCTCAGGCAAGTCTGTCTTATCGATACCGTAAGCTAAGGCAGTAGCAGTTGTCTCGTGGAAAAGACGAAGAGGGTTCAACCCAGCAATTTTTGCAGCATCTAGGACAGCTCTCCTCTGGAGATCGGTGAAATAAACAGGTATACCAATGCAACAATCTACAACTGCCGCATTCAGATTCTTTTCGGCAATTATCTTCAAGTCAGAAAGCACCATCCCCAAAACCTGCGTAGGTGTGAATGTTCTGTTTTCTCCCAAATACAGGACATTTATCAACGGATATCCGTCGGGGCCTTCAGTCACTGAGAAAGGCAGTGATTCGATATCACGCTGAAGCTCGGGATCAGAAAATTGGCGCCCGATCAGCCTCTTGATTTGAGATATTGTGTTCTTGGGGTCCATCATGCTCAATGCTGCACCAGCTGTCCCCATAAACCGATGCTCGTCTCCGAAACAAACAATGGCAGGAGTTTCGCAATTTGACTCGTCATTAAGCACGACATCAATAATACCTTTTTTCCTTGCGACTGCAACAACGCAGCTCTGATTACCGAAATCAAACCCAACCACACTCATGTTTTTTTGATGGGTTGATGTTTTGCAGTCACTAGACTAGACAGAAAGAAGCTAAAACCCTGAAGCAGAAACAGTACGGAAAATAATTAGCCATGAATACTCTGCTCGAGTTCCATAAACAATTCACACCAACATTTTTTACAGTCTGCTTTCATCGACTAAATACAACCAACAAACCATTCCCCGGACGATATATATGAACAGGAAGAAAAAAAAATACTTAACTCGAAAACCACATTTACATACTAGGATGAAGAACAAGAACGGGGTTCTCCAGACGTATTCCGGTATTCAACCTCTTAAAAATCACCAATTATGATACAAATTAAAAATCACCAATTACTAGGATGAAGAACAAGAACGGGTTCTCAGTTTTCTCCGACCATTTGGGGTTTAGGGTTTACGCGGGATTCAATTTCAGAATTTTATAAATTAATAATATACTACTATAAATTAATATGAGTACTTGTTAGTAGATTTAAAAAAAAAAACTAAGGTACAGTGCCTGTATTATAGATTTAGCATAATTAAAAAATTGCTCTATAAATATATTGCTCTTTTTTCAGTGAAAAAGATGAGATATGTCTTATACGGTAATTATTTTCATAATTGACGTTTCTTATGAAAAATGTGAAAAAAACAATTATATTTAAAGTGAAAAAAATAAAAATAGTTACGTATAAAAAGTGTGAAGATTTATAGTATATGAGACATCTACAAATAGTGTGAAAATATTAACAAGATATAGAGTGTAAAAAGTGTGCATATATATAAAGAGACATGAAGTAGTATTTAATTTTTGTACCAAAATTATTTGACCCAAATATAATTTTTGTATAATTTTTTTTAAATTATAATATTCTTATTATAAAATTTTATTTGTATGATATACATAAAAAATATTATAAATATATAATTAAATAAAAATTAAACAACTTTAAAAATTATTAAACAAATTATTTAAGTATTCAATTTTAAAAATTAAATGATTTACATAATAATCTACTAATATAATTAAAAAATATTAAAAATTATGATTCCAAAATTGAATGGGCCCGAGGCCCACATTCACGGAGACAATTCAACAGAAGCCCAGTCATTCGGCCTATCATCAATTAACACGAAAGCTGAGAGATAGATCTTTCTAGAAGCTTGAAGATCCACCGAACCATTATAGTTATAGACCAAGCTCCTGCTTTTTTCTATTTTCTCTGTATATTATTCTCATTTTCATTATTTTAAAAATCAATTGAACTGAAATCTCAGTCACCACAAACCCTTCTTGCTGCGCCCTCTCTAAAACGACCGCCAATTCGAACTGAATACTCCAGCGAATTATCTGCGCGGCGCACTCGATCTGTCCTCAGGTAATGTCGATGTTCAGTTACTTGCTGTGTCGGTTCTTAAATACAGTTTTCAGATCTATTCGGTGTTTGTTTTTCGTCATTTTTTGCGTTTGCGTGTTCGGGAATTTACGTGCTCGATGTGCTTGACGGATTTTTGAAGTGTTTTTTATTTGTTCATTATCATGTTTGAATTTTTGTTTCTGTTTATTATATGTCTAATTTCTGTATGGAGATTGAATTGGTGGGCATATTGAATTATTGGAAGCTCACTTATAGTCGTTATTTTTGGTGTTACTGAATTCAGTACGTAATTTGAGGCTTCAGGGGCTTATTTTTCGGGGTTGTTTTATACAGTAACGCAGGCAGTAGACGTGTGGAATGAGTATTTTTTTCCGCTATCTGATTCGTTTCCTTTCACTACGATAGCAAGTAGAGTCACTGGCTGTCATTCAGTCATTATTTAATGGTGATAATGAAGTTGTGCTGTTTATACTTCAGGTTGTTAGCTTTTCTCTAATCAAGCGACTGCACCAAATTTTAAATTCATAAACAAACATGAGTGTAGTTGGATTTGATTTCGGGAATGAGAGTTGCGTTGTTGCTGTTGCAAGGCAGAGAGGTATTGATGTCGTGCTTAATGACGAGTCAAAGCGTGAAACTCCTGCCATTGTATGTTTTGGAGACAAGCAGCGGTTTCTGGGGACAGCTGGTGCCGCATCAAGCATGATGAACCCCAAGAACACGATATCTCAAATCAAGAGGCTGATCGGGCGCCAGTTTTCTGATCCAGAGCTTCAACGTGATATTAAATCGCTGCCTTTCTCGGTGACTGAAGGCCCCGACGGATATCCTTTGATAAATGCCCGGTATTTGGGAGAAAATAGAACATTCACACCTACTCAGGTTTTGGGGATGGTGCTTTCTGACTTGAAGATAATTGCCGAAAAGAATCTGAATGCGGCAGTTGTAGATTGTTGCATTGGGATACCAGTTTATTTCACTGATCTTCAGAGGAGAGCTGTCCTAGATGCTGCCAAAATTGCTGGGTTAAACCCTCTTCGTCTTTTCCATGAGACAACTGCTACTGCATTAGCATACGGTATTTATAAGACAGACTTGCCTGAGAATGAATCGCTGAATGTTGCTTTTGTTGATGTTGGACATGGTAGTATGCAAGTTTGTATTGCCGCGTTCAAGAAAGGTCAACTGAAGATTCTGTCACATGCTTTTGATCGGTCATTGGGGGGAAGAGATTTCGATGAAGTTCTTTTCCAGCATTTTGCCGCCAAATTCAAGGACGAATATAAGATTGATGTCTATCAGAATGCCAGGGCATGCATAAGACTCCGTGCAACTTGTGAAAAGTTGAAGAAGGTTCTCAGTGCTAATCCCGAGGCACCCCTGAACATTGAGTGTTTGATGGAGGAGAAGGATGTGAGAGGTTTCATCAGGAGGGATGAGTTTGAGCAGATTAGTATTCCAATCTTGGAACGCGTGAGAAAGCCATTGGAAAAGGCTCTTGCAGATGCTGGGCTGACTATCGATAATATACATTCAGTTGAGGTTGTTGGTTCGGGTTCTCGTGTCCCTGCGGTTTTCAAGATCTTGGCCGAGTTCTTCGGGAAAGAGCCCAGGAGAACAATGAATGCAAGTGAATGTGTAGCCAAAGGCTGTGCTTTACAATGTGCTATTCTTAGCCCAACATTTAAAGTGAGAGAGTTCCAGGTAAAAAGTCCTTCAATTTTGCTCCAGACATTTACCCTTTATTTTCCTTTCTCATTTTTTGCCTGAGCCTTTTATTCTGGAAGGGTCCTTGAGCTTGTATTAAGCAGGTCTGTTGTTTTCTTTTTTTAACAGGTTACTGAGAACTTCCCTTTCCCCATTGCTTTGTCTTGGAAAATTCTTGCTTCAGATGGTCAAAATGGAACAGTGGATAATCAACAAAGCACTGTGGTTTTCCCGAAGGGTAATTCCATACCAAGTGTGAAGGCATTGACTTTCTATAGGTCTGGCACTTTCACATTAGATGTACTATATGCTGATGCTGGTGAATTGCAGGCACCCGCCAAGATTAGTAGTTACACGGTATGTTTGCTGTACAGGGTTAGCTAAATTTATGGTTCCAGCTGTCTTAAGCTATCATTCGCGAGACATATGTTGCCTTTCATATTACGTCTTTTTGTTGTCTGCAGATTGGTCCTTTCCAATCAAAAAATAGCGAGAGGGCTAAACTGAAGGTCAAAGCTCGCTTGAATCTTCATGGAATTGTCTCGGTTGAATCAGCGACGGTGAGATCATATGATAAATTGCTTCAGTTACTTGATGTTTGGTTCAACATGGATTCGATAGTGCTTCAGTTAATTTTCTGGTGAAGTCTGGCTTTTAGTTTTACTTCTGCACGTTGTCTGGTGAATTCTGGTGTTTATTTTTACTTATGCACGTTGAATGATTGTATCGTGCTAATTCTGAAGAACTATCCTGACAGTATTGTGAACATCACATTCATGGCCTTCACATAATAGTTAATTGTAGAAATATGTTTCTCATCTGTGAATGAATAATATGATGGAGTGAATTAATTGTTTATCTGAATTAGCTTCTGGAAGGGGATGAAATAGACGTTCCAGTCGTTGAAGAGTCTTCAAAGGAACCAACCAAGATGGAAACTGACGAGAATCCTGCTGGTCATGCTCCCCCAAATTCCACCCCTACTGATGGGCCTGCATCTGAAAATGGTGTGTCTGAGCAGGTTCAGATGGATATAGATTCCAAGGTATAGCATTTAACGCTTAAATAGTCCAATTCAAATGTAATTGAGCTTCTTTCCTTTCGTGTTTCACCTTATCTTAATAGGTTTAATATATGTGTGTGTGTGAGAGTTGTTTGTTTTTCTCCTCTTTGCTTTCCCTAGTCACTCTGTTTATGAGAAATAAACATGGACAATCAACTAGAAATATTGCTCACCACCCTTTCTCTTCTAATTTATAATGTACATGCATCTCTCGTATGATTAGTGCCATCGCCCCACTCATCGTTTTGTTTGTATGCATGCCAGGTGGAGGCTCCTAAGAAAAAGGTTACGAAGACAAGTGTGCCTGTATCTGAAGTTATCTATGGAGGACTTGCAGCTTCAGATCTACAAAAAGCTGTGGAGAAGGAATTTGAGATGGCTTTGCAGGACCGTGTTATGGAAGAAACCAAAGACAAGAAAAATGCTGTAGAGGCCTATGTGTATGAAACTAGGAACAAGGTATGTATGTGTGACATACATTCTTGTTTAGTAGGATTATTATATAATGAAGATAATTTGTGGATAGTTTATTGGTTGATGTCAATGGTTCTCATGATTTTTTGAAAAACGTCTACAAAAGCAACCATTAATGTTTCGGGGTAGATACAAAAAAAAATATTAATTCATAGAAAAAGACCATTAAGAATTCAATTTTTTGTATATAATTCTGAAATTCTTCTGGGCTGTTCTCGCAAGACATAGTAACTTTTTTTTTCTTGTATTTTCAGCTTAATGACAAGTATCATGATTTTGTTACCGACTCTGAGAGGGAGCAATTCATTGCTACACTCCAGGAGGTAGAAGATTGGTTGTATGAGGATGGTGAGGATGAAACGAAAGGTGTGTACGTTGCTAAACTGGAGGAATTGAAGAAGGTACATATAAATGTATTTGTCATTTTAAAATATGATCTCCAATAGGTTTTTTATCAATTTAATTACAAAAATTGTGCTAAACGTAACATCCTCTTTATCTGGAAAACTGTTTTTTTTTTCTCCATCTAAATTTGTAATTAAATCCTTCAGCAAGGTGATCCAATAGAAACACGCTACAAGGAGCACACAGAGAGGGGTTCTGTGGTTGACCAACTTAGTTATTGCATCAACAGTTATAGGGAGGCTGCAGCGTCTACCGATCCCAAATTTGATCATATTGATTTAGCAGAGAAGCAAAAGGTAGTCTATTTTATTACTTATTCCTCAACATCACATGCATATAATCGAATTCTGTGGTATTATTGTCCAGGTTTTAACCGAGCTTGTGGAAGCTGAAGCTTGGCTGAGAGAGAAAACACACCATCAGGATACTCTTCCGAAGCATGCCACACCAGTTCTCTTGTCTGCTGATGTGAGGAAGAAGGCTGAAGCCCTAGATAGGTATGGTGAATTTTTTTTTGCTTCAATTTCAAAAAATACGCATGAGTTATAGTCTTAATATAAATATAAATTGCTCGGAAAGATTGGAGATTTTCTAATCTCTATAGATAAAATTAATAGTCAAGACATGCATTCAGTTTGTTTTTCCTGAAGGGGAACGATCCCGGTACATGCGTCTCACTAGGGATTGCCAAGGCAGTTCAAATATTTCAGCACATTGAGGATTCTTTTTAGAGATGCAATTTAATATTAATTACACCAATTGAAAACAATCAATTTAACACTATTTTTTTGAACAAGCAATTTGACTAGTTCATAATTTATATAGTGTTCGGAGTTCCCCTTGCATGTTGTCTGAAACTCTCTCCTTGCTACCATAGGTTTTGCAGGCCGATAATGATGAAACCGAAACCGGCAGCTAAACCAGCCACCACTCCAGAGCCACCCTCTCCAGCAAACTCCCAAGGAGGTGAACCCGAGTCTCAAGGGGCTGACGGAAGCCCAGGACCAAGTCCCAACCCCAGCGAAAGTGAGGCGCCAGCTGAGCCCATGGAAACGGACAAATCTGAAACTGCTCAAAATTCTGCTTAGAAGAGACTATCATTATTTATACGATATATTTTTATCTCCGGCTGTTGGCTTATTTTGGTTTCTTGTAGTAAAACCTGAATTCGGATCTTGTCTTTGTGCATTTTTTTCAACAGGTGGTGAAATTGACAAAAAAAATCAATGGGTAGTCTTTCCAAATCCTGTTTTTGGTTAGGGTTTGTAATGAAATAGCCTAATGAAACTTCATCTTCTGTTGTATTGTCTAATATGTATTGGAAGTTAATATGATTTTCTTTACTTTTGGTGAATATATTATACGTATACATATTGGATGACACTTTCCATTTTTCTATGAGAAGTTAAATAGAGAAATCTAAAAATCACTTATCTTGAACCATAGTCACTCATAATCATATATATCATACTTCGTATATGTTTTGGTTACTAGTTCACCATGAACTCACTTAATATATCAGCACAATAACATAATCCAACACTTACGACATTGATTATTTACAATAAGATGTAAGTACACATACTGACATACAGAATAAGAGTATTTAACAGCAAGTGCTATTCTTGAAGTATATACAACCATATTGTTACTAATATAATTAAATTTAAAAGCATTTCAACAAGTCGTTGTAGTATAGTGGTAAGTATTCCCGCCTGTCACGCGGGTGACCCGGGTTCGATCCCCGGCAACGGCGTTTTTTATTTTGTTTTCCTTTCGTTTTTAATACCCATCAACGAAAACACGCTTGTACATAGAAAATAGCGCTTTTTAAAACAGGAAAAAGATAAAATAGGGACCACAATTTTCGATGACAGTTTCATTCTTTCTTTGTGTGTCCCATGGGATTGGAGAAGAAAAAAAAAGGGATAGGAAAAATCCTTTGCTTGCTTATCTCTCACTCTCTCTGTTATTTTCGTCTCTAAAATCAACAAGAAAAAAGGTGAAAAATAATCAAAATCAAAATGGGGTCTTGCTCTTTCCTTCACTCTCCGCTCCATCACCCTTCTCTCTTCTCTCCGCCGTCTCCTTCCCTGAGAAGGAAGCGAGAGGCGGCCGCCGTAGCTTGCTTAGAGAGAGAAAGTACCAAAGGTGAAATCTTTTTCAAGAGGAGACTCGTTCTTTACATGGGTTTTGCAGCAATCCCTTTTCTGAACAAGAATTATGCACACGCTGTTGAAGGTGCTGATATTCTCCAACCCCATTTTTGTATATGTATGTATTGTAATAAAGTTTGAATTTTTACTATGAATGTGCATCAAGAGTTGCTAAATAATTGGTCTACTTGAATTTTAGTTTTCTTCTTCTTCTTCTTCTTCTGTTTTAGTGATTTTTCTGTATAATGTTTTCATGGGAATTCTTTTCCGAAAGAGATGTTTCTGGTATGAAAGCCGAAATGTTAATCTTGCAACGAACAATGGATGGCTTGAATGGGTACTTGGTTAAATTATTCGATGGCTTGAATGCGTGGCTACATTTCCTTAAAATGTGCCAAATTTATTCACTATTTTTGCTAACCTGACTAGATAAGATCTTTTTTTTCTTCATCATTTTGATGTTGACAAAGTTCGATTTTCACTCGTTTAGTTAATTCCGTGCGAACATCGAAGGTTTGTGTTTATGAGAAAATATTGTATTACATTGTTTGGTATGTTACAAATAATCTGAAACATATTGACCATTTTGAAGCCCCTATGTTAACCTGCATTCCGCCTGTTTTTCTTATTTGAAATACAGAATTACGGGCACTCGACCAGAAACAAGAAGCAGAGGTCTGCATCTATGCTGATTAGTCATTATATTGATTTTTTTTAAATGTACTTAAATGTATCTTTGTATTATGCCCAGCAATTAGTTGAGGGGAGTTCATCTCATCAAAACCCATTTTTATCACTTCTCAATGGGCTCGGGTTTCTGAGTTCAGGTGTGTTTGCTGCTCTCTACGCATTCATAAAGAAGGAGAAGGAGACTTCAGATGCCACCATTGTATCGGTAAGCTATCTCAATTGTGTTTGAATTTTTAAGTGATAAGTATTTGAGAAATTACAAAAAACAAAAGAAAAAAAAAGTTTCTTGATTCCAAGATTTATTATAACAAAGAGTCCACTTTTTTTGTGTGTGCAGAACCCTTTTTGATCCCCAAATTTGTTGTTCATCTCATCATCTTTGTTGCAGTATTTATCTCAAGCTCTCAAGTCTCAAGCCATAGATAAAGTAATAAAGTATAGTTTCTAGGGAAATTACAAAAACAATCCTTGAGCTTGAGGGTAATTACAAAAACACACACATTAGTTTTATACTTGCATAAAAAACCCATGAGGAAATTATCAATGAGTAACCGTAATATTTTCATGATCATATATATTTTGTAAATGAAAATTTCGTCTTAGGGACAAAATATAAGACAGAATCTAACGTATTTTCTTCTATGCACAGATTAATGCTGCGCTGAAGGAAAAAGACGTCGCCATCTCTCGCCTGAAGAAAAAATCCGAGTCCGACCTATCAAACGAGAAGGAAGCCCGGAGCAAGGCCCTGTCAAAAGCAAACGAAGAAAACCAATCTCTACTCATCCAGTTACAACACGCAAATGAGGCCGTGCAAACACTTGGGCACGACTTACAAAAACAGAAAAAAATATCCGAAGAACAAACCATCCAGATCGAACAGCTCGAAACCGAGCTGAAAAATTCCCGGGCCGAGAAAATGGGCCTTGAAGAACTTCTGAAGGAAAAATTAGATTCTCTGGCCGTGTTGCAAGAAAGGGTGAACCTACTCTCTTCCGAGATCAAGGGCAAGGAGGATCATTTACGCGATGTCAATTCCACACTTGCCGAGAAAGAAAGGGAGATTAGTAAATTGAGCTCCGTCTATGAAGAATCCCGGGACCAAATAATTGGTTTGACTTCAGAAATCCAAGAATTGAAAAATGTAATCAGGAATAAGGAACAGGAGCTGGAACTGAAAATTACGGCAGTAAATAATCTGAAGGCCGATTTAAATTCTTCACGAGCAGAGATAGATGAATCTAGTAAAAAAATCGCCTCCATTTTGAAGGAGTTTGACGAATTTAAGATGCATGTGGCAAAAAAGGCAGCTTTAGATGCCGAGCTCTTAGGAGAACGAGAGAAAGCACTTGGTCAGCTTGAGGAACAGCTTAAGGCCTGTTTGGAAGACCTGAGTAGAAAGAAAGAGTCGATTTCGGATTTGACATCGGAAAAAAGTGTTTTGACAGAGTCTTTGCGCATCGAATTGGAAAATGTGAGGAATCTTGAAAATGAAGTGAGAAGCACTCGTGAGAGCTTGGAGAAATCGAGGGATGAAGCTTCTGACCTCGAAAAAGAGTTGCGAGAGTCCAATAAAAGGTGCTCGCAGCTCGAAATTGAGGTATCCGAGGTTAAGTCAGCGTTTGAAGAAACTCAAGATTCTTTGAAAAGGGATTTGGACGAATCGAGAAAACGTGCCGAGATTTTATCGGGAGAACTAACATCGACTAAGGAGCTCCTGAGAAAATCCACTGAAGAGATAGAAACAACTTCCCAAGAACTAGCTGCATCAGTGAAAAAATGTGCTTTATTACAAAATGAACTCGTTGACGTGAATGGCAAAGCAGAAAATACTGCCCGGGAGCTAACAGAAGAAAAGAATATCTCATCAGCTTTGAAGAAGGAATTGAGAGCTTTGGAGGAACAAATCTCGAAGGATAGAGAATCACGGAAGGGTCTCGAAGAGGATTTAGAAGAGTATAAAAAATCACTCGGTGAGATCAATCGAAACTTTTTAATCCTTTCAAAAGATTTGGAGCGTGCGAGTGCTCGGGTCTCGGGATTGGAGGCCGAGAAAGAATTAGTCCTTAAGTCCCTTGATGAGGAAAAACAAGTTTCTCAGGAAACTCGCGAAAATTTGGAAGATGCGGGCATTCTTGTTACAAGGCTTACAAATGAAAACGAGAATTTGGAGAAGAGAAGAAAGAAATTAGAAGACGAGTTAACATCTGCAAAGGGAGAGATATTGAGGCTTAAGACTCAAAAGAAGTCGAAAGCAAATACAGTGAACAATGAAAATGAGCAAAGCATCGAAGAGGGAACAAAAAATGGTACTCCGACGACCCCTAAGGTTACTCGCAGGAAAAAAGTTAAAACGCAGAAAGAGGATTCATAGTTTTAAACATTTTGAAGGACTCCGACTCCCAATCATTTTATCGAATCGAGCTCATATTCAGTATGGTTGAAGGATTTAAACAGTAGATGTTATTTCCTTGCATTGTTAATATATATTGAGTGTATATTGTGTTCCATTGTTCTGGTAATGAGGGATCTTACAAGTGATGTGTTTTTCTGAAGAAAATGACTGGGAGTGATCTTGAGTAGTAATGCAAGAGGTGATGAGATTACAAGAAGAATAGCAATTTAATTTTTATAATCTTAAAATTATTCATGCTGTTTCAGAATGTTCTTTAGTTTAAAAATAAAACATTTCCCTCAGTTCAAAGTCCAAATTATGGCTTATGTTATTAATGTTTTTATTCTACTCCAAAAATGTTGATTGAAAATAATTAATTCAGTAATTTTTAACATTAAAAAATAAATAATACATCATATATTATCCTTGTACATAACCTTCCAATAAGACCGCATAGCGCAGTGGATTAGCGCGTTTGACTTCGGATCAAAAGGTCGTGGGTTCGACTCCCACTGTGGTCATGTTTTTGTATTTTCATAATTTCATCATTATTTATTTGTTTTTGTATTTTCATAATTTCATCATTATTTATTTTTGCTTTGGGCAACATATGCTTTTGTATTTTCATCATTATTTATTTTTGCTTTGGGCAACATATTAACAATAGTAAGAAGATGATCTTTATTCTATAAAGCAAACATTAGCAAGTCTGTAATCTTTTCTGTCACATCCAAATGAAAAAAATCTACTACATTATCAATACACTTTGACAAACACTCCTCAAAACTCTTCCAATACTATTCAGTATACGAGAGAAAGTACTATCGACGATGCATGATGTCCAAACACACCAAGAGGGCTCCATTCCACACAAATTATGCTGCAACAAGGATGAATGGTGTCATCATTTAGTATCCGTGTACCATCATTTTCAGCAGCACCTCCGAAAGCAAAACCTGTTAAACTTCCTCAGGAGTCTGCATTTACTGGGGAAAAAAGAAAATATACTAAAATGAAAATCGCCTAGCAAGCCAATGAACAAATAACTGAATAAGACAAATTACAAGTAAAACTGTGAGTTTTCAAAATTACAATCTCCCCCTCAAAGAATTGCAAAAACTCCTTGTGGTTTGTATTTGCGACTAATATACCCATTTAGAGGGTGCAATCGTAAATAGAAACATATATCGATAGGGTATTTGTAATATTGGGAGTTTCTTTATAATTCAAAGTAATCAGTCGAGAAATAAACAGGCTTACTTGATCGATATCTTATCGGTATTTCTCGTAATTCACGCTTCATGCACAAATATTCACCCAACAGTGCCATTATTGCTAGGCTGGTAATATTCACAACCCACCATGTAGTTGACGAGGGCCAACCTCCATACGAGAAGCAAATGAGAAGGTGGATGATATAAAGGGTCGTGGAAAAATCCAGGCACTTCTTTGCCCTCTCAACTAAGTAGACTAAAAATCCAGCTCTGTTCAACATAAAGATAAATAAACTAAATCAACGAGCTGAATATGATATTTGTGGATGAAAAATATCGTAGCAAGTCTAATTATGTATGGTCTTCACATCTAAGATAAATGTCACTGTTCAAGACGAAATTCATCACATAATACAATACACTCCTCTTTTGTTTATTCCCAAATTAATTAGTTATTTCCTTCCCAAAATTAATTTCCACAGAGCATGTAGTAATGTATAATACATTGTTTCTCTTGGAACTAGAACAAATCAGGGATTCAGGGAGTCGAACACAAGGAAATCGACTCTCGGATAATTGTGATCACTGTGATCTCAAAATTAAAGCATATATAATGCATACATATAAACACACAAACACAGAAAAAAATCTCGTTTTTTTAAAACGCAAGACATTTTAGATGCAGAGATTTTCACGTCAACATCTACAAATCACTACAGCAAAAACAAAGCATAAACACTTGATCGAAAACTTCAGAAACAGCATACAACGAAGAATAAAATAAAAAAGTCAAGATCATCAATCAAGCACGCGAAAAAAAAAATACCGACCCGGCAACAGAGCTGAGAAATATCGAAGCCATGACGCACCAGCCGGTGAACGTGGAGGCGTCGACCGTGGCGAAATCGAAGAAATAAACAAGGCTCATCTTCGTCACCCGGGTGCCGACGAGAATCGACAGAAATAACCCGAGGCTGAGATAGTACACGCATTGAAGACACACGATTTGCGCCACTATGAGCCACGGATCCCACGCCGCCGTACCATAGAACATGGCTCTTCGATACAATTCTAAATCGAAAACTCAAACCTCACTGATTTATCACCAAACGCATTAGGTGCGAACCAAAAACAAATTGGAAATTTGAACCCTAATAAATTTGATCTTTGAGCGGAATCGGGATTCGGATCTTCAATCAAGCCGAGCTACAGGGGTGGATCTGAAATGCCCTAAAATTTGGGGGTTTGTAATTTGTTAAAGGGTGAAAAATTACGCAAAAAGTGGATAGCAAAAATGTTTTCTACCTAAAAGCAAGCTAGTGATTTATCGAAATCGCCCTTACAAATTCGACAAACATGATTCGATAAATATAAATTTGATAAACATGATTTGACAAATATAAAATTCAACCCACATTCGACATGGATTCGACAAATTGAATCTGATCGAGATTCGACATGGATTCGAAAAATCGAATCAAAAATTTGACATGGCGAATCTCATTCGACATAAATTCGACATGTTGAATCCCATTCGACGAGGTAAATTTGATATGGCGAATCTCATTTTATATGAATATTCGATAAGTCACACTCTCATATTTTAATACAAACTAATTTCTGATTGCTCTTATCCTTAGTTTGCCTTTATCTTTGGTCGAATAACATTGACTTTTTTGTATTCAACAAATATTCTTATTTAATCGAATGTGGAGTGGGGGTGGGTCGAATGTAAATTTTAGGTGGGGGTGGGTCGAATCTTTGGTTGAATGCAAATTTAAATCACTCCTTAATTCTTAATTCTTCTACAATCTCATACTCACGTTTAAAGCAAACCTCTTCAAATATAACAAAAAGTATTTCAAACATTAAAATCTGAATGTTTACAAATTAAAAATATTAGATAAATAAATATTTGATAAATAACATTCAACACGCTTGCCATGAACATGGCCAAAAAATCGTAAATCTCGACAGAGCTCATTTCGATGTTGGGAGAAAAGTCGGTGGATGCGGCGCCGATGTTGGAAGTGGAGTCGCTGGAGGCGGCGCCAAGGTCGGACAACAAGAGAAGGAACCCGAAGGAGATGGCCGACAGGAGGAGGAAACTGGTGGTGTGGCTCCCGGAAGGCGGAGACAAAGCTTGAAGCCGAGCGAAGAGAGAATTTAGGAAGAGAGAGAAATGAGAGAGAGATTTGGAGGAGAAATTTTTAGAATGAAAAATTAGGGTTAGAAATAGTGTATTTAAAGGGAAAAGTAAGGGCAAATTGGTCTATTTGGGTAAAAAAGTACATCCTCTATATGTTATGGCAAACAAGCATGTCCACTATATATATAATAGCATTTTTAAACATTACACATAATACTAAGGCAAATTAAAGAAAAAAAGTTATTCCTTCTACATTGATATCTCTATAAATAAATACTATATTACATAAATTAATAAAATCTTCTATTTTGGACTTGGTTTTTTTAATTAATAAAAATAATTTATAAATTAATACTCTTTAAATTAATTAAATTTCACGGTCTCAAAAGTAATAATTTATAAAAATTTTACTGTATATCTATCGGTGAATATTTTATATATTTTAAATATATTTTTAAACTTACTCTCTCGATACAAATAATTATTCTAACTTTTTTATTTCAATATACAATTTTATTCTATTTTACCTCATCTATTTTTTAAACTTTAATTACAATTACTTTATTTTTAATTTTTACTTTTTAAAATATATTGTAACCTTTACTTTTCAATTAAAAAATATAAAAACTTTTACTTTTTCAATTAAAAAATATAAAAATAATAATTTTCTTAAACTCCGAAGATATCTATTAATGTCGGACTA
Source organism: Euphrasia confusa (assembly GCA_954870475.1). Taxonomy (NCBI): domain Eukaryota; kingdom Viridiplantae; phylum Streptophyta; class Magnoliopsida; order Lamiales; family Orobanchaceae; genus Euphrasia; species Euphrasia confusa. The sequence goes on from OX940961.1 coordinate 5,266,707, forward strand.
ATAGGTTTATGGATTCATATTCAATTTTTGGTACGTAATTTTCTCGAATGTCGATTTCAGAATATCTGTATCCGACCGAAGAGGACTACCTCTACGAAGAAGAGGTCCTCCGAAACCCCAACAACCTCAAGCTGTGGTGGCGATACCTAATCGCCCGGAGCGGCGCCTCCCCGTTGAAGAAGCGTTCGATTATTTACGAGCGTGCCCTCAAATCCCTGCCCGGAAGCTACAAGCTATGGCACGCCTACCTCCGCGAGCGGCTCGAGATCGCGAGGAACCTTCCGATTTCTCACCCCCAGTACGAATCCCTCAACAACACTTTCGAGCGGGCACTCGCCACCATGCACAAGATGCCTCGGATATGGATTATGTACCTGCACTCGCTGACTCACCAGAAGCTGGTCAACAAGACCCGCCGGACTTTCGACCGAGCTCTCTGCGCTCTCCCGGTCACACAGCACGACCGGATCTGGGAGTACTATCTGGTTTTCGTTTCGCAGAAGGGAATTCCCATCGAGACCTCTCTCAGAGTATACAGGAGGTACTTGAAGTATGACCCGAGTCACATCGAGGATTTTATCGAGTTCTTGGTTAATTCCGAGCTGTGGCAGGAGGCGGCGGAGAGGCTTGCGGGGGTTTTGAACGACGAAGGGTTTTACTCCATAAAGAGGAAGACGAAGCACAGCTTGTGGTTGGAGCTGTGCGATCTTTTGACGCAGCACGCGAGTGAGATATCAGGGTTGAACGTGGATGCTATCATTAGAGGCGGGATACGGAAGTTCACGGATGAGGTTGGGAGGCTATGGACATCCTTGGCAGATTATTATATAAGGAGGGGTTTGATGGAAAAGGCTAGGGATGTATTCGAGGAAGGGATGACAACAGTGGTTACCGTGAGGGACTTCAGTGTGGTATTTGATGCCTACTCACAGTTTGAAGAGAGTATGCTGTCAATTAAAATGGAAACTCTGGATGATAGTGGGGATGAGGATGATGAGAACGAAGATGAAGATGAGGAGGACGAGGAAGACGACAGGCTGAATATCGAGAAGTTGAGGAAGAAGATTGATAAGTTTTGGTTGAAGGATGACGATGATGTGGACTTGAGGTTGGCTAGGTTAGAGCATTTGATGGATAGAAGGCCGGAGTTGGCAAATAGCGTGCTTTTGAGGCAGAATCCTCATAATGTAGAGCAGTGGCATCGACGAGTTAAGCTTTTCGAAGGAAATCCCACGAAGCAAATTTTGACTTACACCGAAGCTGTGAGGACAGTGGACCCCATGAAGGCTGTTGGGAAACCACATACTCTCTGGGTGGCATTTGCTAAATTGTATGAGAGCCACAAAGATGTTTTGAATGCTCGGGTGATTCTTGATAAAGCCGTGCAGGTCAGCTACAAGGCCGTGGATCATCTCGCCAGTATATGGTGTGAATGGGCAGAGATGGAGCTCAGGCACAAGAATTTTGAGGGTGCCCTGGAACTGATGCGCCGTGCTACTGCAGAACCATCGGCTCAGGTGAAGATGAGAGGTACGTCTTCACGCCTATCCTGTTTTTCGGCTATTATTATTAGTTTTTATTTTCTTAATTTTAGCATTGATGGATATGCTATTCTTTGAAGTAGTGATTGGATTATATAATCATGAGTTTTCTGGACTTACATTTCCTACTGTTTCATACTTAGAAGATTTTGCAGTATGTACTTTTACATGCTTCTGTATCCCTTCCAAGGGATAAGAATATTACATTTTCGTGACGAGCATTGACCATGATACGAAATTATGAAATATCTGAGATGTTTTTATTGCATTACTTCTGTGATGGATCTTGAGGGAAAATAATTGAGACAAGAAAGTAGTTTACTCTCTTCCAACAAATTGATATGATTAAACTTAAATTTATGCTTGCTTATTTTCTGCAGTGGCTGCTGATGGGAATGTACCCGTGCAAATGAAAATTCACAAATCCCTCAGGCTTTGGACCTTTTATGTTGATTTGGAGGAAAGTCTAGGCAGCTTGGATTCAACACGTAAAGTTTATGAAAGAATTCTAGACTTGAAGATAGCCACACCACAGATCATAATCAACTATGCATTGTTGTTAGAGGTATGTTAGGTGCTATTATTTCCTCCTCTCTACCCAGTTATTCCAAATATGATTTTTGACTGTGAATTGATTGATTTTCTTTTGGTTTGTGTGCAGGATAACAAATATTTTGAAGATGCATTTAAAGTTTATGAAAGAGGTGTGAGTATATTTAAATATCCACATGTCAAAGATATATGGGTTACATATCTTTCAAAGTTTTTCAAGCGATATGCAAAGTCAAAACTGGAACGTGTTCGGGAGCTATTTGATAATGCGGTTAAAAAGGTATGTTTATTTCTACAGTTTTTCTGAATTGTAACATTTGTTCAGTTCCTTGCTAATTCTTTAATTGTCAGTCATGATCTGCAGAAAATTTAATTCAAGGTTTTAACAGCTTGGGAACTTTCATAGTTGTTATGTCTTGTATTAATTAGTGTATATGGAATAACATGGTTTAAAAAAAACTGTAAATTTGCTGCAGATTTTGTTAACTTGAGACTTAACAGATACGCATAGAAGATAACCATTTGTTTGAAAAACGAAACCTTAGTAAGGATTTTTTTGTCCTGCAGTTGTCATTTAGTGATCTGAATTTGTTTAAAAAATCATCTATTCAAAAAATTATTTTTGTGTGCCAGCCAAAATTTTCCTCTTTAGTTTGTCTAGAGACTATTTTTACATTAACTTGCCGTTTCTGTATGAGTTGTTCATACTGTTTTCTATGTCCTTGGCCTAGTCCTTAATGGTTCTTGAACCAGTCCTAACATATCTTATTGGAACCAGTATATTTTATTGCAAACACCATAGAAGTTTTTCCTTTCTATTTGCTTATATTAAGCGACCATAAGGTTGAGCATAATTATGCCACTTTTCTCTATGCAACCACAACCCTTGCATTTATTCGTATAGAGATGCTTGATATTTTATTTTTCTCTTTTATTAGGCTCCTGCAGAATTTGTAAAACCTATCTATCTTCAATATGCAAAGCTTGAGGAAGGCTTTGGTATGGCGAAAAGTGTAATGGCAGTGTATGATCAAGCAACAAAGGCTGTACCAGACAATGAGAAGTTGGGCATGTATGAAATATACATTGCTCGGGCAGCCGAAATATTGGGTGTGCCAAAAACAAGAAAGATTTATGAACAGGCTATACAATCTGGCCTGCCAGACAAGGATGTGAAGCATATGTGTATTAAATTTGCTGAACTGGAGAAATCTCTTGGTGAAATTGATCGGAGCCGTGACATATATAAGCATGCTTCACAGTATGCTGACCCTAGATCTGATCCCGACATCTTGAACAAATGGCATGACTTTGAGGTGCAGCATGGAAATGAAGATACTTTCCGAGAGATGCTCCGAATGAAGAGGAGTGTTACGGCCAGTTACAGCCAAGTAAGATAACTTAACTTCCTCTTTCTCTCTTTCAGAAATTACTGCCCATATTTGAAATACTACCCTTTGGGATTTTAATGTATAAATGTGTTATTTGTATTCCTCATGTTTTTTGTGACAACATTCTGATCTTGTGGTTCACTGTCTTCTCCAGACTCATTTCATCCTTCCGGAATATTTGACGCAAAAAGACCAACTGCAAACATTAGAAGAAGCGAAGGATGTTCTAAAAATGGCTGGCGTCGATGAGGACGATATGAAAGCTCTCGAAATGCCAATAGCACCCTCTGCAAATGACAATGATGGCACACGAAAATTGGGATTTGTAAGTGCTGGGGTGCAAACTGGAGGAGAGGATATTGAGCTGCCAGAAGATAGCGATTCCGAAGAGATCGAAATTGCTCAGAAAGATGTGCCGACAGCTGTATTTGGAGGCTTGGCTGGAAAAAGAGCAGAGATGGATAGTGCTGCTGAAAAACTTGGTGCACTGGAAAGAATGAAGAGGATGCGGCGGGGCGCATAAATTTGTTTCTTGTTGACTTGCGTCGAATGTGGAGTGGGTGGGTCGAATGTATATTTGGGATGGGGGTGGGTCGAATCTTGGGTCGAATGCAAATTTGAACCAATCCTTAATTCTTCTACAATCTCATACTCTCGTCTACACGTCTACAGCTAACTTCTTCAAATATAACAAAAAGTATCTCAAACATTAAAATTTGAATGTTTACAAATAAAAAATATTCAATAAATAAATATTTAATAAATAACTTCAACACACTCGCCATGAACACGGCCAAAAAATAGTAAATCTCGACAGAGCCCATTTCGATGTTGGGAGAAGAGTCGGTGGAGGCGGCGCCAAGGTCGGACAACAGGAGGATGAACCCGGAGGAGATGGCCGACAGGAAGAGGAACCTGGTGGTGTGGCTCCCGGAGGGCGGAGACAAAGCTTGAAGCCGAACGAAGAGAGGATTTGGGAAGAAAGAGAAATAAGACAGAGATTTGGAGGAGTGACGAATTTTTAGAATGAAAAATTAGGGTTAGGAATAGTGTGTATTTAAAAGGAAAAATAATGGCAAATTGGTCTATTTGTGTAAAAAAACACATTATTTATATGCTATGGCAAATAAGCATGTCAATGTATAATGACATTTTTAAACATTTACACTTTGTTAAAAGGTGATTTTCAAAAGGGTTGGTCAAGTTTAAATTTGGAGTGCGTTGAATTTATACTCCATTTTTTTTTAACACAAAACAAGAAATTTCACCTCAATCGATTTTTTTTGCCCCTGATCGAGGATATAAACCGAATGAGAAATTTCTAGGACTTTTTTTTTGTAAGGTTTGTTTTGTCGAATTATCACAAACACAAATTTTTAAAGAAGAATGACATTCAATCTATAGCATTAGAATTCATTAATCCACCAATTTTTTTCGACATTTTAATCTTTTCAACTCGGGTTATATGCAATCTTTCGACGTCTGTTTTTCTATTTTACGAATCACATTGCTCGGGTACTGTATCATAACAAGAAACATGTTTGTGATTCAGAACATAAAAATGTTGTCTTGATTCCAAAAACTATGTATACTTTAAAGAGCTTTGAACTTCATAACATAGTACGATATCGCAAACTCAATAAACGTACACATGATCAATCATCAGCCATCATATAATAGTTTCAAACTTGAGCTTTCAACGCTGACGAAATATCATTAACTGCTTCTCCGACTGTCAGATATAACCCTTCCAACCCGAAGGAATCTAAAATTTTCGATTTATGCAGTTTCTCCATAACGCTTGCAACGGGGTTTGCCAACACAAGCTGCATAATGATAATGAAATCACTTCCAACGAAAACAGATGTTTTTATTTAATTATCAGGAGTATATTTTTTTGAACGGCTTACCTTGAGTGATTGTTTATCGAGGATCTTTCTGAGTTCACTAATCGTGTCAAGACCACTTGTGTCTATAGCTGTCACAGCTGATAAAGAAAAAAGGCAAGGATAAGAAAACAGATTAGTGTATAGTCGGAGGATCGAATGAAAATAAATACTCCTTTCTTTTCTGACTTTACCGGTCAGATCAAGGATCACATATTTCATAATGGTTCCTTCTTTCAGTGCTAGCCATTCTTCCTCTTCTCTAATCCATCTCATGATCCTGCAAATTGAGAAACATATATTATGTTTTTTTATTTTTTAGTTTTCGCAGAATAAGAATTCATTAATTGACCAATTTTTTTATCCATTTCTAAGCTGACCTTTCTTGTAGGTACGTAGAATTTGCAAAGTAAATAGGCGCTTCAACCGCAAGTATAAGAAAAGACGGGACTCTAGAAGCTTCCGTGTATCTGTTTAGGTTCTGATAAATTTGAGTCCTTGGAATTTGCCCCAAAACAATTGTATTCGGCCTCGTGACGTGCAAAAGAATCTTGAAAACTGATATTCCAACCTGAGATTTTCATAAAATTTATGGGTGAAGTTTTATTTGTAATTATTATAAACTATCCCTGAAGCTCATAATAATTACAAAAATGACCTCTGAACTATTAATAATTACGAATAAAGGCGATGAGGTTCCCAAATCAGAACAATAGTAGTATAAAATAGTCATTGAGGTTTGACTATGCAGGGGATAAATAATTTTTTAAAACGTGTCTGTGTTTTTTTTTTTGCAAATACCCAACAACTAAGGGGTGATTTGTTTAAGTATATCCCATTTTAAACCTTTGTATAAGAAGGACTTACCGCAATACCAAGACCAAGAGGCACCGAGATAAATAGTACGCCGAAAAAGGAGCACATGCAAGATATGAAGTCGAGTTTGTCGACTTTCCACAGCTTGTATGCGGCCTCATAGTCGATCAAGCCAATCACGGCAGTGACAATGATAGCAGCAAGAATGAGATTCGGAGTGTAGTAGAAAAGGGGCATGAGGAACAATAAAGTCACGAGCACAGCTGCTGCCATTACTATGTTCGACACCACGGTTTTCGCTCCAGCGTTATAGTTCACGGCAGATCGCGAAAATGATCCTGAAACAAACAGGTTGAAGTACACAACAAATAAAAATCCTAACTTTCTCCCAATTTACAAAGACCCTGCTTGATATTTGTCTGGGTAATTACAAAAATACCCACGAGGTTTTGGGATATTTACAAGAAAACCCAAAAGACCCAAATTTTAGGGTGGATTTGTAATTATACATTTATACCCATGCAAAAGTGAAAGAGTGTTTGTAAAAAACCTTATGGGGTGGAGTAAGAAACTTTTGAACAAATTGGACAAATCTGTGGGGGTACTTTTGTAATTTAACGAAAAGGTTATACCCGTGGTGACAAAGCAAGAACAACAAGAGCCTGCAATGTTCATAAGGCCAATGGCCATCATTTCTTTGTTCCCATCCACTTGGTAGTTTTTTAGAGACGCAAATGTCCTTCCGACAGCAACCCCTTCCTAAAGAGAACAAAATATTACTACTGTATAACAACTTCTTACGTTTTTAGGGATGGTGTTTGCAAATATCACGTGACTTTATAAAACTTACAGTGAGAGAAAGGATTCCGGAAAGGATCCCGGTTTTGATCGCTAGAACCAAATGGGGCCCATGAAAATATAACATGTTTATAGATGGTGGGTTTATCCCCTTCGGCAAGTGCCCAATCTGTCGAAATAAAGGTTCTTTAATCAGTCAGCACCCACTTCGTAAATACTAAATAAACATGAAATATTCATTTTCCTTACGGTTTGAATTTGAGTGAGTTTGGACTTGAGGCAGACAATCAGAACGGTCGAAAGAACAACTGATGTTAAGGGCGCAGCTGCTGATATCCAGAACAACTTCGGTTTCATCATGCTCTGAATTCGTTTAAATTAGCAGTTCCATTAGATAATGTTCTGACAAAGAGGGTAGACATATATAATGAGCAGAATCCTGAGCACTCACGATTTTCCTTGTCGTCAGTAATATAATCAGAAATGTAACTCCAATGAGTATTGTCTGCAAAGACCACTGCACGGGGAATAAACACAAAAATCAAAAATATTCGTTAAAATTAAAATTAACCTGTTAAATAATTTAGTAAAAACAAAATATTTTGGTAAAACTTGTACCTCATTTTTGTGTTTGAAGACGGACTCAACGACGGGAACTAATTGCATCTCATTGGTGAAATGATTAATCCCGAATAGTCCTTTGAGCTGTTGCAAAGCAACAATGACAGCTGCACCGGCCATGAAGCCGATCAACGTTGCCTTTGAAAGAAAGTCGATGATAAACCCTAATCTGCATGCATTATCTATTGTTGAAACACAAATAAAACTACTTACTGGAGTACTTTCTATTGAAGATTTATTTATAAACCTTAGAAATCCCAGAGAAGCCTGAAGTGCTCCGGCGACGAATGTAGCCGTGAGAGCCAGTCGAAGGTATAGCGCCGGATCTGCAGTGTAAGAGACGGCTTCGTTAAGCATTGTTCCCATCACGAGTGATGCTATCGAGACGGGGCCCACCGCAAGATGCCTCGAACTCCCAAGAAGAGAATAGATCAAAGGTGGCACAAAACTAGAGTCTGCAAACACACATTTCCACTTCATACTACTACACATTCCCTAACACGAAAAAACAGTACGAATATTCGATGTATCGATGGGCACACTTACACAGCCCGATTATGGGCGGCAAATTCGCTAGCTTTGCATAACTGATCCCCTGCATTTTACAGAAACAAATAACTTGCCATTAATTAAACCCAATACTTCATCATAAATATCTCTTTCATTTTGGTTACACAGAAATTGGGGGCAAAAGCCCCCTGAAACTGAAAAACGCTGATAATGGATAGAATTTTAATCTGGATCCGAATGGGGCAATCGTCTGTAAAATGTTGGTCAAAGTTAAACCGCACCTTTTCACCGTAATTAATTAGAGAATTGGTAAAAAGTAAAAAAAGTAAAAAAAATTAAATTACCCCAAAAACAAATTGAAAAAGATGAGATTTTTACCTGCGGAATCGAGAGGCTGGCGATGGTGATCCCGGAAACTAAATCGGATTTGAGGAGTTGGAGGTTGTAATCGGGGCCCCACTGGAAAACCGGGAAGAAATACTGAAGGCCCAGATAGAATCTCTTCAGGGGCGATTGGTTCTTGAACCTGTGGAGCGGGTCGTCGGGGAAGAAGATCTCCGACAGGCGGTGGCGGAGTTTCTCGAAGGTGGTGAGAGGAGGAGGAAGGCAGACCGGGTGAACTTCCGGCGGAGGCATTGGGTTAGCGGCGCCGGTGGTGGGTTGATGGCATGCAAATGCTGATGGGGTTGATAAATTATCATTTGTGGGCATTTTTTTTTTCTAATTATATATAAACCCAAATTTATAAATATGGTTATAGTATTGTTTTTCTTGTGAGTGGAACAAATTGATATATGCCTTTGCTTATTTATAGGGGTGATAAATCCGAATTGTAAAAATACAAATAAATTAATAAAATAAGAATTTGTGTAATTAATCGCGAAAATAATTCGAGTTTTGGTCACACGAGATTGATACTCCGGAGTATATTCGTAATATGGGGTGGAATTTGATGTTCGGAAGTCGAGGGCTTAATGGGAATTAATTTACGGAGTCAATTATATTAAGTGGAATTATAATCTCGTTATTTTCTTTTGAGATTAAGGAAATGCAAAATTTGATGTTTATTTTATTTATTTAAATAAAAAGGATTTACACAATTTAATATGTATTTTTAATGCAAAAAATAAAATAAAAATCACTTATTTAAACTCTAATATTTATATCATTTTTTATAATAAAAAAAGGCAAAGTGATTTTGTGAAAATTAATGTCCCCTCCAAAATATGCAAAAGGCAAGTAGATATTTTGACTTTTGTGCTTTAGACAAGGATTCATTGATTTCTATGGGTCGAGAGGAAGACATAGTAATAAATGTTAATTGCACGACAAATCTTATTAATTGATAACAAAAAACAGCAAAAAAAATAGGTAGAAAAATATGAGTAATTAATTCGTTTTTCGGTGACCTGATTATAGTACAATACTTTTCTTTTTTCTTTTTTTGAGCAACGATGAGTAGATAGAAAGAAAGCCAAATTGAAAGTGATTTCAAGAAAATTGTTGTTGTTCAAAAACTTTATATAGCAAAATGTCTATTACCTCTCAATCTCATCATGTACAATTATGAATTAAGACAAACAACAATTTATCAAAACTTTTTGTTTGACGCTGATTTAAGAAAAAATATAGTCACGTTTTTATTGTAAATTATGGTGATAAAACCATGTTTTTAAATTTAAAATAAAACAATTGTGAGTAAATAAAAAATATGTGAAAAATTATTGTTGACAATGAAAAGTGATTTTTTTAAGAGTATGAATATTATATTTTTCAAACTGATATAAAAATAAAATTTTGACTAGTTTTTTCTACTTTTGCACACCATTTAATAAAACAGATTTTTTTTAATTAATACTCGTGTATTTATTAAAAATATATATTCAGAAAATATTGAAAAATAATTGGTTAGGAAAATGATTATAGTTTAATGAAATTATAACATTTAATAGACTCAAAATATCATCTAAATGAAAATAAATAGTCGAGTGTGAAAGATTAATACTAGTACTATAAAAGAAAGAAACAAAAGTAAGCTTTAAAGGATGTGTGAAATGACGAATAAGAGACTGACTACTTCATCGGTCCCACATTAATGATTTTATGTGGTCAACGTTGATTTTTTTTGTCCGTCCAATAAATATGGTAAATACTATTCAAAAATTATGAAAAAATTACAAAAAAAAAATTAATAGTTAAATTTTTTTGTTGATTTTTTTTGTCCGTCCAATAAATATGGTAAATACTATTCAAAATTTATGAAAAAATTACAAAAAAAAAATTAATAGTTAAATTTTTTTTGTAATTTGTTCATAATTTTTGTATAATATTTATCATATTTGTTGGACGGACAAAAAAAAAAAAAAGTCAACATTGATCACGTAGGACCATTAGTGTGGGATGAGTACATTTTTAAGGAAAAAGTAAGCTTTTTTATTTATGGGTGCTTGTGTACTTGTTGAGTAAAGAAAAGTGTATCAGGAACATTTATAAATTATACAGTACATATTAATTTTTGATTTTATTCCTCTGTTTTTTTAATTAAAAAAAAAGATTAAAATTATATATTAAATTAAAACACTAAATAATAGAAAAAAGATTAAAATTATATATTAAATTAAAACACTAAATAATAGTTATAATTTATAAAATAAGTGAAAATGTTAATACTTTTTTATTTCAATGACATTTTACGTTTTTTTTGTTTCGGTATGTCCAACAATAGTTGACCAAAAAAGAATAGTTATTCAAACTTTTTTATTTTAAAATACAATTTTATTTTATTTATTTTTTAAATTTTTACGCACAATTACTATATTTTTCACTTTAAAAATAAATTTTTACTCTTTACTTTTTAATTAAAAATTATAAAGTAAAAATATATTTTTAAGTATAGAAATTAAAAAATTAAGGGTATATATAATAAGTTCAGAAATTTAAAAAATAATAGTTTAAATAATTATTTAAAACACAGTACATAGTAGTTATTTAAATGAAACATATTTTTTTATATGTTAATCAAGCAAATAAATTTTTATTTAATCGTTATTTTTTATTCATGTTTTATTTATTATTATTTTTTTAATATGATGTTGGTTAATCAATTATATAATTCATATTTTTTATACAACTTCTAACATATATATACATTAATATTTTACAATTTGCCAACAAGTTAAAGTAGCTGAGTGGTATTAGTTGTCTTTTATTCTCCAAAAGACCAGGATTCGAATACCCTAACAATCAAAAAATGTTTTGAATTTCCTAACAATTCGGAGGTGGCAGGCTGTGGGACCGTATTTACTCTACACATCAGCAAGTCGTCAAGGTCGACCGCCACTTGTACATCACGTGACTCACACGTGCAATTTTCGGTGAAAATCGATAAGAAATGATGAGATTTGATTTTTTGAACAAAAAAATTTCCGGTGAAAATCGATCAGAAATGATGAGATTTGATTTTTTGAACAAAAAAAGGATCAAACGTGGGATCGACTTAATTTGCAGGACCAAGTGTGATTTAATCTCTTTTTTTAATAAGAAGATAGACGAGAAATTCTTTTTTTTCACTCGATCGGAAGCTCTTCGATTGAGTGAGATGTAAATCGAGGGATATGTCCGAGTAACAGACACTTGTGGGAGAGAGTGATCAACAGGTCTAACCCCAAGACAAACTTAATAATATTTCAATGAAAATTTGTTTCACCCGAGTTTCGAACTCTGCTTCGTCGGAGAATTACACTCATATCACAAAAGGACTTACCGCTCGCCTATGCTCCTGAGAGCAATTACTCCTATAGTTTAAATTACGTGCACATAATAATGATAAATAAAAGATGAATAAGATAGTAAATATAAGGGATAATTATAGTTTAGTGGCTGAACACTTTGATACTTTGGTAGATCATCTTTTTTTTTGTGGTTGAGTGTCTGAACTATAGCTTAATTACACTTTAGTAGCTGAAACGACAGATCCCGGCGACACGTGCAAAACACGTGCTTTCAGTTCACAGGTGTCACAATTATATTAGTTGAAAGTGAAAAATTACTCTTTTAACCTTTTTATTATTTTTCAATTTTATTTATAAAAAAAATATACTTATTCAGATTTCTCTATACATATGACCACCAAATATACGTATGACCGACGACGGATCGGAGTGGGGGCGGTGAATCGGCGGCCGCCGCCATGGGCCGAGGTCCCTCCCGACCCGTTCCTAACCAAAACGTACCAGCTGGTGGATGACAACGCCATTGACTTTCATCGTCTGGAACTCGGCGAAATTCTCTAGAGATTTGCTGCCCAAATATTTCAAGCATAACAATTTCTCCAACTTCGTTCGCCAACTCAAGAACTACGTACGCATCCTTCAAATTTCGAAATAAATTGTGATTGATATTTAATTTAATTTTCAGATTTTTGAATTTTTTTTGGGGGGTGATTGTTCAGGGATTCAGGAAAATTATGTCGGATCGCTGAGAATTCTCGAACGAATGCTTTCAAAATGGCGAGAAAAAGCGCCTCTGCGACATTCAACGCCGGAAAATCGCGAGTTTTTCGTCCGTGTCCGCCGTGTCGCCGGCGAAGACGGTGTCTCCGGCCGACTCCAGCGAGGAGCAGGTGCTCTGTGTAAAAATATTTATGTCCTGATGTCGAATTACGGCAAGGACAAGTCGAATATGGCGGTGAAGCCGCTGGATCAATAGTAACGTGTGTTCAAACCCGAAAATTTTAAAATTGTTATGAATATTATTATATTATAGTGAATGACTTGTTGGCTAAGTCAGAAACCCCAGATTGTATCTTATATAAAAGGGTCTCCCCATATGAATGAAATAAGAATTCACAACAATTCTATTTTATCTTTTTGTCTATTCTATTATTCTCTCTCAATTCTCTTTGAGTTTATAACACGTTATCAGCACGAAAGCTCAACCGTGTTTTTGATCGAAGTTCTAGTCATCCAAGATCCGAACTCAAAGGCAAGAATTTATATTTATATTTATATTCATAAATAATTATAAATATATCTACTTCTCCTCCCTTTTTCTTAAATTCAAATGTTCCCGAAGAACATTATAATCTGATATTTCTGAAGTAATATCATATGTTCCGGAAGAACATTATAATCTGATATTCCTGAAGTAATATCATATGTTCCGGAAGAACATTATAATCTAATATTTCTGAAGTAATATCGTTCTCGAAGAACATTATAATATGATATTCTTGAAATAATATCAAATTAATTATGCATAATATGATATTCTTGAAATAATATCAAATTAATTATGCGTAAGTTTCTGAATAACATTGTGATATGATATTCCTGGAGAAATATCAAAAGAAAATATTCCTGGAGAACATGATATGATCCCGAAAAAATATCAAAATTAAATGTTCCTGAAGAACATAATATGATATCGTGAAGAAATATCAAAATTAAATGTTCCTGAAGAACATCGTGATATGATATTCTTGTAGAAATATCAATATCGAATTGATTATGATTATATACTAATAATCTCGAATAATAACTTTGAAAATTCACAGTGAAAGATCCACTAGCTTTGTGGAAAGATTTAAAAGAAATATACGATCACCCGAAGTTGGTCGTACGTACTACCAAACGTGGTATGATTGACTCCAATTACAAGATTTTAAATCTGTCTAGACATATAATTAAGCTATTATGAAATCCAACTCACAAGTTTGAGTCACATTATAATCTGATATTCCTAAAGTAATATAAAATCAATTATTCTTAATATATATATAAAATTGAATGTTCCTGAAGAACATATACTCTGGTTTAAATATTATATTGATTGTCTTGGAAGAAAATCATGATTTAATATTATTCGATAAATATCTAAATTGCTCCCGTAGTAGCAATAAGTTTAGAAATATCAAATCAAATTGCTTCTGGTGTAGCAATTAAACTTTATATTTTAAATCGATATTGATATAATACAAAATATTCTTGAAAGAGTATTTTTATTGATTGCTCTCGAAGAAGCAAAGTTTAACATTAAATGTTTTCGAATAAAGTTATATCATGATTAGACGAACGCCAAATTCGATTATTCTCGTCATATGAATTATCCCTGAAGGATATATTTTGAAAATGGAGAATAAATGTACTATGTGGGTACTCATGAAAGAAAGTCGATTTCAATTAAATGTAATTTCTGAGAAAATTATATATTGAGATATATTTTGATTCCCGAAGGATCATTGATAAAACCTAATATTTTGATCCCGAAGGATAATTGATAAAGATAATGTTATAAGAATTATGACATATTAAAAATTGGCTCCGGAAGAGATTTACTAATTATCCCCACGAGTGCTACAAATGTACTTAAAAATGAAAATGATGCATATCATGATTGTGCGTGAAAATGAATCAAACATTCCTCATCTGCGAATTAATATATTAAATATCTCGAGCCCACGATCCAGAAGATCGGGTTATAGCAATTACGCTGATTTGCATATTTAAAGAAGATCATTTTCTCGGGATTAGGGGGAGATAAGAATATAAAAGATATAAATGCCGAGAAATTTTATGGTATTAAAACGATCTTTAATTCTAGATCCACGCACCAATCGATTGAACCCGAAGTTCATGAAAATAAGTGACTTGCAATATGCAGCAAGTAATCTGCCAAATTAATGAAGGTGTGACAAAATCACATATATTTGTGATAAATGAACTATAAGAGTTCAAATACCAAAGAGATCAACTCAAATGTTGATTCTAATATACGCCTAAAGCGTAGTAGATCGATCTCAAAATATAAAATATATAAATCCGCGGAAAAACAAAGAAATTAAGTCACCCTCAAAATCTCCTGAAGAGAGTTAGATGTAAATCTCATTGAAAAAGCATGTGCACATGATAATAGAAAATTGTGGGATTGCGGAACAACCAAATTAAATATTTTGGGAAATGATGAAAGATTTGGTTGATAGAATTGTCATCAACGTGGAAAAATTCGCCAACGACATATTTGCCTCAAGAAGTTGCTCTAGAAAATTTGGATCCAAAACTTAAATCAATAATAGTAATGAGCAATTGAGGTTGAGCATGGCTCGCTAAATAAAGACTCTATATAGTACACACCTCAAAATATTATCCCAGAAGGATATACGTGGGTGTTCGTAAGAAAAACGAGTAATGATGTGGTGAGATATAAAAGCGAGATTAGTTGCTCAAGAGTTTTTTCGCAGAAACTCGATATTTTTAAGGATGACATTAAGTTCCGCTACCACTACAAAAAATTCGCGGATTCCCTACGGCCATTCCCGTAGGGAAATCCCCAAAAATCCGTAGGGAACAGGGTTCCCTACGGCATCCCCTACGGAAATCACGCCGTAGGGGTTCCCTCGTAGGGAACAGATTCCTTACGGGCTTTTTAGAGCCGTAGGGATCTCCCCTACGGGAGATGGATAAAAACGTGGGCCATATGTTACTCGGGCCATCGGCCCGACCCACAACCCATGACCCGACAATGTCTATACCACCCAAGGGTGGGCCATATGTTACTCGGGCCATCGGCCCGACCCACAACCCATGGCCCGACAATGTCTATACCACCCAAGGCCCGACCCAAGCCCAGCCCTCTTCATATTAATTAATAATGTGTATTGCATAGCCCGGGGTTTGAACCTTGGACCTCAAGGGTGAAGAGGAGGAAGATAACCGCTGAGCTATCTGAGTTATATGTACAATTTTTAAAAGATAATATATATGTATTCATTAATCTATATTAGTTATGTAGTATAATGTAATAATAAGATAAAATACAAAATATATATATATATATATATATCAAATTATAAATATAAATAGTAGTTTAACAAAAGTTAATTTTAAATAAAACACCATTTAAATATATTAAATTCCGAAATTTTTGTAATTGTTTATTTTTATAAAATTGCGTAATTTTTTGGATAATTATATATTTTTTTATTAATTATTTTTATAAAATTGCGTAATTTTTTCCGTAATTGTATAATTTTTGTAATTAATTATTTTTATAAAATTATAATTGTTTAGTTGTATAATTGCGTAGTGCTTAAAAAAAACTTGTCAAAATGTTGAACCAACATTGTATAATTTTTGTTATTAATTATTTTTATAAAATTGCGTAATTTTTTGCGTAATTGTATAATTTTTGTAATTAATTATTTTTATAAAATTATAATTGCGTAGTTGTATAATTGCGTAAAGTTAAAAAAAACTTTAATTGTAATTTATTATTTAGTGAAATATTAATTTAAAAAAACATTTCAAATAATTTAGCATAATTTTATAATAATATTTAATTTATTTATTATTATATAAATGAATATTTAAAAAAAAAAAATACAATTCCCCTACGGCAAATGCCGTAGGGAATATTTTTAAATATTCCCCTACGGGAAATAGCCGTAGGGGACCCCTACGGGAAAAATTCCCGTAGGGAATTTATTATTCCCCTACGGCTGAGGCCGTAGGGACAATGGAGGGAAGCTATGCGCGCGCATTCGCGCGCAGTTCCCTACGGGAATCCCCTACGGGAGTCACCCCTACGGCTGAGGCCGTAGGGAATGCCGTAGGGGAACTCTGAATATGATTCCCATAGGGAATGCCGTAGGGAATCCCTACGGGAAAATTGCCGTAGGGAATCCCCGTAGGGATTCCCTGGTTTTTTTGTAGTGTACCTTATACTTCTGGAAGCAACAACGATAAATATAGATATGCATGAATGTATGATTTGACCATGTAGAAGTCATTAGAAAGATACATACATGAAAATCCTGAATGGATTTTAAGATTCCTGAAATGAAAGGAAATGAAAATCAGAAAATGTATAGTATCATATTACATATGTCATTATGGACAAAATTGATATTGAGACAAGGTCCCGAAGACCAGTGATTGGACTCTTTTTCCCTCTACTAAGTTTTTCCCACGGGGTTTTCTTAGTTAAAGGTTTTTAATGAGACTGATTGATCACTAATAACTACGTTCAATAAATCAAAGATTTTCGGTGATTACAATCAGGGGAGCAAGCTGTACTCTTTTTCCTTCGTCGAGGTTTTATCCCACTGGGTTTTCCTGGCAAGGTTTTAACGAGGCAGCAATCCTGTAAATAGTCATTCAAGGGGGAGTGTTATGAATATTATTATATTATAGTGAATGACTTGTTGGCTAAGTCAGAAACCCAGATTGTATCCTATATAAAAGGGTCTCCCAAATAAGAATTCACAACAATTCTATTTTATCTTTTTGTCAATTCTATTATTTTCTCTCAATTCTCTTTGAGTTTATAACAAAAATATATATGTAAGAGTAATAATCACATTTTTTTGTATTTTGTAAAAAAATGTGATTATTCTTATGGACAAACCTAATATTGATTTTTTTTCGTGTACGTAATTACGATAGTAAATGTAATGACATTTTTTCTAGTGACTTCAAATGCATTAAATTAGAGATTCTTTGAAAAATGCCTTTTTTCTTTATTTTATTGAACTGATGATTATAAATTTTTATTAATTTAAAAATAATATATGATCATTCATTCCAAACATTTGAAGTATTTTATAGTAATTTCATATTCAATTGTAAAAAAAAAATCGACTATTCCGCTACTTTTCCACTAAAAAATGCTAACATCTTATCAATTGATGGCCTGCATAACGATTTAAATCTCTCAACATTTTCCTTGTGAAGGCTTGGTTGATAGATGACAAGTACGGAGTATATTCATTGGTGCTAATCGTTGCCAAATAATTAAGTTATAAACCATTGACATCAAACTATATACGAACAATTATACTTTTATAAATTTTTAGAGCAATGGAATAGTGTTAAATATTGCAAATGAAATCAAATACAAACTCATGTGTATATTATTAATAATCACAATCCACCTTAATTCAAACAATTATTAATATAATTCTTCTGCTTCAGGTTAGGGCTGGGAATTCCGGTTTTGGTTATCGGTTAAAATCGAAACCGAACCGAAAATTTCGGTTTTTGGTTAACCAAATATAAGAAATTCGGTTATTGGTTCGGTTTTCGGTAAGAAAAAATTTATATATTCGGTTATCGGTTAACTCGATAACCGATTGTTAAAAACCGAATAACCGAAATATATTATATATATTACAAATTATATATATCCTTAAGGACGATTGTATGACAATACTCCCTTACTTATTTCGGATTTTTGGTATTTTGTTGGATGTATGCATGTTAGTTTGAATAAGTTGGATTTTGGTTTAAATTTGTTTATATTTTAATTTTTTTTTCTTTTTTTCCCCAGATATTTCTTTTAAAATCAACTTACTTTTTTCTAATCGATTTTTTTGGTTAACCGATAACCGAACCGAAAAAATCGGTTCGGTTATTGGTTATCCAATAAATTATTCGGTTCGGTTTTGGTTAGTCATTTTCGTCATTTTTCGGTTCGGTTAACCGGTCATTCGGTTCGGTTCGGTTTTGGTTAACCGAACTTCCAGCCCTACTTCAGGTGTTGGTGGTCCACGTTTTGGTGGTCCACGTTTTGGTCCATGTTTTGGCGGTCCACGTTTTCCACGACTTCCATGTTTTTTACATTTCTTAAGACATTTGGGATAGCACCAAAAAGCAACATAGTAACATGTGTCTATGCAATCGCTCCTACAATCCAACCAGCTGTAGAGCGACTCCTCGTGATTTTGAGCATCGCCAAAAAGTATCATCATGCTCATTATCATAACCGCAACAAAAGCCATTTGCGTGTTCTTCATTTTTTTTTTCTTTATTTTTAAACAAAATAACATTGAATGAATAAATAAAATATTAATGCTTAGACATATATATATATATATAGTGAAGGCCCTATTTATTTAGTTTTGTGGATTTTGTGTGTAAACTGCATGTTTCATTAATTATGTAATTGAGTTTCAAATTGTGTGTACTTATTTCCTTTATTTGTAAAAAGAGTATTTAATTAACAGTTATTAATAGCACTCTCTAATCTTAAAGATTGTTATATGTATAATAAGGGAAATTTGCCATATACATCAAATTTAATATATTCAAAAACAAAATAAAAATATAGGAAGAGAAATTTACCTTATATCATATACCACGAAATAAAATAAATTTTTGAATAAAGGGGTCTGAATCTTTATTTTACTTCTCATGATAATATAATATTTTTTTATTTTTTTATATTAAGATCATATTTTTTTTATTTAATTTCAATTCAATTAATTTCACGGTATCTCGATTTAGTTCATTTAAAAAATAGATAAAATGAATTCTATAAATTGAATTAATTAAAATGAATGATTTTATTAATTAAATAAAATGATGTAATTAAAATGAATGATTTATTAAACAAATGAATTCATTAAAAGAATTATTTTGAAAAAAATGTTTTTTGAATTTATGTATTTAGATTTTTTACCTTATAAAATTTACTTTTTAATTAAGTGTTTAAATATTTTACTTTATTTCGTTTTTAGGGTAGTAACTAGCATGTTATTACAATTAAAAACACATTATTAAAATATTAATTATTATTTTAACCTTACATTTAATTTATTTTTATTATTAATAAAATGTTAATTTAAGTAAACTACTTAAAATAATAATTAAAAAAAATAATACCTTGAATTATATAAAAACTTATAAAATTACACTTTTAACAAAATCACCCTTCTAATTAAAATTAAAAATTTTAATTAAATAAAATGAATCAATTAAAACGATTGATTTTATTATTAATATTTTTTAAAAATAATACACTATAATAATTATTATAAAAAAATCAGTCTGATTTTTTTACTTTATTTGCATCTCAAACAAGATCATGATTTCATATAAACTCTTGAATCAACTCAAAGCTATATGAATTCCATCTTGATAATCGTTGCAACATTTTTTTTTTTTTTTCATTACCAATGTTTTTCTTTACTGGTCGTATAAGCCCTTCAAATTCAGAGAGCAATTATTTTGATTTAATTTGTTCACGTATAATGTTATTTACCTTCAAGGTAATACGGTAATGCCCTAATTACCCACCCAATTCCAAAAAAAGAAATAATGAAGAAATTTAATTAAATTACGAATTAATTAATTTTTGGTTTATAAGGATGTTCTTAATAGCAAATAGTAAAAATAATTACCACCTTAAATAGATTTTGTGAAAATAGGCCTTTAGGGTAGTTTTTGTAATCATCCCTTTACAAAAAAATACAAACTGGAGTCGGAGCGTATACATCAGTACAATCATATACCACATATAGTGAAACAAATCCTGAATACAACATTTGATGGGTAACTAAATTCTATCACACTATGTATCTAAGATTTCGAAGACACTTGTCATTGTAAATGAGAAAAATTGGTCGTAAAATAACAAACTAAGCTGATAATCGAAACTCCAAGTTGCAAGTCCGAATAACAAATTTGTGCTTATCACACCACTGACGTAAAAAGACGCCCGGTCCCTTGATCACCACTTCAAGTCACCTCCCCTGACAAGAGGAACTAAACTGAAGGGCAAAAGGAAATAAAATACTCGGTAAAAAAACATTTAAGAAACTAGCAATAGCTCAGAAAATGACATTATATATTTCGTAAAGAACTCTAAGGACTCAGTAGACATAAAAATGCAGTTCGCAATTGCATCCGCTTAGGATAATAGCAAAAACAAAAAGTATTGCTCTTACAAACACAGCCATGAGGTTTTGAATATACTTGAACAAATACTCCCTGATTGAGGATACAATCCGTAGTAAGGAAACAAAATTTAAGGGAGTATTTGTATTTTGAAAAGCTGCCCTCTTAGGACTAGTTTTTGAAATTGCACGTAATATAACAAAATGAATAAGTAGATTTTCAGAGCAATTTCATAAGTCTCAAGCTTTTAATCCAACAAATAAACATGGAGGCAAATTGTTTTAAGACCAGGATTACAACTTAAGAAGAGAGGAACATTGACACAGACAAAATAATCATTCAAAATAGCCAACTTGGTACAAGAAAAAAACAAGTGAAGAAAATTCAATGTAGGAAGAACCCATGCACTAATAGTCTATAAGTCAAATTGAATTTACGACAAAGTTTCAGTACTTACCATGAAATAAATCGCTCACAGCAGGAACCGTCTGTCTTGAGTGGACTCAGTGATGTGTAAGCACTGACAATCATGAAAGTGGGAGGAAAGAAATAAGGATATTTGATTTACAACTCATAACTATGTAAATGTAAATTGACAAATTAAACACAAAAACAACTCCTAGAAATAAGAGCTGTTTATATAAATTTCAGTGGATCCAAGAAATCATCTACAGGGGTTGGAACTAGCACCAGTAGAGGAAAAAACGAACTTTTAGGGATCCTTTACAATAAAAGCATGGATCAGCTTATTACTTATTAATATATAGAACAGTAAAAAACGATAAAAGCGGGCAGAAAGTATTCACTGGAGTGTAGATCCACTATCAACAAATTAAAACAAGGAATCATAGCCATGCACATGTCACGCATTACCTTGTCTACACATGAAAACAATAGATAACTCATAGTGAGAAGCATCTATTCCTAGAGAAACATTTGAATTTAATACGTTAAGGGGAAGGGGGCTCTTGTAAGTTTTAGGTAGCCATCGACGGCAGAAAATTTACTAATTTTAAATTTTACTTTAGGTAACCACAGCTGAATCCTAAATTTATGTATTTAGGTAAAATGCCAACAATGACTGGTACCAAAGACTAACAACAAATCACAAAACTAAAAAAGAAAAAAAAATCAATTAATCACCAGCAACAAAACTAGGAATTCACACCGGCCCAACCAAACCAATTTGCTTTTTAGGCTGAGGGTTTTCCTTCATTATTCGTACCCCACTCTTCCTCAGCCTCACTGCCGTTCACAAGTACAGCACCATCATTTGAGTCAGCATCAACAACGACAGCTTCTTCATGGCCATCATCATCATGTCCTTCCACTTGTTCGGCATTTTGCTCCTCTTGTGCTTCATCTCTATTGTGGTCAGCGTCCTGGAAATCAAGGAGACAAGAAAGAGGTACTCAGCACCAATAATATAAAATTGATTTTTCCTTACCCCAGAATATACATAATACAAATTTGATAAATTCAAAATTGTTTTTTCATTAGCAGTTTAGCACAGAATATATATGGAATAGTAAAATCGTTTTTCTACAGCATATATCATATCGAGTAGTAATTATTAAATAGAATGGGGAAATTCCAAAAAACATTAAATATACATACTTGTACCTCATAATCAAGTTCCCCGTTTTCCATGTGCTCATCTTCATCTATTTGCATGTTTCTGAAAACCTCCACAAGACTTGAAGTTAATCTATCAGCATGTTGCAAATACTCGACTGCTGGAGGATATTGACCCCTGTAAAAACAATGGACAAAACAAGTAGGGTACCACAACAGTTCATGAAGTCAGAAACATGCTAATTTAAGACAATCTTATAGCGTCTAAGAAATGGAAAACAAGAGAGGTCAAGTCCATGGAAGAATCTTGAACAATAGAAAATCTCATGACAAATGGCATTTCAGTATGATAATGCAAGACCTATGATCCTAACTTCCTAAGTATGTTGGGTAACTTAATAAAAATAGAGGATGAAAAAGGTACCTTGTCTCAGTAGCTTTGGCTTCAACAGCAAGAGCAACTTGCCACTCCTCAAACAAATTAGGATACTCTTCTGGATCAGCAAGAGATTCTGCAGCTTTCTGATTAATCTGCAAATAAAAATAGAGAGAGGTCATCAGTGTAATTTTCTCCTAATAAACTAAACCTTAATATTATTTGAAGAACTTCCAAGAAAATGCACCGGCACAAATAATCAACAGAAATTTAACAATTTAAAATCAATAACATATATTAAACAAATGAATGATAACCTTATTAAGGTCCTTCCTCCAAAGAGCAACAATCTCTGACACCTTACTAGGGAGGTAAGACCGAGCCATCAATGCAGCTTCAGGTATTCGATTGCTGCAAGGAACTAACAGTTAATTACAAGAACTAAACTGTAAATCAAATAGATAACATATTAAAAACTGTTACCTGTCAATCAACAACTGAAGGCAGTCCTCTAATTTGCCCAACATAAATAAACAAAGGAATGCAACATTGTTTTTCCCATGTTCCTTGGCAAGAGATGCAAGTTCAGTAATTCCTTCAGCATTGCCTAAAGAAGAATAGAGTAGCAACAAACCACTCAAGTCATTTGCTTGCTTCAAGCACTCCTCTGCCATCTCTAACTGGATTAGAAACAGGAGCACAAATTTTTAAAAAGAATATAAAAGGTTTTGATACAAGCATACATCGAATTGCAAAATAAAAAAACGAAAGTAACACATGAAAAACAAAGGATGAAGTAAAATGTAATCTCCAGGCTCGAGTGAGAAAATAAAATCATTTGAAAATAAAATAAATTAGTCATTCGTACTAGCATATTCAGATAAAATTTAGAGTCAAAATTGCTGTGTTTTAGTTTAGCCAATCATCCAGATCAAGAGATTACCATGCCAGTAGACATGGACAATTCACCCAATTGCTTCCACCTAGACTCGCTTTGTGATACTGTGGCAATATCCTGGGGAGAAGAAGAGAAAGTGAGCCAGTAAGAGACGCATAATCCAAAGCACAAAACCTCAGTACAGAAGATTAAATAAAGCCCATCAAACATTCAGCAGTGAACATGACCCAGCAAAAATAGTCCCATCTATAATAATTGAAAAAACAAGTCATAATTTTCTACCTTTGCAATCTCTAATTTTCCTAGCTGCATGGCTAACTCAAATCTGTAGTCAGTATCTGTAGCAACTTCGAGTGCATCTTCAATCATGCCTCGTGTTTCCAAGAAGTGAGCCACACTGTAACACAGATACAATTAGACATTCAAAGGAATGAAGAGGGGTATAAATTGTGTTAAAAATATTGTCTTGCTTTAAATATATAATTTTAACACTAATTAAAAAGCTCAGAAAAGATTAGTACTTTTCAATTAATGCAAAACCTAAGAATGCTAAGTTTAAGATTTATTTGACAGCAGGAGTTGATGCATCGGATTACAGACAGGTGTAGTGTCATTAGTCATTACTAAGAAGGTGGCCTCAGTTTACCAAGACTAAGAAACCCTTGGTTTCCAGCTTATGTTTATTAAACAAGTAGGCACAAATTATTTTTTCCGCTCATAATAGAGCAACGGAGCAACAAAATAAGAAAGAAAAACACGATTTATGTCACTTAATTGTAAGTTAAATTAAGATGACGTTTGACTCTTTCAAATTTTAAAATAATTTTCATCTATTTATAATATCCTGAACATACAAAGTAATTCTATATCAACAAATAAAAAAAATTATCCTGCAGAGCTACTTAAGGAATTAACTAGTTTAGTTATAGAACCTGTTACGGTGCTCCTTCGGAATTGATGGTAAGACCTCATTTGCTCTTTCCAGATCACCACGCATTATAAGAGTCTTGTATTCAATCAAGCTGAGTAGCAAAGTATATCCAACAACACTGCAAACAGATCCATGTAGACGTGTTAGGATGATTGCAAAACAAACAAAAAGTGCATCTTCCCATTGCATCAAGATGACACGGTTTATATACTCACTGAAGCTAACATTAACTCTCCAATTCCAAAAGTAAAAAAATAAAACAGCAGCTGCTTCTAAAAGGAGAACAAATTACTCACTTAAATTCTTTGTCGACGAGATAAACACGACTTTGGTTAGCAAGGTACCCAAGCAGATACATGGGTCGGTCTAAATGAAACATTGTTGTGACCTAAAAGATCAAGAAACAATGATCTCACATTCTGGAAGTAACATCTGGTTAGAAATTATGTAAGAGGATACATGGAGCAGGATACCATACCTCACCACCAACGCAATAATTGAGTCTACAGGAGGAGTTATTGTAAATGAAACAATCCCCAATCCAAAGTCCAGTCCGAACCCGTTCATTAATTTCATAAAGAAGCTCAAACGCATCTTCCACACCTTGTTCATCCACTGGCCGCCCGCTATCTAGATGAGCAGAAACTACATCACGCTGCAACACCAAAAAGGACAATCCAGTTACTAAAAGATCACTACAAAGAACTTGCATGCCAATTCACTTCAAGAACAATGTAATCCTTACATTATACTTTAGTATGTAGAATGAAGTGTCACTCGCAATGGCCACCAAATCACCACTGTCAGCCCAGTAAAGATTCTTGAATATATACAAAGGGACAGATAAAACAATTGTCAGAACCAAATAAACTAGCGTGTGACTATTACTTATGCTGTAGTTCTCTTACTTTTACATTGACATCAATCCGCCGTATCAATCTGCACTCAGCCCAATCATAGAAACAAATAAAATCATTTGAGCACATTGCCAATAAGTTTCCCCCAAAGATGCGCTCGGCAGAAAATGTGGGTCTGATGCTTTTCTTCTCCTGAAAAATGCACCATATTAGCTGTTAACCCATATACAAACGGCAAACTTACTAAAGTCCAAGGATGAATGCTTAACATCTACTACTAATCACTACAATAAGGATCACAAAAAATTAAAGATATAGGCGGCAGAAACACCAACCAAGAAGTTTTTACTAAAGATCTTAATCTTCGATGTACTTTCTCTAACAGCATATTCTCCTTCAGTTGACCAGACGAATTCCAATGCTGATCCAAATGATCTATTTCTCCATGCCAAAGCTGTGTATATGATGTATTCACCATCACCACATACAACAACAAACCTCCCATTCGGGTTATGCTTTAAGCTCTGCCAGGAACAAAGACAAAAGAAAAACAGGGGTCAATACCCAAAGATAAGTCAACACTATTTTATATGTACATTTGAACCAGCTGATTATATAAAATATAAAATAGACAACTTTCCTCATCTTATTCTTGGCTAATGGGTGATATCGAAAGATTATTCTCTACGGAAAATAGTCGTTTCCATGATATTTTGGTCGCTACATATATTCAGACCTATTTAGTACTTATAAATAAACTACATCCTTGACCTTGACTGAGATAGTACAAACAGGTGATAAATCAGCTTTGTTTGCACAGTAATTAAAAATAAAAACAAGTGAACTATCAGCTCAAACAATGAAGACCAAAAAGCTTCAAAAGTGGTATCCACTTGCATTTCCAATGATATAAAACATAAAAAAAAACTATGAAACAGTCAACCTGGTGACAGAAACTAACATAAATCAAGCACAGAGAACAGTGTGTTCGTGCATCAGGTTAAATATATACATGGATTCATAAATATATCTGCATAAAATCAATATGGTGATACATGAATTCTCAATATTGCAATCCCACTTGAGTAACTTGATACATTTGATTCATAACAAATATGAATATTCACCTGTGGATAAAGGTCGCAGGTTCCCAATTCTTTCACTGCCAAAGGTAATCTCTCTCCCACCGCATCCTGAGAAATATTGATTTAATAGGAGCAAATGAGCAATTGACTTTGCAAATGGTTCATTAATTCCAATCAATTACATACCTCGTAATCTGCCCCAATGCTCTTGATGTTGACAGTCTGAATTTCATTATGCTTTGCCCAAATGATTTTCCCACTGTTGTCCATGCTAGCAACAGGTACCTCTCGTCCAAGTTTCACCATGATGGTTCCTTCATCATAACCGATTACGACCCTAAGCATTTCGGTTCATCAGTTTCAGGTACACTCCAAATAAGAAAAATAAGAAACATAAAGTTCTCAAGCAAATTATGTTAACCCCATCACTTAAGATCCCTTAAGTAATCTATAACATACAACATACTGGTAACAAGATCATTTACTTGTCGACACTTTTCTCAGAAATAAGTACTGAAATGAATTCAAGTATCTAACTAATACTTGGGACTTTAAGACAACAAAAAGTGCTAGCATGAAAGCTCAGATTTCAAATAGATAAGAAAATACCATCACATCCAATCAACTTAAATGAAACTCACCGCCTCGAACCTCTCATGTATCCAATTGCCCAAACCCTTTCAAGACCATAGTTCAGTGTGTTTTCGAGCCTGTAAGATGGCAAAAATTATGAGGGGTCTTATCTTATGTGATGATGACATCAGATACACAAATAAGAAACAAAAGGGAAAGAATCCAAGATCACTCATTAATGTTTAAATAAAAATGATTTCTAAATAGATAGAATTCAAGATTGTGAGTCCAGAGACATAAGAAGTATGCATCCCCACTTTTTTGGTAATTCATTCTCAATCAAAAAGGAGTTACACGGTTAAGATATAAAAAAATTTAATATATTTAAAAATTACTCTTAGGTCTTGAATCTTGAGGTTTTGGATATACAGTTTTAAAAAATCCAATATGGTAACACAGAAGTGAAGTCCTGTTAAATGAAAAATCCTGAAGAGAGATGTAAAGAAAAAATCTCAAGTTATGAGAGACAATTGCTAAAGAGTTTGATACTTCAAAAGTCAAAAAATATAACAAATACTCATAGTAAATAAATTTAACAATACCAATGTGCTGCAGTTTTTTTGGACTTTTACTTATACAGGAGACAGGTTAAGTATTGCAGTATCTTGTAGCATAAAAGATACCTATACGTGGTGGAATGCCATATACGGACGGTGCCATCCTCGGAACCTGTTATGATAATGGGAAGTTCAGGATGGAAGCAGACTGCTGAAACATTATGTGTGTGGCCGTCTAATGTCTGCACACAGCTTTTTGTCTGATAATCCCACACCTGTTTACAAGTTAAAAAAAAACAATTTATTTTTTGCTCATAGAAGCTCAAAAGGAGAAAGGGGAACAACATGGAAACCTTAGCAGTGTGATCATCAGAACCAGTGATAAGATAAGGTTTATCACCACCAGTGAAATAATCTACGCAATTGACTCCTTTGACGTGGGCATCCAGTGTAAAGTTTGGGTCAGGGGAACTCAGATTCCAAATCTACAAACACCAAATTACGATTTTATAAAGCCAAATCAAACCAGACCTGGTAAGATTATTTAGTTATGAACAAAATTGCACTCATACCTTGACGGTGCGATCAAGAGATGCACTGGCAAAAGTATTAGTATCTTTTGGATTAAAAGTTACTTGCATGACATAATGGGAATGACCCTCGTATATTTGAGTGCATAACCACCCCTTTTCCCAGTCCCATAGCTTTATAAGCATGTCGTCAGAGGATGACAGAACGTAGGGAAGAGTAGGATGAACAGCCACACACCTAATATAATCCGTATGGGCCTCAAACACTTTGACCTTATCCATTGTGTTGTAATTATACACACGAATGAACATGTCATCAGCACCCGCAACAACCCACTGCTTTCTCGCTATGAACTTCGCAGATCTAACTGCAAGACCACATGGCATGAATTAATATATAAACATGCACCTCATCAAAATAATATAAAAAAATGCCAAAAAGTATTTTTTTTTCACCAATCCAAATAAAAAATCTAATTTTGTACCTGGTAGTTCTGTAACCTCAAAAGATTTAGCCATAGCCTGCAGTAGAAAGTGAAATTTCAAACGCTTAGGGAAAAATAAACAATATGCCAATAGTCACAAGATGCCTCAAATTCATGGCCTTCTCACATTGTTAAAAATATAATGTTTGAACCTAACGTCAAAAAAACATACTTTTCTCTAGATTTATGATCTTTACAAGATACTGCCCACTTAAAATTGCAAGTACATAGATTGTTTAGATTTCGATTAAAAGCAATTCTGAAATGAAAACAACTACAAACAACTGTTTTGCTACGGAGCTAGGGAACTATAAACTTGTTGCCAATAAATTGTGCAACAGAGAATTTTCCACATTACTTTCCCACTGTAATTCAATAAGACGAAGTGTGGATCATAACTCAGTGTTAGCGGTCGATATGCGAGGGAAAATATAGATAATCCACAATTCAGAAGTTTTCAAATGATAATGAAATTAACCTCACTATTGAGTGATAGACATAAAATCAATTCACACATGAGATTAGGTAGTCATGCAATTTGTTTAATTTCTAATTCCTACAACATTTCAAGCCTACGTCCATTCTAAGCTAAGAGAGAGAGAGAGATGATATCCTTCAAATAACAAGTAGCTAACCGTCCATCATCAACACTCCGACAGAAAATAATTGTGAGTCACATTGTCCATACCTGAGTCTGATAGTTCCAAATGCAGAGAGTCCCTGAGTAAAGACTTGCCAAAATCCTGTCAAAATAAAATTCGGCATGGAACATTCAGCACTGCGTAAAAGTCGGTCAAATTGTTGTAAATTATTTTTGCATAATAAACAGCTGGACACAAATCAACTAATCGCATAAGAATTCTACCATGGCTCTGTTGGATGCAGATCCACGGATTTCACTCTCTCTGATCGTTGCGCGAGTTTCCTCTGCCATTAAAACCAAACGGTTAGCATCGAACAATCAATTCTCACAAACACAAACTGAAAAAAAAAATGAAAAAAAATCCCAGTACCTTAATGTCTAGTCTCAGAGGCTGCACCACGATTCAAAACCAGAAACAAAAGATAATCGAGTTAGTAAACAATAGCGCCAGCTCCAGATCTCAAAAACAAAACAATCAAAATCCAAAGAGATTACAAATCCACCACCCAAATTCAAAGCAATCGCAATGCCACCCGAAAAATCACGAGCAAGAGCAGTCGTAAAAATACAGTTCAAACAGAAACCAGATCCGAAGGCAAATCGGAATGCAGTCGGAAAAACAGGTAGAAGAAGCAAATCGAAACTCACCATTGTAACGGAATCGGAGCTTTACGTTTGGAGATCCGAGTGAAAGATCCACGAAGAGTGAACGAGTCGAGAAACGAATCAGTCGAATTGTGAGATCAAGAGAGAGAAAGTGCGCGTAATGTAAATTTTACAGAGAAAAATTAGGCGTCGCGAGAGATGTGAAAGGAAGTGAAGGGAAGGTTATTTCATTTTCTAGTAGTAGAATATACGGATAATTATAATTTAAGTCAATGGAAATAATTTGCATCAGCAGGTGAGGTTTTGGCCGTTGATGTTTAGACCGATCGGGATGAACGGTCCAGATTCGCACACAGATTTTTACTTGTTTACAGCCTACAGGATACGTTTCTTCGTGGAACAACAAATGTTACGCAAATGCTCGTCTATCACTTCAAAAAAATCGTCGTCCAAAAATCATAT
The DNA here is from genome assembly GCA_954870475.1 of Euphrasia confusa. Lineage (NCBI taxonomy): Eukaryota > Viridiplantae > Streptophyta > Magnoliopsida > Lamiales > Orobanchaceae > Euphrasia > Euphrasia confusa. The sequence continues at coordinate 5,297,071 of OX940961.1, forward strand.
TTGCAGATTCAGATATTATCATATGATCTATGATATAAGATTTTTTTTTTATAAATCAATTGGACTTTTCAATTCTCAACTCAGGTCTTCAACAACTGAGCTAACAACCTTAACTCTGATTGAATAAAGTTGAAGTGATAATTAAAAATGAAAAAAAAAATTAAAAATTGTCTATATTTTTATAACATAAATAATAATTACTCCGTAAATATTTTTAGGGATACTCCGTATTTAATATTTTTTTGTTCCTCTCTCTTTTGTAAATATTGTATTGTATTTTTTGTCCTCTGGATAACACCTTGGTGCTCTGAATTGCTTCAGCTAATTGGTAATTTGCTCTGCGTGTTTTGAAGCTCCGATTCTTGCCTTTGACTATAAAGTATATTCAAATTAAACCAGAATGATTTCCACAATCTGATGCTTCCTTATTTTAATATTCTTTAGATAAACAAAGTTTTTGTACAAACAAAAAATGTAAATGATAAATTTTTTAGGGATGATAGGATGTTATATGTTTTCACAGTGATCTGATATGAACAATTAATGGTGACGAATTGACGATGATGATGATGTTGATTGTATGTTTTTTTTATTTGTTTATAAAGAAAATATTTAATTTATTATATTTTGATTTTTAATTTATTTATTCCTTATGGATTTTTGTTCTTGCAAATTGTTGACCAATATTCAACGATTTAATAAAGAAAGTAGTTTATAAAAAAGTAGTTTTAGTAATAAACTCTAAAGTGACTTACAAAATTACAAATTTAACCTAAAACGTAGAAATTTACAAACATTCGGTAGTAAAATGTAATATTCCCTATAAGGGCATTCGCAACGCTATGAAGGCAAAGTGGAAGGCAATGACAAATTTTGCCACAAAATTTGCCTCCCGTCTCATTTTCACTTCAACCACATCCATCAAATTTTACCTCAAAATGAATATTCTTTTAAAATCTTCTTAATTTAATGTTTATTTATATTAAAATAATATATAATTAAAATTTTAATTTAAAATTATTTTTTTAAATAATATAAAAATTAAACAAAATAAAAATGTAATAAATTAATAAAATAATTAATACATAAAAACTAAATATTATATAAAAATTATCGCAATAACAACAACAACATAATTATGAACTAGAAAAATCTTCCCAAAGATGTTCAATCAAAGCATTTCGAAGTTCGAAATGAGCATTTGAATCCCTAATTTGTCTATGTCGATTCAAAAAAGATTCAAATGTCGCAGTTGCTTTATTTGCTTCTTGTACCGAGAGAGTAGTTGATTCCGTCGCTTCTATCGAGGCACTGAGATCTCGTTCATCCTCGACTATCATGTTATGCATTATAATGCACGCAGTGATTACATCTTTCAAGACATCGATCGTAAAAAAACGAACCGGATTTGATAGAATTGCAAATCGACTTTGAAGAACTCCAAATGCACATTCCACATCTTTCCTACATGCCTCTTGCTTTTGTGCAAACAATTTATGTTTCCTACTTCGTGGATCCCTAATGGTCTGCACAAGAGTTGACCATTTGTGATATATGTCATCCGATAAATAGTAGCTCGTATTGTAATATGTAATTTGTATTAAAATTAGTAGTATTAATGGTAATTTGTATTATTGTATTTCGATTTGTATGTTGTATCAAAAATTATGTCAAATAATATTATTATATTATAAATATTATTTTTTTCATATTTTTTTATCAAAATGTAAAAATTATAAATTAAAATCAACAAATACTATTATATTTACATTTATGTTTATATAACTATTAATTGAAAATCAAGAAAAAAAATAATAATAAAATAATATTTGTCACATGAATAGTGTGGAAGCAAATTTGACTCCTACTATTCATAGTGGCAAAAAGCCTCCCACTTTGCTTTCACAGTCAGAGAGTGAAAAAAGAGTGGGGGAGGCAAATTTTGCCATTGTCTACCCCATTGGGAATGGTCTAATTGATTACATCAAAAAAATTATCGTTATCAGATTATAATTTTTGTTACTTTATTTTCCGAAATTACATATAATTAATGTAATCAACTGGTATATTATAATGATAAATTTATTATCATAATTTATGGATTTATTATAGGGGATTAAGTGTCTCCTCTAATGCCATAATTTATTTATTTAAAAAAACATAAGTAAAAGCATGAGACTATTAGTTCCAATAATGGTGATGGCCCTAACAATATTCTTGTTTGCAGAAGATCTAGGCGCAGCAGCAAGTCTAGATGATGATTTCAAAACTTGTTTCAAGGAATGCTTGATAAGTTGTCTACCAAGTACTCTGCAAGTTCTTTGTATTGTTGAATGTAAAAAGGAGTGCATTAAAGTTTACGGTCCACCGGTGGCTGTCGTCTCCGACCACCAGTTCCGCAAAGATGATAACGATGAGAGATTGAAACAAGCGGAAAATATCCACAAGGACCACAACTAGGACTGTCAATCGGGTCGGGCCGGCCCTAACTCGGCTCGTTCGGCCCTAAGAAAAGCCTCGTTCGATTAATATTATTTAGGGTCGAGCCGAGTTTGGGCTGAAAAATGAAGCCCATATTATATATAGGCCGAGCTTGGGCTTTAGTAAGATCGGCCTCATATAGGCCCAACCCTATATAATAATTAATTTTATAAATAAAAATAAATTTACAATTATGATGAAAACACGATATATCCTCAATGGTTAGTACAAATAATATTTTTCTTATAATAAATTTATTTTTTCTATTCTTATTTATATTTATTTTTATAATTTTATTAATACTTATTTTTGAATATTTATTTTTTCAAATCTTTCAAGTAGAAGTGTTGACGAACATTACATAGTTCATGCGGACAAGATTTAAAATATGATAATTTTTGTTTTTATTTTTATAATATTATTGGCTTGTATTTGTTTTATTGCTACTGATCAATCTTAATATATTTTTTAAAAATATTTATGAAAAAATTGTGAAAATAATTTTAGATTTAGATGTTAGGGCTTAGCCCGTTCTAGGCTCGAAGCCTTAATATTATTATAGGCCGAGCTTGGGCTTGAAATTTTCAAGCCCAAATGCTTAAGCCCGAAGCCCATAGCCCTTAAAATTCGATGGGCCGAGTTAGGGCCAATCAAAGCCCGACCCATATAGCCCGATTGACAGGCCTAACCACAACAATGAAAATTAGACAAGTCTTTTCTTTATAAAAATATATAACTTCTGAAATTTCCTTATTAAAAAAAATAGTGAATCGAAAGCAAACCAATTGCATACTTGACATGTTAATTTGTATGCTATTGAATAATAATAATTTCCATTTTAGAAATTCAATAGATAGTAATTAATCTATAACCATTATTAAAAAATTAATTCTATTTTCTTGTAAAACTTTTATAAAATTATTAATTAGAGTAAGAATACAATTTGTAATTTGTAAGTAATTTTATTTCAACATTTATATATATATTCATCACACTAATTAAATATCATCAAATTTCAAACATAAATTTCAGCAACATTAATTTGCATTTAAAATTTAAATTTCGGTATTCAATTTTCTGGATGCAAAAGTTAAAAAAAAAAAATAATAATAATAATAATAAAAAGTGTAAACTTATCTAGATACTCATTAGTTGATTGAATGTTGAATCAGAAAACTCTGACTAATACTACTAGTTACTACTCCTACTCTTTTTGTTTTAGAGAAATCAAACGTGTCATTATTCATTACTACTTGAAAAAAAAGTGTTTTGGTTCTATTACAAGACATAGAAAGTATATTTTATGTATTTTATAGTTTAATTTAATATAGAAAGTATTATTTTTTATGATATATTTTTGAAAATTTTTGATATATTGTCATTTTTCTATATAACTATTTTTATCTCAACTAATTATATACTCCCTCCAATCTTTTTTATTTGACGTTATAGGTTTTCTGTTTTTTGTCAATTTAATTGTCGTTTTGAATTTTTTTTTCTATTTAAGCCTTCATTAATTGTTATTTTATTAATTAAGAATCATTAAATTTCATATTTTATTATATAAATATACAAAGGAATAAGGGATATTAAAAGATAAAGTCAAATCATTATTAATATTAAATAAAGTTAAATTAAGAAATTATAATTATTATTAATATTTGTGCAAAAGCTTAAGACAAATAAAAAAAAATGAAGGGAGTATTATTTTTCAAATAACTTACACAAAAGAATAGCAATAATTAGTTGAGACCTATTTGTTTTAAAAAAAAAAATCACACTACTACAATATTGTAACAATATATGGAGTATAATGATTAAATTAACTTTTTTTCCAAAATCTCCCACACATCAAATTCTGATATTAAATGGGGATTGATGTAATTTTATTCCAAATTTTTACCATTAAAGTGAGACATAGAATTCAAAAACTATTGAAACTCAATTACATGAATAAGAAATGCAAAATAATGCTACCAATTTATTACATATAAAAAATTAAAATTAATAAATAGGTGCTCCCAATACCAGTCATTCATCACATAATTAAAATTATTAATATTGGACAAAAAGGAAAAAGAAAAATGATGTTCTCGAAATCGACTTTTACCATCGTTATGATACTGAGTTTCTTGATCATCGACGCACAGTCGAAAGCAGCACCCGAGGACCACGAGAATGGAATTTTTGACGAGTTGAAATGTGTTCCAAAGTGCATAAAAATGTGTTTGATCGTATACGTCTGTTATAAGCCTTGTATGGAGTTATGTAAAACAGGTTCAGGTTTAAAGTCTCTATCAGGAGGACTGTCACCTCCAAAAGAAGAATCATCTCCTCATCATGGGCGCGGTGGTCATGGTCATGGCCGATGAAGACATACTTTTGACTATGAAATTATTAGTTCGAATAAAATTGTGATGATTTAATTTACTATGAAATTAAATCACTTTCATGTGTTATGTCGATTGCCTAAAATTTATTCGTGTGAGCGTTAATTTTTTTTCATCTAGACCAAATACAAATTTCTTATGTATGGTAGTGATTCATTACATAAAAGTTAGCAAATTTTGCATTTTCATACTTCATATATCATTATTTTATATTTGTAATTTCTACTCTTTTTTCTTATTTATTTATTAAAATAAATGCGATAATAAAAACAAAAATAAATATTCTCGTGAAAATTGAACCAAAGTAAATAACATATATTTTCTCTATCCCAAAATATATGACTTATTTTTTTTATGAATTAAAAAACTTCTTCGGTACATACAGTAAAACCTCTATAAATTAATAGTCTAAGACCATGAAATTTTATTAATTTAAAAAGGTTATTAATTTATCGAAATTATTTTTTTCATTTAAAATACCAAGTCGAGACCAAAAGATTTTATTAATTTAAAAAAATTATTAATGTATCGAGTATTAATTTATAGAGGTTGCACTGTATATGATAAATTTATGGAGTACAACATATTTGATTAAATAAATTATTTTTAAAATATAAATAATATAAAATAATATATTTATACATAAAAGATAATTAAATAAATTATTTTTAAATATACATAATATAAAATAATATATTTATACATAAAAGAAAAAACAGGCTGTCAACCCGTCAAATTACAGGAATAAAAAAATATGTTTATAATTTTGTCACACTTTCAATATCAAATTTTTTTAATTATTAATTTTTTTGTCTTTCAAATTAACATTTTAAAATACTTACATTTTTTCATTTGTTTTAATTTTCAACGCATAAAAAATATTTAATTAAATTAAATTTTGTTATATATTAATTAAATATTATCTACTAGTAAATAAAATAATTTAATTAATAGTCATTAGATTAAGATCAAAAAATAAGTACATAATCAATTTCATTAGATTTAATTAATAACAGTGATTGGAATTTATTTTTCACTTTTTTATTTTTTATTTTAATTTTGAGTAAATTAAATATATGGTAGGAAGTTTTTTCTTTCTTATATTTTGATAAAATTCAATCCCACGAGATTCTAAACATAAACTTTAGAATAAATTCATTCAAGTCATTAACACAAAAACCTCATCACATGATCAAATTCTCATATTCACTTGGGGTTTAGCAAGTAAGACACATCAAATTCAAAATAAATAAAAATTGATTACTTTATATATAAAACAATTATAAATAGAGGCTCACTATCAATAATATCATTTATCACATAAAAAAGTTGAAATTATTTATTATTCTTAAAAAAGAAAAGAATAATGAAGTTCTTGAGAATGATTTTTACGATCATGTTGATAACAAGTTTGTTGATATTTTGTGCAGAATCGAGAGCAACAATCGAAGAGTTTAAAGTGATTGGATTGTTGGACATGTTGAATTGTGTTCCGAAGTGTCTCAAGATGTGCATGGTTGCATATAGTTGTTATAAACCTTGTATGGAGATGTGTAAACTCGATCCAAGTTTCAAGCCTCCAAAGTCGGCATAAAGTCTGCTCATTAAAACTGTTAGTTTGAAATAAAAAATAAATTATATTATGTTTACTTTAATTAATTTTATCTGTTTATTTTTTTAAAATTTATTTAAAATATAATAATTTACAACAACAAAATTATTAAAAAACGATAAAATACATAATATAATTAATTTGATGCACAAATCATTTGTGCTTAAATATATCTTAACAAAATAAAAATAGTAATATTAAAATAACTTTAATGAATAATTCCAATCAATTTTATTGAGATGTAGATAAATTAATAAAAACAGTCTTTTATAAGTATTTATATAATTTCTTACTTTCTTTTAATTGGTAATTTTAATAGATATTAGAATTTATTTATGTGCGTGCAACAAAATATTTTTGATTTATTAAAGACATAAATAGTTATTAATTTAAATATAAAATATTTAAGGGATTTTTAGATAAGCGTTTCTTTATAATTAAATAACTTATTTTTCCTAATTATAAATTTAAATTAAATATCAAAATCACTCTTTTTAGTTTTTAGTTGGAATTATAATTATGTTCAACATTTAAATGGTTGTTATAGAGTTTTTTGTATGCAAACTTCCCATGATTTTATTAACTGTACTACAACAAATTAATTAATTTAGAAATTTAAAATTAATTAATTCAAAATAGCGTAATTTTATTTACACTAAAAATTCTCTAAATACACCAATTTATTTATATTAATTACAATAATGGTTTTATTCATGTTACACTCAATTCAATGGAGTACACCATGTATCTAATTTATAAAGTACGCACATAATCTCCACACCGGCGTGTATGGTGTATGTATTTACGATAATATGCAGTACACAAGGTGTAGTATTTAATAGATTTACAATAATGCCATTTATTTAAAAGTCTAGTTTAACTTTATTAACCTAAATATAATACTTGCACCCCATAAATCCTTTTCAACTTTAAGTTCAATTTTTTTTCCTGGCTGTGGGATTTGCCAACTTCACCTCCTCGGCTTTCCCTCCCCATCTCCCTCATTTGGCTCAATATTAAAGACATCTTTTATATGAGTGAGTGACTAATACTACAAACACTACAACGTGGTCCTGCTGGTCGGTTGATCAGCGTTGTCGAGGACATCGTGAACAACATCAAACCGATGGACGATAAGGAAGATTAATATAGATTAATTTAACGCGATGGAGAGCGAGACGACGACCCCGAATGCCAGCTTGTCGACGGAGTGCTTCAAGGGTTGGCCATACGTACTGAGCTGCATTTTCGTTTGCTTGGAGTGATGGTGGTATTTATACGAGATCATGACCTGCTCTGCGGCTTCCTCGTCAGCTCGGACTGTGACGTTGATGGTGATACTCCGACTAAAGAATTAAGATTTTTTAATTTCTTGATATGGTGATTTTTTTTTTTTTTTTTTTAGATAAGGGTATAAAAGATATATTTACGGGTGTTGTATATAACTCGAATCTTTGTTTTAATTAGGTAATTAGAATTATATTAATATAATTATATTGAATTATATTGAATATAATTTTATTCCTTATTAATTTAGGAGTCATATATAAGGAAAATGATTTATTCCTAATTTTAATTGTTTACAATTTAATAGGTTTTCTACCCCTATAAATTGGGGTCTCCGGTAGATGAAAATCATAGAATGGATTATTGTAAGCCTCAACGATGTAGTGAATTTTCTTTCTTCCCGTAGTTTTTTCCCGTGTTTTGGGTTTCCACGTAAATTTGTGTGTCCGTTCTTTTCGTTTATCTTTTCTTCGAATCTCATATATATTTTGAGAGCCGTGAGCGATTTAGTTTCACTATCGCAACAAGTGATATCAGAACATCGTAAAAGCATAACAAGTTGTATTAGAGCTAGGTTACGATCCTGTGACCTGTTATTCAGAACTAGGTTACGATCCTGTGATTTATCAAGAGCTTTCGTTGGGGATCCCGGACGCGAAATCCATACGAGGTGGGCGTTGCGGATATTGGTGTTTCTAGATCCAGATGGAGCTCGAGAATATTTTTGGAGATGGCGACGATGGTTGATATTCGGTGTTAGGTCGGAACATGTGGTTCTCTTCATGGCGATTCAAGGTGGAGATAGTTCAGTGGTTCTAACCAACATGGATCTTGCTGGGGCATGTATAAGATGTCAAGCGCGATGGAGCCAGAAGAGAAGGTTTGGAAGAATAGAAAGGTAAGAAGTATAATTGCACTCTATCCCTCCGGTGATTTGTTTCATGCGGTCGCGGCTTTGCGATTGAGGGAGACGATGAAGGAGGTTTTGAGTAGTGAAAACTCGGGAGAATGTCTTGATATCTAGGGTTGGGCAAAGATAAAGAAATTCCAGGGGGTTTGTCATTACTGCAAAAAAAATGATGAGTGGTGAAAATCTAGGTGAATTTCTTAATGTCCAAGGTGGAGTATGTAAGAAATTCTATGGGGTTTGTCACTACTGCAAGGAAAAGGGCAACGTGAAGGGGGACTGTCAGGCTCTGGAGAATCGGAGAAAAGAATCGAAGGTGTCCGATTCCGGAGAAGGAAGTTTCATCGATGGGGAACTCCTGGTTGTCTCTGATTTAGGGAACGTGTGAGGGGTGGATCTTGGATTCTAGATGTTCGATGGTGTCGGTAGAGCGGTGGTCATGGGGCATGAGACATCGTGTGAGATACGCGGCACGAGAACTGTGAGAATCAAGATTATCGATGGGCAATTTCAAACCCTCGGTACTGCAAGGTAAGTTCCGAACTTGAATGGTAATCTTATCTCTCTCAGACTTTAGATCCGAATGGGTACCGACTTCGGTAAAGGTGGAGTGTTGAAAGTAAGTCGGGGCGACTTATTTTGCGAGGCGAGAGAAAGATTAGGTGGATTGTATGAGCTATACGGCAACACAATTACCAAGTGGGCAACTGCCTCTGCCTATGGTAGTCATTCGTTGTAAGGTGAGTCGGGTTCACCTTTTAAAAGTCATGCGCATGTGTGTTGGTGTCGGGGACACCGGGAATACTAAACCGAATAGTATTCAAAATTTGGAGAATCGAGCTTAGGCATACTATGGATAGCACTGAAGAAATAGCGAATGTAGGAGGTGCTGATAGTAGTGGGAAGACGAGATTTGAGAATGGAGATTGTGTGGTGGTCATAGAGCTTGGTGGTACCCAAGGCATGATCGTTGCAACTTCGCATTCTTGTAATAAGTTTGGTGCGGTTCAAACTTAGGTTGCTCATGTTTTGAGTGAGCCCTGCGGGGCTGGAGAAAAGAAAGAAAAATTAGTCTATGATCGTTGGAGTGGGCGTCTTGGAGTCACCGGGATTCTCGTCAAGGTGGAGATTTGTTGTATATGACTCGAATCTTTGATTTAATTAGGGAATTAGAATTATATTGAATATAATTCTATTTCTTATTAATTTAAGAGTCAAATATTAGAAAAATGATTTATTCTTAATTTTAATTGTTTTCAATTTGATAGGTTTTCTACACTTATAAATTGGGGGTCTCCGGTAGATGAAAATCATAAAGTGGATTATTGTAAGCCTCAACGATGTAGTGAGTTTTCTTTCTTCACGTGGTTTTTTTTCCGTGTTTTGGATTTTCACGTAAATTTGTGTGTTCGTTCTTTTTGTTTATCTTTTCTTCACATCTCATATATATTTCGAGAGTCGTGAGCGATTTAGTTTCAATATCGCAACAAGTGATATCAGAACATCGTAAAAGCATAACAAAGGGTGTATTGAGTAAAAATAATAAATTAAAATAGAATTTAAAACGGTATATTTTGAAAATTGATGTCCTTGGAGATTTTTGGGTGCAAATAAAACCATCCTTCAAAATATAGTTTGTTCTATAGTGTTAGAGGTAGTTTAGTGATTACCATTTATAAAATGTATACTTTTTATAATTATAAGTTTAATAATACCTTAAATAATAAATAAGAAAAAAATAACGAACCTTAAATTCTAAATGTAATTTAATAAACTCGATCAAATCACCCTTTTATTCAAAACTACCAAATATTAAATGGATGAAAAAAAACTATACAAAATATTTTGATCTAAATATAAAAAAAATTATTAACTTTACTATAAAAATATTAAATTTAAAAATATATATAAATTTGAAACTTAAAAATAGGAAATAAAGAAATATGAAAGATGAGTGAATCAAATGTAGTGTGTATGAATTGTAATTTGTAGATATAAAACGAGAAACACATTTGACACATGAACCAATAATAATTTTCCATTTAAGTTTTTGTTTATATTAATTAAAATAATTAATTGTTGTGCTCTATTTTCATTTTTTTCATAAACGGGATTCTGGATCAGGGCCAGGGACAGCTATTGTCGATCAGAAGAAGTCCGGTCAGCGGAAGGAGACCGAGTACCGAATACCGACCGAGCATAAGGTTCACCAAGCGTCCCGAGGACAACACGAAGAGCACGAACCTTGAGAGTAAATCTACCCGCCTGGTTGCAATCCTGACAGCGGCAATACAAGGTGACTCTGACTCCCACCTCGCTCGGTTGGACTATGGCGGCGCTGGGAAGAGCACAACAGTCTTTTTTTCCTTTTTAAGGTTATGACTTGTCATTTGTAAAAGCCCAATAAAGAAAAGTCCAATTCTATTTTGTAAACCTTAATTAACGCCCTATAAATAGGTGGGTTTGTAAAAGGAAAGACTACTTCCGATTCCCCCAAGAAAATACTCATTTTTTGGTGAAAACATTTTCTTTCCATTTCCAGCTAAACAAAACAAAAACTCTCTGTTAAACTAGTCCTCAAATTCCTAAAGTTTCAGTTATCGAAATTTTCACCCGTTAATATTAATTAATAATACTAAATTAATTAATAGTATCAAAATATATAGTAATTATAATTTGATAAGCTGTTTAAAATCATAATGTATTAAGAAACAAATCTTCACAATATTAATTACCTCATCAAAATAAAATATTAATTATAATGTAGATAATATTTGATAATTCTGAAAAAAAAATAGAAATAATTAAATTATTTATTTTATTACAAACTAAATATACATTTTAAGCAATCAATATCTATAAATGATTTAATTTCATACAAAAAATATTTATTTGTATATTCTTTTTAATTTTAACAATAAACATATTAATTTTTATATATTTAATAATTTTTAGTTTTACAAATTTAACTTAGTATGTTATAAATATTTATTATTTTACCACTTATATATTTTTTATATTTATTTCAAATTAAATTATTGTTTTTATTTTTTTATCTATTCAAAATATCACATTTAAATAAAAAATAATAATAATTCAATTTTTTTATCATCAAGAAACAAGAAGAACATATACTGTAATTAATTATATTACCTTATGCAATATATTAATTCAATATTAACTGCTATTAAATAAAAAAAATTAGTTAGTAGTCATTAGATTAAGTTAAAAAAAACATACATAATGAATTCCATTGTTACAAAAATTATATATATATAATGAGTAAATTAAATAGTATATGGTAGTAAAAAAAATCTTATATATTTAGTAAAACTGTATTCCAAAAGATTTTATGCATATACTTTAGAGGTAATTGTTAAATTAAGTAATCAACTTTTTTATCAAATTTTTTACACGGTCAAATTTTCATATTCACAGAGTTTAACAAGTAAGACACATCAAATTGAAAATAAATGAAACAGATTCACTAAAGTTTAACAAGTCAGACATATCAAATTCAAAATAAGTGAAACTTGATTAATTTATATAAAAAATCAAAAATTATAAATAGGGGCTATACTATCAATAATGTCACACATTCATCACATACGTAAGTTAAAATTATTATTCATAAAAAAAGTAATAATGAAGTTCTTAAGAATGAGTTTTACGATCATGTTGTTAATGAGTTTACTGGTAGTTTGTGCAAAATCGAGAGCAACAATCGAGTATGACGAGAATGATGTTGGGATTGTATCTACTCCTTCAAATGAGTATCACGAGGATGGTTTTATGGATGAGTTGAAATGTGGTGTGAAATGTATTCAGATGTGCTTATATGTATTCAGTTGTTATGGCCCTTGTATGGAAATGTGTAAAGTTGCTCCAAATTTCAAGATTCCTAAGTCTTTCTAAGGATCGTCACTCATGAAAACGGTTAGTTTGAAATAAAAAATAATTTATTTTTTATATCCTTTAATTAATTTATCTTTGTTTATTTTTTTATATTTATTAAAATAAAAAATATTCTACAACAGCAAAATTATTTAAAAAAAAAGAAGTAAAATACATAATCAAATGTTATACATAATATAATTACTTTGATACACAATCACTACTTAAATAGGACTATATCTTAGCAAAAAAATAAATATAGAAAAATAAATTAAATGAATAAATCAAATAATTTTTATTAAGATAAATTAATATAAAAGACTTCATAAGTATTTATATAATTTTTTTTCTTTGTTTTTGTGAATTTGATATATATTAAAATTTATTTATGTGCGTGCACGAAATATTTTTATTTATTAAATATCAAATTAATTATTAATTTAAATAATAAATATTAAATATGGAATAAAAAAACTATACGAAATATTTTGATTTATTTAAATATAAAAATTAGTAACTTTACTATAAAAACATTAAATTAAAAAATATTATTATATCTAAAATTAGTTAGGTATTTTTATTTTAATATAACACAGCATTACACGTTACAATTGTAAAAGGTTGTACAAATTAATATAAAAATAATTATGAAATTAAAAAAATTATATGGAACTTGAAAATATGAAATAATTGTAAAATATGAATGAATCAAATGTAGTGTGTATGAATTGTGATTTTTATCTACCAATGTATTATTTTCCACATTATATTGTTGTTGCTGCCCTCGTCGAGGAGACAAAGTTGATTACGTCTCTCTCATCCTCTCGGCGCTCGTTGAGAATCACCGTGAGACTCACCATTGTGAACCTATGTGTTTTAGTTTTTATTTTTTTGTAATAATATATCTATATACACATATTAAGATAGTATTTTATCATTTTTACATACTCATTTAATAAAAAACTTTTATACATATATAATTTTTAAAATGCCTCACATATTCTTTCAATTGGTTAGAATTTAATTTAATTAGTAAAAGAGTTATGCGAACCGAATAAAAAAGTCGGGGACCGAATATGTGTCCGGCACGGGGATCGAAAATATTTGACTAGGAACCAAAATTAATGTTATAATTAAGTCGGTTTCCGGGAAAAATTTTCGGTCCTCGGACACATATTCAATCATTGCTTTTTTCTTCGTTCCCCGAAACTCTTTTATAAAATAAATCAATTTTCTTTTTTTGGTAAATATCAATCACATATGAAAGAAAAAAAAAAGTATATACAATACAAGGCATAGAGAATAAAAACTCTATCGCACCATGGAGCTAACACACTAGCTTTCCAACCAGCCAAAATAAACATATAGCACTAAAAAACTACAGACACAATCACCAGGCTATATGTCAAACCCTCTTTAGTTGTCGTGCTTAAAGAGAAACAGGGAGTCGTAACGAGCGTATCCTCTCTCGTACAATAGAAATCGCCTGAGAAGCCACCACTCCAGACGATACCAAACGAGCCTCATGTATTCTCGTGTTCCTCTCAAACCAAATAAAATAGATTAGAGCAGTGAGAAGTCCACGATATGTTTAATAAAATAAATTAATTTTCAACCAATTGAAATTGTATTTGAGTCATTTAATAAATTATGTATAAAAAAACAAATTATTAAATGAGTGTATATAAATAATGAAAGACTATATCAATTAGTGTATTTTTAAATTTTTCCATTTTTCTGAGATTTTTTTTAATTAATGTTTTTAAGATTGTTGTTTTGGTTATAATAAATTAATAATGATTTTTTAATTGAATCTGCACAAAGATGATGTAATTTTCTTTTTTTGATAAGAAAAATAATGTAATACTCCTTCCCACTCATAGCAATAGTCACATGTGGTCAACGTTGATTTTTTTCGTCCGTTCAATACATATGATAAATAGTGTACAAAAATTATGAAAAAATACTAAAATAAAATATAACTATTATATTTTATTTTAGTATTTTTTTCATAATTTTTGTACATTATTTATCATATGTATTGAACAGACAAAAAAAGTCAAAGTTGACTGACTATTGCTTTGGGTGGGAGGGAGTATTTAGGTAGAATTCGCAAATGGGACAATTTTTTCTCGCTTTTTTAGGCAATTAGGACACAAATTAAAAAATAAAAAATTGTCCCTCTTCTTCTTACCTCGCCCCATCCACCCCACCTGCCCAGTCACCCGCTCCAAAAGCACAAACCCGAACGCGTACACGTCGAACTTCTGCGTCACCACGCCGCCAACTGCGACATCGATTTGCGGAGCTTACGCTGGAACAAGGAGGTGGGGCTCGAGACGGAGGTGGTCACGACGGAGCTGTATAGCCGGTAGGTGGAGGAGGAGGACGTGGCGGAAGAGCGGATGGCGTGTGTGGCGTGTTTGCCGTCGACGACGACGAGGATGAATTGGATGATTTTTGCTTACGCGATTTGGGGTTTTTGGATGTGGGCCTTGGGCTTGATATCGGGCTTTTAGTGGGTTGTGAAGCTTTGATCCCCATTTTGGAGTTGCACATATATAAAAATTCAGTGTATTTTGATAACATTCAGTTTGAAAATCTCATATTCACTGTGGTCTTCTGGAAGACGACGAACGATTGGGGCCTTCGGCGGCTCCGGGGGTTTATAAAGTCCAAACAAGGGCAGTGTTGTATCGAAATGTTTTATATCGAAGCGGCGATCTAGAATTGAGTGCTCCGGCGGAGATTCATTGTGTTTTTATGACATTCAATGTGAAAATTTGACATTCAGTGCGGTCTTCTGTTGTCATGGACATTCAGTGTAAAAAATGGGATTTAAGTGTGGACAGATTCAGTGTGGTCTTCTATTGGCGAGAACTTTCAGTGTAAAAATAAGATATTAAGTGTGGACATATTCAGTGTGGTATTATGAGTTTTGAGACATTTAAGTGTAAAAATAACACATTTAGTTTGAACATATTCAATGTGATATTCTGAGGTTTGGGACATTAGTATAAAATCGAGACATTAAATATGCTGAGAGAGAGAGACGTTGAAGGCAGAGACATTTTTGTCCTCACATTTTTTTTGTGAGATTACAGAAATATCTCCACCATTATTTACTCTTTTTTAAAAAAAAATAATAATATTTTGGACATTTGACAATTTGTGTGGTTCATTAGCCAATTATGGAAAATATGAGTTGTAATTGTTTAAACACATTTTATAAAAAATCATATTTGTTAATTTTCCATAATTTGGAATTTTTTAATTTTAATTTTATTTTTATTTAAAAATGATTTTATTTATAATTATTTTTCATGTTAATCTATAAATGATTTTATTTTCATTTTGTTTTTTATTTTATTATTAAAATAATGTTGACCAATTGTTGACTGAGAGTACATTGTAATTAGCCAAAAATTTGAGTTACTAATTACAAATTTACCTTTCAAATTAGCCAAAAATTGAGTTTGTAGTTATAAATTTACCCTTCAAATCGGAATATTTCTCCAAATATTTCATTTCAGCAAGTGTGGGTAAGTTTATGTAAATGTGTTAAATTCCAAGTAACAGCATAAAATGATTTTTCAATAAGTAAAAAATTGTAGAAAGTGATAAATAAGTAAGAATCTTATAATTTACCCTTTTGTTTTGCACTGGATTCCGATATGAATAAACTCATTATCAGCACAATTGTAAAACTCATTTTGTCGAATAATAATTTAAATTTTATTTATGTGATGAATGGTATTAGAGTTTCAATAATTTTGAATTTTGTGCGTCTTACTACTTCCCATGAAAATTTGGAATGAAAGTACAGCAAACAGGGTAAATTTGTTAAGGGTAAAAAAAAAGCAGATTGAATTAAGATTAAAAAAAAAAATTACCCCAAAAATTCATCCTCATTAATAACTTCATAATTCATGGAGTGAATTTGTCATTGAAACAAAAAAAAAAAAATCACAACATTCTACAATTCATTTCTCCTTGTTACCTGCACACAAACTTTCTCTCCGTGCATAATTTACCAGTAACTTCATGTTCTAATAACTTCCTATCCATAAATTCTAAATTAAGGCAGGAGGAGGTTCCGAGCATTTCATGTCCACTTCTTGCATATGTCCGTCTTCTCTCACCTCATCCTATAAACACGAGATTAAATGCAGTACTCCAATTAAGTATTAATGACCACAACAATATTCAAATGCAAATCTGTGTAAAAGGTGTAACCGTGCATGTAAGCAAAACATACAAAATCATTTCATGAATACACACTTCTGAGGAACCATGAGAAGTTTACCCATCAGAGTAAAAAAGAAATCCGTACCGTTTCTGTCTTGAATTAAAAATTTAAAAATAAAATAGAAGGACGAGTAATACGTACCATTTCTTTTGCTTCAGGTTCCGGGAATTCGTTCTTCACTCTGCCAGTTAAAGGCTTCCTGGATGGGCACAACAATTTAGATGCCTATAGAGAAAAATAATACGAGACATGAACAAGCCAAAAAAATTATACCGTTCATCATCAACATCCATGTCAGATTCGGGATCATTTCTTCTATCCCCGCCATCATGATCTTCTTCCACCTGCATACAAAATGTTTTTGAATGTGTAAAATTTAAAAATTGTGGAAGTTGAAAAATTATATCTGATATGGTGCTTCAGTTCAGCCCAAAACAGCATGCTATAAAAGGGTTACACATGACAAGAAGGTAAAACTTGTACGTGTATCGCATATTTAATTTCGAAGGGGTGTAGTGTATAATAACAGTATAAGACCTACAAAAATATTACTAAGAAATAGAACCATGACTTAGACATGTTACGATAAATGATAATACGAATCAAGATCACAAGAAGGTTTAAGAAGCAGGGCTGTCATAAAAGTGCATAAAATGACGTGTGAGTCCATGTGTTTTGAAATTACATTCAATTCTCGAACTAATCGTCTATCCATGATTTACGATTTGAAGAATAAATAAATTATTTCAGTTTTTGAAAGAAAGAAAAAAGGTTCATTTGAAGTGGATAGCCACATGTGAGAACATGTGATATTCGATTAAATAATAGATTTATTCATGTAATGAAGTATCTTGAGCATATAAATCTCAAAGATGGAAAATATATCATGTACATGCCGCCCCCCCCAAAAAATGGCCATTTATTGGATAAATGTAATAGTTTCCTTCTTATAATTTTACTCTGGCTAAAACAGGACATAAAGCTGAATCCCTAAATAGGTTGGGATGTAAGTCAAACCTCTGGGAGATCAGAATCCGGAGGTCGTTCCTGGAACTGGACGCTTGGAGCATGTTGAAGCCTTGAAAGGTAATCAAGAAGCTTTGATCTGATCTCTTCTAATAAAGGTCGAGAATTCTTATTTTCCATGTTACTTGGAGCAACATGCAGATTATAGTCTGGGCCAAAGTATTCATAGTACTCATGTTGAGGCATCTTGTCTTCGAGTTCAATCCCAAGTGCTACGCCTGTCTGTAAAATCAAATTCACAGTCAATCACCAGTAATGAAGTTACCATCACATCCTCTTTAATGTTCCTTTTTATCTTTATTGGAAATCAAAATTAAAAGTACATTTTCGCTCATGGCCAACCATTTTAACAAGAAACATTCACTACAAAAAAAAGCTTGAAAAAAGATTATTCAATATTTTTCTGAAAAAGTTATCGACACACACATATTTGTACACACTGTAACACACACATTCAGTGCAAGTAAAAATAATCACATATGATGACTATAAAATGATTGTTTTTCTGGCTTACCTCATAACACCAACAACGAGCAACATTGCGTATTGTGTAACCACCTCCGCCCAACAGCAACAGTGGCACATTAAAAGACCTCATAAACTTAACGCACTCCGCATGACCTTTAATTGAAAGATTAAAGCAGCCTAAGCGATCCCCAGATAAAGAGTCTGCACCGCATTGTAATACTACAGCACCAGGTTTAAATATTTCCATCACTTTGCTCATTATTGGCTTAAACAAAGATTGGTAACTTTCATCATCAATGCCATCATCCAAAGGGACATTAAGAGAATAATATTTCCCCTTTCCATGTCCAATATCACGTATATCGCCCGTACCAGGAAAATAATCTCCAAATTTATGGAAAGAAACAGTCATGACCCTGTCTGTAGTGTAAAATGCTTCTTCAACACCATCTCCATGATGAATGTCAATGTCTACGTATAAAACACGCTGCAAAAAAAAAATAAAAAAATAATAATAATAATAATAATAAACAAAATTATATATAAAAAAGGACATTGTAGTAGCAACCACTTTGTCTGACCACATGAGTACAATTGCTCATGTCATTTGACAAAGTAGATCAGTCACAACTTAACTATCATTCATGGGATATAAGGAGGTGCGGAACAAGTCAGAGGCTTCTTGCAACATATTATTGCATTATCGAGAGAGGAGATTTGTTATTACAGAGATGAACAAACAATTTGCTTTGATTAAAAGTCAAAGTGTTCTTCACAAAATAATAAAGGAACATCCATATAAGGTGCCTTTAGCTCATGAAAACGTGGCTCGAAAACAGTACCTACTCGCAAAATTAAGACAGATACATCAATGAAACCTCTTTTAAATACTGTATTACTTTTGAGGTATAGTTTTTGTTCGTTGAGCCACATAGATTTTTGTGTCATTTATAATTTTTCCATATGGAGAGAGATCTAATACAGTCACGGGCACGAGGAGACGCGCTTGTACTAGGTAAAAGTAAATCCACATGATTAAAATATGTTTCCACAATCATTGCAGTCAAGACAATACGACATGGTAACAGATTGACAAGAACAAATTACCTCGTGCATTTTTAGAAGTTCCAAGATAGCAAGAACAATATCGTTGACATAGCAGAAGCCAGAAGCCTCACACTTCTTCGCATGATGCAATCCGCCTGCCCAGTTAACTGCTATATCACAATGTCCGTGATTTAACTTCACTGCCCCACCAACAGAACCGCCTGCATAAGTTTGACAGAAGGCGTAGAGGCCGTCAAATACAGGACAGTCTTCACCAACATTGAACCTCTTCAGCTGTCTGAGCTGTTCCTGCTGTGTCTCCGGGGTGATGCTTCTCAGAAAGGAGACATAATCATCGGCATGGAACCTGCAGAGATCTTTGTCTCTAGCGGGGTTCGGCTTGAGGACGTGCATATGCTGCAACAAGCCGTAATGAGCGAGAAGGGCGTGAGTCATGCGAATCCTGTGCGGCTTCATCGGGTGGCCCTGGCCGTAATAGTAATTTCCCACCTCGGGGTCGTAGAAATAACTGACTTTCCTTTTCACCCCATCGGACCCAGATGGTAAAGAGTTTCCAGTAATGTCCATTGTTTCTGGTGAAGAGAAAAAGTAGATTATTTGAGAAATAACCGGTAAACAGAACACGTTTTCATTTTGCAAGAGCGATAGGGCAAATAGGCAAGAGCAATGAAAGACGATGATGAGTGAGATTTACAGAAATTCGAAGCTTAATCGAAGCAGGTGGAGGTCGAATGAATGCAAATGGGATTTTCAAAATCAAAAACCTTTTTTTTGAAGCTCAAGAAAAAATAAATTTCGAATATTAGTCTCTAAATACATTTCGATTAGATGTAACACACACGCACAGTTGAACGGAGAGAGAGAGACAGACAGAGATACTCACCTGAGATACGGAAATGGAGATGGACGCGATTCCGAGACTAAGCAAGACAAGGGAAGAAGGGGGCTTTGGACGGTACTCGCTTCAAAAACAAATTACTGCGAGTACTTTTTTTTTTTTCATTTCTTATATAGTAAGTGTATTTCTTATTTAGTCATTCTATAAAATAAATTGTACATTAAAAACCCTACTTCATAATCATTTCACCAAAGTTTAACAATTTATTTTACGAACAAAATTGTATGCTTAAAATCCTTTATTATTATTATTATTATTATTTTCTTTTATACTATTTATTGTAATTTTATTATAAAATAAATCTAATCAAGGGTAATTTAAATAGAAACAAACAATTGAATTATAATCTTTATATTTCATAAAAAATGATATTAAAAAAAGGTCTATTTTTTAAAAGCAACAATGTAACATTAGAGTAGTGTCAAATGACAAAGCATGTTGTGATGTGAATGTAAATTTTTGGTAATGCATGTTCGATCTTCGAGATCTTCGAGTCGAACGCAATTTTCATTGATATATTATAGTATTTATCTTGAGTTGAAAATCTTGTTGACGTTTTACTTTAACATTTTATTCAATTTACTCTTTTAATTTATATCTCACTCGATCAAGGTTGTATTTGCTACTCAAGCATATACTTCGATTTTCATCTATTTGAGCATATTTTACGATTTAGATCTATTTTGTCACATTCTTTAATTTACATCTCACTCATATGTGTCGATTACTCGAGCATATCTTTTAATTTATTGGCTAAGAGGGGAAGGTGTTATTCTAACTCTCCAACTTATGAAAAAAGTCTCTAGACATGAAGACCTACAAGTCTATCTTGATTCAAGTCAACCAGTCAACCATCATGGGTTTCTTTTTTTTCAAAGCATTCACACACAACCAACCAATTATAAATAAGGCAAAATAAAATTATTCCAAATAGCTCATGTGAATTCCCAAATGATGTTGGCATATTATCTGCTTCTGCTGCTGCTCCTCCTCCCGGCCCAATCCCAAGCCCAACAGAACTACGTCAACAATCTCCAGCTCAACTGCAACCGAAACGACACCGTCACCCTCGGCTTCCGCTGCAACGCCCCCGCCTCCTCCTGCCCCTCCTTCCTCACTTTCCGATCCGCCCCCACCTACAACACCCCCGTCGCCATCGCTTACCTCCTGTCGGCCGACGCCTCCCAAATCGCCGCCGCCAACAACATCTCCGACGTCGATCCGCTCCCCGACGGAACCCTAGTCATCGTCCCCGTCAACTGCTCCTGCTCCCGCGACCGCGCCTACTACCAGCACAACGCCTCCTACGTCCTCAAACACTCCGGCGAGACCTACTTCGAAGTCGCCAACAACACCTACCAAGCCCTATCCACGTGCCAGTCCCTGATTGCTCAGAACCCCTACAATTACCGAGACCTCCTTCCCGGAATCCGGCTCAACGTCCCCCTCCGCTGCGCTTGCCCTACCCCCAATCAGACCGCCGCCGGCTTCAATTACCTCCTCACCTACCTCGTGCGAGCGGGCGACAACATCAATTCCATCGCCGCCTCCTTCTCCGCC
This sequence comes from Euphrasia confusa, assembly GCA_954870475.1. Classification (NCBI taxonomy): domain Eukaryota; kingdom Viridiplantae; phylum Streptophyta; class Magnoliopsida; order Lamiales; family Orobanchaceae; genus Euphrasia; species Euphrasia confusa. The sequence goes on from OX940961.1 coordinate 5,318,911, forward strand.
GACGCCCAAGCCACCCTCGCCGCCAACAACCTCACCCCCACTCACCTCATCTTTTTCTTCACCCCAATCCTCGTCCCCCTCAGATCTCATCCCACGATTGGAAACATCGACACTCCGCCTCCGCCCTCTCCCACTCCTCCCCCTCCACCCACCGCTACAGGCGGCGGATCCACGTCAAGCAGGCGGCGGCTATTCGTCCTAGTCGGATTCGGATCTGCGATCCTGATTCTGTTTATCTCTATCTTCACGATTTGGTACTATCGCCATCGCACCCCTAAAAAGCTCCCTTCACCCAAGGCGGCACAACCACCGCCGCCGCAGTCCAGCAGCTGGTCATCATCGCTGACGTCATCCCAAGGCATACGGAGCGCCATCGAAACTCTCTCTGTGTACAAATTCTCCGAGCTGGAGAAAGCCACGGGATCCTTCGCCGAATCCAACAGAATCAACGGCCCATCTTCATCCGCGTACCTCGGGACCTTCAACGGAGACATTGCCGTCGTGAAGATAACGAAAGGCGACGTCTCGCGCGAGATCACCGCCCTCCGAACGATCAACCATTTCCACATCGTCAGGCTCTCTGGTTTCTGCCTGCACCACGGCCTCACCTACCTCGTCTACGAGTACGCCGAGAACGGCTCCCTCGTCGAGTGGCTGCGTGGTAAAAAAAACGACGAGAGACGAGGGCTCGATTGGAAACAAAGGGTCCAGGTAGCTCACGACGTGGCGGATGCGTTGAATTACCTCCACAATTTCACGAGCCCGCCTTACATCCACAAGAACTTGAAGAGCAGCAATGTCCTCCTGGACAGAAACATGAGAGCCAAGGTCGCTGATTTCGGGCTGTCGAGGGCTTTGGATCTTGATGACGAAGCGGCGGTGATGACGAGGCATGTGGTGGGGGCCCGTGGGTATATGGCTCCCGAGTACGTGGAGAGCGGGTTGATTACTCCAAAGCTCGACGTGTTTGCTCTTGGGGTGGTGATGTTGGAGCTCTTGTCTGGGAGGGAAGCCGTAAGTGGTAATGACGAGAAAGAATTGGGTGATCGATCGTTGTTGTCTGAAAGCGTGGTGGGGGTGTTGAGTGGGGATGATGTGAGAGGGAAGCTGCGAGCGTTTATGGATCCGTTTCTGGGAGAGGATTACCCGTTGGAGATGGCGTACACCATGGCTGAGCTTGCTAGGAGCTGCGTGGCTCGTGACCTGGATGCTCGCCCGCTTGTGTCTGAAGTCTTGATGGCTCTATCGAAGCTACTGTCATTCTCCTTGGATTGGGATCCGTCTCATGATACATCCGTCAGCCTCAGCGACTAGAATTTCTCGGAAAAAATGTGTTGCTATATACATTCCAGGAGTTGTTTATATGATCTTAGTTATGTAATTTTTCATATGCAGTATAATGCTGTAAAAAACAAATGGTGATGATATATAAACTGTAGAATTTGCTCATGTTTAGAAGTTGTGTTTGTAGATGAAGGAAACGCTGTAGAATTTTTAACTGTTCGTTTGGTGTTAGAGAAATTGACGCATGGTGGCGTGTTATAAAAGAACTGATCTAGAAACCAATGTTACCAATCTATAAAATGGAGCCATATAACAACAGGTAATAAACAAACACAAAGATACTTAGATAGGTCTCAACTGTACTTGTAATTTTTGGTAGAAAAACGACCAAACTACACCACCCTCATTTTGTTGCCTGCGCAATGATGTTGCTTATAGAACTTTCTTGCTCCTTGGCTGCCTCCACCAGAGAATCCTACAATCAAATAAATGTGCAGGTATATATAAAGGTACAAATTTTAGATTATGTAATGATGCCGATGCGGCACAAAACAGTGATTTGCATACCTGTGCAGCTACTAGACGCGCAACAGTTTTCTTACTCGATTCTTGAAGTTCACCAGCAATTAGAATTTCATCCAATATGTAGTAAGCCTGCCACAATTGCCAATCGTGTTCCATTTTAAAATCAGAAAACCAAGAACAACGAATAGATTCACCTAAATGCACAAATGAAATCTGAACAAAATAATAATTCAAAAAACACCGAAAGTAGACATGGGCATTTTATGTATACCATCACGTTGTTTGAGCTCAAATCAGTTCTACATGTCTACCCTAGAGACCCGACAATAAACAAATCTGGGGAAGCATAAGCCAAAAGTTGTGCATTTTACTACCTCAATTGTGAAACAAATAGCAACATAGAGGTCCACTCCATAAGGTGGATTTCCTCAAAGGCCCTCGAACCAATGCTGCCATAAATGCATATTTCTAATGTGTTGATATTCCAACCAAAGGCCGCAATCAAGATGATGAACATTTCATAACATGAAATTTGAAAACGCTAGAGTAGTTTCGAAGATATACTAGTTGGAAAGCAGCGTATACCCTACAGTTAACAATCCAGATGAACTCAAAAGATTAAAAACGTAATCGAGGCCAAAAAAAGATCTTACCTTGTGGAAATTAAAGATCAAATCCAGTTCACAGACCTACAAAAACAAGGAGAAGATTAAAATGTGAAATTTGCTTAATTAAAAATTACAGATGATCGGAGCCTCACACTTCCAAAGTAGCGGTCTAGTATCTCAACAAAGTGGTGGATAACTTCAAGTATCTCCAATTCGTTGTCGTCCTCGTCAATACACATGCAGAAATAAAGGCTGGCATATCTACATAATATCAACAAGAGGCAGTAGATTAACTACACAATCGCCAGCAGCGAATGCAGGAAATGGTCATTGAAACGTAGTAAAAACAATCAAGTTGCAAGGTTTGCGCAGGCATATTACCTTTTGTAAACAACTTTGTATCCCCTCCACTCCACGAAATTGCACAGCTTGGGGCCTCGGGAGAGAATCATACCACTTAGCTCCCGGATAACCTTTATCGAATACGCATCACCGCAAGACGAATGAGAGCGCAACAGAAATGTATCCAGAATAATAAACATGTTCATCGATAAAACGGATATTTCCCCCAATCTGAGATGGAATCAAAGAATAATTTACCTTACTCCTCTCCTTCTGAGTATAAGGTGAATACCATTTGGTCAGCCTAACTTTGCCTTGCCTGCTAATGAGAAGCACAAAGTGAATCTGCAACAAATCGAATAACGTAAGCACAAAATTTGCAGGAAAATCCAGGTCATTCGTATTAATTCTCTTCTCCATTTTCGTTAACTGAAATTGAAGCACTCGAACAGATCGCAGAAACACGCGATGATAGATTGAGCTGACCGGATCCGATCGATCGGTACAAGGAACCGAATAATGGCCGCCGAGGATTTCATACATGAGCATACAATGTCCCAGAAAATAAAAAAAAAAAAATCATCAGCTTTGGAATAGGAAAATTACCATGGCGGCGGTGAAGTTGCGGCTAATTCAAATCGCACCTGCAACTGGTTCAACGATTCCTGTAAAAAAATCGCTTTCGTCCTGCATCAGTTTCTGGTTCATAGAAATCGAATTATGCAGTTTTTATTTCCCAATTAGTCATTTAGCTTTTCCGAATCTCTCATTTTGGTCCAGAAAACTACCTGTTGGCCCAACTCACTCCATATGTTAAAACTTAAAAATTGCAGTTAGACCCCAGAATTTTTTTAAAAACTGAAGAAACGCAACTTATGGCTTTGTTTTTTTCTTTGTATCTTTCTTAGAAGAAGATATTGAAAGCACAATTATATAGGAAATCAAACCAAACAATCTCAAGAAACACTGCTTTTGTCTCTCGACTCCTATCACCATGATCAATCGATTATACTTTCATACATTCACATCAAATTAACTAATCTAGTTTGCTCTTCATTTCAATGTAAACACAAAATCAAAATCTGTCAAAAAAACGTAATACTTTCGCACGAATAAGGATTCAGTGTACCGAAAACTTCCCTGATTTACTAACCCAGAAAATACATTTGCTTAATAATTACAGGAAAAAAAATGAAAAAAATAATTCAGGCACCCCATCTTGTTTCAGCTATTTCCTTATGGATTAAATATCGAAAAGACGTACTCTGTTCTAACCAATACACACACTTCTCAGGTCTACCCTTCACACATGTTCGGATAGCTTTTTGTCGAATGCCAGGTAGACATCCGCTGACCACTTCCAAGAGCGCAGTCATCTCAATCGACGTATCCTTGGCATAGTAGCAAAGTATTTTGGGCAGGTATATCTTTGTTTCCTTGTGAACATAAACAGTAGCTTGTATAAACTCTTCCTTGGCAACATTTAGATCCTGAAATACATTGTTCGCCGTGTAAACTCTGACCTGCAATCCAGTTAATCCGACGAGTCTACATAATTATTAAAAATTCTACGCCCACAAAAAAAAGGAGAAAATAAAATACAAGATGCAATACCGCAGGGTCGGAATAGGCCCCTGAGCAAAGTGCAAAATGAATGAGTGGTTCGGAGTATTCAATGGCATAAACATGTCTAATATTCCCAGTCTTGAACTTCTTTCCAGGGGATAGAAGTGTCTGAAGCCACTGCATATGAAGGGAATATATGAGAATTAATATCCAATTAGATAGAAAGAAATAGTAGTGAAGTAATAAAGGCATATATATACCGGTGCAGAATAGTGTGGTCTGATTCCTAAAATGGAGCTTTGTATGTCGTAAGCATTTATGCAATGTCCACCCACGTTGTAAGAAGCCTGGGATTAAAACAAATGTTGTATATGGAACAATCAGATACGATGATAATAATCGGTACCGATTCATAAAACATAGTACTATTAAATATTGCATATTACCTTCAAAACAGATGCACTTTTGATATAGTTTTGAGTTCCATATGCCAAATAAGCCTGCAAACAGAAAATCGATTACTGAACAAAGCACACGACGATAAGGGAAAAGTGCGCATTATGAGTCGGAGATTCTTTTGTGTGTGAGGACTGAGGAGCAAGGTATTAAACAGGGTTATAAAATTCTTCAGTGAGAACTCAAGCTTTAATGGGCAAGAAAAACCATGCTACATTAGTTAAACTTCATCTTCAGTAACTATCTTTGAGTATAGACTTTAGGCACATTGAAACAAAAATGGATGAGTTTTCGTACATGCATCACTAAGGCATTATGAATATTGATCCAGAATGCAAGCTTCTCTTCGCGCCTCATCTTCATTGGATCAACAACCTCAAGACCCTTCACAAGAGACCTGTGCAATAAAATTGATTTGCAAATTAAAATAGTCATAATGAGAAGATTTTACTAATCTATTCAGGGATGAAAATTATTCAAAAATAGATCAAAGTTATATCGATTACTAAATCACGCAAAATTTGAAAATCAACACCGTTTATTACATATAGAATGATCCAGGACACTTTATTTAATGAGTGTTCCAGCGATAGATTTATTTTTGAAAAAAAAATATCGATTGAAGGGGACATGAAAAATTATAGACATGTCTAATATGGTATTAAATGGGAGTTCAGCCATAGATAGAAGAATATCACCCAACACAACTAACAAAAAACATGGTTTACATGAAAAGACTGTTCTAATACTACAAAAGAGTAATTAAAAATTGGAACCTGAATTTTTTAAGCATATTAGCAGCATAACTATAGCTTTCATCGTCCAAGCTTATCTTCAGTACTTCCACCATTGCAGCGTAAGGTCCGTTTTCTTGTTTCAGGCCATCGAAATCACAACTTTCTGTAACTTCATCATTGCACTGAGGGCTCCAACTCCCGGACAAATTTCTAGGAGAAAACGTACTTGAGGAGCAAAATGATGAAGTGGATGAAACCGAACATCCTTTGTAAGTAAGAGCCGACGAGTTTGCCAATTTGCAATAGATCGACGATATACATCTTATAATGTCTACAGATAATCGATCAGGACATATCCGGGCATCATCTATGCAAGAATTCCCAAGATGATCTGCAAGGCTACGGTGCTCGGAATAAGCAATATGCTTTTCCTGCAATTATTCAATGCAGACATTTCAAGCCTTTTAATATAGGCTAATTACAATAAGTACCCTTCAGGTTGACTGAATTAGAAGAAAACAAACGGTAACTTTCATAATTACAAGGACCCTGAGATTTTATTTTGTCTTACATTTACCACTTTATAAGCAAAAAAAAAAATGTTTCAAAATACCCCTTTAAATAAATAAAATATGCAGTAAGCCCAATGGTGGCTTGATCTGAATAAGGAAACAAGCCTCAAGGACATTGATAGAGAGCGGAAGGCCTTGATAGAAAGGGTTGGGCCTCGACCATGGCTCGTCTATCGGCGTCGAGATCGGGCTTAGGCCTGTTGTGGGCCTGGAATTTTTATCAATTACTATCCAATTTATTTTAGTTTATTTTATATTTATTCCTTTTTTAATTAGAATCCTTATTAGGTTTTAATTCTAGGTTTGGTAGGTGTGAAATTAGTATTTAAAGGTTGTTTTAGGGTTCTGAGATATGATTACGTGAGTTTTGGAATTGAAATTGAGCCTTAGGCTGGCAAACGAATTTCGTTTGATTTTTGATATTTTATCAATTGGTCCGACCTGCCGGATCTCGATCTCGACACCATGACCATCGCACGAACAACCACGGAAAGGCTAGACAAACTGGAATCTGATCAAGCAGCAATGAAAAAGGAGATGGCTGCAGAATTTACTGCCCTCAAGACCATGCTGGGAGACATCACGCACAAGCTGCAGCAACTACATCCATCAAATTCCGACTCGTCAACGGGTGAAAATTCAGAAACGCGGGAAGCGTCAAAACCAACTGGCCCTCCTCCTCAACTTCCCGTTTTTGACGGGACTGATCCGATCGGTTGGCTTTGTCGTGCCAACCAGCAATTCGAGATTCAATTCACAGGACCGGAGGCGAAGGTGGCAACAGCTGTGATATCGATGGAGGGATCAGCCCTCTATTGGGCAAATTGGTATCGATCACGTCGACCAGGCCTCACGTGGGAGGAGTTCTCGGCAGCTTTGGTCGCTCGTTTTGATACCAGGTTTAAAGGCAGCCCGTATGAGCGACTAGCGGACATAAAACAGACGAAGGGTGTGGACGAGTATGCAACTTTGTTTGTGCAGTTGGCAAGCCAGGTACCCGGGCTCTCTGATGATCACTACCTTGGGTATTTCATGAAGGGGTTGAAGGATTCCATACGTAGTTCACTTAGGTTACTGCGTCCGGAAGATCTGGAAACGGCCATGGAACTAGCAAGGGATGTGGAAGATAATTTGGTGGTGCAGGCCGGCATAGTCACCGGGCCAGCGGGAGGTGATTCAGTCAGTCGCATGACTCGGCTGATCGACCACTCAACGACTAATACTTCGGCAGCTTCGGAGGAGTCGACTACCCGCTCACGCTTCTCTAGTCTCACATCAAACGAGATAGCTGACTTGCGGGCGAAAGGGTTGTGCTTCAAGTGCCGCAAGACTTACACACCAGGCCATGGGAGAGTATGTCCTCTCAGAGAGCTGCGAGTGTTGCTCGTGGAACCGAATGAGGAAGTAGACCTACGTAATTATGAGTATTACGAGCCCACTGACCAAGATGAAGTAACGGAAAAGGAGAACGTTTTTCAACCTTGGGGACAAGGTTGATTTGAAGAGGGATGGAGTTGATAGAGAGCGGAAGGCCTTGATAGAAAGGGTTGGGCCTCGACCATGGCTCGTCTATCGGCGTCGAGATCGGGCTTAGGCCTGTTGTGGGCCTGGAATTTTTATCAATTATTATCCAATTTATTTTAGTTTATTTTATATTTATTCCTTTTTTAATTAGAATCCTTATTAGGTTTTAATTCTAGGTTTGGTAGGTGTGAAATTAGTATTTAAAGGTTGTTTTAGGGTTCTGAGATATGATTACGTGAGTTTTGGAATTGAAATTGAGCCTTAGGCTGGCAAACGAATTTCGTTTGATTTTTGATATTTTATCAGACATTTTTGTAATTATCCATTTAATATGCTTTCAAACAGGAAAACATAATCAGTCATATAAAAATGGTAAGACAAAGGTAAGGAATATCAACCCTTGAAGATAATGGCCTGGGAGATGCAACTTGAACTGAATCATTTGGGCCGGATAACGAGCTTGTAGGAGAGCTCTGTTTTATTAGACTATCTTTATAGTCTTTAGATGCTACAATGTTTGTTTTCGGAGGTGGTTGATAGGACTTAATCACTTGGAATTTCCCGTCCATCTGTTTGGCATGATTTGCGGATTTCCCTGGGATGTGCTGCTGAAAAGCCGTCCGGTACAGAGAGAGAAGATAGCGCTCCAAATGAACTATTTCAACCTCAAGTGTAGCAATTTCATTAACAAGCTCGGCTGAAGACTGCAGCCAACGGGCAAATAACAATAAATAGTCCATGAAATGTCCAAGTAGTAAACTGAATAATATACATAAAGATTTCACGAGAAGAGAATTGGTTCAAAAGACGCAAAAATTACATCTTATAAATCAGTTAGTGATGTCAAAATATTTTGATCAACATTAGAAAATATAATTTCAAAGGGCGTGTTTAGCATTTAATCGTGCAGCATAATTCTTCATATCACTGCAAGATAAGGTTTCATCTGGAATTTAAGAGTACATCGTTATTGTTATATCAAAGCCCTAAGAATGACAATATCAAAATTTTGCAACTCGGTCAAGGAAATACCTATTTTTCATAGCGTTTGCCAGACCTGAACCTAACTAGGTTAACCTTGATTATCAACCATTGGTAATAATTATTACGGGTCAGATGAAGATCATATAATGTTGTAGAGCTAGAAAAGATCTGAACTAAGATCCATTAATGGGGCTCAAAGTATCTTCATATTTATAGGTCATCCAATCTAAGAAGAAAGGTCGAGTCCATATATTTATGGGAAAATGCCAGCAAGCTCGGGTGAGAAATAACCAATGAGCATACAACACACGGCAAGAGTAAGCTAACTAAAACAGAAAACTAAAAGAACAGCAACGTATGCATGTGAGCATGCACAGTTGTGCTTACCACCCAACAGATGCAGTATGCCACATGGACGAGTACCGTACAGTGGTAGCAATCGGAAATAATAAATACTTCAAAAAGAGATAAGACATTGATATTATGAATCTTGCACCGCCTCCTTGTTATTGCATATGATGTAATCAGCGGAGGGTATTTTAGCTGAGGGCACTTCAGTGAGACTAATAATATATTGTGGTTTCAAGAAGCAAAAACACACACAGAATTAACCAAGTGAAAGAGGCAACAAATATCATATCCACGTGATTGTGCGCTCATTCTCTACATGTTCAGTATAGTCTTTGTCGCACTGACCAAATACAGCAAGTTTTTAACAATTAGTGCATCCTAAAATGCCACATGAAATACGGAAATAAATAATCTGAGCAAGCACCTTAGTAGATGTTATATGGCTATCTGAAATCGGAGAAGTGGTAGAGTCAAAACTTTGTTTCTTCTCTTCCGAGTCTCGGCAGCTATTGGATGTCTTCTCAAGAGATGTCGTTTTCACACGCGCAATCTTTTGGAAGGAAGGCATTATACGACAAAATTTTCTTTTAGTTACAAAAAGAATCACGTATTGGATACAAAAAGGCAAATTCCATTGACAACAATAGAGTCTGTGAGATAAGAAAGAAGACGCAGCTTCTCAATGCAAAACAACCTAATCTCCAGAAATTCACATGCATTATAAGACCCAACTTAAACTGCTACTTCGATATTAAAAATTCAAGACAGACGAGACATAAATTAACTCACAGGGTTCCGAAGTAGAGAAGGTCTGGGTGACATATTAAGCACATGATCCTTATACATCTGACTGAAATGCAAAGCAAAAAACAATTACCATTCTAGATACATTTTTTTTAAAAGGCTGAAAAATTCATTAATGGATAGCTATAAATGGCATTCTTAATTCAACCTGTGTAAACCACCGTAAGTCGCTTGAGGAGGAGGAGAGGGAGCCTCCATTGGCCGCATTATGTTAGTGCAGTACTATTTCTTCAGTGACCAGATAATTGCTCCGGCGCCGCCGCCACTAATGCTGCTACATTAAGCAAAACCTGGTAATAATTGATGGAGAAATTCAAAATCTAGCATAAAGAATTAACCGCAGTAGTAGATGGATAAATTAATTAAAAATAAAAACCTGCGGAGCGAAAACCCTCGAGGGAGGAAGATATATTAAATGCAGAAAACCCAATAAAAAATGGAGTGGGTGGCTTGAGCCCTGATGCAATAAATTCTCAGATTCAGATAATTAGAAGAAAAACAATAAAATAAATAAATAAAGATTTGGTGAGGTAGGTCAAATGGAAAGTGGAGTGTTCGGAGAAAATGGAGTAGGTCAAATGACTCGACGACACTGAAGAAGAAGGAGATGAAGAAAAAGGGGAACTGAATGATTAAATTAAATTATTAATAATTAATAATTGCAGGAGAGCATGTATTATTATTACAGGACGGTGGCTGGTGGTGGTGGGGATCATGAAATGAAATTATTATAAGTCAGTGTAAATTGAATTCACCTGCACTCACTCACTGTAATTTATCCAGAAAATACATTATTACTAATAATAAAAATAATCAAAATTAGAGAGAGAAAACCAGAGTGTGAAGAAGAAGATGGAGAGTGGATACTCACACACAGTCACACTCACCAACGTGGCCATGTTTATTCAATTATTTTTAATATAACTATTAAAGTTGAAGTGACGTAGTACTTAATGAATTTTAAAATGTAATTCGATTATTTAAAAAAAATCAGAAAAACATTGTTATTAATAAAAAAATAAGAAATTAGGTGATTAATTTAGGGCACACACGTAAATGAATATAGTATAATTGTACATTTATTCTTTGAATCATTCAAATGTTAAATTAAATAAAATGACCTAATTTGTATCCAAGGGGGTCTCTATTGATATTTAAATTACATCCACGTGTGAATAACAAACCAACCGAGACTCGTGTGACGAATTCAGTCAAAGATACGATTCATTTCATAATTTTCACACGGAGTACTTTTTAATGTAATTTAACTCATTAAAATATAAAATACAGAGTAACTGCATAATAAAATTTTATTTAAATGAATATAACCAAAATCATATAAAAACAATAAAAATAAACTTAATATTAATTATAATTTATAATAAAATCAAATTTAATAAAATAATATTAAAATATTACAAAAATATAATTATTAAAAAATAAATACTGTAAAACCGGGCCGATCCAGCCCACTGGCCCAAATTCTAGGTTGGCTCATTGGATCGGTTGGGTCGAGCCCAAATAGCCCGATTTTTTGGGCCCCTAATTATCTGGCCCAGCCTGACCCATTAGTCGTGCTGGCCAGGTGAATCCCAAAAATCTCATGTATAAGTGTATAACTGTGGTCCAAGTACAGTATGTCCATTTTAGACACCAAAATTTTAAAAAAACATAGTATATTTTATACTACTAGTATGTAAACAATAAAGTGAAATCATTGTTTGACTGGATTTTTTAATAATTAATTATCTAGGTGACATTTTTTAGATAGACAATAAAAAAAATAAAATTGATCATTTTCATTGAATCATTATGTAATACTCTTCATATTTTAAAATAATAGGATCACTAACTTTAAATAAAAGTTTCACAATCATAAACCTTCTTATAAAAAAAATACTTTAAAATATAATTTTGGACTTAGTCTAATTTTTTATTTTATAAATGTCCTGATGCAATTCATTGAAAGCGCGATATGTTTCGATTAAAACATTCGGATGTTCAGACTTTGCACGTTGCTATGCTGAATGTGAATGTCAATTACTTTCTCAATGACCTATTCAAAACAATGCAGTTGATGGTAGTATGGTTTAAGTAAATATTTACTACAGTAATGGATCAACAAAATGATTTTTCAGAAAATATGAAATACTACTAGAGTATTCTATTTACACGTCCATTGCTAAATAAAAAAACTGTTAAAGACGATGATTTATTTAATTAATTAAATTACATGTATTTATTTAATTAAAAAAAAAAAAACTGTTTACAAAAAATTAAGATGATGATGCCGAATCTGTTACATCAGATTAAGCGCAGATCCTTCGTAAATCGTGGTGAGCTTATTCCTGAACGATCGGACGGCCAATTTCGCTCGTCGCGACGAGTATCTCGTCAACTTCCTAACGGAACCAGATCTCGAAATCCCCAATCCCGCCGACGACTTCGCTCCGATCGCCCGATTACTCACCGTCTGATTCGATTGCCGATCCGGATTACCCTCCGCAGCAAAAGAGGGCGAGATCCGAGTTTTCCTCCGTCGACCGGAGGCTTGTATCTGATCGATCGCGACGCTGGCCTTGACGGCGAGCGCCGCCATGTCAGCGGCGGCGAGGCGGTAGTGAAGCTTGGAGGCGGGGAGGACGAAGTAGATCTGAGCCGGCTCGAGCTCGTGGTCGGGGCTCAGAGACGGGATGAAGTCGTTGAAATACAATCGATCGGAGCAGCAGAGGAAGGAGGAGCTCCCTTCGGGTTGGGATCGAAGAACCTCGGCGACAGTTACCGGGAGGGGGTACCGGCGCAATTCTCCGGCGGCGGATACGACATTTGCGGAGGGATTTGTGTTATCGGCGGAAGAGGAAGAGAAACAGGAACCCATTTGTGAATAATTAATTTGGATGGGAGTGAAATGTGAATATAAAAAGGGGGGAATGGTTTGGGGTAATGTTGACACGATGAGTGTTTTTCAGACTTCAACATCTTCAATTTCTTCATTCCCATATGCAGAAATTACGCCCTCACTTTTAATGCAATTGACCATATGTATATAGTCAAATATACTCTACATTATTATTAGTAGTAGGGAGTATTATTTACTAAACATAACAATTAAATACAGTATATCAATTCTAAATACAGTCAAACTCGAGTATGTATATAAAATATTTCTTCGGCCATGCCTAGTCTTGTTTTATTTTGGAAGATTCATCACGAATTTTACATTTTCTAAAATGAGAAAAAGTAATATACTTTCTTTCTCCACAAGTAATACAGTATTTGTGTGTTTCATTAAAAATATTTCAATTTTTTTGTTTGATTTGACTTCATTTTACACACAAAATACAATTTTTTTAATTTATATGCTAAAAAAGTATAAGTGGAACAATGAAATTTATCAAGTATTTTGCGAAAAATAAGACAAATACTTCGATCATGTTTCTTTGAAAAAAGTTGTTGGTAAACTTTATCAATGTGAAATAATGATCCTTGTTTAAAAAATACTGTGAGCTATTGAATTATTCTATTAATTATACATATAATTAGTCATGTTTAGTCAAATTAAAATTTATAAATATCATTTTTTTTCTCTTGTAAGAGTGATCAAATAAATACTACACCTCTTCTTGTTAAATTTCTTACTTTTCTCACCTCTCACTTTGATAGAATCAAACTAAATAATGGTAAATAAATTTCAAACATTGAAATCAAAGATGAAATTCACATGAAAAAAATAAAAAAAAGAATGTGTAGGCTTGAAAATATAAAATTCTCAAATTTACAAAAAGAAAAGAAACAAATAAAAACTTAATCATATTGTTGATAACCTTTTTACCCGATGCCCTAAAACATGGGCCCCAAGGCTTAGAACGAGGCACACATGCCGATTGTCTACTTAAGTGGTCAAAGAAGGTCCATTAAGGAAATCCTACAAGCCCTTTATGTTGTGCACACCGGTACTTGCTCGGCATCGAAAGGTCAAGCATAGTAAGAGAACCCAACAGCCATCAGGATGCCTAGCATAACAGTATGCCCAGCAAGGCAAGACGACTAAGCAGGGCAAGATGGTTGAACAGGGCAGGGTGACTGAGCAGGGCAGGCCACCTAGCATAACAGTATGCCCAGCAGGGCGGGATGACTAAGCAGGGCCGAAGTATAATGTTTCTCCAACCCATCTTACCGAGATGATCCCGAGGCCTTGTAAATAAGGATCAGCTCGGATCCCTTCAGACAAGGAGGCTTGCTCAGTGGGTTAAAGATGAGATGATCATGAGACAAGTTAGTTATTGAATAATTCGTGCAGGATTATATTCCTATACCCACCAAGGACCGCGTCTTACCAGCTAAAGAAGCAGACTCAGCTCGGTGGCGAAGAGAAGAGCATAATCCGAGCACACCCGATTTGGACGAGCTCGGTGATAAGAACCAGCTCGAAGGGACAAAATGCTACATGGCCACCAAGGAAGGAATCAGACCAACCAAGAAACTCCCACCTTGCTCGGAGGGAATAAGACGAGCTGGACCAGCCCAGGCCGACAGAGTATATCCTCCCCGACGAGCATGGCAGTGACCGAGGTCGGCAATGGGTTCCAGATGGGCCGTATCGACATATGTTATAGGCCCAAAATAGAATTGGCCCAATACCCACTTTTGTAAACCCTAGTTTGTACCACTATAAATAGTAGGTACTCTACAATGTATAATTCATGACACAATTTCCGATAAATTCGGACCGAGCAGGGCTCGCTGTCCACTTTACTCAATCCCCTAAATCTCTATATTTGTTCGGTAAAGTCCTAACAGGATTTTTCGACCGTTAACACATATGATATCGTGATATAATTTCTAAAATTAAAGTGAGCAGTTACTCAGGTACACGATAACTATATTCGTACTGTTCAATTGTATTTATACACGATGAACATGGACATTAGTATTGCTTGTTTAATACCAATGAACATCATTAATTTATTTATTTTATCAAATAGTTGTAATGAGGTACACACTTTCTTCCTAAATGAATTAACGAAAAGGTGTCACATTGTGAACAGGGTTATCATCAGAAAGATTAACGAGCGGTCCAAATGAATTAACCCAACCCAATCTCCGTAAGTTTCGGCCCACATTCCTTTCGTCTGAGTCTAGCCCATATAGCAATATAAATATCATTTTTCCTTTTCATGGTTTTTATAATTTAAATATCGTTTTTTTTTCTAATTAATGATATTTTTCTTTTAAATTTCTTTCCAAGTAATTAAAATTTACTTAAGAACTTAATTATTATTTTAATATTAAATTTAAAATATACAGAGTAATTTTTTAATACATATGCATTAACTTATATTGTCTTATATTTTAAATACACTATACTACTTATGTCCAGTAATAATGATCACAACAACTAATGTATAACTTGACACGGAGGTTAAAAATGTTAGTGTTATTGATTTTTTGATCAAAAAATTAATGATAAAAATATATTTTAAAATTAATAAAAAATATTGAAAGTTGTGTTTAAAAATTTAGGTGAAACGGTAAAAGTATCGTATCTTATTTCCTTAAATATGTAGACAATTGATATAAGAGAACTCGAAAAATAAAGTGTTAATATTAATATAAGACAGAGGGTTAAATAATTTTATTTTTGTAGGTTCTATCAATCTATACACATTTTTATTTTATTTACACACATATATATTAAAAAAAAAAACACTTTAGACCCATATATCATTTAGTTGTACCTTTCTTCCAAATTGTGTACCTAAGTACACTTCATAAATAACATAAAATTGTACCTACAGATAACTCTTAGAATTACACTTCATTTGATAAAAATAACATAAAATTGTACCTACCAATAACTCTTAGAATTACACTTCATTTTTTCATCAAATGAGATGGTGACCTAAACCCGTGTATACGCTTAAAATTTTAATTTGAATATAAAAAAAAATCAAAAATAATCCAGAAATAGAAGTTTAGAGAAAGAGAGAGAATGGGTTTTGGTTACTACTGGTTAGTGGAATAGAAAGTAGAAACGTGTCGACTCCAAAGAAGATGTGTCCATCTAAATTAAAGTCAATACCAATATAAATATAAAATACGACTGTAGTAATTACTAATCTGATTTTAAATATGCCTCTCTTCCTATTACTTTAACTTTTGAATTAATTAAAAAAATATATATATACTGTAGTAATTAATTAAAAAAATAAAACAATCCCAACCACGCCGACTTTTCCAGATTCTTCACGCCTCTGCCTTCCACTTGTCTAATGCTACAATATTAATATACACTAAAATAAAAGAAGATAATAACAATAAATAATAATAAATAAATAAATAAAAAAAGATGACGACAATAACAAAAGAAGGCGTCGACGTCCGTGGTGGGTGTCTTACTAACTTACGTTTCCCATTTCTATGCTATTTTCATCATCCTTGTCCTCATCACCTCAATCAGGATCGATCGACAACGATTCTACTTCATTTTGAGCTTCGATTTTAATTCGATTTTTGAATGATTCGAGAGATGATAACAAGTTTCAGTTCTCCGGAAAAAATTAGACACACCTTCAACCAATTACTTATTAGTCAACTATACACACACACACGCACACAAGCACAAGTTCATCACTCCATTGGTTGACCAGTCAAAAGCTGCATATAATTCAGCAAGACCTGGTCAACGGATGGATGGATGGATGGATAAACATACAGATTATAGAAAACAATTTCAAGTAGGGTTTTTGATGTTACAATATTCAACATTTCAGATAAAAATGTTTTACAAGCCATTATCAATCACATTCATATACTGAATTATATATGTATATTATATGTATAGTGTATACCCCCAGCCACCCCACCCCACCCTAATTATCAAGCTGCCTGTTATTATGTACACAACTTCAAAAGAAACCAAACTATACAACTGTATGTATGTATACATTCGCTTTGTTTTCCTTTCATTCAACCTAATGCTGCTGATTCATGATCATTTGCTTCATCACAATATAGTAGAAAAGCTGTAATTAAAATATAGGTAGTGCTAGTAGTAGTAAATTGACCTCTTCTTCTTCGCAACAAGGCTAAAACGGAGCCCGATGAGGGACGCCTTTCCTCCTGCTGGAGTTGGAATGGTTGAACAACGGAGGAGTCGCCGGAGACAGATTCCGGTAACCTCCCCCACACTCGTCCCCTGAACTTGAACATGACATGTTGTAGTAGGATGAAAATGCTGTGGTGGGCCCAACATCCAAGAACCGGTTCACCACATGGTTCGACGCCCTGTGAATCTTTCTCGGCGAAGGCAAGTCCACAACAGAGTCGGACTCGTCAAAATCGTCGACGCCCCTCTCGTGTTTGTTGTTGTGATTAGGCTTGACCGAAAGAGTGAGCTCCATATCTCCCCTCTCCATGGCCTTGAGCTGTTTTCGAAACAACAACAATCAAAAGCTCAATATGCATATTCTAATAGCTAGCTATCCTATTCCAAGTGAGAACAGAGCAAGTCAAACACGAGCACCGGTTAATAATGGCAATCAATCAAAATCAAATAGAGGCAGCCTAGTTAAGTTAATGATCAAGAGTTTAGAAATAGACCTTGCATCCAAGAGAACAGAATCGGAACGAGTCGGGCAGGCCACGGGCGCAGATTTCGCAGGTGAAGGTGACCCCCTTGCCCGGTCGAGGCTGAGGCCTTTCGTTCAAGAACACAATCTTGGCACTGTTGATCACGTATGTCTGAATGCAGGATATGTCTATGTACTTTTGAATCTCATTCACCCTCACCACATTATGGTACGAGGATCGCCTTATCTGCAATTCATCCCCAATCAATCAATCGACCACACAATCAACGACATAAATTAATAATGAATTTCGCGATTCGACCGAAGCAAGTACCTGAAGAACACGATGGCCCTTGTGGTGAATCAGACAGTAGGAGCAGAAGGCATCAATTCCACGGCATTCCAAGCAGAAGAGGTTGCATTCGCTTTTGTGGGAATCCAAATGGAGTGGGCAGGGAATGAAATAATCGGCTTTCAGCATAGCTTTTAACCATGGAGGTCCCATGTTGTTGTTATCCTCGTTCCCCATTTTCACTATAGGGCTCACCTTAATCAAAACAAAAAATGAAAACCCAGATAAGCAATTACTTTTTTCAACCCTAAAGATTCAATCTTTTTTCAAAGGGTTTCTTTCTTCTTCGTTTTTTTTTTCATTTTTTTTTCTTACGAATAAAAAAAAAGTCAATACCATAGCTACGCGGAACAAAAACAGCCAACGATTTCTTTTTCTTGGTTCAGAGTTCAATAAAAAATCTGGGTATATGAAAACGATAACAGCCGCATTAGTAATACATACAAACAGAGTAATAATAATAAAAAAAACAGAGCACCGAGAACTGCGTGTGTGTGTGTGTGAGAAAATGGCACATACCGCCGACGATGAAGATGATGATGACGACGGCGGCGGTGAAAGACGGCTGCTGCTGATTTTAGACGGTGTTTGTGTGTGCTGTACTGAGAAGAAATAGGGAAGAAATTTTGTAAGGCGGTCACTTTTTATTTAAGAGAGAAAATGAGATTATTATTAATTGATTATAATAATAATATTATATTAATATTATTTTTATTTTATTTGTATTTATTGCATTTTGATAAATGTTGTACTAATATTATGTAGGGAAGGAAACTTGCCAAAGGGGATTAAATTCCGTGGCCAATATTTTGTTTCCACGCCCACTACCACTAGTTACGTATGTGGCCGGGGCACACGAATTGACGGTCACGATTCATTTCTCACAAATATCACACTTTTTTTATTTTGGGAATTGATAAAAAAAATTAAAAAACGCATCTCGAAATTAATTTTCCTAGGTTTTTTGGCGCTTGGGCATCACGCAACTTCCGTATTAAATAAAATAAAATAAAAAAGGAATATACACGTGGCGATGGGTTTCACGCCCGTGCGTTGTGACTGTGAGCCGTCAATGAGGAATATGGTTTGGAATTGGATGATAATTTTAATTAATCTTTTCTACAGGGGCTTAAATAGTAAAATTACCCAAACCCCGTGGGTCCGGGTTATAAATGATCAGATACATCATTTATTAATTAAAAATAAATGCAAATACTCAATAACTTTATATAAAATTTAATTTGGTCCATATATATAAGTCAAAATCGATTATTTTGAACATAAGATATTATATGTATGATCACGAAAATGCAATAATTTTGAAGTTTAACAATGCATTCAGCTTGATTCAGCATATATTAACCAACATTATATGTTGGTACATTTTTTGTGAGACGTAATTCTTTATTACAACGACTATATCAGGAGAAATACACCTCGTAAATAATTACAATAATTTTTAAAAAAATAAATATATTGTACAAACACAATTATCACTACAATATAGTTTTTTTTCGTTCATACCGAGTCAAAAAGATGGATTAATAAGGGACACGTGTGAAGCAAGGCCCATGAATAGCCCGTCTCCAAATGTCGATCGTGAACGTGGAACACTAAACGCCACGTGTCCGACTGAACTGTGACAACGATTTGCAAACCTTATCTCGCCCATAACTAGAAGTTTCATTTCAGTTGGTTTAAGTGGGCCCCATTCCAAATCAAAGTTATTGGGCTTCTTGCAAAAGGGCCTTTCATATATGGCAGCCTACATATTTGAATGGGCTCAGATTCATTGCTATAATTGGACCGCACTACTTTTTTTTTTGAACATTTGGGCTATGAGTATACGATTACAAATTTGGGTTTGTAGACATTCCATGAAAACAAGCAAGGCTATGATTATTAGTAGTACTACCCCGTTTCACGAGAACCAAATATTTTAGAGAGTACTATAGTGCAATTGTATATAGGTTGATTCTCATGAGAAAATAAAAACAATTTTGTATGATACTACTATATGTTAGTTCTACTTTTTGAAATAGTTTATACACTTTGGTTTATTTCTCTCAACTTGTAAGCTATTCCATAAACAAATATTCGTAAACAAGAGTTTTCGATAATTTATTATGTCATAAGGGCTCGTACATAAATCCTTGATAAAATATACAAGAAAGAAAACCCTACATTTAGTATTTTTTCATTATTTTTATGCATATTGTTTTGCATACCTCTAATTGTTAAGCTAAGCAAAAATGAGTATTTTGGTAGGTTACCATTTTGGATGGGGTGGTGTATATGAGTTTTTATTGGAGTCCTTTTAAAGAAATACATACACATTGAAAAAAGGGCATGTGCCCACATCATTCCCACTTCTATGATTAAATAGCACATGCCAATTGCCACCACACACTTTCACACTAAAGTTTTTATAGCCATATTCTTTAGTCTTTACTCTTTACCAATCAAAAATAAAATTATGTACCAACATCAATACTAATGCTTACAAAGTAGTACTATTTCTTCCAACCATATTATGAAATAATCATACAAGTATATATAATCATTTCATTTGTATGATCAATTCGTGGTGCCCTAAACCGGCGGAGCCACATCAGCACCTCCACCACCGCACAAAACTCCAGCAAATAATTACATTAAATTAATACTACTCGACCTTACTCGTCGGTTGCATAATGCCAAAGGAAATTCACAGCTGCAACTTTATAATTCTCTTCTCTCATACAAGTGAAAGCAACAAACCAAAAGGGGGGGCCTACACCCCCCAATCAATTCGTTACCAATCATACTGTCGGCGTGGGACTCAAAGAGTCAAGGTGGTCCATTTTCTTAGTAATTCCGCAAAAAATAACATTTCTTTTTATACACCGAACAAAAAAAAAATCAATTATATATGATGATAACATAAATTATACAACAATATGGGCTAATAAATAAATAAATTAATTAAAAAGGAGAAAAAAAGAATTTACTGGGTCATTGCGAACCGAATCCAATGGTGTCTTTCTCGAACTTCTTGACGAGGGGCGCGAGCTTCTTCATGTTGTCGTCGTAGACGTAAGGGATCTTGTCGAGCCAAGTTGTGGCTCGCTTGGAGGAGGCGGGGAGCAAATTCCGGCAGAGCTCTTGGTGCACGGTGATGGTGTTGTGGTAGTGGTAGTAGCGGATCATGGCCTCCGTCTTGTGGAGGGTCCCGCCCACCACGTTTTCCGACATGTGGACACCTGTCGCGAATGCGTTCCTCGCTTGTATCGCGTACTTGCGGTCTCTCCTTATCCTCGTCCGAGAGTCCCTAAACAGAAGCTTCTCGAATCCCCATTGCCTGCAATTATGTTCGAACAAACTCTCCATGTTACGTACAAACAAGGACATGTGGATCGACCAAACGAAAAATCAATATCAAACAAAACATTGTTTTCTCGATTCATATTTCACGGTATTAAATGAGTTCATAACATAAAAGTCTCGAATAAGCTCGAGGTCTCATTCAACCCGAAAGCCGTCGATTTCAAATCGGAAAATGAAACAATGTAGCATCTAAGAGCAATTCGAATAAACACAATATCAATAGAAGATGAACATTGTTTTCAAACAGAAAATCACGTCTTAACTAAACAAACTATATATTTCTCGATTCATATTTCACCGTATGTATTAAATGATTTCATAATCGAAAAATGCAGCAATGTGGCATCAAAGAGTAATTCCATCACTCTAAACTTAGTCATGTATGATCGAAAGAAGTCATATTCGAATCGGAAAATGCAACAATGTAGCATCAAAGATCAATTCGAATAAACTCATAAATCATATACCTGGAATACTCGTCGGGAGTGGAATCGTTCAAGCAGAGCACGCTCGACATAGCGTTCTGCTCGATCGTGAACTGAGTAACGTTGGAGAGCTCTCCGAGCACGGACTCCAGGGACCTCCCGCCGGGAAGATAAATGTACTCGTCGACGTCGAAGTAGAAAGTCCAGTTGGCGACGTGGCGGTGCCTGTGGAGGCAATCGTTGACCACCAGGAACTGGTTGTAGTAGTACCCGTCGTACTCCGCCTGGGCCCTGATGTCCTGTAGCGTGACCCGCCCGGCCCGAATCCACGGCTCCAGCACGGCCCTCACGGCGGCCGACACCCCGCCGGCGTCGTGGAACACGAAGTGCGAGCTGGGGCCGAAGAACCAGGCGTGGTAAGCCATCCACTCCCTCATCCGGGCCGGGTTCAGGTCGCCGTACAGGGACGACCCGCAGTAGAGGTACTCGTGCTTGTAGGGTGGGCGGAACTCGGACTCGTCGTAGGCCCCCGGGGATTCAGAGAGGGCGGTGAAGGTCTCGAATCGGAGGGGGGATTCGCCGTAGTAGGCTTTCAGGGTCAGGCGGCCGCCGGAGTTGTCGGCGTTGGGGTTCGAGGGGAAGGTGCAGTTGACGACGACGACGGTGTAGACGCGGCCGTAGCCCCAGTCGGGGAGGATCTGGCGGGCCTTGGTTCGGGTCGGGTTGCGGGTCGCGTTGGTGGGGGCCCAGATGCACTCGTACCAGGGCCGGCCGAAGACGTGGGTGGGCTTGGAGGCGAGGCCCACCACCGCGAATGAGCTCGGCCCGCCGCGGTAGGCGCCCATCTGGACGAAGAGGGCGGCGGCGCTGCCGTAGGACTGGAAGGTGCGCTTGTTGGGGTCGGCGGGGGGAGATGGGGAGCTGGCGAGCTTATTCTCCTCGGCGGCGGCGGAGGGGCAGCGGGAGGAGGCGGCGGCGGAGCGGATGTTTTCGTAGTAGGGCTGGAGGTTCCAGACGAGGGTGACGAGGGTGAGGGAGAGGAGGAGGGCGAGGAATGCTCTGGTTTCGAAGCAGAGGAAGATCTTGCCGACGGGGTTGATGGCGACGGCCGGCGGGGCGACGTCTTTTCTCATTGGGCCGAGATTTGGGGAATGGTGACAACTGCGACCGACGTCGGTTGTATTTGGGAAATTTACCGACACCTCTGTGTAAGTGTGAGTGTGTGCGTGAGAGAGAGAGAAACAGAGGAATTTCAGAAAAGGGTTTTAAATTTAATTTCCTGCTTTTTGTGGGTCGTGTTTGGCATTTATTAAGTGTGTATATTGGGTTCACAGCTACCTCCAGTTATATCAAGCTTCGTAGATAGATGCCCCTTGATCTTCTGTTATTTACTGAAATGCCCTCAACTGAATGAATGCGAGTGTCTTGTCTTGTCTATCACAGCTCTTATATAGAGTTTTTTTCATTCTTCACTATTTACTATGTTTCACTGATATATAAATATATAAAATAAAAAACTAAAATAATTATAAATAAAATTTAAGAAATAAATAAATTAATTAAAAATAAAATTATATTATATATTTTTAAATACTTTCTTTTTTAAAACTGCATTGAGATATAACATAAAAGAAAATTTTGAAGATACAAGGAAAAAATATTTTTTTCATCACTAAACATGTTTAGATAAAAAGCACTTATACTTAAAAAAATTTAACCACTAATTGAATTTAAAATATAAATCTAAATCTTCATTAAATCATTTTATTATTATTATTATGGTGATTAGGTTATTGAATCCTATAGTCAAGACACAATCCGAAGTAAAGTGAAATGTAGGAAGTAGAAGTTAACATCCATATCTTGATACAAATCATTGTTGTTGGACACTACACAATAACACCAAGTAACTAATTCTATTTTTAGTGCAATGGTCCAAATAACATTGTGGGTGACTTTTGTTTGCTGCCAATTGACAAATTTTGCCTAATACCTTATCGTGTTTCTGATTTGATACGTTTAAATCGAGCTAACGCACAATTCAAACTACGAACTATCACACAATAGATAAATATTGTGTTTAAAAAAAAATTGAAAATCAAATTGCTCAATATCTTATATTAACGGCTTAATATTGTAATTGTTTAAAGACAGAGTTTTGGTCCTTGTGTTTAGTAGTATAAAAATAGTAGAATTCCTAAATTTCATCTGGTGTCGGTGTAATCATTAATCAACAAAACTCCACCTAAACAAACAAATAAAAAATCATTAAATAATCGAATGTCGAGCAGAGCAACTAATTTTATTTCTCAGCCGCACAGCTGCAAAACATTAGGAATCGGGACGTGGAATATTTAAATTTTAATAATAATATTAATAATAATGATAATGAAAGTATAAACACTCGTATATGGCAGAGCTGTCACCGAGTCGAAAAAACATGCCTAACTAATAATATTGCTCAACAGAAAAAAATGACAAAAATGGTATGAATAAATAAAGATTATGCTTTTTAGAATAATAATTGAACGAATATTACACAAAATACAATATAATTTAAATACCTTTCAATAATCTATACGGTAATATTGTTCTCGCAAGAGAAAAAAACAAACTATACTGCAAATATTGAAAAACCTATATATGATAATTATAATAATTATAAATTTTACAATCAGGAATATATATATAATAAGTAACAACGGATTCAACATTCGTTCAACCACGATCCAAGCTCATCTTCAAGGTCAATGGATTTGCAGCTCCAACTTCTGGATGAAGAACAAATATTTATTCATCAGACTTTCTTTTTTTTTCTGTATTTTTTTCCATCATTTGAATCCGCAACGACTCGTGTATTTTCTCCCAGCTTATTCAGACACTTGTTCCATCAACTCGAGCCGTAAAGCACGTGCTCCCATGTAAGAGATTTGCAACCGACTCGTGGGCCCCCTCTTATCAACACGCACACACACACGCAAACAGCCGCAACCATGAGCATCGAATGGATGTATGGGCGTTGAAGAAGACCTTTCGAACCCGGAAGCTTCCGGCTGTATCCTTGTGCAGCCACAACCGAACATCTCGAACAAGATTTTTGCCTTCGACTTAACCCGGCATTTGTATTAGTGGTACTATTCGTCTCTTCGAATTGCTCAATGGATAAAGAGATTTGACCATTTTTCTTATCCGCTAGCTTCCGAGAAACGAGGGCATTGTAAGAGTGGTTATTCCTCATCAGGGCATATGCATATGGGGATAGCCCATTCGAGTCGAGAACTGAATTCCAGCTGCGCAATCCAACCTACTCAGAGGAAATGACGATTTTTTTTTTTAAATATAAATCTCAAAAAATAAATAAATCAGAGTTTTGAAACGAAATGAAGTACCTCGTTTGGATCACTTGTGAGAACATCAACCATATCATCTGAAGATGATGTACAAGCAGCTAGATGTAAGGGCGTGACGCCACCTGGCCCAGCCATATCGGCCGGGAATATAAATTTCTCCGAATTATTATCAGTAGAGTCGATGACGGAGTAACCAACGAGCAAAGCAGCCATTTCCCGACAACTTCTCTTGACAGCCCTGTTGAGGAGGTGAATTTCCGATAGGATCTTCAAAGATTCTTCGGCGTATCCTTCTCTGCCGAGATTCAATTCGAGCAGAATATCCAAGAGGGTTTTGACCAAGGCGCAAAAGTCATGCTCGACAGAAAAGATGAGAAGGAACTTGAACCGACTGAGCCTATAATTGGGAGACCCAAGCAAGAAAGAGTTGCGTTTTCTTTGGAATAACCAGCCGAGTTCATTCAAGAAATGCTTTATAATCTCACAAGCTTGAGTAGTTGTATTGATCTCGGGTTCGAGGAGTTTCAACTCTCGGCAGATGGTGTCATCAGCTATGATTACTGGAAAACTTGCCGTTCTTGATTTGTTTTCAACCTGTGAAACATTAGATTTTAAATGATTAATTTGAAATTCAATTGGAACTTTGAGATTGGTAGTAGTTTGATAAAGTGATACCTCGATAAAAAAGCGACCGAGAACGCTAGATGCTGCAGAATGGACCTTAAAGTCATTTAAGGTTATCTCATCATCTGAAGTGTCTTGGCTAGAAGATAACGGAACTTCCTTCATATTATATTCAGCTGCGAGCGTGCAGTGTATCCTGCACATATTAAAAAACTCGAACAATAAAACCAATAGGAAGAAAGAATTCACCTAAGAATAGCACTTTCGTTTGTAAGAATATCGCATACACTCCCCTTACGTTTTAAGACATAATCATAACTCGAATTTTATATTTTGAAATTTTAAATCCCTTTTGAGGAAAAAAAAACGAAAACCTCAAAGGTTGTAAGTTTCTTTAATGATATATGAATAACATACATAGTGCCTGGAGCCGTCAAATTTCTTCCTCTCAATCGCAGAGAGATCTCTTGACCAGCAACAACTGCCAAAGGCGAGACCGAGATTAATTCTGGAGATTTACAGGCTCTCCAAGATTTGCAGAGACGAATCTTTCCTGGAGATTGAATACATTTCAGATAAAAAAAAAAAAAAAAGGATGACAATGAATTATTCAAGGTATATAAAGAACCCATAAAGCAATTTAACAGTTACATTCCGGAAAGGAACACATGAAACATGCAATGAACTCGTACATAACAATAGTACATGTGTGTGTGTGTATACAAAAAAGCAGTTCTTAGTTCTTACCCTCTTTATGTGAAACCATTTGTGTGTCTGTATGAACCAAGAATCTTCCGTTTCCCCAAAAGTTGGCATCCGTATCTTTGACCAAAGACTTGACATAATTAAGAAAGTTTTCTTCAAGCTGCAAACAAAGAAAAGAAGTTGGTCAAAAGAAAGTCGTATTAGTTGAGTATATACATACATGAATGATAGAAGTGCACTCACTTGATTCCAGCTATTAGACGACATTGACAAATACACGGATAGAACTACACAGCCAGGCTTGATGTAACTTTCCATTTCCGATGGACTGTTCGAAAGCCAATTGTGTATCTGTAATCAAAATACACATGGAACATAAACCTGACTTTAAATATCAACCAGAAAAAAATAACAAGAAAACAAACAAAGCATCAAGACTAACCTGAGTCCGCAGTGAGCCAGGCAAATGGCTGGGATTCTTGTCAAACAATTTGAAAATGATTCGACCCGTACGATCCTATGAGTAAACAAAAAACATAACAATTTCTTAAGAGTAGATAGAAAAAAGTAGGATACATAATATGATACAAATGCATTATTACAATTAAATGTGGCGAAGGATACCTGAGAATCAGAACTAAGGCTAGATGGTGAATGATCGGACCCCGATGAAGACGTATAGCCAGCTCGATATGGAGAACTTTGATTCGAACCATTTTCAGTTGGTCGGATTGAACTTCCAAAGAGTTGAAGAGATGTATTGCACCCATTGCTCACCGCTGATTTCACATACCCAATTTCCCCTTCACTATTCGATACCAGGGTATTATTATTCTTCACTGCTTCTCTCGAAGTTCTCATTGGGAACAAATCATGCACGACAGGTGGCGATGACATAGGCGAAGGATTACTACTTCCGGACGAAAGGATATTTCCATCCGACGGCAAATTTCTCACGGACCTATAATCTTCAGGCGAAGGACTAAACAACTGTAGAGGCAAATTCAGAGAGGCCTCTTGCTCGACACATTGAAACTTGCTCTTTTCAGAGTCGCTACTTTTGGTGCTTGGTTCGGGAGTTTTTGAAAGAACAGCAAGAAAGTCCATGGTTGATGGGGAAGAAGAAGAAGAAGCATTTCCATTCTTAGGTTTCTGATTTTCGGAGGACGTAAGACTCGGAACACTTGCATTCAGCTTGGCTACCAGTTGCTCGGGCAAGGGTAACGAGTTTATTTTACTTAGAATTTGCGCGATCTGATCTTTAGAGGGTATGGGCGACGATTTACCAGTTGTGTCCTCGTTGCTCCCTGTAATTACCAAAAAACAGCACCATTTCAGTAGAATACATCTAGAAAAAAAAGTGAAAAAAGTTCGACTGTTTTCATACCTTGTGCACAAGAAAGCACAGTCAATAAATTGATGATGTCATTATTAGTGACATTATTTTCATGGCTTCCAGGGACTAACAACTTCGGACTCGTGGTTTCCTCCGGCTGTGTTTTTCTCCTCCGCCTGTTATGCCCAGCTAGTCTACGCCTACAGCTTCGTTTTCCCTCGTCAAATTCTGATAGGGGGTGGAACCTGCCAAATGAATCGAATACAATATGCCAACCTACAATTATACTCTACACAAGAATGAAAACCCCGACAATAATCCAACACGAGAAGTTTGAGTATACGAACCTACTGCACTGCTGGCAAAACCTTTGCATCTGTTTACCGACAAAGGCCTTACTAGTTTTGCTGTGCACTTCGCACACCTTGTGCCTCCGGTGATAGTCTTTAGCCTTGGACAAATCTTCCTCGCAATCATCGACTTGACACATCGGATAATTCACGTTTCCACCACCGCCACCTGGCGATCCAGCTCTCACTCTCTTGGTCGGCCTCGGCACAGGCTGAGGCCTAACCGAATTCATCCCACCACCACCACCACCGCTACTGCTGCTACTGCCACTGCCAGCTCCGTTCCCATCTCCTCCTCCTCCCAGCTTCAGCTGAAGATTTTCATCGCCTTCTCTGTTTGCAACGAATCTAGAACTGTCCCAATTCCAAGATTTAGGATCCCAGTTATCGGATGAACGGGCGAAGCTCGAAGGGTGTAAAGGCAGGCCGCGTTTCTTCGACACTGGGTACGAATCCCGGAATCTCCCCGGAAGGGGTTGGTGGATGAGTACAGGGGAAACTACTTGAGGACCTATCTCCTCCATTTTTTGTCACAATACCCAGAAGCAAACAGAAGGGATCTGCACAACAGAAGATGAATCTGAAGCGTTTTAGAACCCAGATTTACAGAGCAACCCCTCCCCCCAAAGATTCAATTTTTACAGTTCAATCAATCTTCAACACAGAAAACATCAGGTCGAAACTGCCCAGATGAATCAATTTCAACTTATATTAAAAAAAAATTACCTTTATAGCTCGAGAGCTATCATCTCCTTCTGATAACTGAATTCACTTATTCTGACAGCGAGAACGATTACAAATCTTGGTGGATTGACTAGGTCTGTGAATCACGGGCCTGTTTTATATATAAAATACAGTAAAGCGAGAGATCTGCGGAAAAACAACACTAAGATTAAATGTAAAAATAAAAGGATAAAGAAAAGAAAAGAAAAGAAAAGTGAGAAATGAAACGGAAGAACACGGAATCCTCTCTCTCCTCGAAATATATACTAGTACTGTACAATATTATTACTATAATACTACTACTGTATATACGTATAATTGACGGTGCCATGTTTTACTTTTCTTGTGTCCTCTCTTTCAGCTACCACTAACCACTCTTTGCTTTCACATTCACTCCGTTGTTTTTTTTTTTTACCACGGCAGTAATTTAACGGTAAATAAATTTTCTCCGGCCGCCGAAATTGACCCTACAGGGGAAGATACTGGTGATTGCAATTATCGTCGTCGTCGGAGGGTCTGAAATTAAACCCCCCACGTGAGCCCATCACGTCAGAACCCACACAAAGCGAAGGTGATTCTTGATTGACTAAATCGTCCAATCAGAGTTGAAATTAGAAAGTCGTCGTCTTTAATTTCGGGGCTAATAAGAAAGGTGCATGCACTGCACGACCTTGAATTGTAAGAGATGGGTTTTTGATGATATCGAATGACAGAGTGAAAGTTCATGACTAGCGAGAATCGATTTGGTTAGCTCATTCGCTCGATCAATAGATGTCGAATTTGAATCAACCTGAATGAACTGGATTGAATAGAAGTCGTGGAATGTATCACTAAAAAATTGTATTTTCATGTAATTGACCAAGTAGAAATCAATTGAATAATACAACTAAGTATACAAAAAGTAGCACTGTTTTATACATACACGTTTTGCTTTTTTTTTTTCCCTTTAATTATACAAAAACGAATACTTATATGAATTTTTGATATTAATGAATTGAATCTGAATGAATTGAAATGAACTGAATTGAATAGAAATACTCAAATGTATCACTAAAAAAATTGCATTTTCATGTAATTGACCAAGTAGGAATCAATTGAATAATACTACTAGTATACAAAAAGTAGCAAAAATGTATATATTAATTTGATAAGGAGTATTAATGAATTGAAATCAAATATTAGTATATTGAATTGTACTTGTATAAGAGAGAACATGTTCAGAGATGGAGACATTGACAAAATATGAAAAATATTTAATAAAAAATTGTAAACAAGATTTAATAATAACAGAGGGCTTAAGTTATGTTTGATAAAACTAATAGTTTTTGGAATGGAAGAATATGTGACAAGACTTTCTTCGTAGCTCTTCCATGTGAAACAGTGAAGTCAAAACAGAATAAAACAATCAGAATCTCTAAGCAAAGAACTCTCAGAACAAAAGCATAATAATATACAGGAAAAATTCTTTTCAAGATCAGGAAAAAAAATTATTGGGGTACAATTATATGAGTTAATTACTTTAACTAGAAAAATAATGTCGAAACAATAAATAGGCCATGTAATCAGTGATCGACCAAATGTTCCAAACTTCTTGATCTGCCCAAACATAATAAAGTAAAGCAAACCATAATGCCTAAGGAATGTGTATAGAAAATGTAGCAAGGAGTAGATGAAAACTGAACAATTTTTAGGGTTTAATTCGATTTCCATGTTGCTCTGCGTTGGTGAACATAAAAAATTTACCGCCAAAAATAAGACTACAAATTACAAATTTATCCATCCTATCAACAAAGTCAAGTACCGAGTCAAAACAACAAAATGATCCTCGAAAAAAAAAAAGAGATGGCAGGCAGCATCAAGTAGATAATTCAGAGTCTCCTTCTAGTTCAGTTCCTGAAAAAATAAAAGTAGAAGCAAATCTGAGCTAAATACTAAACTTTGATTCTAGGAGTCGAGAGACTGTCCATCCATAAGAAAACAATGAAAATAACGAAAAATATAACATGGACAAGTGCAACCACACTTCATTCTGATACTCAGTATTGAGAATATATAATCAAATCAGAAATGATTTGTAGTATACATAAATGTTTCATTTACTCAAATCGATATTGAAGTTTTGTGTAATTCTCACAGTCAAACCTTAACATTGTTTACATATTTTTTGTCAAATTCATTCTCTCGACCAAAATCGAGCCAGTCTTTTGATATACACAGCCCAATTTTTTACATCATAATCCTTTATACACACTACTCTTGGCCGAAATCGAGCAATTTCTTAATAATGCCATTGATTCTAATCATCTGTTCGCACTTAGAATATCCCACACGGCCATATCTTACAAAATACAGTATAAAATGTAGTCTTGAGCTTGGTATACCAAATGAAATCTTCTAGCAACACAAGAATATCATGAAGAGGTAAACCAACCAAGAAACAGCAACATAATAGTTTACTGAGTTACACATCTTTGGCACGAACTATTGTCACGGCTTTATAAGACAAAAAACCTTTGCTACGTACGCATCTAGCATGAAAATAAACCATGATCATTGGCACAGGCATTATGCCATCATTTTTTCTATCACGAACGTGGTTGATCCTTCTTTTCATGTCAATTAAAAAAATCATACTGTACAACATATATATCACAGTGTTACTAACATTATGATATCCAGAATCATGGTTGTCTTGTTTTTGTCAGTTAGAATCATCCAAAATATCAGTGGTCCAAAGTTCGGGTATTTCATTAAAAACAATCGCCCAGACGTATAAACTAGGTAACAAAGTGTGTCAATTACGCTAACCAAAACACTATTATAAGTCCCACAAAATGATGAAGCCAGAGATGTGTAAGCTCAGAGTAACAAAGCATGTGAATACATAACATTAGTATTAAAAGTCCCACAATAAAAACATATAATACGTTCTAAGAAAATTAGTGAGAAATAGAAATTAACCTTCATCAGCACCTTCCACTTCCTCTTCCTCTTCCTCTTCCAATTCATCCTCCTCGCTTACAGAGCCATACCTCTGGTTCAAGAACTCGACAGCCCCTTTGGTGAGAACCAAATTCTGTGAATCCAAAATATCAAACAGGTTCAGAGTCCTCGGCGTCAGCATTTTCAGAGTCCCGACATTCCTACTCGACAGCCTCACATTATCCGAGACCTCCGTCATCAAGAACATGGATTTCTTCTTCGGGTCCAGCCCCAACCTCCCCATCATCGCCAAAAACTCCTTCGTTTTCGGCTTCTCGAACTTATCGTCGAAATCCTCCACCACCACCGTGTTCTCGGCGGCGCTGGCGATGGCGGTGGAGATAGCCAGCCTCTTCTCCTTCTTGTTCATCTTCACGGACCAGTCCTTGGGCTTGGGGCCGAAGATGACCCCGCCGCCGGGCCGGAGAGGGGTTCGCTGGGACCCGCGGCGGGCACGGCCGGTCTTCTTTTGGGGGTAGGGTTTTATGCCGCCTCCGCGTACCTCGGCGCGGGTGAGAGTGGAGGCCGTGCCGCGTCGGCGATTGGTGAGGTCGGTCGTTATGCCGCGGTGGACGACGGCGCGGGCGGTGTCGGAAGGGGCGGACTTCAGGTTGAGGGAGGCGGAGCCGACCTGGGTCCCTTCGAAGGAGAGGACGGGGAGAGTGGCTAGCTCGGCTCGGATTGCGGTGGAGGCTCGGAGCCTGGGTTGAGGCTGGGGTTTCAGGAAGTAGAGCTTGGCGCGAGATGGGTTCGTATTGGAGAGGAAGATTGAGGAGGAAAAGAAGGAGATTGATGAAGATGAGGCAGCCATTGTTGATGAATGGAGTTGCAGATTTGTGTGTGTGTGTGAAGTGTGTGTTATCATATTATCCTCATCAGGTAGTGAAAATTGCACTTTGATCCAATAATTCCATTTCGGCCCCAACGTAATTTTTTCTTTATTGCACTTTGGCCCCAACACAACAACTATTATCTAATAAGCCAGCAGCATACATGATCTGAGCAAGTAATATGAAAATATAGACTATAATATATATCATAAATCCGAGAGTCTATACTCGAGCTACAATAACATCAGCTAGATTATGTAGTAACAGTGCTCCTTTGCTTAACATTAACGTTTGGAAATACACCTATATTCCCCAGCCAGAAAGTAAAAAATATAGCGAGGCTTGTGATCCCCACCCACATCCACTGCTGAAGTTTTTTCTTGTTCCGATTACGAAGAGGTGGAGGAATACTGGACTTTGTCTTGCCCTGTTTACCGAACAACCAATGTTTCTTAGGCTTCTTATTTGTAGAAGAGGATACATCCTTCACTTCTACTTCTTTGGTAGTAGTTTCCATCGTGCTTTCGAAGTGCGAACCAATTTCACAGTTGGTATCGGAGGCATCTGATGCCGCAGCCTTCTTTCTTTCCTTCTTTCTTAGTCTCTTCTCCCTCTCCTGTGTTGGGTTAAATTTATATACAGATAAGTCAACAATTTGGATAAATAGCATAAAAAAAAAACAGTAAATTCTTTGAAAATTACAGACACCTCCTCTTATAGTATCACAGATATACCTTGAGATTAGTTGGGTTTATTAATGATATTTAACTAAGTTGAGAGATGTAATTGTGAAAAATGATCAATTAACATTCGTTAGCGCCACCAACGCCACGTACAAAATGCAAAACAGATGTAACCTTAAGGCAGCTTTTGTCATTTTCAAAGTTGTTTTTTTTTATTGAATCTCTGGGGTTGTTATTGAAAGTATCCCTTAACCCCAGTAATATATTCATGGTAGAGGGAACTTGTAAAATAGGATTTCAGTTTCACCTTTTCTTTCTGTTCTGCTTCCTTTAATGTTTTCAGTTCTGCTCTCATCTGCAGCTTCTCCGCTTGCTTTTTCTTCCTCTCACGTGCCTCACTGGCCTTGGCTAGTGCCTCCAAACGACGTTCCTCTTTCAACTTAGACTCAGCCTCCTTCCTTTCCATCTCTTCTGCCTTTATTATTGCATCAATCTCCTCTCTTGATTTCTTAGGCTCCTCAAGAGTGATGTCTTCACCAGAAACAGTATCCAAGCCGTTCACTTGCGCAGATATAGCAGGTCCTTTATTTGTCACTCCCTGAATTTTCTCCTCTGTGACCTTCTTCATCGATCTAACATCTGCAGGCACACTTTCCGTTGTTCTTTCTTGCTTTAGCTCCAGAGTTGGGAATTGTGATGCTAGATCAACCTTGACTGGTGTTGGGGCAATCCTATTAACTCTGGCAGCAACATAACTGGGTAGGACAGGAGGCAACTCATCAGGGCCAAGCGCACGACCATCCAAAGTCCCCAGTCTCCACACAGTATTTCTTGCACTGAATTTGGCATAGTCTCTACGGAACTCGTCATTAGTGTTCCACTGTACCATAAAATTTTCCACCTGTATAATTGAGACGTGCATAAGGTAAGGAATTGGGGTTATATATCAAAAACCACAAGATCTGAACAAAGTACTTACATTATTCATGCAGAAATGGTAAAGTGCGTCTGTGTCGTTGCTATAGACATAATTCCTGGCAACAGATGCATCATCCTTGTACTTGAAAAAATACTCATTCTACAAGTAGAGTTATTCATAAAGCTTAGTCACTTGACTAAAAATATTTTTAATACATTTTCTTAAGAAGAATATTTTCAAAGCACTGTTATTTTAAGGTTTTGAAAATCACGGGTATGTGAAAAAACTGGAATGATAGCGCCAAAGACAAGATATATATATATATATATATATATATATATATATATATATCAATGATTACCTATAAACGGAGGAGAAACTATAATATCGGAAATATTAAGTATACAAGTATATTCACAATTTCTCCACTTCTTGAGAAGATAAACTATAACTCAAGTGATAATCTAGAAAACATTAAGATCAAGCTGTGTAGTTAACAAGATTCAGGATCATAAATTATGCGTTCATGTTTAAAAAAATAACTTGATTATTAAATACATCATACAATATGGGACAATGTAATTACAAGTTCCAGATCAATTTCAAATATCTTCTTCATAGAAAGGATTCAAACCTTCGTTTCCACAGGGTTTAACCGTGTTTCGGTGTAGGCAAAAAAACAGACCCTTAAACTTCAATTCTGGAAGGGTATACACGGGTGAAGGGTAGGCCTTTTTCCACTTTCCTTTTTTTCATATTTTTTTTATGTTTTCTAGGCAATTATCCATCTAAGATACTCTGCTAGCTTGTATACATATCTTCAATTATTATAACCATTCAAACTTTCACAACTTAATTCTTTTAGAGACCCTTACCTTCTTTGAATATTCTTTTCTCAAGCTCTGCCACTGAACATATGCTGATTGGCGAACATCATCAGCAGCTCTAAACTGAGCTTGAATCTCCTTAACCTTATTAATTTCATCATCGTATTTCTTCTCTGCTTCCACGGCAGCTGCTTCAGCTTTTAAGACTTTACCCTTGAGGACATCTAGCTCCTTCCTAAGAATCTGCATGCACCAAATCCATATCAATCAAAGATATGACTGTATAAATTTTACAATATCAATTTTTGTGCCATTAGTCATGTGCTTTTCATAAACTCACAAATTCAACATTACTATGTTTGAATTTCTACATTGGGTGCAATAAAATTTAAAGCGGAATATTAATCAAATATAGCCATGTAAGAAAATTAAAGATGCATACAAAATGAAGTGTGCGTACCTTTAAACGCCCTTCAACCTCTTCTCTTTGTTCAAGAGCCTGCTTAATTTCATCTTGGCTACCCATGTTAGAAGACAATTGTTCGCGAAGTTGCTTCAGTTGCTTGATTTCACGAATGAGCTGCTTTTCTTCCTTCAACAGAAGAGTCTCATGCTGTATCATACGTTCCATATTGTATATCTGCATAGAGCACAATTGTTTTCATTTAAGAAAAAAATTGCTGCAATATATAATTCCATAAATTGAAAGTCGTGTGCTTTTACATGAAAATGCAAGTGAATCCACCTAAAGAGTTTGCAGGAGAAAGTTACCTGGTTATCAATATCGTCAATGGATACCGCATTCTTGGCTTTGTTTATTACAGACTGTAGAGAATCTATTTCTATACGTTTTGACCTCACCAACTTTCTTGCATTTCGGCTTTCACTCTTTGCATATTCATAATCAATACCATGAATTTGAGTACTGGCCTGTTCAGTAAAGAAGCACATTAATATCAACATTTTGTTCTCTAAAAACAATATTCAACAGATCAATTTCTTACTCTTTTCTCTTGAATTTGGATTTGAATGGCATCCCTGAGTTTGGTTTTCTCATCAACATTTAGTTTTGCAAGCCTGATTTGTTCTCTAAGACTTTCATCATCAAATCTTGGAACCTTAATCAAAAAGTTGAACTGCTTTCTTATAGTCTTATTGCTTGCTTCTTCTTCGTCAGTCATATTCACACTGGAAACCTTCGGTGGAACCACAGGTGTATTGTTGTCTTGAGATATTCCAGTCTCCACATTTTCACCCAAGGGCAAGTTGTCATTACTGATTCCTCGAGCACCATCAACTTGACCCGCCATGCCTTCGACATCTCCAGTCTCCAACTCAATGTTAGCTGCACCTTCTTTATTAACATAAGGGCTATCAGAGATTGATGAAGGAACTTCCTGTTCTTCAATTTCCACTTCGCCCGATAACTTAACCTCATTCACAGTCTTCACGCTGACATCTTGCAAATCACACTCAACAACCTTCGTACTCACACCCATGTCTTTCTTGGTACTTGTTGGATTCGACTTTAAATTAAAATCCAAGGAAGTTGATGAGAGAACTTCACGTTCTGCTATTTCAACCACTTCAGCAGATAAATTTACCTCATCCTTAGCCACGAAGGCCGCATCTTGTGATTCAAAATCTACAGCATTCACAACAACAATCGTCTTCTTTTCCGTATTTATTGGTTTCGACTCCAAATCCAAACCAAAAGAATTTGATGAAGGAACTTCACGTTCTGCAGTCTTTATAACTTCCCCCAATAACTTTACCTCATCCTCAGCTTTCACACTCAAGTCTTGAGATTCATACTCAATAACTTCCATAGCCACGGCTGTGTCTTCCTTCATATCAATTCGACGTGACTCCATATCCAACTCCGGTGAAGTTGACATGGGAATTTCATGTGCTGCAGTCTCCACCACATCCCCTGATAACTTTACCTCATCCTCAGCCGTCAAGCTCACATCATGAATATCATGGTCAACATCATTCTCAGCCACTTTTATCTCTTCCTTTCTATTTATTGTACTCGACACCAAATCCAAATCCAAGGAAGTTGACAGGGGGATTTCGTGTTCTGCAGTTTCCACCACTTCACCCGATAAGTTTACCTCGTCCTCCGTGTGAACCTTCTTGCACACATCTTGCAATTCACGCTCAACAACATCCTCAACCACCTCTTTCTTTTCCTGTCTATTTATTGATTTTGACTCCAAATCAACATCCAATAAAGTTGACGGAGGGATTTCATGATCTGAAGTTTCCACCACTTCTCTCGATAAGATTACATCAGCCTTCGCCTCCAAATTCACATCTTGCAGTTTACGCTCAACAACATAGGTCTCTTCCTTTGTGATTGTTGGATTCGAATCCAATTCCAAATCCAAGGAAGGTGACGGTGGAACTTCATGCTCTGCTGCTTTCAACACTTCCCCTAATGACCTCACCTCATCATCAGCCTTCGCGCTCACAACCTGCAATTCACAGTCAACAACATCCTCGATCACATATATGTCTTCCTTGCTATATATTGGATTTGACTCCAAAACCACATCAAAAGAAGTTGATGGAGGGATTTCGATATTTGCATTTTCCACCACTTCTCTTGATAATTTTGTCTCATCCCTTTCCTGAACACTCGCATCAACAACATCCTCAACCACGTGTGTCTCTTCCTTGGCATTAATTGGATGCGAGTCCATATCAAAAGTCAAGGAATCTGCCTCTTCCTTTGCAATAATTGGACCCGACTCCATGTCCAAATTCAAGTCCAAGGAAATTGACTTAGGAACTTCAGTCTCTGGATTTTCCACCATTTCTCTCAACTTAACCTCTTGCTCAGCCTTCGCGTTCACATCCTGCGATTTACACTCAATAACACCCTCAACCATGTCCGTCTCTTCTTTGTTATTTATTGGAATATCTGACTCCAGATCTACATCCGAGGAAGCTGAAGTGGGAAATTTATGCTCTCCGCTTTTAGTAACTTCTTTCAATAACTTCGCTTCATCCTTGACATCCTCAACCATGTTTGCCTCTTCCTTACTATTTATTGTTTTCGACTCTAAATTCAAATCCAAGGAATTTGACAAAGAATCTTCATGTCCTCCATTTTCCACCACTTTTCCAGATATGTTCACTTCGTCCTTGGTCTTCACGATCACATTAACGACCTCCTGAGCCTCGTCTGCCTCCTGCTCCCTAAATATTGGAATCGACTCCAAATCCACATTCAATGAAGCTGTTAACGGGGAAGCTCCATTTGTTTCCACCACTTCTCCCCCTAACTTAACCTCGCCCGGGGCGAATCCAACGCTCACGTGCTGCGATTCACATTCAACCACATCTTCAGATCCCTGACACGCTTCCATCGTCTCATCCTGTTTGCCATATTCACCATTTGCATAACCAGAAAAATCGACGTACCCATCTACCAAATCCAAACCCTCAGTTTGAAGAGCCGGACCAGATTTCCCGATTTCATCAAAACCCTCTCGTTCACCATCGGCAACTTTGGCTTCTGCGGTACTTCCAGTTTTCCCAGTCAGCCCTTCAACGGTGTATCCATTGGCGCACTCAGCAGTCCCGTTTACCTCCTCGATATGGAGATGGAGATCGGTCACAATTTTCCCACTCGGTACGGTGGCATTTGAAACCTCAGCAACACTATCGACGGCATCCGCTCCAGAAACGAAGACATAAGAAGTATCGAGATCATTGCCATGGCTGTGGTCGTTCGTCCCATTGCACTCGAGCTTCAGTGGGTCCGGCCCGCATTTCGTCTCGAGCCCGACCGACATTGACACATCCTTAGAAACCGCCTCGGTTTCGCCCATCGTTCTCCTAGGGGTTCCTGAATTCCAGATCGAAATTATCCGCAACAGTACGAGTCGATGGAAATTAAGAAAGAACAGAAAAAGAGAGAAAGGGTAAAACCCAGAACCTTATTTTTTTGTTTTTCTTCCGAGCATTTAATAACGTTACATACTCACACACTCGCACCGATTACAGTATTTAGAATTCTGAAAATCGATTAGTATCGAGACTCTCTACCTGATAGACAAATACCGTATCTTTTATTAGTCGTTGTTATCATAATTGTATATACTTTCTTCAAAAATCAAATGAAATGTAGATGCATTATGATTTATTTTAATACTTTTTAAGTTAAAAGTATTTATATATTTTGTAGGTTGTTTTTAGGCTTTTTAAAGTTTTTATAATTTTTAGTATTAAATAATTATTTTAAACTAAGAAATACTCTCTTTGTCTTGAACTTATATAGACACAATTTTTTTGTATATTTTACAAAAAAAAATGTGTTTATAATTATGAGACAAAAGAAATATTTATTTTTTTAATTAAAAAAGAAAAAATGAAAATATTGAGATAAGCACGAGTAATAGTGATGTTTGAGTGAACTTAACAAGTGGAACATACTTTTACTTGTATTTTCACCCCCTACTATTTGTAGGTGGTGGCTAGCTTTGGTTTCTTCCTTGGCCCTTGGTTGGCAAAAGAAAATGACCCATCTACTTATTTTTTTGTTTTTAAGAATCGATCGAAGTTTTTCTTAGTCAGTTCATGAACTCGGCGAGTTACTCAAATTAATAAATCCCCAGATTCGAATCGATCTGTTACATGGCATCAATGGACTCACTGAGATCGAACAATAAACAAAAGAATGACCAAGCAATGATCGAACAACCTGAATAAATAAAGATGAAGGTGCAGTGAATTATGGATAACTCAAAGTCAATGGAGTACCTAATTTTAATTAATTACTGTCGTACGTGAATGAATAAAACGTGAAGCGAGCGGGCGGGACCCAAGTATTCCACGACTTTTCTCCCCCTTCATTCCCATTTCCCATCATCACTAATCACTAATTTGATACGAATAGTAGATCTTTCATAAATTTGTTAGGTAATTTTAATAAATACTACAGTGCACTACTTATAATGTTTTAAGACAAAATGTATTAATAATACTATCTACTTTTTTTTTTTTAATTGAATTTATGGTTGCAGGGCATGAGATTGTTGTTACGCGTTTACGGAAGAAGTGGGCTGGGTCGTACCCACCGTTTTGGGTACATAGGTCAGCCCGTTAACGGAAAGCCCACAGATACACGCTACTAAACCCACCTTGAAATAAATAAATAAAAAAAAAAAATTATGACTGATGAGTGATGACAGCCATGGCTAAATTCACATGTTTTCAGTTCCCCTTTTAAATCGGCATTAACAGCTAATTAATCGGTGTAACTTTCTATTTTCAGAAATAAATAAATAAATAAAACATCGATTGTCGGCGAAGGAATATCGGAAACAAAACATACGCCAAATTTTTTAAGGGACGGACTCACCGGAAAATGCGCGATCCCGGCGCGGCGCCTCTGGATCCAAAGGCGAGTTTGAATCCGACGAGAATGGGGGTTGAATTTCGCTGAAGTTGGGTGTAATTAATTAAATGAAATTAATATCTCTAAACAGACACTCGGTGGGGGTGAATGTGTGTGTGAGTTATGTGATGGTGTGAAGGAGGAGGTGCCAAATCAAGATCTGTGACAGATATATATATATATACTCCATATTGCGGAGAGAGAGAGGGAGATTTTGCTCTGTCTTATTTGCGTTGCGTGGTACAAATGTACAATTACAATGACCCAGTGATTTTTTATTTTATTTTGTTTTATTTCACTCTTTCTTCGAATATTATTTAAATCACTTTTCTTAACTAAATGTTTTGTTAACGAATTCCTTTCAAGTGATCTAAGAATACAACGAGTGAAGATGACCAAGTCTAAAACAATCAAAGTTGCATGTTTGATACACCAAGTTACCAAAAAATAACTAGCTTGAATCTTCGTCCACGAGTATGTTTATTATTTAGTTACGCGTGTAGTTTCAAGAACTATGAGTTACGCGCTATGTATGACTGTATGACGTGTATTTAAAACTTCTTTTTTTCAACTAAGAATATATCGTTGACACATATTTTCAAATTTTAACTTTGATAATACCTATTTTTATAAATAACGATACTTATTTTTGTTAGGCCTATCTTTCTATATAATTCATGATTAAAATCATTAATATTACGTGTATGATCATTAAGCTCGTCTAGATAACAGTAAATTATTTGAGAGATTCTTATAAAAAAAAAGTAATGAGCAAATCAATAATCACAAGATGATGTGCTTGATTATAAATTAGCTCGAATCGAAATAAACTCCATTTTGAATGACTAACCAAAACTGACCCTAACAAAATCATAGCATTATTATTACTTAAATCTAAATCACAAAGCTTACAATGGAAATTAACGTGGAAGCAAAACAAGGTGTTGATACATTTAAATTGCTTACGTACTACACGAATGTTAATACAGTATTATTATAATTATATGAAATTAAAAAATAGTAATCGGGGAAATTAGTAGGAAAATGATTGGTTGATTAGGAATTCCTCTTCATCAAAATGTCTGAATGAAATTAGAATGAGGCAGCTCACGTGGTGGATTGGATCCAATGCGAGAAAATGAGTGCTGCATTCGCGTGCTAGTCAACGTGCAAGCTAATCAAACGTCGGTCACCAACAATTATATTTGTTAAATTACATAAGCACCCCTAAGAGCATCTCTAATGGTATACCTATAGATAGGTACAATTTGATGACATGTCATATGCCACATCAACAATAATTTATACCTATCAATTTGTACCTCAACATACCAATGGTTTGAGGTACAAATTTTTTTCTTTATGCTTGTGGGACCCACATTGCAAAACACACTCAAATTTGTACCTAGTATCTAATATTTGATACTCCTTGTTCTCTCTTTCAAATTGTACCTATCATCCCAATGGTGTACCTAGGTACAATTCCATGCCACGTAGGAATTGTACCTACCATTGGGGATGCTCTAAAGACATACTTGCCGTAATAAAATAAAGAAGTAGTAGTATAGTATTTGGGAAAAAACTAATCATTTATGAAATTATAACTTAAACCTTATAAAATATAGGGATAATTATAGTTTAGTACCTGAACTATAGGCACTTTCAGACTTTAGTGACTAATCTTTTTTTTTGTGGTTTAGTAACTGAACTAAAGCTTAATTAGACTTTGGTGACTGGATTGGCGGATCCCGGCGACACGTGCCTATCACGTGCTTTTTTTAATACCAATTGTGGGTTCTGGAGGGTATTATCGACATTTTCTTACCTTATTAATATATACATAATTAATATATGTTTTAAAACATAAAATTCTTAAAACGGAACGGGAGTTGCAGAGTTTCTTCACGAAAGATTGGAATAATGCGTCGGTGCCGGTTGACCTCCGGGGCGGGGCGTTCCCGGCCTGAGAGTGTCGAGGAACGTTGACCCTCCACCGCCTTCGCCGCCGATCTAGCCTCCGTCGGTGAGCTCGTCGTGAAACCTTCCGCCGAAGCTTGTGATTTTGATTTTCGTTTTGGGCAAAAAGGGCGAATGAGATTGAATTCGAGGACGTGAAGATGGAGCTCGCGAAGCACCATCACCGAACCCCTGAATTTGCAGGTGCGAATTGATTATTGAATCAATTCGATTACTTTTCAATTTGGGAAAAAAATAATTTTTTTGTTTTGATTTTTAAATCCAGATGAAGCTGGGGTGAGACCTTGTCGTACAGAGCTACGAAGCAGCCATGGTTTTCACTTTTCAAGTGCTTGCCTTATATCTTTTCATGCGGTTGACCAAGAAGTTGACCCCAGATTCAACTTCTCGTCGGTGAAGTCTATTACTGCAAGCTTGGGGAGAGTAATTGGGGAGGAACCCATTATACTTAATTAGTTTAATTTGGGGATGAATTTTTGCATCGATTTGGGTAATCTTGTTCTGAACCTTGCCATCGGGATATATTAGATGAAGTTTTCTGGTTTGGAGATGGCGATTGGCGAGGTCACGAGAGGCAGCGGTCCGATACGGGGTCGTTGATCGAGCTTCTTTTCCATCTGTTTCAATTCGAAGGAGTCGTATAGAATCGCCTGAATCCCAAATTGAAGACGAAATTGAAGACGATGACTGTAGTTATAATTATGAAGACGATGAATCCAAATCGTTTTTTTATTTTTATTTTTATTTTTTAATTATTTGAAAGTGAAATTAAATGTAAGAAAAAAGTGAAAGTAATTTTTTTATTTATATTTATTTAATTTAATAATAAATAATGTAAAGGGTAAAAGCGTAACTTCTCACCTTCAGCCAACGCGATTGTAACACTTGTCAACTGAAGGCACGTGTTTTGCACGTGTCGCCGGAATCCGCCGTTTCAGGTATTAAAGTCTAATTTCGCTACCAAACTCCAAAAAAAAAAAGATCAGTCACCAAAGATCGAAAGTGCCTATAGTTCAGGTACCAAACTATAATTATCCCTAAAATATATTTCCCAAAAAAAAGTTAACATTCTTTCAATCTTTTACATATTTATTAATTAAACTGTATATTATATTTATATTTAAATTTATTAAATAAAAAATATAATTTTGGTATCCTCTTCCTTATCCATAACTAAAAAATACGAATATATTTAATTGTAATGAATCAATTACAAAATTCTCTTAAAATAAAATAAAAAATCAAATTTTAAAATATTTTGACCTTTTGAAATATGATAGTTACAAGTTGATGGTTACAAAAACTAGACTATAGTACAACGTGTAGACGAA
Source organism: Euphrasia confusa (assembly GCA_954870475.1). Taxonomy (NCBI): domain Eukaryota; kingdom Viridiplantae; phylum Streptophyta; class Magnoliopsida; order Lamiales; family Orobanchaceae; genus Euphrasia; species Euphrasia confusa. The sequence goes on from OX940961.1 coordinate 5,362,425, forward strand.
ATATACCTATTTAATACTATATGTTAAAAATAATTTACAATTTTTTTTAATAATTCATAAAAATAATGATTTCAAATATATTTTAAAGATTTTGTAGTGAATTTATAAATAATAACTAAATAAATTAAAACATTTTATATTGTCATTAAATAATTATCAAATTACTTAATATTTTTTTTAATATTTAAAGTGCTTTAAAACAACTTTAAAATATATTTTAAACATTTTAAATTATTCTTAAATGATTTTAAAATATATTCAAATCATTTAAAAGTGTATTTAAAATAATTTTTAACTGATTTAAAAATGTTTTTAAACATTTTATAGCGTATGGATTATTTTGTGGTAATTTAAAATATAGTTTTATAATACTTCATTCATCTAAAAATTAAATTATAATGAATTTTAAATAATTTATAAATATTTTAAAGTTTATTAAAATTATTTTTGAAATAATTTTAAATACAGTTTCAAGCATAACTAAATAATTTGAAATGTTTTTTTAAACATTTTAAAAGGTTTTAACATAAATTTGAAAAGGTTATAAAATACATTTTAAACATTTTTAAGTTTATTAAAATAATTATGTGATTTTAAATATTTTTTGTACATTGTGTTAAAATAAATTTTTTAAACATATTATTAATTTTTGAAAGTGAATTACTTTTAGTAATATAAAATACACTTGAATCATTTAAAATTGTTTTTAAAATTATTTTCATGTGGTTTTAAATTCTTTATAAATATACAAATTGTTTTAAAATATTTTTGTACGATTTGAAATACTTTATAAATATTTAAATTATTTTAAAATTAAATTTTAAGTAATTTCAAATACCTTTTAAATATTGTAAAGTAAATTAAAACTTTTTTTAAGTTTTATTAAATAATTTTAAAGTAAATAAAAATATTTTTAAATATATTTTTATGTTTTTTTTTATAGAGGCGGTGTTCACTTTCTAAAGGCTAATTTTTAGGCCTTAGCCGCCACAAGTCTAGAACTCGTTTATTTATTCGTTCACGGTGAGAACCTCGCATACAACTACACTGTATTTCCTCACTCGGGCTTTCAGCATATTCACTCGGCCCATCTCTATCACTGTAAGTTTGATCGTAAATCGTGATTTCGTCCGATAAATCTAGGGTTTAGTTTTTTATTTTGAAGGTTGAAGCCTGTTCTTATCTAGGGTTATCCCCAATTAAGTCGTCTCACACTGCTAGGGTTTCAAGCCTTTTTTTTTTTTACCGATTGAAGGTTTCTTCGTGCTTGTAATCCAGGTACTTTGTTTGCAGTTGAGCGGAGAAGATGGCTCACCCGGGTGGTGGTGCGGAAGCTCACGCCAGGTTCAAGCAATATGAATACAGAGCGAATTCGAGTCTCGTTCTTACTACCGACTCCCGCCCTCGAGACACTCACGAGCCTACTGGAGAGCCGGAAACTCTGTGGGGGAAGATCGATCCGAAGTCGTTCGGCGACCGTGCTTACAGGGATAAACCTCCAGAGCTGGAGGAAAAACTAAAGAAATCTAAGAAGAAGAAGGACCGTGAGCCTATTTCGGAGGTTGTACAACCTAGGAGCAAAAAGAGGCGTCTTCAGGAGGAGAGTGTTCTCACTTCGTCGGAGGAAGGGGTTTACCAGCCCAAAACCAAGGAAACTAGGGCTGCGTACGAAGCCATGCTCAGTGTTATTCAGCAGCAGTTGGGAGGGCAGCCTCTGAACATTGTTAGCGGCGCTGCTGATGAGATTTTGGCTGTTCTCAAGAACGATAACCTAAAGAACCCTGATAAGAAGAAGGAGATTGAGAAGCTGTTGAACCCCATCCCGGGCCCTACTTTTGATCAGCTAGTAACCATCGGGAGGCTCATCACTGATTTTCACGATGCTGGGGATACTGGTGACGCTGCTGCCAATGGAGATGCCGGTCTTGATGATGAGGTCGGTGTTGCTGTTGAGTTCGAGGAGAATGAAGAGGAAGAGGAAGAGAGCGATCTGGATTTGGTACCTGAGGATGAAGAGGAAGACGATGATGATGTTACAGAAATGCATGGTTCAGGGGCTATGCAAATGGGTGGTGGGATTGACGATGATGACGGGCAGGAAGCTAATGAGGGACTGACCTTGAATGTGCAGGATATAGATGCTTATTGGCTTCAAAGGAAGATCTCACAGGCTTATGACCAGAAAATTGATCCTCAGCAGAGCCAGAAACTAGCTGAAGAGGTTCTGAAAATTCTTGCCGAGGGTGATGACCGTGAAGTTGAGACCAAGCTCTTGGTGCATCTACAGTTTGATAAGTTTAGTCTTATCAAATTATTGTTACGGAACCGGTTGAAAGTAGTGTGGTGTACCCGCCTGGCCAGAGCTGAAGACCAAGATAAGAGAAAGGAAATCGAAGAGGAAATGACGGGGCTGGGACCAAGCCATGCTGCCATCCTGGAGCAATTGCATGCCACTCGAGCCACTGCAAAGGAGAGGCAGAAGAACTTGGAGAAAAGCATCCGGGAGGAGGCTCGTCGACTGAAGGATGAAACGGGTGGAGATGGTGACAGGGAGCGCCGTGGGCTAGTTGATAGAGATTCTGATGGTGGTTGGTTGAAGGGGCAGCGGCAACTTCTTGACCTCGATAACCTTGCCTTCCAGCAAGGTGGATTGTTGATGGCAAACAAGAAGTGCGAGCTTCCAGTGGGTTCTTATAGAAACCATAAGAAGGGTTACGAGGAGGTTCATGTGCCAGCTTTAAAGCCAATGCCATTGGCTGATAATGAAAAACTGGTGAAAATTTCCAGCATTCCCGACTGGGCACAACCTGCTTTTAAGGGAATGAGCCAGCTGAACAGGGTCCAGAGTAAAGTTTATGAGACTGCACTTTTCAGTGCAGAAAACATCTTGTTATGTGCTCCTACTGGTGCTGGGAAAACAAACGTAGCTGTGCTCACCATACTTCAGCAGATTGCATTGAATAAGAACGATGATGGTTCTATTAATCATAACAATTATAAGATTGTGTATGTTGCACCTATGAAGGCACTAGTTGCGGAAGTGGTGGGCAACCTCTCTAACCGTCTTGAGCATTATGGTGTCAAGGTTAAGGAGCTTAGTGGAGATCAAACGTTGACCAGGCAGCAGATCGAAGAAACTCAAATTATTGTGACAACTCCTGAGAAGTGGGACATTATTACCAGAAAATCAGGTGATCGGACATATACACAGCTTGTGAAACTTCTCATTATTGATGAGATCCATCTTCTGCATGATAATAGAGGTCCTGTGCTCGAAAGCATCATTGCAAGAACTGTTCGGCAAATTGAAGCTACAAAAGATCATATCCGGCTGGTTGGATTATCTGCCACACTTCCGAATTATGAAGACGTCGCATTATTATTACGAGTTGGAGCAAACAAAGGTCTCTTCCATTTTGATAATAGCTATAGGCCTGTTCCTCTGGCCCAACAGTATATTGGAATTACAGTAAAGAAGCCATTACAGAGGTTTCAGTTAATGAATGATGTATGTTATGAAAAGGTTGTCAGTGTTGCGGGAAAGCATCAAGTGCTTATCTTTGTGCACTCGAGGAAGGAAACAACAAAGACTGCTCGTGCAATTCGTGATACGGCCCTTGCCAATGACACTCTTGGTAAATTCTTGAAGGAAGATAGTGCAAGTCGTGAAATCCTGCAGTCTCACACGGAGCAGGTGAAGGGGAGCGATATGGTGCTGGTGAATAATAATGATTTGAAGGACTTGTTGCCATATGGTTTTGCAATACATCATGCAGGGATGATTAGAGCTGACCGGCAAATTGTTGAAGAGCTCTTTGCAGATGGGCATGTACAAGTTTTGGTTTCTACTGCAACTCTAGCCTGGGGTGTCAATTTGCCTGCTCACACTGTTATTATCAAAGGCACCCAAATATACAGTCCTGAGAAAGGAGCATGGACTGAGTTAAGTCCTCTAGATGTCATGCAGATGCTTGGTCGTGCTGGAAGGCCTCAATATGACACTTATGGTGAAGGAATAATTATCACTGGACACAGCGAGTTACAATATTACCTGTCTCTAATGAACCAGCAGCTTCCTATTGAAAGTCAGTTTATCTCCAAGTTGGCTGATCAGTTGAATGCAGAAATTGTCCTTGGAACTGTGCAGAATGCTAGAGAAGCATGCAAATGGCTTTTATATACGTACCTTTGGATTCGTATGTTGCGAAATCCTACCCTGTATGGTTTGTCACCTGATGCACTCAACAGAGACGAACACCTGGAGGAAAGACGAGCTGATCTGGTAACTATCTCCTTAACCTTTTTTAAACATTTTTCAACCCCTCTTTGGTTCACATTGTAAAGTTGTTTTGTTTTTTATGTGCTGCTTTTGGATGATAAAACATACAAACTTGAAACTTTTCTTCTGGTAGTTGTACTGCTAACAGAATTAATAATTGCTTGTCGGGTGATGGAGAAGGGTTGGAATTATGGCTCTGCACTTCTAGTTAGGCCATACACCTCCTGTTCGTACTGTGATAGTTGCAGTGAGATACTTCTCATAGATTATGTCTCACTGCTGGTATACTATTGTAATATTGTTCATTCTCTGGTCTGACCATAGATTCAATTATTAAAACATAGGAATGCTGCACATCCACTGCAAAAAATGTTAACTAATCTCTTCGAATGGTGATAATCTGTTGTGGATTTCTTAGACATGCCCTGTTAACATGTGATATGAATGCATTTTAGTCCTTAAATATCAGATCATCTATTTATTATGCTAAAAAGAACTTCAGTTACTTTGTCCTATTGATTTGCTTAGAGGAGTATTCAATTTTTTATATATTTTTTATTAATTTGAAAAGCCATATTTTTAATTGTCAACTACTGTAATGCTATTTCAGATTCACTCAGCAGCGACCACGTTGGATAAGAATAACCTGATTAAGTATGATAGGAAAAGTGGATACTTCCAGGTGACTGACTTGGGCCGCATTGCGAGCTATTATTACATAAGTCATGGGACGATATCTACATACAATGAGCATTTGAAGCCAACAATGGGTGATATTGAGCTTTGTCGCCTGTTCTCCCTTAGTGAAGAGTTCAAATATGTAACTGTGAGACAGGATGAGAAGATGGAACTAGCGAAGCTATTAGACCGGGTACCTATACCAGTCAAAGAAAGTCTCGAGGAACCTAGTGCCAAAATTAACGTTCTACTCCAGGCTCATATTTCACAATTGAAGCTTGAAGGGCTGTCATTGACATCAGACATGGTTTACATTACTCAGGTATGTTACCCCTCTTCTGTTTGTTTGGAATTCCTTTTGGTTCACTTCGATGCTTTCCCCATGGTTGCTGCTAGAATTTAGTTCTCATTAATTTTTCAATGTGCCTTTGTTTTCCAGAGTGCTGCACGTTTGATGCGTGCTCTGTTTGAAATAGTTCTGAAAAGGGGATGGGCCCAACTGGCCGAGAAGGCGTTGAGACTTTGCAAAATGATAGGCAAGAAGACATGGAGCGTACAGACTCCACTTCGTCAATTCCATGGTATTCCAAATGAAATTCTAATGAAGTTGGAGAAGAAGGATTTGGCCTGGGAGAGATATTATGATCTCTCTTCCCAGGAGATTGGAGAGCTCATTCGATTTCCTAAGATGGGCAGGACACTTCATAAATTTATCCATCAGTTTCCAAAGCTAAATCTGAATGCACACGTTCAACCAATTACACGCTCTGTTTTAAGAGTTGAACTGACCATTACGCCAGACTTCCAATGGGAGGACAAGGTTCATGGATACGTAGAACCTTTTTGGATCATAGTTGAGGATAATGACGGGGAATATATTCTTCATCATGAGTACTTTATGTTGAAGAAACAGTATATTGATGAAGACCACACTCTGAGTTTCACTGTTCCCATATACGAGCCATTGCCTCCTCAGTACTTCATAATGGTTGTGTCTGATAAATGGCTAGGAGCACAGACTGTTTTGCCTGTTTCTTTTAGGCATCTTATTTTACCTGAAAAGTATCCTCCTCCGACAGAATTGCTGGATTTGCAGCCTCTTCCGGTGACAGCATTGAGAAACCCAGAGTATGAAGCCCTTTATCAACACTTCAAGCATTTCAACCCTGTTCAGACCCAGGTGTTCACAATCTTATACAACTCAGACGACAATGTCTTGGTTGCTGCCCCGACTGGTAGCGGGAAGACCATATGTGCTGAGTTTGCCCTTCTGAGAAATCATCAAAAAGGACCTGATAGTGTCATGCGGGCTGTCTATATTGCTCCTATTGAAGCTCTTTCAAAGGAAAGATATCATGATTGGAAGAAAAAATTTGGAGAGGGCCTTGGAATGAGGGTGGTTGAGTTAACTGGAGAGACTGCAACAGATTTGAAACTTCTGGAGAAAGGTCAGATTATTATCAGCACTCCTGAGAAATGGGATGCTTTATCTCGCCGATGGAAACAGCGGAAGCATGTTCAGCAAGTCAGTCTCCTCATTGTTGATGAGCTCCATTTGATTGGGGGTCAAGGTGGTCCTATCCTGGAGATTATTGTCTCTAGGATGCGGTATATCACTAGTCAGCTAGATAACAAAATTCGAATCGTAGCCTTGTCAACTTCTCTTGCGAATGCGAAGGATTTGGGAGAATGGATCGGGGCGACTTCTCACGGTCTTTTCAATTTCCCTCCTGGTGTTAGGCCCGTGCCTCTGGAAATTCACATCCAGGGTATAGACATTGCGAACTTTGAAGCCAGGATGCAAGCCATGTCCAAGCCTACGTACACTGCAATCATGCAGCATGCTAAGAATGGTAAACCTGCAATTGTTTTCGCTCCTACCAGGAAGCATGCACGTCTCACTGCTGTGGATCTAATGACATATTCGAGTGTCGACAGTGAACAAAAACCTTTGTTTTTATTGCATCCAAAAGAAGAGCTGGAGCCTTTGGCTGCCAGCATCAGGGAACCTATGTTGAAGGAGACGATTCAATTTGGCGTGGGTTACTTGCATGAGGGCCTAAGCAGCACGGATCAGGATATAGTGAAGACCCTGTTTGAAACAGGATGGATCCAAGTCTGTGTGATGAGCAGTTCCATGTGTTGGGGAGTCCCTTTATCTGCCCATCTGGTGGTAGTGATGGGAACACAGTACTATGATGGCAGGGAAAATTCTCACACTGATTATCCCGTCACTGATTTATTACAAATGATGGGTCATGCGAGCCGACCTCTCGTGGACAACTCCGGAAAATGCGTTATCCTTTGTCACGCACCCCGTAAAGAATATTACAAAAAGTTTCTGTATGAGGCCTTTCCGGTGGAAAGCCATTTGCATCATTATTTGCATGACAATATAAATGCAGAGGTGGTTGTGGGAGTCATTCAAAACAAGCAGGATGCCGTGGACTACCTCACGTGGACATTTATGTATAGAAGGCTCACTCAGAATCCAAACTATTATAACCTTCAGGGTGTGAGTCACAGGCATCTGTCTGATCATCTCTCGGAGCTTGTGGAGAGCACACTCACCGACCTCGAAGCAAGTAAATGTGTAGCGGTAGAAGACGATTACTTGCTTTCACCTTTGAATCTCGGAATGATTGCTTCGTACTATTACATCAGTTACACGACAATTGAGCGGTTCAGCTCTTCTCTGACATCAAAAACAAAGCTGAAGGGTCTCTTGGAAATCTTGGCTTCGGCTTCTGAGTATGAGCTCCTCCCGATAAGGCCCGGTGAGGAAGAGTTGATACGGAGGCTAATTCATCACCAGCGTTTCTCATTTGAAAACCCAAAATACACGGACCCAAATGTGAAGGCTAATGCTCTATTGCAAGCTCACTTCTCCAGACAGGCGATGGGTGGGAATCTGGCATCTGACCAGCAAGAGGTCCTCATATATTCATGCAGGTTGCTTCAGGCCATGGTCGATGTTATATCTAGCAATGGCTGGCTTAGCCTGGCCTTACTTGCCATGGAAGTAAGTCAGATGGTGACCCAGGGAATGTGGGAACGTGATTCAATGCTTCTCCAGCTTCCTCACTTCACAAAGGACCTTGCCAAGAGGTGCCAGGAAAATCCTGGGAAAAGCATTGAAACTGTCTTTGACCTGTTGGAAATGGAGGACGACGAAAGGCGTGATCTTCTGCAGATATCGGACTCGCAGTTGATGGACATCGCTCGATTTTGTAACCGTTTCCCGAACATTGATTTGACTTATGATGTGCCGGAAAGTGATAGCATTAGTGTTGGGGAGGATGTTAGCGTGCACGTAAGTCTCGAACGTGATCTCGAAGGGAAGACAGAGGTTGGACCTGTGGATGCTCCTAGGTATCCTAAATCGAAAGAAGAAGGCTGGTGGCTGGTGGTTGGTGACACGAAAACGAATCAGCTGCTTGCTATCAAGAGGGTTACTCTTCAGAGGAAGTCGAGGGTGAAACTCGACTTTACTGCCCCTACAGAGCCTGGGAGAAAATCATATACTCTGTATTTCATGTGTGATTCTTATCTTGGCTGCGATCAGGAGTACAACTTCACAATTGACGTGAAGGAGGCAGCAGCCGAAGCTGATAGCTGAAGTGGATCTGTTTTTGATGTCTTCATGCAAGTACGTTTATCAGCTTTTTTGTTGGAATATTGTGTTATCCTTTTAAGGGCCCTAAAGTATTTTTCTTTTTTTTTTTTCTGGTGTCATTTTTCTATTTGCAGGTGATGTTATGAGATTGTGGTCTGCCGGAGCATCTGTTTTCGTTTTTTGGGATTCCGCTCTTGTTTGTATTGGTACACTCTTGTGCATCATTTGATGTGGAATGTTGATCCCTACTTGTTTTTAACCAGATATTCATATTTGATTGTTAGCTCTTCTGAAGACAGTCTACCTTATCCTGTTATATTAGATCCAGAGCAAAACAATTAGTTTGAAAAACGCAGTTGCGACCAATGTATTTTGCAGGAGTTCTGGTTTGGACTTGCGGTGCTGTTTCGTTTTAGTTTGATAAGATTAATTTTTATTTCTATTTCATTTGCAAAATTCCTTTATGTATTGGTGAATACTGGCAAACTTAATTATATAGTATGCATCTTCTTTAAATAATCTACAAAACAAACATTTTTCTTTGTAAATAAACTCACAAAATGCATAATATATTTACTCTATCATAAACTTTACTGTTATTATCCAATACACCCTCTCATATAAAGTTCACATATGATACGAACGTGCTTACAAATTTACCGTCGATTATAAAATCAAATGATCCGCATATAAAGTTACCATATGATACGAACGTGTTTACATAATTACCCTCGATCATAAAATCAGATGATCCATAAACTTGTGTGTGCAGTATGGAAACGCCCCGCGGGGGCGGAGGGGTAATTTAGGCATTTCACATATCAAAGGGTTTGAATTTCAAAAACACGGAAAATGTTGCCGTTGTATTGGCGATTCCCTTTGCCTTTATACTTTATAGTACATCTGTTGTTTGAGAACTTGCAATTGTCAATCGCACTCACACAGTCACACACATTAATTAAACAGAAAATAAAAATGGAGGAGAAGGCGAAATCTGCAATGGAGGCTTTCGAGAAGCTTGAGAAAGTGGGAGAAGGAACCTATGGGAAAGTTTACCGAGCGAGAGAGAAGGCCACCGGAAAAATCGTCGCCCTGAAGAAAACCCGTCTCCACGAAGACGAAGAAGGGGTCCCACCCACCACACTCCGCGAGGTTTCTCTGCTCAGGATGCTTTCCAGAGACCCCCACGTTGTCAAGTAATTACATCCGTGCCCCTTCTTTCACAGATCGATCGATTTATTCTTCTTATTGTATTTGAATCTGATTAGGGCTTATCGGTTTTCTGATTCTCGCTGTGTGTGGAGTGTTTCCATATTCTGAATACTGTAATTGTTTATGCAAATATTCACCACTTTTCAATGATAAACAATATTCAGATTGATGGATGTGAAACAAGGTCAGAATAAGGAGGGCAAGACGGTCCTGTACTTGGTTTTCGAGTACATAGACACCGACCTCAAGAAGTACATTCGAAGTTTCCGCCATACAGGAGACAACGTTCCACCCCATATCGTGAAAGTACGTTTGCCTTGCAGCCATTAATTAGCTTCTAGAAACTTTTAGGCATTCTCAGTAGTAATGATCCATTTTGCTTGTTCACGATAATCGCAGACTCTAATGTATCAGCTCTGTAAAGGCGTTGCTTTCTGCCACGGGCACGGTGTTTTGCACAGGTAAATTAAACGATTGTTTGTGTGCGTGTCTGTGTTCGTGCTCGTTTGAGTTGGGGTTAATGAATTATGCTGGCTACTTGATTAGGGATCTTAAGCCTCACAATCTTCTGATGGATCCGAAGACGATGGTGCTTAAAATAGCGGATCTTGGACTGGCCAGGGCTTTCACGGTGCCTATCAAGAAGTATACTCACGAGGTACACTTAGTTCTTGAATTCAAGCATTTTCCCTTCACTGCAAATTGTTTATAAACCGGTTATCAATTTGTTTGCAGATATTGACCCTATGGTATAGAGCTCCTGAGGTGCTTTTGGGCGCTACACACTACTCGCCTGCAGTCGACATGTGGTCCGTTGCTTGTATTTTTGGTATGGCTAAAGTTTATGCCTGATCATTTAGGGTCTTTTTGTAATATTGAAAGATGTGTAAAAGCTAATGAACTTTCAACTTCTCTCTGTGTCTCTCAGCTGAATTGGTTACAAATCAAGCTATCTTCCCCGGAGACTCTGAGCTGCAGCAGCTTCTCCACATTTTCAGGTAAATAAACATTGAGGAATTAATTGGTTTGGTTACTTTCTCTAATTTAAACCCCGCCCAGTTAACTAAACTGCAAACACTTGATGAGCAGATTGCTGGGAACTCCGGACGATTCAGTTTGGCCTGGAGTGAGCAAATTGGTGAATTGGCATGAGTACCCACAGTGGACTCCGAAGCCTCTTTCCACTGCTGTGCCTGGTCTAGATGAAGATGGCCTAAACCTATTATCTGTAAGTCCCTTTTCATAGTGAACTTAAAAAATGCTGCATAACCTTTCCCAGCAGTTTTTAATTATTCTGAAAAAATGTTTGATACATATTGCAGGAAATGCTGCAGTATGAACCGGCAAAGAGGATTTCGGCCAAGAAAGCTATGGAACACCCTTATTTTGATGATCTTGATAACAAGGACGGTCTGTGATTAGTGTGGAGTTCTTCAACAATGGACAATTAACGACGAATCCTATTATTCTTTTAGAGCTTTGTTTCACTTTGCTTGCTTTTCTCGAGCATAATATTTCTGTCCATGTAATTCGATATTTCGCGTGATTGTAACTGTGATATTCAATGATTTCCCTATTTTTAAAACAGTTGTGCTCCTCTTTAACAATTTGTTCACCATTTCAAAGTTTTATAGTGTGATTTCTGTACTTTCATCTCCTTATTAAATACAGTAAAATTTAAAATAAAATAACTAATAAACACAAATGAATTTCACACATTATAAAACCAAAACTATATTGAAAGATTCTTTTTTTCCTTTCTAAAGAATAATAATCACTTACAAGAACTACAATTTTTGCTATCCAGAAAAAAAAGTACTGAGTATTACAAACTTTTTTTTATAAGATTTGTCAAAAATGACCCCAAGCCGATATGTCTAATCCGAGGAGAGCATAGAAACATCAGTTCATCACCACTTCTTACATCTCAAAAGAATGTTTTGCTTACACTTGAATTCAGGAAAGGATCCAAAGGAAGAAGGTCGACCAGAGTGTTAGAGCCACAGAAGCCAGCGAATAACACCAAAGCATAATAACCGAGCATTCGCTCTCTCCCACGCCAAACAACTGAGTTATTGTCCCTAAACAGTGAGAATCAATACACATTAGTTATTCACGTCCGAACAAATCGTTTTAGATCACCATACATTGGGAATCAATGTACTATACCTATGTTCATGGCAGGTGGAATTGCATATTGCAGCAAAAGAACAAATTGATACAGCAAGTCATCACCATGCACAACACCCATACGAGCCGCCCCTCTAACAATGCCAATGCCTATTAAAGGCAATGCAATGTATCGAACTACAAGGATACCAAAAATAATGGACTTCTTCATTGTGGAACCTTTCAAACCTGTAAATAAAAAATTTACTTAACACATAATAATAACAACTCTAAAGTCGTCTTTTGGCTGGGAATCACTTTTCCTTTAGAAATGTAAAGACTCAAGAAATTCCATCATCTTCGACCTTTTAAAAGGTTCCCGCCCATGATCAGTGTGACAGCTGGAATAGCTCCGTCCCTGAAATGAGGACAAGTAATTACTGTTAGCAGAAAAGGAGTACATAATATATCAATCTAGCTCTATATAAGACAAGAAGCCAAGTTGCGAACCCAAGCAAGAGTGCAGAGTCTTGTACAACTCTGAGAGGAGCTTCCTCGCCAATCAACAATTTTCGAATTTGAGGCACCAGTCCAACTACAAATCCAATTATCTGTGAAAACAAAAAACCGCATTTAGTAAGTTTTTTTTCATCTTATATACAACAAACAAAACTGCTTGTGTGTATTACCGCTCCTGTTGTGGATGGTGCAAACAATCTCTTGAGGTTCATCTTCTCGAAAACCCTCTCTAAGCGTTGTCTTATTTGATCCCAAACAGAGACCTGCTGCACTTCATTGGTTAAAATATAAAACTATTACTAGTAAGAAACTTTATTCATATCAAAAGCGAATAAACTACCTTAGGTATGTTTTCGAATATATCTTGCGGTAGAGACAGCAGTACACTTTCTTGGTCTCCATCAGTTGAAGAGGGAAGTAATGGTTCTTCCATCCCCCCATTATTATATCCCGAAAAACCTTCCCTTTTGTTACCGGCAGTTGGAGAGTCGACTATTTCGACCTCCATTGAGCTTCTCGTGGATACTCTAACGATGTTATACACGTACGACCACAGATATATCGCTCCTATCTGAATCATAATGAAGCACAATTAGGAATACCAAATGGCTATAACAGTCATTCACGATTTTATTTTGAAACTTACTGCCATCGAAAGTGAAGCATAGCCCATTCCGTATTCCTGGCAAACATCGGGATCCCCGAAAGGACTTCCTCTCTCTTTGCACACTGCCGGGATTATGATGAGAAGCAGGTTTCCCAAGTTGCCTTTCGACGAAAATATTATGAAAGGTTAATTAGACAGAAGTAGCGCTAATAATTGAACTTGAAATTAATTAATTACCTGCAGCACAACAACCGATGATGAGTCCCCGGAGATTTGAAGGAGCTCGAGTTATGTAAACGACCAGCCAACCAAGAATCGAGCCGATTATGAACGTGAACAAAATGTTAAAGGGCATAAACCACCTGCAAAAAAATGTCCCGGGGTTCTTTATTATTACAACAAGATCCACAATGCTTTGGGCTATATTTTTCCAAGTCACGACAAAGAAGAAGTTTTACATCTTCACCATGTTGTCATATGTGATTGTCTTGGCTAAGTTACTGGAGACGAGCGCCGGACTAAACACAAAGAATGTTAGCTGTTTTTACAGAAGATTGATTTCAAAATTAGTTTCCCGATTTTATATCACACCAACAACAACAACAACAACAAAAACAAAAAAGATCTTACGCTATTCAAATGCTTCCTGGCGTCCTCTACAAGAATGCCGACGCTGTCTAATGCAATGTACGACCCGAGTCCAGTCAACAAGAGCACTTTCAAGACAGGGATAGACGAAGCAATGAAGAGATCCGAGAGGCTCATGTTTTCGATTTTTTTTTTTCACCACTAACACACAATAACATCCAAGCCAATTAGTGTTTCATGAATTGAGATCCAATTATCGTCAACCGAGCACCAAAAACTCAAAATTTTGACGACTTTTTTTCTCTAACCAAGCACCAAACGCAAATGCAGTGTACTATTTAAGTTGAACTAATAACACCTCGAAACGTTTTATTATCAAGTTGATAACAAATACTCAATTTTATTTATTTATTTATTTATTTTTTGAATTTCGGTTGGATAAAATTTTGATGATTCAAGAAGGAAAGATAAACACTAAATCCTCAAAATTAGACCATTACACATACGTAGTTTTAACCCAAAAAAGAATTAAGAAAATTAATCGAAAAAAAAAAGATAGACATACGAAAAAACATGCAGGTAATAATTAAACGGATGGAATTAAAAAATGAAATGAAAATGAAAGAAGAACAGATCTTACCGGCGTCAGGCCGGCCGACTACTCCGGCAAGCTTAGTTTTCTTATTTTTTATTTTATTTTATTTCAATTTTGTAATAAAAATTAAATCTGCCCATAATTTTTGTTACTGACATTTGTTAATGTTTGTGCCTTAGTTGACGTATAATAAAGGAGGAGAGAAAATTTTATTTGGTAAGAAATATAAAAACTCTACTCATTTTAACCCCACTTTTAAAACTACACCCATTCTATACATTTTGTAAAGGAAAATACACATTTACCATCCCTTTTTTCAAAACACAACAAAACAATTAAAAAAAGAACAAAACAATTAAAAAAAAGAAGCAAAAGACAAAAACAATACCGGTCCCCCCCAATATTTTCTTCTTCCCGTCGGTCCCCACACACCCCAAGCACCGTCGCCATTTTCGAAAATTTCCGGCCACACAATGTCAGAAAACGACCCCGTCGACGAGCACGAAGAAGAGCAGGAAGAGGAGCACGAAGAAGAGCTTCAATGGCCGCTCCAAGCTCCGGTAAATTTCCGAAAACCTAAGTTTCGAATTTCCATTTTTTTCAACAATGTCTTCAATTTCATGCTTAAATTGCTATCCTATGAGTTCGTTGAAGTGTTTAGAGTAGAAATTGGGTGTTGAATTTGGCCGGAAATGTCTGGAAAAAATCCAGATCTACGGCCCTCGGCCGTTCCCTCGGCCGTCCCCTCGGTCGCGAGGAAGACGATACCGGCCGAGGGCACTTGGGGGACCGAGCAAGTGACCGAGCGAGGGCACTACCCGGTCACTCGGCCCTCGGTCACCCGGGCACTCAGTCGATCGACCGAGTGCTCGACCGAGGGCAGAAAAAATTTTTTTTTTTTTTTTTTTGATATTTACAATGTTATTTTTATTAATTAATTGTGTTTTTTTTGCAGGATGGGTTCCGGTGGAGGAGGCCACAATTTATTCACACGTCGAAAGAATTAAATTTGTACGACCGGTTCCCCGTTTTGAAGAGCATAAAAGGGATTTTGAGAGCCGTTGACGATACGCACGAGGCTCACCGGGCATTCCGTGGTTCGTGTTTTGGAAGGTTGATGTACCTTAAAAGAGACGGGCGATCGAACGCGGCCATGCACCACTTGTTAGCTCGAGAGATCGTGGGTCCGACGATACCTCCGTTCGAGCATTGGTTTTCGGTCGGGGGCAACATCATTTGCTTCCGAGCACAGGAGTACGCCTTGGTGACCGGGCTTCGTTTTGGGAACCACGCCTTTGATACTTCGGCCCAGCACATTATTCCTCCCGGCTCTTTCTTTCATAGGCACTTCGGATTCGGGCGAAAAATTACAGCCCGAGAGCTTTCCAAGAGATTCACTGGTAGGGACTTGGGGTCAGACCTGGCCGACTACTTGAAGGCCGCCAAGGTGCTGATGTATTACATGATGCTCCTATGCCGAGGCGATATCCAAATCGAGGATTGGGTTTGGACTTTGGTAGAGGACGAGGAGGGATGGGAGACGTTTCCCTGGGGCTCCCACACATTTCAGATCATGTCCTACTACCTCAGCATAGCTGCCATGCATCCCGGTCAGGTACTGAAGCCGGCCTACCACGTTTACGGCCCCATTTGGACCTATCAGCTATGGTCGTACGAGGCTATACCTAGTCTCGGGAGGGCGTGCGCGCACAGAGACGACCGTCCGAGGATTCCTCGGCTACTGGGGTGGCACTCGATTACGTCCCACGTCGATTTTTCTGATTTCTTCGACGACCCGGAGGTAAGCTTGTTTTAATGTTCAATTAATGGTTATATCAAATAATTAAATTAATTAACTCTATATAATTTTGATTTCTTTTCAGCTTGAAGTTCACCGGTATCTAGAGCCGACGGAGGAGGAGGCAGTTGCTCCGCATTTTATTTTCGTGCGTGACAGAGCAGAAGAGGTCACGTACCATCCTCCTCCTAGACTTGGATTGCCTGCAGACGAGGCACTGGCACCGGCAAAGAAGAAGAAGAAGAACTTGATGGAACGCGTGGTCGGACGCGTGTCCAAGGCCGTCGACAAGATGACGGGTGACTCTGGGCCTAGTAGAAGGGGTCGTGATGCCATCACACCTAATTCATCGGCAGAGCGTCGTCCATCTCAGCGACCTCGACGAGAGGGCTCTCCTGCTCCTGAGGGGTCCGATGAAAGTACCGATCGACGGATTGATCGACGGTTCCAGAAGATCCTGAACGACGAGTCCGACACGGGATTTATGGCTCGACTGACTGCTCGGATCACGAGGACACATCAGGAGAGCAACGATAGACTCCTGGAGAGTGTCAGGAGGACACAGAAAGAGAGCCACGACAGTCTGATGGAGCACATTCGGGGGTTTTTCGGTCGCAGACGATTCTCGAAGAGTCGCCCTTGTCCTTCCGATCCCGTTGAGCCTTCTGCATCTCATCACTCTGGATCCGGACATGCTGCGTCTCATCATTCGGGTTCAGGACGTGTTCCTTCTCATCACTCCGGGTCCGGACGTGCTGCGTCTCATCGATCCGGGTCTGTACCAGGGCGTCATTCATATGCAGAGCCTTCTGCGTCGCACCGGGAGGAGGAGGAGGAGACCTTTCCAGCTAGAGCATCATGTGGAGATATCGACAGTTACCGCACTCCGATGCAGCCCATAGTTGACCCGACTTATGGTTCTCCTCCGAAGATGGGCTTGCTAGAGTTCGGGAGTCTCTTCACACCGACGGAGGCTCCTACTGATTTCACGTCCTTCCCGCCGATTCCTGCCCGTGATACACAGCCTTATATCCCCCCGGATGTTCCTGCCGGTGATATGTCGCGAGTTGTCTTCGATGCGGAGAGTTATTTCGGGCAGGAACCAGATTTGTTCACGCAGACATCTCCCGGGGCAGATGCACACTGTTATGAGGGGACGTTCAGCGATGAAGATAAAGAACTCGGCATCGATGATGCCGCAGCGGAGCCCGAGGAGGAGGTCGCCGAGAGTAGCATCGGACCCCGTGTGAGAAAGCCCTCGGCAGCTCTTCGGAGCCCGTACGTCACGCATTTCACCCCGGCCGGTGAACGGAAGATTAGAGGCTGGTTTTCGGTGTTCCGACAAGCAGGGCAGCACAAGAGCATCCGGTTGAATGATGGCCATTTTACGCAGAAATATTTCGACACTATTGAGGATATCGGTTATTGGTACACAGACTTGGTAAGTTAATTTTTAATTTTACTTTCAAATTCATAGTATTTATTTATTGGTGCTCAGTTGTGGTATGTTTATTTTTCAGGAGATCGATCTGTACATTCGATACTTGCAGGAGAAGTTGAAACTGATGAAGGGTGTACGAGAAGGAATATCTCCAAAGACGACTATACTCTTGAATACCGAGTTCTTCGTAAGTTTCAATTATCATATCAAATCCACTATTTATCTCACTTTTCTCATTTTTCTAATGTTTAATATTTTTAACAGAACAAATTGGCATATGAGTGGCGGAAGGTGAAGTCGAACAAGTCATTTTCCAATACAACAAACTTCGAAGAGAGATATAAGAACTGGAAAGTGCCGGAGCATTTGTTGAAGATGGTCAGAGGAGACGAGGAATACACGAGTTGGTTTCACGCTACTGAGGTAATATTATTTATCGAGTTAATATTATTTAATTATCCAATTTAATAACGTTCCTTTATTTATCAATAACGTTTTGTTTTGTTTTTTGTATTTTCTTAGGTAATAACGGTTGTCAATACTGGCGCTCATTGGGTCGCGGTGCGTATCGATCTGGCCAACTGGAGTGTATCTCTGTACGACTCTTTCACTTTCCGTGTGCCACTCGATATTCGGGAACCGATGCTGCGACCGTTGCACCACTTGTTGCCTCGGCTATTGGTCGCAGCGGGATATTGGGATGCAGACACAAACTTTTTCAGAAAAGCCCACAAGAGAACTGCTCTTAGGATCGTCGTCCCGAAGACACAATTTACCCAGTACGACAACTCCAGTTGTGGCCCGTATGTGTGCATGTATCTCGATCGTCTCATCAACAAGTCGTTCACTCACGTGAAAGTACCGGTCGACAATGAGTACTTGCTCAAGTATCGTAGATATGTTGCTCGGAAGATCTTTGGTTTGAGTCGTACTTTTGAGTCGTAGGTGTGTTGATTTGTATGTGTGTAGATTTGTATGTGTGTATTTGGATTGATTTGTAGGTGTGTTTGTTTGGTTTGATCTTATGTGTTTGGTATTGAGATTGATTTGCAGGTTTGGTTTGATATCAACTAAATAAATCCTGTCAAAATTTTTTAAAATTATTTATAATATATTACCCTATTTTTTAAAATTATTTTTAAAACAAAAAAAAATATTATTTTTTAAATTAAGTCTAAATAAATGAGAGTATTTATAAAAAAAATATTTTATAAAACAAAATATTTTATATATAACTTTATTAAAAAAATATTTTATTAAGTATATAATTAAATTAAGTATATAATTAAATTAAGTATATAATTAAATTAATTTTTATAATTAAATTAAGTATAGAATTAAATTAATTAAATTAATTTAATTTTGCACTTGGTGGCTGCACTTGGTGGCGCCACCAAGTGCACTTGGTGGCTGGAAAAAATAAAAATATTTTTTAATTCGGCACTTGGTCGATGCACTTGGTCACTGTGACCAAGTGCACTTGGTGGTGACCAAGTGCACAGGCCACCAAGTACCCCACCAAGTGCCCCACCAAGTGCCTTAGAACATAATTACATTTTAATTGATTTTAATGCATTTTTTTCAATTGTAAAGTTGTTATGTTACATGAAACATCAATTTCATAGTCAAAATAATTCAAAAAACATGATTAACCTTTGAAATTGGTGAATTAAGTGATTACGCATGCGGATCATGAACAATTTGGTAAGTATGTAGATAACTTTGTAACAATATTACTAGTTAGTTCAAAAAAAAGTCAAACTTCTACGTTTCATCTTAATACTACTAATTCGGCTTTGTTTTCATTTTTATTTGATGTTTATAGGCTCCAAAATGATCTTTAATGTCAACATAACAACATAACAACACTTTATTGGCCTAAAATTAATTAAAAAAAAAATTATTCTAGTGCACTTGGTGGGGCACTTGGTGGTGCACTTGGTGGTGCACTTGGTGGTCTCTGCACTCAGTCACCACCAAGTGCACTCAGTCAAAATGACCAAGTGCCGAGTAACACTCGGTTAGTTAACCGGCGACCAAGTGCACTTGGTCACTTTGACTGAGTGCACTTGGTCACTTTGACTGAGTGCAGCCACCAAGTGCAGTGACCAAGTGCATGACCAAGTGCAGCCTGTTTTTTCCAATTTTTCACCAAAATCAATCCAAACAACACCGAATCACCCGAAATAACACCGAATCAACCCAAATAACACCGAATCAACCGAAATAACACCGAATCAACCGAAAATAACACCGAATCAACCGAAATAACACCGAATCAACCCAAATAACACCAAATTTAATTATATACTTAATTTAAGTAATTTAATTATATACTTAGTTTAATTAGATTATTTATATACTTAAGTTAATTATGTTTTATAAAATATATTATTATTTTTTTATAAAGTTATATATTTGTTAGATTTGATTTAAAAAATAATATTAATTTTTGTTTTACAAATCATATTAATTATGTTTTCCAAATAACACCAAATCACACTTTATTTTTAAAAAAATTTGACGGGATTTATTTAGTTAATATCAAAGCTAAACCTGCAAATCAATCTCAAACACAAACACAAACGCCAAATCAATCCAAATAACACCAAATCACACTTTATTTTTTAAAAATTTTGACGGGATTTATTTAGTTAATATCAAAGCTAAACCTGCAAATCAATCTCAAACACAAACACAAACACCAAATCAATCCAAATAACACCAAATCACACGAGAGTCGACGATAATAAAACAATACAAGTCTTAAATAATTCACGAGCACCAATAAAAACTAAAACCATCATATCAACGTCTCACTCCGTACTCACGGGACATTTTCTTCTCGTGTGACCCTCGGTTTTGCAGATGCTGCACTTCTTCTTTTGCCTTCTCCGGCTCGACTCTTCCGTTCCCGTTTCTTGTGGAGGACCATTCAAATCAACACTCTCAGGGGGAATAAAAACAGTGCACACGCGTCTGCTGTGACCTACGCCCTTGCATCTCGAACACACCTGCACACGACGACACGATATTAGGTCTATGCCACGACATACGTACAATGTTACTTATGGGGGAACAAACCGGATCACGTCGTGCAGAGCTCTCAACAGCGGAACGAGCACGAGTCGTCCTCGGACGTCCAGCCTGGCTAACCACTACTGGAGGAAGAACTACGTACGATGCCACATCCGGCGGGACCACCCAATCATCATAATGTGGCAACGGCACAATAGGCGTCGCGTACATCTCGACATGGCTGCTCATCTTGAAATAGGGGCTCACGAAATCGTACGATGAAAATCCTG
Organism: Euphrasia confusa; assembly: GCA_954870475.1. NCBI lineage: Eukaryota > Viridiplantae > Streptophyta > Magnoliopsida > Lamiales > Orobanchaceae > Euphrasia > Euphrasia confusa. The sequence continues at coordinate 5,383,175 of OX940961.1, forward strand.
CTCGTCTACATAAAAATAACAAACAAGTTAGTGGAATCGACAGTTTAAAATTAAATTTAAAGGTAAAATGATATCATACCTAATAGCGGCCACAGCATGACGACACGGTATTAAGTCTAAGTCGAACTCCCGACATTCACACGTGCGATTCGCGATATCCACAAGATAAGACTTGTCATCCTCCTGAACTCTGTACCGGGCATTCGCATTGACCTCCCGAACGATGAAATAACGGCTCAACATATCCTGATTAGACAACTTGGCCAATGCCTCCTCGGTCAGCTCATGCTGCTCATTCTGTCTCTCGTTAACTATCCTTCGTTTCTCGTCGAACCATCTCTCAATCATCGCACGAATCGCCTCGAGCATCGCACAGACTGGTAATCTCCGTGGCCATTTGATAGCAGCGTTGAAGACTTCGGCCGCATTCGATGTCATGAAACCGTATCGTCGTGCGGCACAATGTGACCTCGCCCAGTGCTCAACCCCGATATCAATAAGGCGCGTATAAGCACCCTCTCTACTAAGAGTCTCCACATTCGCAAAATGCCTTTCAAACTCATCCACCTGATAACTATAGGCAGCACAGTATACAGCTTCGACCACCTTCTGGCCGTACCGTGCTAGATTCTTCGAGAGGTGGTGATAGCACAACGCACGGGTCGCGTGGGGATAGACACTCCGAATAGCATTCGCGATGCTCTTATGCTGGTCGGACACAATGAGGAGATCCTCGTCGTCTGTATCGTAGCAATCTCTGAGGTTCTTGAGAAACCACGTCCACTCCTCGTCATTCTCTATCGGACCGATACCAAACGCAAGCGGGAAAATATTCTCATTCCCGTCTTTCGTGACTGCGACAAACAACACACCAGTGTTTCTCCCTTTCAAATGGGTGGCGTCGACTACTATCACCGGCCTCAGAGTGCCCTGCTCAAATGCACGAATGCACTGCCCGAGCGCAACAAACATGTGGCAAAACACGCCATCACTGGTCGTCTGAATATCATACATAGTCCCGGGATTACGTTCTTTCAGCATGTACAAATATGACGGGAGCCTCTGATACGATCCATGATAGTCGCCGTACGCTATTTCAAGCGCCAGATTCCTCGTCCGCAGGGCGAAGTTGTAGTTGATGTGAACTCCGTACAATCTCCTCAAATCATCAACCATATCTTTCGGAACCAGTTCCCGATTCCCGACTAACTGGCGTGCAAAGAAAGTAGCCGCAACCCTGCTCGACACCTGTCGATCCGCAGTCCGCCCCAAATTGTTACGGCACTCGTGATTCAAGTTCAGCCTCGTAATCCTCCAAAAGGTGTTATCGGAACCCGTGGAACACAATTTGAACGGGCATTTCTCACGCCCCAGCTTGCAAACGTACGTCACCCGATCAGTGCTCGAGCGAGCAGTTTTGCACTCTACGTTATTATCCATGTGATACATCCCCACCATCACTTTCAGATCCTGTTTCTTTCGGAACGTGGCACCGACTACCATCTGACCATAAATCGGTTGGGATTCGACAGAACGCAACGGAACAGCGGGGTCAAACGTCGGCAGTGGAATGATCCAATTGCGCAGTGGATTATTCTGTGCATTCTGAAAAGCTTCGGCTTGCTCGCCGCCTCCCGCAGTAGAACTCGAGGACATATTACGGCGCGACATAATCTTTTTAACCACGCCCGGCTGCCTGATCCACTCGGTCCACTCCGTGGTCAAAGAATCCAAGAGATCGGACTGACGGGCCTCTTCCTCGTCCTCGGAAGTGTGTACCTCCTCGTTCTCGTTCTCGTTCTCTGACGGTGCGCCCCGATCACGATTTTCTTCTCCGATATTCACCTCCGGCACAGCTTGTTGTCCCTCTACTTCGACGACGAACACAAAGCACTCAGCCCTTTGCTCGTCTAACATGCGGGACACATCCTCGTCGCATAGCATAGGAGCTCGCACGCTCCTCATGTCATAGCCTCGGGTATAACAATACAACAAATACTCGACATTGGGCGGAGGGCGCAAAACCGCACGAATCCGGCTCACGAGAGTGTCGAGTGTAATTTCTTCCCTACGAAAGAAGAGGCACATGTCTACTCCGTCAACGTAGCCCTCTCGATCCCAACGACCACCGTAACGTACCGTGATTCGTTGATTCGACATCTACAATTACAAATAACAAATGAATTCAATTAGAAAATCCAAAATATCCATCACAATTACAAATAACAATTGAATTCAATTAGAAAATCCAAAATATACATCCAAACAAGCCATTAATTAATAGACAATTCAATTTAAAAAAAAAAAAAAAATTCTGCACTTGGTCAACATTTTGACCAAGTGCACTTGGCCGCTCGGTGACAGAGGGCCGAGAATTGCTCGGTCACTTGGCCGAGCTATCCGGTCACCGAGGGCAAAAAAAAAATAAAAAAAATTCTGCACTTGGTCAAATTTTGACCAAGTGCACTTGGCCGATCGGTGACCGAGGGCAAAAATTGCTCGGTCACTTGGCCGAGCTACCCGGTCACCGAGGGCCAAGTTATCCGGTCACTTGGCCGGGTGACCGAGGGCCCTCGGCCAAAATTCTCGACCGAGGGCTCAAGAACCCAGTTGCCCTCGGTCGTCCCCTCGGTCATATTTTCGACCGAGGGCTTCGACCGAGGGCGAAAAAAATCAGCGCGGAAAAAAAAAAAAAAAAAAAAAACGGGGAACCCTTGCGTGCAACGTACCTTTTCCCCGTCGAAAGCAGCTCTTTTCACGTAGATTCCGACCGAGCTTGCTTTTATTTAGAGAGAAATGAGAGCATTTTTTTTTTTTTTGAAATGGGTTTGGTTTGAGTTATGGAGGGTTTGAGGTGGTAGAGGGGATATGCATTCATGCATGCATTTACACCCCCACCAACCTCAAAAAATCTGATTTGTGTAAAGGTGGGCCCCACAGAAATTCTTTTTGGTTTTTTTAAAATGTATTTTAATTGATTTTTTGTTATTAAAAGAGAGAAAAGAAAAGTAAGGGTATATAGGACTTTTCCTTTTCATTTTGTATAGAATGGGTGTAATTTTATATGTGGGGTTAAAAAGAGTAGATGTTTTATATTTGTGAATGAAAAGTGGGATTCCACAATAAAGGAGTATTGGATAGATACAAACAACATACAACTGCGCTACGTAATGGTTGAGTTTTGTTTTCTTATAAATGAAAACAATGAATTAAATGAAATACCTAATAAATTTTGGTGTATTAAATACTACACTTTTCAAAATTAAATTAAATTTAAAGTAAATAGTGAAAATATATTTTTAATTTAAAATTTTAATTTACTATATTTCAAAATAAATAAATATAATTATACTTATTTTTTCAAACATTTTAAAAATATACCGTATATAATTTCTTTGTTTTTTTTAAACTTTTTAATTGTAATTATAATTTTATATAGTTGATACACTTTAAAAAGAAAATAAATATTTATATTTTTTCACTTTAAAATACAATTTTATCTTAGCATTTTACTTTTTGATCAAAAAATTAAAAAACAATATTTTTCTTAATTTACGTACCAAAAATTAAAACCGTCTAAAAACTGAACTGAACTGAAAATTTGTTTTTTTATAAAAATAATAATTATTATTATAAATATTAAATATTTTTTTAAAAATATTAATAATATTGTGACATTAATTAGATTGTATATATAAAATTATTTATTCAAATTATTTATTTTATTTTATTTTAATTTATTTTGAAACGAATTTTATTGAACCTCAACTGAAGCTGAAATGAATTGAAATAAAGTCCAAAAAAACGGGTCTCTTAAACTACGTTTATTAGCAACCCAACCCAACCCAATTTTTTAATTAAATAATAATTTATTTTACTTTTTTTTACACAATTTATAACACCAACCAAATACTAACTTTTCCAACTTTACTCATAACTCAACCCAACTCAATCTAAAATTATTTCATTTATTTTATAATTTATTAAATGTATACTAATAATTTTAATTTAATTTAAAAAATGGAAATATGTCATAAAAACTAATAGTAAAAAAAATTCTTAAAATGTTTTAAAAAATTATAAATAAAAAATTTAACAAAATAAAAGTTTATAATTATATAAAAATATATCAATATTATACTCTATTTGTAGATAAAATTAAATTATGAATTTTAGAATTTTTTATTTTTTATTTTAATAAAATAGAAACAAGCATATGTGTTATATAAAAAATTATGTATAAAATGGATTAAAATTAAATATTAAATTTACACCAATTAAAAAAGAACACGTGGAGCCAATCCTTTGTGATTTATGATCGCTGGCGCAAACCGATCGGCTGATCTTATTTTCATTATCTTTTATTTTTTATTTTTTTTCTTTTGTCTTATTGGTGACCTATTTCTCAGGGTCACCGATAAACATAGTCTTAAGTAGGGCTGGAAGTTCGGTTAACCAAAACCGAACCGAACCGAATGACCGGTTAACCGAACCGAAAAACGACGAAAATGACTAACCAAAACCGAACCGAATAATTTATTGGATAACCAATAACCGAACCGATTTTTTCGGTTTGGTTATCGGTTAACCAAAAAAACCGATTAGAAAAAAATAAACTGATTTTAAAAGAAATATCGTGGGAAAAAAAGAAGAAAAAAATAAAATATAAATAAATTTAAACCAAAATCCAACTTATTCAACCTAACATGCATAAATCCAACAAAATACCAAAAATCCGAAATAAGTAAGGGAGTGTTGTCATACAATCGTCCTTAAGAATATATATAATATGTAATATATATAATATATTTCGGTTATTCGGTTTTTAACAATCGGTTATCGGGTTAACCGATAACCGAATATATAAATTTTTTCTTACCGAAAACCGAACCGAAAACCGAATTTCTTAAAATTGGTTAACCAAAAACCGAAATTTTCGGTTCGGTTTCGGTTTTAACCGATAACTAAAACCGGAATTCCCACCCCTAGTCTTAAGGGTTGAGGGAGTAATTTTTAACATATAAAATAATTATAAATCGACAAGCCTACTTAATCCAATAAAAATACATTATTCTAAATGTATCTCATTAATTTTCGTATTTATTGTAACTATCAATATTTTTTCTTAATAATGTTGATGGCAAAATAGAATATTTTTTTTAGCTTTAGGCCAAAATAAATATTAATACTCACATGTCCTTTCATCATTACTTTAGTTTAGAAGGAGTAAATTTTATTTTTTATTATAATGATTCAAAATCAAACAGCGATAACCCACGTAAAATAAAACTGAATTATTTCTGCAAATCCACAAAATCACAGGGGTAGAAGAGTCATTCACAGTCATCCAGGTGTTGTTACATCGTTCTTTTGAACTAGGCAACCGGGCCGTCCACTCTCTCTATCTCTCCGGCGTTCGAAGGCACTTTCTCTCTCTACGTCGGCCCTAACCTTTCGCCGTTAACACACATGTACTCAATGTTTACCTTATAAATAAAGCTTCCCAATTTTTATTTAATTTTAATTTTGATTTAAAATTTCTTTCTTTTGTCAATTTAATCATTTTCACCAAATTTTCGATTGGGATTACACAGAAACTTTCCTCCTGTATTTCATATTTGCCTCGTCTCATTTTGCTCCGTCACCCAAACCCTAGATTTGATTGCAACGGGCCTGAGCCCTGGCCGCCTCCGTCTCTGCAAGCTTTTTTCAGGCATGTTTTTTTGAATTTCGTTCTGCTTTTTATTGAATTTAATTTAAATGCAATTAAATATTTCCCCTTTTTTATGATGTTGTTTTGAATTTTGGTCCAGTGATTTTATTTTTATTTTTTTTAATTCATGCAACAAAAGATCAAGTTTTTATTTTTCATTTTGGGGCCTGGATAGAATTAGGATACAATGAATTGGCTTTTGCTCTTAATTTTATTTTTACTTTTTATTTTTTCATGGTCTTGATTGATGTAATATGATATAATATGTATTGAATATAGATATCAAAATGGTTAGAGATGATACCGCAATTGAGGATGCCGTAAAGAAGGATCATGATACGGGAAATGAAATTGAAGAGTTGAATAGTAAATCACTGGATGCTAAGATTGAAATCGAAGGAGAAAAACTGCAGTGTGATGCGGGGGGTCCAAATAAGATTGAGGACGGTGAGGGGCAATGTTTAAACGTATTGAAAAAGGAAGCAGAAGACAATGTCACTGTGGATAACGAAATGGAAGATCAAACTAACCCTGAAAGAGAGACCAATGAGCCAATGCCTGTGGAGGGAGTTGCGGGTGAACAAATAAATACCGCAAGTAAGAATGAAGGGAGAAGCAACGTTGAGGAGCAAACAGTTATTGGACAAGTTGTGGATGCAAAGAATGAAGTGGTTGAACAACATGCATCTAATGGTGGAGTGGAAGTAGATAAACCTACGGAGAATGGTGGGGTGAAAGTAGAGAAATCCTCAGAGAACGGTGTGGAAGGTGGAAATTCTGTAAAAAACGTGATAGAGGAAAAATATGCTGACAATGGTGTGGAAAAGGAAAATCCTTTTAAAAATGTGATGGCGGAAAAAAATGCCGAGATTGGTGTGGAAGGTGAAAATCCTGTAGAAAATGTGTTGGCGGAAAAAAATGCTGAGAATGGTGTGGAGGAGGGAAATCCTGTAAGAAATGTTATAGAGGGAAACAATGCCGAGCAAAATGGTATGAAAGAGGGCAATCCTGTAAAAACTGTTATAGTGGAAAGAAATGACAAGAATTGTGTGGAAGGGGGAAACGATCCTGTAAAAAATGTGATTGAGGGAAATCCCGACATAGAATTTACAGCGGAAAAGGATAGCAATAATGAAAGGAAAATTCAAAATACACAATTTACACCTGACATTCCTTCCAATGAAGCTCCTCCAAATCAAAATTCTGCATTAGATAGAGTTCTTACGAGTGGGGACGAAGAAATGGAAGACACAGCTAATAAAGGAAACGAGGTAAAAGAGGATAATGAAGAATTAAAAGAACAGGGTAAAGGAATACCTCTTACTAGCCCTGTTGAAACTGAGACCAAACACGAAGGTGATCACTCTTCCCTTCCAATCAAACATGAAGCTGCTGCTACACCCAGTTCCCTTGTCAGATATTTACCTGCAAAAGCTGGAGACCTTAGTGGAGAAACAGCCAAAACTGCTCTGGTAATTGAATTAAAAAATGGAAGATACCTTAACTAAATTATGATAGCGATTGACTGGAAAATATCACATTTTCCATTGCTAATTGTTCTTTCAACTGTAAGATGTCAGAGGGTGATGAAGGAACACCAGAAGATCAAGCAGCATTCATGCAGGAAATCGAAAGTTTCTATCGAGAGAGGGCAATGGATTTTAAACCACCAAAATTTTATGGGCAGCCTCTCAATTGTTTGAAGTACGTTTGCTTTTCATTATTCTTTTTATTAACATTGTTCTTGGGTAGTAATTTATTTGTTTCCTTTTTGAATTCTAGGTTATGGAGAGCCGTGGTAAGATTGGGAGGCTATGACAGGGTATGCATGTTCATAATAATTTCTATTCTCTTATTGCACTCCAAGTCTATGGTTGTATTTTACAGATATGATCTCATGCACACTGTTTTTTGTCTTATATATAAATTCATTAAATTGTTGTACTCACATCTTGGTTGAGTTAATTGTTCTTGTCAATATAGTTGTGCTCATGTTATGCACTTATGCTTAATTTTCATTCCAATGATATTTAATATTTGCCCATAGCTGGAGCGGACAGAAGTTGCCTGCTGGAATATCTTTTATTTTGAAATCGCATGTCTGGGTTGTAAATATAGGTTTTATTGGCCCCCTGCCCCCATTATTCTTTATCTTGTCCTTATCTTTGTAAGGAACATTGCTTTTTATTTCTATGTTATGTTTCACTAATTGTGCATATAATTTCCCTTCATGTTGTCCAGTATATCTGTATATGGATAATTTCCAGATTTGTAAATATTTAAATTTAAATATTCTTATGGATCATGATGCATGAAACAAGTTCTTACAGATTATTTCTTGATATATGCTGTATTAAATTTACATTAAGCCACTCATGTAGCTTTTATCCTCTAACCATAAAAAATGAGATTGCTTCGTAATGTTATCTTGGTATTTGGTTGTTACTTCCCTGTTTATGTGTGATGTTTCGTAATGTTTCCCTGAAATGCGCTGTTAACATCAAAACTTCCTAAATAGTTTATTGAAGATTGACCTGTAGAGTTTTAACTTTAATATCAGTCTATCAGATATCTTTTTACGAATTTTCAATATGTTTCTATTTTTCCTGAGTTTTGAGGTAAAGACTTACTAAATCAGTCTAATACCTGTTATTTCTAGATAATTTTTCCTACCTTGGTGATTTGAACTTATTTAAGTATATTTGGTTTGATTATATGCATCAATTTAATTGTAATCTATTTAATTTTACTGAAGCAATGTAAGATAGTAGTGTTCTACTGCTGTTTCAGTTTAATTAATTTGACAATATTTGAATAGGTAACTGGATCCAAGTTGTGGCGACAGGTTGGAGAGTCATTTCATCCACCAAAGTAAGTCCCTTTGAGGAAAATGTTGACCCTTTTTTTATGTGCATAAAGTGTTTCTTTTGATATTTTTATAAAATGATAATCAAGAACTTCTATCAATGTTTTATATGTTTTTATCAATAACTTTATTATCATTATTTTTAAACATCCAGGAATTGGTATCGAATTAGAGTGATATTGTGCTCTGTTGAAAATGGCAAGATCTTGTCATGTAATAGAAAATTCTTTACTTTATTTAATAATCACTTTTTCAGATTTTGTCTTGGCACCAAATGTTTTTTTTTAATAAATACAGTATATGCAATACACATCTTGTTGTTTGATTGATATGGTTATATTATATAGCATTTGATGAAACAATTTATTTGATATTTGAAAAAGACTGAAGGAAATAATTAAAGTTAATTTGATGGTCTTGCCTTTACTTGCTCAGGACTTGTACAACAGTTTCTTGGACATTCCGTATTTTCTACGAGAAGGTAACAATTCTGGCTTTGTAGTTCTTCATTTTGAAGTGTAAGATCCCATTTTATTTCATTTGATCAAAATAACAGTTCTATGACATTAATCATATTTAATTATATACATTTTATTTCTATGTTTGAATGGCGGAGTGGAATTTGTTGAAATCTGACTTTAACCGGATGTCATATTTATCATTATTATCCCTTGAAATTTGTGAAAGTTGTGAGTCTATAACAAGGAAATTTTATGCCTTTTTATCGTGGTTATTCTCTCAAGTACATGGTATTTCTTAGTTTATACCCGAGCCTTTATTTTATCACAGTTAAATGACAAGTTTCCATATCTTTGTATCAGTCCCTTCTGGAATATGAAAGGCATAAGACACAGAGTGGTGAACTTCAACTTCCGGTAGCAGCGTTACATGAAGCTTCTGGTGTTGACACTGAGGCGAGTTTTCATTCTCGTAAATTTAATTTTTATTTTTCGTTTAGGGTTTCATCACTGCTTACATTTATGATAAATTTTTGTTTAGGGTTTCATCATGGCTTAATTGAATTTAATTCAAGTATCCTTTTAGGTTTCATCATGGCTGTATTCTAAATCTTAGCTATTCGTAAAGTTTTCGCTAGAAAAAAGTTTTGGGTCCCACAAGACATTGATTTTGACATCTTTCACAAATACAGTATTCCCTCCTTGCCTTTCCAACCACCATCACATCCAACCTTCATTTTCATAAACAAATACAATGTCAGTTTTGATCTTATGTTCAATCACACTCAAGGCAAAACCTTATTTTTACATACAATTCTTCCCATGCATTCTATTAAAAAATATAAATAAGCTAAATGAAAGGATGAGCAATATCACCTTTATAAAGTGTCTTGTAGTTTAATGTTGTTGTAACTTCTTATTACAGATCTCTCTGAAAGGGGCCTTGTAATGTTGTCCTCTAGAACGGGGAAAATTAAGACATTTTACAGTGTCTAGATTTTGCAGTTGTCAGTTAGAATTTAAAGATAATCTTAGTATTCATATTTTGCCTTAGCATGCTGGTATAGAGGATATCTGGTAGAGTGTTTCGGATTAGATTTTATTATTATATGCAAGAAATTGTATGTAGTAAATACTAATATTAATAAGGAATGGTTTCTTCTTCTTGTACATTGTTATCTATCCTTTTGTCTTGTACATTGTTACTTATTTTCTATAATTGCCAGGGCAATGGCTATCAAGGATCAGGACCCGGAAGGGCTAAAAGAGATGCTGCTTCTCGGGCTATGCATGGTTGGCATGTCCAACGCCTCTTCGGGAATGGAGAGGTTGGTGAGCCTGCTGTAAAGGTTTGAAGAAATTAACATCTTTATTTATTGTTGTGAACTCAGTATTTTTCTGAAATTTAATTCTCTTCATTAATGCTTTGGTAGGACAAGAATATTATCAATATGGCAAAGCGTGAGAAAAATGTCAAAACTATTGGTAAGCTAAACTTTGCAAAAAACAATAATTGACATGTCCATCTTTCAATTATTTTTTTGGAAATGAGATATGGTCAATCTGCTTCATTTTAATATAATTTTTGTTTTGTTTTCGTGGTTTATACTGACTTGGATATGTACATACATATATATATATATATATATATATATATATATATACATATATATATATATATATATATATATATATATATATATATATATATATAAATATATATGGATTTAGGATCACTCAAGCAGAAGAGACCAAATGAAGTGGAGTCCTCTGTCAAGGTCGCTCGAATTGAAACATCAAAGCAGTTAAGCGTGGTTTTATTTGATTGGTTGCATTTCTTTTGGATTTCTGTTATAAGTAGACTTGTAAGTTGCATACTACTATAATATATGCTTAATTTCATGCAGAAAACCGAATATGCCTGTGACAATGTTATCCCTTTTCTATCTTTTGTATTAGCTGTTGATTTTGTCTTAACTGCTGTTTGTTTTGTAGGTTGGCGATAACAGTTGTTGATGTTGGGCCTCCAGCTGATTGGGTAAAGGTTAATGTACGCCAAACGGTATGTTAGCATCAGATTATTTCAGTACTGAAGACATTCATTCAACTATTCAAGTACATGCACAGAAAAGAAAAATTGATCATGACTAGTGGTTTCTTGTATGCAGAAAGATTGTTTTGAGGTTTATGCTCTAGTTCCAGGGCTTCTACGTGAAGAGGTCAGTGCTCTGTTTTTCTTTTGGCCTGTTTTTTTTTCCTTTGCAGTCTAAGTATATAATACATCGATATTTCATAGTTGCATATATATATTATGTGATGTTTTAACTACTTTGGTGTATTTGCCTGTATCTGTATTGGACGGCATTGTTTTAAGCGTTCTTTGATATTTTTGTTTTGTTCTTCCTGTTCACTGTTCTTTTATTTTGTGTTTCGTCATATTTCTGATGGGTAATTGGTAACCACGTCTAACAGTATATTTACGTGATAGTAAGATTCCCTTCTTTAAGGTATGCAATATATTGTGTATGGTGTAGTTGCATCTCCTTAATTTTGAGAATTGGAAATTAAGACGGAATGTGACAATAATGCCCTTATTGGTGGATTAGGTCCGAGTTCAGTCAGACCCAGCTGGACGTTTGGTCATAACAGGTCAGCCTGAGCAAGTTGATAACCCGTGGGGGATTATGCCTTTCAAAAAGGTACGTAATTCTTGGCCACCCCCTTTTACAAGTTTTTGCCATGTTTAAAATGAGAAGCCTATTTGTCGACTTGACGTTCATTTTATAAATTTAATTAATGAACTACATGTACCTGTTACAAAATGATTGTTTGTATAAATTCTTTTTTTTTTCTGGTAATTTGATGAGCAGTTGAGAAATAACATTCCACTTGTGGGTTTTGCAGGTGATCAGCCTACCTTTAAGGATCGATCCACTTCAGACTTCCGCTGTGGTGAGCCTTCACGGACGTCTATTTGTTCGCGTTCCGTTTGAACAGTCAAATGGCTAAAAGTTTATATAACAATTATTTGCCCCCTGAAGTAGAGACATCCATTCAAACATCAACATGTGAAAATGTGTGTAGCATCGTCGATTCTTGGAGAATTTTCTAGCTTTGTGAATTAGTAGCTTCTGATCAAATACATATGTACGACTGTGTTTTGAGGATTAGGGAGAGGTCGGAGGCTTTTGCAACAAGCAGGCTTCTCCTGTTGCAATCGCCCCATAAACTTTAAATTAGGTCTTTAGTGGCATGGTTTATTTTTTGTAGACTTCGATCATTTTGGCCCTTGAGTTCAAATATTACAAGATGGTATGAATTTTGAATTTTGTTTTCGTGCGCAATCTCTCTTTTTTCGTCGATGATGATTGATGAGGGTGTTTACGTCTTTGAAATAATTTTCCATGAAGTATTTGATTAAAGAACCCTGTGTCCCTCTAGCTATAGAATCCACCCCTAAATATCCTACGTACAGCTATGTACTCTCACCTCCAAAATAGTCGTAAAACAAATCAATGATTCATACCAAGGAATTGTCAAAAACATGTTAATCCCTTTTCCCCCCTTTTTTTTTTTGTTGAAAATGATAAAAGTATTTATCATCTATTGACTGATTAGATTATAAAAAAGACAGAAACCCTAAATTGAAAAATGTAGGACCAAAGTTTGTGATGGGTGAAAATGAAAGATTGCATAGAAATGTGAGCCGCAATTTTATCCATATTTAGTCCACACCCACTCCTCATATAACCTTACCCTCTTCACTTGTTCATCACCACTTATGGAGATACCTAGATTACAAATCCAAAATCATGCATGCCCTAGCTGTGATAAAATCTATTGCCTAGATACCTATTCGATCTTAAAACTGATCGAACTGCATTTCACGAATCCGAGAACTACGCACGGTTAGAACATTTCATCTTATAAATTGTACACAAATGAATCATATACATGAAATAGGAGATGTAGTACATGTATGTATACTAGCATCAATAATATATAGCTAGCTAGCTAGCTAGGGTAGGAGGATTGATGTTTGCCTGCATTCATAAGAGACCAGATCACAATGTACGACGTATGTGGCATATATTGAGATGAGAGTTTTTTTGTACATAGAACAAGAATAAGAATGTAGTTAAGGGTTTCAAGCAATTAATTAGTCAATTGTTTAACTTAAGAAACAAGCAAATGCGCAGAATATGAGCATGTGGAATTAGATTAAGAAATCATTCACTCACTTTTTACATGTACACTATATATATAACGCATGCACTTGATGCAATCAGAACATGATCAGTTGTATGAAAGATGAAACATTGAGGAATTAATCGAATATTAGTAACAGAAGTTAAACGTTTAAATCTGTCTAAAAGGTTCATCCGATAAAAAAGAAAGTTTCCACAGGGCCGAAAGCTAGGCCAAATACTCAACTCAACCATCCTAACAAAACAAAATGTGCATATCAATACTCTGAACAAACGGATCGAAAAATTAAAAGTAGAACTATACATTCAATTCTAATCAAGCAAGCCTATATATAGCTATATATATAGCACTGACCTTTGATTCGATCAATCTGCTCGATCGCTGCAGTTAATATGTATGTATGTTCATCTCCTCCTTCCTACCTCGAACTCGATCCAAAGGTAACAAAAGTAAAACTCAAAACAAAAACAAGCTCCGATTAATTAATCATCGATCATCAGAATGGTGGTCTTCCACCACCACCCCATCCAAACAACTCCGCCGAAAGCAACGGATAATTCCCCCCCGCCGGAGTACTGCCGCCTCCAGCCGTCACTCCCGACGACTGCGAAGCGCTCGGCTGCGGCGGCGGCGCCGCCGCCGCCTCCTCCTCCTCCACCGGCAGCCGCTCGAAAACCGCGTTCGCAAAGGACGCCCCCATCAGCACCACCGGCCCCGCCGCCACCAGCGGGCCCACCACGCTCCCGCCGACCACCCGCCCCTGCCCGCCGGAGAGAAATATCGACAGCCCGCACGCCGCCGGAGGCGCCGGCGGCGGAAGCACCGTCCCGGTGATCGACAGGATCTCGAAGCGGCCGCGCAGCGTGACCACGCTCCCGGCCGGCTGATGGAGGGTGACGTCGGAGACGGCGCCGCTGCCGCTGAGGACGCAGACGCCCCTCCCGCGGCGGCGCGCGTAGGCGGAGACGCTGTCGGCGACGTCGGTCCCGGAGGAGACCTCGAGCACGTGGGAGCGGAGGGCGTCGGGGTTGTCGCGCGTGACGACCACGGGGGCCTTGGGCTTGTTCTTGGAGCCGGGGGGTCTGCCGCGGGCGCGCCGGCTGCTGGTTCCGCCGGCGGCCGGGGAATTAGGTTCGATTTGTTGGTGAGTGGAGAAGAGGCGGTGATGGGCGAGGAGAGAGGTGGGCCCGGGCCCGGGCCCGGAGCCTTGCTGCTGCTGTTGTTGATCGTAACCCGCCATTTTTTTTTCTGTGTTAGTTGTCGGATAAACCTTGAAGAACAGCCATATTATGAGGAATCGATTTTTAAATGAAAAATAAATTAATTAATAAAATTGAAATACTTATATATATGTGTGTGTATGTATAAGTAGCGTATATATTCGGTTTTTGGTTTAGAGAGAGAAAGAAAAGCACGGCATGCGCAAAGAGATGGAGTGAGCGTGAATTTATCAAAAAGAGCCCTAGTGCAAATTAAACAAAAAGAGCCCTAGTGCAATTGATCAACAAGAAATGAAAGGAGTTGGGCCCCAGAGACAATGTCTAAAATGGAAGGTTTCAAGGCCATATCAATATGAAGAGAGAAAACCAAACTCACACTCACACATTAAGGCAACAAAAAGGGTCCCTACAAACCAAGTTGTGATTGTGGATGGGCACACAATATATGCCAATTCAAGCCATCACATCTCTATATTGTGCTGCCTCTCATCTTATCCCATAACCCCCACTTGGGTTTAGAATGCCTCCCTGCATGCCTTTGTGGCTTTATTTGGGCGCCATTTCATATGAAACCTACCCGTTTTCGTTATAAATACGAATAATCGAAAATTCAAACTAATTTTTCTTGTTTCAATATACACAATGTAGAAGAATTTGGTTGGGAACTAAGCAACTCTTTTTACTTCTTTTGATTATCATGTAATCCTCAATTTAATTTGCTTGTTTCTTGAAATTAAACTTGGAGTCTTTCTCCTCAAATTTAATTAGGTAGCAAAGTGTGGCACGGTCAGTTCAATGCATCATCAACTAAATATCCTTTTGACTTTTGGCTAACAAAAACATTTGACTCTAAATTTCACATGCAATATTGATGATAAGATGTAGAACTAGTTTTCACCAATCAATGTTTGTTAATTATTTTGTTTTCGATAAGAATAATAGCAATGATGATATTCTTACCCAATTTTTCAAAAATAAAATAAATAATAATAATAATTATATTGAAATATATGGCATGAAAAATAAGATATCATTGTCACATTGAAACATTCGACATACCAAAAATAAAAGGTTATATACGAAAAAGGTCAATAGTCTCCAAAGTCTGTACTTTGAATTCTTGAATCAAACAACACACATGCCCATCATTCTTTCTTAGCAGTAAAATTTGAATCCACACAAACCTTTCTCAGATTCCGACAAGATCATAAAAGCTTCAGGATAAAGATGACAACCACACCTTAAAGTTTCCGTTGAAGGTTTCCTTGTTGCTACAAAATGTTGGAAAGCAATTTGCAAAGGATAGCTAATACTATTATTAGTCAAAAAAGAGTGATACTCAAATGTGTAATTGGAGAACAAGCAAAAGCACTTTTCCAGCTTTTGATTTTTGCGAATTCGCACGTTCAGATTTTTTGTAATGTATCTGCACACACGCCGCGACAACTTTGGATATTTGACTACTCATGTTTCTTAAAAAACGAGTTATGTTTGCAATCAGTATTCTCTATAACACGAAGAAACCGGGTTTCTTACAATGAAGGTCACCAAAAGCTCTTGTGTTCCTCGGTTTTTCCACGGCTAACAGAATTGTAAAGTTAACACACAAGATTACCGAGTTCTTAAGTCTATCTAATAAATGAATTGCAAGAGTCCATCACAACCACAACCACAACCACAACACATTGAACATAGGGTAACTAAAATGGCAAAATTGTAGTTTTTGCCCAGGGTATGAATTATGGCATTTCAGTCCTGTGATGTAGCAGAAAAAAAAAACTTATCTCGAGTCACCAGAAAATAGAATGTGGGGTCACATGCCTGCATTTCCAGTGACATTCAAATTTCGAGGGCTCAGGGATCAAAATGGATAGCTTTTCATAACTCACAACTTCTTGAAAATTGTAATTCAGCACTTGACTGTGGATTAGTATATAATGTACGTACTCTAATTGATATGTGTGATGAACATAGCAAGCATGTTCATAATTCACCACGAGAAATAAACATGCAAAAAACGTGTGATGAATATAGAAGGTAAGAGATGGATGATTACTATATTATATTCAAACCAGTCCTTTTCTTAATATTAAATGAACAATGCTATAGAAATATGCTAACATAATCAAAGAACATGTTTGGTCTCCTGCGTTGCAACAGATAATAAATCAATCAAAACATATAAAGTAGACTAATGCAGAAGCCTGCATTAGTTTATACTATATCTGAATCAACATTTTTTCAAATTATCTGAACAAGTTCTTTTGACCAAATCATAAGTATTGCCTCAAGATGTAGGCATTGTCACTAAGCTAAAACAAACGAATTGAGTCGAGTATTCACAAATTCAAGTAAGCATTGACTAATTTTAGCAACAAAAAACGAGCTGAGTTGAGTAACAATTTCAAGTACGGACTAGCTAAGCTGAGTTGACTAATGCAATATCCGCGATGAGCATCATACTAGACTCATCTGCAACTGTAATATTGATAAGAAACACGAATCAGCAAAAGATGTCCTAGTTCTACTACAGACTGATGAAAAAAATCGGTGAAATAGGACAACAGCATTAATCCAAAAACATAATTTCCCAGTGGGTTTATTCATCGTATATTCAAATCCCGACTCCGATCAAGAAAACCTTACATCACCCAATTTCTATATCACTCGCATGCATGTATTGGTAACAAAATTCACAACGGGAAAGAAACAGAGCTAAAATTTAACCTAACAAAGCTTACTAATAACCACGCGATCCTCCGTGAATTTACTCGGGCCTCTTCAATCTGTTTTTGAAGAATTCGCCTTATGCTGCCAACGCCAACGCCGCCTTATCCTGCGACCATCCGAAAAAGTAAAAAACCAATCAAACTAGACACAAACAGCAGTTGAATTATAATCAGAGTAAAAACACACACACTGATGAGTTTTGTTTTATTTTATTACCTCTTGCTCTCATCTGAGCTTCTGAGATGGTCGGATCCATGGGACAAAAGCTAGGGTTCCGGCGACAACTGACGAAGCCTTGGCTTTCAGTCCACCCGTTGAATTCCCGGCCTCACATTAGCCGATGCTCTCTTTCAACAGCTCTTAACATTTTAATGTGGCTAATGTGAGATCTCAATCTCTGATTTCCTGATCTCACGGTGCACCACTAATCACGATTTTCTGCTACCGCATAGGATCGTAACTCCCAGGACACGTGTCGAATACTGAATATTTTTCATGGGCTGATCGGCCCAATATTGGACATGACATTTTGTTGGATGAATGGCCCAATAATCAGATACTTTGTTCCAGAGATTAATTGGGCTTTGCGAACATAAGACCAGTAGACCTCTAACTTTTGGTCAGATTCAAAGCAGATCAACATTCTTGATCCAAACTTTTACTAATTTTTGAATCTATCCTGGAACAAAGAGAGTAACATTTTCAACTTTTTATTTCCATCAAAAATTAATCTTGTCTTTCGTTTTTTGTTAGGAAAAAGTTAAAAAAAAATATTATTTAAATTTGAACACATTAAACATCTATCTTTACTTGATGTATTACTACCTCATCTATCTTTCGTTTTATCTTAATTTATGCGTCGAAAAAAAAAAAGAGTACAATAATTCTTTTAATTTCAACAGGGCGGAGAAAGTAGTACTAATAAACAGTACATATGGAGTATATATGATGACATGAGGAAGACAATGAGTCAGAATATCACATGTTGAATCTGCTCCGACACCCATGGCCACACAATTATTGCACGTTAATCCACGTCTTAATCGGCTATATATATATATATTACTATATTGAATGAGATGTCATCAAACCGAATTATTGATCTATTTTATTTTAATTTTTCAATAATGTAATTAGTGATCTCAAATTAATCTACATGGAGGGAGGGGGGCACACAACATGTACAATCACGTTTATATTACTGTATTAGTTTGATGGATCTACATCTACCCATAAGTTTATTGTGAGGATGGACGAGTACGTATTTCATGCTATCGTCGTTGTTTCTCACGTTTTTATTAACGCTCTTTCTCATGCTTTTACCAATGTTTTAGTAGTAACTAGTAAGAGGATTCATAGGGATATTCACCCAATGTACATGTGCTTAGAAAGAAACTTGTAATGTTTGTGAAGAGATATTGATTAATCATAAAGAACAAATCTACTTCAACTCATTTGCCCTTAGAGCTTACAAGTAAATACAATAGTAAGATCGGTAAACCTTTTTTGAAAGGATCGATAAATACTCTACATAAGCCAATGTATGACAGTATGAGTAAGTTGCTACACAAGTAAAATTTATGTGCCATCAACTTGTAAGAGTTTCAATTGTAAAAAATAATGTTTGTTGAAGCAAAATTAACAAAATGTGAATGAATTGGCATTTAGCATATGCTTTGCTTTTTTTCTTAATGTATTTACTAAACAAAAGAAAAGATATCATTTTTACCCACTTTTAATTTCACTTTTTATTATTCATTCTCTCTTCCTTTCTCTACTAAGTGGAAAATTGAGATGTTTCAAAGAACCCACACAATGACACAAATGCTTTTGCAATTGACTTTTTGTGTAAAAGTTCTTTTTTTTTTTTTTTTGGTAAAAAAACAATAAAGACTTGTTGCCATTACAAGGGACACTAAACACTTTTCAAACATAATTCGTCCATGTTCCATTCATCCAGTAACTGTACAACAAAGGGAAGAAAAATAAATATGATGAACAAACACTTCAAAACTACTAATACTTTAAGAAATTCGATTCACATAAAAAGGAAAATATTTAAGAATAGAATAAAATAAAGTAGAAGAAGTCATAGCTATAATCTTTCTTGCTCCAAGCCCTTTCTTTTTTTTTAGCTCTGGAAGTTCTATGTGCCGATTTTGGTTATGTCCCTATTTGACCTGTTATACTTCATGTGGCTTTTAACAAGCTGCCCAGCTGAGATTGCTGACATCAGCGAAAGCTCGCCCGCTAGAACCGACCCAGCAATCACCGATGCCAGGAGTTGGGAGTTCGATCCTGGAGACTCTTTGCTTGCACCTTTCACGCCTAGAAGGTTCAGACACGCCGATTGTGATGCCAGTTGAGTTCCACCTCCGACCGTGCCAACCTATAGAGTATAAATCAAGAAACAATAAGGGGTGTATTCGTAAATTTGAAACTCGGGTGGATTATAGGGTCACTTTTCGTAATTACCAATTCGTTCAATGCTAAATTGCAGCACGGAACAAGGAAATTCTGTTACAGCACCAAAACTAACCTCTAACAGAATTGAGTAAATTCAGTTATCATCACACCCATTGCATTGCTCTAACTATAGGAGTGTTTGCAAACATGTCTCACTTAACAAAAGAGACTGTCGGCTGAAAGCCCGGGGATTGTTAATTAGTAGTAAGTACCTCGATGGAGGGCATAGTCACAGAGATGTGTAGATCCTTCCCTTCGTTAACAGCTTCCATCATAGTAATGCAGTGAGAACTTTCAATGTTCTGTGCTGGGTCCTGCCCAGTGGCTATAAATACAGCCGAGACTATGTTTGCAGCATGTGCATTGAACCCACCAAGAGCTCCGGCAATAGCAGAGCCCGCGAGGTTCTTGAGCATGTTGAGCTCGACGAGAGCAGCTACATTAGTTTTCAGTACCTTCGAGACCACGTCACCTGTGATGACAGCCTCACACACTACGGATTTTCCACGCCCTTCGATCCAGTTGACAGCTGCAGGTTTCTTATCCGAACAGTAATTTCCTGGACAAACACGAGAAAAACATGAAAAAGAATTCGAATTCTAAGGGGGTGTTACATAAACTAACCAAAGACAAACTCACCTGAAATGCCGATAACGTCCATGTCGGGAAAGTCGCTCTGGAGGAAGTCTAGAACGTTTTGAACACCTTTGGAGACCATGTTCATCCCCATGGCATCACCAGTGCTGCAACTAAATCTGATGTATAGGTTTTTCCCAGCAATGCCACATTTTATATTTTGGAGTCTTGCAAATCTACTTGATCTGTAAAACAACAAATTTGTTTTAATTAATATTATTAACAGACCATGAAAATACCAGCACAAGAAGAAAAAAATGAAAAAGGTACCCAGTCATTTTCAAACAACATATTATGCACATTTTTCAAATAGAATCATAAAGCCAATAAGTGACATTATAATATTTTCTACATAAATTTCACTGTCAATCTTACTCACTCCATTATATTTCTGCACAAGTTTGACATTTTCATTCATTTTAAAAATCTCAAAATGAATTAACCAATCAAGTCCCATAGTCAAATTCAAAGAAAGTGACACAACCTTTTTACTAACAATTATTTTTCTGTTTAACTTCAAAATATAAATATACTTTTACGCTTTACTGGGTTATTCAATCCTAATAGCCGGAAAACTGTGTTGTTAGCATACAGTAAAAACTTACTTGTTGAAAACAACACACAGCGTCTCGAAGTTGAGAGGATCCTCGAGGAAGAACTTCAAATCCGTGGCCCTCTTCGCCGATGGGAACCTCACCACCGGCGCTCTGGTCATGGAGTCTCTGAGAAGCACACACGTGGCGCCACCACATACATATATCGCCTTGCACCCTCTGTTCGTGCTCGCCACCAGGCAGCCTTCCGTCGTCGCCATCGGGACTGAGTACTCGCAGCCGTTGAGCAAAAGGGGACCGGCAATCCCAACCGGAATCTGGACGTACCCGACCGGCATCTCGCAGCATTGCCCCAAAATAGAGTCGTAATCAAACCCCTCGAGGGGCAGCCCCTCCACGGACCTCCCCGTTAGCCGCTGCAGTGCCTCCCGGCGTATCCTGGCCGCCTTGAAGCAGTCCCCGAGCCTGGATTCGAGGGAGTAGGAAGGGATTTCGCCGGAAACGACGCAATCGACGAGGGTGGCGTCGTCCTCGGGGAGGTCCATGGGCGGCGGGGGAGGGCAGCGGCGGAGAACGAATCGCTGGTGGTGGTGGTCGTCGTCGATCTCCGGCTTGGAGATGAAGGACTGTACGAAATCGATCCCGAAGAAGCCGAGGAGGTAGATGAAGGAGGCGATGAAGGAGAGGATGCCGGCGATCTCGGAGAGGGTGAGGACGTGGAGAGGGGTGGAGTTGCGGATCTTCTCGCGCCAGCGGTGGAGGAGGAAGTAGGCGACGGAGAAGAAGAGGGTGAAGAAAATGGCGTTGGTTAGGTAGAGGGGGAGAGGGAGGGCGTCGGAGGCTTTGGGGGAGCCGGCGGGAGGGAGCAATTGGGAAGGCTTGGACGGCCTCCGGCGGATATCCATTAGGTGCGGATGGCGCGGAGAGAGAATAATGGTTAATTGGGTTAATTGGTAATGGTAGATGGGAGAGGGAGAGAGAGAGAGAGATTGGGGGGCGGAGCGATAGTTTCGGAGTGGTTGGTTTCCCTTTATAGTGGAAACTCTCTTTCTCTCTTTTTTTTTCTCTCTGTGTGTGTGGAGGAGGGAGAGAGACGGAGAGAGATCGAGAGAGAGAGCATCAAAATGTGTGTGCTGGCATTTTTTTTGTCTGTTTTCGTCTTCCCCACTATTGCTGGGAATTCTGAGTTTTAATCACGAAAGAGAAAGAGGTGTACTGTACTGGAAATATTAGGGGTGGCCGCAAGTGGGCCAGCCCAAAATTTTCAGGGTCGAATTGAGTCCAGCTTTTTTATTAGAATTTTACTAATTTTGGACTTTATAAAATCTACTTAAATCATAAATTTAAAACATAATTTTAATTATTAATCATTAAATTAAATTTAAAATAAATTTAAAACATATAAATTGATTGGATAATTTTTTTTACAAAAATAAACGTTGAACTTAATTTATACGTTTACGGTAATAGCAAATTTGTAGAAGTATTTGTAGTAATATATATTGTACTCCCTCCATCCATTTAAAGAGTGCATAGAGAAGATTGCACGTAAAATAAGAAAAAATAATTTTTTGTGTTTAATAATATAAAGTAGAAGTATTATAGGTATAGGTATTGATGTGTAAGTAATAAAGTAGTTAGTTAAAAAAGTAGTGGTATAAGTGTAAATAAATAAGGGTGTGCACCGGTCCAAGACCGGACCGGACCGGACCGGGACCGGAATCCTTAAATTTTAAGGGCCGGAGACCGGACCGATATTAATCCGGTCCGGACCGGACCGGACCTGTAAATGCCGGTCCGATCCGGGTTTAGACCGGTTTGGACCGGATTTGTTTTTATATAATTTTAATTAATTTATTTTTAAGAATTATAATATTTAATATTAATTTAAATAAAATTATTAGTTCAATATATTTATAAATATATACATGGAATATGAATAAACTTATTTGATTAATAAAACTAATTTAATTACACAAAAAATTACATTTAAAGTAAAAATTTACAAGATATTTCATTTGAAAATAAAATATTTAATATTAAAAAAATAAAATGTTAAATTTATATATTTTATTTTATATACAAACACACATTTATATATATATTATATATAAAAATAATAATATATATTAAAAATCCGGGTTTCCGGTCCGGACCGGAAAATTCCGGTTTTAGACCGGACCGGACCGGAACCCGGAATCCCAAAAATATTCGGATCGGAGACCGGACCGGATTCAACCGGTTCGGTCCGATTCCGGTCCGGTCCGGACCGGTTCCGGTCTTATTTTGCACACCCCTATAAATAAATATATATTGAAAGAATAAAGTGGTGAAAAAATATTTCATTTATGGAATGTTCACTGTCTTAAGGGATTGACAAAAAGGAGGAATTGACAAAAAGGAAAGTGTGCACTATCTTAAGTGATAGATGGAGTACTTATTTATACACTAAATTTATTATGGCTGTTGGTTTCACAACCCTAGCTACATATTAGAACTGGCCAAACTAATTAATTAATTTAATTAATAATAATACGGACGTAAAGAAACGTATCCTCTGGTTAGTAGGGTTGTTCAACTTAATTATCAGATAATGCATAAAATTAATTGTTAGAACACCGTTTAGGTTGTAAAAGCATCTTATTAGCACATACTACTATTAAGCGTCTCCATGATTTTTTTTATTTACAAAATTAAGTAAAAAATTAATTCAAAAACAAAAATTATCTAGTGTTTTTTTAATATCATTTCTAATTTTGAGATGCTTGTGAGTGTAATGATTGAGAGTGAAGATAATATTTTTTATCCAATTTAAATAAGATTGATAAAAAAAGAGTATTAATAATAAAATTACTTTAATTATGATTGCTTGTGTAACAACGCTATTTGACAGAAGTATGAATTATTTTGAAATAAAACAGTGGTTCAATAACGTGATTAACGATTGAAAATAATAAATAAAAAAAGCTAATGGTATTGTGTTTTACTCCGTATTAAAAAATATCATGTGTTGAAAATGGATATTTGTTAAGTGAGTATTTTAAACACGTATAAGTGAGGATAATAAGTACATTAGAAAAAACAAAGTCATGTGTACAATCGTAATTATAAGGCATAAAAATATCATGGTAATTAAACTTCATAATAGCATGACAGAGTTTTAATTTTGTAACATTTTCAAAATTAGTGTATTGAAAAAAAAAACATCATGCTCATGAAATTTACTGTTCACATTTTTTTATAAATAAATTTAAGTAAGTTTCTCTTTAAATTTGTTGCATAATTAATTTTGATTTGTAAATTTATTTAATTTTTATGGAAAAAATATTTATTTGCAAAATTGGTAACCAATGTACAATTGGTCTTATGGGCTTGTTTGGTGGGCCTTTTGTATTTGATTTGATAGCAAAAACTTTATTTCAATGTACAATTGGTCTTATCGACTTCCCAGGCCCAGCTGAAGGCATTGAAATAATGTTTTTGCTTGGATTTTAGCTCGTACAAAATGACTTACTTGCCCCTAAAGCCAAAATTGAATGATAATAAAGTCTGTAGTGATGTGTGTGCAATTCTCCAACGACACAATTTCAATCCTCAGAGTGATCCACAATTTTTTCAATAATCGTTAATATTTGAAGCAAATCGAATGTTGCACATACTCCGCTGCTGAAAATCTTTTTCGGAAGCTTCAATGGCGACGCTTAAAGGCTAGTTCGCCAGTGCTTTTAAAATACTTTCTTCGTCGTCGTTTGTTGGCACATTCTCGAATCCCGGTGATAGACACTAATGCTTCAGGCTCATTCTGAAAAAAAAAAATGTTTTCACTAAAATGTACGTAATGAGACACTTTTTCTTCTTTGTAACTTACTTTATTTTGGCAAAGGCCTTCTTTGCTGTGTAAAGGGTACTCCTCCTCGTTTGGAACTTGGAAGACCTCCGTTGTAAAAGATGAAATCAAACGCGTATAAAATTGTTTTTTTTTAATTAAAATTATACTTTTAAATTTTTTTTCTTTACCCATAATTATTTTACTTTTTAATTTAAAAATAACAAAATGGCTCTAGCTACATAGTACAATACTACAAAATAGTACTATATGAGAATGAAGAGTCTACAAGACATTAATAATTTTGAAAAGAAAAATTATTGTGATACATGATTCGAGAGAGAATGAAGAAGAGTGCTGCTATACGTACACGAGATTATTCGAAAGAGAGAAATTTTCAGAATACACGTTCGTTTATTTGAAGATCTGAAGGACAAGGACAAGAATGTTAAAAGTAGGTAGCGATGGATGGATAGCTAGATCACTTGTTCTTAGTTGGATATGAGACCAATGTATTGATGCAGCACACCCCCAAATGATTACTTGTGTTTCTGGCAATTCTGAAGTAGCCACTCTCTCCCCAATCCTGTCCCCACGAGTTCTTCATTATGAAGTAATCCAATCTTTGTTGTTTTCGTCCAACAATCGTTGTTCCATATCCAACAGCCGTGACTGCATGATTTAGATTATTCCCACATTCCCCATTAGTTACAACACCCTGCAAAATATATAATATTCGAAATTTAATTACCACAGGTGATCAATTAATTATCATGATATGTAGCAAAAAGATACGGTATATATATATATATATTATATATACCTTTGTATAGGATTTCAATGTCATAGGGTTAATTCCAACGCTCAATGGCTGCTGCGCCAATGCTCTCAAGAAATTTGTTTCGTCTGCTTTGGCATCAACAGTTTTATACCCATCAATAGTCACTTTCACTTTCGATTGCTTAGGCTGGAAATTAAAAAAATCAAATCAATTAATTAACTTATAAAGAATTTATTACTATAATTCTTCAGAGATACTTATATCAGAAATCATCTTTAACACAAGTGTATCCCACTCCAAGCCCACGAGCATGACACGAGCTAGCTTATTCCGACTTAAGTAAAATAATTAATCATAAAAATATATATGGCGATAATTGATTTTCAAAAACTTTAAAAAACAAATATGGAATCAACTATATTGTTTTGTGATATATTTTTATTTTTTCAGCTCACATACGTACCTTGCATATGCGCTTACCTGCAGGGCCTTTGTAAGGATAGTTATGTGCAGTACTAAGCCCACCATTTTCAGTAATGTAATCAAATGCGAGATCAAAGAGGCCACCATGATGGCATCCATGATTACTTTTATCGCAGTCGACAAGTTGTTGCACGGACAGTGATATTAATTTCCCTGTCACAATCTCGTTTATGCCTTCCACGGCCGCCACAGCCGAAAATGCCCAGCCGGAACCACCTGTGATATATATTACAATTTAATGGCCGGATCGAGTACTTATAATTAAAAGATGCATTCAGACAAAATTTCCCCTAGCTAGCTTCAACAAAAACACAAAACAAAAGTAGTACTAATTTAACAAGGGGCAATGATTTAACGTACTACAATTGTGGCCTTGGTCCTGGACAGGGGTAACAGCTGACCCATTTCTCCAATCAACAGCCGAAGGTAAGGTTTCGTCTTTCAACCCCATATATGATCGCTTCCTCTTGGTCGATCGGTCCACTTTCATTAACCCCCCCAAGTACTTGTTCTTGAACTCGTCATCGCTCATATCGGAAAACTTATTGAGGCCGAGACAATAGCTACGAACCACCTTATTCCTCTCATCGATCTGCTTCAAATTTTCCTTGAAAATCCCAAACCTATGCGACTTCTCTCCGGCGCTCGTGTAGTTTCTGCCGTGTTTTCCGACCCACGATTCAAAGAGATTTAAAATCCCTCGATCGCTCAACAAGTCGTTGGGTGAATAGCCCACGACCGAGGGGTCTTGTGGATATGCCATGGAAGGGAATATTAGTAGCAGGCTCAAAGATATTGTTGCAACAAAAGGCATGTTCATGCCCATGCCCATACTGTACTAAGAAATATAAAGAGATGATGATTATTATAAGTACATACTATTAGTTGTTTTGGAAATTAAATGAAGGTGGAATGGAAAACAATGGAAGGGGATATATTTATTTATACTATTAATTAATTGGTTGGTGGAATATTAATTAATTAATTTATTTATATTGTTGTTACAAGGTAGGTAGAGATACCAATTTTTTTTATCTCACTTGATCTTTGGCTCTCAATCGAGTATAATATAAATCAAGAAATATGTTCTCACTCAAAAATCAATCTTGCAATCATATCACTCATGCCTTACACTAAATTATGCTGCCAAACTTGTATTTATTTATTGAATGTACATCAACATGTGGGATTTCGACAAGAATCACGGTTTTTACGAAAAGTAGATTTTTTATGACTAAAACTATGTTTTTTTAAACTAATCTCTGTTCAGTTCAAAGTTAAGTTCGATTCATCTTGATTAAGTTCGTTTAAAAATATAATAAAATAAATAAAAATTAATTTAAATCAATAATTTTAGATATATAATTTAATTAGTGTTAAATTTTATTAATATTTTTAAAAAAATATATTTAACAATTTATAAAAATTATTATTATTATTATAAGAAAATCAATTCAGTTCATTTCAATTCCATTCAGATCTGTTTAGTTCAAATTCCTTCAATTCAGCTCAATTCAACTCGTTTCCGCTCAAAAAAACATTACCAAGAGCATTTTCAATGCTAAAGCCCGATTTCCACTTGCTGTGGACTCTCTTTAGGTCGTCTTCGTACAATGGTAAATCCACTTTTAACAATTTTGAAAACCAATTAATTAAGAAGATCGGGTAGAGTTAATTAAATATTAAAAAAAACTAAAAAAAAAAACTTACCTGAATAGTGAAAGTAGACTTGACCAATTTGGTGTTGGTGGACATGTCTACTTTTTCCTTCTTCTGTCCAATGTAATTTTTCACTTTTTAAAGTGTCCAAGTTCATTTAATATGACTCAATTTGCCCAAATGAGCACTATTGGAGACTTGGAGTTGCTTTAATTAGAACATCTCTAATACTAAAAACTCTTTTTTTTTTGTGGACCTTATTATATATCATCTCATCACAAAGTTGGCAAAGTAAAAAAGGGGCCAACAACATACAAATGTTAAGCCCCCCTTTTCACATTTTAAACTACCAATTAAAAGATGAGTACAGAGTTAATTAAATATTAATATTAACAAAAAAAATGAAAAAGTACAATGAATAGTAAATGTGAGATTGACTAACTTGGTGACTCTTTGCTCAATTAATGTTAATTTTTACATTTTTTGATGCTCAAATCCATTCCATCATTTCCATGCGTGGTTCAATAGATTCAAATGAGACTATTGAAGATGCTTCCGCGTCAAACTGTCATGTTAGAGCATCTTCAATGCAGTCCATTTAGGTGCATTGGGCCCAGTGAAATGGACTTGGGCAGTAAAAATAGAAAAAAATAGCGTTGGAGCAAATATGCAAAAGTTGGGCATGCACACTGTCTTGGCCAAACCTATATTCACTGTTCATGTCAGCTTTTAATTTTTTTATTTAGTTATTAATCTTTTTATTTAAGTAATACTCGCTAGCTATAGTCATTTGTGGTCAACGCTGATTTTTTTTTACCGTTCAATACGTATGATAAACGGTACACAAAAATTATGAAAAAATAACTAAAATAAAATTTAGTAGTTCAATTTTATTTTAGTTATTTTTTCATAATTTTTTTGTACCATTTATCATACGTATTGTCAAAAAAAGTCAGCGTTGACCACTTGTGACTATAGCTTTGGGACAAAGGAAGTATATTTTTACAGTATTAAATATTTAGTAAAAATATATTATTAATTATTCTATATAACTTTAACAAAGGTAATAAATACAATTTACTTGTTAACAAATATTTAACAATTACATTATTTGGTATTATTTAGTGTTACTATATATTCTGAGCAAATACAATTTCCTGTTAACAAATATAATATTTTTCATTGAAATTATTTTAAATAATATGATATATTTTAAATCTATCTTTTATACTAATAATATTTTGAAAAAAATTGATCACTGCTTAAATTTATTTACGTAAGCTTTTAAAATTATTTAATTAAACTAAAATTAAATTATAAAATTTATTATTTTATTGTTAATAAAATAATAATAAGAATAAAATAGTATTTAAATGGGGATCACAAAAAGTATAAAAGTGGTCTAGCATTGCAGTGTGTTTGCACAAAAAGTTATTTATATATTTACCGAAAAACCTACGAAAGTAGATTCCCCGGGTCGATCTCTCGAGGAGTAATACTATCGACACGTGTCTCTCATTGCATAGTTGTGTTTAGTTCGAGTTTTAAAAAGAGATAAAAAAAGAAAAACAAATAATTAACAACTAAAAGAGGGTTTGCAAGAGAGTTTGATCAATTAGCTAAAACAAGTATTAAAAGCAAGTAAGTAAACGAGAGTTGTAACAATGAAGTTGAGGAGTTAGGGTGTTTCGACTACTCTACCTCAAGAACTAGAGTCGAAGCTTTACAAAACACTCGGATTTACTACTAATCGGACTAAGGATCAAGGTGTTGTCTATTACGACCTCCACCAATGATCGTCTACACTCGATCACGACACACACGAGAGCTTCACCCCTCGAGGTCCTCTACTCGGCGTGTCGGTATCTCAAGCTTCGTGTTAGGATTTGGGTCGCCCCGCGGTCTCGACCCGACCCGTTGAAGAATTAAAATAAAAGTATTTTAATTCATTTTATAATATATATATATATTATTTTATATAATATATATTATAATAATTATCCAAAACATCCGTTTGCTGCCGTTTGCTGCTTGCGGTTAATAGTGCAGTTATTTTGTATAATTTAATATTCATATAAATTATAAAGAAGATAACACACACAAGTTTAACGCAAAATATACACAGAACATGGAAAACTTTCTGATGTAGAAAGCAGAACAAAGAAACCAAAATAAACACAGTACAATATCATTGTGGTTCTTAGATCGTGAAGAACAATTCAACACTCCAATTGGGAGAGTGTTGTAGACACTGCGTAGCACGAGAAGCAACATGCAACAGGAGGATTCGGTCCGTTCGATTTACGTTTCCGCATCGAAGACAAGTAAGTCTTCTAATCTATTTTTATCGAATTGCTTATGTCGTTTAAGTAATTCCTTCACTTCGACATTACACGATCAACCATATGGTCCACTAGTGATATACACGGGGGTTGTTCAACACGAGACCATACAAATCGAACCGTTCAACCATGTGGTCCACTAGTGATATACACGGGGGTTGTTCAACACGAGACCACACAAATCGAACCGTGTAATTATCCAATTAATAGAAATCAAGCTACTTTAATTAATGACTCAAATTCATTGAGGCATTTCATCAAACACCTTAACTAGAGATTTAACTACTCATGATCATACACTCAAACAAGAAAATAATAAATAGATAACTCATGTTCGAAGGGAAGCTCACAAAGATGTGTCGATGGAACGAGGCGAGAACGAGCCGTGCTTCCGGAATCGAGCCAAACTTCTACGTGTCACCCGAAGAAATTGCTCCGATAGAAACGACGGGCTCGACGAGGTGAACGATGTTTGTGAATGTAGTTTTGTGAGATAATCGATAAATAAAGAGAAATCTAAATATTAAATCTTGGAATTTAAGAACATGAAAAATATAAGAGAGAAAATGGGGGAAAATGGTAGGTGTTGGTGAAGATGAATGGATAAATGAAAAAGTAGAGTTACACAATATTTATATTTTTCCCACATGCCTCTACAAAAAGACCAAAAAGCCCCAAAAGTCAAGTCAAACACTTATTCTCTAATAATTTCGCCAATAATGCTTGCTGCTACGTTCTGGGAATTACTGGAACTTGGTCGTTCATCCAATTGTCGATCCCACCGTTGAAGTTGTAGTTGAAGAAGTTGGTAACATGCTCTTAAAATTTCAGGCCGATCCAACGGTTAACGAAGCGGGAAATTCAATTATCCCAAACCCGCGCAGTGCTGGAATCCGAACTTCATGTCGGCCGACGTAAAATGATGTCGGCCGACACCAATCCCACGGACGCGGCTTTTCCTGCGGACGCGGGCCGATTCTCCTGGGACTCAGCACAATTGTACATCTATGTCGGCCGACGGGTATACATGTCGGCCGACACCACCTTTATATTCTTCAAGCGAAATCAGCATCTATGTCCTTCGATCTGTGCGATATATCTTCGTCTTCGATTGTTGTTTTATCAAACCCACCGTTGATATTGTAGCTCTATAAGTCTTCTTCATTACTGGAAATTTTGGTGATGATCTAACGGTGGAATTGGTCGGGATGAGAGTTCTCCCAACGCTGCGCAAGGCTGGGCGTCAATACGGCATCATTCGTGCATTTCTTCTCGTTTTCGCTCGATTTTCGTTCAAGTCCTACCAAACCAAAACCATAACGATATAAACAAATAATCACATGAATAGGATGAATAAGAGCACAAAAACATCACAAAAAGGTCACACAAAACAATAGAAAAGTCGCACAAAAACGTGGGAAACACAGTGAATTGCCCATTTTTTTCATGTGACCACTTTAGTATGATGTGACAAAAAAAGAGCCCACAAAAAGTTAGAAGTGGGTTTTGTGCATTGGAGATGCTCTTAGAGCATCTCCAATGCTCTTAGAGCATCTCCAATGCAGCCCATTTGGGTGCATTGGGTCAAGTAAAATGGACTTGTGCACTTAAAATTCATTTCCTTTGCATTGGAACAAATATGAAAATAGTGGGCATGCCCACTGTCTTGGCCATGCCCATTTCTGACATGTGGGCCTTAATTTTTTTTTTTCACTTTTTGTATTTTGTAATAGTATTATTTAATTAATATAATTAGAATTTAAAAGTTAGAAAATGAGCTTTTGCATTGGAGTGAATTGTCAATTTTTTTCATTTGTCCACTTAATATGATGTGGCAATAAATGGGCCCACAAAAAGAAAAAAAGAAGGTTTGTGCATTGGAGATGCTCTTAACCTTAGCTTTAAATTAAAAAAGTCAAAAGTGAACCGAAATAAGTTGAAGCGACGCGCCGATAAAATTAACACCCTACTTTATTACTCCACATCATCTTCTCTCTCTTCCACCTAATCATTCAACACCCATTCAACTTTTACACCCTACAATAGTTTATTTAATAAAATTCAACACTCTACCCCACCACTTTTATTTCATCTTTTTATTTTCTTTTATAATTTTATTTTTATTACAATTTAATAAACAAATAAAAATATCAATTAATAATAAAAGAAATTGTATATTATATTTTTATTAATTAATTATTTTAATTAAAATAATTAATAATAAAATAAAGTATATAAATATTTTAATTTTTTTAAGTAATAAAGACGGAAAAAATAAGGATAGTCACGTTATTAAGACAAATTACAAAATACTTATAATGAAATATAATATAGTAAGCACACGACACAACTTTAATAAAACATACATAACTTAATTAGTACAAGATTTGGAACGGGTGTTTTATCGAATAATTATCAAAGTTCAGATGATGAACCAACACACTTATTAGTAAATGTCTCCAGTCTTCCTTTGAGCACCCTGTTATCATACTCCAACTTATCAATTTGTGCTTTCAATCTTGCTACAATACCATTTTGAAGTTTGGCTAGTTCACCGTCAACCAGGCGGAAAAATTCACAATCATCGTACTAAAAAACAATTTACATCAGTCATCATAGCATCAACGGATTAGAATAAAAAATACAAATGTATTTGTGATTTAAATTACAAATTACCTCATGAACGCCACAACGCAGATATCTTGTTGTTGTAGTTAGTAGTTCGGCCTCTAAACCGTGGTGACAATTCACAGGAGGTCCATCTGGAGAAGATGAATAAAAGGTATACCCGTCTCTGCCGGGTGACTCGGGAGCGGGTTTCATTTCTTATATTTATTGTTATCGTATTTTTTTGGTGTACAAATCAAATGAAACTAACTTCTATTTATAGATAAAAAATGATGATTTTTCGAATAAAAATAAAAAAATAAAAAAAAATTTATTATAAAATAATTAATTTAAAAAGATAAGATAAGATAAGATAAAAATCTGAAAAATTAAAATGAACAAATGAAAAAAAAACATGTGGCAAAAGTGATAGATAAATAGTGGGTAAAATAATTCAATCCGTATAATTTTATACATCCAATTATGTGTGGACAAGTGGCTGCGGGTCCCACATTTTTTAATTTTCACACCCGTTGAAAGTATTCAACATGCTGTTGCCCCTTTGGATTCAACACCCATTTTCAACTCCTCATTGGACCGATTCAACGGTTGAAATGGGCCTTTCAACAGCTCCATTGTAAATGGTCTAAAAAAAACAACATAATTATTCTGTCATAAAAGTAGTCTAACATTAATTCCAATGAGATATGTTGATCGCCTTGCGACAACAGACAACAGTAATCCAACCATGATTGATATTTGTAAATGACAAAATTGTTATCTCTTGAACCATGAATAATTGAATACTTTGTAAATTTTGTTTTTATTTAAATTGTTTATTTTTCATCGAATTTAAATATTAAAATTTTTCTTAAAATTTTATTTTAAAGAAGTTTTAAATTCCAAAGTTTTTTGTAAAAAAATTACTTTACCCAAAAATTTTAATATAATGCATTAAATTAACACGGAGTACAACTTTGATACGGTATTAAGTTGCAATTTATTGGAATTTGATATGAGGTTGCTAAATTTGTTTCGGTTGAAGTTGTTGCAGCAGTTTGATCTCCATGCATGCAAATCGTATCTAGGGTTTGTTTATTAGTTTTGGGGTCTTTTTATAATTATTTTAATTTTTAAAATATTATTCCCTCCAATTTTTTTTATTTGTCATTTTAGTTTTTGTACTATTTATTTTTTATTTGACGTTTTGTAATATTTTTCTCATAATACCCTTATTAATGATGTTTTAATTAATGATAATTATCAGCTTTTTAATGTGTTTGGCGTTAGTAAAAGAAGAAGAGTAAGAGTTTTCAATTAGAAAAACTCTTTAGAATTTTTTTTAATATTAATTTATTTGTTTTAATGTACCATAAATAAGGTTAATTTAGGCATAATTGTTTTTTATTAAAATGTGTGTAAAATGCTTAAACACATTTAAAAAGAATAGAAGGGAGTATTCTTTTTAGTAAAAAAATGTATTTCATTTAAATATATATATATAAATAAATAAAAATGAATTTTCAAACGAATACACCATTTGTTTACATTTTTATTTAGGATTTAAAAATATATATATACACTCTCTGTCTTATAAGAATGATCATAATTTTTTTAAAATTTACAAATCAATTGTGACTATTCTTATATGAGATATATAGTACGTACAAACTAATTCTTTCTATAGAATTTTTAGATTTGACGAGCTAACATTTTCCTTTTGCGTTTTAAATGAATAATAATATAAGATGTTTTATCGAATATAAAGATTGCATTTAATATAAAAAATAAATAAATATATTTTGCAATTATTACAACGTTGACGTTTTATCGAATATAAAGATTGCATTTAATATAAAAAAAAAAAAATACTATATTTTACAATTATTAGAACGTTGACGGAATAATAAGTTGATTAATGAGAAATTAGATATTTAACCGACAATTAGGTGGGCAGTTAATATGCAATAATAATTAAAAAAAATTGTACAGTATACATATTAAAACGTGGACGGAATAATACTCTAGTACGTAGTAGGTCTATTAATTAAAAATATTTTTGTAATTTTTACTTGAGTACTTATTATTAAAGCATATGCTATTGAAAAAAGAATAAAAAAATATTATAATAAATATGAATGGAATAATTGTAGTAGCAATTATTGCTATTGAATAAAGAATAAAAAATAGTTCTCAGTATATGTTTAGGTGAGAAAAAAATTGTTTTTAATATAGTATTTACTTGATATCATAATAAGGCAACATTTTATTTTTAAGGTGTCTGGTCTAAAAAAAATCTTATTTTTTCACTTTAAAATACAATTTATTCTTAAATTTTTACTAATTTTTTAAATTTTATTTACAAATATTTTCTTTTTCGATTTAAAAATATCTACTCTTTACTTTTGGTAAAAAAATAAAAAAAAAATATTTTTCTTAATATATGTTACAAAAAAACTTTAAGTTTTTTGAGAGGGAATGAGCTAGTTATAGGTAATAAGATATAAAGTGTATAGATAAGATATTTTATTCTTATAAAAAAATATAAATATTTGTTAACATGATTAAATGATTAAATCGGTGTTCAATTACAAGGCTGAGAATATTTCTTTTTTAAAAATTAATATATTAAAGAGAGTAATGATATAATTAATAGAATATCAAATATCAATTATTTACATTTAAAATTGAAACAACTTGTATAATTATATATTTAGATATAATAATATACTAATAATTTCTATTTTTTATAATCTTATTTTTTTCACTTTTTTTTAATTATTTGAATTTTATATTTATATATAATTTCTAATTAAAAATATTAATTATTATTTAAATTTTATTTTTTTTATTTTTGTAATTAATAACCAAATTGAAATAATTCGGTTAAAATTCAACCAACTTATTCTTTAAACGGTTTAATTTCGATTTTTGAAAATAACTCTTATTTAATTATTTGATTTGGTTTGATTTGGTTTGCGATCATACGTGCAACATATTAATCACCCCTTTTATCCAAGTGTAACTTACAGCTACATGCATAGAGATCACATCATATGTTTAGTTTCTAATTACAAAAATATGAGATGATTAAAGTTCTTACTCCAATTTTAGCTATAGGCTGCTCTCTTCATATGCATTATATTCTTGTGATCTTTGATTTATATTAATTGGAGCCTCATCATAAAACTAAGTAAGAGTTTACCTTTTCAAAGAAAAATTAAGAGCAAAAAATAATCACGTTCATGATGTGTTAACAGACCAGTTTCATTAGGAAGTAGAAAAATATGACCATTATTTGTTACTTTGTTAGTTATGGCATATTAGAAAAATGAATAAAGAGGATACACACAAAAAAAAGATCAATCCTCCATAATGTGACCAATGCATACAAAAGGAGTGAGAATAACACCTCCACTGAGTACAAAGAAAATAGATATTGATAAAGCACCAATTTACATCAAAATAACATTAATTAATTAATTAAAAGCTATTGAAACATAAATAATTAACAATATGGTAGAAATTAAATAGTTATCAAATATCAATTACAATCACCTGGGGTTGAGATTATTCAATCACCTGGGTAGAGATTATTCAATCATGCACGATAAATGGGAGATGAAGAGGAACTGTTGGGAGACGGCTTCAGGGCACTTGACGATGTCGAAAGCTGAGTTGACTGCAAACAAAAATTTGTACTGATATATATTATTAACAACATATTTAAAATCTAAAAAATAATAATAACATATTAATCATTACCTATGAATGAATTAGGGTTAAGTCATTATTAAACAATAATTCTAATATAAAAGCAATTAACATAAGAAAAAAAAAATGTTGCAAGGCTAGATCAGGTAATAAATTACATCAAAGCAATAATTAAGAAAAAGGTTGAAAACATAAAAAAAACATGAACTTACCAAGAAATGTGCAAAAACAAAAACACATAAAATTTGTTAAATAAAAGAATTAAAAACAACTCAGAAGTAAAAACAGTTATACAAATCTAAAACTGCAAACAAAACAATCAACACATTAAAAAATTAATAACATTTAATAACCGAGAGATGGTATAAAAGGAGAAAAGCAACGAATCTTATTCGTTGAAAGGCTAGATTAGGTAATAAATCACATATAAAAATTAATTAAGACAAAAGGTTGTAAACATAAAATACACGAAACTTACGAAAAAATCTACAAAACAAAAAACACAAATATTGAGGTCAAATAAGAGAATTAAAAACTAATATGAAGTAAAATCGATAAATTGGATTAATTGCTAGTAACAGGGCAATATGCTTACATAGATAACCCACAATTGATGATATGGGCTGACAAAAACTTAATATAATCAGGCAATATATCACGTACCATAACCGAGCCTGTACACGATTATCTAAGGCCTCGTATGCCTGGCCTCTTAAGAAACATAATGTTGATATGATTTGGCATGGACAAATAAGCATCATTTAATACTCTGAGAAGCATCCAAATTTTTTAAATGGTTTTTTGTTCTCAGCCCATGAATTAAAGAGGCCAACAGTAAATGCCATATTTATAGTTAAGTTGGGTCAAGAAAACTTACATTGATTTTGTTGGAATTCGCTATCCCGGGTTATCAAAATTGCGGAACCGATAACCCGAACGAACCCTTCGCCGGAGATCGTACGTACACCGACTCATCCGCCGGAGTCCGGGCTTTGGAGACCACGCACCCGAAGGCACGTAATCCGCCCCCACCCGAAAAACCCGCGAGCCGAGGTTCGTACAATCGACAACCTCAATCGCCGGAGAAATCACGAGCCCACGCGATCCGGGACCCGACCGAACGCGTCGCGTGCACGAGGCACGCGGACGCCCAGCCGAGTCCCCGCGAGGGGACTCGCGATCGCTCACAGCGATCGCACGGGATGCCTCGCGGCATCCCCGGGATGCTCGCAGCATCCCCGCAGCGGATCCGGCGATCCGCTGCTCGCGGCTAGGGCTCGCGTCCAGCGAGCCGCTGCGGGAGAACCCGCAGCTCGCTACGAGCTGCTACGGGTAAAACCCGCAGCCCTAGCGATCGGCCCCGTAGGGCTCGATCGACCCTCGGCGTCCAGCCGAGGGTTCGCGCACTCGATCCCCACGAGGGATCCACGAGCCGCCGGCGGTCCGGTGGTCCAACCACCACCGCCCGGCTCGACCCTCGTCCCGGGGTTCGATCCTTGGATCCTTGTTCTACGGTATTCTCAATAAATCAAATCGAACAATTAACAAGTGCGTTTGAGAATTGTACCTACGATTCGTTGTTCGGAGAAACGAAATCGATGATGACCTCGTGATCTTCCCGCGTATTCCTTGCACTCCGTTCGAACGTCGGGTGGGCGACGAGCTATCAAACTTATGGATCCTCTTCACTCTCAGAACTTTATTGTTGGCGTAACGTAGGTTAGTTAAAAGTGAAGACCATGTAGTGCTTTTATAGGCTACGAAGGGGATCAAAAGGAGAATAAATATTGGGCTTTAATATTGAAAATTAAATTGGGTCCAACCCAAATCTATTAATTCTTATCAATATTAATTTTATTTATTTTCCACTATATAAATAAAATTGAACTCCCAATATTATTCCATATTATACCAAATAATATTTCTCCAACTTAGTATTATTTATTCCGTGTATTTAAGATTTAAATATCCATGAATAAAATTTATTTATTGCTTAATAAATTTATTCATTTCTTATATCCGAGAATAGTACCACTCAACCTTATTTATTATGCGGAACAAATCCACTCGCGAGGTTTACATAATAAATCCTTATGAGCTCATCTCGGGGATATTATCAACCCTTCCGGGATACACTGCCCCTTCAAGAATTCACGGCATGCCATATATAAAATATAGTGACCCAACTTAACCGGTAATTAACCCAATAATTAAATCGGTTAATTCCTTTGGAAAATCAAAGTCACTAATATTAAATATACACACCCGCAATTATTTTAGGGATTAAGAATAAAATACTCCGAGTCTCAAATCAATTATCGCCGAGCAATCCTAATTGATGAGTCTCAATCGATCCGCTCAATACACCAAGTGTACAAGTGTGATAAGATAATCAAGACAAATTATCTTCTCTCTCACACAACGACTATACCGATGGATTGGTCCGTGTCCATCTAGGTCGTGAGCAACTGTTCGATTAAATACGAGTAACCGATAGTATGATCTTCTGTGCGGGCCCGACACACCATACTAACTACAACGTATAAAATCCAGGACTATGATTTGCATGTATTTAATTAACAATAATTAAAAGCAAATGAATGTCTGTAATAGATAGGTAAATGAAAGTGCATACAGAGTTTAGAATACTCAAATCTAGACATTAAGTATACTACTCCATCAATCTCCCACTTATACTAAGGTCTAGTCATATCTTCCAAACTTCTGACTCCCAAACCCTCCAAGTGCTTGTAATATACTTCCTTAGGAAGTATCTTGGTGAAAGGGTCCGCTAGGTTGTCTTCCGAAGCTATCTTGGTGACTATCGCATCGCCCCTCTTGACGATGTCTCGAATCAGGTGGTACTTGCTCTATGTGTTATCTTACACTTATGGACTTGTGATTTCTTACCATTTGCCATCGCACCGCTATTGATATAGCCTTTGGCAAATTAAGAATCACATCTAAGTCCCAGAGATTATCCCGGAGCTATACCAAAACTTCCGCTGCCTCTGAGGCCGCTTATTTGGTTACCCATGGCAGAGTCCGAAAAGCATCGTGCTTATCACTCTTCCATGTTAAAACTCCTTCTCCTTTAATAGTGAAACACATAGCCTGATATCGACTTACACCGGTCCTTATTCGATTAGAAATCTAAGAGAATGTAATCCAAAGGAAATGTTTGTCTGCTCCGTAATCCAGAACATAGTTTTCAGTACTTCGAAAGTACTTAAAATGTTCATTACAGCAGTCAAGTATTTCTTTCCAGGATTACCTTGATATCCTCCCACTATGCTAACCGCATAGCCGATATCAGGTTCTTGATTTCAACAATGCATTCATCGAGCTTTCCACACTTAAAGTGTAGGAAACTGCTTTCATTGATTCTATCTCCTTTTGTGTTCCAAAACACATATCCTTAGATAGATGCATTCCGTATCTGAAAGGTAACGAACCTTTCTGGGAATCTTGCATGTTAAAACGAACCACAATCATATATATGTAAGATGTCCAGGAGAAGTACAATGTTCTCTCCTAGAGATCCAAGATCTCAAGAACAGGTCCAACTTCTTCCTATATCTTTCATAATGATTTATCCAGACAACCAT
Organism: Euphrasia confusa; assembly: GCA_954870475.1. Classification (NCBI taxonomy): domain Eukaryota; kingdom Viridiplantae; phylum Streptophyta; class Magnoliopsida; order Lamiales; family Orobanchaceae; genus Euphrasia; species Euphrasia confusa. The sequence goes on from OX940961.1 coordinate 5,423,047, forward strand.
CATTTCATGTCTGATTACATCTTTATATTGTTGCCAATGATAAAATGTTATCTACATAAAACCCGAGAAACACCACCTTGTTTCCATCACGTTTCCCATACACACGATTCGTCTATGCTTTGATGAATCCATAAAATGGACTATCTCATCAATTTGCAAGTACCACGAACTCGAGGCTTGTTTCAATCCATAAATGGATCGATTAAGCTTGCACACTAGATGATCTCGCCCCTTAGCAATGAATCCTTCTGGTTGTTTGTCTCGTCAAGACTTCCATTAAGGAAAGCTGTCTTGGCATCCATTTGCCACACCTCATAATCCATATGAGCTGCTATGGATAAGAGAATCCGGATCGACTTTATCTTGGCTACCGGCGAGAAGGTCTCCTCATAATTGATTATCTCTTTCTGAGTATATCCTTTCGCAACAAGCCGAGCTTTAAAGGTTTCAACCTTTCCGTCAGATCCTCTCTTTCTCTTGTAGACCCATTTACATCCAATTGGCTTTACGCCGCTTGGTGGTTCTACAAGATCCCAGACTTTATTAGAATCCATAGATTCTATCTCGGATTTCATCGCTTTCTTTCAAGAAGGCGCATCTATATCTTGTACCGCCTCATCATAGGTCCAGGGATCGACTTCATGAACTCCGGGTGCCGAGTCCGAAGACTCACCCAGTCCAATCCATCTGTCCGGTTGTTTAACAACCCTCCCACTACGACGGCGTTCCGGTGTATCAACAGTGACAGTATTAGGTGCAGGTTCTAGTGGTGTATCTATACTCGGTTCGGCTGTATCCAGGTCTTATCGTTCTCTCTCATTCAAAGTATTACATCACTTTGGGCTTTGTGGTTCATATAATAGTCTTCCTCTAAGAACCGGGCGTTAGAACTTATAACGTCCTTCTGGTTCATAGTACTATTTGAACACACATCTTTTGTTCTTCTAGGATATTCTACAACCGCATTTGAATGCGCCGTTGTTTCCAGACATATCCATAGAACATAGGTAGTTCCGTATAACTCATGCCTTTACTATTTCTATAAGAGTTCTATTTCTTAATTTTCGACACACCATTCCTACACAAGAGTGTATGGTGTAGTCATTTGGGATCAAATCCCAATCTCTGATCAGTATGCCATGCATTCCTCAGACAGGCACTTGCCTCTGCGATTAGATCGCAGGCTTTCAATGGATATACCATGATGGTTCCCCACAATAGCTTTGTGTCCATTGACTTGTCAAAACACTTTGCTTTTGTGGCACATCAGGTATGCTAATCCATCTTTTCGAGTAATCATAAAATGAAGTACTCGTACCTTATTGTCGGAGTAAACAAAGGTCTGCATACATCAGAGTTAATCAATTCTAATACTTGTCCGGATCTTATACCTTATATCCATAAAGGATTGCTTAGTCGTATTATCTTCCAAATTAGATTCTTAGGTCGGAAGGTCCACTCCTTCAACTTAATTGATCTTACAGTCAATTTTCGACCTTTGAACTTCTCATTTGAATAAATATGACTTAGCATAAGAATCCACAAGTATAAATGATTAAATAAAGAAATCTCTTATTAGTAAAACGAGTTATATATAAAACGGTTCGTTGCATCGTGGTGGACTCAGGATTCAGAATATACAAATCGTCTACCAATGTACCAGAACAGACAATCTCACTATTTCTTCTTATGACCACAGAGTGATCAAAAGAAATAGAATATCCATTCAGAATTAACTTAGAAACTGAAATTAAATTCTTTCTAAAATTCGGTACATAAAGACAATTTTGTAAAACTAAAACCCTATCACTACTAAAGCGTAAGTGAACGTCTCCCACTGCAACAGCCGCCACCTTCGCGGCATTGCCCATGTAGGCCACGACCTCTCCCTCTCTAAGTCTCCGGGTTTCCTGGAACCCCTGCAATGAATTGCAGACATGGTCAGTGGCGCCCGTATCTACACACCAGGTGCTGGTAGATATCACCGCTGACAATGTTTCAGTGACTAAGGAAAATTTCGTACCTTTGATGAGAGGACAATCAGACCTCCAGTGCCCAAACTGCTTGCATCGAAAGCACTTGCCCAAAGGCTTGCCTTTCCCAATCCGTGGCTTTGAGTCACTGGGTTTCTTTGCATGCTTTTCCTCTAGCCTTGCCACAAAAGCTTGTGATTCTCTTAACTTACGCACAAACTCCGCTCTCGTTGAATCCTTTTTAAGGGACTCTTTGAGAGAGAATTCTGTGAGTATGTTAATCACCTCTTGCCCGGCTTCCACGCTATGTCTCAACATCATCCTGAGGTCATTTCGAATGTCCTCATCAGTTGGGACAACAGTGGATTCGGAAAGCTCAACAGTCTGAACAATGTCCAGATTTCGTTCCCAATCATCACCATATGGAACCGGTGAGTTTTCATCCTTAAGTATATCACAAAGTGGGGTCACAGTCATTCTTAACCTATAAGCACATAAAACAAACAAACAATTTAATATCCGATATTATCTCCCTCAAATAATATCATTAAATCACTAATCACATCTAAAATCCCACCAGGTAAGGCAAGCCACGTTCGTGTGGACGTTTACCCACCCAAATGATTTAGCAATTAGATTTTACTTCGGTCATACATCACTTATAGCGTAACCTCGTTGGGAGGAATACTATAACGCGTATCTAAGTGTAAACCATCACTCAGTACTAAGGTGAATCGTTTAGAACTGTTATGTCACCGCAAGCCACGTTCGTGTGGACGTTTACGACAACTCGCAACTCTTCACAATTCCCTATAACTGTCTACATCAATTATTCTAAAATCCCATTCAGTATAGCAAGCCACGTTCGTGTGGACGTTTACTACACCAAAAAGATTTATATAATTGAAATCCAATTACTAGATCCATTCAATCTCGTAAATCAAGACGTGGAGAATCATAAGTGAAACTCGAAGTTTCTAACCAGTGATTCACCATGCGAACGACCCTATCTCTCATAAATGAGGGAGCCGAGCAGACAATCGATCCATCTATCAAAGAATGGTACGAAGGTCTCTAATTTGTGTCCTCTACATGACCAAGTGGCTCTGGCTCCATTCCACTCCCCGGGGTGAGAATGAGTCGACTTGAAATCAGCTTTGGAAAGACAAACTAGGCATTGTTTGATAAACTCAATCAATGTCTCTTGTAAGAGGAATTACAAGAACTCTCCTCCAATGACTTATCTATACAAACTTCAAAAGTTTATAAAAGTCACCAAGAGAGCAGTAATGGAGACCATGGGCATGTTTCCATACCCTCTCCCACTTAGCTTTTTACAATAAAGGGATACGCTATCTAGTGCATAAAATAAACACACATAGCATGCATACATGTAATAAAGCACATAGTATTATCACATAGTCAAAATAATTACTAGAATATTATTTTCCGACTATTATGGCTTCATCACATCCCCGTACGCATCTTCTAGTCTTCAGTCTTCGTTTCTTGAATACTCCATGTGACGAATATTAATTTCCAATATTTAAATCTATTTATTTTTAATTAATCCAAAAGTTACTTAATTCGAAAATTAAGTCAATTGAATATATCAAAAATAAAATTAAATATTATTAATATTTTTATTTATTTTATTTTCTTTTTCCACTTCATTAAATCTCTAGAATAATCTATCCAAGATATTCTTGGAATATTCTAGATGATATCCATAATGAAATAAAGAAATAAAATAATTAGGACTATTATACTTTTCCAAATTTATTTTATTCCTAATCCATGAATATTCCCATGAGTAGGAATAATCAAATAGGAAAAATAAATTTAGCACTAAATTAATTCTTTTTCTATTTTTCTAGAATATTCCATAAAGAAATACTCAAAATAGGAAATAATGAATTAATTAGGAAAGTATATTTCCGGTAGGAGTAGCCCGGGTTGGGAGACCCCGAACCACCCCCACCTTCGATCGACCGGCCAGCCACGGGGAGGAGCGCCGCCGCCCAGCCAAGCCGCCGACCACCACACCGGTGGCAGCCGCGGCTAGGGCAGCAAGCCCCTTGCCCATCGCCTTCGATCGGGCATCATGGGGATCGATCCAATCGATCCCTAGCCCTTCGTCCACCTCGTCACTTCATCTTCTCCGGCGGTCTTCGATACGTCGATCCAATCGTAAAATTAAATTTACAAAAATCTAAATTACAACTCCGGTATCGATTCTATACACGAAATCGACCCTATACATTTTCCGGAAAATTATGAACATAATAATAAATCCTAAATTCGGTCAACCCCCGAATTTTTACTATTACAAGCATTCACCACCAAAAACGAATCTCGACATGTCCGAGAGTTTAATAAAACCAACAATCACATGACAAAATAATTAAACGAATAATTATCAAGCCATAATAGTCGGAACCCTGCAAGGTAAAACAACATTTATTGAAAATACCGCGAACGTAAACCACGCTCTGATACCAGTTGTTGGAATTCGCTATCCCGGGTTATCAAAATTGCGGAACCGATAACCCGAACGAACCCTTCGCCGGAGATCGTACGTACACCGACTCATCCGCCGGAGTCCGGGCTTTGGAGACCACGCACCCGAAGGCACGTAATCCGCCCCCACCCGAAAAACCCGCGAGCCGAGGTTCGTACAATCGACAACCTCAATCGCCGGAGAAATCACGAGCCCACGCGATCTGGGACCCGACCGAACGCGTCGCGTGCACGAGGCACGCGGACGCCCAGCCGAGTCCCCGCGAGGGGACTCGCGATCGCTCACAGCGATCGCACGGGATGCCTCGCGGCATCCCCGGGATGCTCGCAGCATCCCCGCAGCGGATCCGGCGATCCGCTGCTCGCGGCTAGGGCTCGCGTCCAGCGAGCCGCTGCGGGAGAACCCGCAGCTCGCTACGAGCTGCTACGGGTAAAACCCGCAGCCCTAGCGATCGGCCCCGTAGGGCTCGATCGACCCTCGGCGTCCAGCCGAGGGTTCGCGCACTCGATCCCCACGAGGGATCCACGAGCCGCCGGCGGTCCGGTGGTCCAACCACCACCGCCCGGTTCGACCCTCGTCCCGGGGTTCGATCCTTGGATCCTTGTTTTACGGTATTCTCAATAAATCAAATCGAACAATTAACAAGTGCGTTTGAGAATTGTACCTACGATTCGTTGTTCGGAGAAACGAAATCGATGATGACCTCGTGATCTTCCCGCGTATTCCTTGCACTCCGTTCGAACGTCGGGTGGGCGACGAGCTATCGAACTTATGGATCCTCTTCACTCTCAGAACTTTATTGTTGGCGTAACGTAGGTTAGTTAAAAGTGAAGACCATGTAGTGCTTTTATAGGCTACGAAGGGGATCAAAAGGAGAATAAATATTGGGCTTTAATATTGAAAATTAAATTGGGTCCAACCCAAATCTATTAATTCTTATCAATATTAATTTTATTTATTTTCCACTATATAAATAAAATTGAACTCCCAATATTATTCCATATTATACCAAATAATATTTCTCCAACTTAGTATTATTTATTCCGTGTATTTAAGATTTAAATATCCATGAATAAAATTTATTTATTGCTTAATAAATTTATTCATTTCTTATATCCGAGAATAGTACCACTCAACCTTATTTATTATGCGGAACAAATCCACTCGCGAGGTTTACATAATAAATCCTTATGAGCTCATCTCGGGGATATTATCAACCCTTCCGGGATACACTGCCCCTTCAAGAATTCACGGCATGCCATATATAAAATATAGTGACCCAACTTAACCGGTAATTAACCCAATAATTAAATCGGTTAATTCCTTTGGAAAATCAAAGTCACTAATATTAAATATACACACCCGCAATTATTTTAGGGATTAAGAATAAAATACTCCGAGTCTCAAATCAATTATCGCCGAGCAATCCTAATTGATGAGTCTCAATCGATCCGCTCAATACACCAAGTGTACAAGTGTGATAAGATAATCAAGACAAATTATCTTCTCTCTCACACAACGACTATACCGATGGATTGGTCCGTGTCCATCTAGGTCGTGAGCAACTGTTCGATTAAATACGAGTAACCGATAGTATGATCTTCTGTGCGGGCCCGACACACCATACTAACTACAACGTATAAAATCCAGGACTATGATTTGCATGTATTTAATTAACAATAATTAAAAGCAAATGAATGTCTGTAATAGATAGGTAAATGAAAGTGCATACAGAGTTTAGAATACTCAAATCTAGACATTAAGTATACTACTCCATCAGATTTCACGATCTTCACCATCTTTATTCAGGTACATACTATTATACTCCTTTGTGTCGATAATGTTACCATGTTCATCCACTTTAGCATCACCAAGCATTTACAGGCATTGATCTCGCTCTTCAGTTCTTTCTGGTCATACAAAGGGGAAATTATTTTAGACGGAGTATCAATAGTAAACTTTGTTTTTTATACGGAACAATCAAATTGTATTATTAGACAGCAGCACTTTTTCAAAAGAGCACAGAAATTTAGACATACATCCAATTACTAAACTCCTAGTAAATCAGCATACAACCACATAGTAAACTATAACTAAAGACAACTAACTTGCAAGAAAAATAGCAACTCTTCTCATACTAAATTATATACCGAGCTCAACAGCAGAAGAACTCGTTTGGGCCATTCTCGGAAAGATTTAATTGGAGCATATTGAAATCACTCTGGAGTCTAATAACCAATTGAGCATCTCAATTTAGAAGTCATTCCTAAATTTAGTACCCACGGCAGAGGATTGATTACTTCCACAAACCCGAAGGAAATGCAATCTTCAAAACATCAATAAAGTTGACACTTACTATAAGACTAAGCCCGCTGAGTCGCCACCAGGCGGAAACGCCTCCTGAATCCATTTGATGCACCTTATCGGGAAAAAAATTGGACCCCGTAAATTTTTGCTTTGCAATTAAATTGACAGCAAATGAAAAAACTCACTCAATCAACGGGTGGAGCGGATGGTCTCCGATGTAGTTGTCGATCTCCTCGATCAACCGCCTAATTTGGTTAAAATCAAAGAATCAGAGCTCTGTATAATTAAATTGGGAATTGAAAATAGAACCTTCGGTGATGGAGTAGCGAATTCCTGAGATGGGAATCAGAGGTGAATTTGAGGGCGGAGTTGAGAAGGCGGACGTTGCGGTTGCGTTTCATCTGTAATGACCGGTGAGAACTTAATCTGCAAAAAAAAAAAAAAAAAAAAATTACACCATCATCAAGGAAAACTTACGAACCTTGAATTGGTTGATTGTGACACTGCAAGGAATCTTGAAGTAAGTTACGTACTGCAATTTGGGAGGAGATGAAATCGATTGAAAACGTAATCTGCAACAAAAAAAATGAATTCAAACCTCGGGGATATGATGCAGAGAAAAAAAATCGGGGACGATGGATCTGGGGAAAGATGAGAAGAAGAAAACACAGGAAAGATGGAATGTATTTAATTCTGTAAAATTATAAGGGGATTGAATATAATTTGAGCGGAAAATTAATCAAACCGAGAACTTATGGACCGCAATTTGGGAGGGGATGACTGATGTGAGAACTTAATCTGAAAAAAAAAAGACAATGGCTGATTCTAAAACTGCAAATAAATCGAAGAAATCGTTCACAAAGATCCAAAAAATCTGAAAAAAATATAACATGCATATTCATATATACCTCACGGCATCAAATTCATTCGGAATGGAAGAGTCCTTCGATCGATCGTCAAGATCTGAAAAATATAAAGAAAAAAAAAACACGCAAATTCATATACATACCTAACGACCTCGAATTCGCGATGGAAGCCTCTTCGGAGAACAGGGAATTCGATCGCTTCCCCACAATTACCAATTTGAAGAAATCGATCATAAAAGAGGCGACATCATAGTAGGAGCGGTTGAGGTCCTGATCGGGAAACAAATCGGGGGTTTGGATGAGTTTCTCCGCCTCTGATTGGAGGCAGGGAAATTTGTAAGAAAAAAAATATGCATACCTCAATGAATACGAAGAAGAAGATCGGAGGAGTAGTCGGAGTGCGGCGAAGAGCAATCGGTCTGCACATGATGATCGAGGATGGGGCTGGAAGACGACGATGAAGGGGGAAGACGATTCAGAAAAGAGAGAGAGAGAAAAATTATGTATGGGAAATATGAAAAGAATTTTGAGGGGAGACTTTTATTGCAGCGGTGGAAAAGGTAAAAAAAGACAGCTGTTTTGTACTGTTTGTGCCTTGCGTTACGCAAAAGCCATAAAAACTGATTTGAAATTAATACTTTTTGAAGAATAAAAAATTAATAAATGTTGTAGTGTGAACGCATTTTGGGTATGCCAGTGGTGACCTTGGGATTTGAAATTAATACTTTTTGAAGAATAAAAAATTAATAAATGTTGTAGTGTGAACGCATTTTGGGTATGCCAGTGGTCCCCTTGGGAGGCTGCGCTTCTCGTTTTATATATGTATAGATAATTAATTACAAAAATTATACAATTACGCAAAAAATTACGCAATTTTATAAAAATAATTAATAACAAAAATTATAAAATTACCCAAAAAATTACGCAATTTTATAAAAATAATTAATTACAAAAATTTCGGAATTTAATATATTTAAATGGTGTTTTATTTAAAATTAGCTTTTGTTAAAACATTATTTATATTTATAATTTGATATATATATATATATATATATATATATATATATATATATATATATATATATAAATATATATTGTATTTTATCTTATTATTACATTATACTACATAACTAATATAGATTAATGAATACATATATATTATCTTTTAGAAATTTTACATATAACTCAGATAGCCCAGCGGTTATCTTACTCCTCTTCACCCTTGAGGTCCAAGGTTCAAACCCTGGGCTATGCAATACACATTATTAATTAATTCGAAGAGGGTTGGGCTTGGGTCGGGCTTGGGGTGATATGGATATTGTCGGGCCATGTGTTGGGGGTCGGCCCGAATAACAAATGGGCCATGTTTTTGGTTAAAAACGTATTCCCTACGGGCTTAGCCGTAGGGAATACCCCTACGGGCCAACCTACGGGATGCCGTAGGGTCCCTACGAGAGAAGGGGAGGCGGAGACGAGTTTCCCAAGGGGCTCCCCTACGGCTAGTCCGTAGGGATCTCTCCTACGGCTCTAAAAAGCCCGTAAGGAATCTGTTCCCTACGAGGGGACCCCTACGGCGTGATTCCCGTAGGGGATGCCGTGGGGAACCCTGTTCCTTACGGATTTTTGTGGATTTCCCGTAGGGAATCCGCGATTTTTTTGTAATGATATTTTTTGTTTATTTAATTATTATTAATAATAAAAAATGATTAATTTTCAATAAATTCAATAATTTGAAAAAATCAAACGAAATTTACGTTAAAAAAACTATATTTATTTAATACATTATTTTAGATTTTACTATTGTATATATAATTTAAAGATGTGAATTTGATGTACAATTTAATGTGATAACTATATTTATTTAATACATTATTTTAGATTTTACTATTGTATATATAATTTAAAGATGTGAATTTGATGTACAATTTAATGTGATTGTTGTAGGGTTGATTGAGTTGTTAAATTTAATATCAAGGTGTAGGTTGATAGTTGGTACTCGGTAGGTGATCAATTTAATAAATTATTTTAAATTTTAATATTGTGTATATAATTTATGGAAAAACATTATATTAAAAAAATGTCAAAAAGGTAAAAATATTATTTTTTAATAAAAAATGGTCTTAGCTATTTTTATACCATTGGGGTATATTTTAAAAATGGCAAATGACAAGGGCTATTTTTTGGCCAAAATAGCAAATGGCAAGAGCCATTTTGGCAAAACCATTGGGGTTGCTCTAAATAGGCATTCGAAGCCATATATGGATTAGTCTAGTTGGGCTTGGCATGCTGCCCAGCCCATTCGGCAAAGTTATTCTATGATGACTTTAATATTTTCATTGAAATATTATGAAGGTTTGTCTTGGGGTTTGACCTGTTGGCTCTTTCGCACATGTGTCTGCTACTCGGGCACATTCCTCGATTTACATCCTATCCGATCGAGGGACCTCCGATCGGGTGGGGGTGGAGTTTCTCGTCTCTCCTCCTTATCAAAAAAATAAAAAAATAAAAAAAATGTTGACTTTAGAACATCTTCGGTGCAGTGTAGTTTTAACTTTTGAAGAAGAGTACGTGCGCTAATTTATACTTTTTCTACTTCTAATTAAAAAAATTTATACCTCATATAATTGTTCTACCCACAACATAAATATTATAGATCCCACAACCTACTTATTTTTTTATTTTTTATTTTTTATTTATATTTAAATAATAATAACAGTAAAAGTTAAAATAAAAGATTTTAGATGAAAAAAAATAAATAATTAATATTTTATATAAAATACGAATTATAATTTATATTTTAAAATTTTTATTTTTAATTAATTTTTATATAAAATATGGATTATAATTTATAAAAATAATCATGTATATTGTAATAACTCGATTTTTCATAATAAAAACTAAATAATTAAAATATATAGCTCGTTTGATTTCGATTGAATGTTTTAGTTGGGGTTCAATACTTATGGGCTGGACTTCTTTTTTGGTAAAGGTAAATTACATTTTAAAAGAAAAGGTATCGTAGTACAGTACATCGCATGGGGAAAGTAACTCCATCGCATCATCGAGCTAACAAACTAGCTTACCAAACAGCCAAAATGAAACATATAACAAAAAATATACAAAGTGCACAGTTTCCAAGCTATATGCCACAACCACTTCAGTGTTCGTGCCTGAATAGAATCATGAAATGGGCTAGACTTCTAAATTAATAAAATGTATTTTCTGTTAATGGGTCGAAATAATATTCAGTCTTAATTAATGGGCTCCTTAACCCAACCCAAAACCTTGATTTTATATACTTAATAACCCTAATTATTTATAAATAAAATAACAATTAAAAGAACGGAAAAAAAAGGGAGAAGAGAGGAGAGCTGGCCGACGAGAAGGAAATTAAGAAATGAAGAAGGCACAACCGCTATGGAGAAGGAAGAAGGAGACGACGACCCTCGACTCTTTAATCTCGATCTCGTAAAATAATTAGGTAATACTATTTGATAAACTGGAGTAGTCGAGGATGCTGCGTCGTGATTCGTACAATGGTTAATGAATAAAACTATTTTTTGTATTTAACGCACGTGTTATACAAATTTAATTATTTCCGCTACATTTACTATTATTTAAACCTTTTTACCATTGAAAATTCATTATTTCGACGTGGAGTTTGAAAAATTGCATGTCGCGCCTTTGAGATCTTTAAAAATTATTACTTGTATTTCTTTTATTTATTAAAATAAAACGGGGCGTGACAAATGGTATCAGAGCGCAGAGTTTTAAAATCGATTCTCTCGACCTGTGCTCAAAATGTAATGATTTCTAAGTTTAAAATTTAAGTTATGAGTGAATCACGTCAGACATCTTTGTTACTCCGGTAAATTATTTCTTAGGGATAATTGTAGGTTAGTAACTGAACTATAGACACATTTGTACTTTGGTTACCCAACTTGCATTTTGTACATCTGAGTAACCGAACTTTGACGAATTTGCACTTTCATGCAAAAATCGGCTTTTTCCGACGACATGTGAGATGCACGTGACCAGTAATTATTTTATTTCAGCTAAGAGAGGGTATTTTCGACAATTCTACTTATTAATAAATGAAAAAAATATATAAGACTTTAACATATCCAGATCCAAAAATTTAATAAAAAAATTAAATTTCCACTCATTTTATTACAATCAAAATAAAAAAAATATAATCTTTCCATAATCAAAGTATAGAAAAAAATATACAAGATCTTCATATAAAAATATTGATACACAAGAAAAATCGAAAAAGACTTCTCCCAAATCCAAAATCTACGCGGCCTCTGCCTTCAGCCACCACATCGTCTCCCTCACCTCCACCACCTACGACCTTCTCACCCTTGACTCTCCCCCGCCCACCACCACCACCACCACCACCGTCCCTCTCATCCAGGCACCGATCCCGGAGCCATCTCCTCCGCGCCGCACCCTCGCTTCCCTCTTCCCCATCCCACTCTCCGAGTCCCGCTCCCTCCGTTTCCAGCCTCCCGAAACCATCAATTCATGGGACCTCATGTCAGGACTCGACTCCGACCACACCTATAGGGTCCGATTACTCCACCCCTCAAACCCTAATTCGGCCCCAAATGACGAAAATGCATCCCCAAATGTCGTTCCGCCGTCAATTGATACTTTTCCTCCAAGGGTTCGAATCGATCTGCCCGCCCAACGGGGAGAACAAGGTGGTCATGTATTCCTCCACTGGGACTCTGGGATTAACTCCCGACTCGAGAGTGGAGACGACGAGTAATGGTGGAAAATTCCACCAATCCCACCTAGCAGAAAGCCTAATTCATCTAAATTAAATATTGTACTAAAACTAATTTGGAATTTAAATTTGAAAGGTGAAGATCCATCGATGGCGAAGACAGAGATTGAAGAAGTGGGCGAAGGTGGTGGGTTTCTTTTTCTCTTCAATATATAAGATTATATAATTAATATAATTAATAATTTAATTGAAATAAACCTTAAGGTTATTAATGTAATTTCCTTCCTCTAGCTAATGAAATCGCGACCCCTGGAAAAGATAATCACGTGCATTTCACGTGTCGCCGGAAATAATCACGTGCATTTCACGTGTCGCCGGAAAAAAGCCCATTTTTGCATGAAAGTGCAAATTCGTTAAAGTTCAGCTACTCGGGTGTACAGAATGCAAGTTGGGTAACCAAAGTACAAAAGTGCCTATAGTTCAGCTAATCACGTGCATTTCACGTGTCGCCGGAAAAAAGCCCATTTTTGCATGAAAGTGCAAATTCGTTAAAGTTCAGCTACTCGGGTGTACAGAATGCAAGTTGGGTAACCAAAGTACAAAAGTGCCTATAGTTCAGCTACTAACCTACAATTATCCCTATTTCTTATATCAATTATTTGTTATGTGATAATTGTATCAATGTGAGTTTTGAATATTTGAATGCCTGATGATATGATTGTTGTATTTGTTGGTGTGAAGCTATCTTTGGTAAGTCAATTTTGGTTTTTATAATTGTTACATGTTTGCTGATATTATGTGATGCGTTTAAACCTTTTAATACATGCTCTATTAAATTAAACTAAGTTTCGTGGACGAAACTTTTTATAAGATTGATAGAATGTAATAACTCGATTTTTTTTAATAAGAATTAATTTATTTAAATAGCTTGTTTGGTTACCCGTTAAATATTTTTAAATGAACTTTAAAATATTATGGTTAGGGCTACTAATTTAATAAAACATATTTTTCTTTTAATCGGGTTTGCTTGAACATTTTATAAACTGAACCAAGTTTCGAGGACGAACCTTTTTATAAGGTGGTTAGAATGTAATAACCCGATTTTTCATAATAAAAACTAAATAATTAAAATATATAGCTCGTTTGATTTCGATTAAATGTTTTAGTTGGGGTTCAATACTTATGGGCTGGACTTCTAAATTAATAAAATGTATTTACTGTTAATGGGCCGAAATAATATTCAGTCTTAATTAATGGGCTCCTTAACCCAACCCAAAACCTTGATTTTATATACTTAATAACCCTAATTATTTATAAATAAAATAACAATTAAAAGAACGAAAAAAAAAAGGGAGAAGAGAGGAGAGCTGGCCGACGGGAAGGAAATGAAGAAGGCACAACCGCTATGGAGAAGGAAGAAGGAGACGACGACCCTCGACTCTTTAATCTCGATCTCGTAAACTAATCAGGTGATACTATTTGATAAACTGGAGTAGTCGAGGATGCTGCGTCGTGATTCGTACAATGGTTAATGAGTAAAACTATTTTTTGTATTTAACGCATGTGTTTTACAAATTTAATTATTTCCGCTACATTTACTATTATTTAAACCTTTTTACCGTTGAAAATTTATTATGTCGATGTGGAGTTTGAAAAATTGCATGTCGCGCCCTTGAGATCTTTAAAAATTATTACTTGTATTTCTTTTATTTATTAAAATAAAACGGGGCGTGACAGATATACTGCTCTTAAAATTTTAACTATTTTAAAATTTTAATTTTTAATTAAATTTTATATAAAATAAAAAATAATTTTTAACTCTAAAAATTTAACTATTTCAAAATTTTAATTTTTAATTAATTTTTATATAAATAATTTTTAACGCTAAAAATTTAACTATTTGAATTTTTTTATTTTTTATTAATTTTTATATAAAATAAAATTAAAATTTAATCTATTACAAATTTTTTTATTTTAAATATTTTTTATATAAAATAAATAATAATTCACGTTAAAAATTATAACCAATAATAATAATAAATTAAAATAGTAAATAATAATAATAATATAATAATATAATTTATCTCTACCCGGGTAGAAGTTCTTCTACCAAAAACTTTTAGGAACTTTTAATGACTTCTACCTCAATGCGACTATTTTAATATTATAGTCACTTCGCCATTAATATTTTTCATACTTTTCTGAACACGAAGTTTAAGAAAATTGTTATTTTTAAATTTTTTAATTGAAAAGTAAATGTTAAAATATATTTTAAAAGTGAAAAGTAAAGTAGTTGTGAGTAAGTTTAAAAAGTAGTTGAGGTAAAGTAGAATAAAATTGTATATTAAAATTAAAAATTAGAATAATTTTTTTTTTTTTTATGGTGTGTCAACTATTGTTGGACACCTCACAAAGAAAAATATGTCAACTGTCTTTGGACAGAGGGTATAAAAATTATACGCATAATATTGTACTTTGAAACACTCAAAATTTTTATTTTAAAATATAATTTTATTTTTAAGGGTATTTTTTAATGGGAGCAAAGCAAGTATATATATTACACGTAACTCCAAAACTTTTCATTCATCGTATTTATAGGCTTACTACCAATATTACCTTGTATAATATATATTCATTACCAATTATTTATTTAAAATGTTTGGGGCGTGCGTTTTTAAATTGTATAATAAGCAGTGCAATCTTGCACTACATGTATACATTTAATAATTTGAACGGTGATTTTGCAATTATTTATTTGGTAATAGTTTAATTATTTATACAGATAAAGAATTACGCAATAAGATTGCACTGCTTATTATCCAGTGAAAAAATGCACCAAATGCCTCTCAATTCAAAAAACTAAAAATTAACAGCCCTTATATATCAAATGAAAAAGATTGAGAGTTGATTTTAATTAAAAAAACTAAAAAGACCTTATCCTTAAAAATACCTTATTTCTATTATATCTACTTATTTTTTTTTCAATTTTACTTACAATTAATTTATTTTTTAACTTCAAAATATTTTACTCATCACAACATGGTTCTGATTCTGAAAATGAAAATCTCATGAAAAAGCCGAGTGCAAATTCCAAATACACATTTCAACATAAACATAAAACATAAACAACTAACTAACTGTCCTTATTCCATCTTGATAATAAAACATTCCTGAGAACAACATCACACAATGGACAAAAAAAAACACAAGAACCATAAATCGACAACATTCGATTTAAGTCAACGCTATTTTAGTAGGATACGACGCCATTTTGTTGATACCACACTTCCCCTCGGGCACCTCGGTGCTTCTCAATAATCTAAAGTAGCCTCTTTCTCCCCATGTAGAGCCCCACGAGTTCTTCACGACGATGTAATCCAATCCATCTTTGCTCTTCCCGTATCCAACGGCCGTCACTCCATGATCAAGATCAGTTCCACATGGTCCATTATATATTCCCTGCAAATATTTTTAATTAATTAGTTCCACAATTTTGTCAACAATTGAAGCGAATCGAATGTTGTACATACTCCGCTATAATGCTGAAAATCTTTTCCGGAAGCTTCAATCGCGACGCTCAAAGGCTGGTTCGCCAGTGCTTTTATAAGACTCTCTTCGTCGTTTGTTGGCACATCCTCGAATCCGGTGATAGACACTAATGTTTCTGACTCATTCTGAAAAAAAAATGTTGTCAAGAAAATAAAAAATTTATATATGATGAGATATACTTTTTCTTGTAATTACTCTGTTTCGGCAGAGGCCTTGCTTTGCTGTGTAAGGATAGTCCTCCTCCGATGGAAGCCCTCCGTTGTAAACGATGAAATCAAACGCGTAATCCATGAGCCCTCCGTCGCACCCCGCGTCGAATTTTCTGTCGCAATCGACGAGTTCTTGTTCGGACAGAGAAGTTAGATTCCCTGTCACAATCTTGTTTATGCCTTCCACAGCAGCCACAGCAGAAAATGCCCAGCAGCTTCCGCAGTTACCCTGATTCTTGACTCCGGTGACGGCTCCTCTAGTTCTCCAGTCGACGTAACTAGGCACCTTTTCGAAATCTCTATACATGAACTCTTGAGGATTTCTTCTCGTGAGTTGATGATTGGGCTTGAGTCCCAAATACATATTCTTGAACTCGTCGTGGCTGAGATCGGAGAACTCGTTCAACCCGAGCCAATACTCGTTGGCGACGGCCTTGTTTCTCTCGTCGATGTACTTGAGATTGTCCTTGAAGAGGTTGAGCCTATGCGACTTTTCTTCGATGCTCGTGTACTTTTTCCCATGCTTCTCAATCCAGGATTCGAAGAGTTTGGCAATCCCGTGGATGGTCAACAGGTCGTCGGGCGAGTAGCCAACGATCGAGGATTCGAGTGCATGTGCAGTAGGAATGGAAGAGAAGAGCATGAAAGTTGCAAGAAAGTATAGCTTGGAAAATAAAGTCAATGCCATGTTTGGGATAGATAGATTGATTGATTGATATTGTGATAAGGCTAATTATTTATTTATATACAAATTCCAAAGGGTGAATTGGAGTTGTTGGGGGTAAGTAATTATAAATGTTGACCAAAGTTTACTGAGGCTTTAAGGTTGTTTTTGGTTTATGTTATTTAATTATTGTTATGGCATCCAAACTTTCACTCAAAGCATTGACATGCATGGGATGAAACAAAATGATGTGATTAATTTTCTACACAATAAGGCCAACTTTACTAATGAGCTAGGGTTTCTAGATACTTTCTAGCATTATTTGACGAATTTCGGCGAGGAAATTTTATCATTTTGATCCCATAAAAGCTGTCGAGCTAGCCTCGTTTTCACTTTTGATATCATATAGGGTAAACTTTTTCGATTTATACAATATTTCTTAAAATCAAATCAATAATTTTTACTGATCATCTCAAAGCATGTCTTGGTGAATTAACACCATGCCACGGAACAAAATGATGTGATTAATGAGTTATTCTAGAATCATTTGACAGTTTTGCTCGAGGATTGGACACATAAAAGTTGACCTATGACCTTGTTTTGATATTGTATAGATACCATTTGCACTTTTTCATGAATTCATACAATATTTCTAAATTATTATCTGAAGAATATATAATGTATTTTGTACTTATTTGAAAACCTTAAACTGGAAATTTAATTTGTTATTGTATAAGTTTTCTTATATTTACGTCATTTAATTTTGAATATATTTATAAAACATTAAAATGTATTGAAATATTTTTAAAATATCATAAAATATTTTTAAAATTATTCTTCAAAAATACTTTTTAGGAATATTAAAATCATTATAATTTTTTTTATATATGTGAATTGAAATACTTTTTAAATATCTAATTAAACGGATTGAATATTGCTCTTTTTAGTATATAATATAGAGTAGTAATTAAAAACATACAAATCATGAAATATAAAAACAACAATTAAAATATTTGGTCTATTTGAGTTAGTCCATTTTTTTTTATCAGATTTGATTTTTTTGGTCCTTTGTATACAGTTTTCGATTTTACAAGAATGACACGAGACTTCTTTGAATCGCCGCCGGTTTTACGAGAATGACACGAAACTTCTTTGAATCGTCGGAAAGTTGACGTCACTGTGCCACATCAGCAAAGTCTACCACGTCAACACTTATTGGAAATGCAAAATTAATTTAGGAAATGCAAAAAAGTCATGTGACTTTTTCGCCGGAAACGGTAGTCAAATGACCAAATCTGATAAAATAAAAAAGTTAAAGAACATTTAAGTAAATGGAAATCCCTACGGCAGTTTTCGATTGAGGGCTTCGTAATAATTGGTGTCCAACCGATTGAAATTTCGAGAAAAGCCGACAAAATCAAGTCTAGTCGTGAAATGACGAGCTAAATATTAAGTACATAGGTAGATCCTAAAGAGCTTAACTTAACATTAAGGTGAACTATATACTATGCTCCCGGTCTATAGCATGGGAAATCTTTCATTTTCTCACAAATCATACAAAGAATGGATGTGTTTCGGTCAATCACTACATAAAAATGCAGTCTCAAGATAAAAATAATTATAATATTATCACATTAATTATAATATTTTTAATTTTAAAAATAATTTAATACTTAGATTGTTGGGGACCTTCAACAAAGAAGATCCCTCCAAAAAATGTGGTATGCTGCTTGAAATGTGGCGAACACACGGTATTCTTTAGTAAAAGGCGAAAGAATAGTTCGCTTTGTGTTCACCACGCAACTGCTTGAGATCACAAAGGATTGGATGGTGAATTTTATAGGTGAGTCTCTCCATTGATGTTTCATTAGTTTCCGATGTGGGACAAAATTAAAATACGACGATGGCGATATATATTATTATTATTTTAGTTAAGTGAGGTCACTACTCACTTCACTTGTCTTTGATAGGAAATGAGACAACATAGGATCGAGTACATTATATAGAGGTCACTTGTTTTTGATAGGATATGAGACGTCTAGGTTGATGCCGCATAGCCCATCGGCCTTCCCGGTGTTTCTCTTCATTCTAATGTAACCTTTCTCGCCCCAATCTTTTCCCCACGAGTTCTTCACAATCAGGTAATCATCGCCTTTTTCTGATCCGTACCCAACTGCTGTCACTCCATGATCAAGATCACTCCCACATTTCCCATCAAAAATACCCTGCAAAACTTTCCAATAATTAATTAAGTATCATCCATTTGCCACATGTTTATAATTTGAATATATATACCCCTATATAGAATTGAAAATCATGTCCAGCAGCTTCAATAGAGACGCTTAACGGCTGGTGCGCCAGTGCTACCAACATGTTCGTTTCATTCTTTTCAGCCGATACATGATTGAACCCACTAATGGTCACTAGTTTCGACGACTCATCCTGCAAAAAAAAAAAATTCAGGTGGTATCTAACAATAATTAGTATTTCAATTATGTGGTAATTCAATTTACCGGCTTCTTTAGTTTGCAAGTTCCATCCTTGGCTTTGTAAGGGTAGTCTTCTTCTCTGCTAATCCCACCATTGGTAACAATGTAAGTAAACGCATAATCCATGAGGCCACCATTGCAGCCTTCGTCGTAAGATTTGTCGCAGTCGATAAGTTGTTGCTCGGACAGTGAAACTAATTTCCCCGTCACAATCTTGTTTATGCCTTCTACGGCAGCCACAGCCGAAAATGCCCAGCAGCTACCTGAGTTGTAATAGTATTCAAGTGCATGCATGAATTATTTTTAAACAATATATGATACTTACCACAATCGCCTTGGTTCTTGACATGAGTAACGGCTCCTTTCTCTCTCCAATCGATCTTCGTGGGCAGTTTTTCGAATTCTCGAGGGGTCTTGTCGTTGTTTCCGTTGGTTATGAAGGATCCGTCACGCTTGAGACCCAAATACTTTTTTTTGAACTCGTCATGGCTTATATCGGCAAACTCGTTCAAGCCGAGCCAGTAGTTGCTAACAACCTTATTCCTTTCATCAATGTATTTCAAATTTTCCTTAAAAATCTCAAACCTACCCAACTTCTCTTCAATGCTCGTGTACTTTTTGCCGTGTTTTTCGATCCAGGATTCAAAGAGTTCCATGAGGCCACCGATGCTCGACAAATCATCAGGCGTATAGCCTACGATCGAGAATTCCCGAGCATTTGGTGTGGGCAAGGAAGAGATTAGAAGCACGAAGAAAGTAATTGCAAGAAATGATAGTAGTTTGGAAAATGAAGATAACGCCATTATTAGTGCTATATTTAAAAGAATTATTTGGATTGAAGATGTTGTGTAAAACTCAGTGGTGATGTAGGGTTTTTATACATGGATATGAGGGTAACTAAAAATGTTAATTAAAGGTTTACTGAGGCTTTAAGGTTGTTTTTTTTGGCGCATTAACAAGGCTTTCACTTAAAGAATGTCTTAATTTTAGTGACTTAAATGATGTTAATTAATGTAGTGCTCAAGGTTAAATTGACAATTCACTCAAGTAATAAGAGAGAAGTACATAAAATGATCAATTATTTATTTGAAGATAAATTATTTAAACTCAACGAATAACAATACATTTTTTTATGACGAGATTTTGAGTGTGCTTTGGATAAATTTTTGTGTTGGACGCAATAGCCTACAAACCACGCTCAACCAGGTAAATCACACCACACTAGGCAAGCCCTGTGTGACAGACTCAACCGAGAAAGTGTTGCGGGTAACAATACTGATTTATATGTTTTTGTGTCATTTTTCTTTGTTTCGTTGTGTGTGAGTTGTGTCATTTCTAGTCGCTTTTGTGTGTCTTCCTCATGATTTGTGGTAGGTTTGATGTTTTGTTGAGTGTTCAGGCTAGTTGACGTGATTAGTGTGAGAAGAGCGAGAAACGAGTTGAAAAACGGTAAAAGCAATTTGGTCGACAAACTTTCGAGATTGCGCTGCAAACTTGGCCACCTCGGTTCTCCCAACTCCGATCACCTACAAACACGATCCATACATTATCGGAAAGCCCTTGACATTGTCTACACGGCCCTACTTGTTTCCTGTCATGGCTCCCCGTCATATGGCCGTATTTCACGAGTTTCCATCCCAGCAGGCAGCTGCCTTGAGTGTATGTGCAGCGAACTTGGAGAGCTTGGTTCTCCCAACTCCGACCACCTACAGCAACGATCTATACCCCTATGGAAAGCCCTTGGAGTCCTCTACATGGCCCAGCCATCCAAGCGCCCGTCTTCCCACCAGGCGCTCGCTCGCGACGCATTCCAGTAGCCCACCCGACTTTGCGTCCAGATTTGACTTTTGTTGACCCACGAAATTTCTTGTATAAGAATAGGGCTTTGGCCTATTCCAAACACTACGATTTTTCACTTTTATTTTTCTGCACGTTTGGAGAGACTTGGAGACTCGATCATGTAGGTTTTCATATCGCTTTTTATTGCTTTTGACTCTGGGACAAAAATCGGGGTTAGCACCAATCCTTGTTTTGATTTTGAACGATTAATTTAGTAAGTAATTTTCCTTTTCATCCTTAGTTTATTTTCAGTTCTTATTGCTTGTTGCTATTTTCTTCTTGTTTGATTACTTGTTCTTTTTTTATTAATTCTTCTTCATTATTATGAATTCATACAACATCTATTATTTCGTAAACCGAGTTATGAGTAGCTAATCATCTTCCTAGGGTTAGGGGAATCCAAATTTGAATTAGGGGTTAGAGATTTACGAGTGCAACTTAGGTGTTCGATTAAATGCCAACTTGGTTTTTAATGATTATATGAGGCTTAGGAGCAATTACATGACCTAGGTTAATCGAACTCTCTAAAATCAACCGAAGACGGACATTTTAGTATAATTATTTCTCGCAAATCGACGTCCCGAAATTTATGTTTGTTGAACCCGAAACCCTAGTCTTTCTCTATTTTCATTAAATCGTATTAATTGCTTCTTGTTTAATTTCAGCTTCTTAATTCTTAGTTAATTTAGTTTAAAACAAAACCATCCAAAATGCATTATGCTATATTTCTTTACTTTCCCTCGTTGCAAACATAAAAACATTTTTACGGGCCGATAGTAGTGTTCCTCGTGAGATCGACTCGGGCGAATTGCTTTGGCAATAAGTTCGGTTATTTTTATTTGATTTTTGACGCACTACAACGTCTTATCAATTTGGCGCCGTTGCCGGGGAACACTTTAGGCACTAGTATTAGTGTTTGAGTGTTTGCAACTTTATTTATTTTTCTCTTTTTTTGATATGATTATTATTTCTCCCACCGGTGCGTTTCATATTTTTGTCAAGTTTTTGTTTAAGCAGTGATGAATTCATACAACAACTATGCGTGGGAGTTCACAGGGCCTCAGACGAGCACATACTACGAGCCTTCCCAATATGACACGACAACACATTTTGGCTCTCAGTGTCAGGCATACAATCCGGAGTGGGATACTCAATCGAGTTATTATTTTGATCCACCTCACCAACAATGGCCTCAACAACAATGGCATCCTCAGAACATGGTGTACCCTCCACGTTATTCCATGCAACCCGAGCCGTCATACAAGCCATCATTAGATGATGTTTTTCAGGATTTCATGCAGACGTCCCAACAAATAATGAAATCAAATGAAGCGTTGATTAAAGCGAATGAAGTGACGATGGCCAGAAATGTTGAAGCAAATTTGGCATACCCTCCACCATTTTCGATGCGGCCAGAGCAATCATACAAGCCATCATTGGAAGACACTTTCCAAGATTTCATGCAGATGGCTCAACAAGCCATGAAATCAAACGAAGCAGCAATAAAAGCGAATGAAGTTAGATTGACAGAAAGTGTCGAAGCGGAAGCAAGATCTAAGGTCATAGGAGATATGATCGATAAGATGTGCAATCAAAGCGAGTGGGTACACGAGGAGAATCTCCAAAGTGACTACGACTATGATGAAGTTGAACCGAATGAGGTCGATGCCAAAGTGGAGCATAAGTACGACAATGAACTAAATTTGGAGGAAGATGATGAAAAAGAGACGATTGAGAGTATGGTGTTGGAGGAGATTACACTAAAAGTGTCACATCAAGACGAAGACTCGTACAAGTCATTCATTCCATCCCCTAGAGAACTAGAGCAAGAGACATTGAGTAGTAATATAGTAGTCGACAATCAAGAGGGGGTGCATTTCCAAGAAGAGGAGTCATCGATGCTAGATATCTCTCTTGAATCTCAAATCTCAAATACCGATGACACGAGAGACAAGGGCAAGGAGGTTGAGGATATTTCTCCAGTGTATGCATGTATGATCGAATCACCTTCTTCATCTCCGAGTGATTTGGTGGAGAAGAATTTTGGACACCCTTGCTCACTTGGCATGATCGATCTTATGGTCAATGATGATTCAAATGTGATACGTGCTCATCACCCACACAAGCCGCATGATCCAGGTATTTTAAAGTTTAATTGTGCTTTGAGTTCGAATGTAAGAAGAGCAACTGAGATGATTTGTGAGGTAGAGATTAATAATTTTGCTTCATGTGCTATAAATTATTTTTACCTCTATGCTATTGATTTCTTGGCCGAGATAATGTTTTTGCAGAAAATTAGCTCGATATTTTTATATCCCAGCATTGAATCCAAGCAAGACATGCATGTAACAGATAGTACGAGGATGATTAAGGTAATCGAGAGCGATGAAGATATAGAATCATCTCCACCAAAATTAGAGCTAAAGGGGTTGTCTAAACAATGGAAATATGTTTATATAGATGAGATGACACTTGATATGATGACCCTATTGAGACTCCTTATTGTTGAAAGATGAGTCAAGCTCGAGACGATAAACGAGCGTCGCGTGGAGACTAGTCCACGAGCCGTATTGCTCTTTCGGTTTCCAAAATGAGCGCCGCGTGGGGGCCTATCCACGAATTTTCAAGCTCACAACGTATAATGAGCATGCTTCAGCCATGGTGCGAGAAGAAATGAGGAGAAACGAGGAATAAAGGAGCGACGAGGTAAAACGAGATGACGATTCAAACCGGAAACGTGCAGCAACTTCACGTTAAAAACTGTTCCTTCTCCCTGGGAATCATAGAATGTGAGGTATATGGACACGAAGATCTTGAAGTCTAGATTCCATAGAATTTTGAATCAAGGCAATCGGAGTTCGAACGAAAAAGATATGAAGAGAATCGAGAAGCTGCGCACGAGAGAGGTAACTGCGAGGATCGGGTCGCGTTTGGGCGATCCACGCACTATGATTTGAGGAAATATTCAGAGGAACACGAGGCTCAGCCCGCAGCTGCCTCGCGTTTCCTTTGCCCACCCGGTTTCAAAATAAAAAAATAAAAAAAAATTATTATTATTATTATTAATTAATAATAATTATATATATTTGTATTTAGAAAAGGGAGGATTGGATATTTTTCTTCAACCCTGATTCCCGCAGCCTCCTTCTACAATTTCACTCATCTGCTCCGGCCAACCACCAGTCCACCGGACACCACCACCGAACTCCGCCGTCGTCCTCTCCAACCACCACCATCTCCGTCAAGGACCGCCATCGACCCGAGCCACTACCGCGCCTCGCTGCTCCGTCCATCTCCTCCACCGAAGACAAAGTCCGACAGAGCCGCTGCTCCGACCGCCGTCGCCGTCCCCATCTCAGAACCACCGCTGCTGCCGCCCTCTCACACCGAGCACCAGCAGTCCAACATCATCATCACTGCCTCGCCTTCGAGGCCCGCTGCTCCTCGCCAGCCGTGACCCCTACTCCGTCTGACCGAGCCGCTGCCACCGGGACCCGACTCTCGTCACCTCCGACGAAACCACCGAAGCTCTCGTTTCCATCTCCAAACAGCCCCCGCGATCGCTCAGAATCAGCCACCTACTTCATCAACGCGGAATCTTCAGCCGTGGTACAGCCCCGACCCAAAACGGAAGCGTGTAGAATCCCACTTCCGGCTGCTACCGCTGATACCGACACTGCCGATCGACCGCACCCTCTACGACCAGTTGAGAGCCCGGATGGTCCCCGTTTGCGCGCATAGTGACGCCCAATATGCACAGCTAAATAAACGGTTCAATGAGATTATGGCCATTCTACAGCCAGCGCATCAGCTACCACCCGAGCCTTGAGGATCGACCGTAACATCTTACGGTCGCGGTATGTACATAGTGTACTTTTTTTTTTTATTTCTTTTTGTCGTGTTTTTGTTCTCGCTTTTTGTTTCTTGTTTTTCTGTTTTGTGTGGTTTGTTTTCGTTCTTACGTGTAGGTTGTTACTCCCCGACGCTTTTGGACTACTCCTTGAGGTCGATGTTTATGGAGCGTTCGTTCATCCATGCGGACACGGATGAG
Organism: Euphrasia confusa; assembly: GCA_954870475.1. Taxonomy (NCBI): domain Eukaryota; kingdom Viridiplantae; phylum Streptophyta; class Magnoliopsida; order Lamiales; family Orobanchaceae; genus Euphrasia; species Euphrasia confusa. The sequence continues at coordinate 5,448,247 of OX940961.1, forward strand.
CTCAAGTGTGGGAGGGTTTGCTTTCTTTTCTCCGATCTTTTCTCTCTTTCTTCTTTACTCTTCATATGTGCTTTGTTGTGTCTTGTTTTTGTTTTCTCGTGCTTCTTGCTTGTTTTGTGTGGTTGTCATCTTGATCATTCCCCCCATTTTATGTGCTATGATTATCATGAGAGCATGTGTTAGATGATTTGTGTATGTCAATTATTTTATCTCGTTTCTTGGAGTTTCAATAGACTTTTGGTGCTATAGGTCGGTATATGAATAGTTTTTACCTCGTGTTTAGTTTCCGTGAAGTACTCGTGAGATTATCGCATGTTGCTAGGTCAATATTTTCCAAATAACCTTGTGAGAGTTTGAGCCTTTTTAGCTTTCTTCTATGTGCGATATATGATTCGTTGTCTATCGAGCTTCTTATTTCCTTGTTCTATATCATGTGTGCCCGTATGAACTAGAGATAGCTAGGCCGTGTTTAGGTTGCTACTTGAGACTTGTATATCATAACTTACTTGATTTTGAATATGATTGGGATATGATCGATTAGGATAGCCATTTTAGCCGCTCATATTTTTACCCTGAGCCCGTCGTGGGACACCCTAGTAACCCCGTTGAGCCTACATTTAGCTTTTTCTTCTTGTCCTATATTCCGTGGAGGAGGGAAGCGAAGTATTTTGTTGGGGGTATGAAGGGTGTTGATTGATATCAGTTCGTTCGCTTGTAATAATTTGAGACGTGTGTATATAAGTCTCCCCAAAAAAAAAAAAAAAACAATAGAAAAAAAAAGAGAAAAAAATGAGACGTGTTATAAGTCTCCCAAAAAAAATAGAAAATTGAGATATGTTATAAGTCTCCAAAAAAAAAAGTCAAATAATGTTATTAGTTGATTGCTTGGTACTATATGTGGCTTGATGAGTTGTATGACATGTTTGTGGTTGTCGGTGGTTGTGGTGTTGATAGAAGGATGTTTGGTGTGGTGGTGACGCGTGTTTGAACAAGATTAGTCCACTTTTTTTTCCAAATAATCCCGAATACCTTTAGCCGAGCCCCGTTACACCCGATTTATCGATCACCCATGATTCTTAAGATGGTAGACTTTGATTAGTGGAGAGCACAACTTGAATACGTGTTTAGTTGGTGTTCTTAGGCGCACATGTTATTATTTGAAGCTCGTCGTTGTTCCAAATATGCTTATCTTTCTTGAGTGCACAAGTTATACTTTGTTGAGTATCCTTCGCTTGTGTACGCTTATGAGTGAAACCTTGATTCGAGGGTAAAAGAAGAGTGAATCCTAGTGAGGGAATTTGGATTGGTGACATGTGATGATTCTTACTTGATCTTCTTTGCTTCTATGCATTTTGGGGTCGAAATTTATTTGTCGTACTTTTTCCGGATGCACCGGGGGTTTGTTTGTAACTTTTGGGAGATTGAGTAGGTAATTGGCATTGTTGTGTGATTTTTTTGTTGCTTTCGTGATTGTTTGCTTGAGGACAAGCAAAATGCTAAGTGTGGGGGAGTTGATTTATATGTTTTTGTGTCATTTTTCTTTGTTTCGTTGTGTGTGAGTTGTGTCATTTCTAGTCGCTTTTGTGTGTCTTCCTCATGATTTGTGGTAGGTTTGATGTTTTGTTGAGTGTTCAGGCTAGTTGACGTGATTAGTGTGAGAAGAGCGAGAAACGAGTTGAAAAACGGTAAAAGCAATTTGGTCGACAAACTTTCGAGATTGCGCTGCAAACTTGGCCACCTCGGTTCTCCCAACTCCGATCACCTACAAACATGATCCATACATTATCGGAAAGCCCTTGACATTGTCTACACGGCCCTACTTGTTTCCTGTCATGGCTCCCCGTCATATGGCCGTATTTCACGAGTTTCCATCCCAGCAGGCAGCTGCCTTGAGTGTATGTGCAGCGAACTTGGAGAGCTTGGTTCTCCCAACTCCGACCACCTACAGCGACGATCTATACCCCTATGGAAAGCCCTTGGAGTCCTCTACATGGCCCAGCCATCCAAGCGCCCGTCTTCCCACCAGGCGCTCGCTCGCGACGCATTCCAGTAGCCCACCCGACTTTGCGTCCAGATTTGACTTTTGTTGACCCACGAAATTTCTTGTATAAGAATAGGGCTTTGGCCTATTCCAAACACTACGATTTTTCACTTTTATTTTTCTGCACGTTTGGAGAGACTTGGAGACTCGATCATGTAGGTTTTCATATCGCTTTTTATTGCTTTTGACTCTGGGACAAAAATCGGGGTTAGCACCAATCCTTGTTTTGATTTTGAACGATTAATTTAGTAAGTAATTTTCCTTTTCATCCTTAGTTTATTTTCAGTTCTTATTGCTTGTTGCTATTTTCTTCTTGTTTGATTACTTGTTCTTTTTTTATTAATTCTTCTTCATTATTATGAATTCATACAACATCTATTATTTCGTAAACCGAGTTATGAGTAGCTAATCATCTTCCTAGGGTTAGGGGAATCCAAATTTGAATTAGGGGTTAGAGATTTACGAGTGCAACTTAGGTGTTCGATTAAATGCCAACTTGGTTTTTAATGATTGTATGAGGCTTAGGAGCAATTACATGACCTAGGTTAATCGAACTCTCTAAAATCAACCGGAGACGGACATTTTAGTATAATTGTTTCTCGCAAATCGACGTCCCGAAATTTATGTTTGTTGAACCCGAAACCCTAGTCTTTCTCTATTTTCATTAAATCGTATTAATTGCTTCTTGTTTAATTTCAGCTTCTTAATTCTTAGTTAATTTAGTTTAAAACAAAACCATCCAAAATGCATTATGCTATATTTCTTTACTTTCCCTCGTTGCAAACATAAAAACATTTTTACGGGCCGATAGTAGTGTTCCTCGTGAGATCGACTCGGGCGAATTGCTTTGGCAATAAGTTCGGTTATTTTTATTTGATTTTTGACGCACTACAACGTCTTATCAAATACTTATAACATCGTGTAGTATGGATTGAGGGGTCAAGTGGAATTTTCCACCATTAGATTAAAGCATACATCTGATTAGAAACTTCAGATTAAAATTTTAAACAATCAATCTAACAGTTCTAATCAAATATGCTTTAATCTAATGGTGGAAAATTTCATAGATTATTATTTGGGGCAATTTTGCACCGGATGCCCCCTCAATCCTGTATGTTATGTCTCCCATTTCCCCCCAATTAAACAACACGTTGCGGCGCACGCTCTAATTTTCCGATCAATTTTGATTTTTTCGAGAGAAAAACTCAATTAACTCTATTTTTTAAAATATTTGAGATTAAATTTAAAATGTGTGTTTACCAATTTAATGATATAGTTGTATTTTAATTTATGGTGAAAAGATATATATAATTTTATTTTATTTTGGAGCTTAAATATATGGAGTATGTGTAAATTGAAATAATTCAAAAAAAATGTAAAAAAATATTAATGAGAGAGAGAGTTAGAGAGAGTATAATTTTTTTTAACTCATTCATACAATATTCTGTAAATTCAAATAAATTAAATTTATATTTTGACAGAAAAATCAAAATGGTGATCAAATCACAATCGCTCAATAAGTTTTCAGAGATGATTATGAATAAGAACACATAAAGAAACAACAAAGAATACAGACAAATACACCCCTTGAAGCTTTCATCATTATTGGGTCGGGGCCAAACACTGAACAGTTCAACTCGATCGATCATGGCATGATCGATTTCTATGAACTTCAAGATCGAATTATGATTATAATGAGTTTTCTCATCTGTTTAATTAATTTATCGTCTCTAATCGACCTGTGATAAAATATTTATAAGTAGACAAGGAGTAATTAAACAGATTGAATATGCTCTTAATTTAGGATATTAATTGAAAAACATTAGTACAAATGAAACATAAAAAACAACAACAATTAAAATGCAACAATTAGATACATGATAGTATTATAGTACTAGTAATTAATTGTTAGGTTTAATTAGATTTAGTGATCTTTTGTAGGATATGAGGCCATCTGATTGATGCCACACATCCCTTCGGGCTTTGTGGGGTCTCTCATCAGCTTTATGTAACCATCATCTCCCCATTTCGAGCCCCACGAGTTCTTCACGATGATGTAATTCGATCCGTATCCAACGGCCGCAACTCCATGATCAAGATCACTTCCACAATCTCCATCATAAACACCCTAATCATATACATATAGATACATAAACATCAATCAATAATTAACTAGTATAGTATATATATAAAGTACAAAATATTTGTGACATGTATATATATATATATACATACGCCGCTATACAACTGGAAATCTCTGGTAGAAGCATCGATTGCAACACTTAACGGCTGGTTCGCCAGTGCTTTTATAAGACTTTTCTCGTCGTTTTCAGGCACATCCCCGTACCCGCTAATCGTGAACAACTCAAACTTATCCTTAAAAAACAAAGTTTATATATATATGGAGTATTATTATTGATATATTGTGTGATCCATTATGTGTTACTGAAATAATTTTTTTATTACGTACCTTGCGTAAATTACAAGTAGGCCCTTTCTTGGCCGTGTAAGGATAGGCATCTTCCTTGCAAATCCCATTGAAAGCAATGAACTGAAACGCGTAATCCATTACGCCGCCATTGCATGCATCGTTAAACACCCTGTCGCAATCCAATAGCTCTTGCTCGGACAGTGAAGTTAAGTTCCCTGTCACGATCTGATTTATGCCTTCCACTGCAGCCACCGTCGAAAACGCCCAGCAACTGCCTGCAAAATGAAAAAAAATGTAAGTGAATAAAGTAAGGGTAAAATTGTATTTAAGTGAAAAAAGTAAGTGAATACAGTAAGGGTAAAATTGCGATTATTGAAAATTTTGAAATCGAGAAGCCTTAACGTACCACATTGACCTTGGTCCTTGACCTCGGTAACGGCTCCGCTCTCGCGCCAGTCCACAGACTCGGGTACATCCTCGACATCTCTGTACTTGAATTCTCGAGGCGATTGATCATCACCGTGACTTTTCTTGGCAATCTTGAGTCCCAAATACGTATTCTTGAACTCGTGGTGGCTTAGATCGGCGAATGTGTTCAAGCCGAGCCAGTAGTTGGAGATGACCTTGTTCCTATCGTCGATGTGCTTTAGGTTGTCCTTGAAGATCTCGAACCTGTGCAACTTCTCTTCGATGCTCTTGTAAGTCTTGCCGTGTTTTTCGATCCACGACTCGAAGAGACGGGCGAGCTTGTTGGTGCACGTCAGGTCGTCGGGCGAATAGCCGACGATCGAGAAGTCGCGGGCGTACGTCGTGGAGATGATGAGAGACGAGAAGAGGGCGAAAGCCGCGAGAAAACTAAGTTTGTGAAGGGATGATGAGGCCATTGTGTTTTGATGAGAGTAATGAAGATTGATGGTGGAAAAATAAGGGTTATGATGCGGGGGTTTTATACGTGAGTTAATTATTTAAAGAGTTTACTGAGGCTTTACGGTTAATTAATATTGGCAGCTTCAATTTCACTCTAAGCATGTCTTTTGACTCTTTTGATGATACAGTACTATGATTTAACATGCGACGAAACAAACAAACTATGGTACACAATTATTCTAGAATATGGATTGACTTTGATTTATTATTATTATTATTATTATTATTATTATTATTATTATTATTATTATTTGAAAAATTATATTGGGCCGGATTTGGAAGTAAACTATAAGTAACGGGCCGACACACCTACACTAGTGATATTTTCTATCTGGGCCTAAACATTCATCAAATCTCAAAATATATTGTAAATTTAAAATTTAACTAGTACTAACGCCCGTGCGATGCACGTGATTTATTTATTTGAAATAATCTAAAATTTTATTTAATCTTCAATTATTAATGAATTAACAAATTATTTTATTTAATAATCGAACTCTCACTTAAATTTCTAAATTCGTATTAATCGCATTATTAACCGTTATCTCAATTATGAAAAATTTATTATTTTCAAAGACTACGCATGTTGGATGTAATTTATAGTATGTAAGCTTCTTGGGACATAGTCGAGTGGAAAAGTCTGTGATGATGTTGGTGTAATTCCCCGACGACGCAGAGTTCGAATCTCGTATATGACAAATTTTCATTTAAATATTATGAAGTTAGTCATTGGATGAGACCTATTGGCTCTCTCCCACATGTGTCTGCTACTCGGGCGCATCCCTCGATTTACATCCTACCCGATCGAGGAGCCTCTGATCTGGTGGAAGAGAAGTTTCTCGTCTCATCCTACCCGATCGAAGAGCCTCTGATCTGGTGGAAGAGGAGTTTCTCGTCTCTGCATTCGAATCTCGTATATGACAAATTTTCATTGAAATATTACGATGTTAGTCATTGGATGAGACCTATTGGCTCTCTCCCACATGTGGCTGCTACTCGGGCGCATCCCTCGATTTACATCCTACCCGATCGAGGAGCATCTGATTTGGCGGAAGAGGAGTTTCTCGTCTCATCCTACCCGATCTCTCTCCCACATGTGTCTGCTACTCGGGCGCATCCCTCGATTTACATCCTACCCGATCGAGGAGCCTCTGATCTGGTGGAAGAGGAGTTTCTCGTCTCTGCATTTCTCTAGTGTTAAACGCATCCAATAAATACCTAAAACCGTTGGGGGAAAATTCAAATAAATGGAAAATAAAAATTATAAAGCTGAAATATAAATATAAATATAAAAAAAATGAAATATTTGGTGAACATGAAGGAGATGAGATGAGAGAAATGCAATTATATTAATATAACGTATGCAAAACAAATTTAACATAACTGAATTAGGGATAAACTAAAAATTTAAAAAAAAAATCTAGTCGAACATAATTAATAACTCGACAATTTGATAAATTATATTAATATAACGTATGCAAAACAAATTTAACATAACTGAATTAGGGATAAACTGAAAATTAAAAAAAAATCTAGTCGAATATAATTAATAACTCGACAATTTGATTCTGAAATCTCCGAAGAAATCATAATTAATAAATAAAATTTAAAAAATCGAGAAAAAAAAATGAATGAATATAAGAACGTATACATGTAAATCGATTATGTTCAGAAAAATAAAAAAAAGACTTATTAATTGAAATTAATATTTTATTAATTTCAATTAATAAAAAAGAATTTTGATAAAAGAAATAAAAATTTATATATTTAAGATGATGATTAATTATTATTACCAAAAATATATAATTTCAAATTATTATTTAAAATTTATATATAATAATTTAAATATGCTTAATAATATTACTATTTATAATTTATATTATTTTTATTTATAATTTATAGTGTGAACACAATATTATTATTGCTTTCCTATAGTGGATCCTGAAATTATATATGTATAGATGTCATTTCATTATCTATCTCTATTTGGATATATCACTCAAAATCTATCATAATGCTACCATTTATTTCAGGGATATATCACTCAAAATCTATCATAATACTACCATTTATTTCAGGTTGATTGATCAAGTTTTTCATCAAATTTGAATTGTTGCCTAAAATTGCTTGAAACACCTGAGTGGGTAAAGGCATACTTAGACGAATATTTAGCCGCGCTAACTTAATTCTATAAGAAGTTTAAAATTTAGACGGTTGAACTCATGTAAGGACTTTTATAAGTATTTATTTTTTACTTTATAATATATCAAAATACAATTCTTTTAATTTCTCCTACTCCAAAATAGTGGGTTTTTTTTTATCTTTTTAATTAAATCATTGATAAAAAAATCAGATTTTCTTAAATTTTCAAACTTTAAAAAGGTGTGATTGTTTATTTCGTAAAAAAAGGAAGTAACATACTACAAAATAAGAAAACAAGAGGCTAACAAGAGTACAAGGCTATAGAAAAAACTAGAAGACTGAAACCAATAGCAATAAATCCTCAAGACTCACACTCTCTCTTATGGATATGTCATTTTCCATTGCACAAGAACTATTAAATTTAGAGGCAAATACAACCAACATTTCAAACGTTACAGCCTTATCCTTCACAAACACAAGACAAACAAATTCTTGGTTCACAACGCACCACCCACTTATCATACCCTTCATACACATGCCAATACTCTCTTCACCTCACAATACCAAAACCAGCTTCATATATCACACAAATCCCAAACTTACTCACCTAAATCATAACCAAACCCAAACCCCTTTTATTTCTCATCTTACGAATTGTACTTACACAAATCATGTCTTCAAAATCCAACACACAAATCCTCCAAGAACTCGAAGAACTAAGCGACACCTTATACCAATCCCACACCTCCTCCCGACGCACCGCCTCCCTCGCCCTCCCCCGAGACGCCATCCCCGCCTTCTCCCCAGCCGACGCAACCAACGCCGGAAATGACGAAATCGCCCTCAACCCTAAACCCCGAGCCCGCCGAATGTCCCTCTCCCCGTGGCGGTCGAGGCCCGCCCAAACCGCCCACAACGACCCCACCCCCAAGAACAGGTTCTCCGACCACCAAGAGCCCACAACAACCGAAAAAAAAGGCATTTGGAACTGGAAGCCCATTCGGGCCCTGGCCCACATCAGCATGCAGAAGCTCAGCTGCTTGTTCTCTGTCGAGGTCGTCACTATCCACAACCTCCCTGCCTCCATGAACGGCCTTCGTCTCTCCGTCTGCGTCCGGAAGAAAGAGACTAAGGACGGTGCCGTTCAGACAATGCCCTCCCGGGTATCTCAGGGCGCAGCCGACTTCGAGGAAACACTGTTCATCAGGTGCCACGTGTACTACGCCCCTGGAGGTGGAGGTGGGGCCCAGATGAAATTCGAGCCCCGCCCGTTTGTGGTCTACGCGCTGGCGGTGGACGCGGAGGAGCTGGACTTCGGGCGGAGCTCGGTGGATCTTTCCGGGCTGATTCAGGAGTCCGTCGAGAGGAGCTTAGAGGGGACGAGAATCAGGCAGTGGGATAAGAGCTTCAGGCTTTCTGGGAAAGCGAAAGGAGGCGAGCTTCTTCTCAAGCTAGGGTTTCAGATCATGGAGAAGGACGGAGGGACGGGGATATACGGCGGGGATGGTCGGAAAGGTCGGAACTCTCCTTCGGTAGCGAGAAAGCAGTCGAAGACTTCGTTCAGCGTCCCCAGCCCGAAACTGTCTGCACGGGCCGAGCCTCGAACGCCTTCGCAGAAGCCCGGAGCCACGTCGTCGAACGAGTATCGGGAGATCGAAGACTTGAATCTAGACGATCCGAAAACCGACGATCTTGACCTTCCGGATTTCGAAGTGGTCGATAGAGGCGTCGAGGTCGATGAAAAACAGGGGAAAACAGGGGAATTGCAAACAGGGGAGAAAACAGGGGAATTGCAGGGGAAAACAGGGGATTTGGAAGTAGTCGTTAAGGAAGTCGTTACGGATCGAACTCACATGATGACGAGACTAACCGAGCTCGACTCCATAGCTCAGCAGATCAAAGCCCTCGAGTCCATGATGGGATCAGGGGACGACGGAAAGGCGGCCGGCTCCCCGACGCTCGATGCCGAGGAAGACAAAGTGACCCGAGAGTTTTTCCAAATGCTCGAGGACGACGGCGACAAAAATGACCGAATCGCCCCTCCTCCGACGAAGCTCTCGGCCTCCTCGGAGGAGAACAACGACTCGGTTTTCCTCCCGGACCTCGGGAAGGGGCTGGGGTGCGTGGTGCAGACTCGCAACGGAGGATACCTAACCTCGGCGAACCCTTTCGACACTCGTGTCAGGAGGAAAGAAACCCCGAAGCTCGCTATGCAGCTCTCGAAGCCGATTCTCGTCGAGCCCGGAACATCCGGGTTCGAGATCTTCCAGAGGCTGGCCGGGGCCGGCCTCGAGAAGCTGACCTCGGAGATGATGTCAGCGATGCCGATAGACGAGCTGAAAGGGAAGACTGCGGAGCAGGTGGCGTTCGAGGGGATCGCGTCGGCTATCATCCAGGGACGGAATCGGGAGGAAGGGGCGAGCTCGAGCGCTGCCCGAACGATCGCGAAGGTGAAGAGCATGGTCGGGGCGATGGGGAGCGGGCGGGAGGAGCGGGCGGCAACCGGAATATGGAGCGTCGGGGAGGAGCCGGTGGCGGCGGACGAGATCTTGGCTTTCTCGATGCAGAAGATCGAGAGCATGGCGGTGGAGGGGCTGAGGATTCAAGCTGACGTGGCGGAGGAGGAGGAGGTCCCGTTCGATGTCTCGCCCCTCGACTCGTACGAGCGCTTGTTGGGTTCGGGGGTCGCGGTCGAGGGTTCGGGGGTCGAGTCGGAGAAGGTGACGATAGCGGTGGTGGTGCAGTTGAGGGATCCGGTGAGGCAGTACGAGGCGATAGGAGGTCCGATGATAGCGATGGTTCATGCGGAGGGAGTCGAGGGGGAGGAGGAGGAGAAGAGGTATAAGGTGGGAAGTTTACAAGTAGGGGGAGTGTTCGTGAGGAGCGTCGGGGTTAGGACGGGGTGGGATGCGGAGAAGCAGAAGCTCACGGCGATGCAGTGGCTCGTGGAGAACGGGATGGGGAAGAAAGGGAAACGAGGGACCGGGAAAGGTCCCGACGTTCTGTGGAGCATCTCGTCGAGGGTGATGGCGGATATGTGGCTTAAACCGATCAGGAATCCTGATGTTAAGTTTGTCATGAACAAGTGATGATCAAAGATGTGAAGCTCTTTTTTTTTTCTTTTTCCTTTTGTAATTTTTTGTTGCATTTTAGTTGAGATTATACACATTGTTTGCTTAGTAAATCCTCATACTTTTTCTTTAAGATGCGATTGACCTTTGAAAAATATAGAAATAAAAATGTTATGTTCTATGTAAAAAAAAAGTTAATGCTATTTTGTCACAAAAAGATTGCTAATAAGTCTGTTATAAACTTATAACTGATTTACAAAGGCCACCGACTGAATTATGGTTTGGGTCAACTGGATGGCCCATTTTTGTTAATGGGCTTAGGTCAATCTAAAAGGCCCATGATTTGATAAATGGACGAGTAGATTGATGAAATTCCTACTTCATAATTTATGACTCAAACTTGTAGATGAAACGTTACATTATATGAGAAACACAGGTGCCCATAATCTTGGTACAGTTTAATTTAATGACTAAAAAAGATAGGTTAGGGAAGTGTTATAATCAAAGAACAAATGTAACAAACGTGAATGATTAAAGAGACACCTCAACAAACCTTGTTATCAAACTTTTAATATTGTCATGTTGTCAATCGTAATCATGATGAATCTAGCTTGAAAAACTAGATACTCTTATCTCTCACTTCCTAATAATTGACGCAAGCCAAATTTTCTTAAATAAACTATAGAGAATTATAGACCTTCTTAAAAAATAGTATATATTATACTCCTATAATTTATCAATATTTTTTAACTTAGTTTTTAAATTTTATTAACAATCACTTTAGTTTTAAATTTAAAAATATATTTTTATATTTGGTCAAAATGTCAAAAATTAATATATTTTTTAAATTTGCATACTTTGAAAAGTGTATTTATAGTTTGTGATAGAAAAAGTACACTCTTGTGAAGCATAATATTTAATTTTTGTATATATGCTACTCGTTTGCAGTCTTAGTTAGAAAGCAATAGCGACCGTGGAGAGTTTCACGTAGGAATTGCACAACCAATAATTATACAAGCAAAATTAGCTTTCGTGGCCTAAATAATCTTTATGACCTAACTCTTTCACAATTTCAGTTCATTTACTTTGCGTCCCCAAAAATAACGTGTCCACTTCTTTAGTTATGTTATCAATATCCCTCTTTATAAGTAGTCAATACAGTAGTAGTTGTTCAATATTTTTTTTGTCAAAAAGGAATTGATGTCCTTGATTATTGAGATACTAATTAGTAGTAAAAATGCAACATGCAATAAAATACCAACACACTTAATCTTCTTCGTATCATTATTTCACCCCTAAATAAATTCAATGCACACATTTTTAACCCAAAACACAGGATAGATTGATAGTTTTCTGGGCCCACCGCGACCTTGACTTCTTCCCTCACATCAAAAAGAAACTATAGTGTGTCCGTTCAATTATCAGCTTCATATGCCCCTCTCATAAAATCCCATAACTAAGGAAGTTGAACAAGATCCACAATTTAAGAAGTGAAGCGAATAAAATATATGATCAATTAATATTTATCAGATAAAATAAATACAGTACTCTACAAAATAAATTACTACTAATAAATAACCTCATTAGGCATGGCGAGTGACGAATCGATAGATGATCTAATATCCATGGGACAACCTGATGACAATACAAATCAATAATTAAATTCAAGGGTCAAGATGTCGATCTTCACAATCTACAATTCACATGCATGGGCCTAACCTCATTTTGTTTTCTTTCTCGTACTCTTTCAAAATCCAGTTTTAATTTACAAAACATTTGCCTAGAAAAATTGATACAAGTTTAAAGAAAAAAATATTTTTTATGAGTACAGTAGAAACTCTATATAGTAATACTCTATATAGGAATAAACTCCTTATAGTAATAAAAAATCGAGGTCCCGACTTGGGACCAGTTATAAATAGGAATAAACTCCACATTGTCATAAGTCATACATTTTTCAAGTCCCGCCTTAAGGATTTATACCTCTATATAAGAATAAATGATTAATATATAATAAAAATATTTATTAATAATATTTTTATTTATCAAAATCAATAATATGTTTAAAATGACATACAATGTTTATTAAAATCAATAACATATAGTATATGATCAAGATTTATAGTCCTTAGATTTATTAGTATTTTATCCAATATATATGTTAAACACAATTTTTACATATTTATGATAAATATCCATAGTCAAACACTATTAAATTGGTTATATGAACTTGAAGATATATAAATAAAATATATTTTATTTTTATATTTATATTATTTTTTTATAAAAAAAATTATTTTTATTTTGTAAAACTCTATATAAGAATAACTCTTTATAGTAATATTTGTTCTCGGTCCCAACGATATGACTGTATGGAGTTTCTACTATATAATGAATATTGTTGGGTATTTGATGAATAATTTGGGTGAAAATTTAATAGTATTAAAGTAAATAAATGAGTATTTGAAAAATAAAATTATAAAAAAAAACTTTATTTTGCAAACTTTTGAAGAATTAAAGGAATTGTTTTTGACATTTGTTAATTTTGTTTTTTCAAACATTTTTTTTTTTATAAGGAGGAGAAACGAGAAACTCCACCCACCCGATTGGAGATCCTTGAAAATGGAAAGATTCAATTTTTACAATACTTGTGATTCTTTTTTGAATTTTTGAACTTTTGGGCTCCTCTCAATATATGCGTTGAGCTTTCCCTTTTGAAAAACTTGAGAAAAAAAAATCTGTCTTTATGAGTGAAGTCGGGTTCAGCTTCGCACAGTTTAAAATTCACTTTTGAATTTCTGTGCATTAAATTGATCAGATCACCATCACCCACAAAATTCAGATCACCTGTGCTGTGGCCATGTGGTCTGTACAAGAAAAGTGTTTTATGTTACTGAGCTCTACTATTGAACGTTTGCTTTAATCTCATTCTCCTCTCTCACTAATTCAAACAGTAATTATAGTTTGGTAGTATTTTAGTACACCACCAATAATACTCTGTTTCCTCTCATTACATTATTTCGCCTGCCGCTCTCAATTCTCTGTGCTGAGGGTTTTGCCCTGTTTTCCCTTTCTCAAAAGGTAAAAAAAAAACACTTTTTTAGATCTACGAATCATACTCTCATTTAGATTTCCCCTTTTATTTTCTTCTTGTTTTTGATGTTGATGACCTTTTCTTTTGCTTAATTTCTTAATTAATCATTATTTTTTACAGTATTTTTCTTGGAAATTAAAAGTTTGATTCTTTGAAGAAAAAAAGATGGTGAAGGGGGCTGCATTGGTAGCCATTGCTGCCACCATTGGCAATTTCTTGCAGGGCTGGGACAATGCAACCATTGCAGGTATACTCTCTTTTTTCTAACTCATATTTTCTGTTTCTGCTATCTATTTACTATAAATTCAGAAGCTTCATTTATTTTCTTGGTCGAAAAATCCAATCTTTATCGTGCTGAGTTCATATATATTCTACTTGTTTTACTATAAATTCTTCAAGATTTCTGTAGAAAAATCCAATCTTTTTCGTACTGAATGCATATATTCTCGCTTGTTTTAGGGGCGGTCGTGTACATTAAGAAAGAGCTCGAATTGGGAGCAGCCATCGAAGGGCTCATAGTCGCCATGTCGCTAATCGGGGCCACAGTCATCACCACTTGCTCCGGAACAATCTCCGATACAATCGGCCGACGCCCGATGCTCATTCTCTCCTCGGTCTTTTACTTCCTAAGCGGCCTGATCATGCTGTGGTCCCCAAACGTATACGTCTTGCTTCTAGCGAGACTTCTAGACGGCTTTGGAATCGGGCTCGCAGTCACTTTAGTCCCTCTCTACATTTCCGAAACCGCCCCTGCCGAAACAAGGGGCTTGCTGAATACCCTCCCCCAGTTCACGGGCTCCGGAGGGATGTTCTTGGCTTACTGTATGGTGTTCGGAATGTCCCTTATGCCCCTGCCTAGCTGGCGGTTGATGCTCGGGGTCCTTTCGCTTCCTTCCGTATTCTACTTTGGGCTGACGGTGTTTTTCTTACCCGAGTCTCCGAGGTGGCTGGTCAGCAAAGGGAGGATGAACGAGGCGAAAGAAGTCTTGCAGCGGCTTCGTGGCAACGAGGATGTTTCTGGTACATATATTAATAATCGATTCTTGTTTATAATCGATTCTCATAAGTCATAAGAAATATGTATCGACAGGTGAAATGGCTCTATTGGTCGAGGGGTTATCGGTCGGTCACGACACCTCGATAGAAGAGTACGTAATCGGGCCGGGCGACGAACGAGCAATTACTGCGGAAGACGAGAACCCGTTCAAGCTGTACGGGTCGGATGCGGGCCGATCGTGGGTCGCCCGGCCCGTATCCGGGCAGAGTCGACTCAGCCTGGCCAACCAGAGCATGATGTCCCTCGTGGACCCGCTCGTGTCGCTCTTCGGCAGCGTCCACGAGACAGGTGGCGGCGGGAGCATGCTCTTCCCCAACTTCGGGAGCATGTTCAGCAACGTGGACCCCGTAAAAAACGAAGAGTGGGACGAAGAGAGCCTAAGAGGAGAGGGAGAGTATATATCGGACTCGGACAGAGAGAACGATAATCTGCAGAGCCCGTTGATTTCCCGGCAGGCGACAGGGGCAGAGAAGGACAACATGAGACGAAACAGTAGTCTCTTCAACGGAGGAGAAGGTGGGGCCGGGATCGGAGGCGGCTGGCAGTTAGCTTGGAAATGGTCCGAACGGGAGGGAGAAAACGGAGATAAGGAAGGCGGGTTTAAGAGGGTTTATCTTCACGAGGAAGGCGGTGTTGGGGATGGAGATTATGTGCAGGCTCTAGTTAGCCAGCCAGCGCTTTACTCCAAGGTCGACCTTATCGATCAGCAAACTGTGGGGCCCACTGTCGAGCACCTTCCGGAAGCCGATGGGAGAGGGTCGACTCTCGCAGCCCTTCTTGAGCCAGGGGTAAAACGGGCATTAATAGTCGGGATCGGGATTCAAATACTGCAGCAGTTTTCGGGTATCAATGGAGTTCTGTACTACACGCCTCAAATCCTCCAGCAGGCGGGAGTCGAAGTTCTTCTCTCGAACCTCGGGTTAGGATCGGACTCTGCTTCGTTCCTCATAAGTGCTTTGACCAATCTCTTGATGCTTCCGAGCATCGTTGTCGCCATGAGGTTCATGGACGTAGCCGGTAGAAGGTTCGAATCTTTTTTGTCTTATATCGATCTTACACAAATTGACTATTATTATTGATTCAGGTCGCTTCTTCTGACGACGATACCCGTCCTGATCGTGTCGCTCGTCTTGCTCGTGCTCGGAAACGTGATCGATTTTGGGACGATGGCCCACGCGGTGATCTCGACTGTTTGTGTTGTGGTTTACTTTTGCACGTTCGTGATGGGGTATGGGCCCGTTCCGAACATCCTCTGCTCGGAGATATTCCCGACGAGGGTCCGAGGGATCTGCATTGCTATCTGCGCGTTGGTCTTCTGGATCTGCGATGTCATCGTGACGTATACGCTTCCGGTGATGCTGAGCTCGATTGGGCTGGGGGGCGTTTTCGGTATTTACGCGGTGGTGTGTGTCGTCTCGTGGGGGTTCGTTTTTCTGAGGGTCCCGGAGACCAAGGGCATGCCGCTGGAAGTGATCACGGAGTTCTTTGCTGTCGGGGCTAAGCGGTGAACGATCGAGGATTAGATCAGTACTATTGATTGTAAGTTTTTTGTTTTGTTTTGTTGGTTTGTTATGTAATCATTCATGTGCATGTCGTTTATATTTGTCACAAACGTTATTACGTGTTCCAAGTCTAGTTAATTAGTGATCATACTACACTACACTTTTGTTTTTTATGATAAATGAAACTGATTTTCAATTTTGATCATGCGGTTCGATTGTCAAATGTCAACAATCGAGTAGCTTGAAGTTTTTCGTCTGTCCTTGTAAAAAAAAAGTTTTAGCATGTTAAGGAAAAGGAGAACATGTAACCTTCACTGAGCCAAAGAAAACCGACAACTTAAACTACGTACGTGTTTCACTCTTTTGAGCCTCACACATTTCACCTGCATAATATATGAAAACATGCTTCTTGCATGAACCCTCTCCTTATCTCTAATAAGCGGTTTTTCTGCGTTTTTCGACACATTTTTCGTCGAGCTCCGTCGCGTGTTTTTGAAGAATGACGGGTTTGTTTGGAAAGTGTTTTAGAAGCTTTCAACTTCTTTGGAGAGCCCCAACAAGTGGATAATTAACTCGAGTGCAGTCGCTTCTGGCGAGAGTGAAAGTCAAAACCTCGACGTTGGCCTAAAGTTCTACTCTGATACCATGTTACAAGTCAATTCATTTAAAAGCTCGAACGGTTAGAGAAATTGAACAACTTAATATGTATATTAATAGATCGAATATATTTTTCAATAAAAAGAAAAAAAAAATGATATGTACTACTATTATAAGACATGTTCTTGTAGTAGAGTTCATGATCATGAATAGTTAATTAAAATACTATGGTTGATGCTAATATCCTGTTTAATAATACATTATTTATATATCATCATATAATAAAATACATTATTTATTTTTGTTGATTACACATTAAACTATGTACTATTTTTATATACTGCGCAATAAAAATATTAATTTCTTCCTAAATTATTATGTATTTTTTATTTTGAATTTACAATAAAATTGTGAATAATTAGTTCAAATATACATTATTACATAATTTTCGTGCCCAATTTGTCGTCACCTTTTGAAGGCGACTAGGCGAGGAGTGGATTTCTTAATTAAAACCCACGTGGCTAATCTAGGTGAGTTGGATTTAATTGAACCAACAAGTTACTTCAATAAATTGAACACGCTTTAATAAATTAACGGATGAAAAAGTCGGCAGGTAGGCCGTATGTAGGTAGGTCTTGTTTGAGTCGAAAATTAATACTACAAGTCTACAAGTACTAACTTCATCTTGAAAGAATGAAAAAAATGATCACACTTTTTTTTTATTACAAATATAGTGTAATTATTATTTTGAAACTGAAAAAGTATGTTGAAAATATTAGCATTATTTTAATTTTTTGACAAAAAATAAGAAATAAAAATATATTTGTAAATTAAAATTTTAAAAAAATTATAAAATTTTTAACAGATTATATTTCAAAAACATATTTTATCAATGCATATGGTGGTCAACATTTAACAATAATTAAAAATGCCCATATTACTTGCTGTTGATAAGGTAAATCATGAAATGCATCATGCACACTATATATTAAAAAGCTAAATCATGACATGTTTATGTGACCTCATTTTTCTAATTTATATACATACAAATGGTCAATAAATTTTGACCAATTAATTATACCCATACCACGGCTAATAAATTGTTAAAATATAATTCGAATCCGTAGGAATTTTGTTTCTTTATTTAGGATAATTATTCTTATGGATTTAGGAGTCATATATTAGGAAAAGGGTTTATTCTTATTCCTATTGGTTTCCTAATTTATGGGTTTTCTACACCTATAAATAGGGATCTCCATAGACACAATTATTGTGTGTTGAACACCAAGAAAGACACCATGTGATAATATTGTGTGAGATTAGAGGGTTTTAGAGTGGATATCAATCCTTGTAATCATCGGCAATATTATAGTGAAAGTTCTCGTCGTTCTCCCGTGGTTTTTCCCGATTTGGGTTTCCACGTAAATTCCTTGTCTTCTTTAATTGTCTCCTTCTTTATTCATTGTTGAGTTATTTTCGGGGTTCCGCATTATTATTCGTACTATACATCGTCGATCTGCAACAAGTAGTATCTAGTGGCACCGGTCTTGATCGTGTGGCATTCAGATCTTTGTCCCGTAACAAGTGGTATTAGAGCCATGTTACGATCCTAAAAGCTAACATAAACTAAACTATCAATACAAGTAGAATATTGAAATATTGTGAATTTACTTAGGAGCATCGTACAAATCGAATGTGTCAACAATTTGTACCTAAGTATACCTAGGGATGGAAACGAGCCGAGTCGAGTTTTGAGCTTATCGAATCAGCTCGAAAAAAAAAATTATCAGGCTCGTGCTCAGGTCGCGAATTTTTTTTCATGCTCGAGCTCAGCTCGATCGAACTGCTCGACTTTTGTTCGCTCAATTAGTTCAATTTCAGCTTGTTTAAGTGACTTTGCTCGTATTGCTCGAGTTCGACTCAGTTCGAATTGTTCGAAAAGATCGACTCGACTCGATATATACACACATATTAATAACATTTAATTAAAATTTTATATATACGAGTGGCTCGCGAGCCGCTCGATTCTTCCAAATTGGGCTCGAGCTCGACTCGAGCAGCTCGCGAGATGCTCGATTCGTTTTCAGCCCTAGGTACACCATTGAAGATAAATGTACAAATTAGGAGAGTTAAAATTGAGTATCAAATATTTGATACTAGGTACAAATTGATTTGTATCTTATATTGTGAGTCCCACATGCATAAAGAAGAAAATTTGTATTTCAAACCATTGAAATGTTGAGTTACAAATTTATAAGTACAAATAATTTTATAATATGACAACTAAATTGTACTTATATATATTGAAGTATACAAATTGAAGATGCTCTTAATGGAATAGAACAAACACTTTTGTAAAAATAATAATAATGGAGTGCACATGATTAAAGATAATCAAGTAAGAGTATTAATATTGATTAAAAGATAATCAATGCTTTACTAATTACTAAAAATAATACTCCAATAAATAAATGAATTACGTAATTAATTAGGTTTGTCTATATAAGTATATAACCCATCACTAGATACAAGCAAATTACATATGGGTCCATCAAATTTGGATTATTGTTTTCTTGCTGGACCGGCCACCGTCACATATCATTTTGATGTGCTAAAATTTAAATGGTTAGGGACTTTCTATAACATTAAATTCAACAAAGGAGGCTAAATCAATACTTTAATAATACAAATTTACAACTATTGTTTTGTTTGTTTAATTTGTGAAAATATACTAAATTTTGTTTTACAACGTAAAGAAAAAAAAATCTCGAAAGATCTCACCACCACGTGTTTTGGGACGACGAAATTGTTAAAATTTCGAAGAAAACGCAGGAGGCGAAGCTGGAGTTTCACCAAGCATTCTTTCGAATTGCAGTTTTAGACCGTCATGTAAATAACTGGAAATTCGCATGATTCTTGACTGAACAACGCCATGATCAACTGAAATTGTTGGGTTTTCTAAATTATTAATTTGTTGGAGTATTTATTTTCATAATTCTTTTTCATTATTTTCAATTAATTATTTGCCTTGTGCTCGCTAAAATTTTATTAAAATTGACTTTGGTTTGAAAAACACGTGAATTCACTCGACCTTATAAAAAAAAGGTAGGAAATTATCTCTACAGAAAATAAAAAGTATTTGTTCTCTATGATTTAAAAATTGAATTTATAATAATAATAATAATAATAGTTGTAATCCAAATTAGAGGTGATTCCAATCCAAATACAAGAAAGAAAGAAAAGTGTATTGAAAATATATTTGTTCCTAAAATGTGGGGCTAATATGGAATTTAAAACGTTTGGTATTTTTCTTCATAAAACAAACCCAAACATTTGCCCTTTTCCCCTATGATATGTGATGTGATTTACTACCTCAAATTACAAACTTAATCAAATCAAACTCCAACAAATCCATTTTTATAACTTAACTGAAATTAAAAATCTAATCTAATCTAATCTAAGGCAAAAAACTATCCACGTGGCTCTCGCTCGGCCGAGATCCGGCGGCGACGGTGGCCGACGGCACGGTGCCGCAGCCGCACTTCTTACACCGCGCCACCACCAAAACCGCGCGGCAGGAAGGGCAGGACGAGTGGGACCCGAGCCACGTGTCTATGCAGGCCACGTGGAACGCGTGCCCGCACTGCGGCAGCACGCGGATCTCCTCGCCGGCGGCGAAGTCCGCCAGGCAAATGGCGCAGTCGGAGAGCTTCGTCTCGGCCGGATCCGCCAGCTCGCCCTCACCGATGGTCTGCTTCGGGAGCGATTTCAGGACTTTCTTCTTCAGTCCCTTGTTCGCCGTCGCCGCCGGGGCGGGCGATTCCGGGGAGCGGCGGCCGCCGGCGCGTCGGATCCACGAGCAGCGGGCGACGGCGACGAGGCCGAGCACGCAGATGAGCGCGCAGAGGAGGGCGGCGAGGATGACGGCGAAGTCGGAGTCGAGGGCGGCCACCGAGGGCGGCGTGTCCTTGGGCGGCGCGGTGGACGGCGGCGGCGAGGTGAGGAGGCGGCGGGCGGAGGCGAGAGTCGTCATCCGTGAGTATTGTTTAAAGGGTGAGAGGTGAGATGTGGGGATTTAAGATTTTTATTGTGACTCTTTTTTTGCTCTAAACAAACGGAGAGAGAAAGAGAGTAATTTATAGTACGATTTGTGTAACCAACTGTGTTGAAAGGGCGCTGACTCTAAATACGGCTGATTTTAAGGGCTTTTCTGCAAATTCGTAGGAAATGCTAACCGTATTGCCTAATTATCATTTCCTCCGTATTCTTTTGGTTTATTTTGCTGGTGGCCCAACTTTTTTTTTCGCCGTCTTTTTTGGTTGAAATAAGTTTTTTGTATATCTCAAAAATTATGAAATAAAAATTACTATAATTTTTTCATATTAAAATATAATTTTACTATTACTTTATTCAAATACTTTTTTTTAATTTAATTATAATTATTTTATTTTTTAACTTAAAAAAATATTTTTATCATTATTTTTTAATAAAAACCAAAAAATTAAGTGTCAACGTGAGATTTAGTAATATAATTCATACATTTTTTAAGTAAAGTCTTAAAGATTTATACCTTTATATAAAAATAAATAATTAATATATAATAAAAATATTTATTAACAATATTTTTATTTATCAAAATCAATAATATGTTTAAAATAATTTAAAATATTTATCAAAATCAATAACATATAGTATATGAGTAAAGTTTTTAATCTTTATATTCATTAATATTTTATTATGTTAAACACGAGTTTTACACATATATTGTCATATTTTATTATTTAAAACTATTAAATTGATTATGTAAATTTAAAAATAGATAATATTCAATTTATATTATTTTTTATACGAAAAAATTAATTTTATTTTGTAAAATTTTATATAAGAATAACTTTTTATACTAATATTTATATTAAAAAATAAAATTATGAAAAATATATACAGTATATAAAGTGTGTAAACATTCGAAAATTATAAAAAAATGGGGAAATGATATTATTATTTTTATATAATTTAACGATAACAAAAATAAGATTTTTAATTAACTAAAAATTCATAAAATGAAAGTGTTATTTACTACTATATTGTTATTATAATTTAATTTTGCAACAGAAATCAAGAAGAAATCATGAAAAATTCATAAAATCTTGTCACGGATTTAAATTATTAATCTGTGCGTGATGCTTTTGTTGTTACTTTGACTTTTCTCCACACTTATATTTATATAGGTAGGTTAAGTAAATTTATGGTTGGGTTACTATATAGTTTAAGTTAAACTTATAAGATAGTTTTGTATGTTAATTGTAATGTTTTGAATTTAAATTTTGAAATTTAAGTTTTCAATTTAAGTGATCAATCAAATGAGCTAACAATTCTTAACTAAGTAATCTAAGTATATATAATTAGTTCATTAAAACGATATTAAAAATATAAAAGCAGTTGAGTCAACTATAGTTAAACATCTAAATATAAAAAAAAAATACAATTTTTAAATATTTTTTAATTGACAAAATATTGCATTTCCTTTGCATGCGAGAGTAATATTTTGCTCTACATGAGTTATCATAGGAAGCCTTTTTTTTTTCAATCGAAAGCAGCTTATATTAATATCTCACTTTAAAAGAAAAAAAAAAGAGATTCCTCTTACAGTCTTACTTTAGTAATATTCTTCGTGTAACACTTTGTTTATACATTCATTCATCCATTCTTAAACTGTAAGTGAAGCAATAAATAATATTTTATACTATCTATAAAAGAATATAACTTTAAATAATACTTAAAATATTAATAATAGTGTTAATTATACTTTAAACACGATTGTTTAAATTGATAAAATAATCAAAAAAATTATACTCCATTTGATTGAATGTGAAATAATAATATGAAAACAACATCTGAAAAAGTCTCTCTGACAATTGATACTTCCACTAGCCTATATAGTAAACATGTTTAATAAATTACGTTTGTCCCTTAGTCGGTACAAATTAATTAACCAAAGATAATAGTAACGATACTTAAATTATTAATTGATTCCCATATTTGCCATTGAAGACGGAGGGCTGCTTTAGATCAACATCCATTGAGAGAATGGACAATAAGGGAATTAAATGCATGCACCACCACTAACTACAATTATTATATCATATTATACTATTACTATCAATTACTATAATATGCACAAACAAAAAAAACATCAGTGTCTCGTGAAAAATAAAAATCAAACGTCAAAGTTCATGACGACTTTTCAACTATTATTTAATTTAGTTTTGTATTTTGCAGGAACAAGAAACTTCAGAATAAGTACTATTTCGTCTCATTCTCATACATTGGATGCTTTTTAAACGTAATTAAATGATGCCTACGTCACTGCTGACATATATATATATATATATATATATATATATATATATATATATATATTAAAAACTTTTATTTATATAAAACAATTTAGCTTAAAAATATTTTTTTAAGTTAAAAAATTTTGTGAATCAAATTTTAAAAATTATTAAAAAATGTAAAAATTAAATTATACGGAGTAATGTTTATTAAAGTGAATATATAAATAAATTATTTAATTTTTAAAATGATGCCCAATATTACTGTATGATACAAGGTACAAACTTATGTATTTTAATTTTAATTATTCTGTTTGGTTTAAACCAATATTACTGTATGATACAAGGTACAAACTTATGTATTTTAATTTTAATTATTCTGTTTGGTTTAAATGTATAGTCAAATATGTTCGGCACATAAATATTAAAAACATGAAGTACTATTGTTTTGTTGATTTTTTAACATAAAATTTTAAAGTAAAAAAATATTTTATTAAAATAAGCATGTTACTACTACAAGTTAGTTTAATTTAAAAAGAAGTTAAAAACTTGTAATAAAAAATATAATTAATTATGAATATGTGAGTCTTACTATAGTAGAAAATGTGATTATAAGTATATTAAGTACCAAAATATCAAACATTAAAATTTAATTACACATTGGTCTCTAGATTATATTTTCACACTTTACCAATACAAAGATTATGAAAATAATATATTTTAGTACTATGTTGATAAAAAAAATAAAAGTAAAAATAATTATGAGTAAAATTAAAAAATGTAAAGGCTAATTTTCTTTTTACAAAGTGAAAAAAAAATAGTATAATTATTAGTCTTTAGAGTGCGAAAATATATGTAAAACGTATAACAAAGAAAAATGTGAAAATATAACTATAAATGGAGAAGTTCTTTATATACAACATACTTGTCAAAAATATATGTAAAACGTCTAACAAAGAAAAATGTGAAAATATAACTATAAATGGAGAAGTTCTTTATATACAACATACTCGTGATTTGTAAAAAGTACTACTACTACTATTAAAATAATAAATTATTCAAAGTTCATCTCAACTCCAAACTAATGTTATTGAAAATATATTAAACTATATGAATATGATGAATATATACATACTTTTAGGCCACCTTAATCCTATCCATATCTATATCCATATCCATATAATAGCTCTTTTACTAGTTACTATACATCTTTTAGGTAACATGCCTGAAATTGAAAAGGACAAAGCGTGCACATGTTTTGTGAGCTAGTTAGATCCACCCTTTCCAATACCAAACAAAACAACTATCTCAAAATCAATCAAATACACTATATTCTCAATGCTTATCCTTTGCAAATATAAATATGAAATAAATCAGTGTAAGTTTTAGTACTCAATTGGAGGGTGTGTATACACATACACACACACACACATATCATCAATACAAAAGTTTTGAACAACACTTATCCTCAATGACATCATGAAAATAAAGGATTATATATATGTGTGTGTGTACAAAACTTTGGAGCTTGATATTATTTAGTTAGTTAGGGTGTGTGATTCATTGCTGTATATCTCATTTACTTGGTAACAATTCCAGAGTAAATAAAATACAGTACATTTTTTTTTTAATTGCATTTTATCCTATGTTTGAGTAGCTTGGAAGCTTCAAGAAGACTAGTTATGTTTTTTAAAGTTAACACCCTACCAACCACAATAGGTAAAAAGGTACGTAGTGGAGGGATAATGACAAAACCTAAAACAATAATTAATTAATAAATTTGTGAGAAATTTCATACAATAGTTTGCCACTAACTTTATTTATGAAGTTAGAGACTTGAAAAGGTAATGTTGGGAAACAACAACAGAATCAGTAGATAGATACTCGTATATAGTCTTTTAATCATTGACAACATAAACAATCAAACACTAATTTGGCAGCCGCCACATCAGTGTTTCTAATATTCAAGAATGTACACTTCATCTAACTTTTGAAAATCATATACTTCTGTATATACACATTCAATATGATCTCATGATGAATGGGTGGCAAACAGGTGGGGTTACCGTAGCTTTCAGTCCCTCTTGGCTCATTTGAATAACCGGGTCACATGTTGCCATGTTGGGGGTCGGAGAACGGGTTTGGTACAAGTCACTCGTATATATCGCACTATAATTTTATCATATATAGTTTTTCAATTTTTTTTTTAATCTGTTATTTCAAATGAAAGAAAAAAATATATAAGGGTTAGATACATATTGTAAAAAAAAACAGATACTAAAGCTTTATAATTTATTTATCAAAATCATAAAGCAACCGGAAGCAGTCAAAGTGGGTTAGCTAGGGCAATAAAGCAAGCAACGACCAGATCCTAACCCACATTCAAAATGGGTGGTTCAAACTTGAGACTACCCAACATACATCAGCAGCTCGATCGACCAATGAGTGTGTTTCGGCCATGTATACTGTTTCTACCTAACTAACAAATTTTAATCTACATTTTTTTTTCTTCATATTCCAATCAAACATCTATCTGCGTATGGTTTTTATTTCACCCATGAGATTCATATAATTTCGTTAAAGAAAAATGTCGTAAATAATGAAGTGACGCTACATGGCTACCATATTTTTTTCCAGTAGACACACATGTTTCAACTAATATACAACAAAAAGTTGGATTTAAATCGTTTGTGCTTATGAGCCCACGAACTTACAGTTCAAAAGCCATCCTCAGAATAATTACCAGATTCAGATTCATGTTATCAAAGTCAGCCAAATCTCACAGGTTGTATCTCACATTCCATCTACGATCACCATGAAGATTAAATGTCCAATTGTTTTCGCGAATCTGCCAATATGGAGTCTGAAAGTGCGACATAATTAGCAAAGTATTGTAACACAAATTACACTATGCCGCATAGATACGGGAATATATTTCAAGTACAGATAAATACAACATTGTCATTTCTCTAATCCATTTTTTCGCTCTTGGTCCTACTAAAAGGTTTTTTTTGGGAACTTGAGTTCTTTTTAGCACGTTTGGGACTTTTGGAACTTGAGTTCTTTTTACTTTTTAGCACTTTTGGAACTATGATACAGGATTTGATTCTCATGGGATATTTTCGACTGAATTGTAAATATTGTGACCAAAATAAAAAATTATAGGACTAAAAGTGCAATGATCTCTCTATTCAATCCAAGTATCTACTGTAATGTTTTAATGTAAATAAAATGGGCCTTCCTCATTCTTAGACCCAACTATATAAGAACGTAGATAACCATTCATTTGGCATAAATTCTCATTTAATATTTCAAACCTTAAATTCACAAAATAGTTTTCATATAGACCACTCAATGAAGACATCCAAGTAATAAAAATCGCAACTGGACCACATTTTTTATTTAAGTAAAAACAAAAGAAAAATAAAAATACCTTCATAGTAACATTGTATCCAAACTTGAGACGAAAATCCTGGTCTTTCTTAACATCAAAAATGTTCCAAACAAACTCAGCAGCCCCATTATAGTTTATCTGTTTCGGTTTCGGAAATTGTATACACAGTTAAAAAATTTTACCTGAAATTGTGAGACGTGATCCGAGACAAAAAAATAAAAAACAATCATGGGAATCATTTAAGAGCTTGGATAAATGAACATAACAAGAAATAACACCTTTCTAAACTTCTCGTCAATGTGGCATCCACCCTTAATATTAAAGCTCATCAATTCATCCGAAGTTACTGGAAATGCCTTCTTTCCACGTATTTTGTATTGTGCCTTATTCACACCATATGCCCTATCATATTGAATTCCCACACCAAAGCTCGCGGGTAACTACATGGATCAAAGAACGTGTCAAAAAGAATGTTTACTCCTTGAAGTTTATAACTCACTATGTTTGGACTAAAAAAGATTAGAATTTTTCTAGTAACTAGGATCTTGTTTGATTTCATTTGCAGGGGCCACGTATCACTCCCAACAATCTACTTACATAAATACAATCTTGATTGTTTTATAACCTTTTTTTTTTCTCATTGGCATTTGTCATTTTCAATTTATATTAATAACATCTATGTGTCTCATTGGGCACTCTTTCCTATTATGGAAATCCTACATTCCTACCTATATATTTACACTCTAAAAAGGAAAATAATATATTTACTTTTTTCACTTTAAAATACAATTATACCCTTACTTTTTAGCTACTTTTCTAACTTTACACACAAATACTTTTACTTTTCTACTTTAAAAGATAATAAAAATAACATTTTTTTTAATCTCCGTGGAATAAGTGTGAAGAATGGACCATACCGCTAACATGAACTGATGAATTCCTCAAAATTCATTTTCTAACAATGTAAAGTCAGACTAATGGGACATAGGGACATGAAAAAAGAAGTTAAACTCCTATGGTTCGCATGCCACCTTTTATGTAGGCTACTAGCGAGTCGTTTACCTTCAAAACAATTGAAAAATATCGATGAAACCATTCTAGAACTCTTCAATAATATCAACAGACACATACCTCAGGATAGAAGTATCTTATCATCGCATGCACGCAACTAGGAGCCCCGATTCTGGTGTCCAGCTCTCCATTAATCTGGCAATATAAACAATAAAAAACCCAGAAGAATCAAATCACCATTTAACAAAAAAGGAGATTCTTATACACTCGTTCTCCTAATTCCTAAATATAGAATAACCCTAAACTTGAGTGTATAAATTCCTGAGCTAAAATCTCCCACACACGATAAATTCGAATGCAGAAACTCAAAATTCTAGCATTGTCACATCCACCGCACTGTATAAATCAAAATCGTATACGCGTGAAAAGAGGGAGCCTGAGATTTTACCTGGCAGAGTACGTTGGCTCCGATGGGGATTTTTTCCTTGGCGTGAATTCGGAGGGACTTGGTATCTCCGCCGTACCTAAGTGATGTTTCCATTACTAATCAGTAAAAAGCCTATTAATCTATCTGGTAACTAGGGTTTCGATTGGATAAGAAAATCCGTAGATTGAAGAAGAAGAAGGAAATGGGATATGGCTGGCGGAAAACCCAGGGGAGGTGGAAAAGAGTATTTTACAGTAGCACTGAAGTCGTGTTTCAAATGAATGGCGTTTTTATATTTTATTTTTCCGCATTATTAATGTTAATAATAGCCTCACTTTTTTCATAGAAATAATTTCTTTTACGGAAAAGATGAAGAATATAATTATGAAAAATGACTTATATTTGTAATATAATTATAAAATCAGGCATAATATAAAATGATTGAAGCAGAAAGGGGTAAACTTTCCTCAGTTTCCAACTTTCCATATAACTATATGTCCGTTCAAAATGCTTAACTTAGATGATCCAACCTAAGGTTATAAAGTCCAAACAAAACCTTTTTTTAACTCAAAGATAATCTCAAAGTTGGGGAGTGTTAGAAACCCGAACACGGCTCATTCTCGACCTACATTTATATCTCATCAATGACTTCAATAAGATCGTTGACTTCCTGCCTCAAGAGTGTAATTTTCTGCTGAACTGCAGAAATACGATTGTCAATGTCCCCTCGACCACTGGATTTCTTCTCATAAGCATCAATCACCGTTGAGTGCTTCAACATCAGCTTCTCTTGCAATTCTCTCTCCTTGTTCACCAACTCTTCAACCTGCACCGGAAAATATTAAACCGAAAGATAATTACTCACTCGTAATTTGGATCAACCCATGTGGTTTAGCGTAAAAAAATAAGTCAAGATTACAAATACAGGAAAAATACGTTCTTGCCTCAAGTTATTATGTCAATCATAATCACAAGTACCTCCTTTAAGTGTCTTAGTATTGTATTTAGGATGCAGATTGAAAAAGAGAAACAAATGTGAAGGGTAACTAGTTACTTTGCACATGCACGCTCTACAGATATCTTCAGTGAGTGAATATAACTAATAGAATGCCAACCTTGGACGTGATCTGAGCCGCCTGAGTAGAAGATTGCAAGAAAGACAACAACGGTTTCAATTCTTTCGAGAGATCCTTGAGCAAATTGTCAGCACTTTTTCGTGCTACTTTGCAAGCCGGCACGTCACCAGTCCTTGAGAGATCGCGCAATGATGCTTCAAGCTTGTCATGAACGGACAAACACCTGTTCATGATAATCAAGAACTGCTGAATTGTGCTTTGGACCTGTAAAAATTATTGCATCAGCTCATACACTTCTTTGTTCGGTTAAATTTATTTACGGACAAAAAATGAGCGAGAATGTAAACATACCTCATCCCACTGGAGTTTGGCCAAGTAAGAAGGTGAAGACTTTGAGATCGTGAAGTCTGCATGAGTATATGCTATGCACGCAATGAAAAAGAGGAAAAACCCGAAAATCAACATTATTGGCTCCATGAGAAGGGAAAAGTTGCAGAATTTGTAGTAGACCTGATAGAAAAAGGAATATTAGATTGTTTCCAAATAAGAATACCTGCAAAATAGCCTAATGTAATTGTAAAGTCATATAATATAGAATGAATATTAGGAGCAACTGCATAGAATGCTTCTAGTCTCATCTAGAAAGCATCACATGAGACTAATATGTCCAATTTTGCAATTATGGAAAATCGGGGGCAACATAACTAGGATGCCCCCACTCGGTCCACTATTCTCTAGGATATAACTCAGTTTGTATCATTTTTTCTTTTCAAAATTTAGGATATTTATCTTAAATCTCTGCTTTAACCCTCCCCTGACAAACCCTAGATGTAACCCAAGGTACTCCAACATATATTTCTGTTCTCGGTGTCTTATTACAGCTCACTCAGTATCGATTTGCTTATACATGACTTTGAAATATTTTCATTCATCGTAATAAAATATTAAGATCCTATGATGATGATCCAGAATCAAGTAATTAAGTTGGCATCTATTTTTTCTTTTCAAAATTTAGAATATTTATCTTAAATCCTTCTTTAATATATAAAAATACCTGAAAGTGTTGATTATGCTCTGATACAACATTTGTCTTTTCTAATACAATGACTGGTCTGCCAACCATATCCAGATGAGAAAATTTTGTCTGCACCAGATCACAAAAATTGTATTTAGAAATGGAGGGACAAATACACAGATGTTTGGAAATACTATGTTAGAAGTAAAACATAGCTTATATATACCTCATGAGATTGTTTCACTGGAAATGGAACAGATACAGATGCATCCTTGGATCCCTCAGGTAAAACCACCTGACAACATGTACCATTTAACAAATATTAAAAAAATGCATAATTACATAGGAGTAGCAGGCACAAAACACTGTCCCGCACTGCTTTGCAATATCAGCATATAATAGAAAAAATATTCTAATAAATGAAACGGGCACTATAATTGAACCATCAGGCAATTTTTTACAACTAAATTTCGTCAATTTCGAACCCACAACACCCTACATCCCTCACCAAACAATGAAAATGCAAATTTATGTACTTATGATAGACGTCACATATATACATATGATAAAAAGGTTTACATGCACATGGAGGAAGAAAAAAACTGCACAACAATGAAAATACATGGTTTGGGAAGCAAATTCAGTTTAAGAGTTAATCGTGCTATTGCTTTTCATATATTCGTATAAAACTCAAATCCAAAAGAAAAACAATTTATATGATGCAGATTTATGTTCAGTGGGACCAATTCAAGCAGGGTTATGAAGCACTTTGGATGTGAAATTAGTGCAGGATTTTAAGTCACATAAGACATTAGGGTTTCAATGCAAAACCATCAAGAATGTTCATGCAGATAAGTGGCCAAAGATTGCAACAATAAAATAGTTGAATTCGAAAGAAAAGGCATTATCAAGGGTCCAGCAAACAGAATTAGTGGACACAATTAAATTCCAAGTTCTTTCATGCTTTTCTTCGCGTTAACATACTTATATGAAACAAGTCAAAATCTGAACAGAAGAGCAATTTATGCAAGTCAAAATTACACATGATCAAACATCTTGAATTCAATATTTGAGAATAACAATAACCAAGACACACTACCTTCACAGTGAGATTTTCAACAATGACATCATTCAGAGAGCAACTAAATGAGATATTAAGAAAACGTTTCCCCTCTGACTGAAACAAGAAATCTTTAAGCGGCAAGCCGTATCCAATGGTAAATGCAGTTCTCCAACCACCAAACATTGGATAACGAGGTTCGATCTCCACTAGTGTCTGCATTTCAAATAGAGTTGATTAACACAATTGGAAATCAAATAATAAAAAAATAAAAATACTGAGAGAATCGAGACCGACCTTTGCCGCATCACTCCACACATTAGATGTAGAAATATTTCCAATTTCGTCTCTGTAGTAAATAGAATGAGCTCTTGGGGGTAATTTCGCAATAAGACTTCTTAATGCTGATGCTCCTCTAATATGGGGTCGCGACTGAAAATCTAGCCTGCAAGAGCAATAGTTAAATATACATAGAATCATAAATAAACAAGGTTATTTCTGAATGAGGGTACAATTATACCTTGAGAACTCTCCTGTGAGCTCAGCACCAGCATGAACAAGGTTATAGTTTTCCGTAATTTGCACATTTCCCCAATGAGAAATCTCTATCTCACGAACCAACTCTTGTGCAACAGAAAATGGCTTATTTGTCACGAAATGAATCACAATTGGTGGGTATGAAAAAGGAGGCAGATTCTCATACGGACCGTATTTGATTTCTGAACCAGAAAACTTGACGTTCTCCAATTTCGTATAGGATTCAACTTTCGGTTCCGGTAATTTAACAGTAAGTGACTGGACCTTGACATGATAAGGAGAGAGAAAATGTGCGCCATCTTGGAAAGCAACGAGCTGGACATCAGCCTGAGTTATTTTCTCAGGGAAGGGCTTCAATATATGAGTAAATACAGCTCTGACCTCCAAAGTCAAACTTGCTCCCTTAGCCAGTGCCTTTGGCAAAGAGATGGAAAACCAAGTCAACGATGGAGGCATTCCATCTGGGAATGCGACGTTAATAGGAAGGCCATCAGAGTAACTTTTTGCCTTTCCTTTCCCTTCATTAATCACTGCCGACAGAAAAGCCAAGTTCTTCGCTTGATAGTCGGGGAAGGGCAACAGTATCTCTGATGCAGCATCGTTTCCGTTATTTTCTACCTGAATAATCATCACAGTAATTACTCAATTGAACCAAAATACAATCAAATCACCCGTGGAAAAAAAAACTACCTTCAGCGAAACGGTTGTCCGTACTGCCTGCAATGACAAGTCGATCTGCACCAGAAGATCACTCAAAGTCAGCATAAGAAAATGTATGAATTTCAAAAGGCCCACAACCCTAGGAGGCAATTGCATTCTACATTTCAGTACTCATCCGTTCATTATCATACAAACACAGAAGATCAGCTTCATAAACCCTAACCATCCGAAACCAAAAACTCGATACGAATACATATAGAAAGTTTCAATTATTAAGACACATTTATACATACACACACATATATATATATACACACCAAATCGAAGGTTTACCTGACGATCGAGCTTGGAGATGATAAGATCGGCGTTTACGGTAGAAAAAATCGCAAAAATCCCCAGAAAACAGAACAGTGGGAGATGGGATCGGAATCGCTTCATTTTTTCTTGGTCGGAAGTGTTACTCTGAGTCAAGTCAAGCAAAAGCTGAGGGGCGATCCGAAACTGATATTTGCCCCACATATCTATAGTCGCGTTTTCGCTCTTACGTTTTTTATTATCTTTTCTTTTTGTCATCTGTATTATTGATTTTTTATGAAAAAAAATAAGGTATATTTAGGGTATAGGGCCTTTATGTTTACTAATTATAAAAAACTCTCAATCTTTTTTCAATTAATAAACTAAGTTCTTATATTTTTATATTTTTATGAAGTAAGGTAGTGACATGTTTTTATTTAATATTTTAAGGCACCTTCATAAAATACAAAAGTCTTTTCTACCCTTATAATAGACAAGTAAAATTAATAGTATTTAATTAATATACTAAAACACTGTTTAATAAAAATTCTCACACATTTTCTAAACCCTGAAATCGCCGCAAAAATTCGAGAGCGCAGGGGCGGGCGAAGTCCGTGCGATTCGTTAGCTTGAGTTTGTGCTTGACGGAAACGTTCGAAATTCGGTGGGTGAGGCCGACTTTCAAGGAGGGTTCTTCTTTCTCTGCAAGTTGCAGGCGGCTCGAGGAGATGTTTGACACAAAGGAATTTGAAGTTCTTCTCCATAGGGGTGGACAGGCTATTTTTTTTACGGGGAGGATGGTGACCTTGGAGAATTCGGAGGCATGTTAGGTCTGAAGACATGTGTTTGCGGAGGTAAGCGGCTCCAATCTTTGTTTTTCGGCCGAAGAAACAATGATTGTCTGGAGGTTCGAGGCAAAGCGAGGTGGATTTCGGATTGAATATAGGCCTGGGCTAATTGACGTGACGGCTCGGCTACTCTGCCTCCGGAGATCGTGTCGAAATACTGATTGATATTGATCGATTTCGCGCATGCATTGATGTCGATACGAGCCCAGCCTTCATTGCGTAAAGTTCGACTCTGCCTCTGGTGCCAAGGATAGCTACGTCACCTATTTACAATTGTATCATCGTCGTTATTTTCATACAACTCAAAGAAGCATCCTCAAGTCTATTCCCCTGTCCCATTCGATGTTGTCATCCTCAAGTCTGTTCGATGTTGTCTTTTCCAGTTAAGACTGTTTTTTTGGTTTTGCAAAGATGAAAGTAACCTTAAATGGAAGGTGTTTGTTGAAATGTCTATGAGAAAAACTGAATTTTGATTTACTTTATTATTATAAAGTATTGTATAGTTTTTATTTCTTTCTAATTCAGAAATTAACATGAAGATTATCTTGTTAGTTTACTATGTTGCTAACTTGCTATTGCATCACTAACTATAATAGTTGAATTTAAAATTGTCTATACACTTGACACTATATTCAAATTGAGCTGAACTATCTATAACTATAATACGGAGTAGTTGAGAAAAGAACTATTGAATAACTATAATGGTTGAGTAGCACTACTATGTAACTATACTAGTTGAATTTAAAAAATTCAATTAACCTTTGACACTATGTTTAAATTGAGCAGAACTACGTTATAACTATAATAGTTTAGAAGAGAACTATTGTATAACTATAATAGTTGGTTTAGTATTACTACTATTTAACTATAATAGTTAAATTAAAAAATGTCGATACTTTTGACACTATATTTAAATTGAGACTAACTATTGTATAACTATAATAGTTGAGCAAACACCATGTTTAGATTGAACCGAACTATTGTGTAACTATAATAGTTGAGCAGAGAACTACTGTATAACTATAATAGTTGGTTAAGCACAACTACTTGTTTATAGTTTAGTACTTCCTCAAATTTGGAACCGGAATTGATTCAATCATGGAATCATGAATAGTCATTGGTTCGGCTGTCGGCTGTCGATAGTCAACATATCTACAATTTAACTATAATATTAAGCATTAAGTTAAATACTATAAATTGTGCAGATTTACTGTAACTATAATAGTTGAATGTATGAATATTAACACAATACATTTATACAAGGATAGATATACTAAGATAATTACATGATAAGATTAGTCATATATATATGAAATTACGAAGGCAAGAAACAAATTAACTCTCACATTATCAAATAACTTTTGACAAAACTCTTGATTGTAACTCGCTCGAACGCGAAGTAGCAATTGGGATTGTTTGGAGGGGGATCGAGGAGAAGAAACCAGAGCTCTCGAAAGCTGACACTTTGTCGACAGTGAAGCAGTAGGATCGGAGTGGAGATATTGGAGAAGATGGAGGCGCCATAGATCTTGCCGAAAGTGGATGGTGCGGGGGAGGCGGAGTTGTCCGGGATTGATTGGTTTGCTCCGACAGCAAGTAGCAGGTGGAGTGGCACAAGCCCTCATCGGGGATTTCTGTCGAGAACAAACCGAAGCCGTTTTTCAGTCCGAAAACTTCGTCGTTTCTCAGTCCGAAAACCTCGTCGTCGGCGTCGCCGGATAAACACGTTCTTCTTTATGATTTGGAAAGAGTTTTGAGTAAATTTTCAGATTAACTTTATGAGTGAATTTCGGAAATTTCTGGATATTTATTAGGATTTCTAAGAGAAAACTACAACTGCTCAACTAGGTTTTTTTGAGAAGAATGAATCTCATCTATATGTGATACTGTGTATTTTATGAAGGAGGAAACGTGTTTCAGAATTGATGTGGGCGGCTCGACTGGGTGTAGTATGCTAAAGAAAGGAATAAGATTTTATGTAACTAGTTAGAATAACCGGATTTTGTTTTTTACTAAAACAATTTTAATTAAAATTGGTAAATATACATAAGGTTAGAATAGGTAGGTGGTGCTATTATATAATTAAGCTTAAACAATGGGTGTAATATATAATTAAAATCTTAGAGGTGCCCCAATATATAATTGGCCCAAAAAATAAAAACTAAAAATATATTATAAATTTATAAAATAAAATAATTGTGCCAATTTTTTTTTAAGTCAATAGACTCAAAAATATATTTTAAAATAAAAAAGGAGTAATTATTTATTTGTATGAAATTTGATCAAGAATGAAAATGTAAAGGAATGCATATGCATATTAGTTCTCTCAATTAATTTTACACTTTTTGTTAGTAATTAGTTGCGACAAAAATAATAAAAAAGAACAATAATTACAAAAAATAAAAATTAAATTTGAAAGTCAATTGCAAAAAGCCCATAATTCTAAAAAATCACACATAAAAATTTAAATAAAAAAGTTCAAAATCCCTTAGTATTAATGTACACACACATCTACTTAACATAGTCTTTCCTCTTTTACATCACTTGAAAAAATGCAGCTAGCCTTTTTTTCTTTTATGGATCAAGGTCCTGATAGCAAATCTATATCATGCATGTCCTTATGAGCCATCTCGATTGCGGCTGATGACTCAGCAGCCTCATCTATATCGACTGGATATCCGTGCGGGGAATGTTCCGGAGAGTCGGAACCTGGGCTCCCCCCTAACTTCCTTGTACGCGGTTTAGTACTACCATGATGAGTCCCGTCTTTCTTCTTTATCTTGTTGTGCCAGTTCATCAGCGCCTTTGAAGTTTGCTGATCGAATATCGACCTTTTCATGTGTGATCCCATCTGCAAAATTTAACATAATACTAAAACAAAAATCGACTCAGACAAAAATAAGTACTAGTAACCAAAATTCTGAAAGAAAGAAAGACCTGTGTGACAAGTGCATATAGTGGAAGTGTGATGTAACTGCACAAAATTTGCACTCCCACCCTGCAATCAAAACGCGACTGATTGTTCATATTTAAACGAAAAAAAAGTACGACTTCATAAGCAAGACTCACCCGATACAAACTCTGATGACAGCAAGATTGAAGTAACGGTGGAAACAGGAATGCAGCCCGAATTCATACTGCAGCCATCCGAACATGTTCAAAAGCCTATTTTTTGCAGTAAAAATTAGATGCGGATAACGGATAAGAAAGCTTCGATCATACCGTTATCCAGATGAAGTAAGTGATCTCAAACGCGTTCTGCATAATCAAGAAAAAAGTTATTATTGGTTTGAAAACACTTTTCCATAGAGAAAAAGAAAGAACTCGAAAGGGTCGACCAGAAAAAGCGTGAGATGGATTAGGTGAAGGACTAGAGTCGGCTTGCCGAACCAAAAATGCCGATCAGAGACTTGCACGAGCGGGATCCCCTGGACGACCGCGTGCTTTTCTTGGATCTCGATAGCCATCTGAGTTATAATGGATTGAAGCTTTGTGCCAACTGCTAAGATCGCCTTAACCAATCAAATAGCCGGTTAACTTTTCACCAAGAAACGAACGAATCACTCACGAAAAGAAAGCGAGAGTTTTACCACTAAGGGAATTATCGACAGCAAAAATAACGCCTGCCCTCCTGAAAATCAAACAGTGCAGGAAAAAAAATCTGAAAAATGTGGATAATGTTCGTTTTGTTGTATTTATAGAAGAGGAAAAAAAAGGGACCTTTAACGTTGGCGAGGAGATAGATCAAAGAAGCCATCCATAGATACGGACTGAGAGCATCTTGCATCAAGACGTACGTAAATTATATCATATAGAATATAAGATGTGTGTGTGTGTGTGTACGTGTGTGTGTAGTTTAAATACATACGGTATTCCTACGACGATTTTGAAGTCGTCTTCCAATGACCTTTTGATGTACTTCTGAAAGTCGAACTTCATTCCAGAAGACAAATGGACCTATGCAGATAATATTTAAATAAGAAAGTAAAATAAAATTTCTGATGATATAAATATGAACTTAAAAAACAAACTCACTGAGACGAATCCGTGTCGTAGAGTCAAGTAGTCAGGTCTTTGAACGGAATATAACATGTGCCGGAAAAAACAAAACTAGAAAAACGATCACAGTTAAAAAAAAAGGTTGAGATGATGAAGACGGTATGGTAAGAGTAATCCTAGTTTTTACACTTACAGCATAAAACAGGATAGGATTTTCCATCCACGAATGCGTGTGGCTTCTCACAAAAGACGTCTCGTGTGTAAGTCTAAATCTAGAAGGATCTGTTTTCGGAAAAAAACAGAAAAGTGAACATAGTTTAGTGAACTACACACAATTTCAAGTTTGAACAAAACTATTGAGGTATTAATCAAATTACAATATAACCAAACTATTTTAGTATCTGTTGTTACAAGGTACTTATAATTCTCAAAGGTAATTTTTTTTTGTAATTTGACCAAAACTTTGGGGTAATTTTGCAATTAGCCAGAAATTTCGGGATAAAGAATACCATTAGACGTTGCGTTTTCTTGTACAGCCTGCTGTTCCCATGCTTTCCATCCTCGAATCTACACGACAAATGCCATTCATAAAATTGGAAACATAACATGTGTACTCAATACTGACGTTAACATACCTTCAACCTCCCGAGCATCATAGTGACAGCGCCATAGAAGAGGTGGAACACGGCTAAGAAGAATATGAATATGTGGAGTTGATGAATTGCATTTGCGGATATAAGGGGCACATATCCCTGTAACATAAACAACATGTTTGGATTCATCGATTTTAGTTATTGAAAAAAAAAAGTGTTTTTTAGAGAATGAATTCGGGGGGGTACTTTTTCGCATTCTTGATGTCCGCCACTAGCCGACAAGCTTCTACGTGGGATCCACAGCAGGGACCGGTGATGATGCACTGGCGCCTTCTTCGGCTCTGGATGGTGTGCTACTTTTTTGAACTCACAAGGCAACATTGTGTTCGACAGTCTTTCGGGTATGCATATTTGAGTTATGTAGTTTTGGCCAAATGTTAGAAGCAAGGAAATGAATCCCAGGATCATAAGCTCTTGAGAAAAAATAATCAGAAAGATAAAAAAAAAAGTGAGCTACTTTTTTTACGCATAAATCCGCATCGTTTATTCTAGTCTTTTATATGTGCATTTGGACTTATGATAAAGGGCTTGTACCTGCTTTAATTTTCTCCAGAGCTTCGACTAAAGCCGTCTTCTTTCTCTTCTTAAAGGTCTGCAAACCCATAAATTTAATGAAATAAATCAACTGTAGGAAATTAAAAGATGCAGAAATGAAAAGGCATTTCTCATTTTAAAACAAAAAAAAAAAATTCACCCATAAATCATTAAATTAATATAATCATACATTTATTCAACCATCAAGAAATTCAATACCCAGAAATCTTATCAAGAAACAACAAAAATAAGGTCAGATCTTATTGAAACACAAAAATGCAGAGAAAAACAAAAACAAAAACAGAATAAATTATTCACCTCTCCAATTTTATGAAGAGTTTTCTCCAAAAGGATTGAGATTATAATGATGACCCCGCATACTAACGAGACGGCCCACGTGGGAGTGTGGTCGAGCTCCCTCCCTTTCACTCCTCCTCCGCTCATGGTTTTTTTTCAAGAAGATAAACAGTCGATCAAACGAAAATAAAAAGAAAAAATAAGAAAATTATCAGATGTGGATTTTTGTGTTCCATTTTATCCCTCAAGTGGGAAATATGATGAAGATTTGATGTATATAGGGAACGATCTAAACTATGGCATCATGTGAGTAAAGCCCGGTTCAAGGTAGTTGTTGTGTGTTGTAACTGAATTGAACCGGGCAGGATTAGATTTACACTCGGAACTGCGGCTTATTTACAAGAATGCCATTGGGGCAAATCAACGAAAATTTCAAGAAATCAAGGTGAAGAATCTTCAAAGAAACGTGAAGGATAAACAAGAAAACATTTCAATCACAAATGAGATCTCTGTAAAAATCTAATTTTCTATTCTTAAAAAAAATCCCAAATTATATAAAAAAAAAACAATTCATTCTAATCGCGTGGAAACTGGTTTTGCTGCTGAGAATCACTAGGAACGAATACCGGAAGCTGACCTCCGCGTTGCGATCTACCCTGCTGATAGTAACTCGTGGTCGAGCTTCTCTGTGGGCCCGCCACAGTCGGGCCCGTAGACCTTGTTCCCCTACTCACCTGTTCATTCAAAAGTGGGCCCCCGAAGAAAATCGACTGGCCCGTATACGTGAGCTCAGCTGCCGAAGCCTGAGATGAAGACCCAACGCTCCTTGTGGCTGCAGAGACGAACCTGCCTGCTTCAGGATCCCAATACACCGATGACTTCACATTCTCACCCGAGCCCGGATTGCCCTTCCTAGCTGGGACACTAGGGCCCGCTGAAATAGGCAACTGGGCTGTCGGCAATTGTTGAATCGGGCTGTGATTCATGTCGAGCGGGCTGAGATTCATTGCAAGCGGGCTGCTCAGGTTGCTAACGCTACGAGCAAACGTATCGGTCTCATCCCGACTAGCTCGACTAGGTGGGTACGAGCTCTTGTTCGGAGACATCCTGCTAGACGTGCCTGCTCTAGGGGTAGTTTCGTAATATCCGTGCCTTGTGCTGACGGGACTGCTCCTACCGCTCATGGTGGTGGAGACGTAGTCGGTGTCGTACTGATTGGGTCTGGAGCCTACGGGCCGTAAAACGGAAGATGAAGCTCGGGCCTTTGCACCGGCTTTATGGGCCTCGGCAGAGTCGAGTTTCGCGAGCTTCCATGCGCTGATTCTGATGGGTCGTTGGGTTGCCCGTTTTCCCTTGTCGGGTTGTTGCATGGTGTCGGGATCAACCGTTGATGGTAATCGCCCGGGCTCGAGGTGAGGAATGATTTCGTCCTGCAAAATGACGAAAATGAGCGATTTTTCCGGTCCAATACCAAAGGGCAATTAAGACATAACCAAAGTGCCATCATGAAATAATACCTGATGATCCATAAAAATCCGAGGTGGGGTACACCAAGCACCCTTATATTGCAAGCCTTTCCCGATTGAGCTTCTTCCGCTGATGGCGGTCACAGCTGAACTCGTAGGTGAAGAAGGCAAACTTTGATGATCTCCTCCATCAATGGAAGGACCCGGAGGTTCACTTTGTGTCCTCATAGCAACAACATATTCATATGTTGTGATACCCTACAAAAAAAAATGGACAAGATAATTATAATAACTAATAAGTACTGTATCGATAATAAGCATTACAAATAAAATAAAATTGAGAGAGTTGCTTTTTGACATATGTTTAGCTTTAGGGTGGTAAGAGAATGGCTCGATAAAATGCAAAATTGAAATATTACTATAAAAACATCACCATCTCGTTCCTGGAATAAACATAGCCTAATACTCGCGTACACACACAAAGCCTCAAAGGTTTCACCTTTCGTATAAGAATGATATGGAAAAAGAACAATTCTCCCAAAGGCACGGTTGCAAGAAGAGAAACAGCTGTACACACGGCCTGAAACAGAGTAAAGCAAATGTTTTTTAATGTTAATTGGTAAAAAACATTTTCGAGCTGGCATGCAATCTGACAATTACAAAAAAAAAACGGCATGTTTTGTACAATGCAAGTAGATGTAATATTAAAAGCTCGAAGAAATACTATATCGTGTATGCTGGCAATAATTGGATTCTCATTAAACATTATTAAATATATTTCTTTACGGGACTTAACATAGGAGCTGATATATCAATACGTGAATTCCAGACCAAGTAATTGATAATTTGATACACACAAGGATATAAATAAAATGATAGTTACAAAAACAGCTCCTAAAGTTAAACAAAGAAGCTGTTTTTCGGCCTAACTATTTGAAAAACAGAAAATAAAAATGAGGAATGTAAATGAAAAATGCAACATAAAAGGTGGGGGCTATGTGTAATACTTGGAAAAGTTGATGGTTATCATAGGAAAAATAATTGGTGAGGGCAGCAATTCCCTATGAAGACAGGCAAAATTTAAGACAAATGTAACCCCGAGAGTGGTTTTTGTAATTTTCTAAGTTGTATTATTTTATTTATATTTCAAATTTGGCCAAACCCCAAGTGTAGCTTTTGTAATAAGCCCCGAGAGGAAACAAGCGTGAGCAAAAACTAAGATAATATACCACTACAGTAGCAAATGGCGGTCGAGAAAATCCATCTCCAAGCCTGTCGGTAATATCATTCTCAGTAGCTTTTCTGTCTACAAAGCAGCGAACAAGGACAAGAATGCCTATAGCACATTCAAACATAAGCTGGCAAGCAACCAAAAAAAGGGCACATGTTATTATTAGTACGTCAATTGTAACAAAGATTCGATGAATAAAATAATGATATAACTGAATAAAACGAGATATCAGAACAGAGATCTTTACCCAGACAAGGCTTGCAGCCATTAAGCATATGAATGTGACATAGTTTTTTCTGCCCACGCAATTATTCAGCCACTGCAAGTATCACCAAAGTACGATTATTTATTAATTAATTTTTTTTTTAAAAAAAGGCTCATAATAATACCTTTGGGTGAGGAAGATCACATTGTTAGTCTCCTAAATGTAAAACCTCTATTTTCAAGCTGAAAAACAAACCTACCCGACAATGATGATCAAATCCATCAACACATTTATCGCAACTTCTGCAGTGTTTGCTGAATTTTCGAACCTAAGAAGCAGAGAGAGTGAAATGTAAGATCTATATTTGACCAAATAGGCTATTTTGTTACAATTATCGGACGTGGAGGGGGGTAAAGATCATAAGGACAAAGTTTATTTTTTTTTTATTGCATTATGTCTTTGTTTAATTTTATAAATAAAAATTGAATGTAGGGACAAGAGCAAGGTTCCTTTAGAATTCATGGGGAAACCAAAATAATATATGTAGCATTCAAATGTTCCCATGAGCACGACAAACTACTTAGAGTTTACAGAAAATGAATAGCAATTATGGTAACTAGAAATGTGTCCAAATATGGTAAAAATAGTACTACTTACTCTTCCTTTTATTTCGTTTTTTCTAACATTAGCATTTATAAAATAATATAAATGTTGTGAAATTCGTTTTATTTTATTATTTTTTTAAATGGCAAATGCTAATAAATAGATAAGAAGTTAAGAAGTGTTATAGACCTCAGCATTGCACAAAGTGCAGAATAAAGCTTCCTCCTCTCCATTTTCTTCAGGTACTTTGTCTTCATCTTTGCGGCAATCATCCTTCACAATAAAAAAGCATAGGCAACCTCCAAGTTTCGAACACCAACCCGTATTATCATGACTGTAAGTGTTGTCTCCAGTCTTCAATCCTAATTTTGTTGGCTCTTCGGTTGTAGATAAATTACCTATATAAAGACCATCAAATCTTCAGGCTAGTCATATAGGACTTCTTGGCACTGTTTGTTCTACAACTTTAAATTGTGTTTTTTTTTAAACTAAAAATCACTCATCACAGAAAACCAAACCCAAAACAGAAACAGCCTATCAAGACGATTTATGGCGCACTACAGATATATACCTTTTACCTTTATCTATTAAAGTAATATACTTTTATATTTTACTCCCTCCGTCCCATTTATATCTCCACATTTTTCTTTTTTGGACGCCTCACTTATATCATCACAACCAAAAAAATGAAACAGTTATACCTTTTTTCACTATAAAATACAATTATACCCCTAAAATTTCACCTACTTTTCTAATTTTACTCACAACTATATTTACTTTTTCACTTTAAAATACAATTTTAATCTTTTTTTATCAACATAATAAAAATAACATTTTTTTCATTTTCACCTACAATTTTACACACTCTTACATACATTCATTACTAATAAAATAATCAAACAATCACCCACTAACTAGACAATATTTAACATGCTACAATAATAATCATCTAATAAATTTCTAAACAAACAATGATTCTACAATTCGTTTTGATTTTACAAAAAAAGAATCATTATTCAATTTCAATCACCGAAAGTCATAGAACACCTTAAAGAATCTATAGAAAATGAAAAAAAAAATCTCAAACTTTCTTCATTTGTCTTTGTTGTTTTTCAGATTTGGTGCACTTTTTTACAGTTATTTAGAGTTTATTTTTAGAGTTGATGCAGTCTATTCACTTTTTTTGATTAATGGTACTTGGGGCCCCTTTTACGGAATTTTTTGCCTTAAGTACCTTCCTTGTACTCTAAGACTCTAAGTCACTTACCAGGAGGCACCTCAGTCCCGACATGTGACGTATTACATGCTGATGACTTATCAGCTTCAATGAGAATTCCAGGATCAGCAGGATCAATAGCCGTGCACCTCACGTAAAGTATAAATACGGATAATGCCTGGGATTGATTAATATGCAAGCGTTGTAAGAATAAAAAAGGAATAACAAAAATGAGAACGAGCTTCAAGTGCACATACCAGGAAGGAATAAATGCCGGTGGCCAGGTACTCATAGATGTGCTTTCCGAGAAAAGGAGCAAAAAATGCATAGAAAGCAACCGACAATAGACAAAATACAGTTATAGCCACAACCTGCAAGGATATCGAAAACGTTAAAAACAATTGGATGAATAACCGAAATGCAGAAGGTTAATCAATAGCACTCTCTAACAATGTAGTTATTCATTTACACCTAATTTTCCTACTTAAAAACCCAAAGTAAAACTATAGACTGTATAGTGTTCCTAATTCATACGAGTACATCTAAACCTCAGTCTTTTTATCCTGAGTCTATCCACCAAAATACGCAGAAAATCAGTATAACACTTTAACACCAAAAATCGATAAAATAATCGG
The DNA here is from genome assembly GCA_954870475.1 of Euphrasia confusa. Classification (NCBI taxonomy): domain Eukaryota; kingdom Viridiplantae; phylum Streptophyta; class Magnoliopsida; order Lamiales; family Orobanchaceae; genus Euphrasia; species Euphrasia confusa. Next base: position 5,492,605 of record OX940961.1, read on the forward strand.
GGGAAAAAACATATTGACCTAATCCCAATAGAAGCTTCATTTAGTCAAACAGTATAGCACATTTCTGTCATTTACTGAAATTCCAAAATGCATTTATCCTAAACACCTTCGATTTTGTTGCTTTATCCTTTCTTTTAGGTTGACCCCTCTCATAATTTGGATTATTACACTCAAAGACAACTGCTTAAATTAAGAGCAATTTTTAAAAAAATAATAAATAAAAAGAAAAAACTGCAAACACTTTAACTAAACACATCAAAAAAGTAAAACAACAGGCACCCATTTCAAAATACCCACATCCAGAAATCCCCAACTAAAAATGCAAAATATAATATCAGACCTGAAAGGAGTGAGCAGGTAGTTCCCACCCATGACGCCTAGCCATTGATTCAGAAAATAAAATTGCAGCAAAATCCAAGAACAGTCACACTCGGAAGAACCAGAAAAAAAAATACCAAATTTCACCCAAAGAAAGTAGAGTTATTTTCCATATTTGTGGAGCCCAGAAACTGAAGGTAGCCCTACGAAGATTTGAATGCCGACCCAGATGCCCAAATCACATTTTAGAATAGCCCATCAACTTAGGGCTTTTTTTCTGCAGTTCGATCCATCGCTCACAGAGCCATGTTAGAGAAGAAGAAGAAGAAAGAAAGAAATGAAGAAAAAAAAATGGGGTCTTTGTGTTTAAGAGTAAAACATAAATAAATGTAGTGGTAAAATTGAAAAGAAAAATAGTCACTTATGGACTTTGTGGTATACTGGTATTTCACATTTCTCTTTTGTTATACGGTTTTTCTTTTCCCTCAACTTTTGGATAAAAAATAGCAGCAGATCGTGCATATTTTTTCTATATAATGTTGACCCAAAATATAGCTTGAAACTACGAGGAAAATAAAATTCACAAGAATTGTCTTTTAAAAAAATTGAATGAAAACGTAGCTCTATTTTCCGTGATAATTGATTTGCCGATAAAATATACTAAACCTTGTCGGTGTCTATAAAGAAAAATGCATTATTTTACGTGCTTAATTTCAATTAATTTCGCGGACGATTGGGATGGAATTGCTAATTAAAAAAAGGTACAAACTTTGACAATAATTCGTTTTAAGTATTAAATTAAAATTTGTACGCGAATATTTCTACACAAGAATCAGTGAGATGCGTCTTTGAATAAATTAAGTACTATTGTTCAAGATGGACTTAGATACACCAATGCTACTTTATTGAATATGCTTTGAGGAAATAATCATTAAATAACTACCATTTCGTGACCTTGCATTTCGAATCATTTGTTTTTAAATAACCTTAAAGTCTTGAGCACGTTTGATCTTGTTTTGAAAGTAGATAATACTGTTGCAGTAATAATAATAAGAGTAATACTATATTGAGTTGTTGCTACATGTACGAATAGGCCCATAATTTCTGGGCCGAGTTACCTTTTTTACCAGCTCGTCAGCCCATGCACCCAGTCAACTATACCGACACCCTCTAGGCCCAAGTCCTCCAGGCTACTACCTAGTACCTACATCCCTTCTATCAGCCACTTCCATTAGACTTTGTTAAGGAAATTAAAACTGCATCATTCGAACTTATTTAAAAAACCTTATAAAATGTTATAAGTTGTTATTTTTTATTTAATAAATAAGTTGTTAAAATGTATGAATAAAATAAATATATAAATTTATAAGATATTAATTTGTTAGGTAATTTAAAGTCTTATATAAATAAAATTATCAAAAATAAATTGTTATATATGAAAAAAATAATTAAAAATAATTATATTAATTAAATAATAAATTTGGATTTATATATATATATAAGATAATAATTTTAGGGGTATTTTGTTCTTTTATTGTTTAAATTACAAAAGCTTATAAACTTTAAAAAAAAAATACATCTACCTTAGTTGAAACAATGAAAATTGATTCAACAATTAAAACATGTAAACTGAGTGCAATAATAAGACATTGAAGGAATCTAATAAAAATATTATTTCCTTCATCTCATAATAATTGTAACTCATTTTCTTTTTGGAAGTATTCAACAATAGTTGATACACAAGAAATCTAACTTTTTTACTTTAAAATATTATTTTACTTATACTTTATTCATTTATTTATTAAACTTTATTCATAATTATTTTATTTTTCAATTTGTAAATACATTTTAAATTTTAATTTTTTGTCAAAAGGCCAAGAATTAATATTATTCTTTTATTTTTCAACTTATAAATACATTTTTAATTTTAATTTTTAGTCAAAATATCAAAAATTAATATTATTCTTAATTTATGTCCAGAAAAGTCTTTCAAAATAGTGAGTATTTTAGGGAAGCTGATACGGTTACAATACACTTCCAATTAACTTTTGATACTTGGAATTTATTTGTTTAATTATTATTTTTCATTTTCATTTATTCTTTTTTCGCACGTGCTAAAAGTTAATGGAATCAGTTAGAGATTTAATTTATTTTTTTTACGGAAAGAGTTTTATATTTTAAAAAAAATTGTTTTAAAATTATTTAATTAAATATATATGAATATAATTTTAAAACTTATTTTTTTTTTGGGAAATAGTACTTTTTTTATTTTGAAAAAAAAATTATTTTTAAATAATTTAATTAAATATATAGAGTAAATATAATTTTTTTTTGCGTAAAGTGTTTATTATTTTGAAAAATTTTGTTTTTAAATAATTTAAATAAATATATATAGTGAATATAATCTTTAAACACTTTATTTTTTTGCATAAAACAATATTTATTTTGAAAAAAAAAATATTTATAAATAATTTAATTAAATATATATAGTGAAGATAATCTTAAAAATTGTATCTTTTTTTGGAAAGAGTTTTTTATTTTGAAATTTTTTGTTTTAAAATAATTTAATTAAATATATACGTGAATATAATCTTAAAATTTGTTTTTTTAGTAAAGAGTTTTTTAGTTAGAAAAAAAATATTTTTAAATAATTTAATTAAATATATAACTTGAATATTCTGATATTTTCTTAAAAAAACAATCGTAAACAATTTCGACTTAAACATTCCATAGGAGTCGGATTCAATAGCTGGTTCATCGAGTGAAATTAATTATAAAATTGTTGAACCAAATATTATTGAAAAAGCGATTGAATTATTCATTAATGACATTGGATTTGAAGATGACTTGATTGTTATGAAGTATATATTTGTATATATATACAAATGTGGGTTTGAGATTTTTGTTCGAACAAATGAATGATTGAATTATTCATTAATGATATTGGATTTGAAGATGACTTGATTGTTATGAAGTAGATATTTGTATTCTTATATATACAAATGTGGGTTTGAGATTTTTGTTCGAACAAATGAATTAAAGAATAAGTATCGTGAACAAGGTTATAGTTGTTGGAAAATGAGCGTTTCGTAGGGAGCTTCGATTTGATATCTCATACGCTCAAGACTTATTGATTGAAATGATTTATTGATTTAAATTAATATTAGTATATAAAAAAATTATATTATTTAGAAAATACAAAATATATATTATTATTTATTATTATTATTCTCATTTTTATTTTTATTACTTTATACTTGACTTCATTTTTTACATACATTAACGGTACTCGTTTTTCATGTATTAACTTTTGTTATTTGTTAAATTATAATTTTTTTCTCTTTCGTGTCAGATTTTTTAATTTTTTTTCTACTAAATATTAAACAATACACAATTATAAATAAATAATTATAAATAATTTTTAGATTAAATTATATATTAATATTAATAATATTATTTTATAATATTTTGATTTATTGTCAAACAAGTCTTTATATATTAATAAATACAAAAATAATTTATTATAAATATCATTTATAAATAATTATTTAAAAAATATATGATTAGTATAATTTTTCCAAATAAAATTTTAATTATTTATTCAAAAACTATTTCAATACTGTGCAATGCAAACTTTTGCAATAATTATGGAGAACTAAAAAAAGAATTAGAAAAGAAATCAATAGAAATTAGATATTAAAATAAAAATAATTATTATTACAAAGTGATACATGTCATATTTTGATAAAAAGTTTATAATTTTTTTTTATCAAGAATATTATTACAAAGTGGACGCGTCAATTGTCATGTTTTAATTGAAAGTGTATTGACTTTTTGTTACACTTTGTGTATATATTCTTTTCCCTATTTTAGTGGAGTATTTCAACATGTTGCATATTACAAATTATAATATAATTCAATAAAATTATAAAATTTTATCTTAAAATCAATTGGGTTATATTATAAATTGACAAGGTGTAATTGAAGAGATGCTTTGATTAAAAAATGAAAGGAGTTTAAAATTTATTAATATGTGATCAACATTTATTTAATAAACATTTTATTTTGTTTTAGTCATTTGTTCAATAACAACTGAATATAGCATCCCAAAACTAGTCCAATAATTATATAAATAAAAACCACATCACAACATTTCAAGAAACCACTAACATATTTTGGGTTTAGTGATAATTTAATATTTAATGTACAAAATATATGGTTAGTGCAATATATTATAAAAGATATTCTAAGTGACCATAAATAGTTTAGCGCAGTGAACATAATATGTTTAGTAATTTTTTTTAAAATAATTTATAACACATAAAAATAAAGTTATTTAACATTTATGAATTGTTTAAAAAATGTAAAGTGAAAATAAAATAAAATAAATCAAGCTCTTGTAAATTTAACAATAAAAAATTAAAATATTCTTAATTTCAAATTTATTATTTTGTTAATGCAATTATTTTTTTCGTATATAACATGTATTAGTAATTTTTTTATAATAAAATCTTAAATTTTCAAATAAATTAATTTAAAAAAATAATTGCATTAACAAAATAATAAATTTAAAATTATTGTTTATATATATATATTAAAATTTAAATAAATTTTCAAACAAATTAAAATCTTATAAGAATTAACATGTGTTTAACATTTATAAATTATAAAAAGTTTCTAATTCAACTTCACTCCTCCATTGGATAAACTAATAACAACACTCTTGCGAAGCACATAGAATTTTTAAAAACACATTTGTGAGTAAGGTACTTCTTATTTAAAAAATTGAAATGAATGCTTCAGGCTTGTATTCCACATTTGTGAGTAAGGTACTTCTTATTTAAAAAATTGAAATGAATGCTTCAAGCTTGTATTCCACTATTAAGAGCAACTTCAACGGTGACTAAAATGCCCCTTGTCATTTGTTATTTTGGCAAAAAATAGCTCTTGTCATTTTCTATTTTTAAAATTTATAAAATGGTATAAAAATAGCTAATGTCATTTTCTTAAAAAAATGTTATTTTTTAATCTTTGACATTTTTTTCATAAATTTTAAGTTAAATTAAAATTTTAATTATTATTTTTAATTATATATACAATAGTAAAATCTAAAATAATTTATTAAATTAATATAATTTTTTTTACATAAATTTTGTTTGATCTATTTTTGTGTGTGAAGTTATTGAATTTATTAAAAATTAATTATTTTTTATTATTAATAATAATATAATAAACAAAAAAGATATTATTTTATTAATTAATTTATATTTAGTGTGAAGTGACAACTGACAAGAATAGCCCTAGCCATTTTTCCATTCAAATAATATAGTAAGAGCAACCCCAATGATTTTGCTAAAATGGCAAGAGCTATCTTCTATTTTGCCAAAAAATAGCAAGTGTCAATTGATATTTGCTAAATTGTACCCCAATGATTTAAATATAGCAAAAACCATTTTATTAAATTAAATAATATTATGTTACTTTTTGGTATGTAATTATATCAATTTTATAATTAAAAAATGGTGGTTGAATTTTGAATTGTTAAAATGAAGGATTGTGATGACATGACACAAATGGCAAGAGCCATTTTTCCATTTTTAGGGCAACCCTAATGGTTGTGAAATGGCAAGGGCCATTGCAATTTTTTGGCAAAAAGCTAAAAAAATCAACCCCAATGGTTGAAATGGCCCTTGCCAAAAAATGGCTCTTGCCAAATATCCATGTATATTTGAGCAAAAATACATGGAAAAATGGCACTTGCCATTTGTGCCATGTCATCACCACCTCTCATCTCAACCACTCAAAATTCAACAACATATTTTTTTATTATAAAGTTGATATTATCACTAGGGGTGGGCACTTCGTTCCAAAATTCCGATTCCTTCCCGACTCCATCCCGAAAACTAGCGTGATGGGACGAGATGGATTTTAAAAATGACAATCCCGTCCCGTCTCGTTTCAAATTTTTTACAATGGGACGGGACGGGACCGCGACGATCCCGTTTAATCCCGTCTCGTCCCGTTTATTTTTTAATATCAATAATATTTTTATTTTTTCACACATTTAATAAAAATATCAACATATTAATCATAGTTTCAATTAAACTTATTATATCTTTACAATATAACAAAATTTCAAAATAATTTAATTTTTATTTATATATTTTTCTTGAAAAATATTAATATTTCTACTTTTAAATTTTAAAAAATTAAAATATTATTTAAATTGAATAAAAATTAGTATTATTTAATTTATTTAATAATTTATTTTTAAAATTAAAATTTTAAATCAATTCAATAATTAGTATTATTAAAATTTATTTAATAATTTATTTTTCTTGAACAATTTAATGTGATTGTTGTAGAGTTGATTGAGTTGTTGAATTTAATATTAAGATATAGGTAGATTGGTAGTGTAGGTGATCAATTCAATAAATTATTTTAAATTTTAATATTGTATATATAATTTATAGAAAAAAATTATATTAAAAAAATATCAAAAAGTCAAAAATATATATTTTTTAAAATAAAAATGGCTCTAGCCATTTTTATACCATTGGGGTACATTTTACAAATGGCAAATGGCAAGAGCCATTTTTTGGCCAAAATGGCAATTGGCAAGAGCCATTTTGGCCAAACCATTGGGGTTGCTCTTATTTGCTCAAATATATATGAAAATTTGGCAAGAGCCATTTTTTTGGGAAATGTCAATTCAACCATTGGGGTGGATTTTTTGAGATTTTTGCCAAAAAATGGCAATGGCCCTTGCCATTTCACAACCATTGGAATTGCCTAATAAGGGCAACCCCAATGATTTTGCTAAAATGGCAAGGGTCATCTTTTATTTTGCCAAAAATGGCAAGTGACAATTGCTATTTGTTAAATTTTACCCCAATAGTTTATATATAGCAAGAGCCATTTTATTAATTAAATAATAATATATTGCTTTTTGGTATGTCATCATATCAACCTTTATTTTTTTAAAAATTATTGTTGAATTTTGATTGGTGAAGGTGGTGGTTGTGATGACATGGCATAAATGGCAAGGCCTATTTTGCCATGTATATTTGCCCCAATATATATAGAAATTTGGCAAGGGCCATTTCAACCATTGAGGTTGATTTTTTTGGTTTTTTGCCAAAAAATGGCAATAGCCCTTGCCATTTCACAACCATTGGGTTGCTCTAAAGTAGCTAAAAATTTTGCTATGGCTATTTTTTGGCTCTTGCCATTTTTACCATTAGGGTAGTTTTTTTTTTTTTTACCAAATATTTGTACTCCACACCAGGGACGTACCCACTTGGTCCCGAAGGGGTGCGATCGCACCCCCTCAACTTTTTAAAAAAAATTATTTTTATAAATTATTTTTTATATATTAAGGTAATTAATTATAATTTATTTAAAATTAATTACAATTTTTTGTTAAAATATTATGTTTTATCTAAAAAAAATAAGATAATAAACTATTTATTAAAAAATATTAAAATACTAATTTATCATGTTTTAAAAAAATAAATTAAAATATCAATATTGTTCAATTATTAACGTCAAATATTAATTTATAACGCTTTTAAAAAATAGAATTAATAAACAATACTAATCAATTATTAATTAACGCGGCATATTTTATAAAATGAAGCCAATTAATTTGATATTTATATGTAATATTCTGATTAAATTTACATTTGTCTAGTTCTTCATAAATCTAAAATCACAACTTGTTATTTTTGTAATTAATTTGATATTTATATGTAATATTCTGATTAAATTTACATTTGTCTAGTTCTTCACAAATCTAAAATCACAACTTGTTATTTTTGTTATTTTTTATGTTGTACTTTCATAATAACAGTATAACACAACCACTTTTTTTAAATGGACATTTCCCAATAGTAACTTTCAAAAACGAAAATAAATATTTTTATTTTCTTATTTTAAAATACAATTTTACCCATATTTTATTCATTACCTTTTCAAATTTACTCACAATTTCTTTAATTTTTAACTTAAAAATACATTTATATTTTTCATTTTTTGATCAAAAAGTAAAAAAAAAAAGTAACATATTTTTTAAACTTGCATGTTCAAAAAATGGTCTTATATTTATGAAATGAATAGATATATATTTTTTTTCAAATTTGCACCCGCTGACTAATGTTTATGGGTACGTCACTGCTCCACACTATTAAACACTTGTTGTCAAAAATAACAAATAGTTTTCCATTACAAATTTTGAAAACTTCTTTATACACTATATATGTTGTTCTAATAGTAACTTTTCCAGTTGTCACTTATATATGTTGTTATAATAGTAACTTTTCTAGTTTTCACTCTCATTATAAAGTTAAAACTTCAACCCCTGTCATGGTATATATATTATATTGAAAGTAAGCAAACAACGAATCCTATTTGAGCCCGAATACTCAGGAAAAAGCGGAATATTTGACGGAAGGGCGGGGAATCCCTTTGAACAACCCGTTAGACCATCTCCAATAGGAGATAATTCACCTCCTAGATATTCATCTCCACATCATTTTATTTCATCTCCACATCACCAAATATTCTCAAATTATCTTTCCAATATCTCATACTATACAATAAGAAATATTTCAAAAAATTATTCTATTTTTTCACTTTCACATCATTAAAAATATATTTTCATTTCACCATATAATTATTATCTTTTTTTATTATAAATAAATTAATATAAATTTTAAATTAATAATATTCGGTCAAAAAAATGACATAAAAAATAATAATTATATTTAATAAAATACATTGAAATAAAAATAATCAAATAAAAAATTAGATATAAATATATTTGATTAAATTAGTACTATTAAATAAATAGAGTGAAAAATAAAACGAAAATACCTTAAAATTAATAAGTACTCAAATTAAACAAACTTAGTCTATATTTGTAGATCTTAAAAAATAAAAAATATTGATGTAAAAAGTATAAATTTATTATTAATTATATTTTATAAATATCATTTATAAAGATAAATAAAATAAAAAATATGTCCTTGTACTTGCCCTTTTGCTCTGTTTGCCCGAGCTACATCTCAACTATTACCTTACCCCACATTTTCACCTTTTTGTCAGAATAATTAGGTGGTTATTGAATAATTTTTCAGAAAATAAACACAAAGATCCTCCTCCCAAATAACCTCTATTGGATGCAAATATCCCTTCAAATAACTCCTACGGGAGTTGGTCTTATAATAGGAAAGCTTTATATCTTAAAATTAATTCATCAAGTTGATGATAAAATCCATGGACGTTCCGGTAGACATTATGCGCTTGTTACACAAATATTGATTATTCCCGTGCTTAAATAGATCATTCTATATATATGTTATTTAAAAACTTGGCATTTCAATGAGAATTAAAACTACCATTAGACTTTTTTAAGCAAAAATTAAAACTGTATCATTCGTTTAATGACATCTCATGAGCCAGTAATCAATTCATGATACGCAAATTGACTTTAAAAAGGAATTTAAAAAAAAGAGATAATTATGAAAAAAGGGAAATTGATTCAACAACTAAACCAGGTAAATTGAGTCCAATTATAAGACAAGGAAGGAATCTAATAAAAATATTAAATTAATCGAATATTTCAACATGTTGCAATTACAATTACAATTTACAGAGTATAATATAATTCAATAAAATTCAGAGATGCGTGCGTACGCCTAGCATATATAATTCAATTAAATTCAGAGGCGCCTGAGTACCGTCATACTCACACGCCTAACATATATGAAAAGAATAATTAGATCGACTTAAAAAAAAAAAAATTAAAATTAATTGGTGATATATTGCAAAAATAAATAGTAGTACATAAGAATGTTCTAATTCAACTTCACTCATTTATTGGACCAATATAAATACCTCTTGTCCTTGTGTCACATCTTCAATTCTAAACCAAATATTAATTACTCATTTTTATCTAAAATTAACATGTCATTAATGTCTTTATATTTGAAGCTACATTTTCTTCACATTTTCATGCTACTGTCTTCCATGGTTACTGCACACGCACTCGAGTACTCCTCGGCCGAAGTCGGCTACTCTCCCGAAGACTTGTCGAGCATCGACGGGATCGTTAATCTCTTCGACTCGTGGGCCGAAAAGCACAGCAAGCACTACGCAAGCGACGATGAGAAGTCGCATCGGCTAGCCATTTTCATCGACAATTTGAAGTACATTGACGAGACTAACAAAGCGAATTACAACGGCGACTACGTGCTCGGGTTGAACGAGTTCACCGACATGAGCCACAACGAGTTCAAGAGCAAGTATCTGATGGGCCTCAAGCCGAAAGGGAAAAAAACCCCGGGGGCTGACAAATCGAAGAAGTCTAGGGAGAATTTCGTCAATTTGCCGAAACACGTCGACTGGAGACTCAACGGAGCCGTCACCGAGGTCAAGGATCAAGGACAGTGTGGTATGTAACGACGTGCCATATATATATTTGTTGTTTCATTTGAGATTAATTACAGTTGCTAAATAATTATAAATTTTATGCAGGGGCTTGCTGGGCATTTTCGGCTGTGGCTGCGGTGGAAGGCATAAACCAGATCGTGACAGGGAACCTAATTTCACTGTCCGAGCAAGAACTCGTTGATTGCGACTGGAAATTTGACTCGGGCTGCTACGGTGGAGGCCTTATGGATACCGCGTTTAATTTCATAATTTACAACGGTGGCCTTCCAAAGGAAACAAACTACCCTTACAACGCCACGCAAGGCCTTTGCAGAAATTTCGTAAGAAACACTTTCGCACAACCGAAAAGTTTGTTGAATCTGTTATTAATTCTTCAGAACATCTTTTTTTGTTGTTGTTGTTGTTGTTGTTTTTGTCAGAATGAATCTGAACTAGTGTCGATTGATGGGTTCGAGGATGTACCTGAAAACGACGAAAAAAGTATGTTGAAAGCTTTGGCAAAGCAGCCCCTGAGTGTCGGGGTTGATTTTGGTGCAAAAGACCTGCATCATTACAAAAAGGTATGCAAAATTATACTTCATCTGTCTCATATAATTGAAGTTGAAGCTGACTCACTTTCTTTGTAATTTAAAAATATATATGCAGGGAATATATAATGGGAAGTGTAAAAATAATCTTAATCATGCATTGACCGCGGTTGGATATGGAACGAGCGAAAAAGGATCGGATTACTGGATAATGAAGAACTCGTGGGGAAAGGATTGGGGAGACAAAGGTTACATTTTGTTAGCGAGAAATACCCAGAAGCGGGAAGGGATGTGCGGCGTCAACGAACTAGTATCATATCCGGTGAAGATAAAACATAACTAGCTATCAAGGCATAATAATAATAATAATAATAAGGAATAAATTACCAAGAGTGCAATTTATGTCGGTTAAGAAGGCAAACTTTGATGATCTCCTCCATCCACGGGAAGGCCCCGGAAGAATTCACTTTGTGTCCTCATAGCAACAACATATTCATATATTGTGATATCCTACAAAAAAAAAAATGTACAAGATAATTATAATAACTAATAACTACTGTATCGAAAATAATAATACTACGGGAACATTATAAATAAAATAAAATTGAGGGAGTTCACAGCTTTTACGTAGATAAAATTTGAAAACACATGTCAAGAATTATTTGTAGTGTTATAGCGACATTTCCAATTCGGTCCTATATTTAGCTTTAGGGTGCAGTAAGATAATGGCTCGGTAGAAGAAGGTTACATTATGTTACCGAGGAACACCGGGATGAAGGAAGGGAAGTGCGGCGTCAACGAACTAGTATTATATCTGGTGAAGAAAAAAACACAACTAGCTACCAAAACATAATAATAATAATATTGAGGAATAAATTACAAAGAGTGCAATTTTGTTGAAATTAACATGTATTTTTAATTACTAATATCAAATTAATAGTATCATATCAATGTTCCATCATATATTTTTATTTTTTTCGTTTCATATTAATGATCAAATTCCATACATTAATTGCTCTTATTTTTCATTTTAAGATATAATTATATTTTTGACTTATTTAAAAAAAATACATATAAAAGTATTATTAAATTAGTAAATAAATATTTAGTCAAATGTTGCAAACAATTATTTACTTCTTCTTCTTCTTTTTATTTATTTATTTATTTATTATTATTATTATTATTATTATTATTATTATTATTATATTGAAATGATGAAATTAATTAATTAATAAAGATAATTTACCGGCATTAATGTCAAATTATTTTGTTATTACTTATAAACAAACTATAAATTTCAATATTTTTTTATTCTTCACATTTACTTTGAATTTTTTGATAATTTATTTGTACGTTCTTATAATAATATTTAAAATTCAAAATTTATGCACTAAAACACTACTTATGTTATTTTTTCAATTTAAAATATAAATATGGTATACTTGAGTAATACGAAATAAAAAGGAACTAATGAAACAAAATATTTAAAAAAAATTATTGGGGTAATCACGAACGAGGGCACTTCTAAGATGATTATTATTTATAGTACCCAATTTTTTCTCTTAGTATTATACAGGGCACTCTGCCCATTTTATTCTTTTTCATTAAAAAAATTAAGAAATTAATTGATATATAAAATTACGCAAAAAATCTAAACTATCATCCTACATTCAATAGTTCCTCATTCGACTACACATATATTGAAGTTTCGTCAAATACATTCAAAAATCTTTCGCCTTATATAAAATCAAAATTAATTGATATATAAAATTACGCAAAAATCTAAACTATCCTACGTTCAATAGTTCCTCATTGACTACACACATCAAGTTTCGTCAAAGACATTCCAAAATCTTTCATCTTCGGCTCATTGATATAAAATCAACACTTCTATCATAGATATAAAATCACTTGAATTCAAAAATTTGTGATAGATAATTCGTATAATAATATTGATATATCTATCATAGATATGAAAAAAAAAATTGAAATCTATCATAGATATCAAATAATTCATAAATAAATCTATTATAGATTACAAACTAAACTAGAAATGTAAATCATAAATCTATTATAGATATTTACAAACTAAACTAAAATCTATTATAGATGCAAAAATATGTAAAAACATTACACAAACAATGTTCCAGCATCTCATAAAACACGCATCTATTCGCTCATCCAAAATATATAATTATATTTATATATAATTATAAATATATAATGCAAATATATTTTGTTTGCGTAATATATTTTGATATTAATGTAATCTAATGTTTGCGCAAATATATTTTACCAAATATATTTAGTGCAAATATATAAATATATATTAGTAGCGTGTTTAATATTAGTGAATATTAAAATAAATTAATATATATTATCGTAATATTATTGTAGGGATATTTATGACTTTATACATTTTAAAAAATGCCCCTACTTAGTATTTAAAAAATACAAATACCCTAATAAACAAACAATTAAAAAATATATAATCTCTACAAATGAGGTGAAAAACAATGGGTGTTGAAAATAATATTAAAATTCAATCTGCCCCATACCCTAATATTACCAAAATTATTTGATTTCATAATAATTATAGAAGCTGAATTATATATATGGATGATAAACTAATGAATTTCAATATTTAAATCATAGAAGATTGATTTTCCAAATTAGATATCAATATATATTTATTACTAGTATTACTATACAATTTTCACACCTATAAATACACACAACTCCGTAGCCTTTAAAATCATTACACCCTGCTTTGAAAAAAGTATTTTTACAAAAATGAAGAGCATTAATGTTCGGCTGGTGATTCTTCTTCTATTTTTTGTTATAATGTGCAGAGGTGAAAATTCGATTAATCGAAGGTTTTGTAAGAAAGAAATAATAATCGAGTCTTTATGCTCGATACCGACTTGTACTCAACTGTGCAAACAACAAATCAAAGGAAGCGATGTAAAAGGCGAATGTCTTTCTGACAGTGATGTTTGTACTTGTTTTTACAGTTGTCGTTAATTGATTTACTATGTGCGTTTAATTTCTCTCCGGAATTAATAAAAAATTTGTTTTTTTTATTATTATGATTATTATCATGTTTAAGTTATTGTTTTATATATTTTAATATAGTAATATATTGTCTTTCTTCGAAAATGCTACCACCATGTCATATATTATTTATAAATATGGAGAAAGAATCAAATTAATTTTTATTTATGTTAATATTATTATTAATTTTAGTAAGAATATTTTAATAATTATAGATTTACAATTAAAAAAAAATAATTCAGTTAATTTTCTTAAAGTGTTTTTTTGTATCAAAAAGTTAATTATTACTACTATAAAATTATGTATAATAAATTGAGATTTGCTATAATTTTTTTTTACTATTTAACATAATATATTAAAAAAAGTTTAATCAAATTTATTTTAACCACGTGATTTTTTTAACTCATTTGGAAATATAAAAATATTTAAATATAATCAAATACAATATAAAAAAATAATTAAAGTATTATTAGTTATTTTTAATATAAAAAAATTAAATATTTTATTTAATATATGCAAGTTTTTATTAAAAAAATATTTTAACCACAAATTATTTTAATTTTTTATTTATTAAATTATAAGATAATTAATGTTACAATTATAATGCACACTTAATTGCAAAAAATAATAATTTCTAATATAAAAATAAAGTTAAATATTTTTTGTTTAGAATTATACTAAGAAAATCCACTAAAACAAATCTATAATTTCTTATCACATGAAAAAAAAGGTATATACATTTAATCATCCATTTATCCTGTAGATTGATTCATTAATTATAATTCTACACCTATAAATACACATTTGAATGAATTTATAGGATATTTGTCTAAAGTCTAAAACAAATCTATAATTTCTTATCACATGAAAAGGTATATACATTTAATCATCCATTTACCTGTATAGATTGATTCATTAATTATAATTCTACACCTATTAATACACGCATCATTTCAATCATAAATTATAAAAAAACTATCTTAGCCTTTTAAAACGTTGTAGAATTTGCAAACATGAAGAGCATTATTCGCTAAAAACTATCTTAGCCTTTTAAAACATTGTAGAATTTGCAAACAGGAAGAGCATTATTCGCTTATTGGTTCTTCTGTAAAAACTATTTTAGCCTTTTAAAACATTGTAGAATTTGCAAACATGAAGAGCATTATTCGCTTATTGGTTCTTCTGTGCTTTGTTATTATGTGTAGTTGGTGATTATTTCTTTCTTTTTCATTAATTCACATTTTATTTGATAATCAATCTGTTAATTTTAAAAAATTAATTAATTTATAGTTGGCGATCAATGACCACATGTGAATATTCAATTGATCAAGGATATGAAGCAAACGTTTTATCTGAGAGGCGACTATAAATGCACTCCGCAGTTTTGCAATCAGTTTTGCAAACAGAAATTAGGAGGAGCAGTCAACTTGAGAGGCCAATGTGGTTTCGAGAGTGATATGTGCAATTGTCTTTATGATTGTCTTAATTAATTCATTTTAATAATACACTTTTATATAAGAGACCAACTTATATAGTATGCACTTTTTAATAAAAAAAAAAATACTTCTCTCTACTAATTAAAAAAAAACATTACTCAAATTTATAGACATTCTCATCTTTCCTATTCCGTGGATTTACACCATTCACACCAATTTAAAACAAAAGATTACCCTTTTTCTTTGTTTTTCTTTGTTGATTTCATTTTCTCAACCTCGTTCAAGAATATTACAGCGTCCTCACTACTGAATTAGGTATCACTACACGAGATTTAATACACCTTTGTACACCAGAAAAGAATAGTACACTAGAAAAGAAATTCAAATTGATTCATGAATTCTGATTATACTTATATAGATTTTGGTCCAAAATTTACATGAGAATCAATTTAAATTTGCATTTTTAAAAAAATGGGTTGAAAGGTTGTGATTTTTTTTTCAATTTTATTTGTCTTAAATCTATACATATATAATTTTTGAATCTCTAAATTTCACATGGATCAATAAAAAATGTTTAATATTATTGTGTTCACACTACAAAATTATAAATAAAAACAAAATTAATTATTTTATTTATTAATATTATCAAAAAAAATAATAGTTTAAATTAATTTTGGTAATATAATGTCAAATTTATTATATTAATCAAATTTTAGTAATATTTTTTACCATTGTCAATTTTGGTAATACTTTTTAAAATTGTCAATTAATATTAAAAAAAAAAAATAATAATAATAATAATAATAATATCGTCCACAATTTAAAATTTTAAATAAATAATTATAGTTGGTAGTAGTATTAATTATTTAATAAAAAGAAAATTAAAACTAATTTTTTTTAATTATCTACAAAATATAAATTAATTATTTAAATAATTTCATAAGATTAATTTTAGAAAAATTACAAAAACACAAATTAATTATTTAAATTATTACATACGATTAATAATTAATAAAAATAAAATTAAAATAAATTATTTAATTATCAACAAAATACAATTTAATTATTTAAATAATTTCATTCGATTAATTTTAGAAAAAATTACAAAATACAAATTAATTATTTAAATTATTAAATACGATTAATTTAAAAAAAAAATCTATAAAATAAAAATTAATTATTGAAATTATTTTATACGATTAATTTTCAGAAAAATTATACGTAGTGCG